>OY728131.1:37314733-39814733 GCA_963277665.1 Viscum album
ATAAACATATGGACCCCATAAATCTATAATTTATTAACTTTTAATTTATTTTGGAATTTTTTCCCACACTGGGAGATGCATTTATTTACGTGAAATTTATTCTATTTAATTTTTCACATAATTAATTTGTTTTTTTATGTTTATAGAAATTTTTTATTGATCATATGATGTGATACTATGGGATTAGTATCCCCATTGATGGAAAAATACTCCCACAGCTCATCAGTAGCCTCTTATGTATGGGGAGGTGCACATGATGTCATGTAGCATTATGGATTAGATGTAATGGTTTCCGTCGGGATATAACCAAATTTTATCACAGAATTAGGATTCATTAACTTGTTCTTATAATTTTCATGTGAGGGGATATGATAGGTAAGATATAGTATATTTGGGACTCTTGCGTGGGTATTATGGTAGTTCCAAGACAAAACTTTATTGTTGACCTATTATATTCCTTAAATAGGAGTATATATGTTTTTATGTTAATGCTGATTAAATACATATCAGGTGATGGAGATGATGTGTCTATGAGATTTATGATGTTCTTGGTGTCTTAATGTTTTTCACTAGGCACATAGGTTCTAATACTATATATATATATATTTACATGATTTTGTACTTAAATGTAGTTATTAAATAAATTAATTGGTTTCTTGTATTTGTTTATGCTATTTTCCCCTTCTATGAAATAATTATATCCATGTTTCTATGATATATCTTTATTATCATTTATTATTTGAATTTAGAATGTTATTATTATAGTATATATTTTATGACAATGACTAACACGTAGAGATAGATATAAGGTTTAACGCGGGGAGGTTTATACCTTGGGTTATGTGTATACTCCTAAGTAAATATTATGCAACCCTGAGAATACATATGACATTCTATGTTCATAGTATTTACCATGGTTTAGAAGAATAGACAAATTAAAGGATCAATACGACTTCCATTTGATCATGATTCAATTGTGAACATCCCTACACTAGCTTTAGGAGTTGAGGTAGTGTTTCTTACTTTACACCACCAAGATATATGGTTGACTACATTAGGTATATCCTTCTCTATAATCCTCTTGAATTCCAAGGCACTGATAGACGTTAAGATGTTGTGGATTGGTTGGATATCATAGAGGATTTATTCAATATAATATATGTTCAATCATATAGTTAGGTGATGCTAGTAGCCTTCATGCTACATGGACCTTCCACGTGATGGTAGGGAGTTATAGGAAATGTTTTATTATTTGACTGTATCACATGGGAGTCCTTTAAATCCCTATATTACTATGATTTTTTCTTCACATTTTGATTATTGATTGGTCACAGATGTTCACAAAGATGCATCACAGATCTGTGATAGTATCATAATACTATATATGATTTTCTCATAACTTCTGTTTAACAACACTTATGGCCCTGTAATTAGGCTCATAAGTCTTGTAATTCTGAAATCAGACTTCGACCTAACATTAGGCAGATGGTCTATAGCATTAAACTAGATTAATTCCTGAAGAATCTAATATGTCCTTAACCATTATTTGGATTGTAGATGATGGATGCGTAATGTTTATTTTATTTCATTTTACTACTCAGATAGGTGGAACTCCCACTACTATTTTGAGAACCTGTTTGACTGTAGGAAGAAGAAGGTTGGGAACATGCCACAATGCAATGATTTGAATTTGCAATAGAGTTCAATCTCCTCAATTATTTTGAGAGGTTACCCACAATACATTAATTGAGGGATTTTCATAAACTATAGTTGGGTGTGCATGGAACACCTGGGACAGGGAAAATAGGTTGTAGTATTGGACTATTGTAGTAGTTTTGTGTCAGATCATTAGCTAGTTGAGGGAGACTGACATGACCAGGTGGATGAATGTATATTAATAGACCTCATTAATGGATATATATTTTTAGAAGATAGTGGAACATGTAAAATTTTTTGATCTAATATTGGATGTGTTTATTTTGATGATCATATTATGACATATTAGGGTGGACTATCCACCATTTTCTGTATGATTTTTGTCACGTCCACTCTATCCAAAACGTTATTTGATAAAAGGGCATTTCATTCATTAATATATGTACATTTAGTTTTTAGAAATGACAATATATTCAAATTATATTCTATTTTAGTCTACATTAATACACCATTAAGAAATTGAGTGGACATAATCATTAATTCCTTCAGTTTCCACTATTCATTATTGGATATTGACATATGTAAGAATTCATGATTTTATAGATGAGGACATTCAACCTGATTCTCATCATAGAATGGAACACTAGTTTCTATGTTCATTTTTTATATCATATATGAGTATCTTTTAACTTGTATAAGGAAGCGGGGATCATGATCAGTGGAGTATGGGAATACAGAAGTAGCATAGTTAGACCTAGCATGTGTCAACTCACAAATATTATGGCATATATTATAGTCTTCACTTCTTTACTAGGATTATTGGATGCCTCCATATCTTTTTCATCTTGAGATGGATCACATACATGATGTCTTTCCAGATGACTTTATATTAATCCCTCCACAAAGTGGAGTTAAACTTGTTTTAGGGATAGTACATTGTGTTAAATCTGTTTCAATTCCCCAGTATCATATGTACCCAATCCATATTGAAGGGGCATAAGGTTAAAATAGATAAAATAGAGGGTATTGGATTTATCTGACCATGTATTTCATCGAGTGAAGGATCTATTTTTGTATCCAAGAAGGTAAACTATAGTCTTTAGCTATATAATGATTTCCAAATGATGATCTAGGAGATCGTGAAGAACTGATGTCCTTTTACCAGGATCAATGATCTTTCTTATTATCTATAGGTATCCTTTTGGTTCTCTATGATTGATCTCTGATCTGGATATCATTATTTCTATGTTGGAAAAGAGGATATTTTGATGATATAATTTCAATGTAGGTATGGCCTATATGAGTACTTGGTGATGCCATTTAGGACGGTGAATGAAACACTAGTGTTCTTGGACATCATTAACAACATCATTGATCCATACTAGGACTAATTTTTCATTTTTTTTCAATGATATCCTCATAAACTCACCATCTATAGAAAAAACATTCTATGAATCAAGAGATACACCTAAATATTCATTGAGAGATAATGAAATAAAAATTCAATCAGAGTTTGAATTATTGATTCTATAGGTAATGTTACATGGAAATGTGTTGTCTACTAATGTTTTATCTATAGACCTTCATAATCTTGAGGTATTAATGTCCTAGATGAATCCAAAAAACATACATCGTATTAGTATCATTCTAATATATTACTGATGGTTTATCTAGGAATTCTCTAAACAATCATCACCCATGAAAGTGATGGAAAATATGGAGTAATGTTCGAGTGGTAATTCCCAAGTAAAAATTATTTCCTTGACCTAAATATAAGGCTGATAAAATCTCCAATAATGACACACCATGATCTTGGAATCGGTTATGCAGTGTCTTGTAATTCTTGAAGCATTGGTCTAGAAGTAGTGTTGAAACAAAGATATCTTGAGTAGCCTATGGGTATAATATTCTATGTCACCAAGAGAGGAACTACCCTACACATGAATTAGACATGGAAAAAATAGTATGTGATCTGAAATTATTGTGGAAATACCACTTTAGTTATAAATTTTTTGTCCCTATATTCTATAAGAGCATTCTCTATATCTGTACCTAGATGGACATGAAGATTAGAATGTGGTGCTAGTTTGAGTATATGATGACGTGAAACATTGAGATAGAATGGGAAAATGGGAAGGATAATTTAATTAGGGATTAAAATAGTATTAATTAACTTAATTATAAGGTGTTTGGTGAGAGTTATTTATAAGAGTATTGTCTCTTCATGGGAATATTATCAAACTATAGGTTCTATGATTCATAAGATTAGAGATCTAGGATTTGTTTCTCAATTATGATGACATATTATCTTGTGGACTATGTGAATAATGTAATGGGGTAACACCTAGAGTGTAATTTCATGACAGAGCAGCTGTATGGGGGTGGCAAGATACTCATATATATTTTGGGTGACAATGTTGTGATCATGGTATATAGAAGAGTGTTATTTCTAGATTCCATAAGAGAGAATTTGATGATGGATTATCATAACTATAGATGGGTAGTACATGTTTGTGTGAAAAATGATATATCATGACATTAGGAAGTAGTTATAATGGATGGGTATTAAGAGATAAATTGTTAGTTTCAGCTCTTGAAATGGTACCTTTCAGAGGGTAAAGTGTGAGAACAAGGGTCATTGTCAGGTTTGCAGCAAATTATGACACCTATAAGGAAGTGGTAGTTTGTTACGATGGACTTTGTGAGAGGGTTACCCCATACCCCCAGGATTCGTGTAATATTATTGGTTATTACCATTCATATAAAAAATTTAGTTAACTTAAAATGAATCGAAGAGACTCAGACAATGGTGGATCTGAGAGATTTCATTGTGTGAGAGAACATACGACTTCATCTTGTTCAATGGAAAAGTGTTTCAGATATAGATTCTTATTTTATGTAACAATTTTGGGATTTATTTCAAAAATATTTAGGGAATCAGTTGGGATTGATAATGACATACCAACCTTAGATTGATAGAATTTATGAGTGGATGATACACATTTTAGAGGATATGATTCGAGAATTCTTGTCAGAATTCTATAGACCATAGGATGATCACGAACTCATTATTGATATAACATACAGTAAATGTTTCCATTATTAAATTCATATTCCACCACATGATATTTTTATTGGAGGCTGTTTCACTCACTTATCTATTGGTATGAGGTAGGTGATGCCATACTTTTTTTCCCTTGTATTTTTATGGTTACCTCTAAGAGAGTAAAATTGAAACCAAAGAGGTTTATCACCCTTCAGAGAAGAAAATTTTCATATGATTACAATACGAGGAGACCCATGGAGTTTGAAATGGGAGATTAGGATTTCATAAGAGTAACTCATCGGTTAGGTAATGTGCTTCTAGGGAGGTAGTGAAATATAACACCAATTTTTTTGAACCTTTGATGTCAATAAGTGAATAGGGTTTGTGGTTTGTCTTATGAACTTACCTATTTTCTATTATAGTATGCACGATGATTTCCAAGTTTTATAGCATTGGAGTTTCATACCCAAACATGAACATTTTTATGATTTCTAGTACATTAAACTAGTGACCGATGCTTCTTATTATGAGCATTTGGAAAAAAACATAAATTGGCGTGATAAGGTGTTAGGGGAATGAAAATACCAAAATTCTAGATATGGAGGAATCATAGATTAATCTAGGAGGATATGTGGATGAACATGTCTTATATACAATCCCAGTGTCCTATGGTTTTCATAAAAGACCACTAGAGATACATTTTAGAAAAGATAAATTTATAGGGGGAATTATAATATCATGAATTTGTAATGATAATAAGAACATTGTTTGTTAATGATTTATAAATTATTTTTTGTGGAAATATAAATATTCATTAAAAATCACCTATTAAATAATTTAAAGTCTTTATATAAGGGTAAAATAATAGATAGCATCTTGTAATATTCTGTAGAAAATGTTCATGGATAGGAACTCAGTTACGAAATTTTTAGAAGGCATGTAGAGCCTCAGAGAAGACTGAAAAAATTATAAATATATTATATTACTAATTCACGAGTCTTTTAAAATAATTTAATATCTCCAAAATCATTTGTCGTATTAAAAATATAGGGCCACCATTATGTCCAATAAAATGGGTTAATCCTAAGCATGAAATAACATTTTTATCCATAAGATGTTTGTTAACATTGCAAGATTGGAAAAATTATTTCATATTTATATTTATATATTTCCAAAAATTAATTTAATGGATCTCAAATTTTTTCTTGTATGGGAAATTAAAGAGCACCAATAACCCTGATAATCGTGGTTTACCATAGAAGGTTTATACATTTTGTGCATGTAAAATATTTGGTAAGATTACCTAGGGAACTAACATATTTAATCATTTACATTATATTAATTTTATATAAATTATTTATTATCTCCCAAATGGTGTGTCGAATTTGAAATTTGATACCATTATTAGGTCCATGGAATGTGGGTTAACCTTTGAAAGGTGTAAAATATAATACCCTTGCGCCTTTTGAATGATTTCATGTTAGTATAAACTTTTTCAATATTTTGGTTAATTATTTTAATGAATTACATTATTAAAACATGTAATTAATGTTCATATTCTCAACCTCAAGATGGAATACTACATCTTCACGTGGATTATTTTTCAATCAATTAAATAGTTGATTTTTTGGTGGGTCAAATATAATAAATATATTAATGAGAAAATTTATGAACCCGCACATTAATTTAAATTTCAATACATGTTTTAAAATAAAAGATTGAATTTGGGGTTTTTAAATATTAGAGAATGTCATTGTGTTTGTATCCAAATACTTTTGGATTTACATTGTGGTTGTCCTTATTTTATCAAAGTGACCCCAAAAAAAATTCACTGGATCAGGGGGAATCCTACAATTAGTTTCAAGTTATTATTCTGATCTAAGTATGGGCAGATTTCCTCCCCCATATCCTATGCCTGGTTCACCTATGCTGAAGAAATGTGATTATTTATTTATTTATTTCCTTCTTTTATTATTCCATTACTTCTTATATCATAAATTAATGAAAAAAATCATCGAAGTTTTTTTGAATGGGTATAAAAGTCATGATGGATAAATCATTATTAATAATGAAAATTTCAAAATATTATCGAATGGTATTTACATGAAATATGTTAAAATTATTATTTATAAATAAATTATCAAATGATATTTTTTGTTTTATTTTACTTGATAATAAAATAAATTAGTTGAGGATACTATATTAGAATTTTCAAGTGATTAATAATTCATATTATCAAGGATAATTATTGAAAAATAAATAAAAAATGTTTGTGCAATATTATAAAAAGTCAATATATTGATATTATTATAAAATAATCATGTGGAATTATCTAAGGAAAAATATTTAAATTATCATGGGTAATCTATAAAAGAAATATAAATCTATGATTTTTATGAAATTATAATTAGATGATTATATATAACTATATATAGGTACAGAAAGATATTTAAAAATAATTATGAAATGATAATTACAAATCACTATCAAAGTAATTGTGCACAATTATGTAGATAATTATAAAAAATTATAAGATGATAGTTTTATGGAATTTCTATGGGAAATTACGAATTCATGTATCAAACTGAAAAGATAATTTCGAAATTATCTATTAGATATAAAATATCATTTCATGTGATATTATGAATGATAATGTAAAAATTATCTAGAAGAGATAAAATATCATCAATTGTATTATTTTAATTGATAATTTGATAACTATCCAAGGGATAAAAGATTATCACAAGTAATATTTTAAATATTAATTTCAAAATTATATAGGACAGATAAAATATCATTATATGTGATATTTTAAATGATAATTTAAAAATTATATAGTTGTGGAAAATTTTCATCACATGAAATATTTTCTTTATTTTTGAAATAAAATTAATGGTTTAGTTTCTATGAATATTAAATGAATCATAACCTTTGATTTGTAAATATTTAGGATAATAAGGTTGGAAATATGCATTCTATAATATTTAGTTTTGCAATCCATATCTCAAACAAAAAATGGTGGATTATAATTTCCTCTGACATTGATTAATTTTGTGGTTGGAATTATCTTACCTTCTAATGATTTCATTTTCACTTGATCAATTGATGATTATATTATTGGAATTTAGATTGAAATTTCTTGATTGTGATAACATGTGGGTATGTGTGTAGCCCATATGACCAATTTTGATTCCATGGGTGATATTACTTTATCTTTAATCCATTTTTGGTAATGTTACATGTTGTCATGTATGAAGCAATAAACTTAAGTTGAAATGCTATGCCTTCATGTGTGATTGCCATGTATATATATTACAATTAATAGGTGGTTGTTAGTGGTATTTGAGATAATTGTACCATCGTGGCTGTATGTTCCCTTAGTGGTAGAGTGCACATGATTGAGATTATATCAATGAGGTATCTCGGTATTGGGTGGAGGTACAAGGTTTCTATGGTATCATTTCGAGGGTGTACCTGAGGTAACCTTGAGTTTTCAAGTTTCAATCACCACATAATGGATTGTTCAATGTGAGAAATATATATTCTCATATAGAATATCTGGGTTACATGGTCTTATTTAGTGATAGAAGACACCATGTATTATCTCATTGATTCCATGAGTACATCCTTAAAGGTATGTTTTGATTCTTTTAAATAATTCAGTTATCATCCATCATGGATATGAAGTAGGTTTTTTTGATAGTTGTGGTAGCTTGGTATGATCAATACCACTGAATTGTGGATTGTATGTTTTTTCCTTTATAATAGTATTAATATTATATAATGCACATTTATACATGAGCACATAAGGTTGTGGATTTGTGGGTGGAGTCCTATAATGAATTTTACTCACACCCTAATTGGGTATTTCAATAATGTTGTAGATTTTATGAGAGACCTACTGATGGGAAAGGGCCTTATGTTGTATGGTCATGTAGGTGTAGCATTGAGCTAGAGGGGACCGATACAAACCAAGAGGTCTCCAAAATCCATTTATTTATCATCTTTTATTTATTATAAATATTATTTCCATATTGGGATATTATTTTAATTGCTTTAAATGTATTCCAATTATATTGACTCATGGTTACTATGAATATTTATTATATTTTTATTATTAATTATTGATTGTATGACATGATACTAGGGGTATATTCTCCCTAGTAATATAATTAAACCATCATATCTAGTCAAAATATTATTTCATACATGTTGGTGTGCATTAGGTCACATGTAACTATGGCTAGGACATGGTGGTTTTGATTGGGTTGTTACAATTGGAATGTCACATCCATGTTATATCCATGAGTTGTGAGGCCTCCATGTCCATATAACTAGAATAATAATTTTTATCACCAATTCGACAGGAATATATAATCCATTTTCCATGATTATAAAAAATGTAATTGCTTGTCATTAGTATGAAGACTTCTTGACTAAGGTAGACAACAAAAATTATAACCTTCTTCATCTTACAGTTCTGATGTTTCATATCCTGGTGAAACTATTCCAAATTTATAAGACTACACTGGTATGGTCCCTCTACACACTCATAGATCGTAATAAAAATAATAGAATAGATATTATTGTATAGAATCTCACCCACATATTCATCCATATTGTCACCAGATATTCACTCATCGGGATAAAATAACATATCATTGTATTCAAGGTACATAAGTAACAATATTATATAAACTATCATGGGATCAAACTGGTATCTTGTTTTAATCTGTTTAAATATATCCTAAACATCCCCATGTTAATTAGATGATTGGTTAGGTGGCGATTATTCTCTAGAAGAACACCATACATTTCATCCTATTGGAAATCTATTAAGGATAAAGATCTTTCCGATTTCTTTTTCGTAGACCCAAAATCTAAGGAGTTTTCACTAAATATCAATTTACTAAGTTAATACATTATATAATTCAATTATGTGACTATATTTTTCATGGTACACTTCAATGTTTCCAAAAAAATCATTACCATAATAATCCTCAATAACACTATGATCTATAGGATTTTCCATGGATTTTTTTGAATCACTACCTCCAAGGCCCTTAGGTTATACTCCTTACACCACTAAAAGGGGTATACCAATAATTATCATGAGTACAAGGATTATATCCCTAGTATTGAGATATTGGTATTGATTTTGGTTCCACGAATACATTGGAAATTTGATTCAATTATAGACATTAAGTATATCAATGGTGACTATAATATCAAAAATCACGATATCATTTCCTTGGTTGGATGTACACATGAGTTTATAGACCAATTTCCATCCAAGTCCAAGGTGAATCAAATACAAAGATCATTGAATGATGAACTAGGTGATCTCACAATTTTGGTCATATCTCTTTCTAATTCAGATCAAGATAACACGATCATCAATATGGAAAATTATATAGTGATTTCTATAGTTATCCTTATTGAAGAGGACAACTAGATGGGCCTATTTAATGTAGTTACATCCCAAGATAGGCCCTAGAATTACTCATTTTTATGTAACATGTCAAAGTGTATGATGAATCTTATTAAATTTCTCCAGTAGGGAATTATCACATAAATATTAGTCATGTAAGAGTGAATCCTCTAGAGAGTGGTGAATTTTGTCATATGTGACTCTCCAAAATAAAAACATGTCCTCTATTTTTGTATCATTGATCGAGTCCTTATTTATTTCATTAAATAAAAATAATATCACTTAGGTCTTTCACAAGGTAAATGTTGAGTTATGTGGAGATCTCCGAATAGGTTTTAGATTATTACATCAAATTTAAGGGTTGGGATAATTTTGGAACAACAAGGATCACGACTACATGGAATTCAATATAAAGTTTCATGACTCCCTGATTTACACCAACATGATGAAATATCCATTTGATACTCTCTAGGTAACAGTGTTTTCTTTTCAAATTTTTTAATGGGGACCAGATATCTCAAGTCCCTACCCACAAAAGATAGCACAATAGTGTATGTTTATTTTAACTGGCACTAAATTATTTTCAAAGACACCTAAATCTATTCCCCTAATGGATTTCAATACAATTTCCATGATAATGATTGTGAAATCCAATATCATTCACATATTTGGTATTCCTCATACTATTCAAATTTATAATGAAACAAAATTTTGAGCCACAGAGCTAAAGTGCTTGTATGACAGGTACAATATCTGGTCTAACTATACTTTTTGTGATCATTCATAAGTGAATGAATAGATATACGCATTCATCAAAACCTCATTAAAAATGATATATAATATTTTAGATCAATATAGTAAGATTTTATGGATAGGAAATATGAAACCTTTTGGATGTATCAGATGATGAATATTTCATCCACATGATTAACTAAATACAACCAGGTATATAAAATGGAAGTATTTCTACTCACTGTGGTATAGTTATAATTGTCATAGAACACTGTAGATTTTTATTTAATATTGGAAATAATATCCTAGTTACACCTATCCATTTTTAGAATCTATTGATTAGAATAGGTTCCAATCCCTCTGTAACCACATGGTATATCAAAACCATGTGGCCCGAGATTTCATTAAAAAGTTTTTCCGTTGTTATTTCCTCTAGGGAGACTTGGTGTGATATTTGATAACACCAAGGGTACATGGGAAGAAACAAACATAGCTTGATCTGAAATGGAACATTCCCTTTGCCTTTTATATGGTTTACTCTAATCAAAAATACACATTAATCAACTTATATGGGGAGTACATCACACCTCCGACCAATATACGGTTCCACCAGAATTATATTTAATGACTTCACATTGGTTCTCGAATTTCTATCTAGATCATGTTAAAATATATTACACAAAATCAAAAATAAATATCATTAAAGAACATGTAATGTCTTCATCAAGACAAGATGTTATTATTTTTCCAATTTTCAGGTCAAATGATGTTGAACAATGAGGCCTAGGTCAGATTAATTGGACCATAAACTCTATAACACCATTATCACAACTACATGATTTTATATTATATTGTGTTTCAACATCCTGACATGATGTTAAACATGGTGATAAATATTCCTTCTATATAGTATAAAACTATATGGATCCTAGTTCCTATATATGAACTTAAAATGTGTAGATAATATATCTCTATAAAACACATAAAAATAATAAATAGATTTGTCGTCCTCATATTATAGTGAAACCCACATTTAGTAAATTTCATCTATCATACAACACAACAAAAAAATATTATTGGCATGATTTATACTCTATAGGATATGTTTTTATTCAAAAATATCTAATTTGAGTCCCAACCACTGATTCAATTTATATACCATATTTTTTTTATCAGGAAACATACTTGGGGATTCATAACATCATTTCAGCGAGGTATGTCATCCCTATCTCAAAAGGTATTTAACTCTCATTCATATATACACTCCATAAATGTGATTTAGTATATGATGATATATCACCTAATGTATTGAACTCTTCTAGAAAACCCCTCCTATGAATAATATAAATTAAAGTATTCCACAATTTTAATTTTCACAAATATTAATCCACCATCACCCAAATAGTCACCAGTATGGTAATGGTAGAATTATCTAAATCCCTACATCTCATCTTGAGTATACGCCTCTGAGTAAATTTAGTGACATCATGATGGGTATGATGCTTTAAATATAGGTTTATCAATTCAACCACATCCATTTTCACCATTCCCTAAAAATACGGTGGTAGAACAAATGTTTTGAAATTGTTCAATAATCACCCACCACACTTTTTCACCCACATTGTGATTCATATATATTAAATCATGATTTGATTAATTTCAATAATCCTTTAATCTAGTAGAACAAAATAACCTTCACCACAACTCCATAAAGTAGTGAGCATTGATTGGGATGATCTTTCCAATGAAGTCTATCTTAGATACTCTCATCTGGTTGTAAATTTTCTCATATCCTTGATTTCCACACTGAGTATGGATCATGTGGGATTATAATATTTAGTGGCTTATCACCACATTATTTTTTTGGCATGAAACATTCAAAAAAATCTATCCATTAGTCATGTAGCATGACCATAAACAAAAAAATCCATTTATTTCCCTTCCAGATTATGTAATTTCTCGAGTTTGGGGACTATATTTAGGTTGGGATTAAAACTTTTCTGATGGTGTTAGAAATCCATCCCCTTCATTCTATACTATGAAATAGAAATTGGTTTCTACATTTGGTCTAAACAAAAAATAATTAAACTAATATATCGTTTCATTAAAATATCCACAATCATAAAGTAGTCACTACACCTTTATTCAATAGATGTTAATCCATAAATCATATCTCTTGATAGTCTAATTGGAATAACTATAAAATATCCTATGCAAGAGGGGTAAAGGATTGTTCTTTTAAAATTTTATAAATGGGGATATAAGACAAATTTGGGTCTCTAGTATCTTTGTTCAACCTCAATAACTTGAGATAAATCTAGATCAAATATTCAAGTGTCACAAATCTGATAGGGTTCAATTAAAGTCCCTAAAAACACTTATCTTCCACAATAAACTAAATAGCCACTAAAAAATTAAGAGAAAGTACCTCTCTCATTTTTTTTGAGTTTTTGAGATCTTCAATGTAGATTTGTAATCCCATGTTTACACTAGGTTTTTCATTTTTCTCCATAGCACATCTGTTATTTCAGGAAATTTTCAATGTTATAAAACACTAAAATCATGAAAAAAACCTTTTTATCCTCACCGTACAACATTAAATGATTTGGTCAACATCTTGGGTGGATAATTTTAAACTAAACCAACCTTCAATGAATGTTTTAAGACATTGAATTATAGAAAAAACTTCCTATCTTATATTTTTTATGTTGTTAAACATTTCGATCAACACCATTTTTGTGTGATGTGAAACTATATGTTTCATGCACCTAGATACCTGACCATAAAATAAATATTTAACATCTTCATGCATAATGTTTTAATATATGAAGATGACTCATCATACTCAATTTATAAGGAAACCCTTTTTCTGATGTCAGTATTCTATGGAATGACATTCATAACTACATGAGACTTGTTTCACATCTAATAAGATATGTATGATTCCATAGATCTCCTATTATATCCCCATTCACGGTAGTCATTTCCATTGTCGTCTCATTATTCTATACATTTCATGATGGTCAAAAACCTTTTATCACATCCATTTTTTATTTGATTTAATGTTAATGAAAATATCTAAATAATTTTTTTAACATTATCCATACTGATAGACAACATGATGTACTTTGTGGTCGATGGAATAACACTCACTACATTGAACTATACTAAAGCATCCATTTATACCCACCTATATACTATTTGGAGTCATTGTTTCAAATCACCATAATTTTAAATGTTTGAGAAAGCTCCCCTAGGGTGATAGAATATCACTCCAATGTCCCACCTCCCATCATGGGTACATTCCTCATGGACGTTTGACATTAACATGTTTGGTAAAATGAATTAAATACTTGGTTAATGGTCGATCCCAATGTTATTTCTGCCAAACATTTATGGTGTGGTAGAGGAAATTTTGTTTCATATAATTGGTCCTCAATCATGCCCTACCCAATTTCACTCCCCTTTATAGTTAAAATTCCAATGTCATGATTTAATTCATCAAATAGTCTACTGTTTTCGTGTAAAAATTCCCACAAAATTTTCTCCATTTCTTTTCTCATGCATCAATAAATAAATTCTATTCAATATGATATTTATTTCTTTGAAATATCTGTTTATAGCTACATTTCCATAGTTTGGAGTGTAATTTTGTAACCAAATACACAATTGGTTTTCAATATCCTATGATATGAGTGATCTTCTTCTGATCCTTATTTCCCACACTAGGTGTGGGCCGAGTTGGATAATTAGTTTTAGTGGAAAGTCTACCTAAGAAGTTCAATACGCATGGAACCATCTTATTATAGAATGTAGGACTATAAGATATATTACCCCATTTATCGTATTATA
Source organism: Viscum album (assembly GCA_963277665.1). Taxonomy (NCBI): domain Eukaryota; kingdom Viridiplantae; phylum Streptophyta; class Magnoliopsida; order Santalales; family Viscaceae; genus Viscum; species Viscum album. The sequence continues at coordinate 37,329,451 of OY728131.1, forward strand.
AAACTATCTATGATGTAATTTTGTCATTTAATTTCCTAGAGTATTTCCATATCTATAATGAACATAGAATATTTCGTTCATGGTCTATATTCCACTACCATAAACTATTAATTTTCCCTTAAAAAATTGTCTATGTTGATATTGAATATCTATTCATGTCAGGTGTTCATTCTCTCTATATGCCGCATGGACTTCCTAAAGTTAAGTTCATGATTTATGATAATAAACTTTAAATAATTTCCCTCATTTTGAGCTATGTGACATTAGACTATAAATCACCCCCATGATCCATCTGTCATGACCAAACAATTTATTCACTACCATCTATGAGAAATAGGATTCCAATAAAGATACCATTGGCCCCCTTTATATCTACATTTATTCTAATTCTAGTCTAATTTGTTTAGATAGATTTTATAACTGTCAATGCTATATGAAATCTTATAGAAAACTATGTAATTTTTTTTTGAAGGGATGTTTTCATGCAAACATGATTCTTTCCTCCACTATTCTTATTTGTGTCATGATATCCTTCATTCCTCATAAAATCCCTCAAAACACATGGTTCCCAGTTATAAGAATTAAAATGGGATTGAATCAACTTTTATGACAAACTAACTACCTCTCCCATTTTTTGTCCAAGTATATATGACCTAATGCTCTAGAAAATACACTTTCTATATCACCATATGATGATAGAAATTGAGATTAACATCTTTTACATATTATTTTAAAAAGTACAATGAAGTTACCACAATGTGATTTAAATTTCCACAATAGGTTTGGGCCCCCACCCAAGAGGATTCCCACTTCAATTGATAGTATCCTACCACACCATCATTCAGAATAATGAGTGTATTTATTCCCATTTTATGGGATATATAGTGATGAAGAGATTTTTCAATCCAAAACCCTCTATGACCTCGTTTCAAAATTCCACACATCTCATTATAATGATATATTGAACTATTACTAATTTTTTTTAGCCTCTATTATCTCATGGAGTCCCCCATTCTTTTATATATCACATATAGGATTGTCATATCCATACAGAAGTCATTTCCCACTTTTTGGTGTTTGAATCATAGGACACCAAGGTTAATAAATACATGTGTCTTGATTCACATTCAAATGGATATGTATTTATTCCTTAGAGTCATGCCTTTCATGCTTGAAAATATGTATTCCATCATATTCACCTTATTTTGGTCTCCTGACACACTTCTGTCACACATTAATGCCTTCTGGAACTATATTTTGGTGTTAAATACATAATGAATTAGAATAATCCATATGAACAAATACACTATCTCAACTATGATCCATGATTAATGGGATTAAATTGTGTGTCTCCCTTCATGAGGTCTCCAATATTATCATTGGGATATCAAAAAAATTTATCCTTTCGTGATACCACACTTACCACCTCCTCTTTTTTTGTAAACATCATAACCATAAATTTAGTGACTTTTACCTAAGGAAAAATGTATGAGTCTTAGGCACCTTTCACCTCTGTTCACATCAATTTTATCTATTTATTTTGTTGTATGAACCACGTCACTTACATTAAAAGTATCAGGACCTTAAACTATTTTCACATATTTTAGTGCTTTTCTATAATAGAGTTTTCAATCCCTTCACATTGGGTTATTTCTATAAGTCCATAGACATTCACTTATCTATACCATCACTCATGAAATCTTATTGGAAAAGATACATATTTCCCTTCTCAAAACCCATGAGAGGGCATGATCAATTACACAACTGTATTTAGGTAGACATGTCTTTTCAAATTATTGGCTTTAAACTCCTTAATCTATTAATTGGACTCCCAAATCCCAGAAACCATACTCATATTTCCTCAACACACGTCTCCAAGATATATAAAGTCATTATTTAGTTTAATATACCGATGTAAATTTTATATTTTAGACCAAAACATTCATAAGAACTCCCTGAAAAAAGAACGTGACCCAATGGGGGTTGGGGAAACACATAGTTTGATGTTTTAATTATATAACATGTAATGATGTCTTAGTCTGACATAATATTTAATTGAGGGATTATATAATTATTATTTGTAAATTTTCCATTTTTTATTCTTTATATGTATATTGAATATCAATTGGATTTTAATTAAGTTATTATCCATGTTTTGATAAAACTTTTACAAATAATCCATTTATTTCAATTTTATCATCACATATTAGTCCATTTATTTATGTAATTAAATTCTTGAATTCCTAAAATAAATCATACATAGTACATAAGAAAATATATATATGACCCATTCATTAGATTATCTAATGGTATATTTTTTTAGAAGACCATAAAACAACATATAACTTCAAAGGAAAACTCAGTAAGGAAGTTAGGGGACTAGCTTCAGCATTACACCATGTCCATCTATATATCACTCTGTTTTGTTTCATCTCAATTCTATCTTGAACTACCTCAATGATCCTTGAGACTCTACCTTAATTACGAATTTTTATAAATCTAATTGAATTGTCGAGAACTAAAGAAAATGTTAACGGTAATTACATTTATAACCTCATATACGCATGTACAACATAATAAAATATGTGGGGATGACTCACAGTACATCATATTTTATTTAATAACAAATAACTGAAAACCCAAACATTAAAATTAAATAAAATATAACTAAATCATTCATAGGTCATATCAATGTTTATGATCACGTATACATATATTAAAAATACACTAAAGTACAATGCTTTAATGGTCACTTCAATTAATTATTATTATTATGATAAACATGATTATATTAATTAATTAATAAATTAATTACATTCATGAAAATGAACATAAAAAATACTATTGAAGATATCAATAATGAAAAAATTCATGGAAAATAAAACAAAATGGACAATATATATACATTATTAAAGTAAATTAATTGAGAATGTATGTATTTTTCAAAACCATTATTACATAATAAAACACATACAGTGCCAAAAATGTAATTTGGTTTTAATGAAGTAATTAAATATTTTAATGTAATGGATTATTTACATTATTGGGAGACTACAAAGATTTTACTAATGACTTATGTGCCATGTTCCTTGATATTTTTTTGTCTAGGAAAAATGTAGAGGGCTTCGTAGTGTACCTCATCTAGATTACATGACATGTACTAACAAGCTAAAAATCATGAATTTTTGTTGTCATGTGCCCATGATAAACACATGAGTCTTAGAAATATAGCTCAACCAGATTATATAGCACGTACTAAAAATCTACACATTATGTGCTTCTATTTCAATCTGACTATGTAATATACCAAATTTCATGGAATGTTTTTAATAAAAGGATATTAATTATTTACACATTTTTTTATAACTAATACAGATCATGTATTTCATTAATGTTTCATTCTATTAGTCACTCAAACTGTAAAACCAATTATTTGACCATTCGTTTATCGAAAATTTAAATATTAAACATCATATACTACATAACATGAACACTCGATATGTGTCGTACAGTTTACAAACCAATGTATCATATTGGATTTGTAAATATATTGTGAAAAATAAAATCACAATGTGTAATAACTTCTCAAAACCTCATGTATAACACAACACAACTAGGAATCGCTAAACCTGGTTACATGACGTGTGATCCTCCTACAAGCCATGTAACCCAATCTACCAGCTAGGATATTTTCCACCTCTCTTTGGTATCTAATATATATAGTAATCTAATTATGGGACTTTTGAAAATTGGAATCTTGAATATGAAACATTAAAATGTAGAATTAATGTTAATTATATTTTTTATTAATAAAAAAAATTCTAAAAATGAACACTTAATACATTTTCATATGTACTGTCAATAGTTAATTGAATATTTATAAATTTAAATGTGACTACTTTGATAACACAAGAACAATCCATATGATGTAGAAGCATCTTATCGGTGAATAAACATTATGAATTTTTTCATATTTGATGGATCATTTTCCTACTATAAAAGATATAAACATCATGACCAAGGACATTTCTCAATTTAATATTGACATAAGAAACATGAATCCCAAAGGGGATCTTTTCAAGTTAAATTTATATTTAGATTTAATAGATTTTACGAAAGAATACATTCTCATATGATAATTTATCAATGAAGATAATGATCATCTAAAACCATTTTTAGGTTACTATAATTTCATAGGGATGACCCAAAATATAATTTATCTAGTAGAGATACACAATTGCTCATTTGATATTTAGACAACACTAATGGATTTCTAGGTTATAGATTAGTGTATTTATCATATTACATTGTACATATTGATATATTGAAAACCTTTCAAGATTAATTTATTCTCCTTTATTCTTCTCATTATCAACAGGATAATATAATGAAAAATTTGGATATAAATAAACAGTACAGAATTATACTCAAAACTAGATTAACTATACATATTGGAATTAAAAATATATTTATAGAGTTAGACATTACATTAAATGATTATTTAATTGAATAAGAGACATTAAATAATATATTACACTTTATCTAACTCCATTCCATAAAATAATAACAATAATAATAGTATTTTATTGTGAATACTATCAGATGAAATAATAAATATAATTTTACCGATAAGAAATTTAATATTTATCACCAGAAAAGTTTGAGTCCATTCATCCGCCTCATCACTCATTGAGTACCGTAATATATATTGATCAAATCATATTTTATAAATACATATTCTACTCAATTTTTTCAAAATACATATTTATTAAAAATTTAAATATACAAAATGAATATTCTATTAAAATTATGTAGAAAATATATTTTTTAATATTCATGTAATTATATAAATAATTTATTACTGAATATAATAATTAGTTATTACATTCTGAAATTTTTTATCAATAAATGTTGAATATAATTATTCCTTGATACTATGATTAGTATTTAGTTCAATAAATAAATTCTACTGGAATTTAATAGAGATCAGGGGAAGAAATATGTATGAGACCCTCTGACCTTCATTTTTAGTAGAATTTTTGTGTGTTTCCTAATAATTAAGATTATTATCTAAAAAATTTTCATGGAACCTCATGAAATAAATTATTGTCACAACATAAAAAAAATACACATGAATTTTTATTATATAATATTATTTATTTGTTACAATGACTCCTGAAGTAGGTCACACTAACACATTATCAACTTATGTGCTTGATAAATATTTCCTAGTCCATCTAGAATTATCTCGTAATTACACTATGTTCATATAATTCAATTACATGGTTCTATGTCACTAAAAAGATCAAGATATTGACATCCATTAAAATTGTATGTACCAATCCTTCCTTAACTTATTAATTAATAACATGTCGATCACAACACATCCAACAAACCCTCATTCTCACAAACTTATTGCATCATGGTTTTGTTTAGTAAATCGAGGGACAACATTCATGAAAATCATAAATAAAAATCATAATGTATAAATTAAATTACACATTCTTGAAGATAGGAATATCTAATGACACAATAACATATGAAATTCATAAATGTAGGTACGTTATCATTATCACCCATTTTAGAGATTATGCAACACAAGATTTGTAACACACCAAGATTTCATAGTGTGTTATTTCTTCAAAATAATTATATAACTTTCACTAGATGAAACACTGAGTTCAAGCGCACCATGACTTACCAAACAAGTCGTTCAAAATACTTTATGAATAGTATTAACTAAATTTTAAACTTTATATAATCCTTATAATTTTAGAATCCATATTATGAGTTTCTTAGACATAATGTAAGAACAAATTCATTTTCAGTATTTCACTTTTACCAACATTTAATACTGAACCCTTTTTAAATCCAATATTTTAAACTTTTATATATTCAATTTGACAAAATAAATTTACTTTTTAGAATGGGGACATAAAAAATTTACAATGAAACATCCCAAGCATCCACGGTACACTTTCTTTTGAATAATACAGTAGCGTGTGTTGTACGCAACTTCCAGTTTTAACACACACCACAACCAATCAAACTAGTCGTTATGAATAGTAATACCTAATTTTTGAAATTTTATAAATTTTATCTCTCAAACTGGACATCATTTTTGTATTTGGAGTATCGAATTTAGCCTAAGGTGATAATTTTAAACTTTTTAGATAACATTTATATTTTGATAAATAGTGAAAATTACTAAATTTTAATTAAAAACAACTTTTTAAATCAAAATAATTTATATTGATAAGTAATGAATTTGAGTGGTTTTAAATTATATTTAGAATATATTTTTACCATTTAATACATTGTTGGTCATTGTACATAATTTCACAATTAAACCGGATATAAACAAGAGTCAATCTTTTGATAGTTATTATCTCTTAAAAACAAGCTATTTGTTTTGACGACGGGAATTAATTTTTAAATTAATTAATGCAACTAATATGTTTTGAATTTGTTAAAATTGAAATCATTTTTGAATTCATAATATCAAATATAGCTTAGGCCTAATTTTTGGTATTTTTCTGAAAACATTCATTTTTTATGAATAGTAAAACCACTAGGTTGTAGTTAAAAAACAGAATTTTTCATAAAACATAATTTTCCCGCTTCTGTGAGTGGAATTTTGAAAATCCAATACACACGGTTAATATCAATGAGTAAAATGTGGTTCAATGAGATGAAAATAATTTTTGGTGAATAGTAACTTTTAATTTTATTTACCACGGTTAAAAGTAAATAGGGTAATTAAGGGTAAAAATGATATTAATATTAACCTAACACATGTCCAAATTCTGTTGGACAGGTGTATCTCAACCAAAAACAACCATAGAAGTAAAATATTATCATTTAGGTCCACTTTTATTAGATTAGGAAATTTTTTATTATTTTATTCAAAGAAGAGTTAAAAGAGTTAAAATCAATGTTTATTTACTAAACCATTTTTAATATAGGGTTATACATAAGATAAATTAGATTTAAAATATTCATTAGAAAGATAAAAATATTTCCTAAATAATTATATTTTATTTATAAATTTTATACATTAAATAATTTTATTTATTTATGACACTATGATGATGCAGTATTTACCATAATAGTGAAAAATTAAAATAATTGATATTATAAATTCATAAATAAATATAATTAGAGACTTTTTATGAATTACTCTAATTTTATAGGTTAATATGACATTATAGGAATGATGTAATTAGCTTTTTTCGATGTAATAATTCTGTTATGATATTCACAAAAACCAATTTTCCAAATAGTGTTCAAATTGACATAAAAGACTTTTTAAAGAAAATATTATATTATTAATTGATATTCAATTCCTAAAAATATAAGGTTCTTCCAAGAGACTTATATCATGATAGGTGTATCATTAATGGACCACTTGGGGGTCACTTGGAGGTATATAGTAATATTATTTACTATATAATATAAAAATACAAAGTTACTTGGTAAGTGTCAAGCTAATTAACTAAGAGTTAAAACTAAAAGATATGGTTAATATAATCACATAAAACTGTCTAAATTCTATTGATTGAGTGGTTTTCGACCCATCCCCACCTTAAACTGTAAATAATACACTTTTGAGCCATTAGAAACCGAATATGAATTTATTATAAAATAATATTTCTAGCTTTTCCAATGGTGCCCCTCACCCCTCTTATAAAAGGGCACTCACCCTTCTCATTAGTTCACACCTTCAAAGCCATTTGGCTTGGTCAAACTCTGACAAAATACTCTCTAAACATCCCTCAATTAATCCTAGAGGCCTTCCTTTAGTCAGAAAGCCAGCTAGAAGAGCCCTTTTGATCAAATCCAAAGGAAGAACCTGAAAAAGAGGTAATGATTTCACCACCCTTTTTCAAGTTCCTTTCGTCTTCCACTTATTCTTTCATTGTTATTAGCATTCTAAAATAATAACTCCAGAATATTATATATACATTGATGTTATTATAAATATTGTACAACAATATTCATTATTCTATCCATCCTTTTAATAACATGTCACCATAGGTGCGTACGTACGGCTTACCGTCTCCACATCGTGGTGTAATTGTTATTCAATAAATTATTATTTGGATGGGTATAATAATGATTTTTAATTCATTAAAATAATAAATATAACATGATAATTATTCTTTATATATGATATACCATCCAATTATATATTATTTTTATATCAAAATAATTATATTGTCGCTCGTGCGTACGTACGGACTACCGTCTCCACGGACGCGATGAGATTCCTTCTCCATCGTATCCATTCAAGTATAATTCTCATTTTATGATTTCAAAATAATATTTACGGACTTGGTATCATTCTGGATATGAATAAGATACGACCTATCCATGACAAACATGGCTTTCATAACAAAACATATAAAAGAAAATGAGTAAGTTAACACCCAAAACGACAAAAATACTAATATATTATTAACAAAGCAATGTTAAAAGATCATATATGATATCATATTATTGTATATGATTCCTGTATAATTTAATAAAAATTATTTAACCATTATACAGGAGGTTAACCTACCCCAACCAAGGAAAAGTACAAGGTAAGGGTTTATTTCGCAATCTATTCATTATCTGAGGTTGTTTATATATAATAATATACTCGGATCTCTTTATCATCCACATGCATATTTCTTAAAAATGTATTTAAAAAACTTTTTAATATTTACAAGAAATTAGTTTAAAGTCATTTATACCCTTTTTTACTTTTTATAAGAGGTTTATAAAGGAATCTTTCAGTCGTTTTCCAAACTAGGTGCTTTTTAACCTTTTTGACAGAATTATGGTAAGAATGTTTTTTTAACATATACGGCGGGTGTGGATATTTTCCACCATTATAAAATCGTCGAAGCTTCCCTTACAATATTATAAGAATATTTTAAAAGAAAATGTTTTATTTTATAAATATATGACTCTTAAATGATTTCGAAATAGAAAGAGATATTTCTCTAAACAGATTTTTGATTTCATCTATGTCAACATCCTTTGATGGATTTTACGCTTATTTGAAGTTGATTTATTATGATACAAAACATCTATATTGTATTGAATGTTTTGTTATATGTTTGACTGTGGATGTGTTGTTTGTATACCATTCATGGTTTATGGATGAAGTATTTACATTTCGTATGATAGTTTTAATACGAATGTTTATGTTATTTTTAAACCTTTTCATATGGGAATGCATTGGACTTAATATGTGAAGAGTGGAGCTCACTATAGCTCCTCGATGCATCGGTAGTTCTCATGAGACAGACTAGTGTCTTGGCGCAAGGCCTTGACAAAATCTTATTTGTAGTCTTGGCATGAGGCCTTGGCTATGTGGTTATTATAGTCTCGCATTATTCATTTCATCATTATGAAAGTGGTTATTGATATTGCATGTGATTATTCGATTAGTATAATATCCATGTGAATAAGTAAATGAAATTATTTAATTTTATTTTTTCCATACTATATGGAAATTTGAGATTAAAAGGCTTTTGTTTATGTTATACAGTGCCTTGAATGTTTTTTCTTATTTATGAATGTTTCCGCTATACTGTTATCCTTACTAGATATTTGAGCTCACCCCTTTTCTATGTTTTATTTTTCCTAGGATGTGATGAAGTAATTTATGAATGACCTGCAGGGATAGTATGAGGGGATATGAGTGTGGACTATGGAGACTATATTGTTGTCGTTTTCATTTTATGATGTAATATAAACTTTATTAATGTATCTAGTTATTCCAAGGCTACTAAACTAATCGGTATTTCGATACATGATCTTTCATGTGATCATGCCAATGTTATGTATTAATGCACCGACTCTGGGTAACTGGGGTCGGGGCGTTACAGTTGATATCAAAGGAAGTTTAGTACAAACCTTGGAAGCTATATTTAGATAAACTCTTATTAGAGCACATAGACCTAAGATGTACTTTGAGGATTAGTATAGGAGAACTTCCTAGAATTTTGGTATTGTAGAAATTTTGTGTGTTTTCCGAGCAATACATCCATGTCTAGATACGAGCAGGTAGAGGCAGCTATGGAACAGATGTACCTATGGGTAAAACTAAAAAACACCAATTTGAGCTAGACTCGAACGGGAACTGCTGCACGACAATGGGCCTTGCTGCACTCTTGGTTACGACACTCCCGGGGGATATGCTTAGGATAATTCTCATTTTCTTTACAAACCATTATAAAGGGTTTATGAGTATATACTTCCTCAAAGGAGACATTTTTATGATCATGCATTATATCCATAAACTATTTAATTTATGTTATGTGTTTTACTAGTTTGGGATTAGGTATTGTTATTCATAAACTAATCTAATGTATGACATTGTTTAGAAATGGCGCCCAGTAGAAGGATTGATAACTCCAGCAATGCACATGATCAAAGAGAAAGAAGGATCATATCTTTCATGGTCTTAATCCAGAATTTATAAGACAAATAGTCTCACATGTATTATCATCATATGAAGAAATAATATCATGGGTTGACAAGATAAGTAAAGATTTTACTGAGTCCTATGGCTTTGAAGGGAAGAAAGAGAAGAAAAGGATGAAAGAGAGAAAGATGGATAAAGGGAAGAGGGAAAAGAATAATTTTCTCATATGTGATAACTGTGGAAAGAAACACTCTGGAACTTGACTGAAAGGAATTGGAGTTTGTTATAATTGTGGAGGAAAATGGCACAAAGTACGTGACTGCAAGGGTAAAAAAATGGTTTCAAATGTAGAATGCTTAATCTGCAAGGAGTTTGGACACTACGCGAACCAATGTACCAGTCATCAAACTATGCCACAAATGATGCTATTGGATAATAATCATGTTATGATACTACCACAGATGAAGAGGAATGATTAGAGTTATTATGTTGATTATGTCATTTTAGTGATGTATCAATAATGTACTTGTTATAATAATTATGGAGTATGTAAGGATTGTACTATAGTACTATTTCATTAAGGACTTGAGATTGTGTGGAACAATGAAAAGTGACTCAATAGCAGGTTAAATTTTTGGAAAATATATGGTAGAGAGAAAGATAAACCACAATATGGTTCTGATATTGAGGTAGTGATTTTAGAATAATACATGATTGATTTGGATAAATTATATTCGATATTCTTGACTACCTTGAAACTGATTAATGATTTGTATATTCCATCATTGATGGGGTTTACAAAATTTCTGGATTGAAGGAGTATGTCTATTATTCTTTAAGTAATAAGGGATCATGAATGTAATCAATAAGGTTTTATGTTAATTCAGGATTTTGCAGTGTTTTAAAAGAATACATGATGAAGGTGATCACATGTTATTACACGGAAAAAAGGATCTTAATTGTGTTTACCTTCTGTAAAAATTTTGGACTGAAGTATTTTGGATTTTTCTAGTTTTGATTATTTTGGATTTCCATAAAAGGAAAACCCGGAGGTCGGGCGGCAACCAATCGCGTCTGGCAAGGCTGCGTGACTTGAACCCACAACCGAAGAGAGACAAGGGTGTATCACCTACCACTGAGCCACGTTATGTCCTGGTTTGAATAATGTCGTTTTTTAATGGTTCTTCTAGATGAATTATAAATTCATTTTTTTATCCCTATACAAATAAGATAAATAGAATATTATTTTTAATTCTATTATCTTTTAGAGTGAAAGAAGAGTTTGTGGTAGAACTTAGTTAAAGGTTGATACTCTTATTTTCAAGTGTATATTTTCCTTCTTCTCTTAGTCAATTAAGAAATTAATTCTTATACTTTAGTGAAGGGATCTTAAAACAAAAAAATGTGTTATCCTAATACCATATGTTTTGCTGAACCGATGGTATTTTAAATCATCATAGATTGATGAATTTTAGGCCCTATATTTTACACTTGTTTGTGATTGATGACCTCAATCACTACCTATAAATATTTACTTTTTCCCACTAATTATATATCTCTAAGTTCCACCAATGGTCTCCGAATAGATATCATAATTTGGTGGTGACCCTTTCATTTCTCTTTTCCTCTTATTAAGACTAAATTTTATCAACCCAATTTCCGATGTGGGTTTTCCCACAAAGATATTTTCTATATTCAACCATTTATTTTCGAAGAAAAATTTCAAATTGTGATGACGCAATTTATTGAAGGAGGGGAGAATGTAACTCCCAAAGATTCCATAGTGTGTTATTTCTTTAAAATAATTCAATAACATGCACTACACGCAACACCGAGTTCAAGCACACCATGACTTACAAAACAAGCCGTTCAAAAGAGGTTATAAATATCGTTAACTAAATTTTAATCTTTATATTATCCTTATAATTTTAGAATCCATATTATGAGTTTCTTAGACATAATGTATGAACAAATTCATTTTCAGTATTGCACTTTTGCCAACTTTTAATAGTGAACCCTTTTTAAATACAATATTTTAAACTTTTATATATTCAATTTGACTAAATAAATTTATTTTTTATAATGGGGACATGAAAAATTTACAATGAAACATCCCAATATTCCACGGTATTCTTTCCTTTGAATAATACAGTAGCGTGTGTTGTACGCAACTTCGAGCTCTAACACACACCACAACTAATCAAACTAGCTGTTATGAATAGTAATACCTACTTTTTGAAATTTTATAAATTTTATCTCTCAAAATGGACTTCATTTTTGTATTCGGAGTATCGAATTTAGCCTAAAGTGACATTTTGGAACTTTTCGAATAACATATATATTTTGATGAATAGTGAAAATTACTAAATTTTAATTAAAAAAAACTTTTTTAATCAAAATAACTTATACTGATAAATTATGAATTTGAGTGGTTTTAACTTATATTTATAATATATTTTTACCATTTAATACAATGTTGGTCATTTTACATAATTTCACAATTAAACTAGAGACAAATAAGTGAAAATCTTTTGATAGTTATTATCTCATAAAAACACGCTATTTGTTTTGACGATGGGAATTAATTTTTAAATTAATTAATCAAACTGATATGTTTTTAATTTGGTAAAATAGACATCATTTTTGAATTCATAATATAAAATATATCTTATGCCTAATTTTTGGTATTTTTCTGGAAACATTCAGTTTTTTGATGAATAGTGAAACCACTAAGTGGTAGTTAAAAAACTGAATTTTATATAATACCTAATTTTACCACTTCTGTGAGTTGGATTTCAAAAATCTGAGAGATACGGTTAATATCAAGGTGTAAATTTTGGTTCAATGAGATGGATATAATTTTCTCTGAATAGTAACTTTTTTCTAATTTACCACGGTTAAAAGTAAATAGGGTAATTAAGGGTAAAAATGATATTAATATTACCCTAACAAATGTCGTAATTCTTTTGGACAAGTTAATATCAACCAAAAACAACCTTAGGAGTAAAATATTATCATTTAGGTCCACTTTTATTATATTAGGACATTTATTATTATTTAATTCAAAGAAGAGTTGAAAGAGTTTAAATCAATGTTTATTTACTAAAACATTTTCAATATAAGGTTATAAATAAGATAAATTTGATTGTAAATATTCATTAGAAATCTATAAAGATTTCCTACATAATGATATTTTATTTATAATTTTTCGACAATAAATATTTTAATTTATTTATGGCACAATGATGATGCAGTAAATACCATAATAGTAAAAAATTAAAATAAATGATATTATAAATACCCAAATAAATATAATTAGAGACTTCTTATGAATTAACCTAATTTTATAGGTTAATATGACATGTTCGGAATGATTTAATTAACATTTTTAGAAGTAATAATTCTGTTTTGATTTTCACAAAAATCAATTTTCCAAATAGTGTCAAAATTTACATAAAAGAGTTTTTAAAACAAATATATATTATTAATTGATATTCAATTCATAAAAATATAAGGATCAGAAAAAAGACTAATATCATGAAAGTTGTATCATTAATGGAAAACATTGGGGTCTCTTGGAGGTATATAGTATGTTTATTAACTATGTAATATAAAAATACAAAGTGACAAGGTAAGTGTCAAACTAATTAACTAAGAGTTAAAACTAAAAGATAAGGTTAATATAATGACCCAAACCTGTATAAATTATATTGGTTGAATGTTTTTCGACCCATCCCCACATTAAACTATAAATAATACACTTTTGAGCCATTATAAACCTAATATTTATTTATTATAAAATAATATTTCTAGATTTTCTAAAGGTTCCCCTCGCCCCTCTTATGGAAAGGGAACTCTCCCTTCTCATTAATTCACACCTTCAAAGTCATTTTGCTCAGAAAAACACTGCCCAAACACTCTATCAACTTCCCTCACTACATCCTAGAGTCATTCCTTTAGTCCTAAAGCCAACCTAAAGAGCCCTTTTGATCAAATCAAAAGGAAGAACCTGAAGAAGAGGTAATAATTTCACCACCCTTTTTCTAGTTCCTTTCTTCTTCCACTTCTTCTTTCTTTGTTATTACTATTATTATATAATAAATCCACTATATTAAATATAATTTGATGTTATTATAAATATGGTACAACCATATTCCGTATTCTATCCTTCCTTTAAATAACATTTCACCATACGTGCATACGTACGGCTTACTGTCTCCATGTCGTGCTGTAATTGTTGTTCAAAAAATTATTATTTGGATGGGTATAATAATGATGTGTAATTCATGTAAATAATAAATATAACATGAAAATGATTCTGTATATATGATATAACATCCAATTACATATTATTTTAATATCAAAATAATTATATTGTCGCTCGTACGTATGTACGGACTACCGTCTCCACGAACGCGATGAGATTCATTCTCCATCGTATCCATTCAAGTCTAATTCTCATTTCATGATTTCAAAATAATGGTGAAGGACTTGATATCATTCTAGATATGAATAAGATAAAACCTATCCATGAATAACACGGCTTACATAACAAAACATATAAAAGAAAATGAGTAAGTTAACACCCGAAATGACGATAATACTAATATATCATTAACAAAGCAATGTTAAAAGATCATATATGATATCATATTAATGTATATGATTCTTGTATAATTTAATAACAATTATTTCACCATTATATAGAAGTTTAACCTAACCCAACCAAAGAAAAGTACAATTTAAGGGATTATTTCGCAATCTCTTCATTATCCGAGGTTGTTTATACGCAATAATCTACTGGGATCGCTTTATCATCCACATCCATGTTTCTTAAAAATGTATTTCAAAACATTTTTACTATTTACAATAATATGGTTTAAATTCATTTATATCCTTTTTTTAAATTTTTATAAGAGTTTATAAAGGAATCATTCCGTCGTTTTCCAAACAAGGTGCTTTTTAACCTTTTCAACAGAATTAAGGTAAGAATGTTTTTTTAACTTATACGGCGGGTGTGGATATTTTCTGCTGTTATAAAATCGTCGAAGCTTACCTTACAAGATTATAAGAATATTTTCAATGAAAATGTTTTATTTTATAAATATATAACTCTTAAATGATTTCAAAATATAAATAGATATTTCCTAAAAAGGGTTTTGATTTCATCTATGTCAACATCCTTTGATTGATTTTACACTTATTTCAAGTTGATTTATTATGATACAAAACTTTTATATTGTATTGAAGTTTTTGTGATATGTTTGACTTTGGATGTGTTATTTGTATACCATACATGGTTTATGGATGAAGTATTTACATTTCGTATGCTAGTTTTAATACGAATATTTATGTTATGTTTAAACCTTTTCATATGGGAATGCATTGGACTTAATATGTGACGGGTGGAGCCCGCTATAGCTCCTCGATGCATCGGTAGGTCTCATGAGAAAAACTTGTATCTTGGCACAAGGCCTTTACAGAATCTTATTTTTAGTCTTGGCACGAGGCCTTGGCTATGTGGTTATGATAGTCTGTCATTATTCATTCCATCATTATGAAAGTGGTTATTGATATTGCATGTGATTATTCGATTAGTATAATATCCATGTGAATAAGTAAATGGAATTATTTCATTTTATTTTTCCCATACTATGTTGAAGTTCAAGTTTAAAAGGCTTTATTTTAGTTACACATTTCCTTGAATGTTTATTCTTATTTATGAAAGTTTCCGCTATATTGTTATCCTTACCGGGCATTTGATCTCACCCCTTTTCTATAATTTATTTTTCCGAGAATGTGAAGAAGTAATTTATGAATGACCTATAAGGATAGTATGAGGGGATAAGAGTATGGACTATGGAGAAAATATTGTTGTAGTTTTAATTTTATTATGTAATGTAAATTTTATTAATGTATCTAGTTATTCCAAGGCTACTAAACTAATCGGCCTTTCGAGACTTGATCTTTCTTCTGATCATGCCAATGTTATTTAATAAGACACCGACTCTGGGTAACCGGGGTCAGGGCGTTACAAAATTCAAGATAAGAAGTGTATTCCTCTTATGTTTAATCTCAGGTAATTAAAAAAATTATATATATCCCATCATAGATTATTATCTGATCATTAAACTATATATAAGAATAACATCATGGAAACTCAATGTCATCAACATAGAGGGTAAGTTCAATAAAATTATCATTGAGATAGATAAACTAAGAAATAATTACATTAGATTCAGATATAAAAAATAAAAAAATAAATAAGTTGTTTTTAATATTAGTTTTCTAATATTTTAAAATACATGTAATCCAATATACAATTTCTTTTCTAGAACACCAACTCCAACACATGGGATCTGGCCACCCACAATTTTAGTGATGTACCTATGATATTTTCTCATGTGAAGAGTCTAAGATTTATTATGTGATGAGAATAAAAAACTAAAATGTAAATCAGAATGTCCTGCCGCCCTATCCTTTAGTGGTAGGCCTAATATTCATCCCAGGTGTGATGAGAACGAGATGACATTGTTGATGAGACAATGACGTCTTATACAATGTGAAGAAATTTCCTAGCATATAGATCATCAAATTTATTATGTGATGAACCTCATATTCCCTATGAGATTTTAATATGATGAATTACAATATGAACCTTAGAAGCCGTTTTTAATTTCTACATGTTTCCAAATGATTATCAAAATATTCCTTAGGTTTTGTACCATACATGCAATATTTCATAAGCATTTGATTCCCCCCAACCTCAAATGATGAAGATACTTATATGTTTTCAGTATGTCTAATCTAGTTAACTGTCTACAACCATTTTTATATAACTAGTAAAATCAAGAAATGAAAATATTTATCGAATTCCAACATATGATATTGTTGGGAATAATATTAATGAAAATGTCTTAGATGTATTAGGTAGACACATACTAAGAGAATAATTATACAAAGGAACATATTGAAGGGATAGATGACCAACCATCCTCAAATTCAAATCATGGTGCCAAAATCATCAAATGTAGTGGTGAACACCCATCCTTTGAAAATTATAAATACATACCCACGAGATCACAATATTTCCATGGAAAGCACCCTGTGTGAAAGTGATCCGTGGAGGAAGCTGGAAAAACCGGAATGGTGAACCCGACATGAATCTTTTCTATAGTAAAAACAAGATTATTATGAAAATTTGGTATCAATATTTCAAGAGAACATTGATGTGAATAATTTATTCAATATTCCGGAGAGGATAAGTAATATCAAGCATATTGTGTGTCACATTCACCATACATGTTTTGACTATTCGCTTGGTATGTTTCATAGGACACCCACGACTTGAAATTACATAGATGGAACCCCACTCAACACCAATAGGTGTGGGGGATGGATATGTTACCCCAAATAGGCCTCAAATATTAAGTATTTATCTACATAACCCCCTCTATCATGACTTATGGGTACCATCACACCATGTCCCATTCGATATTTTATAGTGAATCATAATCAGTGCACTTATAAAACTGTATTATGAAACATGATTCATTCCCATAGAGGGATTACCTTGTGTAATAATGGAGGCTATAATGCCACATTACCGCCACTACCATCATGGTGAATGAATGGTGAAATTTCCCTTATTACTACCTCAAATCCATTCAGGACTCTCTCCCTAGAACTCTCTAGCAACTCTACCGCTAGGTTAAGGTTCTAGGGGATGTTTAGGATATTATAATTATATCCACCACTATGGAGTCTCCATATATATAACCCTCCACCCAATAGTTATGGAAACATAAAGGGACCCCACTAATAGATGATCATGTCAATATTATTTGTGATCACCCTTCTTCGATTGAAACTACATTACACCCATGTTGGGGGCATTATCTTCACCAAGCTCGATATAACACCATTTAAATAAATCTATTGGCCCCTAATACTATTGATTTATCCTCTAATGTTATCATCACAATATAGAGATAATAATATTCATGGTGGGGATTGAGGCCCCAACCACTTAATGGTAAGGTTGGGTTGAGTCTCCCTGATTTTGGCCCGAAGTCCCCCAAATACTAAGACGGTCATTGTGTTAGTGGAAACCAACACGTCGTGGCCCCAACCACTCACACCGTTAGTGCAGGTTTAGAAAACCATGCAGTTGAACCAAGTGACTTGCCCATATTTTATAAAAAGGTCACAATATCATTATACCACTCTTATATTTTAACCCCAAACCCCCTCCCCTCCCTCTCTTTTGTGTGTCCTTTGAATCCTTAGGTGGATTCCTTCTATCCATCATGTTGGGTCTAGTGTACTTATCCTTAAATTTTGGGTGGATTCGTCCTTGGGAATGTCTTCATCTCATATTAATCCATTTTCTTATTGTTTCTTATTTCTTCTTATATTGGTTCCTATATAGAAGAACAACATGGTGAGGGTATTATTATTTGAGTTTATTTCAATGATTCTAGGGTGCGTAGATCATCTCTCAAGATCTGTTCATCCTTCTCTTAGAGTTTTTTTACATTCAAACATTCCTGAAGATGGGTTCTATTTCCATTTCCTTTAAAAAATCTCTATTTGATGGTAGATTGATTGTAATTAATTTCAAAATGTATTTATCATTTTTGTTAGATGTTTTATGGATGTACCTTAGGGTTTCCATGTTAGTGGTTTAGTGAAAATTGGTTTTGAATGGATTTCCAAAATTATTCCTATAATTATATGCATGTTGATTATAAGATGAAATTCCAATTAGTTTAGTTTAAATGAAATTTGATTTATTGTGTTTTGTATGGAATATATAGGGTTTTTTTAATTTTATTTTATTGATGAATTTTTATTTTTACATGATTGTAGTACCTTAAGTAGTTTAGTACTCATTTTTGGTTTGCAATGATTGGTGGTAATGAAAATGGTGACTTTTAAATTTTTATTTGTGTATATTTATGTATTAGAATTGATACTCCATTAGATGTGGGCATATCCAAATGTTTATGGGATTCATATCTTTATAGGTACACAAATGAAAATGTATTTCTACAATGACACTTACCTTAAACACTTTATTTCAAAATGCTTTTCCTCCTTGACTCTTCTCTTCCTTATCCATCCTCTTTTAAAATGGTTATTATAAAACCCAAATGGTTCCTTAATGGTTATTTGGCCTTCAAATTAAATAAAATGTTATTTATAAATATGTTTTCAAATCATTTTACATTTTCTATACTGGGATTTAGAATGATAACTAAATGGTGTAAATACCCATTTAGAAATGATGGAGGATGCATCTTGTTTTTATCTCGAATTTGGAAATTGATTTTTACTACAAAATATTAAACAAATGGTTTTTAATATGTAATTAATATTTCATTTTTTGGGATATAACATTTTTTTAGTGTTTGGGAAAGGCATGAACAGTGAAACTTATGGGTTATGGATTAATTATACACTTGTAATGACCTAATCATTCTTTGATATGATATTATCATGGTATTATTAAATTGATTCTAGAGGGAAATGTGTTGGTTATGTTCTTGTCCATATTATAATGATTAGTACTCTCTTGATTTGAAGATACGGAAGAGGGCCATTTTCCAATGGTGTGTCTAGTTTAGAAAATCCAGTTGGTAATTTGCTATAGAGTTTCACAATATTCTAGAAGACGAGTCCAAACTGAGTTCTTCCAAAGATTTCATAAATTTATGTTTAGTAAATTACATTTATTACAGTCTATATGAATCGTTTAATTCAAATAGATTTTTAATTACTTACTATTTTTCATTTTCCTTATTGAACTGGAACTTTTAATTTTTTTATTGCAGAACACATTACCAAATCATTTGGATTTTTATTTAGAAATTTTATTCCAATTAGATAATAAAAAATTGAAGAATATAATCGGTTTTTAAAATGTTAAAAACCATATTTTAATTTAATTAATCTCTTCCTATATTTTCGCACTATGTTTTGTATGAAAATATATGGATTCGATGGTTCTTACCTACAAATATGTATTATTCTCACACCCCATTTGTGTAACTCATCATTAATGGACCCAATTTATTTTACAGGTTATGATTATGTTTTGGTTATCATAGGTATTGGGAATGTTTTATGGATATTGGTGACTAAGAGTTCACATATATATCTTTTGATTTCATTTTTGGTCTTCAGTTTAGCTTAGTTTTATTTTTTTCTAGTTTGGTTTTTTCTAGCGGTTTTTTTATGGCTTTTTTATGTATTTAGTGATTGCAATTTATTATTGGATTATTTATGGGTACTCTATATTATTATTTTATACATATTTATATTTGGTCGAAATTATTCCCAAGTGGTTTGTCTTGGATTCTCAACACTCGTTTCTATCTTGGAAGGATCAATAATTCCTCTCAGGCACTGTCAGAGACTGGGTCGGGTGTCAGGATGGATTGCAGCCCAGCTTGGTTTGCTATAATTTCATTTTCAAATATTGGGTCATTGAGATCAACCTATAAATATATAGTTTTTTACTAATGCAATATCTTTCATTTAGATGTATTTTAATATGAAAATTTATTTTTTATCAAAAATCACTTGTTATATGATTTAATGTCATTGAATAACATTAAAATCCTAAATATAGTCCTATAATTTTTTAGAGTTAGACACTAAGTGAGTGAGGGATATTGAGGGACATAGATCCTTAGTGAATATGAAATGAAAATATTATATATACTATGAAATAGACCTGATTTATTCAAAAATAATTGAATATATACTAAATAGCGTGTCGTATGATAAATATGAGTTCACCGTTTGGTCCGATATAAGGGGTTTACACTAGGTAAAACCAAACATTTTTTTGTCAGATGTTTGGTAAAATCTTGCAGGTAGATAAATTTTTTAATATTTTTATGAATATATTTATAAGAATGTATGAATATCTCTAAAACAATGTATCTTATGGGTAATACAAGACCACTATTAGGCCTGGGACATGGGGTTTCCCTATAAGAGGTCTATAACATTTGTGTGTGTCAAGTATTTTATGAAATATCACATTATGATAACTTATATAATTCATTTACTATCTAATCATTCTATAAATAATTTAATATCTAATTATGGTGTGTTTAATGAGAAATTTGAAACTGCCATTAGTTTAGGGTCATGGGGTTTACCCTAGGTGGGGAATAACATTTATGTTGAATGTTCTTTTTCCCATATCTCATGTGAGTATAAACTTATTTTATATTTTTATTAATTAATTTAATTATTTTAATTAGTTAAAATTTTAATTACTACTCTTCTTCTCACCTTGACACCGAATAACCCATTTTAACATGGATTATTTATAAATCCATTAAATGAGTACATTTTTCAACTAGTTAAAATTAGAAACATCATAATGTTATTATATAGGACACCCTGCATTAATTATTAGGTTAAAACATATTTTGAAATTGAAGACTGAATATATGGAATTTAAATTGCGATACACGACATTGTTATTACAGAAGAATTATTTCAGATTTCCATTTTGGTTGTTCTGGTTTAATATTAAAGACCCCATAAATAATCTACATGCCATCAAGAGGAATCCCAAGATGGGAATCAATTTTTATATCATATCTAAACATGCATGGCTTTCCTCCTCCTTTTCTTGTGAGTTATGGGCCTACGTTGATGGTATGTGATTTTTGGTTTTATATATTATTTATATTATTCTTCCATAATATCATCTGTCATAAATTCAAATAAAATGGTAGAATTTAATATAAATGGTGAAAAATTAATTATCATGGACAATTCATATATTATCAAAGTATAATCCAAATGACTATAAATTGGTATTTATGAGAATTTTGATAAAATAATAAATTTTAAATAAACATTCAAAAAATATTTTTTTTGTTTTAAGACAAGATAATCACATCAAATGTTCAAGGATATTTTATTATTATTATAAAGAGATAATTATTTTTTATAAACAAGGATAATTATCAAATAAATTATGAAAAGTTTTTTGTGTAATATTATCAATGGATAATTGCTCAAGATTAGAAGAAAATAATAATGTGGAGTGAGTAAATGACAAAATGTTTAATTATAGTGGGTAATCAATAAAATAATTATATTATTATAATTTTTTAGATTTTATAATTTATAATTTGAAAAATTTACCAAGTGATACAAAATGATAATTATAAGAAATTATTATTCAATATTTAAGAAAACCTATAAATGTAATTTTGAACAACTATGAAGATAGTTTTAAATATTAATAAATTGATAATTTCGAAAAATTTCCAATGAAAATTAAAAATTCCTGCATTAAACTAAAATTAAAATTTCAAAATTATCTAATAGAGAAAAAATATCATTACATGTGATATTTTAAATGATAATTTTAAAATTATCAAGGAGATATAAAATATCTTCGCTTCAAATATATTATATAATAATTTTAAAATTATAAAGGAGACCTGAAATATCAACATATGTAATATTGTAAATGATAATTTGAAAATTATCATAGAGAGATAAAAGATCATAACATGTGATATATTAAATGATAAATTAAAATTTATATAGGAGAGATAAATTTTAATCATAAGCAATATTTTATTTCATTTTAAAATAAACTAATTATTGTTTGTTCTTGAAACCCTTATCTATCATTGAGATTTGACATGATGTACTCTATGGTAATAAAGATAAAAAGATGTTTCATTGACTTTTGAGGCTTCCATTAAAATTATTAAACCACATATAGTGGATTTGCATTGCCGTTGAGGTCAAAGACTTTGGTGGTAGGATACTACTTACATTATTGGGATCACATTCACACATGTTTCCTTGATAATTAGGTTTTTGGAATTTTTGTTGACCCAATTTCATTTTTATCACATGTAGGTGAGTGTGTATCCCAAAATATATATCTTCATTCGATGATTTATATTACTGTAGCATTAATCCATTGTTTGTTCTGATCATTTGTTGTTGTGTATGCTTCTTTCTAGTCCTAACAATTTGTCATGCAGAGTTAATTTCTCACCCATCAAATATTTTACGAACACATAATCGTTGTTACTGGTATATTAGATAGGTGAACCATCATGAAAGAGTCATCCATTAGTGGGGGAGTTCAATTAATTACAATGATAGTGATGAGATACCTGCAGAAAGGGTGGAGGTATTAGGTAACCATTGCGTCGTGTCGAGGGTGTACTCGAGGTGTCCTTGATTTTCCATGTTCAATTCACCATGTGATAGCCTAGTCAGTTCGAGGACTTGATATTCTCGTTTAGAGGGCCTAGGTTACATGATCTTGTTGGGGGAGTGACGACACCAAGTATTTCTCCATGACACTATTAGGACTTAGTGCAAGGGCTAGTTTACTTCTTCTGAAACATTCAGTTGACTTCCGACATGGAACCAAAGAAGGTATTTATTTGGGGTGTTGGTAGATTAGTTAGTGAACTACTACTGAAATTTTTAATTTTTTTTAGGAATTTATGCATTTATTATCATTACGTAATACACATATATAGTTGAGAAAACCATGTTAAGGATACATTGGTGGTGTCCTATTGAATCTTTAACTCCCAACCTATTCCGGAATATTAACGGCCTGGTAGATATAATGAGACACCCAACGAAGGGATAGGGACCTAAGGTGAATAGTTTATAAGGATAATCATTGAGTTGGAGTAGACTGAGATAGACATTGAGGGTCCCCATAAATCTATACTTTATTATCTTTTTATTAATTCTGGAATGAATTTCCTCATTGGGAGATTATTTAATTTACATGACAGGTATTCTATTTAATTTCTCACATGATTACTCTGATTATTTTTTATATTTTTTATATTTATTAATTTATACTATTTTGTTATAGTACAGGATTAGTCTCCCCATTGACGGACACATATCGTCACTACTCATCAGTAGACTCTTACACACGGGGAGGTGCACATGATGTCATGTGGAATTATGGATCAGACACAATGATTTTTTTCTGGATATACCCAAATTGTATCATAGGATTAGGATTTACTAACATATTCTTATCATTTTAATGTTATGGGACACTATAAGTATTATATAGGATAGTTTGGACTCATGCAACAGAATTATTGTAGTTCTAGGAAAACACATTATTGGGGACCTATAACATTCCATAAAGTGGAAAATATTATTTCTTATGATGGTAATGCTCTTCAAATACACATCAGGTGATGAAAATTATGTATATATAAGATTTCATGATATTTTAGGTGTATCTATCTTTTTTTACTAGGCACTTAGGATCAAATTAATTATATATATAATTAATGTTCTACTTCATTGTAGTTCTTAATTAAATTCATTGTTTTGTGCTATCGGTTTGGGGTAGTTTCTCCTTCCATGATATTTCTATTTAAATGTTACTTTGATATATCTTTATTAGAATTTATTCGTTGAATTGTGAATTCTCTTATTATAGTATATATATAAGATGATTATGTCTGACGTGTAGAGACAGATACTAGGGTAAACACAAGGAGGGTTATACCTTTGTTTATGGGTATACTCATAATAAAATATTATACAATCCTATATAGTAGTTATGACATTCCATGTTCATAATATTTATCATGTTTTAGAAGAACCCTCTAAAGAAATGTCTGGTGTGACATCAATTTTAGTAGGATGCACTTGAGCACGTCCCTACACTAGATGTAGTAGTGGTTGAAAGGGTTCCTTTCTTGCCGCCACCCAGATATATGGTTACAACCTGGGGGATTTCCATATCCAAAATCCTTTGGAATTATAGTGAATCAATGGACAATAGGATGTTAAGGATTGGTTGGATATCATAGAGGGTACATTCAGCCTCATAGAGATACCATCAGATATGTAGGTGATTTTGGAATCCTTCATGATATATGGACTTTCCAGGTGATGATGGGTAGTTATAGGAAAGGATGGATTATTTGATGTATTACATGCGAGTCCTTTAAATCCCTATCTTACTGAGATTTTCACCCACATGTTGATTCTCAATTGGTCAAGTAAGTTTAAAGAGACGTTGAGGGATCCATGATAGTATTAGAATACTCCACATTATTCATGGTTCTCATCTATTTCACAACAAGTATGTCTAGTAATGATGCACAAAATGCTAGGATTTCTGAAATTAGACGTTGACAAGACCACAGACAGAAGGTTTGGAGCATTGAACTAGCTTCGAAGCTAAAGTATCAAAAGAATTCCATGATCATTGACTGGATTTTAATGGATGGATGAGTAATGTTTATTTTATGTCATTTTTCTAAAAAGATTGGTGGAACTCCAACTTCTATTTTAACACCCATTGTTATGGTAGGAAGAAGAAGGGTGGGAACATGCAACAATGTAGTGGTATGAATGTGAAATAGAGTTCAATATAATCAATTCCATTGAGAGGTGAACACTAGTTCATTAATTATGGTATGTTAAGAAACTATATTTAGGTGTCCATGGAACCCTTGAGACAAGGGAAATATGTGGTAGGATTGTATACCATTAGTAGTTTTGTGTTAGATATTCACCTCGTTGAATGAGACCGAAACCACTATGGGGTTGGAGGTCTGGAAAGGGACCTCTTCAGAGGATATATAATTTTTAGATGATTGTAGTACATGGAACACTTTGTAAAGCTGATACTGTATGGGTTTATGCAGTTGATTAGATTATGACATATCGGGGGAGGGACTGTAACACCCCGCCCCTACCACATTGGCATGAGAAGGTGGGGAGGGTTACTTGGCCCTAAGCGATGTTCCCAAGGAGCCAAAGGCTTGTAATAAATTCCGAGGTCTTCGAGAAAAAATTGGGGAATGATTTTTCCTTAAGACAAAACCATCCAAACCATCCACTATCAATCACTATATGATGCATGTCAACCAAAACATTAAAGCATGTATTCCCAATGGACAACCCAGATGTTCAGCAATACAACTCAAAACCAATACATCCAATACCATATCAGAGTGTTTTGTAGAAGACTCACCAAAAGACCCAAAATAAGCCAAGGGCCACTCCATGGCTCCACACCTAGCTCCATGATCCATGCTCTAACCAAACATCACGATGCACCACTAATGTATGGTGATGACTTACCCTTTCCCACGTCACGGAACACAACATCTGCAAAGACACCAACATGCCAAAGAAGTGGGTGTGTACTAAAACACATTAGTTTTTCCCCAAATGACATCCCTACACACACCAATAGGATAAAACCATTATCACATTTATATAAAATAGTTTATATAAAATAATTAAAAGTTCTACCATTAATGTAAGCCAACCACACCCTTACCAAGCCATTTCACCCAAACCAAACCACCAAGGGAAAGCCAAAAAAATTGCCAGAATCCATAAAATCATGTACACATTAGCACAACAATTTCCACCTTGCAAAGAAATTCACCACAAACAACTAAACAACCAAACATTGGAGCTTCCGTCCAACCCATTCACCCATTCACACCTAGTGGCACTTCCCTTCCACTTATCCTTTGATGGTGGCCCTTTCATCCACTCTCCATCGCCTTTTTATAGTGGTACTTCTCACCACTTCCACACAACATTACAATCAAGCCATACCAACAATATAACCCACAAAGGTCATAACAACATGAAATCAACCAAATTCCATTGCATATCAATCCAATTCAATAAATCACCCATTTATTGAGAATCATTTCCCATGAAAAACCACATTTCAATAAAACAACCTCTTTATTGAAAATTCTATTCCATAAATCATTTTAAAAAATCAACCATAGCATCCCATTTTAAAATCATAATTTTAAAATCCACAACAAAAGCATTTAACCATAAAACCCCCATTTTCCAAAAAATCCCCTAATGGATTTTATACCTACATTGCACATCCAAACAGAATTATTTTCAAGAAAACCAAATTAACTGTAACAAAAAACCACTAGCTCTAACAAAGTGGAGTTGAGAGATATTTCACCTACCTTTAGGGTTCCTGAGAAATCGACCAAGGAGTAACCACACCTCCAATCCAGCGAACACACCACCCACACCTCTCTAGATCCCCTTCCCTAACATTCACAAGCCTTAAAATCACAATCCATGGAAACAACAACCCTAGATCTATAGAGAACAAATGTAGATCTAGAAAACCATGAATGAGGAAGATGTGGATCTAGAGGAAACCATGAGAAAACCAAGAGGAGAAACTTACCCGGGAGGAAACGCTTTCAATACTCCTTGAAACCCCTTTGAATCGCATCCAAAATGAGTGGGACATCCCCTCCAAAAATTGAGACCCAAAAATCCTGAGTGAGGCTTGAGTGGTAGGAAATTTCTAGAGGAATTAGGAATGCCCGAGTGAGACCAGGTTTTAAAACCCTAGTTTTATCTGGCCGCATGGTAAGCCCGAACAGTTTGGAAAACCGTGCGCTAACTGTGTACATGCTACTGCCTCGGGATCAAGGGTCCACATAGTCGCCTCGCACAGTTTGTAAAATCGTGCATAGGTCGTGTAAAGCCAATTGTCTCCCCCAACACAGTTTTATTGAGCATCAGCACGATTTCTTCTAATTGTGCTCAAACCGTGCACCCATAGAAAATCCTACAAACTCATCCAAAACCATTCTAAACTCTCCCATCCTTTTTCCAACTCAACCCATGCAATTTAAACACATATAAAAGCATAAAAAAAGGATACATACCTCAAACCAGGGGTTCTAAAATATCCCCACCATTGGACTTTCTGTCCTCGGAATGTAGTGAACCCGCCCTTTTCCGAAAGAGCTCAGACCACTGCTTGACCATCTCTTTCACCCGCTCCGAAGTCTCCTCTGGAATCTGACCATGCTGCCACAAAACACGAACTAAACTGATGTTTGTAACATGAAAAACATTATATTGCCTATCCAAAACCTACATTTGAATGTGCACCAATGATGCATCAAGTTCTAGTTCAACATGATCCCATCAAATCACATGGTCATGATTCGGATGATACTTTTTCAACTGCGACACATGAAACCCATTGTGCACTGTACTGATACTAGGTGGAAAAGACAAACAAAAAACCACATCACTATCCACCTCAAGAACCTCAAAAGGTCCAATATACCTCAGAGATAACTTTCCCTGCTTTCCAAACTGACGATGTCCCAACCTAGTTGAGATCTTCAAGAAAACATGATCACTCACCTTGAATGACAACGACCGTCAATGATCATCAACATAAGTTTTCTGATGACTCTGCTTTTTCTCTATTCTCATCCTGATCATCTTGATCGTCTCTGTTTTATCCTAGACAAGGCTCGGTCCAACCAATGAGGACTAAC
Source organism: Viscum album (assembly GCA_963277665.1). Lineage (NCBI taxonomy): Eukaryota > Viridiplantae > Streptophyta > Magnoliopsida > Santalales > Viscaceae > Viscum > Viscum album. The sequence continues at coordinate 37,358,230 of OY728131.1, forward strand.
CTGTTTCCACCCAACATAGTGGAGAACAACACAGCTGCCCATACAACGCTTCAAATAGTGTGATATGTATGGATATCTGATAACTGTTATTGTAAAAAAGCTCAACCAATGACAAGGTCTCCTCCCACGAGACACCAAAATCCATGACACATGCCCAAAACCTATCCTCCAGAGTTTGTATCATCCTCTCGGATCGACCACCCGTTTGAGGGTGATACGTTGTGCTCATAGTCAATTGTGTCCCAAGGGCTTGCAGCAAGGATTTCCAAAAACGATATGTAAACCTCAAATCTCTATCGGATACATTCGAAACTAGAACACCATGAATCTTTACCACCTCCCAGATATAGATATTGGAAAGATCCTCCACCGTATGAGATTCACGAATCATGATGAAATTGGCCCACTTCGTTAGCCGGTCAACTATCACCCAAATGGAATTGTGCTTTCTGACCGTTCTTGTTAGACCTATGACAAAATACATCTCTATTTGTTCCCACTTCTAAAAAGGTATTGGTAAAGACTGCAACATTCCTGCTGGCCCTTTATGCTCTTCCTTGATCTGCTGATAGGTCAAGTGCTTGAAACAAACTCAGCCACACTTCTTTTCATACCAGCCCACCAGAAATTCTCTTTCAACACCTTATACATTTTCAAAATTACAAGCTGAACATCCCTCCTTGAATGATGATGCGCCCTAAGAGGATCCTATTTACACGAAAATAGTACAACCATCCGATTCCAAAAACACAAAAATGAATCAACATTCAATTGACAACCCTTAATGGTCTCCCCACCATTGAATCTCAACCCCACAGTCACACACTCAGAATCAGATATCTGTGCCTTTTTAACCAGGTCAACCAAGTCAGGAATCAACAAAACCAAAAATAAGACCTCTCTATAGCCTTGTTCCTCACATTCCAACCACACATCAGTTATAACCGACATCGACTGCCACTGGTCCGATTCCTATCTCACCATCTGAGTATATGATTTTTTACTTAATGCATCCACCACAAAATTTCCCTTACCTGGTGTGTACATTATGTCAAAATAAAACATCTAGAGATATTCCATCTATCTCTATTTCCTCAAGTTCAAATCCCTTTATGAGAAAATGTGCATCAAGCTCTTGTGTTCTGTATATACCTTGAATTTCTCACCTAAGAGATAATGATACCACACTTTCAAAGCATGCACCACTACTACCAATTCAAAATCATGAGTTGGGAAGTTCTTATCATGCACTCTCAACTGTCGTGACGCATATGAAATCAAATGATTCCCTTGCATGAGAACGCCCCCCAACACTGATCTCGATGCATCGCAATACACCACGTACCCTTTTCATGATTTTGAAAAAACAGAGATTGGTGGTGATGTAAGGAGACCCTTTAGCTCCTTGAAACACTATTGACACTGTTTATTCCACTGTAATGGAACAATATTTTAGGTCAAAGCTATCATCGGTGAAGAAAAACATGAAAAATCACGAACAAAATGCCAATAATACCTAGCTAGTATAAGGACATGTCCTTAAACATTACATAATATTGAATTAAATGAATAATTCATATTGAGGATCTTTCCAGGTTTAGAGTTTTAGAGAATTATGCCGTATCTATTGCATAACAACTTGAATATTATAAGTAGACACTTCTACTCAGTATCCATTTTTTCATAAAATAAAAACTCTGAAAAAAACATGTCTACTTCCATATTTTAGATAGCACGACTTTTCTGTGATCCCATCCTTGACCCTATTCATTTTAAAGTCCTATGGAAAACATTTAAAAAACATGGGATGAGCATAAAAATATCAGTAAGGGTTATAAAATAAGTAAGGAAAACATTATCCCATCAATAAATACAAATCAATGAAACTATATTTTTCAATCATAACATACCTTACAAAATTATAAGATTTAGGAATAGCACACACAATACATAAATCATAATGGTTACTTATGGAATCCATATCAAACATACATTGTAGATATCACAGCTACATAGAGAGTTAAACTTGTAATACCCATCACCGTATATTCCCTAAATCTCTTAGGAGAAACGTCACGTTTACCTCTACCATGTTACCCAATGCATTGGAGAGCTATCTCGGGCTCACCCGCCATACGTTTATCACGGAACCACCCGTATACATAAACAATGCCCAATAACCACAACATAATCATAAAAAATAACACAATTATAAAGGAAATATAAAATTTCCGCATTCCAATATATCAAATCAAGATATTGAAATAAACAATGCTTTATCAAATCATTTTTAAAACTAGTTAAAAGTAAATTTTTTAATCAAAGTGTCCCATAACACATTGATTCTTTTAAAATAATTAAATTTTTTAAACATTAATGTCCATATAAATAAATCCTAAAAACCATTTTGAAAACATGTAAATTAATGAGAAAGATTTAGAAGAATTAATTTTAAAACATTTAAAACAATATTTTAGTTAAAGAGTTTTTTACAAAATGAGTGACTCTTGATTAAAAATAATTGAGAAATAACATTAAATGTGCACTTTATAATATCATGATAATAAATTAATTCATGATATAATATGAAAAAGGATAGTATATACACCATATAAGAGTGAATTGTTGCGTAAAAACAATGATGTCTTAGTGAAAATTTAAACTGAGATGAAATCCCTTAGAATGATGGTATCCTTAAATCAAGGATAAATCAATCACATAATTATGTGTGAAAAATATAAATAAACCCAATATAAGTGGATATTATGTGTAAAACAATCATAGTTCATTCACACAAATTCATTGTATGACATATTCATGAAGTACAAGTTGAACCCAAATATTTGGAATTGGGTTAAGAAGTTCTCTTGAAAATATTCTACAGCCTAACGGCGTCACATGAAAATTAAGAAAATGAGTTGATGAGATAAAAAGTGTATCTAAACACATAGAAATAATGTTTACATCAATAGGGATTTATAACTAAATATTCTAACATATGAATATTTAAATGAAAATACATAACAAAAAGAAGTCTTTTAAAAAAAGGAGGGTGAAAGGTTCCCTTGCCGATTTTGTAACTTACAAAACATAACCAACATGAAAGAAGGATCATACAATGAAGATTAAAATACTCATAAATGAATTTATATTAAACAAAGAGTACAATAATTTTCAGTACATATACCACACAAAAGAAAATAGTGGCAAATATAACATGAATCTCACGGGAATAAAAAGTGAGATGAAACCCTTTACCACGTTGTAATCAACTAAGTCGTATGACCAAAAGTTAATAACCACCAAATGAATTATATAATACTATGAATATAATTAGAATCATGATAATATATATCAAATGGCAGTACACAATACACCACATGCAATAAATAAGTGGCGAACAATGGAAATTTCACGGAATTAAAAGTGAGATAAGAAAATCCCTTACCTCGTGTCCGACTTGACTCGATCGTTCTTTAATCTCCTAAATAATAAATTAAAGTTAATTTATAATTTCTTAAGAACCTTTTTCATGATTATTATTCCTATTTATATCATTAATTACCATGATATAAACATTATGTAATCATTTAAGTTAATAATGTTCATTTTGTCGATATTTAGTACTTGAGTAAAAAATAGACTTCTTATAATTACATGTTATTCATGTGGTCAAAGGTTTATTATATACAGAATTATATTTATTATTTGGATATCATATATATCATATATATCCAGCATATGCATGTATTTATTATAGTACATAACAGTTTGAGGTAAGAAATGAAATGCACCGTTCATGGAGACGGTAAGCCATATGTACGCATTAATGCTACTTCCATTTCTATTTCATATTAATTAGAATTAAAAAATAATGATACATAGTAGTATTATAATTCCAGTATTTTATAATATATAATATCATTAAATATATCCTTTATTCGTACCACATATGGTATGAACGAGTCATATCACTTTGAGGGGGCAATAGTCCGCACTTCCTCTAATGAGATTATCACATTTACCCATAATGGAAACCATAATGAAATTCTATAAATGGAAATTAAAGAAGTATAAAGAAAACATAAACATAATATATAAACTATATAAATACAATGCCATCATAATGGCCACCATGGGAGGCAGTAGGAGATAATCGATCAACCATCGTTTCATGAGGCTTTGGTTTTCCATCCATAGAAACATTATGTTCTTCATCCAATAGATGAAGGTGTGTGTAAGTGTAGTTCGAATCCTTCTCATAAAAACATCATAGTATATTGAGGATACTTTTTTGTTACAAAATAATGGAAAAAATTTGTTTAGGTGTTGGAAAATTAAAATAAAATAAAACAATTTAAAAGAAACTGTTACCTTTAATTTGGGTAACTCCGTTTGGTTTGAACCAAAGGACTTATTGAAGTGCCTTATGCCTAAGGTAAGGTATCTTGGAGGAGGATAGGGATGTAGAGAGCATAATTTTTCAGAGTTTGGACGAACCAAATGGGTTGAGATATGTGATTAATTGTTTAGAAGTGGTCTCCTTTTACAAGGGGGAGGAGGGGCTCTTTAAGAAAGTGTGAAAACAAAATTTTATTATGAACATATATTCGGTTTAAAAAGGTCCAAAAATCATTAAGGTCGAATATAAGATGACTAATATTCGAAATAAATTCATCCAATCAGAATTGGACATGTTTTGGATAATATTTTAATCATTACAATCTTATTTATTTAAATCATTTTTTAATGAGGTAAATACTGCATCAGTAGTTTGTCATAAATAATATAATTTATTTGATGTCTAAAAATTATAAAAAAATACCATGACATAGGAAATATTTTTATATTTCCAATTCATATTTATATATGAAAATATAATTTATATATCCCCTTATAAAAGTCAATTTACTAAAAGATATTTTCTTTGGTCATTTTTGCCTTTACATTAAGTTAATTAATTTAGATTATCATTTTCACTCACATGTGGTTCAATGGGGTCCCAAAATCGACCCAAAGATGTCCATGGTCATTAATGACTCAACCAATATGGTTTATACATGTGTTAAAGTAATTTTTAATTATTATAATATTCTTTTTACCTTGATTAACCATATTTACCTTTAACAGTGGTAAATAAAAGTCAAAAGTTACTATTCACCAAAAATTATTTTCATCTTATTGAACCACATTTTACTTCTTGATAACAACCATGTATGTCAGATTTTCGAAATTCAATTCACAGAAGTGTTAAAATTTTATTTAAATGAAAAAGTCAGTTTTTTAACTATGACTATGTGGTTTCAATATTCATCAAAAATTGACATATTCCAGAAAAATACCAAAAATTCAGCCTATGAATTATTTGATATTCTGAATTCAAAAAGTGATGTCTATTTTACCAAATTAAAAACATCTAAGTTGCATTAATTAATTTTAAAATAATTCTCATTATCAAAACAAATAGAGTGTTTTAAAGAAACAATAACTATCAAAATATTGATAATTTTTTATGTCCAATTTCAAAGTGAAATTAATTGAAATGTCCAAAATTGGATTAAATGGTAAAAATATATTCTAATTACATATTAAAAAAAATTATAAAGATAATCTATCCATATAAATAAATTATATTAAAACGTAGTTTTGAATTAAAATACAATATTTTCACTATTCATTAAAAAATGATCTTTATCGGAAAAATTCCAAAAATTTACACAAAGTAAATTTTGAAGTCCCCATTCTAAATAAGGATTTTATTTGATCAAATAGAATGTATTAAAGTTTCCAAAACTATATTTAAATAGGGTTCCCAATTAAAAGGTGGTAAATCGACCTTTTAATGTAAATTATGCTTAAAATTAGATTCATTCGCATTTTAAGACACTAACATTGATTGGATAAATGTACCTACATTTAACAGACATGTATAATCATATTGTAGTTAGTTTTGTTCATTTCCGTCAATACAACGGCTAAGAGTTAACTACAATTTAAGATAATAATATTATATTATTAGTGTGCAACGTAAGATTTCAATGAAACCCATTGTTGCGTATCAAGTATGCTATCGAACATAACAACCCATTTAAACTAAAATTACTATTTAATTCACAAATATTAATAAATATGAAAATTTCATATTATTCATTTATCCGGGATGTTACATCTAGACCAAGGAAACTTTGTACCTCAAACACAGTCTTTAGTGGAAACCATGAGATAACAACCCCTACCAATTCCGGATCCACTGAAACACCCCTTTTAAAAATAAAATGGCCTGGAAAATGAAATTTTTGTATCCAAAAGTCACACATTGACAATTTGGAATACAACTGATCATCCCTCAAGATCCCTAGAACTATCTCTAAGTGCTGCTCATGCTCCACCCTTGTCATTGAATACACCAGAATATCATCTACAAAAACCACCACAAATGAAGACAGATATCTCTGAAAAATCTGATTCGTCAATTCCATAAACACCGCTGGAGTATTCATTAGAACAAAGGGCATAACCACATATTCATAATGTCTATATCTACTTCTGAAATATTTTTTAGGAGTATCATCCTTCCTCACCCACAATTGATGATATCCTAACCTCAGGGCAATCATGGAGAACCACTGGGCTCCCCTCAAATGATCGAACAAGTCATCAATTTGTGGAAGTGGATATCTGTTCTTTATTGTAACTATTTTAAGTCTTTTATAATCAACAAAAAACCTCAAAGTTCTATCCGGATTTTTTTTTAAAAAAACGCCAAAGCTACCCATGGGGATGTTCTAGGTCGGATGAAACCTTTGTTTTCTATGTATTCCAACTAGACATTCAATTCCCACAATTTAGTAGGTGTCATTCGGTAAGATGTAATTAAGATAGGACTTTTCCCCAGAAGGAGATCAATCATAAACTCCACTTCTCTTATGGGAGGTAACCCATATAATTCTTTATGAAAATCATCCATGAACTGATCCACCACTTTCAGGAGGACACTCTGTTCAACACCCATTACTGATTCTAAGGACAACTATAACGACCCATACTTTACATACATTGTTAATACTTCAAAATTGAATCATACTTATTACAACATATAACAAGACCACGAAAGGACCATATAGGTATAGTGTCTTTAGAAACTGGGAAACATAAACAACTGGTTCATTAAGCGTCTACATTGTCTCCGATTTATTTCATCATATCTATAGTCCCTTTTGGCATATATTACTTAATAACCTTCTTCCTGACCTGGGGAAAGAAAAAATACAAAAGGGTGAGCTCAAATGTTCAGTAAGGGTAAACAAAAGAAATATCAATCACATCATATACATAAGCACATAACATTTGGAAATCTTGACCTGCAAAAGAGATCATAATTTCATAACATGGGATAAATCATGGCAGTCACAATAATCACAACATAAAACATGAAACTTTGTGGCATACACACATAATCATTGAGAATCATTTCTTGTTAGTCAAGATTCATTTCCAAGACTATCTTAGTGGACAAAGTCCCTTTCTGAACCGAGTCACCCTCGTTTCAGTCCAGTTTCACTGAACCGGTATAACCACCCGATCCAGCCATGTCTATCTCATGAGATATAAAAACTTTACCCAATGAATTTGAGGGAGATATAGGTCCCACCAATCTCATAATGATACCATTCTTATGTGTGCCAAAAAATCATAAATCATACATCATTGCATAACCCATGTAATAAAAATGGGAATCTTAAACATCATGACATCATAAAACAATTCATATAAGATCAAGGAATTCAAAAAAATAATTCCATCACAACATAATCAAATAAATTTAATAATAGGGATGAAAATTGAACCCTTTATTATCTTAGATGGAAAATAATTTTGATAAAACATTTGAACTCCATTCTTGAGGAAAATATCCTTTCTACTTCAAAAACACTTTTCCTTTCTTAACATGTCAAACAATTATAAACTAAAATAATTTTATTAAAAATAAACTTGATAACTTGTAAAGGAATATTCTTGGAAATAATGTTTTAAAAATCCATTCATGCCGTATAAGTTTAAAAAAACATTCTTCATACTTTTGTTGGAAAAGTCAAAAAGTACCTCGTACGAAAAACGACAAAAGATTCATTTCATATCTTTTACTAAAAACTCACCGAAGAGTAAAATTGGATATAAACCATTTTATAAGGATATAAATATTACATATTGAGGAAACATGGATTTGGATGGTAAAATACACCCCAGTAAATACCAAAGTATAAACAATAATGGATAAAAATGATATTGTGATATTTTCCCTTACCTTAGGTCTGTTTTGCTTCGTAAGTGTCCGAACCTCCTGTATAATGATTTAAATAATGTTATTGACTTATTCCAGAATCATACTTATTTTTATGATATCATATATGGTCATATTCTTAGCTTCTTAGTAGTAATATTTCATTGCTACTTGTTATTCGGGTGTTTATAATTTTTTGTTCTTATGCGTGTCTTGTCGAATAAATTCTTATTCTTATATTTAGGTTATAGATACCTCATTTACAGATTGTTATTAGTGTAATATATATCATATTCATTCATTAAATTCATTTACATAATCATTATGAAATGAAGATCCTGTAGAATGAGTCGAATCACATCGTGGAGACGGTATTCCGTACGTACGCACGAGTGATGATATCGTTCCTATAATCGTGGAATTGTATTGGAGTGTATGTATACTATTTCAGAATTGTTATTACCTTATAATAGTCATATATAGTCATTATTTACACCATTATACCCATCCAAGTAAGGTGGTGGTGGAAAATAGATTACACCACGGCGTGGAGACGGTATTCCGTACGTACGCACGTGCGGTGATTTCTTTTTCCGTAGGATGGATAGATGGTGAAATAGGGTTGTTTCATACTTATAATAACATATCAGTATATGAGTGATACTGATGTTATTACTTCATAATTAAACAACTAAATAAGAATAAGTGGAAGAAGAAATATAGATGAATGAATCGGTAACGGACATTACCTCTTCTTTGAAGTGCTTCTTTGAGACCTTCTTTTAAGGCACTAAAATTGGTCTTTGAAAAGAAAAAGACCTCTAGGATTTCTATAGGGAAGTGGAGAGGAGTAATTGGAAGGGGTTGGCCGAGCTTGAAGGCTCAAAGTGGTGTGAGGAAGAGGGGGGGAGGTGCCCTTTTATACGGGAGGAGAGGGGCACCTTTGGGAAAACTAAAAATATTATTTTATTATAAAATCATGTTCGGTTTTAAATTGCTCTAAATTGATATATTTCGAAGAAAAGGTGGGGATGGGTCGAAATACTATCATACAATAGAATTTAGACAAGTTTAGGTTCCTATTTTAACCTTATCATTTAGATTTATCATTAGGTTAAATAATTTTACTTTTACCATGTCTTCTTGTGTTCTTAGACTATAAGGTTAATAAACTTAATATAAGAAGCCAAACGAACCCCAAGTTGTTTATTATTAATATATATAACCTTATCTATGTCATTTTTCCTAACCTTAGATTTTTAGGAATAAAATAACAATTACTAATATAATATTTTTTAAAAAAACATTTTTATGTCAATTATTACACTATTTAGTAATTGATTTTTTTTGAAAATCATAACAGAATGATTAGTTCAAAAAAAGTTAATTAAATCAATACTAAAATGTCATATTAACCTAGAAAATTATTTTAATTCATAAAAAGTCTCAAATTACATTTATTTTGGTGTTTATAACATTAATTATGTCAATATTTCATTAATAAGATAATTACTGCATCATCTTTGTGTCATAAATAAATTAAATTATTTAATGTCTAAAAATTAAAAATAAAATACCATTATGTAGGAAATATATTTATCTTTATAATGAATATTTATAGTCGAATTTATCTTATCTATAACCCCATATTAAAAATTATTTACTTATTAAACTTTGATTTTTACTATTTTAACCCTTCTTTAAATAAATTAATAATAAATGTCCTAATCTAATCCAAGTGAGCCTAAATGGTCATATTTTATTCCTAAGATTGATTTGGGTCGAATTACACTTGTCCAATAGAATTAGGACATGTGTTAGGGTAATAATAATACCATCTTTACCGTTAATTACCCTATTTACTTTTAACCGTGGTAAAAATAGTAAAAAGTTACTATTCACCAAAAAATTATTTTCATCTCATTGAACCACATTTTACATACTGAAATCAACCGTGTCTCTCAGAGTTTTGAAATTCCACTCACAGAAGCGTTAAAATTATGTTTTATGAAAAATTCAGTTTTTTAACTACCACTTAGTGGTTTTACTATTCATCGAAAATTGAAAGTTTTCAGAAAAATACAAAAATTTCACCCTAGGCTAATTTCGATATTCCGAATCAAAAAATGAAGTCCATTTTGAAAAATAAAATTTATAAAATTTCAAAAAGTGGTTATTACTATTCATAACGGCTAGTTTTAATAATATTTTAATAGCATATCGTTGTTTAGTGAAACTCGGTATTGCGTACGACACAAGCTATCAAGGAACGTCGCGATTTCGTGTAAAGCAAGCGAAGAAAGTGTTGTGTAGAAAAAGATTCATTTGATGATTTATATATCATAAAAGTCTCGGGTGTTACATTCTACCCCCCTTAAAATGAATTTCTCCCTCTAAATTCGTCACTTTGTAACAAATAGATGAGGATACCTCTCCCTCATCATATCCTCAAGCTCGCATGTAGCTTATTCTAATTGGTGGTTCCTCCATAAAACTTTCACCAATCAAGTGGACTTGTTTCGTAGGACTGTTTCGCTATGATCCAGAATCTCTATCGGTTGTTCTTCTTAAGAAAGATCTTGCTCCGACGGTACAACTTCTGAGCTGTGTACATGTGAAGGATCAGGTATGTACTTTCTCATGAGAGATACATGGAACACATATTGAACTTGAGAGAGATTCGGTGGAAGCGCCAATCGGTAAGCTACCTTCCCAACACAATCCAGTATTTCGAAAGGACCGATATATCTAGGGCTCAACTTCCCCTTCTTTCCAAATCTCATAACCCTCTTCCAGGGAGATATTTGTAAGAACACTTTATCACCCACTTCAAACTCTAGGTTTGTTCTTCGGTTGTCGGCATAACTTTTCTGTCGACTCTGAGCTGCTCTTATGTGTTGTTGAATAGGTCTGACCTTTTCTGCCATTTCATCAATGAGATCGGGTACTAATAGATTTCATTCCCCAACTTCGTCCCAGCAAGTTGGAGTCCTGCATTTCATTCCATAGAGTGCTTCATAAGGATCCATCTGAGTACTGGAGTGAAAGCTATTATTATAAGAAAATTCCACCAAAGGTAGGTTTTGATCCCAACCACCTTTGAAATCCATAGAGCAAGCTCTCAACATATCTTCTAGGGTTTGGATTGTTCTCTCAGACTGACCGTCTATCTGAGGATGATAAGCAGTGCTGAAACTCAACTCTATATCCAGAGTATGCTGAAGACTTCGCTAGAACTTCAAGGTAAATATCGGATCCCGATCAGATATAATAGAAAGTGGTACTCCATGCAATCTTACCACTTCCTTTACATATATCCTAGCAAGCTGATCCAGAGAGAAATCCTCTCTAATAGCAATGAAGTGTGCAGACTTTGTAAGACGATCAACTATGACCCAAACAGCATTATTACCTTTGGATTTTTTAGGAAGTCATGTGACAAAGTCCATAGTGATGTTTTCCCATTTTTATTCGGGTATGGGTAATGGTTGTAACATCCCCTTAGACTTCTGTCTCTCAGCTTTAACTTGTTGACAAACCAAGCTTCGAGAGACATATTCAGCAACATCTCTTTTCATGCCATCCCACCAGAAGTACTCTTTCAGGTCCCTATACATCTTCGTGCTTTTAGGATGAATAGAGAATGAAGAACTATGAGCCTCATCCAGCAGCTCCTTTAATTCGGGGATGGGAGGAACACAAACCCGATTCCTGAACTTTATTATCCCATCACAATCAAGGATGAATTCAGGAACATTTCTCACCTTCTTTTGTAACTCGACATCTTCTTTCGGTGCCTCTTTAATATTCACATGTATAGATGGTTGAACATTCATTTGAGAAAGATAAGATTTTTCCCCTTCCATTATAATTCCAAGATCCATCCTTTGTAAATCCATAAATATTGGATCTTTTGTGATCCTCATCATGGATAAACTAGCATGGTCTTGTCGAATTAATGCATCTGCCACCTTGTTTGCTTTCCCAGGGTGGTAATGGATTGAGCAGTCGTAATCCTTAATCAGCTCCAACCATCTTCTTTGACGCATATTCAGGTCCTTTTGTGAGAAAATATACTTTAAACTTTTATGATCAGAATAAATATCACACCTTTCACTATAAAGGTAATGCCTCCAAATCTTTAATGCAAAGATTACCGCAGCTAACTCCAAATCATGTGTTGGGTAATTTTGCTCATGGATTTTCAACTGTCATGAGGCATAAACTATCACCATATCATTTTTCATATGAACACACCCCAATCCCTTCTTGGATGCATCACTATAGATCACAAACCTTTCTCCACTACAAGGCAGTGTGAGCAGAGGTGCACTGGATAACATTCTTTTCAACTCCTTGAAATTAACTTCACATTCTTCCGTCCAGACAAACTTAACTCCTTTCCGAGTGAACTTGGTGAGTGGATTAGATAATCGAGAAAAATCTTTCACAAAACGTTGATAATATCCAGCCAAACCAAGAAAACTTCGGATCTCAGTTACTATTGTTGGTGTCGACCATCTTTCGATAACCTATGTTTTTGCTGGATCCACAGATATCCCCTCTTTTGAGATTATGTGACCCAAAAATGCAACTTTTTGAAGCCAAAATTCACAATTGGTAAATTTGGCATAAAGCTTCTCCTTTCTTAGGGTCTTCAATATAATTCTCAAGTGATCTTCATGTTATTCCATGCTCTTTGAATAGACAAGAATATCATCTATAAATACTACCACAAATTGATCAAGATAGTCTCTAAAGACTCTATTCATCAGATCCATGAAGATAGCAGGGTAATTTGTAAGACCAAATGGCATCACTATAAATTCATAGTGTCCATACCTTGTACGGAAAGCTGTCTTTGGTATATCCTCCCTTTTGACCCTTAATTGATGATACCCTGAATGAAGATCAATCTTGGAAAAGTATTGAGCTCTGCGTAGTTGGTCAAATAGGTCATCAATGCGTGGGAGAGGATATTTGTTCTTGATAGTGATCTTGTTAGGTTCTCAATAATCAATGCAGAGTCTCATTGATCCATATTTCTTCTTAACAAATAGAACAGGTGCTCCCCAAGGTTATGCACTAGTGCGTATGAATCCCTTATCAAGATTCTCTTGGAGTTGCTTCTTCAATTCCTACAACTCAATTGGGGCCATTCTATAATGTGTCTTTGAAATAGGCAAAGCACCCGGTACGAGTTCTATTGAAAACTCAACTTTACGATTTGGTGGAAGACCTGGTAATTCTTCCAGAAAGACATCATCAAACTCCCGTACAATGGGCATATTCTTAATCGTGAGTTTCTCACCAACCATTTGAGATAAATAACCTTCATTTAGTGGAATCAATACCCATAAATGGAAGAAATTTCCACTGGAAGGTTATGTTCATCCTTGCATTGATAGAAGATCATAGATTGATCTGGAATATAAAATGTGACTTCCCTTCTTTGGCAATTAATATGAGCTCCATATAAAGAAAGCCAATCCATGCCATGAATCACATCAAATTCCACTATAGGAAGGATCACAAGATTTTCAGGAAGCACTTTCCCACAAACTTCGATCGAAAAAGATTTATAAACTTTTGATGCGACTGTTGTGCCATTAGGTGTTGTCACAGCTAACTCAACATCTAATTGTTGAGGTAATAAAGTAATACCCTTAGAAAATTCTTCAAAAATAAAAGAGTGGGTGGATCTAGAATCAAATAAAACATTTGCTACTTTAGAGTGGATGGTAAGTGTACCTTTCACCACATCGTTATCGTACTACACATCACTGATAGAAATTGCATGTGACTTCCCTTTGTCTTTAGAATTAAGAGTTTGTTGACGTCGACCATCATCATCAACCCTTGGATTAGGGAATTTATTGGCATAATGTCCCATCTCCTTGCACTTGAAACATTTAAGTGTAGTAGGTTCATTCTGTGTATCCCTTCCTTTGTTTGCATCATTAGACATCTTCTTCCCATCATCGCGGCATTCAAATTCCCGATGACCTTACTTTCCACATTTGAAACATTTGCTTGTCCCTTTAAGACAACTCCCTCTATGTTTCTTTCCACACTTTGAGCATAAGGGAAGGTTCATCTTCTTTTCAGTGTGCTCTTTAGATTTTCCATTGAATTCCATTTTCCTCTTCTTATTAACCCCATATGACTGATGGGTTAATCCAATCTCCATCTCGACTTTGAGAGCACATAGAACGATTTCCTCGTAGCTATTGAAGTCCCTTATGGATAACGCCCTTCAAAGACTTGGTTTTAGGCCACTAAAGAATCGATCGATCTTACTCTCAGGTTGGATAATAATAGCAGAAGCGTACCTTGCAATTCTTGTAAAATTTGCTTCATAGGTACCAACAGATTCATCATCCTTTTGCTTCAGTTCAAGAAACTCTTTCTCCATCTTTGTTCGGAGAATACGAGGGAAGTACTTATTGAAAAATAAGTTCTTCAACTCGTCCCATTCCATGGACTCAATTTCATCCCTTTTCCTCGTATTCTTAATAAGATTCCACCATTGATCAGTATATCCTTCCAAACGATACACTGCTAGGATTACTTTATCATGTTCAGAACATTGAAGAACTGAAAATATCTTTTCAGTAGTACTAATTCATTGTTCAGCAACTAATGGATCAGTAGACCCACTGAAAGAAGGTGGACGCTGCCTCATGAAGGATTCAACAGAATGTTGCTCCTTCCTTTTCTCATTTGGAAGTCCTGCATGATTCATATCTTGAGAAAGTTGTGTGAGCATGGCTACAAGATTTTGCATTCCAGCTCCCTTAACGTTTGGTTGCTCATGGGAACAATCATTGCATTGCTCGTCGCATTCCGTATTAACATAGTTCCTTTGGGTTCCATCCATTGACTAAAAATAAGGAGAATAGTGTGAGAAACACTAATTATAATAGGAAAACCACATAATCAAGAATAAAATTTTGCACTTAAGGTCTTATCCTAGGTTATTCATGGCCATTTCTAAAACACTAAGATTGTGTTCTATGCTTAGACTTATCCTTAGGGTTCTTACTAAGGCTTTCACATCCTAGTTTCCAATGGTTGACTATACCTTTCCTCTGATACCAACTATAACGACCCATACATTACATAAATTGTTAATACTTCAAAATTGAAGCATACTTATTACAACATATAACAAAACCACGAATGGACCGTATAGGTATAGTGTCTTTAGAAACTGGGAAACATAAACAACTGGTTCATAAAGCGTCTACATTGTCTCCCATTTATTTCATCATATCTATAGTCCCTTTTGGCATATCTTACTTAATAACCTTCTTCCTGACCTGGGGAAACAAAACATACAAAAGGGTGAGCTCAAATTCTCAGTAAGGGTAAACAAAAGAAATATCAATCACATCGTATACATAAGCACATAACTTTTGGAAATCTTGACCTGCAAAAGAGATCATAATTTCATAACATGGGATAAATTGTGGGAGTCACAATAATCATAACATAAAACATGAAACTTTTTGGCATACACACATAATCATAGAGAATCATTTCTTGTTAGTCAAGACTCATTGCCAAGACTATCTTAGTGGAAAAAGTCCCTTTCTGAACCGAGTCACCCTCGTTTTAGTCCTGTTTCACTGAACCGGTATAACCTACCGTTCCAGCCATGTCTATCTCATGAGATATAAAATCTTTACCCAATTCATTGGAGGGATATATAGGTCCCACCCATCTCATAATGATACCATTATTATGTGTGCCACAAAATCATAAATCATACATTATTACATAACCCATGTAATAAAAATGGGAATCTTAAACAACATGACATCATAAAACAATTCATATAAGATCAAAGAATTCAAAAAAATTATTCCATCACAACATAATCAAATAAATGTAATAATAGGGATGAAAAAAGAACACTTTATTATCTTAGATGGAAAATAATTTTGATAAAACACTTGAACTCCATTCTTGAAAAAAATATCCTTTCTACTTCAAAAACACTTTCCTTTCTTAACATGTCAAACAATTATAAACTAAAAGAAGTTGATTAAAAATAAACTTGATAACTTGTAAAGGAATCTTCTTGGAAATAATGTTTTCAAAATCCATTCATGTCGTATAAGTTAAAAAACATTCTTCGTACTTTTGTCGGAAAAGTCAAAAAGTACCACGTACGAAAAACAACAAAAGATTCCTTTCATATCTTTTACTAAAAACTCACCGAAGGGTAAAATTGGATATAAACTATTGTATATGGATATAAATATTACATATTGATGAAACATGGATGTGGATGGTAAAATACACCCCAGTAAATACCAAACTATAAACAATCTCGGATAAAAATGAGATTGTGATATTGTTTTTTACCTTAGGTCCGTTTTGCTTCGTAAGTGTCCAAACCTACTGTATAATGATTTAAATAATGTTATTGGATTATTTCAGAATCATACTTATTTTTATGATATCATATATGGTCATATGCTTAGCTTTTTAGTAGTAATATTACATTGCTACTTGTTATTCGGGTGTTTATAATTTTTTGTTCTTATGCGTGTCTTGTCGAATAAATTTTTATTCTTATATTTAGGATATAGATACCTAATTTCCAGAAAGGTATTAGTGTAATATATATCATATTCATTCATTAAATTCATTTATAAAATCATTATGAAATGAAGATCATGTAGAACGAGTCGAATCACATCGTGGAGACGGTATTCTGTACGTATGCACGAGTGATGATATCGTTCCTATGATCGTGGAATTGAATTGGAGTGTATGTATACTATTTCAGAATTGTAATTACTTTATAATAGTCATATATAGTCATTATTTACACCATTATACCCATCCAAGTAAGGTGGTGGTGGAAAATAGATTACACCACGGCGTGGAGACGGTATTCCGTACGTACGCACGCGCGGTGATTTCTTTTTCCGTAGGATGGATAGATGGTGAAATAGGGTTTTTTCATACTTATAATAACATATCAGTATATGAGTGATACTGATGTTATTACTTCATAATGAAACAACTAAAGAAGAAGAAGTGGAAGAAGAAATAATGATGAATGAATCGGTAATGGACATTACCTCTTCTTTGAAGTGCTTCTTTGAGACCTTCTTTTAATGCACTAGAATTGGTCTTTGAAGAAGACCAAGACCTCTAGGATGTCTCTAGGTAAGTGGATAGGAGGAATTGGCAGGGGTTGGCCGAGCATGAAGGCTCAAAGTGGTGTGAGGAAGAGGGGGGGGGAGGTGCCCTTTTGTAAGGGAGGAGAGGGGCACCTTTGGGAAAACTAAAAATATTATTTTATTATAAAATCAAGTTCGGTTTTAAATAGATCCAAATTGATATATTTCATAGCAAAGGTGGGGATGGGTAAAAATAATCTCATCCAAAAGAATTTAGAAAAGTTTATGTTCCTATTTTAACCTTATCATTTAGATTTAACATTAAGTTAAATAATTTTACTTTTACCGTGTCTTCTTGTGTTCTTACACTATATGGTTAATTAAATTACTATAAGAAGACAAACGAACCCAAAGTTGTTTATTATTAATGTATATAACCTTATATAATTCATTTGTCCAAACCTTATATTTTTAGGAATAAAATAACAATTACTAATATAATATTTGTTTTAAAAACTATTTTATGTCAATTTTGACACTATTTAGTAATTGATTTTTGTGAAAATCATAACAGAATGATTAGTTCGAAAAAAGATAATTAAATCAATAATAAAATGTCATATTGACCTAGAAAATTAGTTTAATTCATAAAAAGTCTCAAATTACATTTATTTTGGTGTTTATAACATTAATTATGTCAATATTTCATAATAAGATAATTACTGCATCATCTTTGTGTCATAAATAAATTAAATTATTTAAGGTCTAAAAATTACAAATAAAATACCATTATGTAGGAAATATTTTTATCTTTCTAATGAATACTTATAGTCTAAATTATATTATGTATAACCCCATATTAAAAATTATTTACTTATTAAACTTTGATTTTAAAAATTTTAACCCTTCTTTAAATAAATTAATAATAAATGTCCTAATCTTATCCAAGTGGGCCTAAATGGTCATATTTTATTTGTATGTTTGTTTTTGGTCGAATTAAACTTGTACAATAGAATTAGGACTTGTTTTAGGGTAATAATAATATCATCTTTACCCTTAATTACCCTATTTACTTTTAACCATGGTAAAAAAAGTAAAAAGTTACTATTCACCGGAAAATTATTTTCATCTCATTGAACCACATTTTACATACTGACATCAACCGTGTCTCTAGGATTTTTTAAATTCCACTCACAGAAGTGGTAAAATTATGTTTTATAAAAAATTCAGTTTTTTAACTACCACTTAGTGGTTTTACTATTCATCAAAAATTGAAAGTTTTCAGAAAAATACCAAAATTTCACCCTAGGCTAATTTCGATATTCCTAATCCAAAAATGAAGTCCATTTTGAAAAATAAAATTTATATAATTTCAAAAAGTGGTTATTACTATTCATAATGGCTAGTTTTAATAATATTTTAATAGCATATCGTTGTTTAGTGAAACTCGGTATTGCGTACGACAGAAGCTATCGAGGAAGTTCACGATTTCGTGTAAAGCAAACCAAGAAAGTGTTGTATAGAAAAAGATTCCTTTGATGATTTATATAACATAAAAGTCTCGGGTGTTACAACAACACCACAAATGACACGATAACGTGCCCACTGTTGGTGCCAACAAACATGTTTCACACTGCCTTTCATGCCTCTCTCCTCTAAAGAGATGCCTAATTCCATCGTGTGTCGTAAAAGACATTGTTCATGCATCACAGTCAATGTGAGCCTTAAAAGCCACCAGCCAATCGATTCCCAGGATTACATCATACCCATCCATCTCAAGCATTGAGAAATTCCATATTAGCTCAACCTTTCCCACAATGTTACAACATGATCTACAAAAGAAGGCTCGACACTCTAATCGACCCAGAGGAATTTGAAGTTTTAAAACCAGGGGCATCATTTCTACCCTTACACCCAGTAAATCAACCACACGTGTAGCAATAAAAGAGTGTGAATCACCTCTATCAAACAAAACTTGCATCAAGGTAGAATTTAAAAGAATAGTACCTCACACCATGGATGGTCCTGACTGATCATCCACCACAACCTGCTCAGCTCCAAACACATGTTTTCTTGCCACACTCTTCTCTTTATTGCTTTATTGAGGCCTCATGGTATTTCGAGAATCACAATGACCCACTTAATCTTCTGACGAGGGGTGTGATGTTGTCCCTATCCCGTCGAAGCATACGACGTCTGCGATCCCTGAGAAGTATCACGCACACCCAACATCAGAGCAATTTAACAATAATGCTGCAGATGCCCCATCTTCTTACAATTATGACATGCTCGAGGTTGTGTCATACAATCTCACTTGATGTGGCTCGTCGAACCACATTAAAACCATGCTAGTTTGCTCTGGGGATTCGGAGGAAGATTCATCGATCCTACTATCGATTTTTTGTGCCATACTTTCACCCTAGGAATAAGTTTCCCTCCTCCACTTGAACCCAGCATTAGAGTTCCTACTATTCCCCATTGGTACCATCATGCTTCCTCCACCTGGAGCGCCCAACAGATCCCACTCAGCCACCAAGGCTCTATTCACCATCTCTAAGTAATCATCTATACATAGTACTACTATCCTTGAACAGATTCAGTGCCTTAAACCCGCTTCAAATATCCTTGACTTCAACGACGTGTTACCTGCCACCTCGAGTGAAAACCTCACTATGTTCATAAACATAGCTGCATACTCTGTCACAGACATAAGCTCTTGCTTCAAACAGATGAGATCAGTCGTTTGCTGAATTCTCAAAGTATGTGGGAAGTATTTATTATTATACAATTCCTCAATGCCTTTCCACATCACCCCATGGTCTGTCCCCGTATGGACTACCAACTCCCACCACTAAAGGGAAATATATGCCAACATATATGTGGCCAACTTCACTTTTAACTCTCCCGGTGTTCCCAAGAACTCGAAAATCTTGTTCATTCTATTCAACCATGCTTTTGTCCTCTCTGGATCAGAATCACCCTATACGATTGGTGGATTCTTCTTTTGAAACTGAACCATATGATCCACATGCCTTGGTTCATCATTTTTATTTCCACTTTCTGTAGCTTGGAAAGCTTGCACTATGCTTTGATCTACCTGTCGGTTCACCTGGTGCTTAGGTGCAACCAATTTCTCATCGGCCACCTCCGGTTGGTATATACATTGCCTACCCAGTGCCATTTCTATAAATAGAAAACAAACAACCATGATTCTCACTTCTGTAGAAATCACGAAAACTTATTTCAAATCACATTACCCAATACTTTCACAACGCGGCTTTCCACCTTTCCACATTTTCCACGTTTAACCATTTTGAAATCCAAACCATTTACAAACAACCAGATTTTTTCCCATTTCAATTTCACACATTTGCAAAACCATTTTTCAATTCATCCCATAAATCATTATGCACACTGAAATATGAATCGTAGTGGAAACTCATTTCTACCATGCATTCCATACTCATCTCATTGGCTACACCCATGACAATGAGATATCCAATGCCTATAAGTGTCTCCAAAACACTTATGTACCCACCTCCCTGGTAACATGAATTTCAGCCTAAAAGATTTAGCTACGTCCTTTTATGCTATACATTCCATATTCAGACATTACTACACCTTGATACTATCCCAACTCTAGGAATATACCACAACGAATGTCAAATCCAAAACCAAGGTGCCAAAGCGACTAAACAACTGCTCTCACTAGAAATCTAAGGGCCAAACAAACTGATACCACATGTAACACCCCGCCCTTACCTCATAGGCTGGTGGAGGCGAGGAGGGTTACTTGGCCTTAAGCGACATTCCCACGGTGCCAAAGGCTGTCAATGAATGCCAAGGGCTTCGAGAACAAATTGTGGAATGATTATCCCTTAAGACAAAACCAACCAAACCATCCAATATCAATCACTACTTGATGCATTTCAACCATAACATTCAAGCATGTATTCCCAACTAACAACCCATTTGTTCCAAAATACAACTGAAATCCTATAAAACCAATACAATATCATAGTACTATGGAGAAGAATCAGCAAAAGACCCAAAATAAACCAAGGCACACTCCCTGGCTCCACACCAAGCTACATTATCCATGCTCCACTCAGACATCACGATGCACAAATAAAGGTGGGTGATTCCTTACCCTTGCCACGTCACGGTACACAACATCTGCAAAGACAATAACATTCCAAATATAGGGGTGAGTACTAAAACGCAGTAGGTTTTCCCCAAATGACTTCCCTACACAGGCCACTAGGATAAAAATGTTAGCACATTTATATAAAATAGTTTATATAAAATAATCACAAGTTCTACCATTACCATAAGACAACCACACCCATACTAAGCCATTTCACCCAAACCAAACCACCAAGGTAAAGCCAAACAAACATGCCACAAGACATATCATCATGTACACATTAGCACAATAATTTCCACCTTGCAAAGAAATGAACCGTAAATGTCCAAAACAACCAAACGTTGGAGCTTCGGTCTAACCCATTCACCCATTCACACCTAATGGCACTTCATGTCAACTTTTCCATTGATGGTGGCCCTTCCATCCACTATGCATCCCCTTTTTATAGTGGTACTTCTCGCCACATCCACACAAAATTCAAATCAATAAAAACCAATAATATAACCCACCAAGGTCCCAACAACATGCAATCAAACAAATTCCATTTCATATCAATCCACTTCAATAAATCACCCATTTATTGAAAATCAATTTCTATGCCAAACCAAATTTCAATAAATCAAAATCTTTGTCAAAAAAACTTTTCCATCAATCATTTTCAAAAATCAACCATAACATCCCATTTTAAAATATCCATTGTAAAATCCACAACAAAAGCATTTCACCGTAAACCTCCCATTTTCCCAAAAATCCCAAAATGGATTTTCAACCAACTTCTCACTAAAAAACACAATTAATTTCCTTACAACCAAATTAATTTTAACAAAAAAACCCACTATCTCTAACCAATTAGAGTCGATAGAGAAGCCACCAAACTTTAGGGTTCCCAATAAATTGACCCACGATTAACCACACCTATAATCCGGCGAACGCACCACCAAAACCTCACTAGATCCCCTTCCCTAAAATTAAAAAGCCTTAAAATCATCATCCAAGGAATCCAAAACCCTAGATCTACACAAAAAAAATGTATATCTGGAAATCCAAGAAAGACGGAGATGTGGATCTAGAGAAACCCATGAGAAAACCCAGAGGATAGAACTACCTAGGAGAAACCCCTTTCAAAATGCCTTGAAACCCCTTTGAATCACTTCCAAAGCGAGTGGGAGAGGCCCTCCAACCCTTGAGAACCGAAAATCCCCAGTGAAGATCGAGTGGGAGGAAATTTGGAGAGTAATGACGGAATCTCAAGTGAGATGGGGGGTTTAAAACCCTATTTTTAAGTGGTCGCACGGTTAGCCCGCACGGTTTGGCAAACAATGCACTAACTGTGCGCATGCTACTGCCTCGAGAGAAAGGGTCCGCATGGTTACCACAGACGGTTTGGAAAATAGTGTGCAGGCCATTCGAAGCCTACTATCTCCCCCTATATGGTTTCTTAGAGCATCTGCATGGTTTCCCCTAACCGTGCTCAAACCGTGCACCCATAGAAAATCCCCCAAACTAATACAAACCCATTCCAAACTCTCCCAACCACTTCACAACTCAACCCATTCACTTTAAACACATACAAAGGCATAAAAAAAGGCTACATACCTCAAACCGGGGGTGCTATAGGGATCATCCACCATTCACTGAACAGTTTTAGTTACCTCCACTCTTCCCCAAAACATATTTGATAATGGGGAAACCATTCATTCATATATGTAAAATTAGTTTTTATAAATGAATTTCTATTCAAATTATATTCTCAGTTAGTCTACCTTAATAAAACATTGGGAACAGGAGTGGACAATCATCACCAATTTCTTTAGTTTCCACAAGTCATTACTGGATATGGACATATGTTCATATTCACGATTCTATAGATGAGTCCTTTAAACCTGATTCTCATTATGGAATAAAGCAATAGTTATCGAGGTCATATTTTAATATAACTTTTATGATTATCTTTTACCTTGTCTAAGCTAGAGAATATGATGATCACAAGAGTGTGACTTTAAAGAACTAGTAGTGATAGACCTAACATGGGTCAAATAACATATATTATGATATTGATTATATGATTCACTCTTTTAGTAGGATTACTTGTCACGACTCATCCTCTGGGCCCGTGCTGTGACTACCCCAAGCCCACCGTCCATAGGCCGGGGGCTGGAGACTAGCACCAAGGCGTAATTCCTGGTAAAAAGGGAAGGCATTTCCTTTGTAAAGTAAACAAACACCACATAGAAAGCAAGAAGAAGTAAACACTAAGTAAAAACTGGGTACAATAGAATGTGCGGTAATGTAAGTGGGCCAGAATACAAACCCAAACTGATAGAAATGTACAACTGAAAAGAGAGTACAATAACTGAAATGTAAAACTGCAGCGTCGAGCCGTCCACTGGTAGTCCCACCTGAAGGGTGGGTACAGATAGCCTCCACAGCTCCTCGGGTCCATTCGTCTGCTCCGAGTATGCCCCGCCCAGTGGTCGACCTCTGGGTGCCAACCTGCTCCTCGTGCCTCTACCACGATTAGCGTTGTTCGTCGTCTACAACCAACACAATGTAGTGCAGGAATAGCCCGTGTAGGGGTGAGTATAAGCTACTCAGTAGGTACCCCGAGACCACCGAAGGTCACCCAGAATCCACAAAGAAGAATCCACAAAGGAAAGATGCAATAACTAAGTAACATCTGACACTACTTAAGTATATGCCCATACATATACCTAAGTCATCAATTCTCGATCGGCTCCAATGTCTGAGCTCAAGTACAACTCAGTCCACATAGGAAAATCACAACCCAATCCACACAGGAAATCATAACGTAGTCCACACAGGATATCAAGTCAATCTTATCGACGATAAGGATTGAAAATCATGATTCAGCTCACACATGTATACTTCTTTGTATAATGATAGAGATGATCAGATATATCCACTGATTCATCTAAGCCGTCGAACCCACATAGGATCGATAAGTACTAACCCCCGTAATGACCCACAAAGGATCGGTATGTAACTAACCCCCGCAATGACACACATAAGATCAGACCCACATAGGATTTGTAAGCGCTGGCCCACACAGGACCACTGAGCGCTGACCCACACAGGATCTGACCCACACATGATCGGTAGCACTGATCCACATAGGATCACTGAGTGTTGTAGTCGTCATCGTCGAATCCACGGAGGATTTCGGTATAGTCATCATCGTCGTCACAGTCGCAGCTAGCTCTAGGGTTCTCGCATACAAAAAGTTCGTTCGCGAGGATCCGCTCCACGAGCCGAAGGGCTGATACATCAACTGACACATAGTCTGGAGTTCAGGTATCCAAAAGTACTGTATCATCAACAGGAACTCAACGTCACAAACGGCGAGTCAATCGGACCCCCGGTTTGAGAGTTATTGACATTTTCGTCCCAGGGCCCCGGTTGATTTTTAAGTCAAAACCAACCTGACCATACTCCAACTACTTACAAACCTCAAGTGGAGTAATCCAAACTCTCCGTCTCACTTAGAGGAATCCATCAAAGTCGACGACACGTCAATCGGACGTCCGGAGCTAATGTTATAAGCATTTCAGCTCTGAGGGCCCGGTTGGTTTCGTGTACGACCAAACTCGGCCGAACCCAAAGTACTCTGAAACCATGAGTGTAATAAATTAAAACGACTGTCTCTTTCCAAGGATCGCATCGCCGCTGATGGTGCGTCAATCGGAGTTCTACAGCACAAGTTATGGGCAGAAGACCTAAAGAGGTTCGGTACTAGGGGGTTCCGGCCCAGTCCGAGCTGGCCCGATACCCCCAGGGTCGGCCCGAACCAATTCGACCCGAACCAGGTCTAGGTCCGGCATGATTGGGCATGCCCCGACCCGGCTAGCGCGACCCGGTCCGCTCTGACAGGCCGGCCCGCTCTGGCCTGCCGGATGCTACCGCCACGGGACCAGCGCTGGCCGGTCCCCCTGCTCTGACGCAGGCAGCCCGGAACCGGCCGCCGGACTCCCCGCTCCACCATGGCCAGAGCCGCGGCCTTGGTCCGTCCGGTGTGGCGCGATAGCGCCGCACCCCTCTTCCATGGCCCCGCTCCTGCTATGGCGCTTTTTTAGTTCTTTGGCGAGGTGCGACCGTGCCGCGCCTTTGGTTCGTCTTCAATGGCGTGGCGTGATGGCACCTATTCTCCTCCTTTCTTTAATATTTCTGTGTGGTGCTTCGACACTGCGTTGCCTTGTTCGTGCCGCAAAAAACATCAAACAACCAAAGGGGAGAGGAGGGTCGGACATGTTCGTGCGGTCCAACCACCTCCTGTTATTGCGGTAACAGGCGGCTCCAATAGAAAAGAAGAAAGGCAAAGGAAGAATTCACGAACAACAATTAAAATAAATCCCTACCTCTAGCGTCGTCGAGTGAGGGTTCGTCCCGGAAAAGCACGTCGCGGAAGAAGGCATCGCGGAAGGGGGATCGTCGTGTCGCAGAGAAGGAACCTCACGGAAGAAGCATCACGGAAGAAGCATCGTGGAAGTAGCGTCGCGTAATCGATCTCTGAGGATTTGGCGTTCTTCATCGGAGATCGGTGCATTCTTCGCGTTCATCACATTCTTTGCATTCTTCGTCGAAGTATAAGGCATTTATCCAAATCCTCACCACGCAAAATGTTCCACCCCAAATAAAATAAGTGTTGTCTTATTTTATTAACACTAAAACCAACTCTTATAAATTCAAAAATAAAAGAAATGATCAATTAATTGAAAATTTTAAACCCCCCAATTAATGAGGTGTTTAATATCTAGATTAAACGCAAGAGTTGACTTCATTAAAAAGGGGGTTGAGGGCGTGTTACTTAAGAAGAAAAGAAATTGTAGGGCTCGTGTGGGCCCCACCTCACAAATATCCTACCAAGTGGGTAGGATATTGTGGGTCCACATCATCCACTTAACTTATGTTAAGAAAAATAAAATAAAAATTGGTTGTAGCACTTTTATTTTATTTCTTAACTTAACCCCAAAAAAATAAAAACTACACCTGAGAAAACGCAACATCGAAAATGATGTTTCTAAGAAAATAACGGTGCTGCGATTCTATCAGTGCCCTCGGAATTTGATTCCGACCACCGGTTTAAAAGTTATAAAAACTCGCTCATTTGTTCACTGAACGTACACGAGCTAAACTTCGGAATAAGATTCCGGGCACACCAGGCCTCGGAATTAGGTGCCGTCAGAAACTACACTCTTGTCAAATTATCAAGAAAATTATGAAACAAAATTTCTTGAATTTTTCACGTCTTTACATCACTCCCACCTCAGGGATTTACGTCCCTGTAAATATACATCAAAAAAAGGGAAACAAATGTGGGTACTGAGCACGCATCTGAGCCTCCTGCTCCCAAGTGCTCTCCTGGAGGTTCTCATGCTTCCATCTGATGCGCACTAGAGGAATCGACCGTCCACGTAGGACCCGCTCCTGTCGATCCTCAATCTCCACCGGGGCCTCCGCAAAATTCGTCCCATCATCAACATCCAGCTCCCCATGGTCAATGATATGCGTCGGGTCGTGCACGTATCTCCTCAGCTGGGATACGTGGAAGACGGCGTGTACCATGTGCAACTGAGGTGGTATATCCATGCGATAAGCCACCTCGCCAATCCTGCTGTGGACCTGGAATGGTCCGATGAAGCGTGGATACAACTTGCCACCTCGGCCAAATCTCTGTAATCAATGTCGAGGTGAGACCCGCAGGAAGACGTGGTCACCATCCTCGAGCTCATGTGGCATCCGCCTCCCGCCAGCATAAGACTTATGCCAGCTCTGAGCTATCCTCATCCTCTACTGGATGACCTGGACCTTCTCTGTCATGGCCTAGACCATCTCTGGTCCCATAAGTGCTGACTCCCAAGGGTCTGTCCAGCACAGAGATGATCTGCATGGTCGGCCATACAACACCTCCTATGGTGCCATCCCGATGGTGGAGTGGTAGCTGTTGTTGTACGCGAACTCCACCAAGGGTAGGTGGTCATCCCAGCTGCGACCAAAGTCGAGGACACATGCGCGGATCATGTCCTCGAGAGTCTGAATGGTTCTCTCTGTCTGACCATCCATATGAGGGTGAAAGGCGATGCTCTAACGTAGTTGTATCCCGTGTGCCTCCTACAACCCCTTCCAAAGCCAGGAAGTAAAGTGAGCATCTCGATTGGAGACGATAGACGATGGCACACCATGAAGCCGTACAACCTCCTGAACGTAGATACATTCCAAGCTCTCCACTGAGCCCTACTCTCTGATTGGTAAGAACTGAGATGACTTGGTGAGTTGGTCAACAATCACCCAAATAGAGTAGTGACCTCTGGAAGTGCATGGAAGTCCAGTCACGAAGTCCATAGATATGCCGTCCCACTTCCACTCCTGGACCTCCAATGGCTGTACCAAGCCTGCTGGTACCTGGTGCTCTGCCTTCACCTGCTGGCAGGTGAGGCATCGTGAAACGAACACTGCCACAACCTTCTTCAAGCCCAGCCACCAGTGCTGTCGTCTGAGATCCTGGTACATCTTCACCACTCCAGGATGTACCTCCAAAGGGGAAGTGCGAAACTCCATCAGCCCCTCCTCCCGTAAAAAAACCGATACCAAGTTACTTCCTCTGAAAAGGATGATGTGCTCTCCTCCAAAGTAGAAACCATCAGGTGCCTGTCCTGAGGATATCTGCGCACGCCGCGTCTCACAGTTGGCGTCCCCACGCTGTGCCTCTCTGACCCACTGCAGCAGTAGAGGAGTGACTGAAGAAAGGATACTCCATCTCTATCCACGAAGGATCTATGCAAAGCGGCTAACTGATCTGTCACCTCCCCAAGTAGTTGAATGTTCGTCCTCCTACTAAGAGCATCGGCTACTACGTTCCCCTTACAATAAGTATATACTATCTCAATGTCATAGTCCTAGAGGAAATCGAGCCATCGCTGCAGTCTCAGGTTCAAGACCTTCTGAGAGAAGATGTACCTGAGACTCTGATGGTTAGAATAGACTATAAAGCGCTCGCCAATCAGATAGTGTCGCCACATCTTTAGAGCGAAGACCACTGCTGCAAACTCCAGGTCATGGGGAGCGTAGTTCTTCTCATGCGGCCTTAACTGGCGTGATCCATTGGCGATCACTGCCCGATCCTACATCGGGACACATCCGAGTCCAGTCTCTGATGTGTCGCAGTAGACTACGTTCCCAACTCCCTCCTCTGGTAGCCTCAAGATAGGGGCACTGGTCAATCTCTTTCTAAGCTCCTAGAAGCTCTGCTGACATCTTTCTGACCACACGAAGGGTTTCTCCTTCTTCTTCAAATCTGATAGTGGTGCCGCAACTCTGGAGTAGTCTGGCACAAATCTCCGGTAGTAACCAGCTAGTCCCAAGAAACTCCGCACCTCTATTAAGCTCCTGGGTGGCTCCCAAGCGAGCACTGCCTCGATCTTCACAGGATCCACCGAAACTCCCGCCTCAGAGATGACGTGTCCCAAGACGTGGATCTCACGTATCCAGAACTGACACTTTGAGAGCTTTCCATAAAGTTGGTGCTCTCGGAGTGTGTCTAGAACAACCCGCAAGTGGTAGGCGTGCTCCTCCTCAGTGGTTGAGTATATGAAAATGTCGTCAATGAAGACCATGACAAATCGATCAAGGTATGGATGAAAAATCTTGTTCATGAGGCCCATGAAAACTACTGGAGCATTGGTTACACCGAATGGCCTAACCAATAACTCATAGTGGCTATACCGACATCTGAAGGTCATCATCTGCACGTCCTCGTCCCGAACTCTAAGCTGATGATAGCCTGACCTGAGGTCTATCTTTGAGAACCACCGTTCTCCCTTGAGCTGATCGAAGAGGTCATCAATCCTCGGTAGTGGATACTTGTTCCTCACTGTCAACTGGTTAAGGAGATGATAGTAGACACAAAGTCACAAGCTCCCGTCATCCTTTTTGGCGAAGAATATCGGGGAAGGCCAGGGTTAAACACTGGGTTGGATGAATCCCTTTCCCTACAAGTCCTCCAACTGTACCCGTAGCTCTCAAAGCACAGTGGGAGCCATCTGATAGGCCGGGGTGGATATCGGGGCTGTCCTAGGGTACAGATGAATATTAAATTCTACTTCTGCGAGGAGGTAGTCCTGGAACGTTGTCGGGGAAAACGTCTACATACTGATCCACCACTCCAAGAAAACTAGGACTCCACATGTCAACTACTCCAAGGATGAGGCTAGCCGGCTGATGAGTGATGGGCTATCCTCTCCTCTGCATAAGTCCATCTTCTGCTGTGAAGGCTCCCTTCTCGCTGGTGAAGGTGAACCTGCTACCTTCGGTGCGTACACACCACACCTTGCGCCTAATGCAGTCAATCCGAGCATGGAATGTAGATAACCAATCCATGCACAAGATGACATCGTAAGGCCTCGACTCCATTACAAGAAGATCCCAGCCGAAGCACTCACCTCCTAGAGTAAGCTCAGACTGCCGACACCAGTGCGTAATCATCGAGTCTGCTCCCATATGAGTCTTTAGCCGTAAGGATCGATCCAACGGCTCTGTCGGAATCTCCGAGCTCCGAACAAGTGCAACGGCTATGAAAGAATGACTCGCTCCTCTGTCTATAAGAACTGTAGAAAGGGTGGAATAGACATAGATAGTACCTAGAATCATCTCGGGCGCACCATGGTCGTAGGCCTCCACTGCCTGGAGTTGTGCCTGTCTCTGCCCGCCAGCTCCCTATGGTCGGGGTGGGCCTCCTGGTGGTGGTGGTGGTGGTAGAGCCTCAAAGCGCCCCCCACCACCTGCTGCTCGTCCAGCTCCTTTATCTCATCCGCGTGCTCCCTACGGACTGCCACGGTCCACCCTATGCTTCTTCCTGGGTGGCCCCTCAACCGTCTGCTACTCCTTGGTACGACGGGTCGGGCAGTCACGAGTCATGTGGCCCTGCCCGCCACATGCGTAGAACTGTCTGCCTCTCGAAAGATTGGCTCCGCGCTGTGTGCCCCGCACCACTGAGCCAGTGTTCTAGGGTCCTCTGCCTGAGGGTCTGGTCTGCCTGGACCCTTGAGTCATCCGTCGACTGCCTGCTGTAGATGACTCTGCTACATGCCGCCTTGTGGTAGGTCTCACTGCTGATGTAGGCTCAGCAAGGAAGATCTCGATCAGAAGGGCTCGCTAAATACCCCTGCATGAGTCGTAATGCTGAGGGAGATCAGTGCTGCCCTGATCTCATGCCTCAATCCCTGCTCAAAGGTCCGGTCCAGGAAGAATGGGTCACATACTATGTTTTTCGAGTAGCTCGAGAGATCGGAAAATCTCGTCGAGTACTGGGCGACCGTCATGCTACCATGCCGCAGCTGTAGAAGCTCCGGGATGCGCACCGCACAGAGGGTGGCTGGGCAAAACTCCGAGCGAAGGAGGCTCTCAAAGTCTGTCTAGAGGAGAGATGCCTCGTCATGCACCTAGAGCATCAAACTCCACCGTCTGCCTGCTGCCGCGTGTAGTAGGCTCACTGCGAGGATCACCATGAGGTCTGTTGGTGTCCTTACAAACCTGAAAACCCATACAACTGCCTCCAGCCAATTCTCAGCTGCCTGAGGGTCCTTCTCCCCGTGGAATCTGGGCGGTCGCTGATGCTGAAACTCCTGCAGTGCACTAAGGCGATGTGCATATTCAGTGGCTAGGGCTGGTAGCATCGGTGGCTCGGTAGGTAGAGGTACCGTCGATGCCTCATCTGTCAAAGGGCCCTGTACCGAGGCCTCATCGCTCGGTGGGCTGTCGTAATGTACAACGCTCGGAACCCTAGCTGGCTGCCGTCGTGGGGCCATCCTGAAAAGGAAACAGGTGTGCCACAGTCAAACAGTATAGCTGGTGAGCTGATACAAAGTAATCACAAAGAAAACTTGAAACACACATGCAATCAATGTTTTCGTGCATTAACTCGGAAATCAGAAGTCAGGGTCCTAGTGTACGGATACGTCGGCCGCCGCACCAAAACTGGTCTCCCTGGACTGATAACCACACTCAATACTCTTAACACTATTGCTTCAAATTGAAGAAACAATAGATTCTAAAGTTCTGCAGTAGAACCGAACTCCTCTGATAACAATTTTTCACGACCCTTCCTCTGGGCCCATGCCGTGACTACCCCATTCCCGCCTTCCATAGGCCAGGGGCTAGAGACTAGAACCAAGGCATAATTACCGGTAAAAAGGGAAGGCATTGCCTTTGTAATGTAAAAAAACACCACATAGTAAGAAATACATAGTAAACACTAAGTAAAAACTGGGTACAATAGAAAGTGCGGTAATGTATGTGGGGCAGAATACAAACCCAAACTGAAAGAAAAGTACAACTGAAAAGAGAGTACAACAACTAAAAAGTAAAGCCATAGCAGCGAGCTGTACACTGGTAGTCCCACTTGAAGGGTGGGTACAGATAGCATCCACAGCTCCTCGGGTCCAGCCGTCCGCTCCGAGTACGCCCCGTTAAGTGGTCCACCTCCGGGTGCCAACCTGCTCCACGTGCCTCTACCACGATCAGCGTTGTTCGTTGTCTTTAACCAACACAATGTAGTGTGGGCATAGCCCGTGCATGGGTGAGTATAAGCTACTCAGTAGAGACCCCGAGACCCCCGATGGTCTCCAATAATCCACAAAGGAGAATCCACAAAGGAAAGATACAATCAGGAAATAACATCCGACACTACTTAGGTATATGCCCATACATATACCTAAGTCATCAATTCTCGATCGGCTCTAACGTCCGAGCTCAAGTATAACCCAGTCCACATAGGAAAATCACAACCCAATCCACACTGGAAATCATAACATAATCCACACAGGATATCAAGTCAATATTATCGAAGATAAGGATTGAATGTCAAGATTCAGCTCACATGGGTATACTTCTTCGTATGATGATAGAGATGATCAGATATAGCCACTGATTCATCTAAGCCATCGGACCCACACAGGATTGATAGGTACTAACCCCCACAATGAACCACAAAGGATCGATAGGTAACTAACCCCCGAAATGACCCATAAAGGATTGATAGGTTACTAACCCCTGCAATGACCCACACAGGATCAGACCCACATAGGATCTGTAGGAGCTGGCCCACACAGGACCGCCGAGCGCTGACCCACACAGGATCGGTAGCAATGATCCACGTAGGATCGCTGAGTGCTGTAGTCATCGCCGTAGAATCCACGGAGGATTTCTGTACAGTCGTCATCGTCGTCGCAGCCAGCTCTAGGGTTCTCGCACACAGCAAGCTCGTTCAGGAGGGTCTGATCCACGAGCCGAAGGGCTGATACATCAACTGACACATATTCTGGAGTTTATGTATCCAAAAGTTCCGTATCATCAACAGGAACTCAACGTCACAGATGGCGTGTCAATCGGACGCCCGGTTTGAGAGTTATAGGCTTTTTCGTCCCAGGGGCCCGGTTGGTTTTTAAGTCAAAACCAACCCGACCGTACTCCAACTACGTCTAAACCTCGATTGGAGTAAGACAAAAGGTCTTTCTCACTTAGAATAATCCATCAAAGTCGACGGCACGTCAATCGGACGTCCAAAGCTCAAGTTATAAGCGTTTCCGCTCCGAGGGCCCGGTTGGTTTCGTGTACGAACCAACTCGGTCGAACCAAAAGTACTCTGAAACCTTAAGTGTATTATATCAAAATGACGGTCTTGTTCTAAGGATCTCATCGTCGCTGACGGAGCGTCAATCGGTGGTCTGCAGCCCAAGTTATGGGTAGAAGATCTAAAGAGGATCGATATTAGGGGGTTCGGGCCCGGTCCGACCTGGCCAGATACCCCCAGGGTTGGCCCGAACTGGGTCGACCCGAAATGGATCCGGGTCTGGGCCGCTTGGGTGTGGCCCGGCCTGGCCCGCCGTGCTGGCGTTGCCAACTGCCGGGCGACTCGGCCGTAACGGCCATGCAGTGAAGGGGGGGGGGGGGGGCGCTGCCCCCCGCGTTGAGAACCCACAGCCCCCATGTGGGGGGCCGCACCTGCTGGCTGACTGGGGGTTAGGAACCCCCCGGTTTCCACTGACCGGTCGTCGCACTCTGGTCGGCCGGCTACTACCGCCATGGGACCAGTGTTGGCCGGTCCCACTGCTCCGACGCTGGCAGCCGGAACCGGCCGCCGGACTCCCCGCTCCACCACGGCCTTAGCCACGGCCTTGGTCCATCCGGCGCGGCGCGACGACGCCGTGCCCCTCCGCCGCGGTCCCGCTCCGGCCACAGCGCTTTTTTGGTTCTTTGGCGTGGCGTGACCATTCCGCGTCTTTGGTATGTCTTCAATGGCGCAGCGCGACGACGCCGCTTCTCCTCCTTTATTTAATATTTCCGCAGGGTGCTTCGGCACCGCATTGCCTTGTTCGTGTCGCAAACAACATCAAACAACCAATGGGGAGAAGAGGGTCGGCCATATTCGTGCGGTCCGACACCATCCCGTTATTGCGGTAACAGGCAGCACCAATAGAAAATAATAAAGGAAACTGAAGAATTCATGAACAACAATTAAAATAGATCCCTACCTCAAGCATCTTCGAGTGAAGGTTCGTCGCGGAAAAGAACATCATGGAAGAAGGCGTCGCGAAAGGATGATCATCGCGTCGCAGAGAAGGAACGTCATGGAAGAAGCGTCGTGGAAAGAGCGTCGCAAAAGAAGCATCGTGTAGTCGATCTCCGAGAATTTGTCATTCATCGTCGGAGATCGGTGCATTCTTCGCATTCTTCGCGTTCTTCGCGTTCTTCACTTTCTTCACGTTCTTCGTCGAAGTAGAATGTTTTTCTCCAAATCCTCTCCACACAACAAGTTCCAACACAAATAAAATAAGTGTTGTCTTATTTTATTAACACTCAAACCAACTCTTTGAAATTCAAAAATCAAAGAAACGATCAATTAATTGAGGAGTTTGAAACCGCCCAATTAATGAGGCCTTTAATATCCAGATTAAACGCATGAGTTGACTTCATTAAAAAGGGGGGGCGGGTGCATTACTTAAGAAGAAAAGAAACGGTAGGGCTCATGTGGGACCCACCTAACAAATATGCTACCATGTGGGTAGGATATTGTGGGTCCACATCATCCACTAAACTTAAGTTAAGCAAAATAAAATAAAAATCGGATGTACCACTTTTATTTTACTTCTTAGCTTAACCCCAAAAAAATAAAAACCACACCCGAGAAAACGCAACTTCGGAAAAGATGTTTCTATGCAAATACCAGTGCTGTGATTCCATCAGTGCCCTCAGAATTTGATTCCGATCAACGGTTCAAAAGTTAGAAAAACTCGCTCGTTCATTCATTGAACTTACCCGAGCTAAACTTTGGAAAATGATTCCGGGCACACCGGGCCTCGGAATTAGGTGCCGTCAGAAACTGCATTCTTGTAAAATTTTCCAAGATAATTAAGAAAAATATTTCCTTGAATTTTTCGGGTCTTTAAATTACTGGATGCCCTTACATCTTTTCATTATTTTTTGGATCACAGACATGATTTATTTCGAGAAGACTTCATAGGAATCCCACCATATAGAAGAGTTGACATTGTATTAGTGATAGTACACAGTTTATAACCCATTTCAATGCCTCAATGTCATATGAATACAATCAAGATGATATAGAATTAGGTAAAAATAAAATACCCAGGGAGGAAAGGATTTATCTGACCATGTATTTCACCATGGGTAGGACCTATTATAATCCCCATGATGGTAAACGGTAGTCATCATCTATTGGATGATTTCAAAATGATGAACTAGGTGACGATGATGAATTGATGTCTGTTTACTAGGATAAATTATCTATTTTAATCTATATGTATCCTTCTAGTTCTCCAATAGTGATAATTAATCTGGCTATCCCTTGTTTTGTTTTGGAGAGGAGGACATTTCGATGATTGCATCTCAAAGCAAGTATGGCCTATATGAGTACCTGGTGATGCCATTCAGGATAATGAATGTAACACTAGTGTCCTAGGACCTCATGAACAACATCTTCCATCCATACTATGACTCATTTTTCATTATTTTTTCAATGATATCCTTATATACTCAAAATATCTGGAAAAAAATTCCAGGAATGTGGAGATAGTCCTGAGTATGCTTTGGGATGAAATGATATTAAAAAATCGCTAGATGTGTGATATATTGATTCGATATGTAATGTTACATGGAAATGTGGTGTCTAATAGTGATATATATATATATAATGTGGTTTCTAATAATAGTATATCTATATACCTTTAGATGATTATGGTAGTGATGTCCTGGATCAATCCAAATAACATGTTTCATATTATGAGCATTCTAGGTTTAGTAATATATTTATGATGGTTTATCTAGGAATTCTATGAACAATCAACACCCATGAAAATGATAGAATAGATGGAGTGAAGCACATGTGGTCCTACCCATGTGAAAATTATTTGAGTGGTCTACGGATAAGGTTAATGAATAATGCAATAATGACACACCATGATCTTGCGATTAGTTATGCAGTCTACTATGATGCATAAAGAATTGTTTTGGAAGAAGTGCTGATACAAACTGATCTTGATTAGCCTATGGGTCTCATCATCTATGACCCCAATATAGGAACTACCCAACACATGTGTTAGACATGAAGGAAATAGTCCATGATCTTAAATGTTGGATGCGATATCACCTTCATGAGTAATTTGTAGTTTCCATTTTCCATAAGATAATTCTATATATCTATACATATAGGGACATGAACATGAGAAAGGGGTGCTAGTTTGAGTATGTGATGATATTATACATTGAGAAAAAATTTAAATGGTGTTGTTTAATGTAATTATGTATTCCCTTAGTCTTAAGGAACTATCTTAGAAGGAGTTTGGTGAGAGTCCTTCATATGAGTATTTTCCCTTCATGAGAATTTTATCGAACTACATGTTTGATGATTTAGAGGAATAGATATCTATTAATTCTGTCCCATATTGGATTATACAATCTCTTGTGGACTAGGGGAATAATGTCATGGTGTAACACCCATAGTGTACTTTCATGATGGAGAAGCAGGATAAGGGTGACTTGACACTCCTATGTATTTTTTTGTGACAATGATGTGATCATTGTACATGGGAGAGTGTTATTGCATTATTCCAAAAGGAAGAAGTTGGTGATGGATTATCATACATGTAGATTTGTAGTAACACATTGTGTGAAAAAAGATATATCATTACATCATGAATTAGTTATAGTGAATAGCTGTTAAAAGATAAATTGTTGGTTTTATCTCTTGATGTTGTACCTTATAGAGGGTAGTGGGTAAGAACTAGGGTCCAGGTGGTTTATACAGCCACTTCTGACACCTTTATGGAAGTGGGAGTATGTTACGATGGTCTTTGTGAGAGTTTTACCCCAAAACCCGAGGATTTTTGTCTCATTATATGTGATTTCCCATCAAATAACCTATTTAGTTCAGTTATTATCAATCAGAGAGACTCACTCCGTGGAGGAGTTGTGAGAGTTCTATGACTGAGATACCATACGACTTCATATTTTTCTCTTGAAAGGTGTTCTAGATATAGATTCATATTAAATTTCACAATTTTGGAGGTATTTCAAAAATACCTAGGGTCTCATTTGAGATTGGGAATGACGTACCAACCTCAGACCAATAGAATGTCTTAGCATACTATTCACATTTTAGAGGATATTCTTTGATCTTTCTTGTTAGACTATGGTGGAGCATGGGATGATCAACCAGAATATATTCAGATAAAATAAAATAAATGTTTCATATATGAAATTAATATACCACCACCTGATTCTTTTTATGGGAGGTTGTTTCACTCACTTTTCTATTGGTATAAGGAAAGCGAGGAAATTTTTTTCTGCCCCTGTATGGATTATGTGATATCTGATAGATTTAAATTTATACCAAAGATGTTTATCACTACCCAGGGAAGAAAACTATCATATTATTATCATATCAGGAGACCCATGGAGTTTGTTATGGGAGATTTGTTATTCTTGAGAGTAACACATCGGTTAGGGAATATGTGTCTAGTGAGGCAGTGCTATATAGAACCAATATATTTTGGATTCTCTCGGATCAATGAGTGAATAGGGGTTGTGGTGTATCTTATGAAACTACCTATTTTCTATTATGGTATGCATGATTTTTTCCATGTGTTACAGAATTGGAGTTACATACCCAACCTCAAACAAGATTTTGATTACTAGTTCATTGAACTAGAGACTGATGCATCTTATTATGCGAATTTTGAGCAGAACATGTATGGGTGTGATAATGTTTTAGGGGAATAGAAAATACCAATAGTCTAGATTTTGTGGAATCATAGATGAATCTTTGAGGGTATGTGGATGAAACAGTCATATGTTGAATCTTATTGTTCTATGTGTTTCATAAAAGATGAATAAAAATACATTTTGGGTAATATAATTTGATAGAGGGGGCTGAATTATGATATCATAAATTTTTAAATGATAATAAACACCCAATTTGATAATTATTTACCAATATATTTATATGAAAATATAATTTCTCTTTAAAAATTACTTCTTAAAAATTTTAATGGCTTTATATATGGGTAAAATACAAGATAGCATCTTGGAATATTCTGAGGAATGTTTTCCGGGCTAGGAACTCAGTTATTTCATTTTTCGATGGCCTGTAGAGCCTCAGAGGAGACAAAGTAAAAATATTAAATATCTTATATTACTAATGCATGAGTCATTGAAAATAATTTAATATCTCCCGAATTATTAAATGTATGATAAATTTATGGACACTATTATATCTAAAAAATGGGTTTATCTGAAGCATGGAATTAAATTTTTACGCATCAGATGCTTGGCAACATTTCATGTTAGGAAAAATTATTTAATATTTATATTTATATACTTCCAAAAATAATTCAATTCCTCTAAAATTTTGTGTCATATAAGAATGTAAGGAGCCCCATTAATCCAAAGATGTTGGATTTACCATATGTGGTTTAAAAAGTTTTTTAATGTCGAACATTTGGTACGATTACATATGGAAATAAATAATTTTATCATTTATATTTTTTTAATTTTATCGAAATAATTTAATATCTCATAAACGGTGTGTCGAATGAGAAATTGAAGACCATTAGGTCTATGGGATGTGGTTTATCCTAGGAAAGTTGTAAAATATAATTCATTTGGGCTTTTGGAAGTATTGTAGGTGAGTATAATAATTTTTAATATTTTTTTAATTATTTTAATGTCTTTTATTATTAAAACATGTAGGTAATGTTCATCTTCTCAACCAAAAGACGGAATACTACATTTTCACCTTGCTTATATTACAATATATTAAATAGATGCATTTTTTGGGGTAAAAATTAGAAACATATTATTGAGATGATTTAATTTAACCCTAAATAATTTAAATGTCGATGTGTGTTTTAAATTAGAAGATTGGATTTGGGGTTTTAAAATTATAGATCGTGCAATTTTTATTATTTCCAATTGATTTTGGATTTCCATTATGGCTGACATTATTGAACCCAAGAGAACCAAAAACTTATTTTCACATGATTAGGAGGAATCCCATAATTAGAATCAAGTTTTTCATTGGATCCAGGTATGGGTGGATTTCCTCCCCTTTAAACTATTTATGGTTAAACTATTCTGAAGAAATGTTATTCTTTATTTTTAATTTATTTATTTTATTCTTCCATTAATTCTCCCACCAGAAATTCAATACAAAAATCCTGAAATTAAACATATAAATTGTTAAAATAGTAATAGGGATAAATCAAAATTATCAAATAATAATTCATCATATTATCAATTATTATTTACATGTATAATGTTAAAATGACTATTTATAAATAAATTATCATATGATATTTGTTGTATTGAGGCTTTATAATCCAATATAATATTATAGGATAAATTATTTGAATTTTCATGTGATTAGTAAATAATATTATCAAGGATTATTATTGAAAAAATAAATAAAAATGTTTGAGTAATATTATCAAAAGATAATTCATTGATATTATCAGAAAACAATAATGTTGAATTTTCAAAGGGTAAATAATTACATAATCATTGGTAATCAAAAATAGAAATATCAAACTATATTTTTTCTAAAATTAAAAATGGATAATTATATATAATTATATAAATATATATGTACACAAGGATAGTTCTTAATAAATATGAAATTATAATTACAACTATCTATTAGGGTAATTGTAGAAAATTTTCAAGATAATTATAAATAATTATAATATGATAATTTCATGGAATTTCCATAGATAATTACAAATGCACCTTTCAAACTAAAATGAAAATTTTGAAATTATCCAGTAGAGAAAAAATATCATTTCATGTCACATTATGAATGGTAATGTGAAAATTATCTCGAAGAGATAAAATATCATCACATGTAATATTTATCTTAATAATTTCAATATTATATAAGGGATAAAATATTATCACATAAAATATTTTAATTATTAACTTTAAAATTATATTGGAATGATAAAATGTCATCATATGTGATATTGTAAATGAGAATTTTAAAATTATATATGAGGGAAAATGTCTCATCACATAAAATATTTTCTTTCTTTTTGAAATAAAATTATTGGTTTAGTTTCTAAAAACCCTAAATGAATCTCCAGCTATGATTTGTCAATATTTATGATAATATTTTCAAAAATATTCATTCTATAATATTTCTCTTCCCAATACATCTCTCAAAAAACAAAACGGTGGTTTATACTTTCCTCTGACATTGACCAATTTTTTGGTAGGAAGTCCCTTACCTTCATGGGCTTGCATTTACACTTATTGAATTGATGATTATATTATAGGAATTTCAATTGAAATTTCTTGATTGTGATCACATGTGGGAATGTGTGCAACCCCTATAACCAATTTTGATTCCATGAGTTATATTATTATATTTTTATCCATTTTTGTTATGTCTCATGTTTTTATGTATACTGCTATAAACTAATGATGAAATGATATACCTACTTGAGTGATTTTCCTGTATATCTTTTACCATGCCTTGGAGGTTGTTATTAGTTTTTGAGAAATGTGTACCATCATGAATGAATCAACCCATAGTGTTGGAATTCCATGATTGTGATTATATTGATGAGGTACCTATATATAGGGTGGTGGTAAAAGGGTTCTATGGTCTCGTGTTGAGGGTGTTCTAAAGGTAGCCTTTATTTTCCAAGTGCCACTCACAACATGATAGCCTGGTCATTGTGAGTACTAGTAATCCACATGTAGGGGATCTGGGAAACATTGTCCTCCTTAATGATAGATGACCCCATGTATCATCTTGTTGACACTGTGAGGACATCATTAATGTGGTGCTTTTCTTCTTGTGAATCATTCAGTTATCTTCTATCATATATTTGAAGTTGATATGTTTGAGAGATCAGGATGCTTGGTAATCTCACAACCACTCAACTGTGGACTGTATGTTTTTCCTTAAAAAACTAATATTATTGAATAAACTGGTATATATGAGAAAGTCATGTTATGTATTCATTGGTATAGTCCTATTATGTATTTTCTCACACCATAATTGGGTTTTCAGATGCAGTTGTACATTTTATGAGAGACCCGCTGAAGGGATATGGCTTTATGATGGATGGCTAAGTAGGTTTAGCATGGAGCTAGATGGGACCGATATAAGCACATTGGTCCCAAATTTTCTTATAGTTATCAAATATTATTTATTATAAATAGTATTAAAAATTGGCATTTTGTATTAATTGCAACAAATGTATTCCAATTATACAGACTTATTATTTCATTGATTATTTATTATATTTTTATTATTTATTATTTATTATATGGCATGTTATGGGGGGTATATTCTCTCTAGTGATAGAATTAAACCCTTGTTTCTAGTTGACAACGTCTTGCATACATGAAGGTGTGCATGAGTTCATGTGGAACTATGGCTAATACCTGGCGGTTTAGGTTGGGTTGTTACAATTGGAATGTCAATTCCATGTAATCTCCAAGAGTTGTGAGGCCTCCAAGTACATATAACCGGATGAAGTTGTATTATCACAAATTTTACAAGAAAATATAATCCATTGTCCAAAATTATAAACTAGGTAACTGATTATCATTAGGATGAAGACTTTCCAACTAATGTTAACAACATCAAGTAGTATCTTCTACATCTTACATATCTGATGTTGCATATCCCAGTAAAGCCATTCCAAATTTATAAAAAAAAACCATGGAATGTTCCCTCTCGAAACTCATAGATAAAAAATAAAAATACATTAAGGGAGATCATTTTATACTAACTAAACCTTGGATTTCTCAAAAAAATTACTAGATATTCACTCATCAAGAGAAACTACAATATCATAGTCTTCATGCTCCCTAATCTAAGACATGCTTTTAAGTTTCGTGGGATCAAACTAGTATCTTGTGTTAATATATTTTAATATCATCAACATCCCAATTATAACTAGATTATTGGTAAGGTAGGCAGCACTTATCTAGTAGTTCACCATCCATTTCATCCTTTTGGTAAGCTATTAAGGAAAAAGAGCATGCTGATTTCTTAGTCGTAGACCCAAAATATGGGTAGTTTTCCCTATAAATAAATTTACTTGGTTAGTACATTCTATCTATCAATAATGGTATAACATTTTTCATGTTTCTCTTACATGCTACCTTAGAAATCATTACCAAAAGAATCCTCAATAACTCAATGATCAATAGGGTTATCCATGGTGTTTTCTCAATCACTCCCTCCAAGGCCCGTGGGTCATACTCCTTCCTCCGGTTAAAGGTGTGTGCCAATATTTAATATGAGTACAAGTCCCTTATCACTGTCTTGAGATATCAGTCTAGATTTTTGTTCCATGAATACATGTGAATGCTGATTCAATTATAGACATCAAGCATATCAATGGTGACTAAAGTATTAAAAAAAAGATATCATTCGCTTGGTTTGATGTACACAAGAGAAGATAGACTAATTTCCCTCCAAGAAAATGCTGAATAAAATCCAAAGACCATTGAATGATGATATAAGATCTCTCACAATTTGGGTCATATACAGTCTTGATAAATATCAAGATAACACGATCATCCATATGGAACATTTTATAGTGTTTCTTGTAGTTATCCTTATTGAAGAGGACCACTATGGGGGCCTATATTCTGTAGTTACTTCCTGAGACAAGACCTCAAAATACCCATTGACATGGAACATGTCTGATTGTATGATGACTCTTATTAAATACCACAAATAGGGAGTTATCACATATATTTTAGTCGAGTATGAGAAAATCTTCTAGCGAGTGGTGAATTTTGTTCTATATGATTCTCCAACCTCATAGCATGTCATCTATTGGTTTATCATTGATAGAATAAAAATTTATTTCATTAAATAAATGAGTATAACTACGTTTTTGTGGTAAAATTATTCTTATATGGGGATCAATAATTATGTTTGAAATTCTTCCATAAAATTTGATGTTTGGGGTACTTTTTTCCCCACAAGGTTTATGACTACTTAGAATTCACTATGAAGTTTCTTGCCTCCAAGATTTATAGCAACATGATGAAATATACACTCGATATTCTCTGGTATACTTTGTAGTATTTTTTAATTTATTTAGGGGGATTACATTTCTTGGTTTATTACCCACAAAAGATAGCACAATAGTGTATGTTTATCTCAACGACAACTAAATTCATTTCAACGCCACCCAAATCAATTCCCCTAATGGATGTAAATACCAAATCCATGATAAAGTTTGTGAAATAAAATATCATTCACAGATTTGGGTTCCCTAATATTATCCTAATATATAATGAAACAATCTTCTGAGCCGCATAGATAAAGAACACGTATGATAATTACAATATCTGGTTGTTCTGTACTTCTTGTGATCATTCATAGGAGAATGGACAGATCGAAGAATTAAACAAGACCACATTAATATATATATATATATAATAATAACAATTTAGATCAATATAATAAGATTTTATTGATAGGAAAACCGACAGATTATAGATGTATGAGATGATGAATCTTTCATCCACTTGATTGACTAAATACTGCTAGGTATATAGAATTGATGTATTACTACTCATTGTGGTCTAGATAAAATTTTCTTGGAAGACTGTCTATGATAATTTAAAATTGGAAAAAATAACCTAGGTACACCAAGACATTTTTGTAATCTCTTGATGAGAACAGGTTCCAAGCCCTCTATAACCTCATGGTTTATCAAAACCATGTGGCATGAGATTTCATTAAGAAGGTTTTTCATTGTTCCTTGCTCCATGAAGACTTGGCGTAGGA
Source organism: Viscum album (assembly GCA_963277665.1). NCBI lineage: Eukaryota > Viridiplantae > Streptophyta > Magnoliopsida > Santalales > Viscaceae > Viscum > Viscum album. The sequence continues at coordinate 37,402,146 of OY728131.1, forward strand.
TTTTAGAACACCAATGGTACATGGGAATAAACCAACAATTATAGATCATAAATGGAAAACTCACTTCTCCATTCATAAGGTTTACTATAATGATGAATACACATTAATCACCTTGAATGGGGACCACATCACACCTCCAACAAATGATTGGTTCCACAAGAAGTGAATTTAATAACATCAAATTGGTTCTCTGCATCTGGCCTGATAATGTTAAAATATATGACACAAAATCCATTATATATTACATTAAATAGCCTGGAATATCTACCTCAAGACATGATGTTAATTTTTTATCCAATTTCCTGGTCACATGAAGTTAAACTAAGAGGCATATATCATACAAGTAAGACCATAAACTGTATAACACCATTATCTGAACAACTAGATTTTATATTATATTATGTTTCAAACTAATTAAATGATGTTAATCATAGCGATAAATATTACTTTTATACAATATATAACTATATGGATCATACTTCCTCTCTATGAACTTAAATTGTGTATAAAATATATATCAATAAATCAAATAAAAATAATTAAAAGGGCCATTTTCCGCATATGATAGGGAAACCCTCATTTAGTGAATTACATCTATCATTCAACACCATCAAAACCAATGTGTGGGTTGATTTTTTCCATGTGGTATATTTTGTGGTTCCAAAATATTCAATTTGAGGCCCAATCACTGATTCCATTTACATACCATATTTTTTTATTGATGATCAGGAAACATACCCGTGGATAGATAACATCATTTCATAGAGGTATTTCATCCCCATATTGAAATGGGTTTGAATATCCTTCATACATACAATCCATCAATGTGCTTGTGTATACTATGACAAGCCCCCCAATGTATTGAACTCTTAAATAACACCACTCATATCAATACAATAAATTAATGTATTTTACACTTTTAAAATTTACAAAAATCAAACCATCTTCACCCAAATGTGTACCTGTATAGGGATGGTACAATGCTCCAAATCCCTACTTCCCATCCTGAGTATATCTGTCTGAGTAATTTTAGCAACATCATGATGGGTCTGATGTTTTGAATACATGTTTAACAATTGAGCTACTTCCATTTTCTCTATTCCCTGAAACTTTGTTGGTGGAACCAATGTTTTGAAATTGTTCAAGAGTAATCCACCACAATTTATTCACCCACACTATGATTCATATGTTAGAAATAATTATTTTATTTTTTCCCTTAATCCACTGTTCTAGTGGAACATAATAAACTTCAACAAAACACCTTAATAAAGTAGTGAACATTGATTGGGTAGATTTTTCCAATGAATTCCATCTCACATACTATCATGTGGTTGAAACATTCTTCAACCACACTGAGTATGGATCCTGTGAGATTATAATATTTAGTGGTTTATCTCCAAAATATTTTTTTGTCATACCATATTAACAACGATCTAGCCATTGGTCATGGTATCATGACCTTAAACTAAAACACCAAATTATTCCCCTTCAAGAAGAAGAAGTAATTTCTTGAACTTTTGTGTCTCTATTCAGGCCAAGATTGACACTTTCCCGATGGTGTCCAAACCACTTCACCTTCAGTCTAACCTCTGAGATAATAAAGTGGTAGCTCCATTTGGTCCAAATACAATGGAATTAAACTAATAGATAAATTTAGTCACATATCCACAATCATAAAGTAGACAGTAACCCTTTATTCAGTAGTTGTGAATCCATAAATTCTATCTCTCGACGGTCTAATTTGAATAACAATAAAATACCCTATGTAAGAGGAATAAAGGATTTTCAGTATGAAATCCTATAAAGGGTGACATGAGACAAATTTGGGCCTCCACTATCCATGATTCACCTAAAAAACTATAGATAAAGGCATATAACATTTGGATGAATCACAAATTCTAAAGGGTTCAATTTAAAGACCCAAAAAAATTCTTATTTTTTACAATAACCGCACTAGTTCATGAAAAATTTAGAGCAACCCCATCTCTCCATTTTTCACATATTGAGATCATCAATTTAGCATTGGAATCTTATGTTCACACTAGGTATTTCATTTTCCTCCACACCAAATGGGTTATTCTAGTGATTTTTCATGGTTATAAAACACTAAAATCAAGAAAAGTTCCTATTTATCCTCACTGTACAACATTAAACCATTTGATCAACATATGTGGTGTAAAATTTTAATCTAACCCAACCTTAAGTGAATTATGTAAGAAATTAAATTCTTGAAAAAAATTTCTTTCTTCCTTGTTGTATGTTTTTAAAAATTACACTTTACATATATTTGTGTGATGTAAAACAACATGGTTCATGTACATAGATATATGACCTTAAATTACATAGTTAGCATCATCATGTATAATGTTTTAAAGTATGAAGATGACTCATCACCCTCACTCGATTGGGAACCCTTTTTACAATGTCAGTATTCTATGAAACCACATTCATAACTACATGAGACTTGATTCCCATCCAATAAGATATGTAGGGTTCATTTTATATCCAATTTTATCCTTTGTCATGGTTGTTATTTCAATTAATATTTAATCATTATCAACTTTACTTGATGGTCAATACCCTTTTATCACATCCCTTTCTCTTAGTTGATTTCAAGATGATGAATATATCTAAAGAATATTTTTTCCTTCAACCATATTGATGAACAAAATGATGTTATTAGCACACAATGGCATAACACTCACTAAATTGAACTATACAAAAATATCCCTTTTGAATCACCTATATACTATGTGTCTTCATTGTTTCAAATCAAAATAATTTTAAATAATCGAGAAATCTCCCCTAGGTTGATTGAACATCATTCCAAAGTCTCACCTCCCATCATTGGTACATTCCCCATGGACGTTTGACATAATCATGATTGATCCAATGTTTTAAAGACCTTTTTAATGTTGAATCCCACTTTTATGTTTCCCCAACATTGATAGTGTGGTAGTGGAACTTGTATTTCATATACTAAGTCATCAGTCATGACTGGCCCCCTTTTCAATCCCCTTTGTGTATCAAATACAGAAATTTATTATTTAATTCATCCATGTGTCTATTGTTCTTGGAGAAATAAATTCCATCAACATTTTCTCCATTTTGTTTTCTCATACATAGATAATGAAATTATATTCATTAGGATATTTCATTGGTTTAAATATCAGTTTAGAGTTATGATTTCAATAGCTGTAGTGTAATTTTGACACAAAATCTCCAATTTTTTTCAATATCGTGTGATATGAGTAAAATTATTCACATAATTTCTTCCCACACTAGGTGTGGATAAAGTTGGATTATTAGTTTTAGTGCATAGTCTACCTGATAAGTTCAAGGCACTTGAAACCCTTTTTGTATAGGAATTTGGAGAGTAAACTATATTACCCCATTTAACATTTTCTATGACTCTTTATGGTGGAATTTGGTACTTTATTTGCATCGAGTTTTTCCTTCTCTAGAAAAAATCAATAATATTTCATTCTTTTTATATATTCCACATATATAAAAAAATTAATTTTCCCTTATAAAATTTTCTATGTTGAAATTGAATCCCTATATATGTGAGGTGTCCAATATCTCTCTATGCCACGTGGACTTCCTAATGTTAAGATAATTCTTCATGAAAATAAACATCAAATAATTTCCAACATTTTGAGATATGTGACCCAAAATTGTACTACATCCCCATGATCCATCCATCATGACCATAAAATATATTCTCTACCATCTGTGAGAAAACATTTTCTACTAATAAGACCTTTGTCCCCCTTTGGCCCAAAGTTCTAGGCATTATCATAGTGAAATATGTATATTTTTTGTAAGGCATGTTTTCATCTAAACATGAATCTTTCTCCCTTTATTCATATCATTTTCATGATATCCTTCATACATCATGAAATCACTCAAAACACATGGTTCCCATTTATAAGAATTAAAATGGGACGACAAGAACTTTTATGCCAGACTAACTGCCTCACCCATTTTTTCAAGTATATATGACCTAATGCTCAAGAAAATACCCTTTCATTACCAAAATATGATGTTAAAATGTGTTATTAACATCTTTTACATATGAATTTAAACATGATGATGTAGTGTTCTGATTTAAAATTTCACAATATATTTGGGTCATCAATCAAAAGGATTCCCACTTCAGTTGAAAGTATCCTACCACACCACCCTTCAGAATAATGAGTGTATTGATTCCCATTTTATGGGATATGTAGTGATGGATAGATTTCCCATTCCAGACCCCTCAATGTTCTATTTTCAAAAATCCAGATTTCCCATTTTGATGATTCATTGACTGTTTACTATTAGGATTCTTCCTCCATTATCTCACTGATGCCCCCATTATTTTATTTCTCTAATTTGGGAGTGTTAGATCGATACATAATTAATTTTCCAGTTTTTGGTGTTTGACTCATATGACACAAAAATAAATAACTACATGTGGTATGATTCAACTTCCACATGATAAGTATTGATGCCTTAGTCTACTATCTATCAAGCATAGATATATATATTCTATCATATTCACCTAATTTCGGTCTCCTAACACACTTCTGTCTAACAATAATTCATTTTGGGACAATATGTTGGTGCTAAATCTATACTAAATTATACATTTCCATATGATCAAAAACTCTATCTCCACTATGATCCTTGATAAATGATCATAAATTTTATGTCTACCCTCTTGAGGTCCCTAATATTAACATTTTGATCTCCAATTTATTTTAATTTTTTCTCGTTCGTGATACCATACAAACCATCTCTTATTTTTTCACATACATCAAAAACCAAACAATGTTTCTTTTACCTAAGGAAACATGTATGAGTAGTAGGCCCATTTTCCTTCTATTAACATCATGTTTTATCTCTTCTATATGCTGTACAGACCACCTCACATACATTATAAGTCTCAAGACATTAAAATATCGGCACATCATTACGTTATTTTTTATAAAGTGATTTCCAATCCCATCACATTGGGTTCATTCTTTAGATCTATTGACCTAAACTTCCAGATCCAGTAGAAAAAAATGCTATATATTTTTATATAAAAAGTTTCTGAAAAATATATAGATATTTACCACCAAGGATCTTTTCAGGTTTAGGCTTTAGAGGAAAAGGGACACTCTTACACATTATCAATGATAAAATTAAAATTAAAATAAGGTGATGAATCCTTTATTAGACTAGGTCCAGATTGGTATAAAATCCATGAATCCTTTAAATGAACGTGAAATTTTATTATAAAAACATATGGTGAGAAAAATTGACCAGTAAGGTGTTTTTTAAAATGTTGTGATTTTTTTTAAAATACTTATACCATTAGAAAAAAAACTTTTGAAAATAGCTTTTGAAAATACCATTGATAAGTCCTTTTAAAAATTGATTTTGAAAATACCAATGATAAAAACCTTTAAGAACAGAATCTTAAAAATCCTTTTTAAAATATTTTGAAAAATATTTTTGGAAAAAAAATTATAGATCCATTGAAAATACTTATAATTTAAAATCCTAATTTTGAATACAATATTCATAATATAATAACATTTTTTAAAACACTTCTGAAAAATACTATAAACAATTATTTTTGAAATGAATTTAAAAATAATTACCACATTGGAAACATATAAATATATTCTTTTGAAAATAATTACACTTTTCGAAATGATTTAAAGCGTATGAAAATTATTTTGACTTTGAAAACGTTATAATGCATTTTTTATATTCATATACATGAAATCACATTAAAATAATCCGCTAATTAAAAAAAGCAATGTAGGATCTTAAAAACAAAAAAATGGGTAACTTAAATACTAAAGTATGCCTGAAAATGAAAATATTCATAAGAATGAGTTCTCTTATTATCCCCTTAATTTTTATTATGTACTATTAGAAATTTTTATAAAAACATTTTTATCTTGCATTACATAAATACATTTTCCACATGTGTTTTTGATTTAAAATCAAAATAAATAATTAAATACACATTTATACTTATATAAATATTGGATTTCATAGGAAAACACTTTTTTGACATGGTACCATCAAATATGATGTCATTTAGAATTTTTTTGATCAATTAATAAAATAATTAACTTCTATGTATTTATGATTTTATGTAAATTACATTACATTAAAATGTTAAACATAATCTTATAAAAACCATCACATAATTAATATATGAAATACTAATTCTCTTAAATCACTATTTTTGGTGCAAAAATATGGGTGGAGGAAGATAAAGCATAAAGAGAAAACCTCCTCCTTTAGGGCTGCATTGCAAAGCCTGTTCACCGAGCCCACCCATCAAAGTGCCTAGCGTGAAGCCACCTCTTTCTTGGGTGATGAAAATAAAAGATGTGGGAGGCTCCGCCATTCGAAAATTAATTTTTGAATCCACCACAAAGAAAGGTGGTGGGATGCTCTATGATCCAATTGATGTTTGCGTAGTCATCGTGGATCAACGAGGCAGCAGGTTCCACGATCCATAAATACATTTTCGAAGCTGTTGTGAAGCAAAAAGGTGGGAGTCTCCGCAATCTGAAAAGACATTTTTGAAGCTGTTTTGGAGAAAAGAGGCTGGAGGCTCCACAAAAAAATGATGTTTTCAAAGTCACCACTGAGCAAAGATTCGGGAGGCTCCATGGTTACGATAAAGTACCACATAGCTTTGTGTCTCATGATCACTTCATTGTGGAACCTGTTGCATATAAATATCAGGCTCCCCTTGATCTGAAAGGATGAATCCCCTAACCTTTCTCCTTCTCATATCTCAAATTGTAAAGCACTTTATTATCTTTGAAAAATGATCTCTTCAAGGTAATTGAGAATCATGGTGTGCCTTTCTCTTGGCATAAATTCAACCCATCTTTAAAAATGGATGCCCTTCATGAAGCCCATGAGCCTTCACGTAGGAAGGGGATCCCTAAGGGGAGTCAGGTCCTCACAGCGCACTAATTCATCGTGAAGTTCTCTTTATGCACATGTGCATCCTATGCTACGTCTGGGTCATTGTGCTTCACGAATAACATTTCTTCATAGTTCTACCCTTCTTAGGGAACCTTTTCTTCACGAAGACCCACTCTTAGGAAGCCTTTCCACATTGAAAAGAACCCTCCATATGATCAAATTCCCTATGCTTATTCCTAGAAACCCAACATCGTGAAGCATACCCCCACACAAAGCCCCTCCGCTACATGGAGCGCCAGAACATCACATGATCCCTTCCTGAGAACCCCTTTGGTCTGCAATCATTATTTCTGTATGACCCTCCTAGTTTGTACGGAATAATTTCAAAGCCCCTTCGGTGGTTCTTCAGGATGCGTTGCATAGCCTCATGCTACTTCCCAAAGGAATATTAAGAGCTATTTCTTCTTCGCATAGACAAGTTTACGTGGGCCCCTCAAATGATCACTCCACGACACCCCAAAATCATGGAATTTCTGGTTCCTTTCCATCACCAAGGGTTAATGTGTGCCATTTATGTAATTCCTAGGGGTTCGGAGGGAACCCGCATTGTACGAGCTATAGGACGTTAAACATCCAAGAATCCTTATCCTCTGCACATGATTCTACACACTGACCTTATCATGTGCATCATACGCAAGGTGCCTTGTCACAGAAATTCTCTACGCCCTCTTTTCCCCATAGGAGTGAGATATTCCTCACAATGAATGAGATCCTCTCTATAGGAGAGGCCCCTATATGCGAGGAAGGGAAACCATCTTGGTGTAAGCCCCTAGCCATTATTGTAGGAGGGACACCCATGCTCCTTGACGCACGCCTATCGTAGGGAATGGAAAAATAATTATTTCCTTATTTAAAATTCAGTAATTTGGATGACCTAGGATGTCTCCCAAAGAGGAGTGCACAGAAAATAGTTTGTCACTTTCAAAATAGGCTAAAAATATTCTGATTTTGAATGGAAATTTTAAATTCAAATGATTGAAAAACAATGATATTAAAAGGGTGATTAGATCAGGGATGGTTTTCTAATTGCAGTGTGATAATTGTTCAATTTAATTAAATATGATTATTCTTAGATGATTAAAGTGAGTTTCCATAATCATTTCCTCTCAATTCCTTGGTGAAATTATGATGGTGAGAGGAAACCTTACCAAGATCTCGGGTTGGTCAAATATCCTTCCATGTGTAGTGTAATTTTATTTAATATCCTTAATTGACATGGGGAATAACCTATCAGGTTTTGTTTATCCCAAAAAATCAAGAACAACCACTACCCCGTTTAGACGCACTGACGATTGTTGAGTACTTCACCACTAATCTCTGGTCTATTCCATCGTATATAATCCCAAAATTAGTGGAGGGAGATAATGATTATTTTAAAAAGGAAAAAATAAATAATGAAATTAAAATTCCTAAATGATTGAACTTTATATTAAAATATTCTATATGAAATTGGAATCAACTTTGAAGAAGAAATATATTTCATTCAATTACGTCCAAGAACTCAAGCATTACAAAATAGAAAACCAACCCTTCCCCAATCACTCAAAAATTTTACCCCACCATGGTAAGGGTAATCGAGATGAATGTGTAAAAATAAGGCATTACAAAACTATATAATAAATAAATAAAAGGGAAGGCCGAAAATTTCTCCTCCTTCATGTCCCATAAGGAATGGGACGGAATAATGATTCCTTGAGAGGAGGGACCTGTCCTCCTTTTATTTCCATAATTCATACTCAAATTATGAATATTTTTATCCTCATTAAATGACATCTCCATATATTTAACACTGCTAGAATGTTGTTCATAATTATATTGGGTGATTTCCCTCAAAATCTCAGTGGATTTGGACAAGTATTCTGAGAGTTATTCTCGTTTTACTCTGTCCATTTATTCAGTCTAGTTAGACTATTCAAAACAGCAACCATTGGATTTAGAAGCATTAATGTCCCCTTAAAAGTCCACTTCACATGGCCTTTACTTCATTAATGTTATTCCCTAACTCCTTATGCATCCATCCACCGATGTCCACAACAATTGGGCCCACAAATAATGAGTTATGGACCCCCGAACAAAATTCGGCAGAAAGATAAACAGTCTTCTTGAGACAGCTTGTGATCTTCTTTTGAGATTCCATATGGTCGATTCGGCTTTTAGTAAAAAATGATTAAATGAAGCCCTGAATTTCTAGAATCTATAAATGAAAAATTAATTAATGTGGGTCAGTGTAGAATATGTTATGGCAAAACTACAGAAATAATTTAAAACAGTTAAAAATCCAAAATGGTCAATTTTTACTATTCAGCTCAAAATAACACCAATATCATAAAAATGAAGCAATTCATCATAGAGTAACAATTTTGCGGGTTTAGAACAATTAAATTCAATTTAAATTTAATTGAAAAAATTTTATAAATCAATTCTCTAACACTTATCACTTGGACTCCTGGACAAGTAAAAATCAAATCAAATCAAATCCAAAACACATACCAATGAGATCCAACAAATCCATACTAAGAAAGAAAAAGATATCATGCGTCATTAAAAATAATTTTTTCATGTTCTCCATATTCGATTATTTAATATATTTCCACTTAATTTATTATCCCATGCACCCAAACCACCTACCTCGCATGAATTTTCTCTCATCTCACAAATGTAAATGCTGAACATGGATTTTCTCATCCAAACACACACAAGAGTCACCATAGGCTTGATAAATTCCTACTTCTCCACTTCATGCGAGTCAGTGGAATTTGTGTCTCCTAAGGACCTTTTACGATAGTTCTATTGCTTTCGGTTGGTAGGATTTAGATGTTATAAATTCTAAGGCCGAAAAGGACGTTTTGGATCTTTTGGAAGAAAAATTGCAAGATTTTAATTTTCACTCAAACATGGTCTCCTTCTCTTACCCTTTGTAGAAAATAGGCTCCATCATCATTCAATGAGCTTAGTATTTCAGAAAAAAAATGCTTCAATCTCATTAAAAATAATTTTTTTCTTGAATGATCCACGTCGGCACAACTTTCATTTTACATCGTAAGCTCTAGAAAGACACAACTTCTCTTATCATGAAATCTCCTTAAAAGGCACATCTTTCAAAAGAACAATTTTTCAGCAGCACAAACTCCTCTTCACCAATTGATTTTCCACACAAATATTCACCAAATGAAGTAGTACAAGTCATATTCCCCCACATATATGTTAAAATAGATCTTTCAATTTCACTTCAAGAGTAGGGTGGATATGGAAAATTGGCTTGTAATTTGGCTGACCTAACATGTTGTGCATGAATTCTATGGTCTATAAGGATTAATGTAATATAGGCCATAATGAAAAAGATTATTTTGAAAATTGGGCTTAAAACCAAATAAATTCCTCAAATATTTAAAACACATGTACCCCAAACCCTCATATTTTGAATGGAATAAATAAAATGTTGGTTAAATCAAGCATGGTCTGGTTCTCTCACAAAATGAGGTGAATGAATATAATATGACAGAAATGGTTCAGAAGCCTCACAAGAAAGTGATTTCAATGATATAGACAGTGAAATATGGCCTGAGATTCAAAAATAAATGTACTATTCATGAAATTCCAAAAGATTTGAAGTAAAAAAAAGGGATTTCAGCATTCATTTAGGCTCCGTTTCAGGGAAAATATTTGTTCACTCATTGAAATGGGTTTCAAAAATGGCAGTGATAATAATTTCAGCTCAAATGTTTCAAAAACACACCAAAAATTGAAAATTAATCACACAAAAACATTAAAACACTCAATCTTTTTGAAAAACAAACACAAAATGAAAATACTTAACTAAAAAGGTTCCCTACACCACACATAAATGATGTAGTTTCATCAATGAATTGAATGAAATTTAACATGTAATCCAATTTAAAAATTAATCACTACATCGTGAAAGTGTGAAGGAGTGATACAACCAGATGAATCTTATTGATAGATTGGTTGGAGAGGCGTCATCTCCTCCACTGGCTCTGATGGCACGGTCCCAAGGAAGTTCATCATCCTCTACCCATTCACAGTGAAAGGATTTTTCTCTCCATCCTTCATAATCTGCACAACACCAAAAGGATATACATGAGTAACTAAAAATGGACCTTCCCATCATGAGCGAACTTTACCTAGCATCGTCTTGAGTCTTTAGTTGAATAAAAAGACGTTGACTCTAGGATAGTTTTCTTTTGGATGGATCAACTTGTCATGGGCCACACTTGTTCTTTCATTGTAAATCATGGAATTTTAAATTGATTCTCTTATTTTTCTTTTAGCTCTGGAAACTTCAATCATCTTTCCATCTCAGCACTTTCAAGTCCAAATTCATTTTCCTCACAGCCCAATAGGCCTTATGATTCAGTTCCATAGGTAGGTGGAATCTTTTCCTATAAATAAAAATATATGGAATCATTCTAATCAGGGTTCTGTGGACTATCCTATATTCCCATAATGTATCATCCATCCTTTGGCTCAAATCATTCCTCTTTGGATTAATAGTCTTTTCGAAAATTCCTTTGATTTATCGGTTGGAAACTTCAGCTTGCCCATTATTCTATGGATGATAGAGAGTTGATATTCTATGATTCACGCCATACTTATTCAGAAAAGTCTCCATTACCCAATTTCATAAGTGAGTCCCCTTATCACTGATGATTTCTCTTGCCACTCCAAACCTACAAAATATGATAGACCTGACAAAAACACAATCAACATTATCATCATCAGTCCATGTGGATTTTCCTTCCACTCATTGGGAAACATAATCAACTCTAAGAAAGATATTATAATATCAAAATGACATCAGGAAAGGACCCATAAAATCAATCCAAAAAACATCTAAATTTTCCCAAAAATTAAATGGATTTTGGGGCATATTTTGTCTCTTTGAAAAATTTCCTGAAAACTAAAATTTTTCACATATTATGAAAAACTCATGAGAATCTTTAAAAATGGTGGGCCAATAAATTCTAGATTCTAAAACCTTTCTTTCTGTACTATGAGGCCCAAAGTGGCCTACATATGCTAAAGTCTCACAAAAATCAAGGACATATTTAACTTCACATTTAGGGAAACATCTTCTTATTACTTGATCATTGCAAATCTTCTAATGGAATGGATTATCCCAAATGTAATAACGAGATTCAGCTTTCAGTTTTTGAATTTGGTGAGAATTAAAATGAGATGGGACCAGCACAATTACAATAAAATTGAACATTTGAGCATACAAAGGCACTTCTCCTTCAATCAAGTACAACTACTCTCCTAGAATTTGATCATTAAGTGGGTCTCTTTATTGGAATTTCAATTTCAGTGGTGTTTTGAAGTCTACTTAAGTGATCATCCACTTGGTTCTTAGATCCCTTCTTATCCTTGATTTCTATAATGAATCCTACATCAGTATCATCGATCTCACTAACCTTGGTTTAGAATCATATTTCTTCATCATGTACCTCAATGCTTCATGATCAGAAAACACAGTGATTATAATTCCAATAAGATATGGTCTAAATCTTTCTAAATACAAAACAACTATTAAAAACTCTTTTTCTATAGTTGTGTAATTGAATTGTGCCGCATCTAAGGTTTTTAAGGCCTACGAAATGACATGTGGTCTGCCCTCAATTCTCTAAGAAAGGGATGCTTCAACTTCTTGGTTGGAGACATCATAGAGTATCTCAAACGGGTTTTCCCAATTTGGTGGCTGTATCACTAGTGGTTATATGAATCTATTATTCAACACATCAAAGGATTCCCTATATGAACTATTGAAATAAAAATCTAAAGCTATCAAAAGTAATCTAGAGAGATGGAGAGAAATCTTTTTCAAATCTTTGTTAAACCTCTAGTAGAATATTTCATGTCGTAAAAACGATCTAACATGTTTCACACAAGTAGGCCAAGGCAATGAATTTATCACTTCAATTTTTGAATTTCCACTTCAATTCTATTTTAGGAAATGACATGACCAAGTAAAATTCCTCTTTTAACCATGAAATGACAATTCTAAAAATTTTAAACAAGATTTTATTCAATGAAGGTTTTCAAAACCATTTTCATATTTTTCAAACAATGATTCAAAGAATCTCCAAAAAACTATGAAATCATATAATAAAAATTCCAAACAATTTTAAATTTGATTAGAATATATACTCACCATGCACCTCTGAAATATACCTGGAGCATTACATAATCCAAAGGGCATTATTTTATAAGAAAAAATACTAAAAGGACATGTAAATGTCGTCTTCTGTTGATCCTCGGGAGTAATGGGTACATGGAAGTAACTTGAAAATTCATCCAAAAAGAAATAATGATTTCTCCCGGCCAATATCTCTAACATCTGGTCAATGAAGAGGATATGGAAATGATATTTTCGAGTGACCTGGTTCAATTTCTTAACATCAATGCATACTCTCCAACTACTTTGAATTATCATAAGGATTAACTTATTCTTTTCATTCCTCATAGTGTTCATGCCAGTTTGATTATGAACAACATGAATAGGGCTGACCCACTGTGAATCTAAAATGGGATAGATGATCTCAGCTTCCAAGAGCATCTCGATCTCTATCATCACAACCTCCACAAAGGTGGGATTATTCCTCCTTTGGGGCTATTTAACAGGTTTGGAATCACCCTCCAGAAAAATTCTATGTGAGCATATTTTGGGATTATTCATGGGATATCACTAAGGTCCACCCTATTGCCTAGAAATTCTATCTCAAATGCTCAATCAAATATTTTTCTTTGGTTTTAGACAGATTATTGGCAACTATCACAGGTAATTTATCTCCTTACAAAAGTTACACATATTTTAAATCATTGGGGAGTGGTTTTAATTCATGTTCTAAGGGATTCTCAAGGGGTGTAATTAAACTGACATTTCCCACTTCAAAAGGGTGATCCTACTTCACATAAGAAACAATATCATATTCCTGATCAATCAAAAAATAATCAATGAAATAATATTTTACCTCTTCATCCATCATTAAATTAGAATCTCTAGTGTTTTGAGAATTCACATGTTTATTTATAGAAAAATTATCTCCAAAGTCTAATATTTCATGGAACATACCTAATACTTCAATGTGTTTAGTATTAACTTCATCGGAAAGTGAAAAGAGGGAGTTATAATCTGATGGGTACCTCATGGATTTAAAAATGTTGAAGTGGATAGTGTTATCTCCAAATTCCATGGTGAGTGTACCTTCATAGACATTGATGATGGTTCTGGCTGTCTTCAAGAATAGTCTCCCAAAAATTATGTATGAGTGTGACGAGTTCTTATATTCTTCTAGGTTTAGCATGTAGAAGTCATCTGGGAATAAGAGATATTTAACTTTCACCAGGAAATCCTCTAGAACTCCATCTGCGAAAACTGTGGATCTGTTTGCAAGCTGGACCACAACTCTTATGGTATTTAAGTCTCCCATATGCAAAGAAATGTATACAGAGTGGGGAAATCCATTAATTGAAACACCTAGATCAGAATTATCATTTTAAAATTATAATGAACCAATGGTGCATGGAATGAAAAATATCACTAGACCTTGACATTTGGTTGGAATATGCAGTGTGATAAGTAATAAGACACTTCTCCCCAAGTTGATTCCTTCATTCCCCTGAAGTCTTATATTTTTGGTTCAAGTATATTTAATTTTTTTCATACCATGGAATTTTATTAACATATTCAATTAGAGGGATATTGATTTCCACTTTATGAAAGTGTCTAGAATTTCATTTTGAAGTGTTTCCTCATGTAATTTCTTTGATTTGAGCATCCTTTTTGGAGATGGTGTGGTTCGGTCTTTATTCTCCCATTGTTACCTTTACATCAGTGTTTCTTGTCTCTTATTTTGTGGCCTATCCTTCTCCTAATTCCTTTTATTTTCTTCTTCATGGTGGATTTTCACTAGATTTTCTAAATTTTCAACATCATTCTCCCTCGGAATAGGTGGTATTGTTTCAGTTTCATGGTTGGATGGAGGTGGGATTTTTTTCCACTTATTGTTCTGATTTCATTTACATTCTCTTTAAGATTTGGAATTGTTTGGGTTGGAAGCTTACCTAAATTTTGGGTGAGAATTTCCAAAATATTTATAAGTAATTGGATATGTCGCTCACATTTTCTTTAAGCCCCTCAACATCTGACTGTAGTTGTTGGTTATCACTTGATGATTGTGCACTGGTTGACGGATGCTCATATGTCTATCATTAGAATGGTGGTGGCTGAAAGTGTTTTTTTGTTGAAAGGGTTGTTTATTGGAATGTTGGAATGGAGGGGGTTCTGTATTCATGTTGAAAAGGATGTCTATCATGGGTCTGTTGGAAATCATATCCTGGTTGGTTTTGGGAATGCTGTGGTGGATTTGGCTAGAATCTTCCTCGCTGATAGGTATCATCACAAGATTCGTTTCCCTACACTTATGGACACTGGTCGGTGTAATGATAATTAGAAGAGCATAAACCACATACCTGATTTCGTTCTTGTTGTTCCTACACTTGTTTCATAGCCATCTATCGCACTAACCTGGTGATCTCTCCCATACTGCTTCTAATTAATCTGTTAAATCAGATGTTCTCAACTATTGGATTCCTCTTTTTCCTCATCCTCTTATTCCAAATTGTTATGAGTTTTGAGAAATATTCTCAATTAGTACTCTGATATCTACATGCAAATTTTCAATCATGGACCCCCTAGATGAGGCATTTAGAAGAGTTCGATCATTATCCAGAAGTCATTGGAATAAGAACACAAGTAATAGGTGTTCCTCCATTTCATGATGTGGGCAGCTAGAACATAGCATCTTGAAACGCTCCTAGCACTCATAGAGGGTTTCTCTGGTTGATTGTTGTCTAATGTAAATATCCTTCTTGATGGTTGTGCTCCTGGATTTAGGAAAAAATAATTGCATGAAACACCTTTTTAGATCTTCCCAATCATAGATCTACACTTTATATAGATTTTACAACCATTCCTTAGCTGCACCTTCGAGTGATAAGGGGAATGACCTCCACTGAAATTGGTCTCCGGGTGCTCCTCTTGGCCTGAAGCGTGAGAGAGTGTATCTAAATTCTTGCAGGTGCCGATTTGGATATTCTCATCCAAGAACATGAATATTTGGAAGCATAGGAATCATATTGACACATAATTCAAAATCATTTGGTTAAATGGGTGCAATTAGTTACTTATTTTGAATGGAAAATTGTAGTGCACATAGATCATGCAGGGTTTGGTTGTGATTTCTATCCATGATTTTAGTTTCAGAGTGAACACTAAGTGTTTCACTTGAATCTGGGAGATCTATTTCTTCAAATATTTATAGTATATTTCTTTTTCTTAGTTGGTTTAATATTCATTCAATTTTTGGATCAAATTCAATTAATGGTTCTTTTGAGTTGCGGGTCATTCAATTTTGAAAATATTTTTTGTTGCACTGATTTCTTGGAAACTACATCGAGTTTGACACAGCCCTATAATAGGACATGGAAGAACAATTATTTCCTAAGTTATAATTCAGTAATTTGGTTGACCCCGGATGTCTCTTTAAGAGGAATGCACACAAATTTTTTTATCACTTTAAAATGAGGGTAAAAATGTTATGCTTCTGAGGGAAAATTTGAAATTTAATATGATATATAATGGGTGATTAGTTCGGGGTCGATTTCCTAATTTTAATTCTATACTTGTTCTATTTAATTCTATCCTCTTCTTCTAAGTTGATTAAAGTGAGATTCCACAGTTTTTTCCTCTCACTTCTTTGATGAAATTTTGATGGTGACGGAAAACCCTACCAAGATCTCAGTTTGGTCAAATCTACTTCCATTTGTAAAATAGTTTTATTTAATATCCTTAATTAACATGGGAAATACCTGAATGGGTCTTATTTATCCCAAACAATCAAGAACATTCACTACCCCTTTTACACGTACTGACGATTGTCGAGTACTTCGCTACTAATCCCGAGTCTATTTCATCGTATATAAACCAGAAATTAGTAGAGGGCGATAGTGATTATTTTACCAAAGAAAAAATCAATAACAGAATTACAATTCAAGAATAATCAAACTTGTTAATAAAATCCAATATATTAAATTGAAAACAACTTTGAAAAAGAAATAAATTTCATTCAATTACGTCCAAGAAGTCAAGCATTAAAAATAGAAAACCAACCCTTCCCCAATCACTCAAAATGTTTACCCCACAATGGTAAGGGTAATTGAGATGAATGGGGAAGAAGAAAAATTAAAAAACTATGTAAAATAAATAAATAATAGAGAATTATGGAAAATTCTCCTCCTTGGTGTCCCAGAAAAAATGGGATGGCATGAGAGTTGCTTTGAGAGGGAGGAACTCTCATCCGTTTATAGGCAGAATTTATCTTCCACAAGTTGATGTGTTTTATACCCATTAAATGACATATTAAGGAATTTATCCCTTCTTTAATATTGTTTCTAATTATATTGGTCATTTTTTCAAAAACTCTCTGTGGATTTGGACAAGTATTCCGATAGTTATTCTTGTATTCCTCTCACCATTTATTCTGTCCAGTCAGACTCTACAAAACGCCAACCCCCAGATTATAATGCTTTAACAGTCCCTTAAACAGCCAATTCACGTGGCCTTTCCCTTAAGAATGATATTACCCAACTCCTTTCACATCCATCCACATAATTCTACAATAATTGGGCCCACCAAGAATGAGTTATGGACCCCACACCAAAAATGAGAAGAACTTTAAACAGTTTTCATGATACAAATTGTGAGCCTTTTTTTAGTGTCCATATGGTCGATTAAGCTTTTAGTCCAAAATGATTACATGTATCCCTATATGTGTAGAATCATAAAAAGAAATATTTTTTAATTTTTGATTAGTGTAGAATACTTTATGACCAGTCTTCTAAAATAATATATAATAGTTAAAAATCTGAAATGGGCCATTTTTTCTATTCAGCTCAAAATAACAAAAATATCATAAAAATGAATTAATTAATCTTAGAATAACACTTTATTGGGTTTAAAACAATTAAATTCCATGTAAATTTAATTGAAAATATTTTCTCAATCACTCCTCCTCTCTTCTCTCATGCATAAAGCTAGTAGGATAGATGGGAACATGGATCTTCGTTATCCCATCTCTCTCCTCAATGGATTTCTCTCCACCGAGCCAACATCTAAGAGTATGTACCAATATCCATATCCCTGGGCCGCTACCCACCTAATCCCATGTTTCCTCTTTGGGCCACTAGTCACATGTAAGCCCCACATCAGTTCCCACAAACACACTTTTCATGACGTGATATTCAGGTCCCTACTGCCTCTTGTTTCTCACATCGAGCATGAATCATGTGGGATTAGAATAAGAATTGACTATGACATCTTAAACAGGAATCCTTATCATGTATGTACCATCAAACACATCTGAACTATGTGTGTATTTGTTCCTTTCCATGTTAATATACATAGTAATCCTCCCTAAGGTTCAATCCCAACTCCTACATGACCCGACCCTCCTTCACACTGGTTCACCTTTTTCTAGCATGATTTTAAACAATATCCTTCTTCCCGAGCTACATTGAATTTGATATTTGTGATGGAAAGGTTTGTAGGAAGACTTCTTGAGGATCACACACAAAACCTTTTGGTCCCAACGATCTTCCTGTCGGTTCACCTTCATCCAACATGACATTAAATATTATCCTCCCCTACATAACTATGTATAATTTGATCCTTTCCAAGTCAAGGTAAGCTGGAAGCCTTCATGAGGTTAAATCCCAATACCTAATTGATATGACCCCTTAAAATTGGTTCACACCATCCCAAACTACAAGGACATTGATCCTTGCCATGGAATGGTATTTAGGAAGCCTCCCTGAGTTTGAGGCCCAACAACTACTTGATCTAACCCCATTCATGACACATCACACTATCCCAAACTACTTGGACATTGATCTATTCTAAGGCCTCATACCTATCAATCCTCCTAGAGGTTCATTCTCAACACCCATATATTTTGACCACTTGACATTGGTTCTGCCCCATCATGCATGAACTTACAATTTACACCCACTTCACATCTCATTTGAACTATGTGGGATTTGATCCCTATCTCCTGGATATGGTACATGGGAAGACTCCATGGGGATAAAACCCATCCAACGGTAGGCCGTTGTGACCCATCCAATGGTAAGCCATTGTATTCTCCAATATATATACAGCCATTGCAATCCCATCCAGTGGTATTCTTTTTTGATTCTTGATCAATAGTAAACCATTGTGTTCCCCAATAAATCATAATCCATTGTGTCCCACCATCATTGGTAAGCTGTTGATGTCCCCTTTAGTGGGACTCACACCTCTAGTCCCTCTATGTGCCGTCAGACCCACTCCCGAGCTGCTAACCAAGTGTAAGCCCCAACATGTTATCACGTAATTGTCCTTTGAGCAAACCCCGATTCTATAACCTCTTTCTGAACTACATAAACTTTTAATCCCTACCACTGGGATACGTAGAAAGTCTATTCGAGGCTCAATCCCAACATCACCGTCATCCTTACGGAAATTCTATCTCACTCTTTATCCATTCCTCTCAAACATCCATATCCATACTAATTATTACCTGATCCTCCACATCATGGGGAGACCATATCATCCACTATCCCGCTGATGTTAGCTGAAATCGGGTAACTAACCAAGGGTTATCCACAACAATGTGTTCCCTTCGGGGATTACACCCATCTGATCCACTTTTATCAGTGTTCAGATCTCTCCAATCCATATTCTCTAAACGTTAAACATGCGACATGTCCCGTGTAAAACATGGGAATCTGAGGATAACCACAAACACATTCCCTTGTCATATTATTACCCACACTCTACATAGGATGCCTCAATCTTCCATGCCCTTGAGAATTTCTATCATAAAGGGAAGAAACCTAGATGCACCAGTGTTCTAGTTTCTAGACACGACAGAGATGACCAACATGACTAATCCCCCGACCAAATGTTGATCCCTTGGGTTGACCCCTTGGAATGTCCTGAGAGAAGCATTGTAATTAACCGACATCCATGAAGACATGTCACTGGTAAGTGTTTCACAAACAACATCTTAATCTATGAGGGAGACCCAGACTAGGTAACGAGTTCCGAGGAAGAAAACACAGAAGGGGGAATTGAAATTCTATCATATTTATTTGGTCAAGGGGAAAACATCCCTGAATAAGCAAAAGATGTTGCCTGCCTTTGTAAATAGGGAATGCAGGGTAAATATAGTGCTTCCCCCAAAAAAGATGGATGAACACCACGGTGAAAGGGTGATAAATAGAAATGGTGAAAAAAAATGTGATGTTATTCTCCTCAATGTAATGATTATTAGTGTTCAAGACATTAATTGAAAAGAATTTCATGAGATCTAGATACCCGGTTCGAGGTCCCACAAAGAAAAAAGTGGCCCCTCCATGAAACTCACCATAATTTGGGGAAGGTGAACATTGGACAATTCGGTCTGCGACATAGTCATCTTGGATCCTTCTTACCTTCCATGGAATATGGAATGGTGCTAGGACACTGGACATTGATTTCCTTTTTTCATCCCTGCTGGTTTGATCTCCCATTCTTTCCGGACCCATGAAGCTATATCAGGAAATAGATCACCACCCACCTACCGACGCAGGGGAAGGGAAAATGTCCTCATTACAATCCCACATAGACTCATTTCTACAATAGAGGCCTCCACACCCACAGCTATTGGGTGCCTACACACCATCTCCACATATGAGTTTGTTTAGCAAAGGGTGATAAATGACCTCATTCTCCGATATGAGGAGAAGGGTATTATCTAGACTCGAGATATGCCCTTTCAAGATTTTGAGGCATCTGCACCTCATTGCCACCACATCCATTAATGTACATGTAGGGAGCCCTACTCTCCACACCGACATATAATTGTTTCGGCAGCCTCTCCTTGGAATGATTTGAATAATCCGTCCCCTACGGTGATGAGGTGAGGGATGTTCTGTCCATCCTAGTCGGGACCCCATTCCACGGTTTTCCAGTAAGGGGCCCCACTAGGCCACGCCAGTGCCACTATCCAGAACCACAAGCTGAGGAATACGTAAGCTATGAGCCTACACCGCCAGCCCATGTCTGGATGACTTGACGCTAGTATCTGGCATAGGTTGAGGAGGATGCACCCCGAGGGGCATCAACGTCAATGAATGTTGTGTCTCGTGACACCACTTACTTATACCAGCGAACCCCAGTTTATGGTGAGCTGGGGAACTCATACACCCCACCCAGATCGAGACCCCAACTACCCCATGGGAAGGAGGGTTTGACTCTCCTGGCTTCTGGCACAGGTAGTGCCCTCCGCGGGCCAACCCGCTAGTATGGAGGTCCTCCCCATACTACTACCATTGATAATTCATGTCCTCCCCACTCCCAAGCTTAGAATTGAGGTCTTACCCATGCCACCTTCAATCTAAATGAGGGTCCTTCCCATTGTAGTGACATTCATTACAGAATCCTATCTAGGTCTCAAGAAATCTGGTATGTAGTTTTCCCCCTGCCACAGGCCGCATGCATGGATATATTACACATCCTATAAATCTTCATCGTGGGGGCCTTCCCCATTTCCTTATAGTAGTCATTCATGGTCTTCCTCGACCCAAAAATTAAAAAATTGAATGTCATCCACCCTTTATTGTCACCCAAAATGATGGTTCCACCTATGTTCGACTACACAGGTATGAGGACCCTCCTCGCACAGACACTGCCAGTAGAAATAAGCATAGAGGCCCAACCCAGGATCTTACCTACTCTAGTGGTGGTCCTACAAACTCATGTACATCCCGAAGAGATCCACTTTGTGAATTAGCCAGTGGATAGAATGGTCTTCCCTATGTCCCCTTGGAAATCTGTCCTGGTGCTCCTCACACCCTTGATCAATCCGGAAAAATCCCTATCTTTCCCAGCACAAGTTCATCTGAATTTCCTCCTCATGCTAGGAACCAACCCAATCCCTAAGAACCAGAATGAGGAAAGAGGGAAGGCCAACGTCACAATAAGAAGAATTCCAAGGATATTAAAATCGAAATTAAGCACGTTTTCTTCTCTGATTCTGAATCAGAATATGTTTCTGTGATGGAACCCTCACCCCGATCCTCTGTGTCAAGGGTTGGGGTAGGAACGAGGTATATCGGCCTCATACTTTCTGAATGGGAGATCCACCTGCTCCATTCCTCACTCTATTGATACCTCTAGGAGGACTAAGATTTGGAATCTCCCCAGGGAATGGCCATGAAATCTCCACCATCCTCACTAGGAGCACTCTATACCTCAACTAGAGATCATGGATAGCTATTCTGAGGATCAATGGAGGAAGAGCATCAGCATTGTCCACCACCAGCATCCATAGTCTATGTGTTGGAAGCTTTTGTAGCTAGATCCTATTATTGTGATGTGGTGAACAAGTAATTCACTCTTTGGAGGACATCCTGAGACGCAGTTGCTTGTTATCCCGATCGTTGTATTCTCCATAGGCCAGCCTACCGTCTCAGTAGTCTGCCTCAGTACCACTATCAGTTCCTCAGCCACCTCCAATTAACGAGTGGGGAAATCAGGGTCCATACCCCAAATCTGAGTTGAGAAGCTTGTGGGAAATTTTTACATTAGACCATTACCACAAGATTTTTTGGCATATTTCAGCACTAAATTTCAGTGCGACGAAATTTCTCACCCAGGAAGAAGTTGTGAGTTTCCACTAAACTTCTAATCTTTTTTTTTGATTTCTAATGGGCGGTTTAAGGGTTTCCAATACCTGATACTGCCACATCCAAGACACCACAACCACGCATCCAAAACATTCAAATTTCATATTTCTAAAATTCAAAGTAGGGCCTCGAGCCGCACACCATCAACCGTACCACCCACCTGTCCGCTCATCTTACCGTGCACCAACCAACAGGCCACGCATCGATTTGAGAATCATCACCATGCACCAGCCTTCAACTCAAAATCCAACGTCATGTCGTCGGTGAGTCTTCGGACCAGACACCATCATCACGAACCTAATTAGAACATAGGAACCCGACCAGCCTTCCTCGCGCTGCTTCCCTATCACCACCATCATCGTTGAACCGTTGACCGTACACCAAATTCACCGGCGTACCTCGTCGTTTCCACCATCAACGACCAACAACACAGATGCCAATCGGAATCACCGTTTTCATAATAAGAATCTAACATATCATTGAAAAACAACCAAGAAAAACCCGACTTTAGCCACCCCAACCACCGAAGAAAACCCTCGCAGACCCTCTGAGTACTCAGCCGTAGAAAATCCGGTGACGACCACCATATGGGTGACAAACTTCGGTCTTTATCATCAAGGAGTGTCTTACCCCAAAATCCAAGCACATTTAGAAGGCATTGGCAAAAAATTTTGTTTGGTAGATTTGACTGCACTCCCCATTGCCCTGCACCCTGAGTCACTAGGCCACCATAGGACCCTCCAACAAACAATGCATTCATAGCTTTAAAGTTCCCTACATGATTACAAAAGAGCAATTCCCCCACATGTAGATCTGTTTTTGGGTGTCGTATGCTTCCCTAAACATCAGTTATATCCAGCACCAGTCATACTTTCAAGGTGATATCGAGGATATGACCCCAGGTAGAGTCGCGGTTAAGATGGCCAACCTATCAGAGGGGGAGAACGAGATAGAACTGTATAATGGGGACCCGCCCCCTAGTGGAGTTTCATTACTACAGGATCCATTGGGAAGGGACAGTCACTGGTAGAGAAATATACTGGGTCATCTAATTCCCATTGAGGTATTAGGTCTCAGTCGGAATCCCAATTAGGCCAAATAACACCACGGTGCTGTCAAAACCTCTGACCCATCCGGCGCAGTACAGAAGATGGAGGATGGTCTAGAAAATGACATGTTGCATCAACTGCTTGTGGAGCATAAGAATATGGTTGATGACCTTTTTTCTGAACACGATGTGGATCACTGACAAGATTAAGGTGATCCACAACTAGGGAAACAGAGGCAGGCACAAATTCCCCCAGTGAGTTTCCTATAAAAGACCCTGACCATCCGGCCCACAAAAATATGTTAGAAGCCAAAAAATAGGGAAAAATATCAATATGTGTATTGCCAAATCTGATCGAGCAACATAATAATCCTTAGGACCCAGCTATGGTTCTTCCAGCTACATCACATGCCATCCCACTAGCCTATCCACGAGTCGTTGGGCCAGATTATCACGTTGATGAACCCACCAATGCACTGTTTATCAGGGATCCTCGTCTAGACAAGAGCCACTACCTTGATGATCCCATGGCGGCGCCCATTTCTCGCCTTAAGGAATTGTAAATGGGAAAGGTGGAAATACCACTAGATGGAAAGACGTATCCGACACGGGTCGAGGATATTCCAAAACCCCTTGGTTTCAAAAATCATACCTTCTCCCCCATTAATGGGATGGTTTACCTACTACAAGATCTGGCCAACTTCATTTCAGGGTGCAGACCCATGTTGGGAACTCTAGTGTAGTAAGAGGCCAACAAACTCTAGTTTTTTGTATAGAGATAGTCAGGCTTGCATTAGTCTGGAACAACCAGCTTCCCATCGGGACTATAGCTGGTTGAAAAGATCATCGTTGGTAGTTTCAATACTAGTTCAGTTCCACAACTCGAAAGATGAGTATTTTGGAACTATTAAATATCATGAAGAGGTCTGATGAGCACATCGCAGACTATGTCTCCCAGTGTAAAGGGATCACATAATCCCTTGACATACCAGTTACTTAAGAGAATCTACTAACGATGTGTTTTGGGAATGTCTAGAATGAACGGGTCCCCTCTCTGGTCACCCAGAACTACCTTGGGTATTCAAGGACTTCTATGATAAGGCCCATCACCTAGACGAAGCATTATAGTAGGCCAGTCAGGCATGACTGTTGCCTCCAACAATTCCTGCAGGAAGGGCCTCCAATGGAGAACCCATCGAAGTGTCCATAATAGTGGCCCCGTGAAAACTAGAATAATTATCCATGGAGCTTCCTCCAAAGCCTCATAGAGGCCCACCACTGTAGGTACAACTTCCCCCAATTCGGCTCTACCTCCGAATTGGCAGGCGCCCCTACGTAAAGAGAGGCCACCACCCAGGCAGGATAATCAGGCTCTGCCACCTAGAAAGGATCCTCTATTCCCTAGTTAGGGTTAGGATCCCAGAAATTCCTTCCGTATAGGAGAAACCAGACCTACTCTTTCTATGAGGCTCATATTTTCGATTATTTCTGATGCGCCATGGAACAAGGGATTGTATTTCTACCTAAATTATGGAGGCTGGAATAGGTGGATCTAAATGATCACCCAAACTACTTCCCCTATCACCAGATCATGTGGAACACCCTAAAATAGTGCTATGTGTTTAAGGGATTTCTTCATGAATATTTCAACAACAACATAGTCAGTTTTGGCCCAACAATGACACAAGTGGCATGGGTATTTATGAAGACATATAGAGGAAATGTCAGTGAAGGTGAGTAGAACTGGGTTTACAACAGAGGGTCCAAGAATTATGATGACTGGATGCCTCTAAAGGTTATTCCCTGTTCCCATGGTATTATCCATGCATTCCAAAATTGACCTGAGATTTCAGAAGCGGCTGTGTAAGCGACATCCACTACTTTGGCATCGTCTTCTCAATCATCCTCTTCCTATAAAAGAAAGCATCGACAGTGCAAGTGAAAACAAATCCCCCTTCCAATGCCATATTTATCCCATACTCTTAGTGAAATCATGCCCCTAGATAAGGTGATTCCCCATAGAATCTTTATAGTAGTAGAGGAATCTTCAAATTACAGTCAAGTGTACACCTCAGTTACACCGTCGATCAGGTAAACCCCTAAATGATTATCAATGATTAGGAGAACCAAATAGATCTTCCCAACATCAATTGAAAACACTTTCACCAGTGGAGCTATGAATATATGAGTTGTCATAGTGCCTCAGTCAGCACTTCCAACATGGATGGGCATGCCACCAAAACTATACAGTGGGCCCAACACATAGCTCATCACACACAACATTCTCATAATAAGTCATTAGGTCCAACCTCACCATTCTATGTTCTACTGGATCAGGAAGATATGCCTCGACCGTATCGTGATCAACCATGCTCCATTACCGACCTTTCATAGTCATATGGCCCTCATCCGGTGGTAACTCCATTGGCTTCAACTAGTGAGCACCAGGAAATTCCCAACACAAGTAAACTGTCGGTCCAGCTGGCAGGTCTATCCATACCACTTGTCATAGAGCTACCTACTGTAAGAAAAATATCATTCCATGAACGAAAGTATAATGTCCTCAAGAAGCTTTCCAGAATTCTTACAAGGCTCTCTATCCTTGAGGCTCTTTGCCTATCAGTAGATATGTGTGAAGCCCTTACACAGGCTTTAAGAATCCCCCTAGATTTTGATATGGAGGTAGCGACTGCAGAGGCCATCCATGATGAGGCAATAAATAACACTGAGTGCCCAATCATTATCTCATGATCTGGAGAAGATGAAGGCTCACCTATATAGGGGCATATCCACCCACTATTTATCATTGGCCATTTCAATGGAGTAGAGGTCTGTTGTTGTATTTTCGACACAGGCTCAGGGATCAACCTAATCCCCACACAGAAAGTTTGCAAGATGGATTTTTCTAAAAATGACCTAATTCCTTATGACCAGAAAATACAAGGTTATTATAGGAAGGAAGATACGCCATTTGGCAAGATTTTCCTAAAGACCTAGTTCGGTTGTCTGATAGCTGGCACCATGTTCATGTTTATTTTATTGGACACTTCTTACAATTCATTAATGGGAAGACCATTGCTCCACCTATACGTGGTGGTCCCTTTTTCATATCACCAATGACTAAAATACACCCTTAATGGCCGAGTATGCGTACTTAAGGGTGGAGCATCCCCCATTGCCTCTTGTGAATCTTGTTACTTGTATGCTGACAATTACTATAAAAAAGGCAAAAAGATCAAAGCCACTGAAGTTGAGCCCGTTACGGTTGTGACAGACCCGTTGAAATGTCTAGTTGATGATTACGTCTTCCGGATTCATCAGTTAGAGACTATGACCACTGATATGTGAAAATTCATTGTTTTTTCTAGAACAAGGGGGAGAACATTTTCATCTCTATATAATACTAGATGATCACCTCATATACTTATAAGAATCAGGCCCTGGTGATCCCCGGTCTCTCTACCCCCTTAAGGTATCGGGATGTCCACCCCAAGAAAAAACTAATATTCCATACATGATTGTTCCACCAGGTCTGGATAAAATCATTCAATACATTGCATCATCGTTGCTTCTATGTCATCAAACATGGTCACATGGCCTGAAAACCAGATGGTATTGGATTGACAACATTCATTTCCATGATTTTGGCAGCATAGGATTCCCTGGATGTGGTGCCTACCATCACTCATGATGGCACTAGCCTCCCATAAGGATCAGTTGACTTAGAGTAAACTAATCTTGCTGGGGATCCCACTTCCATATGTGAAGAAGAGGATTTAGATAATTCTCCACCACCTTCAAAGAGGGTCTCACAACCATATTAGATGAACTGGTGCAGGTGAATCTTAGTGGCGAGACAGATCTGAAACCCAATTTGGTCAATTCTGTTATGTCTCTTGAGGAGAAATAATAGTATGCAGTCTTCCTGTAGCAGCATCGTGATGTATTTCTCCTGGAGTTATGATGAGATTCCAGGACTAAATCCTTAGTAGTCATCTACTGCCTCAGTCTCCCAAACAATCACTGCTTGTTTAAGTAGCCTCATAGAAAGATGCACCCTTCCCATAGTGACATGGTCGAGGCTGAGGTTAATAATCTCATCCGACTCAATTTCACTAAGGAGGTCCAACAACCCATATGGTTAGCCAACAGTTTTATAATCAGAAAGTAGATTGGAAAGATCAAATTCTGTATCGAATTCCGGGATCAAAACCATTATTGTCCTTAAGATGATTTTCCCTTTCCTATGACAGAATTTTTGATCGATGCTACCGCTAGGTTCTAGGAATTCTCTATCATGGATGGGTACTCCGGGTATAACCTGATATGAATAGCTCTTGCAGATGAGATTTCTACGGGATTTATGGAACCTCAAGGCACATTCGGTTACCATGTAATTACCTTCGATTTAAAAAATGTAGTTTCCACCTACCAATGTGCCATGCATCCCATATGTGTTCCAATTATTATGAAATTGGGGGAATGCAATGTGGACGATATGGTGGTCAAATCTCGCCAGCATTAGGACCATCTATGAGAACTTGTAAATGTGTTTTTCTTCCTCTATTCTCGCCACCTAAAGATGAACCCATTAATGTGTGAATTTAGGGTCACCTAAGGAATTTATCTTGGATTAGTTGTCATGTATATTGGAAACAAAATCGACCAGGTGAAGGTCAAGGCCATCAACCCCTGAGCAAAATTTGGGAGCATCAAAGCATCCCAGGCCATTTGGCCTACATATGACTATTGATTGTGAATTTTTCCTTCAAGTGTAATCCCTTTTCATAGGTCATTAATAAAGGCACTTTTTATAAGTGGGATGAATAATGCCAAACTTCTTTTGAGGAAATCAAGCATTATCTTCTCCGGACACCAGTCTTGATGCCACTGTTTTACAGAAAACCACTGGTTTAGTATGTTTCCTCCCAAGAATGATCCATCGACGCCCTTAGAAATTAGAAGAATGACTAGGTAACTGAGAACAGACTCTACTATCTTAATCGTATGATCCTCTATACAGAGACAAGATATTCCCCTATTAAGAAGAGATGCCTTGGAAATGTATTCACATTTTATTTATTACGACATTACCTAGAGAACGTCGATGTACAACTGGTGTACTGAGTAGATCCACTAAAGTACATCTTGAAATGCCCCATGTTGATTGGACATCTAGCTTGTTGGGTTTTGATTCTTCTACAGTTTAATATTAGGATTTCCCCATAGAAGGTTATCAAGGGTATAGTGTTGGTAGATTTCCTTTCCACCCATCCAGCTCATGCTTACTAGTCTCTGGACCTTTATTTTCTTAATGAGTGAATCCTCTCGATAGGCCAAGCCATCCCATGTTACAAAATCCACTTTTATAGTGCTTCCCATAACCCTACCATCAAATGGTTCAATGAACCAAAACTCAACATAGTACGATTCGGTATCATCTTCATCACTCTAGAAGAAGTTGTTTTTCCATATTCATTGTTGCTGTTAGAGGGTTGTACCAACAATAAGGCTGAGTACCGGGCTCTCATCATGGGCCTCGAGCTACCCCTTGAGATTGATTTTCCCTACATTCATGTGAAAGGGGACTCCGAACTAGTCTTCAAACAGATCAACGGTAACTAACTCATTAGGATTCCAAATATCATACCACTATTGGAACATACCTTCTAGTTTATTGGAAAGATACCTTCTCAGCAGGTGGTTACCCATGTCCCTCGGTCACATAACAGTAGAGCAGTCATCTTGGACGGCATAGATGTATATCTTTCATAGCCAAATTATGATGATTTGATTATCCACGTGGAACACCAGAGAGTCATTTCCCCCATCAATCTAGATGACGATGATAACCTGTAGGTAATCCAAAATAATGCCTACACCTCCACGTCGGAGCCCCCAGGTCGCCCTGTCTTAGTGCTGGAAGTAACCCTTGACTGGAGGACAACCATGGTTGATTATATTCATCATAGTAATATTTCAGTAGATCGGGATAAGCATGATTGAATCTGATGTTTCGCATTACAATTTACCCTCTAGAGTGGTCCCAGTGTTGAGAAGATTCACTAAATGTTTGGGTTTGATGGGTTCATACTGCATTTCATTTAAGAAATTGAGATTTCTCAGGACATGAAATAAGTTCATGCCTGTTCCTACAGGGCCCATCATACCGCACAAAAACACTATCACTAGATTTGGAGACTGGGGTTTTTTTGGCACTCAATGATATATGACTGCATGAAGTTTTCCCAGAGATGCAATTCATGCCAAATACATGACAAAATTGTGTATTGCCTACCATAGACTCTTCATAATACCATGTACTATTGTCCCTTTCTGGTCTGGGGACTCGACATCGGAGGACCATATCCACAGGTGACACCTCGCCAGTGCCAGTTCATCCTAACTACAATGGATTTATTTTCCAGGTGGGAAGTAGTGGTTCCACTCTTGGATGTCAGGACAAGTTAAATCATTGACTTTTTGAACTCCAATATCCTATACAGGTATGAATTCCATCAGGTCTTCTTCACTGTTAATGGAATCTACTTCTAGGTGGCCGAGTTGATGAAATTGTATGCCATTTACAATATTTTATCTAACAATAACTCCCGCTATCACGTGAAGGAAATGGGAAATCGAGGTATTCAAAAAATCCCATCTCTAAAATTCTATAAAAAATGGTTTGTTAGAACCAGTAGAGTTTGCAGAATAAACCCCCCAAATCCCTCTGGGATTATCGGATGACATCTCGTAATTCCACATGGGTGACCCCATACTTCCTATTGTACAAAACAGTGACAGTCATGCCCATCAAGATTCAATTGATTTCATTACACACATTGGTCTATGATTAGTAAGCACTAGATAAGGTAGCTAAAATCCATCTGGATGAATTGAAAGAACCTGAAAAGAACAGGCTTATGTCCCAGCACAATATGGAAAGGCATAAGAACATGATACCGATATCTTTCAACAAGAAAGTTCACCTCCGCTCTTTATTACATAGTGACTTGGTGTTGTCTTTGAAAATACCAATGATACCTGGATGAAAACCATCGAAATTGGCAACCATATGGGAAGGACCTTGCATCATACACATGGTTTATCGCAATGGTGCATAACACCCAGTTACCATGGATGGTGAGCGTATAAATCCTCCCACCAATGCAATGTTTCTCAAGCAACACTTTTCCTGAGCAAATAGGGTCTGACGTGACCATAAATAGTAATATCCCACATGACCATAAACTGTATAAGGTCCTACATGACCTTAAAATATATATGGTCCTACACAACCTTAAATTGTATGTCATCCCATATGACGTTAAACTGTAGATGGTACCACATGACCTTAAACTATCCAATATCTTACAACATGACGTTTAATTGGCCAAACCTCTATAAACTACTTATTTATAGTTTCAAATATTCATGGGATATGTAGGCAATATTGAATGCTTCATATTGGAGTCCTTCCCCCCAACATGTCTCGTTTACTACCCCTAAGTGTTGTTATTTTGGAGGATCTCAGATGGTGTAGCACAAATTTTTTTGGACACTTTGGTGCCAGGTATACGATGACTGCCCCATGTTCCCTTCTTGTTCTCCAATTATCCATTGTCCTCACCACATGATGTTAAACTGCATGTCCATTTTAGAACTATGTGTGTGGCTTGATTACCATCCTTATGGGATACATAAGAACACCAAGAAATTTCACTCATAGTTCCAAACATAAGCTTCAAGGTCACCCCTTTTGTCTATCTCCTTGGTCAAGATACCTCCCCAAACACAGGGTGTAGTGTGGGATCATGTCCTCATTTAACAATGGGTTTATAATAACTGTACCATGTGTTCTCCTTCTTAGAGGTCTTCACCCATCATCATCCCCACCGCGAGATGTTAAACTACGAGCTGCACAGGACTTCCTAGCCTTAGGTCCATCGACCCTTTCAGCCCCTTGGCCTATGTTATCATCTTGGATTGTGTGGTGTGGTATGGACTTACATCCTCATTCATGTTGGACTATTTTTTCATGCCACACACGTCCCTTTGGGACATAGCTCTTTCATTTATCATCCTTTCCATGAGAAAATAGACTTCCATTCTTTGAACGACCCATCATTTGGGTTTCTATCATCACTCACATCCTAAAGGACCCCCGAACGGCATGTATGATATTCTAAAGTGATATACTATTGATTCAAGCCTCTGTCCCTATGTATTTTGATATATAATTTCATACAAGTCTCATAGTGTGATTGCGATTAGCAGTTGATGCTCAATTATTTTTCATTAATCTATGGTCCTAAAAATACGGATACTATGTTGCGAACACGATCAACAGTTATCCACAATCATCATTTCCATTTTGGGTTCTTCCACAGGAAGGATGCTTTTCCATCTCCACTGACCTGTCCCATGCCCATGACATTAAACTAGGCATATACGGTCTGAGAGCTATGTCCGTAAACTAAGATATATAACGTCTTTTCAATAAAATGGTAAACCGCACGGTGTATCTGGAATTACCTATGGTCTGATTCTAGTCCTCATAGGATATGTAAGAAAGACTTGGTGTTTTTTCCCTAGGTTAATCCCAGATTCATATTCCCTTCCCCTCGGCCACCTAGTCTGAATTCTCCTAGGGGATTATGAATGGCATGGCGTATATAAGCCAATGGCCCCATTCACATCAGGTTACTCACCAGTTTCTATGCATTCCTACCATCATCATCGTGCCAGATGCTAAACTGCACCCTCAAAACTATGTGTGGCTTAATTCCCATAATCCTATGATATGTAGGACTGCCTAGGGGTTTGGTCTACAAGCCCAGCCCCATCTCTTAGAATACTCCATTTTATCATGGACCCTCGACATAAGTCTCCAAGGGGAGGGTATATGGTGTGGTATGGGATTATGACCCCATTAATCTCAGGTTTTAACAACCACACCACATACCTCTTTCTATTGATAGTCGTTAAATCCCTTGTCCTACACTCATCATTTCGAGTCGGTTGCACTTAATTTGGGCCCCTCGACCCTCCATCGTGATTCACCAATGTGCACAAGAGTATTCTAGTTCAGGACTTAGAGTTTCAGATTCTCTCTGTACATGCTGTCGCCCATATTTTAGGCTTTGTGTTCCCATTCATTTGGGTTTTCATCATATTTCACATTCTAAGGGACCCCCAAATGGCATGGATGATCAGCCTAATGGATCTCCAACAATTTCAGGACAACGTCATCAAGGGTTCCAAAAACAAATTGATACAAGTCCCACATTGTGAATATGGTTATTGGTTGAGGCTCATTTTTTTCAATTTTAGGTCACGCGACATGGATTCAGTGTTTCAAACATAGTCAACAGTTATCCTCCAGTGTCATGCCTACCCCATCAAGCCCTAAATTTCGGTTTTAGGATTCACAACCTTATACACTTCATTATATCCAAGAGGTACTTCGACACTCTATATACCATTCCACAGTGTGCATTTTCACGTTAGGAAGAAAAAGAAACATCGATGCGTCATTTGGGGCTTCACACCGATTTCCCCATTACATGCTTTCAATGTGTTACAAAGATCTCTACCGCCCTTTTTTCCCACATCATGGTTCACTCACGTGGGATTATGAATCAGATCAAGGTTTTCAATGGCATGGAAGATTTTAACTTCTCCATGGTCCATGCTCTAATACCATAATCTAGGATCTCCTTATATGTCCTCTCAATAAGGCGTAAGAACCACAACCATTATAACTATGTTTAGAATCATTCCCATGCTCATGGGATACGTAGGAACACCCATACAACCCGTCTTCAGGTCCATCTCACGTTCCAGTAGTTTATCTCTTCTATTCAGCCTCTGAGGCCCCAACTCGTATAGGATTGAGTGGTGTGGCGTGTGTGGGATTATGTCCTCATTCACATTAGATTTGTAAAAGACGCACCATGGACTTCCATTCTAGGAGATAGACTGTCATATCATTTATTTCGCATGACGTTAAACTGAACCCTCAGAACTATATATGGCTTGATTCCCAACCTCATGGGATACGTAAGAACACATAGACACCTCTTACACTGGTCCATACCCATATTATATGACCTTTTATGGCCCTTTTCCAGAGGTTTCTTCTTCGGATGTGTCTGAGCCATATGACGTTAAACTATTCCATCTAGTCCAAAATGACATTAAACTGTCGCCTTAATAATTCATGCTGTTAAAATGCATTGTTGGTCCAATCATACGACCCTAAACTAGGATATTATTGTCCTGGCCGCACGAAAAAAAATTGAACTTCATTGAGATGACCTCACTCGAGGGGACATCATGTTGGGTATTGGTCATCCACTATACAATTTTTCGATGCCTACACGTGGAATGATTCTTGTAGAGACACCATAATTCTCCTTCCTCGATTTATCACTTCAAAAAAATACATTAATCGTAAATGCTAAAAAATATCTATCAAATGATGCTTCTTTTGGTGTGTGGACCAGACCTGCACAACCTTATCATCCCTGGCACTGGTACCTTAACATGCCACCTCTAGAACTATGTATGTGTAGATTTACATTCTCATGGGGTGTGTAGGAACACCCACACAATTTTCCTTCAACCCAGCCTAACTTTCATTTTCGGTCCCTTGACCTACGACCTCCCCAAGGAACACATGGTTGTACGGACCCCAAGTCCTCATTCATGTTGTGTCTTATAATTACTACAACATGTGTCTCTCTCATTCCATACTATATATGGATAGATCTCAAAGACATAAACTAATATCTCTCTCTATTTACTTTCAAAAAGAAATAAAGACAACATTTCAAATACTATGTGTTGCTTGATTCCCATCCTTATGGGATACATTAGAACACCTAGACGTCCTGTCTATAGGTCCATCCTTTGGAATCTTAACTCCTGCCCTATTTTTGGCTCCTATGATTGAACTCCTTTGGATGTATGTGGTGTGGTAAGTACCTCTTGGGCCCTCATTTGAATCAGGTTTTGCAACAACTTCACAATGTGCCTCCCTTATCTCTTCCATGCTTGGTCTATGTTCTACGATCCTAAAACTGAGATCTCCCTATGGGAACTATGCAGCAGGTTTGGCTACTTCGCCACCCTGCAATCATTTCTTTAAATCGAGCCCCCTTTTAATAGTCGAATATATGACCTTAAGTTGGAATCATGAAACCACATGTACCTTGTCCCTAAAAAAGGATTCAACTCCCTCTATATGATATGTCTAATTGTCGCGTTCAAATGGGTTATGAAAAAGAGCCCGAAGTGTGGAATTTTCACAGGGGAATTCCCTTGTTCCATATCAAAGCTTCACGAGCCCTTCATTTGGATCTCCATCCCATTACATGACCAAATGGACACCATTTTATGTCCTCATCACATTCCTCATTGGCTCACCTAATGTCTTAGGCCAACGCCCCAAAAGATATTAGATGAAATTTTGTGACAGGTCCAATATTTCGAACATGGTCAGCTGTCAACCCTCATTTGTCTATCCCCATGGTAGGATACACAAAATGGATAATGTGTTTTGAACATGGTAAGTAGTTATCCTCTATTTCCATTCTATCCTCATTGTGATCCAAATATCACGAAGAATGATTCACATCATCCAATATCATTGTGTTCAATTGGAATTCCAATGCAATTAGTTTTACACCACCACACATCTATGTGTGTTAAGTAAGCGGGTTAATAATAGTGTGATGTCATTCACCTAATGTCTGATTTCCCCTAATGTGTTCCCTCCCTATACCGAGAATGTCCATTCACATCTCCTTGTTTCCCACATCGATCTTGGCTCACATGGGATTAAGGGTTTTTGACATGATGTATTCTCCTATAGCTATGTTATGCGGGTGTCACGTCACAAAGTACGTTAAAAAATGATTTAATAACTACTAGTTGCATGATTCCCATCCTAATATGGTACATAGGAATGCCTTGGAAATTTGCCTTAGGCCCAGCCTAAATTTCACTTTCGTTCCCTTGTGATACTAAACTTCCCATGGGGATACGCGGTGTGGTGCTGACACCTTGTGTCCTCATTCACATTAGAATTATACCTACAACATCACATGCTACCTTTTGGGATCTCCACATCATTCCTGTCCTATTAAATGATGTTAAAATGCATGATTCCATATGTCCTCGACCCATTACATTAATCTATGGGTGTACACCCAACATGTTTTGGATGCCCCATGATAATTATGGGATGTGTCATCTTCCTCGCCAAAGAGGATTCCTCCTACTAGTGTTGGCCTTTGACCATGTTGTGATCAAGAACTATGTTTGGCATGTTCACCTTCCTCAACGTATGAAATTAAAGTCCATATCTATTGTCTTTGATCGCATGATGTAAATCCCCAAGGAACCCTTGGTCTATACCACATAGTTCATGTTCGAAAGAATGTTTGATCCCTGATCAAACTGATGTGCCCTCTTGATGTACTTTCTACAGAGTGGCGTAATTTCGAATGTGTTGGACTCCATTCGAATAACCCATCACTACACCCTTCATGATCTCGGTGTCCATTATTCAGACCATCATCCTATATCATGTCTGAAGGAACCCACTAACCGTATGGATGCTCATCCTACGCTCGATTACTGTCTCAGGTCAACATTTTGAGAGACTAAGAATGGAATTCCATGTCAGGCCACCATGTTTCGAACATTGTCAGCAGTTGGCCCTCATCTATTATCCCCATTCCAGGTTAATTCTATAAATATACATTATTTTTTACATAATAAATTGTTATCCTTTATTTTCACACCACCCCCCCCCACAGTGTTCTGAATTTTGGGTATCATGATTCACACATTCCACTCCACTCTATTTGGATTGATTCTAAAGCCCCTGACATTACCCCACTTGTGCATTAGAGTACGTTGGGAAAATGGAACTTCTACAATTCGAATAACTTCATTCTCCAGTCAGTCCTCTACCTTTCATCCCGAAAGTATGGATCGGTTGTCCAAACCCAGGATTCCCAAACATGGTCACCTCTCTTTATATTCGGATGGATAGACATGGCGATCATCCCTTTTTTGTCACCTAGGTCCCGACCCATATGAGCTTTTGTATTGATCATCATACTTTTCACGAATATAGTAGATGCAAGGAAAAACAAAAAAAAACATAAATCATGCTTGTAGCCGGAATAAAACAATTAAAGAATGAAAGCACATTTGAATCTTTACATGCCTCACAACACCCGAGGACTAACCCATCCCATTGATGGGTTGACTCCTGTAAAAGAGCGTTGTAGATCTAACACGCTCTAAATTATGGATTCCAGGATTCACTGCCGCAAGTTTAGTTCCAGATCCTACTTTGCAGCAAGGGGTCATAGATCGACAGCCTCAATCCGAGCCCATTCCTCATCGATGCGAATGATAGCCATCTCTTCATAGGCTTGCTTCATTCATTCTTAGTCCTCTATCATATGGGCCTCAAACTACGATATATACTCTAATTGTGTGGTGAGGAAAGCATAGTGCTCATTTGCTCGGACTTATATCCATTGAATCTCATTTTCCTCATCCTACAGCCTCTTGATATTCACCACTTTTCTCCTCTTCCGACCTACACAGAGGCCATAGTTGTATTACCAAATCTTCCCTGACATAAGATATCAGATGAGTATGTGTAGAGGCTGGACATCCACTCCCCCGACGCATAGTTCATGTATTTGGTACCAAATCCTCCCCAAATAGTCTTCCCACATTGAATGATGGGTCTCATCGTTAAAGCTCATGATAAGCTTCCATGACCGATGATATAATATGTTTATATCCTTTTCATCAGTGGTCTTCCTGCCCTAGTCTGCAGGGTTGGAAGGCTCTTATGAAGGGAACAACACTAGGAATCCATTAACAGCATCTTTATCAGGTGACTGATCAGGTTGGTCAACACCCATGTCATTCGGTTGATCCCCATTGTCTAATTTCACCTCAATGACTTCAGGTTTGACCCTGTCGATGATCCCACATGTGATCGAGGGCACCACATCTTCTTTAGGATTGGTGTTCGCTTCCACGACCACAGGAATCCCCTCAGGAAAGGCGCCTCCGTAAACTCCCTTCAACATTGCCAATTTGGCGCACTCTAATAGAATAACTGGGCATTAATGAAGTGAACAGACATCGTTTGACCTAATCAATGGATGGATGTTACGATTTCATTTAAAGAGACTTATAGATATCAAATAGTGGGTCTCTAACCTGATTTGTTGGCATAGGAATTCCAAGGTGTGAACCTTCTTATAGTATTGGGACGTCCCAAGGCTCTGGGAGGACCATCCTGAGTGTCGCGACCCTGCCAGGCATGATGACCATCGCAGCTATAGGTGCGGATCCCGAAGTTCCCACAACAACAAATACTGTTGGGTAGGAGAGGGTTTTGTGTATGAGGCCAACCCGTAGAGTTCATTTGTTAGTAGGGAGTCCTAAGTGACCTAGAAGAGGACCCCAAGGATATGGACTAGGGTTTTTCCAAGAGGTCCTATTCAAACTCTTCAAGATCTGGGTCTGATATGTTGACCTCACCCTGCTCTAGAGGGCTCCATTCGCTGGCCTCCTCTCCCCATGATGACTCATCCAACTCTTCTAGAAGGGGTAAGAATTATCTCAATTTATATGGTAAAACCTGCAGAGGTGTCATTTGATCAAGCAACACCATTAATCGATCCATAATTGGACACGGGGAACCCTGGGAGTGCACAAAGTCCTCCACCCCTGCTATGTATTGATTTGCCTCTGCCTAGGGCACCACAATCCGACCCTGACATGGCCATACCTAGACAAATCCATCCAAAGATGGTTCAGGTTACACCACGTCGAGGACAAGTTGAGGAATTTCCTGTTAACAACCCAAATGTCTCAATCCATAGAGAATATATTATTCTACATCATGAATATGGGGCCTAAAAACTTCCCCGAATATTGGGTGGATATCCAGGGAAATCCCCTTGGCGGCGACCCCTTCGGAAAACTATACATCGTCTGGGTCCTCTTCCATCTCTGGATTCGCTGCTACTGCCTATCTTTAGACTGGTGCAGACCTCACCGCCACAACA
Source organism: Viscum album (assembly GCA_963277665.1). Taxonomy (NCBI): domain Eukaryota; kingdom Viridiplantae; phylum Streptophyta; class Magnoliopsida; order Santalales; family Viscaceae; genus Viscum; species Viscum album. The sequence continues at coordinate 37,441,086 of OY728131.1, forward strand.
ACCTCACAACCATGAGATTTCATCACCGCCTTCTGACCCTGACCTCGAGGATGGCGAGGCACAACATCACTAACACGGATGGTCCACTGCTTCTACGTCTCCTCGGGGTAGGTCGCTACCCAGCTCTTGGCGTACTCCTAGACCAGCCCCATGTTGGATGTGGGTGGAGTAAGATCCTTCAACATCTTCATATCCTCCCGCATGAACATGAGCCACAACAACCTCATTACACACTGATGATTCTTATGGAACACACCCAAGTAGACCTGCGAGGCAAGCCACTACATACACCAAAATTTCCTCATAATGTGGTGCATGGTATAAGGCTCGTAGAGAAGCTCACTGTCAAACTGCAGAACTAGAACTCCACCCAAAAAGGCCAGGATGAAGGAAAAATTCTCTTACATCCCTATTCCATCATCAATGAACACACTTGCTGGTAGTAGAAAATGGTGGAAGTTGAATTATCCCACCTTCCAGACCTAGTTTTCACCAATTTCGAGTTCATATTGGTTGGAAGGCTCCCCTTAAAAATAGAAGGGAGAAATTTTGATCCTTGAGGGGAAATTGTGTTCATATATTCGTAAATACACTTGACGTGCACCACTATCCACCCATACAAAAGGTGAAATGGCCTGCATATCCACTGTAGTTTCTTCCCCTCACTATTATTCCACATCATCCTATACAACATGATGAGAATTGGGATCTCGATGTTGACCCATCGCCCTATCGTGAAAAAGGATGCCATATTGATTGTGCTCGGTCACACACCCATGTTCTTGTCCTTCAATAGAAGGATCTAATGATAGATCAGATCCGCGAGGAATGTAGCTAACCTAACCACCAGTTGCTGCTCAGAACTAAAGCCAAATCCACTAGTATTCTAGTGGCTATCCTCACAGAGCTGCCAGTATGAGTGATCCTTTCTTTTTTGATCCCCCTTTGGGCAAGTTTGAGGCCTCATAGGGAAATTTCCATTTTCCTGTATGTTTAGGAACTGTTTGAACCATCATTAGAAATAGACTTCCTTCACTAACTATTTATCAACCCCAGCATTAGGTCCATCAATGACCTTGACAATGGTAGCATTTTTTATTGGTCCTCCCATGAACACATAACGAGGTGGAAGTCCTCATACATCACCCCTAGTATTTGGACCCCAGATATCTGATACAGGTTTGACATACTGATGTCAACCGCTAAATGGTGCAAATGGAATGTGTTGGTCCTCACTGATCATATGCTCAGCAGCTCTGACAACAAATGCTTAAGCTGGTAGATATGAAATTTAGAGACCCGTGTCACCTCGTACATGCCCACTCGCCTCAACTCAGCACCTAATTCCTTACATGAGGCACCTACCCAGTAGGCCCAGGCCCAATCATCAATGAAAATGATTCCCTTGCACAGATCCCACTCATTGATCCACCTCTTCTCCCAGTTCACTAGGGCCACCTTTAGGATGGTGTGGTACAGTGGGGTATATTTCTATGGCTGTAGTTCCTTCCCATTAACATCTTTCACATGGTTTTACTGGTAAGAAGCATTGATAGTGTGATTTCCACCAATGTAGGGCCGTCAGCCACCCTGAACAACTTGTGTTGGCACGAAGTGCTCCAGAACCAGTAAGCTAGTTTGTCCCTACTTGATTCTGGAATGAATACGTAATCCCTATGACCAAATCCATATAGAGTAAATCTTTTACTGAGTGTGTTTTTCTTCTGGCTCTATGACAGTATATTTTCCAATGAATGATTATCTGAATGGCTTCAAATAAATTCCTCGATACCCGAGCTATTATCCATATACTCCCGTTGGGATGTGTCCACAAGGAACCCCTAGATGCTTCCGAGATATCCATTCAGTTTTCAAAATTTGGACCCTTTTGTTAGGTTTGGTGAATCTTGTTCAAAGAGCTCATTCACGAGGATATTTTTCGATTATCGGTCCCTACATGAAATCATAGAGTCGTACCCCTGATCTAGAAAACACAAGCCACATAGCCTACCATTTCAGAGCCAAAAGAATCATTAAGCCCCACAATTCCGAAATCCTGATTTATGGAGTGTAATCATAGAGTACGTGGAGCTTCACAAATCTAGTGAACTAATGCTGAAATGAGGAGGTGAGAAAGGAAGAAATAGACACCAGCGTCTACTGTTTATAGTTGACGACCTCTTTTGCTTCACGACACATGAGGCCACATTGATTTTCATGATGATCTCAACCCACACATCGCCTCTTTTCCAAGCGACACTAATTCATGAGTCTTCTCTGTGATTGACCAAAAGGTTTTGGCGATTGACCCTCAGACTTAAACCCTCATTTTCTCATCAAATACAAGTATTTGGGGGGGAATTTGTTGGCCCAAAAATATTGGTAGAGGATGATAAAACTCAAATAGGAAACCATCTCCTTGGGGGGTGCCTTGTGAAGCCTGTTTACATAGCCCACCCAGAACTGCGGTCGGCACAGAGCCACCTCCTTCTCAGGCTCCACATAACATTGAGGTGGGAGGCTCTATGATCCGAATATATGTTTACGAAGCCATCAAAAATCAATGAGGGACTCTCTGTGTTTTAATTGACGTTTGCGAAGCCACCATGGAGCAACGCGGCAGGAGACTCCACCATCCCTAAAGACGATTGTGAAGCCGTCATGAAGCATCGAGGAGGGATTATTCGCAATCCTAAAAGACTTTTTTGAATCTACCACAGAGCTAAGATGCCATTGGCTTTGTGATTCGAAATGATGTTTGTGAAGCCACCACGAAGCAAAGAGGATAGACGATCCATGGTTACCACAAAGTTCCATGTAACTTTTTGACACCTGATCCTTGATTCGATGCACCTATTACCCATAAAAACGGTCTCCCATCAAGCCCAAAAGATGGATCCCCTGACCATTCTCCTTCTAAGCTCTCAAATCACGAAGCATTTTCTACTCTATGAAATAACGATCACTTCATGGTACATGAGCATCAAGGGTGGCTTTTCCGTTGCTTAAATTCAACCCCTCTTTATAGAGGGATTCCATTCATGGATCCCATGGGCATTCACAAAGGAAAGGGATCCCCAAGGGGACTCTGGTCTTCCCAGAGAACTTATGCTTTGCAAAGTACCCTTTATGCACATGTATGACCTATTCTAAGGCCGAGTCATTGGGCATCACCAAGCACATTTCTTCATAGCGCTACAGTTTGTAGGGATGCTTTTCATCATGAATCCTTGCTCCGCGGAAATCTTTCCACTTCGTGAAGCACCATCCCTATGCACCAATACCCTTTGACTAGGCTAGGCCACCCCACTTCGCAAAGAATAGTCGTTCCTGAAGTTCCTCCATTAAATGAATCACCATACCTTCACATGATACCTTCCTGTGAACCCCTTTGCTCCAGAATCCACCTTTCGGTAAAACCCTCCATGTTTGTACAAAGTAATTAGAATGTCCCTTGGGCAGAGCTTCCTGCTGAGTTTCTTAGCCTCATGCATCTTCTTATAGGCACGCTAATGTCTATTTATTCTTTACATAGACATGCTAACATGTTCTCCTCAATGGATCACTCCATGACACCCCAACATTTTGAAATTTTCGATACCTTCCCCAAACAAAGGGTTAAAACATTCCAGTTATGTAAGTCTAAGGGGTGTAGAGTGAACCCTCCTTATTCGAGATGGAATACGTTAAACATTCATGCACCCTCGTCCTCAGCACATGACACTAAACTGTGGCCTGTCCTCGTGCATCATACATGGGTTTTCCCATATCAGACATTCTCTACGCCCGCTCATCTCCACGGGAGTGTGATCGTCCTCACATGGATTGAGATCTTCTATACTCGAGTGGAAATTATCCGTGGGGAAGCGAATCCATCTTGTTGTAAGCCCCTAGAATTTCATGTATGAGGATGCACCCATGCTCCTCCCTTATTATCCTCTTCCAAATGTTATGAGGATATATGGGAACATGGATCTTCGTTATCCCATCCCTCTCCCTTTGGGATTTGTTTCCATTGGGCCTCCATCCTGGAGTAAGTCCCAATATCCATCTCCATGGGATGCTCCACACCTAATTCCATGTTTCCTATTTGGGCCACTAGCCATGTGTAAGACCCACTCCACTTCCCATAGACAAACCTTTAACGGCGTGATCGGCAGGTCCCTACTGAAACTGGTTTCTAACACCTAGAATGACTCTCATGGGTATAGAGTAAGAATTGACTATAGAATCTTACATGGGATGCCTTAGCATGTATGTCCCATCAAAAAAATCTGACCTACATGGACATTGATCCTTTCCAAGTAAAGGTATATATGAATTCTCTTTGAGGTTCAATCCCGACACCTACATGACCCTACCCCCCTTCACATCGGTTCAACTTTGTCGCGCATGACGTTAAACTGTATCTTCTATCCCGAACTACGTGGACTTTAATACATTCCATGGAAAGGTATGTAGGAATCCTCCCTGAGGTTCAAAACCAAATCCGTTTGGTCCAGACCATCTTCAAGTCGGTCCACCTTCATCCCAGATGTCATTAAACAATATCAACCCCATCATGAACTACGTTGACGTTGATCCTTACCTAGAAAAGGTACGTAGGAAGCCTTTCTGAGGGTCAAGAAAAAAAATACTTGAACAGACTCCATTCATGTTGGTTAAAACCATCCCAAACTATGTGGACATCGATCCTTGCCAAGGGAAGCTATGTAGGAATCCTCTATGAGATTCAATCCCAACACCTACTTGATTTGACCCCTTCACATCTTTTTACACATTCCTGAACTACGTTGACATTGATCCTTTCTAAGGCACGGTATGTAGGAAGCCTCCCCGAGGTTCAATCACAACAACCATCAGTTCCGACAACTTTACATCGGTTCACACCCATCCGGCATGATGTTAAAATACAGCCTCTATTCTCATCAATTTCAAAATAAATGGATTTTGATCCCTTTCTCCTAAACAGGGTACGTGGGAAGTCTATATGAGGATCAATCCCATCAATTGGTAAGTTGTGGTGACCTATCCAATGGTAAAACGTTGTATTCCGAAATTGATGGTAAACTATTGTTATCCCATCGAACAATAAGCCATTGTGTTCCCCGATCAATGGTAAGCTATTCTATTCCAAGATCAATGGTAATTTTTTGTATCCCCCAACTATCGATAAGTCTTTGATGTCCCCTTTGCTGTGACTCACATCTATTATACATCCCCATGGCATTAAACCCACTCACAGGCTTCTAACCACGCGTAAGCCCCAACATGTTATCGGGTCATTTTCCTCTATGCACACCCTGATTCGATACCCTCTTCCTAAACAATGTGGAATATGATTCCCTGCCACGTAGATACGTAGGAAGTCCTTTTAAGGGTAAATCCAAACATCACTACCATACATAAAATGGTTCCATCTAATTATCTATCCATTTATCTAAAACATCCATATCCATCCTGATTCTTACCCAGGACACCACATCCCAATGAGATCATGTCACCCACTCTCTCGCAACTCCTTGCAGCAATCAAGTATCTAACCATGAGTTACCCCCAACATTTTTGTTCCCTCTGGGGATTACACCCATTTGAGCCACTTCCATTAGTGTTCTGATCTGTCTGATCTATCTCTGCTAGATGTTAAAATCGAGGCATAACCTATGTTAAACAAGGGAAGTAGAGGAAAGCCGTAGACAAAATCCCTTTGCATATACTTCTCTGCACTCGACGGGGGATGACTTGGGCTTCTGCACCCTCGATAAGAACAATAATATGGGGAAGAATCCCAGACACACTAGTATTACAACGTCCAAACACACCAGTGATGTCCAACATGACCACTCCCCTGACCGAAGGTTACTACCTCGACTTGAACCCTTGGAATGTTCTGACAGAAGTAGTGTAATTAAATATCATACATGAAGTCATGGAACTGCAAAAAGTTCAACGAACAACATCTAAATCTATTAGGGATCACTGCACTAGGTAACAAGTTTTAAGGAGGATTCCACGGTAGGAGGAAACGACATCCATCATCTTGTTTCAATCAAGGATCAAACATCCTTAAATAAGCAAGAATTCAGCCCGACATTGGAATGCGGGAATCTATGGCAACATGCAGTGCATCCACCAAAATATAAGGATGTGTTCCCTAGAGAATTCTTTGGAAACAAAAATTCAATGTTTTTACACATTAAATAATATATAAAACTTTCAGGTAAAATCCTAACAATTTTTAATTTCCATTCAACTGAAATGATAGTTGTCCATTTATACATTCCTTGAGTAACCATGGGAATAATTATATAATTTTAAAAAAATATGTGAAATAGTATATTTAAATTCACATAAAATAATAAAAATCTAAATTCACTTTATTTAGAATTATATTAAACACAAAAAATATAAAAATCTAAAATAATGGAAATTATAATAGTAGTTGTGAAATTACTATTTTCACATTGTAATTCATGTAATAATATATATACACATATATACAATTTTACTTTCATAAAAAATTATAAGTAAAAGTAAATGTACCCAAATCATATAAATTTAAAAGAAAAAATATATAACACAAATATGAATTATAAAATTTATATTCATAAAAAATTTCTTGATTTCTTAATTTAAAAATATAATGTTTGATGGTATCATGTTTTCAAAATAATTATTTATTTATTTCACAAAATGAAATGATGGATGGACATGTATTTGAATCATACAGCCAAAAACTTGTAATGAATAATATATATATATATATGTCATGAATATGAATATTGATATATGAACTTGTAATATAAAAACATGAATCTTAATATTAGTGTATATATATATATAAATACATTGTGAATATAGACATGTATGTTTATTAAAATAATTTATTGCACTCACACCATAATTTTTTGAACTTAAGTAGGAAAATTACATATATAACATTAGGGATACTCTCATAGAGTGATTACATTTATACATGGATGATGAATTTTTAATTACATGCATATATATATTTTAAAATAAATCATAGATTTAGTTCATATATCATAAACATGATTTTTCAACAAAAATCATAAAAACTTGTAAATGGAAATAAAAAATATTTACCCTCACATAATTGTTAGTATCCAATGGATGCACCTCTTGTTTGGGGTGCTCAAATAAGTTGAGAGAAATTATCATCTACCTTGTTTGATTTGGGTTGGACAATATGGAGTTTGAGGGGAGGAAAACTAGGGGATGTATTTGTGTTCTCAGGATGTATTGAGGTTCCTTCTTATAAGTTTTATATAAATAAATGATCATATATCATAAAATTATGTCCCATTTTTTGAGTTAATGGAAGAATAGGTGTATGTACTATTTATAGCATGATCAATATGAACTTTTGAGAAGATATGGGGTGGTGTTTTGTTGTCTTTACCATAGATTATAGGTGACGATGTGTGTACAATGTGGGTTTGGTTGGATTACATGTTTTTGAATCTGGGGGAGGCAGATACACCAAATAAAGCGGCTGGAGAGGAGACAAAATAGTGAGTGTGATTGGAGAAATTAGGAATTCCCTAGTTGTGGGGGTGGTCAATGGAGAGACTGGTGGTTGGCTGTGTTACCATGGGGGCGTGTGGAGGCCCAATTTCTAGTTCAGTATCTATGAAGGGAAGAAGAAGACACTGATTTTGTGGTCTTGATTCTTTCGTTTTGTTTTTATCCCTTTATTATTTTATTATATATATATATCGCATATGAGTATATATAATTATATATATATATTCTATTTTAGATATATATTTAATTATCCATAAAATATAATTTGTACTAATGTTTTTTTAGAAAGTCAATTTTTTTCTATTATTATATTGTATATGTATTATGTTAAACAAACTCAAATGTGTTATTTTTCTAACCTATACATACGTATAGTTAAATATCTATGTGTATTAAGTAAATAAAAAACTCAATTGCTTGATTGATATTTTATCCTCAAATAATAACATATATGTGTTATGTTAGATTTAAAATTTCATTATTATTTTACTATGCTTACATAGTTTAATCCATTTTTTACAATCAAATATCATTTTTTATTATAATTATCATAATTATTATGATTTTCCATGTTTTATTAATCAGTTTTTTCCGAATTTAACAAAAAATGTCCTTCTTTAATACTAATTTTGAATAAATACAAAATTATGTGTGTATATCTTGTCATTTCTTTTTTTTATTATTATACTATTTAAATTCATAATATTATTTAAGTTTCAATAATTATGTGTATCTTTATCTAATATTGTCTTGGTTGTTGAATATATCAGCATATTAACCACCCTATTGTATAGGTTGTATTATTTATTCAATAATTATTTATATATTTATATATTTCTTCTATAAATATTTAACATTACTAGTATGACACCGGGTAATATTTCCATAATTTAGAATCGTATTCTTAGTTGAATAAAGCATGTGTATACTTTTTAAAATAATTTCAATAGCTATACCCATATATAATTATTAATAAAATATTCCTTTTTATTCAAAGCCTCCAAAGATATAAACAAATGAACAGAAACATTTTTTCTATAAATTTTCTTCATATAAGGTATTTTAATAACCATACTCTTTGGAGTTTTTTTACTATACTCATAAACACGATTCCAGTTTATCAAAATTTATGTATTTCTATTATCATCACCTTGGAGGGCTCCTAATAATGATGGATCTAGAGAATCTGAGCTATAATAAAAATACTGACAAGTTCGATTTACTTTGTGCACATTGATTTCTAATGGTTGATGTATATTTAAATTTTTTATGTCTTTAGTCCAAAGTGTTATTTCTAATATGTTGTAATGATCATAATTTTATTAAACCAATACATTTATTGAGAAGTCACATTTATTTCATGTATGAAAATAAAGTACTATATCATTAATTGTCTTATCATTAAGACATATATTTATTAAAGGAAATAACTGAATTAAAATATGATTAAAACATTCCTTAGTAGATTTAAAATAAAATAATTACAAAAGAATAAATATATACTACCAAAAATGAAATATTATATAACATTTTCTAACAAATATAACTAAATGTTTTAGATTATATGAATTTATATATTGTATTTTTTTTAAAAAAATCATTCACAAAGTATTTAGTAATAGAAAACTATATCTAAAATTTATGGGATGATACACATTACCATTGCCTTCCATATGAATAACCATAAATTTATCCTTTCTCCTTGACTCCAAACTATTTTCACTCATCCGTCTAGACATCATAAAATTAAAATTTAACCCTTCATCTTATAGGTTTGTTTGTATTAGCTTGCGAGATTTCAAATTCACATTGTGTTATTATTACCAAAGATAAAATAGAATCATATCCATTTAATCCAATATTGAAGTAAATAAACTTTATAGAATTGGGATCCAATTCTATTTCTAGGTGGCATAGTTGAATATTTCTAGTGTATCTTCTAATTTCAGCCTCCATAATTCATGGTTCACCTATTTAACATTCTTAATGCCTGATTGTGTGATACTAAGGTACATTGACCTCAACATGAATTTTTTCCCTCTTCAATGTACATTGTGATTCATGAGTACGAATTTACATAAAAAACATTCATTTTCAAGATGTGACCCTTTATGGTGATGGAAAAATGATGCAAACTTCCACCTTCCATACAAGGAAAAATTCATAGAGGATTCTTGGAAGAAACATAAAAATCCTTCTTTTAAATAATATTTCCATTGGCTAACTATCACTTTTAAGCCCATTTTTACCTGCACATTAGTCAAATCAATGTTTCTACTCTGATCAAAAAGCATACTCAAACTACTCATCCATCCATTTAATGATTTCTTTTCTAGAGAAACATTAACATTTCTATGGTCTCTTTTTCTCCAGAAGTGTCATCATACCCTCAGTGAAACCCTTGTGTACCTTTAAATATGTTTTTAGGTTGAAAATGTTATATATAGTCATTTCTAACAAGTATCCTCATGTTCTAGTGATTATTTAGTTTTCAAAAAATCATTGTAACCTTGAACAATTCATCCAAGGTGCTATTATGTAATTTGAGTAACCCTTTATTGTACCCTGTATCTCATACCAATCATGGATGTCATAGGATTATATATTTTTGATTAGTTATATTATTAACAGAATATATTTGTTTTTAACCACATTTTATAATGTTTAAATACATGTTCAACAAACTTGTGTTATTATGATAAACTCCACTATGTTGTCCCTATCAAATGAATTAAAAGAGTTGGATAGATTTGTACTCTCCCAAGAGGACAACCTCCATATATTATTGGTACCCAACCACTCAACCAAATAAATCATAATATGGTTTTTTTATCTCTTTAGAAAAGGGGAAAATCATATACCCATTTCAAATCAACATTTGAAATAAACCAATGAAACCCATTTGAAATTATCTATAGGTCAACACCCACAATAAAACAAAATTTACATTATAATATTGTTTTGAATCATTTTAAACCAAATATGGATCAATAAAATTTGAATAAACAGAAATATATCTCCATAATTGAAAAAAGGTATTTTTTTAAATCGTAGACTAATTATAAAATCCAATTAAAACATAAATCTTAAACCTCGTGAACTGAATCCAAATATTCTAAGGGATAAAACATAACAAAATTGATTCAAATCATATAAGAAATATCACATGTACTTATACATGCATAAAGATGGAATTAAAAATACACTTGAATATTTGAATTCCAAAAGGAAACAATTACATTATAACGTCTACCTGAAGGATGCAAGAACCAAGACAAAGCACTGCTAACTCATCACCTTCAATAGTAATCACACCCATGGGGTAACAATGTTTTCTACATTTATTAGATACCAATACTCCTAACATTAGATCCATAAAAATTCCTAAAACTGACCACAAGAGATATAGGGTTCATTGGGGAGGTGAATTCTAAGAGGGAATAGATGGTAGTGGTATGAATAGGGAAACAAATGAATATTTTCTCAAATCATTTTGGAAATCTATAAAGTGTATCCACGAATCCAAGGGATTAAGATGAGGGAACTCATCCAAGTATTTAAGGGCATTGAATGATGAAAAGTGGGAAAATAGGGGTTAAACACATTAAAATTTATAGGAAAATTTTATGAAAAAATAGACACCTAGGTAGGTCAAATACATTGGTCACACAGTTTTATAAATCTTCCACCAATTATGTGAACACCACTCGCTAGGCCCAATACCCCCCCCCCCCCCCCCCCCGGCATGGTTTCACCTTAGGTCACATGGGTTTGGAAAACTGTATTTCTCACTCCAAAAATACCATATACATTACATAATATCAAGGTAGGTCCATAGTTTTTAACATATTTTCTATAATCCATGTAAAATTACTTGTTCTAATGGATATTCATAACCATATAGGCACCAAACAATTTAACAAACAGTGTGGGATAACAATGCACTACTGAAAATCCTATAAAAATAGAAATTATTCCCATATAACAATTGCAACCCAATCTATCTCAATAATCAGATAAAATAATGGAATAAAATAAACAAACACTATAACATATATTATGTCGAGGATAAGGTTTCATAAAAAAGTCTTCATTTTGTAACAAAGTCTTTTTCCCAAAACATTTTCCTTATCCAATGAACTATGTTTGTTACCTCACGAGCCTTATCAAAATTGAAATAAAATAAAAATTCCATATCTCATAAATGTAAAACGATAGAAACATATATAAAAATATCAGTTATACTCAACTTATTAAGAGGCTTTCCATGGAATTCATCAAACATACTCATTTATCTACACTTACTTTTCCACAAATAGATATATTATATATTTATCAACCCCAACACAAGTATCCCTGATTTAGTGGTCATTTTATTATAATAGCATAGATATATGAGATCACATCACTCGGTGTCAATTAGTTTAGTATTATCAAAGAACTAGATATATACATGGTTCCATTATTACATTAGTTATTACATATAGAACATAAAAAGGAAAATAAACATCTTCTTTTAACTTATTCATTGATTTCATCTTTGAAACTTGTGGATGGAAAAGGGTGAGGTCAATTACAGAAAAATGATTACGTGAGAGAATAAAAAATGAAGAAATTTAAAGAATAAATAGAAACTAATCCTAGGTAAATAATATGAAAAACTCATTTCATCATTACACAAAGAATGAGAAATCAACAATAGAATTTTTTCATTGTGAAAACCTCATGGGACGTAATAAATTAATAATGAATAAAGAAAATTTTTATTTATTGGAAATATAATATCTCGAACAAGAACCATTTTATGATAGAGATGGTTTATATCTGTGGGTAAAAACCAATCTGATTCTATTTGGAAACAAACACAGAGTGTATTTTACGAACTGTTTTCTAACATGAGACCGGTCGATTCATCGAGGGGCTATCAAAAATTGGGTCCCATCAATCACTAAAATTCCAAGAAATCCTTCATACATAGAGTCGTTTCAATAATGTAACCAAATTAAAAAATGATATACAAATAATTCAATAATTATATTTATGATATAATAAATATGGATATTTAATGATTGATGATCATAAATAAAAGGGAAATATACATTCATCATAGACAAGGAATAAGTGGTCAAAGATAATATCCAAATGGTTTCTAGAAAATAATGAATTTAAATCACAAATAGACATTAATAAGGTAAAATAAGAATAAATAATAAAATATGATGTCCAACATATTATCAAATAGGTAAATGTGTTTTTAAAAAACATTAGAAAAGTATCTATTTAGTGAAATTGAAGGGAAAATATTAAAGAGTATCTAAATAGGGAATGTGGATTATAGTTTTCATAAAAACACAAATGAAAAATATATTTATTAATTATATGAAAATATATTTTATAAAAAATATTTTATATTATAATAGATTATCGAGATTACTTGAAAACATGTAAGAAATTGGGAAGCACCTTTTTTCGGGCTCGCTCGTGGGGAGTAATTGAAAACAGAAACCTATGAAACATGTATTAGACCACAAATAAAGATTAACAGGTATATATACATGATTTTAGATCTTATAAATGGAATATATAAGAAATATATCAAAATAACTTTGAATTAAATTGCGGTAAATAGGGAGAAGGCATATCCCTAATGAAAAATGGAGGTTTGGGGATAATTCATTACCTTATGTCGGAATGTGTTCAGCACATGCACTTAATGTTCTGAATAATGATATTATATTCTTTATTAATTTAATACATAATCTATTAATGAAGTATTTGAATTATTATAATTTTATTCTGCTCATTTGTGTCTTTTTTAATTGGTAATAATATTCATTTTCGTTGTTCGGGAGAGTTCATCTTCTTGGTTCTTATGAATGGTTGACTTGTATACATATTGTAAATTCGTTAAAAAATATGGCTAAATAAAAAAAACTGAAACTATATGTCATTAGTGAACTTAAATAAAATTATATTTTTTTATAAATCAATTTTTCATGACATGTAGATGTTTTGTTAGAAAAATTGTAAATGAAGAATGTTAGTTTTTTAGGTAAATTTTAGATTATCAAAAACTAGATTTGATTTATTTATTAGTGTTAAATATATATACTAGTTCTAGAACATTCTTAAACATATTATATGAATACGTAAATTTTATTTAAATATTAAAATGTTTTTTTCTCTATCATTAATAGTGATAATGGAAATTGAAAACGCATCGTCCATGATGTTTGTGAATCGAAACATCACAGATGATATTTTCCTTTTTCTTGAAAAAAAAAACTGATAGAATAAGGAAATTGGTGATGAAATTTAAATTAAATTGATTTTATTATAGTTTATATAAGACAATGGAGTTATAATACATGTTTAGATAGAGGAGGCATTGGAAGGATAAGAATATTAATGAAGTTAAAAATAAAATAATGGATAAAGAAAGTGGATTTTACCTCTTGAATTTATTTTCATTGAGAACCGTTTTTATGGGATTGATGTTTGTCTTTTTGTGAGAAACAATTATCATGTACTTGGGGAAGATACATTGGAATATGATTGGTATTGATTGGACATGATTCAATGCTTAAGAGTTTTGAGGATAAGAGTTGGTGAGGGCGGTATTTATACTGAAGAAGAGGGGTATTTTATCCTTATATTATTCAATTGTTTATTATTATTATGTCTAGGTTTATGCCATGTATGCCATTATAATATATATATATATATATTTCTTGATATAGCTTCTGAGACGACATGGGATTCTATGACCTGCTACCCCCATAATTAAATTTATAAATCTATTAAATATATTTAATATTTTACCCTTGTGAAAAATAATGAAAATGAAATAACTATTAATGATTTTATTGGATCGGAAATATGTGACCATAGTTGGGTTCAGAATGTGGGTTTTACCATAAGCGCAACATAAAATGAGTTAGCCCGAGATGTTCAGACTCCTCGCTTGTTGGAAGTATATTCAGCGGGTTAGTTAATTAATTCATTTTAAACATAAATGCAAAGCCTATAAGTACACAACCATGACTGATCCTCTAGGGTTGTCTGTATAAACAATGGGAGGATCCTAGTTCTTTCATTCACCTCCATTGTCAAGCTGATATATGATGACAACAAATAATTGGATTAATGAATGTAAAAGTGCGGTGAACGCAAATTATTTTCCTCCTAGGTTGGAAAGCACACTCCTTATTGACAATCAATCTGATCCAAGCAGGATTCTTATTTCTGTATTTCTTATCCTTGATTAAATTTCCATGGTGAACATGAATTAAATATTATTGGAAGAATTAATTCACATATAAAAATACATGTAGTTGCATCAATTTATTTTCATTTTTCTTCAAATTGAAATTCATGAAGTCTGGTAAATATTTAATTGTTAATTCCTTTTTCTGTTGAGTCATAAAAATGATGGAAAAAGGAAAATGTCCATCAATCGGTTCATGTTTATGTTTCATACATTTTTACTACAATTTCCATCAATTTATCTTTTGACCAATGGTGCAACAATACCCAAAACAAACATAATATTGTGAAACTGTTTTCTATAAAAAACATTATCCAATATCAAAATTCCCTGGGAATCAAACTAGGTTGAAATCAAGGGGTTTTAAACACAAATATATATAGTGAAAGTATAAAGAATGTGACAGCGTCTTGCGGTGGCCGGTTCAGGGATAGGCAGTGGTCTGGGATACGGTCTTTGGCGACATCATATGACAGTCTAAGGTGGACATCATGGTGTGTCTACCATGGAGGCCGACGAGACTAGAAACGTTGGTGTGCACCAGCTCAGGTGGGTAGGATACTAGGGTTACAGGGTTTGAAGTAGAGTGAAGATAGGGGAGGAATGAAGATAAGTGAAAAGAGGGAATATAAGTAAAATGGGAAAAAAATATAAAATAAATATATGTTAAGAGAAAGGGTTTAGCTACAACACGTAGAGAAGGGGGAGAGGGTTTCATGGCCTCCCAAATCCTCTTATATATTATAAATAATAATAATAATAATAATAATAACTAATGTGTTTTTAAATTATAACTCCTCAGTAGGGTGTCTATTGGATTCACTGGTAGTGACAATGTAATCCCTTTTCTAAAATGGTAATTTTATGATTTTTATTGAGTTCCATATTATAACACATAGACTGGGACCACAAAATGTCTGACAATAATGATATTTTATTTTTATTAAACCAATGATTAGTCATAACTCCATTATATAACATCCAATTCATGTGATATAAGCGGTATCGTGACCCAAACTTCGAGAGAGTCATTGAAAAACTAATGTTGGGTATTTTATTTGGGCCCATGGCATGGGTCCATGAAACAATATATAGTAATAATAATAATATTTTCATTTTCATTATTTTGAAATATTGTATCAGATAAAGTTTTTATGTACGATATCTGTTTGACGAATCATCATCTGCGTCATGACCCTAAAATTATAGGGGAATTTTTGGGACAAATTTCATTTTTTTGGATTCATTAGAGGGACCCAGAAAGCTCCCCCTTGTGCATATAAATGTGGAAACTGAATTTCAAAAATATAGTCTGATTTGGGAATTTTAAAAGCCTATATTTCATGTTTTTCCATGCAGACCATGATGGTAACCTCTGTTGAAATATTCGAGATACAATTTGATGTGTTCCCAGAATGATGCTTATTAAGGGGATTTTTTTTGACAACAACGATTAGTCACGCATATCAGAGTTTATTAAATGGAACTCCCTGATGCAACAAAGTGTAATTATTTGATTACATTAGTGTTGAAACCCCCATTTGCATGGTCAGGTGTCCTCTATAACTACTATTATTGTGGAACCCCCTATTACCTTTGTTACTGGTCTTATTCGACTATAATCATAGTTGAACCCTCTAACACACTAGGGATAGAATCCTCTATTGAAAATATCAGAGTCAAAACCCATGGACACACTTTCCCTTGAGCCCTCTAGTTCGAGTTTGTCTCCACCTAACTATGTGGATTAGTGATGAGACTTGGTTTGAAGGGTCTTTGGAGTCACGAAAAAGAGGGAATCTTTCCCCATTGATAAATGTTGTTGTGATGAGACCTAAAACCATGTGGGTGAGTCAGTGTTACACAATGCATATAGTATTAAGGTGTGGTGATTGAGACCCTTTGACTTGAATTTTTAGGGTATAAGTGTGATATGATGGGTATCATGGATTTATCTTCACTTAGAATGGTTGGAAACTATTCTTCTTGTGGTAAGATATGAGATAGATATCTCCATACTATCTTGTTTGGGATACTTTGACTAAGAACCCACACACATATATATCCCATATTAGTACCCACTTAATTGGTTTTAGTTACTCTACTCCAAGAATAAGAAAAGACATGTGGGATATGCCTCATTAATTTTGTGTCTAGCTTCTCATGAATTGATGAATTTACTCTTATATTATAGGGAGCGATGACTCAATGTTATTTTGAACATATCACTATTTCAAGATCTTTCTATTTGTATGATTTTAAATTCACTCTCTTTTTGGGTTTAGCATTACCCTTTTACCGTAATATGTTTTTTCTACTCCATTCTTCTTCACTTGTATCTCTTACTACTCACCTTCGCCCATTTTGGGAATTCTACTAGGTATGTATATACTAATCCTTTTAGGTGATTTTCCCAAAATTTGTTATGTATTTTACCGACGGTGGATATGTCAATTGTGACTTTAGTGGGGAATAGGTATATGGGATACTTGGACTGTGTGTAGTGGTCGTAGATTGGAATAAAAGATATGGGATCTCAGTTGTTCTATTTTTCTGTTTTGTAAGGTTGGGAAAAGTTTCTAGGTGGGCGTGTGTTTTTTCCTTTTTTTAGTTTTCAATGTTTTAATTTTTCAATTTTAGTGGTCCATGCATATTTTGTTATATTTATACTAGTGTTTCATCTTTTATTTATTCCCCTCTTAATTTTTTTAATAATTTGGATGTGTGTGTTTGTACTGGTACAGAGGAAATTTCCTTCCTATGTTAGTTGTGCCTTCAGAGCTTACTGCCATCCCTAGCCTATTGAGGCATGCTTTTGGTAGTCATGGCTTGAGTCCTAGTATGGGTTGGGTCATGACAGATTTGTATCATAGGTTGTTCATTACTTGAAAAGTTGTTCAGACATTCTCAAAAAAAGAAATTGGTAAGGTTTTGGGAAATAGTGTCGAAGTGTCTCCAGTGTGGTTCTTAGGCTATAGAGTCTAGTGATGGTGTGAGAGGCCAAAATTTTAATTCACCAAGACCCTTATTACCTTCTTGTTGACATGGAACTCTGATAAATTGGATGATGGGTACAATGGTGCACACAACACATATGATTGTGTCCTTAACTATCCTTCTTGAGTTAGATCTCGATTGTTATTATCAATATATATATATATATATATTCTCATCTATCCACGTGATCTAATCCCTTGAGGTCAGAATATTGCAACACATACCTCCTATTAGTAGATGTTTATCCTAGAGAGTACGCTGAGGACAATCATAGGTTGAGTGCACATTGCGAGTTCCCGCGTCAGAGACTACTGAGGTTCTATAGTGAGATAGTTCCCCATGAATCTGAAGATTGTCAAGAGTTATTGGTCCACGTATTTAGGATTTTTTTAATTCCAACAAATTAGATGGTGGCTTTGGAAGCTAGTATTTTCCTTGCAGCAGCTCCGAGTTGGTGGAGCTTGTTTACTCAGATGCACAATGAGTTAGCACTCTCATGGGACGATTTCCAGTAGTTGTTCCATGTGAAAAACTACCCTGAATTCATATGCAGTGTTATAATTTAGGATCTTCTGGTGATTCAAAATGTAAGTATTATGGTGGAAAAGAATGCGGATTGGTTCAAATCCTTTACACGCTACTCTATCTGCATGATCATAGATGGTTACATCCAAGCACATAAGTTTGAGCAGGGAATCCATAGAGAAATTTTAGCCTTCATCTTACCTCTATGAATCCCCCACTATATTGGGTTGTTGGATATTCCACTAGTGATTGAACTATTTAATTCATATGTACACCAAATATATAGAGCTAGTAGAGGGTTCAACATTGCTAAGATGTCTACGGTAGCAAGCAGATGTATGTTTATAGGATCTCGATGTAGGAGTCATCCCCATGATCATTGATAAGAAAAATATAAGTTACAACATAGAGGACTAGGAAAACCCCATGAGGGTGGTGATATTAATGTGATTGGTGAGGTCACATGGAACATGACTGTCCTAATAGGCATGAAGGGGAATGTAGATAGTTAGTAGATCACCCACCATGGTAGATAAATTTCTCGGATTAGGGATCTCCCAGGTGAGGACAATGTGGTCCCCAAGGAGGAGGTACTGGGAGAGGTGTTTGAGGACTGTAGGTGGGGGGAAAGATATGATTTTCATCCACTACCAACACCAAGAAACAGATGTCCAGGTCAGGGATCTGGTGGCCTAGGATGTAGAAAGATGCATGCTTTGGATGTCCACGATCCATCTATGAATGAGATGATTGATGGTATGATCAATTTTTATTCTAATCTAGCTTATTTTTTAATATAAATGTGTTGAATTAATTTTTTTATCTCTATTCTCCTGTTATGTGATTTTAGATCCTAGATGAGGCATTAGAAAATACACTTCATTTCAAGGTTCCTACATGGATCAATTATTAAATTTCATTCAGCTACCGACAGTGTGAGCTATCGCTCGGAGGAGAGAGTATCAATTTGGACCTATTTTACTCTTTGGTGTAACCCTATGTGTTCATCTTGGGAATGGATTGGAACTCCATGGGTCTACCCCAGATTTACTCTCACCACATACTAGTCACATGCATGCACACTAATAGGAAAATATTCTTCTTTCTCTATGAACTAGACCATAATGAAAAGAAGGATTCTATGAGTATAAGGCTAAAACCTATTACACATCAGTTATATTGTGTAAAAATTGGTACAACAAACTCTCCATGCATCTTGATTCCTTCTCTTGTTGAGTATTATATGGGCGTCTTCCCTAAAAAAATTTGGGACTGCGTCTATGTCTAGAGTTGGAGTTTTGTGTTGACATTCCACTAGAGACAACCCCAATATCATATATGGCATGTCGGGTGGTTCCCCCCGAGCTTTGGTAGATACATTTGTTGTTGTAGGACCTTCTTGAAAAATGCTTCATCAGACCTAGTGTGTCCCCCTAGGCAGCCCTAGTTTTATTTGTGAAGAAGGCTTATGGTAAAGACAACTTTATGTGAAATAATATCACCAGAATCATTCCATGAAAAATAAAAATAATCCCTTTACAGTGATAGAGGACCTCTTCGATCAAATGTGTGGTGCGAGATGGTTCTCTATGATTTCTCTCACGTCTGACTTCCACCAATTGTGGGTTTACGAGGATGATATTATGATGTTGTGTTTTAGATGTCACTGGGACCACTATGAGTTCCCATTGATATCCATTAGTGTGGAAGATCCCCCCATTGTTTTTATATCTTTGATGTACAAGATCTTCAATACATACATGGACCAGTTCATCATGGTCTTCATCGATGACAGACATGTTAACTATATGATAGAGGTGGAGAATGCACATCACTTAAGGATGGATCCTAATTTACATCTATAGAACCTACAATATGGAATTCCCTAAAAGTGTCATTTTTTCATATATGAGGTTCTATTAATGGGGAATGCCATTTCAAAACGTGGTTTAGCTTTTTATCTAGTAGATATTTATGTAATTATTTCTTGGGATCCACCCAAGAGTGTGAGAGAGGTTCTATGATTGCTTCATTTAACATCGTACTACCAGAGAGTTGGGGAAGACTTCTCTTGGATTGCAACCCCTATTCCAACACATACATAGAAGGGACATCCATTTACCTATTTTAAGATGATCCAGAAGGATATTGAGGATTTGGGGAAAAGGCTTACGAGTGATCCAATTTTGAGACTACTAGTGGAAGGTGTTGATTTTTTAGTGTATTGTGATGAGTCAGGAGGTAGGATCAGTTTAATGTTGATAAAATGTAAGGCATTCACTACATATGGGATGAGGCTATTGAGACCCCAGGAGAAGAAAAATGTGACTCATGAAATAGATCTATCATTGGTGGTATTTTCCTTGAGTATTAGGAGGAAATACCTTTGGGTATATCACATTATGGTTTAATAAAACCACCAATGTCTCCGGAACGTCTTCAATCAGAGAGACTTGGACCTAAGGTAGTGATGCTGGTTGGAGTTCATATAGGACTAAGACTTCAATATAGTCTATATTCAAGGGAATGGAAATATTTTAGCATATTCCCTTATTAGGATGTCTTAGGAATTTCTACTGTGGGTAGGTTCATAATGATAGATTAACTTTAGCTGACCATAGTGGACCTGGAGGGTATAGTCTTTCTATAGTATATGGTGTGGGATCCTTCACTCCTTGATTATGTGAAAGAGTCCCTATTTGGAGAAATTGATAATAAAGTTCTTCATGATCATATATCTACAATCGATGCACCATATTAATATCCTAATGAAGGGAATCATGGTATCATGTTCACAGAGAATACAGTGGTTACAATCATGATCTGAGAGGAGGTGATTTGAGGGTAACACACTTCCCCCTTATATAGACATATTTGAATGGGGATGATGTAAAAAGATCTTTAGTGGTAGTTTTGGTGGTCCATAATTAGAAAAATAATAGCTGAGTTCATATCATGATGCCTTACCTGTTAGGAAGTGAAAGATGAGCATCATGATCTAATAGGTTTGTTGTATCCTCTGGTACCCCAGAGTGGAAATGGGAAGACATATCCATGGAAGTTTTCATAGGTAATCCGCACATAGTGAAGGTATATTATTCCATTGGGATGATTGTATACCGACTCATGATGTCGGTGCACTTCCTTTCTATTGGGGAGCAAAGATCATTGGAGAATTTAGGGCATTTGTAAGTATGGGAGATCATCTGCCTTCATGGGGTACCCTCGAGGAATATCTCTGAGTGTGACATGTGGTTTAAATTATGATTATGGAATGGCCTACATAAGGTATTCAATACCCAATTGTGGATGAAAAAAACTTTTATCCCACATACATATGGGTAGACAGATCATACCATCTTGGGGCTAAAGGTTATGGTGAGGGCTTATGTAATGGATTTAGTATGGAGTTATGAGGTTCAAATTCCCTTGTTAGATGTTGTGTAAAAAAAATATACCACTCTATCATTGATATGTAACATTTTGAGGCCCAATATGGGAGACCTTTCGGGTCACCCTTTTGATGGACAGAGTTTTAGAGTCATCTATCATGGTCCCACAACTTGAGAGGGTGCGCAATGTATTCCATATTTCACATATGAGGAGATACGTGCATGATCCTACACATTTCATTTATTGAAGATTAGAGTACATCAATGATAGTTCCACTTTTATAGAGACCCTAGTTGAAATTATGGATTGATAGGAGATGAGCTTACGTGGATGGACCATCCCTTTGGATCATTATCTGTGACAACATAGAAATGTTTAGGTGAGTTCTGGGGATTGGGGTATCCTAGTGCGGGCTTAGTATCCCAAGTTGTTTCCAAAGATTTTCATTTTGACGAAAAAATCATAAATGAGGGAATGATGTAGAGACACATTTTATGCCCTGTAAGACCTTAAATATATCTATATATATTTATTATGCAAGGTTTTAAGACAACATTATATTCTGAGGCCTAGTATGCCCATAATTAAATTTATAAAAATATTAAATATATTTTATATTACGTGCCCATGGTAAATTCCTTAACGTAGAATAACTCATAAATGGTTTATTGGACTAGAAATCAGAGACCAATGTTGGTCTGTAAAGGGGTGTTTACCCTAGGTGCGACATAAAATGAGTCGGTGTATTACTTTAGGGATTCTTGCTCATTGGAAGTACATTAAATTGATTAATTAATTATTAATTTATTTTAATCCTATATGAAAAGACTATATGTACATAACCATGAAAAATCCTCCATGGTTGGCTCTATCACAACATGTCCCCTGGGGCCCGTGTCGTGACTACCCAATCCCGCCTTCCAATGGCGAGGGCAATTGACTAGCACCAAAAGGTGTATTCCCTAAAACTAGGAAGGCATTGCCTTTATAACCTATAAACAGATATAGCCAAGAACACAGCAAGATACGATAAAATGTAAACTGTATAGTGAATAGAGTGTGTATAGAATATAAAAAGGGGGCCAGAATACAATCCTAGCTGTAAAGTACAAGGAAACTGAAAAAATACAAGTAAACTGAAACAGTTCATGTGAACACCTGCCATAGATCCTACCTGAAGGGTAGGTACATCTCTAAAACAACTGTCTCTGTAGTACGCCTCATCGAATGTTCACCTTTGAGCTACCTATAGTCCTTCCACTCTCATCCACAATCATCGTTGTCCATTGTCTGTACCAAATACAATAAGGTGCGGGCATAGCCCGCGTAGGGGTGAGTATAACGATACCCAGTAGGGACCCTAAAACCCTCTAAGGTCTCACAAAACCCAAATATGATATACCTCAAAGCATGAAAACATCAGAAAACCCTACATAGGTATATTTCGATTCATATACCTACATTATCAAGATTACCAATATCATTCATGAGGAAACACAAGGCCCAAATCAATAGCTCAATGCTCAAGTGCTCCATGAAGGAAATAATACCACAATGGAAACAACATAGTGGAAATTACCACAAAGGTAAAACCATAAGGAAGAATACCACAAAGGTATCACCATGAAGGAAAGTACCCCCCAGGTTCTCCATACAGAAGAATACCACCAAGGTATCACCACGAATGAATGTACCACATAGGTACACCACACTGGAGAATACCCCAAAGGAATCACCACAACGGTAAGTACCACATAGGTACACCCCACAGAAGAATACCACAAAGGTATCACCATAATGGAAAGTACCACATAGGTACGCCACACAGAATAATACAACAATGGTATCACTATGAAGGAATGCACCACATAGGTTCATCACAAATAAGAATACCACCAAGTTATCACCACTAAGGAAAGCACCAAACAGGTATGCCACACATAAGAATACAACATATGTTTCACCACGAAAGTAAGGTCTCTTCTCACACCAGGTATAATATAGGTACGGTAGAAAAGATGATTAGATGTAACTACTGAACCGTCTTACTGTGTTAAAAGGTAGTCCAACATAGGATCCTAAATCATCAAACCCTCATAGGATCCTAGTACATCATTAGACCGACATAAGATCCCAATACATAATCAGACCCACATAGGATCCTAGTACATCACCAGACCCACATATGATCCTAGTAAATCACACCCACGAAGGATCCTATAGTAGTCCCACATATATTCATAGAGCAGATCCATTTGGGACTCTCGAAAACAGACCCACAAAGGATCTCGAATCACATACTGACATAGGATCCTTTTCTAATGTTACAGCTAGCTACATGTTTCCCGCACTAATCTCACTGGATTCCAGGAGGGTCTTCTCCTTAACCCACATGTAGAAAAATCCAACCACCATGAAGTCCCAAGTAGATGTATCCCAAATGAACACAATGTAATAGGGTTCTCAACTCAATAGATGGTGTATCAATCAGTCACTTGATCTGCAAGTTATTAGACTTTTAGTCCAGTGGGCCAGGTTGGATTCGGGTCCATTCCTACCCAGCCATACCCCCAAATATATACAAAACTCAAGTGGGGTATAAAAAAATAACCTTCTTGATCCAACATTTCTGGTGTCATAGATGGTTTTTCCAACTAACACCAATATCTCATGATATGGCCGAAACAACAAAAAGGGTTGAATTTGGACCGGGTCGGTCGGACCCAGCCAGGCCAACCCAACTCGGTTTGGGTCGACCCGGTCTGACTTGGCTCTAGATATGGGTCATACCCATCCCACAGGGTCTGGCCCGGCCCACTGATGCGGCCCGGCCTAACAGCATTGTGGGACGCTAGGCTCATGGTGCGGCTGCCCTCTCAGCATACCGTGAGGCGGCCTACGGTGGAGTGTCCTACGGTGCGGCGGCCCACTATGGTTGGTAGGATGGCCATCCCCCTCCTCCACACAGTGCGGTCGCATTCCATGCCTTCACTAGTGGATGGTAGTGAGTCGACCACCCTCCCCTTGCCGTCATGGCACAAGGTCGTGGCTCCTGCTCGTCGGGTAGCGCGGTCGCATGCCGACGTCCCCTTTATGCGGCCAGAAGGTGTGCCGACCGCCGTCCTTGCTCCACTACCGTCGACGGGTCGTGGCTCTTCTCTAGTGGATCGGTTGCGCAACCACTATCTTCACGGCCTAACGTGGTTCCGACCACCACTCCCGAGTCTCCCCAGTGCCAATCGCCAACACTGGTCTCCATCCTCCTCCACCGGAATAATGCGACAAAATCCACAGAGGTTGCGGAGATGTCGGGCCATGTTGGTTTGGCCCACACCATCCGTGTTAGGGCGATCGAAAGCAGCTCAATAATTCATGAATGATGAATAATGTCAAGAACATGTAAGGGGGTATTCAATACAACAAACCCTACCATGATGTTTCCATAGGAGGAGGCAAAATGTAAAAGACAAAGTCATTGAAGAGTGTCGTCATTGGTATCTCCCGCAAGGCGCTTCCGATCCGGGCTCGTGGTCAGTTCCTCATTCTTAGTGAGAGCATGTTCTTCATCGGATATTCATTTATCGTTGGAGAAGAAGTGTTCCTATAAATTCTCCAAGGATTTTCCAACCCCCTCCAATGATTTTCCCCAACACAATAAAAATATTATCCAAATTATTAAATTAAATTTTGTCATTAATTATTATGATGTTGGAATAATTAATTTAGAGGAAACCAAAATCACCTCACTCATTAAAGAGGGAGTTCAAGGGGGTCGGGTGGTCCCCATCATTAAGAATTAAATTTGGGGGGGTTTTATAGCTCAGGGTGGTCCCCACCACTCCACATAAAAAATGAGAGGTTTTAAAAATACAACAAAAGTTGTTCTTTATTTTATTTTTATTCTTTTATCTCTCCCACAATATTCACAAAAACTAATATTCACCCTCAACCTACTATAGTCACGGTTAAGGTCTCTTTAAGAAAATATTGGCACTGCGAGTTCAACGGTACCATCAGATTTCAATTTTAGGAACGAGTTCAAAAGTTATATAACGTCGCTCGGGCGTTTACTGAATATACTCCAAAAAAATTATAGAAAAATTATAACAGTATCCCTTGACCCGTAATATTCGAGGTTAGGCTCTTCCTAAGTAATGATTCCCCAATGAACCCAACTGTACTCTCATATTTTCAATCCAGGTTACCGTTTAGAAGTAAGGTATTTTAAAATAAAATAATTGTCACTTAATTATTTTATTCGCAGCCAAAAACTAGCATTCATTGGTGCCCAATGCTAACCAATGTTAGTATCTACCAAAAGGGAGTATACCCTCATGAGTTCAGTGGTGGTCTCAGATTTTCAATCCGAGTTACCTTTTGTGAGTTATAAGCATTTGAAAAATTAAATAATTTAATTAATTATTTTATTTACGATAATGCCATTTTGGGTTTTCTCACAGGATGCCTGAACCGACAAAACATAGGTCGTTCCCATCATAAACCTGTCATCCTGAATGCAACAGTGCCCTTAGATTTCTGATCTGAGTTACCATTTATTGGTTATTCCACTTTTTCCGGAAAACTGCTTTGGCGTGCTAATTAAAAGTTAACCAAACATCAACGGATCATTCTAGGTACCCCGAGCCTCCGAATTGCACACCGTCAAATTTTTCGGTCTCAAAATAAATCCATATAATTAAAAAAAATTATACATAATTGCTGGGATATTAAATTCTCCCACCATAGAGATTTACATCCCGGAAAGACGCAACAATGGGAAAACAACTCAAAGAGGGTACTGAGCACGAATCTGAGGCTCCCGCTCCCATGTTCTTTTTTGGAGGTTCTCATGCTACCAACGTATGTGCACCAAAGGTATCGACTTCTCAATAAGGACCTTCTCCGGTCAATCCTCAATCTCCACCGGAACCTCTGAAAATGTTTCCCCATCCTTGATGTCTAACTCGCCATGGTTG
Source organism: Viscum album (assembly GCA_963277665.1). Lineage (NCBI taxonomy): Eukaryota > Viridiplantae > Streptophyta > Magnoliopsida > Santalales > Viscaceae > Viscum > Viscum album. The sequence goes on from OY728131.1 coordinate 37,467,792, forward strand.
ATGACATGACATTTGTTGTGCACATATCTGCTTAGCTGGGATACCTGGAAGACGACCTGAACCTAATCTAACAGTGGTGGAAGCAATGAGAGATATGACACCTAGCCAACTCTACTAAGGACTGGAAAGGGTCCAATGAACCTCAGAGATAACTTGACACCCCGAACAAATCTATGAAAACCTCATCGGGGGGAGACCCATAGAAAAACTTGGTCACTATCCTCGAACTTCAGAGGTCTATGTCTCCTGTCGGCACAATACTTCTGCCTACTATGTGCAGTCTTCATCCGCTCCTGGATGATCTTCACCTTCTTGATGGTATCCCATACCAGATTTGTTCCCATGAGTTCTGACTCCCCTGGGTCAGTCAAGAATAAAGGGGATCTACAAGGTCATATGTACAACGCCATGAAAGGCGCCATCCCAATGTTGGAGTGATAGAGGTTGTTGTATGAAAACTACACCATGGGAAAGTGATCCTACCAGCTATGACCGAATATAGGGATGCAAGCACATAGAATGTTCTCGAAGCTCTAAAAGGTCCAGTTAATCTAGCCATCTGTATGAGGATGGGAGGTGGTGCTCAAATGAATTTGTGTCCCAAAAGCCTACTTTAATCCCTTTCATAGACGGGAATTGAATCATGCAACATGATCAGAGACAATCGTTGAGGGTACTCTATGTAGCCACACAATCTATTACACATAGAGGTGTCCCAATATCTCTACTAAACCCCACTATTTGATCGGTACGATGTAGGCCGACCTGGTGAGTCAGTCGACGATCAACCAGATAGAATCATGACCCCTAGATGTACGAGGAATTCCTTTCATGAACTCCATTTATATAACATCACACTTCCCCTTTGGGACCTCTAAAGGATGACATAAGTATATTGGACCCTGGCGCTATGGATTCACTTGCTCATAAGTGATTCATAATGAGAATAACTCTGCTACTGCTTTCTTCATTCTCGGCCACCAGTTCTGATACCCGAGGTCCTGGTACATTTTTTCCACTCCTAGATGTATCGCTAGTGGGGAAGTATAGAAAACCCTCAACATTTACACTCATATCACCACCAGTACCATAGTACATCCTCTGAAGAAAATGATGTGCTCCCCACAATCATAAAATACCTCAGGTGCCTGTCCTATGGAGATCTGAGCACATTGACCCTCGTAGTCAGTGTAAAAATGATGCGCCACCCTGACTCGCTGATTAAGTGGGGGAGTTACTGTATGAGACAAGAAGATAAGTTGCTCCATCATGATCGATGTAGGATATCCTTAAAGATTCTAGCTGATCATCCACCACACATAGAAACTGCATACCAGACCTCATGCTGAGTGCATTTACTGCCACATTCCACTTATTAGGAGTATAGGATTTCGTAAAGTCATAGTGATGGAAGAACTCTAGACACTTTCATGGGGAACTAAAAAATCAAGACTCCTATTACCCCAAGGTTAAGGTTGGAAGAATCAAGAGTTATCAGTTGCACCCTCTTATGCACGAGTTTATCCTTTACTGCATGGGTTCACATTTTCTTCGACTAAGGAAAACCTCATCCCAACATTATAGATAAAACACAACCTTTTTTCCAAATACAGTCAATCTGAGTATGAATTGTGGATGTCCAGTCATACCCAAACTAATGTCGTAAGACCTTGACACTGCCACCAAGAGGTTACTACCGAAACTATTGCATCAAGGGTCAGATCACATCATCGATGTAAGTGTGATTATCGAGTCTCCTCCCAATGTTATATCCAGACATGAGGATCAAGTCAATGGATTAATCGGAAACTCAAGGTCATGGAAAGAATTCGTGGAGGGAAGGGATGATTGGAACCTATGTCTATTGATATGGCATCTAGTAGTATACACAGACCATACCTTAAGTCACACCTAGAGCCGTTGGGTTGCACTCCTTGACAACAGTCAGCTACTCTCTTCCCCTATCCTCCATCTCCCAGAGTTGGGAGGGGACGGCAATGGTTGTGTGGTTGTAACATGTTGAAATGTATACCACCTCATGCTTCTTCCCTAGATCTATTTCCACTTCTGCATCCCAACAGATTCATCTATCCCTAATACTTCTTCTTCACTAAACATTTTTACATGAAAAATTCTCTATGACAGGCATCATTTCCCTGTTTTCCCACTTTTATAATTCACTGGTTGTAACCGCTCTGCCAAATAATATTCAACCACAAAGGTAATCTCTTCCACCGCAACATAAGTAGGGATTCATAGACGAATAGTGCTGGCTTGGATGTCCTTAAACACACTGTTCTCGAATGTCCGAGCCCCAAAGCACTGATTTTATCATATTCATCGAGTATATGGAATGATTGGTACACCTCAATGAATACTCATCTAACGACATGTCATCCCACAAAAGCTGTAGAAGCTCTAGAGAACTCTTGACCACCTCCTCAAGCTAGTCCTCAGTCACCTGTGAGTCGGGATCACCTCTGAACCTGAGGGGTATCTAATGATGAATCACTTGTAAGGCACTAAGCCTGTATCTGTCTTCTACCGGTACCGTTGGTTGTATCTGCTGACCAACGAACAATGATATAGCTGACACACTACCCGAAGGAATTATCTCGGTTAATGGTCCATGTACCAAAGTCTCGTCACTATGAGAACCATCCACATGGTCACTCAATGGAAAAGACATGTAGCTAAGATCACCATCTGCTCTACTGGTGTCTCAAATAGGCGGAAAACTATAGAAATTGCCTCTAGCTAGCCCTCAGCTTCTTGGGAAACTATCCTGAATCGAAACCTCGAAGGCATATGCTACTGGAACGCGTGCAATGTGCTCAGTCGGCGTGCACCATCCACCTGCGCGGCTAGTGGTAACTACATCCCACTGGATGGTGGTGCTACTTATACACCATCCAAAGGTGCCAACATAGTAAGAGGGCCATTCACTAGAGCCTTGTCACTCAGTGGGCTGTCATTGTGTACTATTTCGGGAATCCTAGCTGGTTTTCTATGTAGTGGAATCCTGATAAGGAATAGGTGCACCATAGTCATTAAGTTATACATGGTGAGCTGACTCAAAGTAGTCAAAAAGAAAAATTTTCAAAACACAGGCAATAACTGTTTTCATGCATGGAGTCGGAAATCAGAAATCAGGGTCCTGGTGTATGGATACATTGGCTGCTGCACCAAAAATGGATTCCCCAAATTGAAAACCACACTCATAACACTTAACTCTATTACCACACAAGAATTATCCGAGTCCATGTTCTACGGTAGAACCGACTCCTCTAATACCAATATTTCATGGCCCATCCCCCGGAACTCGTGTCGTGACTACCCCATGACCGTATTCCATAGGCCATGGGCTGGAGACTAGCACTGAACGACGTCTTCCCTAAAACTAGGAAGGATTGCCTTTATAACCTGTAAACACAAACAGCCAAGAGCACAACAAGATATGATCACAAGTAAACTATATAGTGAATATAATGTGTACGGAAAGTAAAAAGGGGGCCAGAACAGAAGCCCAACTGTAAAGTACAAGGAAACTAAAAAAATACAAGTAAACTGAAACAACTCCTATGAAAACCCACAAAGGATCCTACATAAAGGGTATGTACAACTCTTGAATGACCGTCTCTCTGGTAGGCCTCATCTAATGTCCACCTCCGAGCTACCTCTATTCCTGGTACTATCATTCTGAATTTGTGTTGCCTATCGTCTACACCAAACACAACTAGGTGTGGGCGTAGCCCATTAAGGGGTGAGTATAACAATACTCATTAGGGACCCTGAGACCCTCTATGGCCCCAAAAACCCACAAAGCATAAAAACTAAAAAAACACTACTTAGGTATATGTCGATACATATACCTAAGTTATCAAGATTACCCATCTCATTTATGAGGAAACACAAGGCCCAAATCCTTAGCTCAATGCTCAACTGTTCCCCGAAGGAAAGAATACCACAAAGGTAAGTACAATAAAGGTAACGCCACATAGATGAATATCACAGTGGTATCATCACAATGGGAAGTACCACACAAGTTCGCAACACAGAAAAATATCACCAAGGTATCGCCACATTTGAAAATACAACACAGGTACACCACATAAAAGAATACCACAAAGGGTTCACTATAAAGGTAAGTACCACATAGGTATTCCACACAGAAGAATACCACAAAGGTATCACCATGAAGGAAAGTACCATAGAGGTATTCCACCCATAACAATACCACAAGGGTATCACCACGAAGGAAAGTACCACCCAGGTTCGCCACACAGAACAATACCACCAAGGTATCATCACGAAAGAAAGTACCACACATGTACGCCACACATAAGAATACCAAAATGGTTTCACCACCAAGGTAAGGGATCAGCTCACACTAGGTATAATATAGGCACATTAGTAAATAATATTAGATGTAACTATTGTACCATATTACTCTATTAAGAGGCAGACCTATATAGGATCCTAAATAATTAGACCCACATAGGATCCTAGTACATCATCAGACCCACATAGGATCCTAGTACATCATCAGAACCACATAGGATACTAGTACATCATCATACCCACATACAATCCTAGTAAAATAGACCCATAATGGATTCTAGAGTAGTCCTACATGGATTCCTAGAGCAGATCGATGTGGGAATCTCTAACACAGAACCAAAAAGGATCCCAAAGGACAAACCCACATATAACCCCTTTCTCTTGTTACATCCATCTATAGGGTTCCCACACTATGCTATCTTGATTCCTAGAGGGTCTGATACTCATGACACATGTCAAATACTCCAACTACCAAAAAATCCCATGATGAAGTATCTGAAAAAGCAGCCTCTTAATAGGGGTCTCAATGCAAAATACGGTGCGTCAATCAGACGACCGATTTGTATGTTATTGGTCTATTAGTCCCGAGGGCCAGGTTGGATTCATGTCCGATCCAACCTCGATGTACCCCAACCTTTCCCAAAACTCAAGGGAGGTATAGAAAAAAAGACCATCTTGATCCAAGGTTTCTGGTGCCAAAGATGGTTCATCAAACGGATGCTCGCAGCTCACGATATGGACAAATGAACAAAATTGATCGAAGTGGGTCCGGGTCCGGTGTGACCCAGTTGGACCAACCCGGTTTGAGTCGACCCGGTCCGACCCAAGCATGACCTACCTGTGAGGCAACTCTCCAGGCTCACGGGGTGACAGCCCGCCGTTACTGGCCAGACAACTGACCCCTTCCTCCACATGGCGTGGTCGCGCGGCGCTTCCACACTCTGCGCCTACCCCGGTGGCCGACCGCCCTCCCCTCACCACCGTGGCACAAGGCCGCAACTCTTGCATGCCAGGCGGCATGGTCGCGCACCTCCATCGCCTTTATGTGGCTGGCTGGAGTGTCAGACGCTATCCTTGATCCGCCACGACCGGCGGGGCGCAGCTCTTCTCCTACGGTGCAGTTGCACCACCGCCATCTTCACGGCCACCCATGGTGCCGATCACCACTCCCGAGTCGCATCGGTGCCAATATCTAGCACTAGTCACCATCCACCTCCACTGTGAAGAACACTCCCAAACCCACAAAGGTTGTGGAGAGGTCGGGCCAGGTTTATTTGGCCTGCACCCTTTGCTTTAGGGCGGTAGCAAATGACTCAATAATTATTGAATCACGAAGAACGTCAAGAATTGGTTAGGCGATATTAGTTACAAAAAACCATACCTTGAAGGTTTTTTAGGAGGAGGTGCGAGGTCGAAGAAAAAGTCATTGAAGAGTGTGGGTGTTCGTGGGTCCCACAAGGCACTTCCAATCTGTGCTAAGGGTTGGTTCCCCATTCTTCATTGGACCAAGTTCATCATCAGCGAAGCATTCTTCATTTGAGAAGAAGAGTTACTATTAATTATTCAAGGATATGGAAACCCCCTCCAATGATTTTCCCCAACCCAATAAAAAGAATAACCAACTTATTAAATTAAAGTGTGCAATTAATTATGAAGAGGATGGCATAATTAATTTAGAGGAATCCAAAATCCACCTCCATCATTAAAGTGGGAGTTCAAGGGGGTCGAGTGGTCCTCCCATTATGAATTCAATTTGGGGGGTTTCCAAGCTTGGTTTCTCCAAACCCCTTCACATACATATTGAGAGGTTTTAAAAATAAAATTAAAGTTGTTCTTTATTTTATTTTTATTCTTTTAACTCTCCCACGAAATTCACAAAAACTAAAATTAACCCTCAACCTACTATGGTCGTGGTGAAGGTCTCTTTTATCGAATATCGGTGCTACGTGTTCAAATATGCCCTCATATTTCAATTCTGAGCACCAGTTCAAAAGTTATATAATGCCGCTCGCACGTTTACTAAACATTCCCGAACAAAATTTTGCAAATTATAACAGTCACCCTTGACCCACGTCGGTTGAGGTTAGGCTCTGCCTAAGTAAAACATGCCCCAAAAAACCAAGCTGTACTCTCGGATTTTCAATCCAATACACTGTTTAGAAGTTATGAAATTTAAAAAAAAAATTATTACTTAATTATTTTATTTCCATCGAAAAACTAACATTCATTAGTTGCCAGCGCCGAAAAATGTTATTATCTACCTAAATAGAGTATACCCTCATGTGTTCAGTGGTGGTCTCGGATTTTCAATCCAACTAACCTTTTGTGAGTAATAAGCACCTGAAAATAAAATAATTTATTTAATTATTTTATTTACAATGATGCCATTTTGGGTTTTCTCCCAGGAGGCCCGCGCCTACTAAAAATAACTCACGCCTAAGGTAAAACCACCATCTTGAATGCAACAGTGCCCTAAAATTTATGATCTGAGTTACCGTTTAAGAGTTATTATAATTTTTCAGGATAACTTCTAATGCATGCTAATTAAAACATAACCAAATTTGAAGGATCATTCTAGGCACTCCGGGCATATGAGTTGTGCGCCTTCGGATTTAACAGTCTCAAAATTAATCCATATAATTAAAAAAATTATACAAAATTCCCAGGAAATTATATAAACCCATAGAGGATTCTAGAGATCTCCTTCACCATCTATTGGAAAACCAATATCATATGACAATAGTCATTTTGATCAAGGGAATTCAAAGTGAAGTGAATGCCATATATCTTACTCCTATTTTTGAATGTGCATTCCTCATCAACGATCAATCCAACACATGTAAAATTTTTATTTGCGGATTTAATATCCCCGATTTAAATATCATGATGAAAGTGAATTGAATTTTTTTGACTTATCATGATGAACATGAATTTAATTTTTTTTCATTAATTCACTAAAGGATTGAAAACACATGGTTGAATAAATTTATTTTCATTCATTCTAAAATTGAAATTCTTAAATTATGATAAATATTAAACTATCAATTATTCTCATTCATGAGACTCGATAATGATTTTCAAATGAAAACAACCATTAATTGAACCATTTTTTGTATATTTTACATCCTATAAAAAATCTCATCAAATTAATATTTCAAACAGTTGTAAAAAAATTTGCAAAATATTAATATTATTGTGACAAAATTTATAACCCACAAGTTAATCCATGAGGAATAAGGGATGGAAATAGAACCAGGAAGAAATAATGGGTTTTTACCCATAGAACTATGAAAAATAGAAGGGGGAAGGGGGCAGTGGCTCACAACGGTAGGTTCGGGTTCAAGCGGTGGTCTGGGTGATGATATGTAGAGGATTTATGTTGAGGTAAGTGGGAGATATTATGGTTGGTCAAGGTGGAAAAAAGGTGGCTACTGAAATATGAGGATGGAGGTGAAAACAAGAAACAATTTTTGCTAGTGAACGATTAGGGATGTAAGGGGAGAAGCAGCTTGATGATAGGGGAGGTGTGAAAATAGGTGAAAAGAGGGATGATATGAAAAATGAGGAAAAATATAAAATAAAAAGAAGTTGAGAGAAGGGGGCACTTATACATCTGAAATTGATCATCTCCAATACCCTGAAATAATTGATCATCCAATAGTTGTCCGAGATTTTGAAAACTGGAATTTTTTTCATGCATTGCAATCAGGTAACGGAATGCAGTAAGGGGTATATTGGTCTTGAAGTAAAACACATTGTGGTAGATTCTGCCTCTCTCAAATCAACAAAATATCTTATCTCTAATTTATAATAAATTATAATGTATTAAAAAAATTAAAAAAATTGGGATATGTTTTAAAAACAAATATTTATTTAAATGAAATTATATTTATCTTATAAAAAAATTTATTACGCTTTACTAAAAAATTGAAAAATAACGTGTGTTCATTTTTTTTATTATTTGAGAAAAATGAATAAATTTTTTGTTAATATTTTTATGTGAGTAGATTTTTTTAAATCATTACAAATATTAATGTCTTGATTTTATTTTAAAACCAATTATATTTATAATTGAAATAGATTTTTTTTAAAAAAATTTGTTACATCTTTTAAAAAGAAATAAAAATAAAAATGTGATAAAAATAATCTTTTTAATCAGTTAGGTGAAAATAAAAATATTTTTCATGTTATATTTAAACTGCTACAATGTATTTTAATTCACAAAATAATATCAAGTTAATATATTTTAAATATGATTAATATTGTAAATTAACGGAAATATTTGCATAAAAAGGATTAAGCCATTTAAAAAAATAATTTATATTTATAAAATAGTTTTTTTAATTATTTGACTAAATGTGATAAATTTTATTTACTATTTTTTAAAGCATGCAATTCCTCAAATCATTTAATAAATATTTTTAAGACAAAGTAAATTGATTAAATTTTAATATTCATCTTAAAAAAATTCTATTTACTCTGAAGTATAAGCAATAATGTTTTATAAACAAATAATGATTTTTTTTGTAAACATAATATATTATAATTTCATTAAAAACTGACAAAATTTTCTTTTTAAATTTATAATTTTATTATCCATCATAATAAATAAAATTTCTATAAACTTATTTAAATAAATGATTCTTTGAATGGTTAAGAAATGTTATTTATGTAACAAAAATTCATAAAAAAATTTATATAAAAATGTTTATGACCAATGTTAGGAGGCTTCTGCAAATTGAAATTAAAAATTTTCAGTGAATAAATTCAATAAAAATTTAATTAAAAATTAGATATGATAAATTTTATTGAAAATAATCCATATTATGTTTCTAGTTGAATCATTAAAATTTTTACAAAGGATTTATTTGAGTTATCTATTTTATTTTTTATTGAAAGTTTTCATTGAAGATCAGTATATATTTCTAGTTCAAACTAAAATTTTTCAAAGGATGTTTCACTAGATTACCCAGTTGAATTCCACTGGGAAATCCTCTTAATATAATTATAATTCTATTAGTATGATATTTAATAAAATATATTTCTTAGATTATATATAATTTCATATAATATAAATAATGTTATTAAAATTTAATTTTAATTAATATATTTTATAATTTTATGAATATATTCTGTTGTTGTATTGTTGATCATCCATTTAAACTTAAACTAGATCTTTTACTGAATCCTCTACAAGAAATTCAGCTAGAGCCACCACTGGAACCTCCACTGGAACATCCACAACAACCTTCACTAGAAATTCTACTAGACCACACACTGAAACCTCCATTAGAACATCCACTAGAAAGTCCATAGAAACCTCCACTAGAATTTCCACTAAAACCTCCACTCTATCCTCCACTAGAACATCCAATAAAAACTCCATTATAAAATCCACTAGAACCTCTATTGTCCATTAAACTAGAAACTCCAGTAGACCCTCACATGAACATCCATTGGAACCTCCACTAGAATTTCTAGCATAACCTTTACTGGAAAGTCCATTAGAACCTCTACAGGAACCTCTACTAGAACATCCAATCAAACCTCCATTGGAACCTCCACTAGAACTTCATTTTAATAGATATATAATTTTTAAAACTAAACATATTGAATAGAATATTTTATATATATTATATATAATAGAATTTAAAAGGAATATATTTATTAAAATTTAATTCTTATTATTTTATAATATTGTTTTATGAATATATACATTTGTTTTATTGTAGAACATCCTTTGAAACATCTGCGGGAACATTCAGTGGAATCTACACTGGAACATCCATTAGAACCTCCACTAGAACATCCATTAGAACATCAACTGGAAGCTCTACTATAACATTCATTGGAACCGACACTAGAACATCCACTGATACCTTCATTAAAACATCCACTAAAACCCCCATTGAACTGTCCTCTAAAACCTCCAATGGAACATCCACTAGAACATTCAAGAAAACCACTGCTAGAGCTACCACATAAACCTCCACTATACAATACACTGGAACATCCTATAAAACCATCATTGGTACTTCTACCAGAACCACCACCGGAACATCCACTGGAACCTCTAATATAACCTCACTGGACTGTCCACTGGAACATCGACTAGAACGTCCACCTGAACCTCAACTGGAATGTCCACTAGAAGCTCCACTGGTACCTCTACTGGAACCTCAACTAGAACATCCATTCTAACCTTTACATGAACATCCTCTTAAAGTGTTTATAATTGTTTTTTGTATATATTTAGTATAAAATATATTACATATATTATATATAATTGCATTTAATATAAATATATTTATTAAAATGTAATATTTATTTATATATTCTATAGTTTTATCAATATATACATTTATGGTATTGTGGAAAATCTATTGAAACATAAATTATAAATTACACTGGATCCTCTATTGAGAATTCCACATGAATCTCCATTAGAGAGTCTTCTAGAACGTCCATTAGAACTTCCACTAGAACCTCCACTGGAATATCCACTAAAGCATCCACCATAACATCTACTTGAATATCCATAGAAACCACTACTAGACCATCCACTAGAACCTCCACTAAAATGTCTACCAGAACGTCCACAGGAACCTCCACTAGAACCTGCACGGGAACCTCCACTAGAACGTCCATTAGATCATCCACTGAAACCTCCACTGGAACCTCCACTGGAACCTCCACTTAATATATTTATTTTTTTAGTAAAAATGATGAATAAAAATGTTATTTTTTCTTCAAATTTTTATTTTTTATTCTATGTTCTTTAATTATGTATATTTTTTATTTCATTAAAATTTTATAGAAAAAAATGTGTATAAATTTATAAAATAATGAGTTTCCCTTTATTTGAGAAAAATTTACTATTTTCAAAAATATTATTATAAAATTTTTTAATGTAATAATGTTTTGTTATATTTTTCTAAGTTAATATTTTAAATTTTTCATAAAAAATTATTTTTTTACATTAAATGATTAATAGTTATTTACAACACTATTTATAAATAAAAAATTTAAATGTTTCATAAAAATAATAATTTATAAAAAATTATATATTTCAATTTTTTTAAATTGATATGTTTTAATTAGTAATTTATATTACCTTTTATTGAATGGTTTATTTTTTATATGAACTTTTTTATATTTTTTATATGAACGTTTTTATATGTTATTATATATTATAATTTTTTCAGTAATTTATATTGTTTTTATAGAATTTAAAATAGCATTTTATTATTCAAGTTTTTTCTGGGAATGTTTTTTTGTAACATTTTTTTTGTTTTTTAATGGGTTAAATCATTGTGATGTATTAGAGCTGTTTAGAATTGATAAAAGCAGTAGGTAAAATTGGTATTTGTAAAAAATCTGAAAATGCATTATTTGTAATTTATACTTGGATGACTGTCGTTTTTTACCACATTTCAACATCTATGGTGTACTAGATTTTCTAGTAAACCCCATAACATGAGACAATGATAGTCCCACTACATCACGTAGAGAATGGGAGTGTCGTGGCCTCCTCTCTCAACTTATGTGTTATAAAGAAAATTAAAATAATATATTTGAAATATTAATAACATTATTATTATTATCAACAAAAGGGGTTTTCTATCATAATATCTCTATTGGGTGTCATTTTGATGTGTTATCAGCAGAAGCATTATACATTTAATGAAATGATCATTTTATGAATCATATTTAATACCCTCTTCTGAAAAATTGATTGGGTGCACAAAACGTCCAATAATAATAATAATAATAATAATAAATATAATTAAATTGTTGATCAGTCATCATTTCATCATATGACATCCAATTTACACACTATGTAAGACAATTTGAACCAGACTTCAATACGATCAATGAAAACCCAATGCTGGGAATTTTATTTCGTTTCATTGATTGGGCCCATGAAACACCCAATAATAATAATAATAATGTTGTTGTTGTTGTTTTTGTTTTTGTGGTTGTTGTTGTGAAATATTTTATCAGAGATTGCTTCTCTGTAGGATATCCATTTGACAAATCATTAGTGGAATCTTGATCCCAAAATTAAGGAAGACATATTGGGACCAATGTTGGTTATTTTTACGTGATTCATAGCTGGGATCCACGAAGAACCCCCTTTCATTCTTTTACTATGAAAAATTAATTTCACACTAGTTTTTTGATTTGGGAATGTAAATATCCTATATTGTGTATTTTTTTACATAGAGTGAAATAGAGACATCTCATGAAAATTTTGAGACATGATCTGGTATGTTCCTAGAAAGATGCTTATTCAAGCGGTGTTTGATGACAACTGTGATCAAACATGCATATCAGAGATTTGTTAGTGGAACCCCTGATGCACCAGGGAGTGGGTCCTCGATGACCTCAGATTGGAACCCCCAATCAGCATAAGAGTGAGTCCTATATGACTAATATCAAAGTGGCACCCCCATTATCTTGGGTGTGGGCCCTCTATGACTACTATCTCAGTAGAATCACCCTAATGCACTAGATCAGATATCCTCTATTACTACTATCTGCGTGGATCCCCCTAACACAGTATGGCGTATGTCCTCTACTTCATGTTTGTGACTAATCAACCATGTAGATGAGTGAAGAGAAGTCGTTTTATGTTTCATTGGAATTAATAGAAATAGGGACTCTTTCCCCACCTAGATTTTTCCTTGTGAAACGACCTAAAACTATGCGGGTGATTCAGTTATGCTCGAAAAGTATACTATAGAGGTGTGGGGATGAGAAACTTCGATGTTCATGTTTAGGTCAGACATGTGACGTGTTGGGAATCATGGATGTATTTTCACATATAACTATTGAAAACTCTTATTCTTAGGATGAGATGTGAGATGTAGATCACATTACCCTTTAGTTCATTATTCATTCACTAAGAAGGCACACACACACATAGATATATATCCTATTTCAGTACATATTTTTTGGGTTTAGGTTAATCTCCTTCAAAGAGAGGCAAAATGTGTGAGGTATGCCATTTTATTTCAGTGTCTAGATTCTAATGGTTGGATGAGGGTACTCTTCTAAAATAATTAATGAATACTTGATGAGAAGTTCATCTTCTCACTATTTAGAGATCTCTATTTTTGTATGAGTTTACATTCACTCTCTTGTTGGGTTTAGTAATATTATTTTACTATACATTATTCTATCTACTTCTTTCTTATTCAATTGTATCTCTTACTCCCCCTCTCACCCTTTTCGATGCTTTCTACTGGGTATGTATATACTAAACCCTTCATTGATTTTCCCAACATGTGTTGGGGATTTTATAGATGGAAAATAAGTTGATTGTGACATTAAATGTTCTTAGGTATACAGACTACAATGACCACATGCAGGGGTCATAGCTTGGGATACATGAGTTGGTCTCTCAGTTGTTGTATTTTCTAGTTTTTTCCAGTTGGAACATACTTCATTGTGGGTGTGTGTTTTTTATTTTCTTTTCAATACACATTGTTGTACTTTTCCATGTTTAGTCTTCCATGAATCTTATGTTTTTTAAAAGTTTTGAATATTTTATTTCATTCTCTATATACACATTCCTTGAGTTGGTTATGTGCATGTGTATAAGTACTTAGGAAAATCCCTCCTCGATTAAGTTGTATTTTCAATTCTTGTCGCCACCCCAATCCTCTAGAGGTAGGCTTATGGTAGTTGCGGCTCGAGCACTGGTATGGGTTGGGTCGGGACAATTATTTGATTAAATAATATTAATAGATTGATCAATAACAAAAAAAAAATTAAAATAATTACGGGAGTTTAAGTATACAGTTATTATATCATAAATGGATAAATAAATAAAATATTTAACTTTTATCGTATATATACACCAAAACATATTGTATTTCACTAATCACTATAAATTTATGTATTTTAGATAAACCCTAAAACTTTAACCTAGTAAAATTTCAACGTGTAAAAATCAAATATTAATTCGATTTTATGATTTTATTTCTAAATATGATAAATTTAATTTTTAATTATAATTATTATTTTCTTGAGAAATTCCTATTTTAAAATTATAACTGATTTTATATCTGTAAAAAAACAAATTAAGGTATCATAAAATTATTTTTAATCATAGGAAAAAACAAATATTATTTTATGAATAAATTTTATGAAATATTATTTTCCATTTAATTCATTTTTTTAATTATAAAATTTAAAATAAACATTTATATTTATTAAAATATATGAATAATTAATTAATAATTTATAAAACATTTATATAATTGTACACTGATATAATTATATCATATTACCATTTATATGATAAAAAAATTGTATTTATACTTTCATGGGAGAGGTTACTATTATATTGGATGAAGCCACATGACTATTCCAAAGGTAAATTACTATTTCATTTATATATGTTCTTTAATTTATAGAAAACACCACTTATTTAATTAATTGTTCATTTATAATTGTTTTTTGTTCACTATGTCATTTTATATGATTTATACTATATGAATTAGTTTTCTATGCAATGTAATATATCAAATGAATTAAATTCGTATAAGATGATCCAAATCGTAAAATAATGTGGTGTTATATTCTTCCCTCCTATAGAAATTTCATTCTCATAATTTTTTCATTAATATTAACCTCTAAAAAGATGTGGGTGGTTCTTCTTCATAACATATTATTTTTTCCACAATGCTTCAATTATATTATAGTTTCTACAAAGAACAGATACTAGTCGAGTCTTCCATTTTATCAATAAATTTTCTCTTGTTTCAAGAATCTCTATAGGATATTTATAGTATGGTAAATAATGTTGGAGTTCTAATTCTAAATTGGCAGATATATTTGTTGGGGCTGGAAAGTAATTCTTTGACAACGATATATGGAATACATCATGCACATTACAGAGACTTGGAATATTTTATGATCATTATACAAAAGCTCCAATTATTTCAAGAATATCATATGGGCCAACGCTCTTATAGATTAATTTACCTTTCATTCAATGCCATTGGACACCCTTCAATGGTGATACTTTTATAAATACATGATTTCCCAATTGATATTCCTAATCCATTATCCAGTTATCCACATAAATATATTTTACACTAATATACTTTAATATGATCCTGAAATATATTTAAATTTTTTGTTGTCTCTTCAATAAGTTCTTGTCTTATAAGTTTTCTCTGTCCAACATAATCCCAAATTGTTGGAGAAAGACATATCATTCCATATAATGCTTCGTACAGATCAATTTGATTACTATAATGGAATCCATTATTGTAAGAAAATTATACCAATGGTAAATACTGATCTCAGATACCATGAAAGTCATCTAAAAATTTTCTCAACTAGTATTCCAATGTCTGAATAGACCTTTTTCAATTTTCCGCTGTTTTGAGGGTCTTATGCAGTATACAAATGGAACAGTGAATCTAAATCCCTTTGTATAATCTCATATAATTATGAAGTAAATTAGGGATCTCAATCCAACACAATCAATAGGGGAGCACCATTAATTGTTAAAATTTTATTAATATAGAGTAAAGTTATTTTCTTAAGAGGAAATTCTTCTCTTATAGCAGAAAAATGGGATGACATTGTTCAGAGAGAAACAATAAACCATATTTCATTATTCCATCTAGTTTCCTTGGTTTCCATGTGAAAAATATGACTTTAATTTCTCCCCACATTCACTTAAGAGTAGTTATAGGTTATAGGTATCTTCTAGGATGTTTCCTCTTAGCATTTACTTATTTAAAAACTAGACACCATGACACATAGTCGGCAATTTCCCACTTCATATTATCCCCAAAAAATGTTCCCTAAAATTTATATACATCTTGAAACTACTTGAGTATCTAGATAAATTTGATATAAAAGAATCATCTAATAGTTACCTTTTCACTCATGTATTAACCTATTTCCAAATTTTAATATTACATCAACATTCATGAAGTCTTCCAATCATCCATCCATAATAGCATGAATTTTCTTTTAAAAATTATAATCATCATATCAATATCTTTTTATCTTATCCATCAAATATTATTAAGTAATCATTTGAAAAAGGATTGATGTATCAGTTTTATTAATAATCACTATATCAATCTGAACTAAATCCAAGATTATAGGATATTTTTCAATCGTAATTTGAGTAATAAGTCATGACCTTTCATGATTGATGCATCTACTAACTTATTTTCTTTTACTAGATCGATGTGTATTGAGAAATCATAATATTTTTGTAATTCAGGGCATCACATTTTCCTCATTTTGATTTTCTTCTATTTGATGACGAATTTCAAACTCATCATATCCATATATATCTCACTTCTTTCAACATATTGATAATATATCCAAATATTCTGATCAAATATTACAGCTACTAACTCATGATAACAAGTTATATATGTTTTTCATGAGTCTTCAAATTCCTTATTGAATATGGTATAACAGAATCATTTTTCATTAAGAAACAACTAAGAACTTTCTTTAATGCACCACTTTATACAAAAACCCATCGCTTCCATATGGTATAGTCAAAATATGATAATTGACTATTATTTTATTCTATTATTTAAAGTATTCTGATAATTATTTTGTCCATACAAAAAAAACCCCTTTTACTATGAGCTTGGATAATGGGTTATTCTATCGTAAAACATTCTAAAAAGACACCTATAATAATCTGATAAACTAATGAAACTACATACCTGAGTTATATTAGTTGGTGTATGCCATTCATGGATTTTTTTTTTCTTCATAGGATCAACTATGATTGTATCTTTGGAGATAATAATGAAAAAAGAAAATTTCTTGAAGTTATAATGAGTTCTTTCTTAATTAAACATATACATCATTCATTCGGAAAGCCTCAAGAATAAACCACAAGCAATTATTATGGAATTCAATTCTTTTAGTGTATATCAAAATATCATAAATGAATAATAGAAAAAAATAATGATAATCCCTTGAATAATATATCATTAGCTACATGAAAATAGAGGGTTCACTAGTCAATAGAAATGGAATTAACATGATGTCGTATTGTCCAAACCTCATCTGAAAAGAAATCATCAGAATATATTATTTCTTTATTCAAAACTGATGATAACCAGATTGAAGGGAAATCATTAAAAAATGTTGATCACCATGAAGTTGATCAAATAAATAATCAATGAGAGGAATATATTAGTTGTTATTTATTTTAATTTTATTTATTTCTCAATTTTCAATGATAAACCTCATGGATCCATCATTTTTCATAATAATGAGAACATGGGCACTCCATAGATAAACACTAGTGCACATTAATCCCTTACTACTCAAATTCTCTAGTTGTTTCTTTAGACCCACTAATTACAATGTTTTTATTCTATAAGAAGTCATTGATATTGGTATATAATTAAGGATAATATCATGGATATTATTATCTCCATGCACTAGGGGGTTCCTATGCAATTAATCATGAAATAAATAAATGTATTACTAAAAAATTGTTACGTCCTCAATTTTCAGTTGGCTTTTTTCATCCCTGTATATTGTTTGATATCCCCCCCTACAATTTTGTTCTGTACAGACACTGGGGGGGATTCTAAAAAGAATTAAGAAATGGATTTTCTAATCTAATGATATTTGATTCTACATAATCCTCACAATTAATAATTTCCTTCTTCTTGCAATAAATTCCTAAATCATATTTTGAAAGCCTATCCATTTCGATGTTTACATCAAAATAAATCATAGAAATGATGATAATTTCATCAAAAAAACATATTTATATTCTATAATGGGAACATCATGAAACATTTTACTGCAATGAGGCATCCCTTAGTGGTTTTGACAGATAAATATCTTAATAAATCAAAGGGGAAATGTCTAATTTAATTTCAAATTTGGGTAGAAATAAAAGAGGGATCTAATCAAAGAATCAAATAAATAATTTTCTTGATATTTATATAGTATTAATGCACATTATTCCACATCATTAGTTTCTTCTAGTTTATATTTAGTGATTTTATAAGCTTGGCCATTTCCCCTAGGCATCCTCTATTGTAAATTTCCCTAATGATTAGGAAATTGACTTGAATTACTCCCCATTTCATTATAATGAAAAGATATAACATCATTGATTTGTTTCTTCCCCTAGTAAATCATTAGCTTATTGAACCTTGTCTCGGTACTTACTATAAACTACCATTACTTTGAAGAATTTATGATAATTATTCATTCCACAATTTACATATAATGGAAATGTATTCATTATCTTATTCTTCTTTGACAATTTACTATTTCCATGGTTAACATAATACCTATTAATCTCATGATTTACCTTGAACAAGTATAATCTAGAAAACTCTTTCTACATTTTGATGGAACAAACTATTATTTCATCATATCATGAAAATTTTTGAGAATCGAGTTCACATTAGGGACTTTTCTTAATTCCTTCAATGAAATGATCAATATTTTATTATGAACCACATATTTAATTTATATCATTACTAGATAGTCTTATTAAGGTTTCCTCATACTATACAATAATATCGTATTCCATTTTCATTAAGCTATGGAATTTTCTCTTCATTTTAGTTCATTTCCCAAGGAGAAGATATTTGTCTTATAATGTTATGACAATATTTTTCCATTCAATGTATTATTTTTCAAATTCATCCACAGTATTCGGGATAAAATACCACAATTTATAACCATCTCCCATGAGACAATAGTAATACAATACTACCTTTGTTTTCATTGTATCCCAATTCAATAAATATATTTTCAAGGGATTTGATCCACTAGTTAGCTGCAACAAGATTAGTAGTGCCAATAATAAATGAGGGATTTTTTCCCAAGAAAGAATCCAGTATAGATGTATTATGGTTATTTATCATAACTAGAGTAATTCATCCAAATATGACCACGATCTGCTCATATCAAACACCAACTATGTTAACATTCTTAGTGAGGAAATACTAACATTGTCCATGGGTATTGAGATGAAAATTCATTATAATAAATTATTTTCATTTTAATGTTTATTTAACATCTAGTTCGTAGATGTTCTTCTAAACTAACTCTAATAACAACAATAATAATCGCAAATATAATAGAATAGAGATGGTAGTCATTTAATCACAGTGTCATAGATACATAAAATCACATCACCAATGATCAATCTATTTAGTTATGTTGAATAACTTGATACATAAATTGTTTCATTATTACATTGGTAATTTATCATAGATCATAATGAAGTAAAATGAACTACTTCTTGTCACTTATTCAATGATTTCATCTTTAGAACTTGGGAAAGGACAAAAATAAAAGGGTGAGCTAAAATTATCAGTATGGATTATATGAGAAGATAATAATTTAAGAAAAGTCAAAATTATATATAAATTATGACTAGGTATATAATATAAATAAACCATTTCATCATTAAAATGAAAATTAAAAATAATCCATAGATAATGTCTTCGTGAAAACCTCAAGGTATGTAATAAATGAATATTCAGTGAAGAAAATTCTTATTTATTGGACATATTATATGTAGCACAAAAACCATTAGACAATCATGATTGTTAATGTTTGGGGTTAATTTTTTTGTTCATTTTTTTGGAAATAAACATGAAGGGGTATTCACCAACTATTTTTTCTCAAGAGTCATGTTGATGCATCGAGAGGATATTTATAAATGGGTACCACCAATCACTGAAAGTTTGAATCATTCATAATAAATTGATTCAATACAAAAAAACACTATATGAAATAATTTATTTAAAAAATAAATATACATTAATAAGAAAAATAGGCATATATAATGATTAATTATTTTTATATAAATGAAAAAAACTAATAATAGTCTTTAATAAACTTTATAAAAGTGTATTATTAGTATGATTAAAGGATGAATAAAAAATAATATCTAAAGAAGAAAATGCATTATATTTAGTATGAAACAAAAAATGAAAAGGTATTTTTTCTTGCTTAAAATATTGATTTTATAAAAATATTTTTAGATTATTAAATATTATGAATCATACTTGAAAAGGGGTATGAAATTGGGAAGTTCCCTTTAATTGGGCTTGCTTATCAGGAGGAATTGAAACAGAAAATTATTAAACATATATCTACCCATCAATAAAAGATGAACTAATTTAGATAAATGAGTTTGGAACATATAAATTTAATTTATATTATTTATATAAATTTAAAAAAAAAATCATTTGTGTAAATTGGGAGAAAGTGTAACTCGAATGAAAACAAGAGGTTTAGGGATATTCTTTACTTTATGTATGAAAGTGTTCAATAATTTTCCTTAGTTTCCTTGAGAATGAAATTAGATTCATTAATAATTTAATATAGATAATAATAAACATTTTTTTGACTTATTATAATTTTATTATGTTCATTTAAGTCATTTTTATGGAGTTATAATATCCATTTATGTGAGTTAGGATTGTTCATTCCCAAGGTTTTCATGATTGGTTCACATGTATACATGTTAGGAAGATCACGTAGAAATAGTAAAATAAATTAAGAATTTAAATTATATTTTATTAATTAAGTTCCATAACATTAAATGGTCTTATATATATCATTTTTCATATATATTAGGTTGGTTCATTAGATAAAATGTTAATGTTGAATGTTAGTTTTTTATGTAAATTTTCGATTATCGCGATCTAGTTTTTTTTAGTTAATATTATGGATATATACTGGTTACAGAACATTATATGAGTTATAATATGTATAATAGAATATTATTTAACCATCATAATGGTTATATGGATACCATCTATGGTGGTAATAGAAAATGAAAATGCATCATCTTTGAGGGTTGTAAATGAGCACATCACAGATGATGTTTTCATTTTTAAAATAATATAGAGAGGAGAAGGGGGATTATTCATGGATTTTATATTAAAACAATAAAATTATAGTATATATTTCTTACAATAGTTATTATTAATATTTTATAGAAGAGTTTATTGAAAAATAATAAAATAAATGATAATGAAAAAAATAAAGGCAACTGAAATAGGATTTTACATCTTGAATATCATCCCCTTGAGAGACTCAATAATGGGCCTAGTATTTTTCTCTTGGTCAGACATAGAAATCGTTGATGTAGAAATGCGAAATGGGTATATTATTGGGTTGTAATTTTAAAATAATTATGGATTAAGAGGTGTGATGGGAAGAGTTGATGAGGTGTGATATTTATAGTGGAGGAGAGGGGTGTTTTGTAATTATTTTATTCAGTATTTTATTATTTAACTCATAGAATATGAATAAATTTAGAATAATCACGAAAAATATTTATATATTTAATGGGAATACTATATTTTAGATATTACATCATAATATAATCAAGAAATATTTTATTTATCTTTTATTGAATATATACGTTAAATTATTGTATTTAATTATTCAAAAAATAAGTATTTTAGGAAAATAGAACAATCACCAAAACCATTTTTCGATGTTTATAATTAAAAATGGGAATAAATTTTACTAAAATAATTTTCTCTATATGATAAATTTAAATTTAAATTAAAATAATCATTTTCATGTAAAATATCAATTTTAAAATTTTAACTAAGTTTATAAATCATTCAAAAATTAATTAAGTTCACTTATTTTTATTTTATAATCATAAGAGAAATATATATTAAGTATTTAATACATTTGAGGATATATGTTTTCTTGTAAATAATTATATTAATTATAAAATTGATAATGGGAATTTATGGTTATAAAAATATATCAATGAATATTTAATAATTTCGTAAAGAGTTATTTATTTGTACTATGATATAATTATATCATATTATAATTTATAAGAAGCTGAAATTGTATTTACGATTTCATAGATATGGTTAATATTATTTTGGACTAATTATTATTCTTAAGGGGGACATTGTTTTTTAAAATGTAAAGTCATTGTTTCATTGATATATGTTCCTTGATTTCTAAAATATCCTCTTATTTCTATAATTATTCATTTATAATGTTTTTTGTGTGTTCTTTATGTGACTTTATATGATTTATACTATATGAAATAATTTTTGCGGAAATCCAATCTATATAATATATTGAATTTATTTAAGAGTATTTATAAAGTATAATCTTTGGGTGTTATAATACATATCATATTTTTAATTATATAGTCATTTTCAAATTACATAAAGTTACCAATAGAAAAAAAGTATCAATATAGTATAGGATACATCATATTTACATTAATCTATAAAATACATTTTAAAAATTGGTCAATATATCCTACGTCATTCATGTTATGGATAATCATTTCTTGTGACCAGAATCCAAGAAGTAAAACACACCTAAAGTGGTCTAATTAATAATGGGCATGAATTTCCACAATTTAATTCAATTTATGGGTAAATATATTTTCCATTCATTAAAATTGAAAAATCCCATCATTGTTTCACTCCAACAGATTACATGATCAACAACATACCCGACCACCATCATCAATAGTTACTTTTATCTTTTTTACTAGTGTAAGTAGGTTATCAATATTTTAATGGTATAATGCTAGGAATCTTACCAACATTAGTTAAGATGGATTAATAAAAAGAATTCATTTCTTAGTATATCAATGATTATATATCATTCAATAAAAAATACATTAGTAGATTAATAAAATTAATAAATATTTACTAATTAATTCATGAATATATTCCCCAAATATCATATACAACACTTTTATATTTAGTATAAGAATTTATTAAATATAATCTTAACATATCATCAGAATTCATAATTTAATGAGAAAATAATATGTTAGGTACAACTCAATGATTTATTCATTAATGGGATATTTATCATTCATCCATTCACCTAAAGTAAATTGAAGAACACATTAATAAATTCTTAATGGATATTTCATTTATTGTACAACCATTATATTTATATCTAATGTATCATATACCAAGATATTATACACGACCATCCAGATTCTTCGATGAAAAATGTTTTGAAAATACATTACACTTTTATGTATTTTTTGTTACACCTTTATATAGATATATGATAATAATCTCTATAAAAAATCTTTTGATGAGTCTTATTTCTAAACTAAGATAGTTTTGATATTGGTGAGACTTAAGAATCATATTTCTAACATTAAACAGTCTCAAATTTTATATTCAAACTGCATAATTCCAATACATTTATATGTTACAATTCCATCATTTAATTTTTATAAAGAGTTTATTCATCATCATAATTCATTGAAAAATATTCAGTAAAAAAATTATTCAGATCGTTTCATAAAACATGATGCTATTTATATATTAATTTAACTAACAGATCCAAAACACCGTTATTACAAACTAATATAAACATTATTATAGTAACATGAATGTAACTATTTATATATAAC
Organism: Viscum album; assembly: GCA_963277665.1. Taxonomy (NCBI): domain Eukaryota; kingdom Viridiplantae; phylum Streptophyta; class Magnoliopsida; order Santalales; family Viscaceae; genus Viscum; species Viscum album. The sequence continues at coordinate 37,491,553 of OY728131.1, forward strand.
TTTTTCCTTCATACACTAAAAGTGTTATTCGATATCTAGTGTAATTCACAAGAGGATATAGTTGGTACATTCACCTAAAAAATAGAGACATTAATGATAACTAGATATTACTCTTTATTTCATTATTTATCGTAATAAATCCTGAAACATTATGATAAATATAATTATAGTCTTAAATCCAAATTACCCCATATTTGTAACTTCAAACTTCACTATGTTAAAACCAACACTCATCAACCTTTTATCAACAATATTATCCACATAATTTGTTTCTTGAATTAAATACAAGAACCTTTTTAATCTGAAATAATCTTTATTTCCATTTATTAGGATCATCTAAAAAATAATCTAGTGTTTCTTTATCATATATTACATTACATGTGTTTAGAGTATATTTTGATAAAATATGTTAAATTATAATGAGATAAAAGTTTTAAATTGGATTAACATTTTTATCCATTTTCCTCATTGAACATATTATGGAATATGGAGGAATAAAATATGCATCATCAAAATTATGTAGTATATTTTAAAAAAATTAAAGAAGATAAAATTTCATATCAGTTAAAAATATAATCCATATTGAAGTCAACCATACTAAAACTACATGAACCATCATTTTATGCACCATCCATGAATTCTTTACATATATTTATAATATTTTATATATTTCAAAAATTTGAAAAATATATAGTTTTTTTCAAATACCCTTTAGAATTAGAGAACTGAATTCATGAATATTTATACATGGTTGGAAATGTGTAATTACATTCTAATGAAATTTATTTTATTTAGGGAACTTCATCCTCTATTAGATATTTGACCATGATTTAATAATTTTATTTTTTTGTTTAATATTATTGGTGGGTGGGAATATACATTGACTATTTTCAAAACATTATTGTCATAAATTTTACCTTTTATTTTGTATATTATCATAATGGTAGATGATCTAGGGACACCCATATCTTTATTTCCATAACATTTCAACCATATTAGGGAATGGATTATATAATTAATACATATTGTAGTTAAATCAATATGAGAACCATTCATGATGTTATTTTACAATGAAATTTTTAGCAGGGTCAATATTAACAGGTGACCAACCATATAGAAATTGTTATTTTACCCAATAATATTGAGAACATTGGTGGAATATTGGGTTCCTTAATCCATATTACATTGAATAAGATCCTTTGAAACTTCATACCTTTTTAATATTTATTGTTTATTTTTTCAGACTCAGTAGGCTTTTATCAACATGTAAGCCTCCATTTTTCATGTGTATTTTTCAGTGTAGATTCCACCTTAATAATTGTATGTTTTTAAACTCTAATAATTCTTTTATATTATTATTGTAGATGAATAATTTTTTTCCAGACTATCATTCCCAGTGGGATTCTCTAGAAATGTATAATACAATACATATAATTTCACCTCTTTATCGATAAATATTATCTAATTTATATAAAATTAATTAATAACAATAATAAATGTCAATTATATTGAATTATTCATTATTCTAGATGAAAGTTAGGGTTATGGTGTTTGTTTATTCTATTCTTTGAATGACTTGTTTTATCAAATGAGTATCATGTATTATAAACTTCAGTTAGGACTTTTAATAATATTGTTCCACTAAAATTGTTGACCTTATACATCATATACATTTAGTGATCTAAGATATATATTTAATTATTTAATAACCCCTCTATGTCATGATACTCATCACTTTATTTATTTAGTAAGGCTACCAATCCAGTCAAAACATTTGTGATTCTTGGATAGTTTAGTGGAAAATTATTTTTAAACATCCATCAAATTGAAATTTTCACTAAAATTTTCGTGTATCCCAACCCTTGGAGTTTAAAAACTATTTGAAACCAAAATAATAATTAAAAATTGAGCTATCAAAAGATAATTTATGGAAAAACCACTATGGAATTAATCTACCAAATTTAGAAAAAAAAGATTCACATGGTAATTTAATTCATTATTCAAGAAAATACTTGGGCACCTTTTAATGGAATGAAACTAATTTGTCTGATAATTGAGTTCTTTATAGGTGTTTCTATTGTGGGAGTATCACCTTTATTATTTGAGGCATTTTCATTTAAAATTATGACATCTTACTAATTGAATATACATTATATTCATATTAAAATCAAAATTATTACGTATTATATATTATTTATATTTTCTAATATTACTCGTTTTTGTGTATTTATTCTTCAAAATATTTAGTTTTTAATATCCATATTCCAAACTCCCAAATAATGAGTTCATTCTATATTTTTGTTTAACTTTTATACAGACAAAACTTTTGTGTTTCTTACATGAAAATAAAGGCCAATTATATTATTAAATATATGAATCCATCAAATAAAAATGGTAAATGAACTCATCATATAAAGGAATTGATTTATATGAGATTAAAAATAATCACATGAATAATCCTAGATACCCTAAAATCATACCGGAATAACCATTCCAGAACATGGTGTGGGCCTCTATTGTGGTAGGTGGTCTGTCCCTAGGTCCCACATACCCTGGATACATTACTCAAAAGATAATTTAATTAATGATTTCTATAAAACATAATATTAATAATATATTCCCATCAACTAAATTTAACTTACAAACTTAAACAAAAATTCCTGAATAGTTTTGAAGAAAACTAAATTTTATATATATGCCCTACCATGTAATAATGATTTTTATCTCCTAGATGAATTTTATTACGTAATTATCACACAAGAAAATATACACAATATAAATAAATGTGTATTCATGAATAAAACTAGTAATAAATTCACTAATTTACCATTTCTTAAATATAGACATGACAAACAATTTATGAGCGTTTCATATATTAAAATTTCATTATAAGCCTTCTATAATTATAAAAAAATGGTTATTCCAAATTTTTTTATAAAAACAATCATAAAAAATTTGAATATGAAATATTTCATATGTTATATTATATAGATTTTCTCTATACATGATATTTCATCATATAACTTATAATTCATTTTCTATTCTACAAACCATTTTATTGTATTTAAATATTATATTATTGAAACCATTAATTATATAAATCGTGAAATAATTTTTGATGTGGTCAAATTAATAACTACAATTTATCCTTCATATTAATTTTTTACATTTCAAAATCATTAATTATATAAATTTTGTAACTATAAATGTAGAATATATAATATTTAATATTAAATTATGTGATTTATAACCAGTTTATATAGGTTTTATTTTAATTAAGTGGAAAATTAATCCTTATAAATCCACACAAACCAAGGTTAAAAAAACTGAATTCATCATTGAGGGTGTTTTTGTATTAATATTTGTTGAAAACAAATCATCCCCAATCTATGTTAATTCATGTAATTTGGAGGTTTATAGAATTATAGGGGCCAAACAGATGACTCAATATGACTAGAATATTTTTTGGATTGGAAACATGTGGATATTTCAAGGTTAGTGGGGCAAAATTTTATGGGTGTGTTAGAACCTATAATATTACCCTCTATTCACATTAATTTAAGATATTTTATAGATGAGTTACGTGCAACATGCTTATCTAACCAATTTAACCAATCATATGATCCGACATTTCATGGAAGATGGTGAAGTGGGGATCCAAAGAGGTACCATTGGGTGGGAACTCAAAAGAGGGATGAGTATGTTGGAACCCATCAATCGACTATCCTCCCACATTGAATGCTAATGTCGGAATGATGGGTTACCGAACATCATGGAAGGGGGTGGTGAAGCTTCTTGACTAGAGATAGTGTATGATTTTTATTGACAGGTGTGGTGTCATGACAAAAGGAATGTGTCATTTTATGATGAAAGAGGATTATTTGGGCCTTCAAGTAATTTACTACATTATCATTTAGGATACTCTAAAATGATTCTTCAAGCCATTAGGCCATCAAGAAACTGAATATAATAAAAAATTCTTTTTTGGGTTCTTATCAATACTTAGGGGGGATGGATTAGTCTTGACCCACTATGGTTCATGGGTGTGTGAGTGTGTGTTTTGTGATTTTTAATCCACTATAACTAATATATATATATATATATATATTTTATTTATAGACTATATTTATAATTTATAAAGAAACATTCTATTTAATGATTGCACAAATTCTATGTAATTTGTTTGTATTTCAATATCCTGTAATGTTTATTATAAAAACAATTCATAATCCATATTAGTTTGAAAATTTTATTCTAAATATTAGTCCTTATATTTTTATTACATTTTTTTAATAAATTTTTTAAAATATTTAATTCATTAGATTAAATCAAATTATTGTCATTAAATTTTTACAATTTCTATTCTAAATTTCATAAACATTCCCAAACCTTTCCATTTTTAATTAAAATTATGTAAATTATCTAATTAAATTAATGATTGAATTAAAGAAATATATAATTAAAAAATATTAACCATTTAACATTTAATATACGCCAAATAAATAAATCATGGAATGAAATATAGTCACATATAAATGAATTATAATTTAATAGAATTAAATTCATTGCATAATAAGACATTTTCATACTATACATTATATAGTCTGACATATTATGAATTATAAAAAATTTATAATCTAATTTATATTATGTAAATTGTTTTACATAATTCATACATCTCATAATTAAACATTATTTTCCCCTAAATCTTATTAAACATCAGATCTATATTGATGAGATATAATAATTTCTTATTTATGAAACCTTATAGATTTTAGAAATTAAAATTAATAATTATAAAAATTTCATTGTTTATATATAATAAATATATATTTTTGATTTATTTTCAATTTATAAACATTGTAAAAATTATTCTTATGAATTAGGAATAAAAATATATTTTTATCATAATATGGTATTCCAAAAAATAAGAAAATTTTATTTTCATAAATTATAATTTTATATTTAAAATTATTCCCATTTGTAAATGTTTCACAAACATTCATTTATTCAAATATAAACACTTTTATATATTTTTTAATTTATAAACAATTTAAAAATTAAAATACTCCTAAAATATTATTTACAATAATTTTGAAACCCTTTTTTAAATATTAGTTATTTTAAAAACATATTAATCACATTGTATTATAGAATATTGTTAAAAAATATTACAAATATAATTCAATATTATACATAAATATTTATTAGTTATTTAAATTTTAAAAAACATTTTATAAATTTTATAAATAGTAAAAAAAATATTTTAATTATTGGAATATAGATAAAAATAATATAAATCACAATTATAATAATTAAATTCCTTATATGTCATGAGAAATAAATATGAACTTGTAATATATAAAATTTATTTATGAAATATATATTCTATAATTTGAAAAATGTGTACATCATTATACAATAAAATTAACATGTTGTGTAACGCCCCGACCCTAGTTACCCAGAGTCGGTGCATTATTACATAACATTGGCATGATCACAAGAAAGATCAAATCTCGAAAGACCGATTGGTTTAGTAGCCTTGGAAACACTAGATATATTCATAAGTTTTACATTACATCATAAAATGAAAAACTACTACAACAACATAATGTTTCCACAGTCCACACTATAATCCCCTCATAATATCCCTGCAGGTCATTCATAACTTACATCTTCACTTCCTGGGAAAAATAAAACATAGAAAAGGGGTGAGCTCAAATGCCCAGTAAGGATAACAATATAGCGGAAACTTTCATCAATATGAATAAACATTTAAGGCAATGTATAACTAAAACAAAAGCCTTTTAAACATGAACTTTCAACATGGTATGGCATAAATAGAATGAAATAATGGCATTTAATTATTCACATGGATATTCTACTAATCGAATAATCACATGCAAAAATCAATAACCACTTTCATAATGTTGGAATGCATAATGCCAGACTATCATAACCACATAGCCAAGGCCTCGTGCCAAGACTACAAATAATATTTTGTCAAGGCCTTGTGCCAAGACACTAGTTTGTCTCATGAGACCTACCGATGCATCGAGGAGCTATAGCGGGCTCCACCTGTCACATATTAAGTCCAATGCATTCCCATATGAAAAGGTTTAAACATAACATAAACATTCGTATTAAAACTAGCATACGAAATGTCAATACTTTCACCATAAACTATGAATGGTATATAAATAACACATCCACAGTCAAACATATCAAAAAACCTTCAATACAATATAGAAGTTTTGTATCATAATAAATCAACTTCAAATAATCTTAAAATCCATCAAAGGATGTTGACATAGATGAAATCAAAATGCTTTTTAAAGAAATATCTCCTTTTATTTTGAAATAATTTAAGATCCATATAAAATAAAACATTTTCTTTGAAAATATTCATATAAGCTTGTAAGGGAAGTTTTGAAGATTTTATAACGGTGGAAATTAGCCGCACCCGCCGTATAAGTTTAAAAAAAACGTTCTTACCTTAATTCTGTCGAAAAGGTTAAAAATGACCTTGTTTTGAAAACGACGGAAAGATTCCTTTATAAACCTCTTATAAAAAGTCAAACAAGGGTATAAATGACTTTAACCCATATTCTTGTAAATAATAAAAATGTTTTGAAATACATTTTGAAGAAACATGGATGTGGATGATAAAGAGATCCCAGTAGATTATTACAAATAAACAACCTCGGATAATGAAGAGATTGTGAAATAACCCTTACCTTGTACTTTTCCTTGGTTGGGGTAGGTTAACCTCCTGTATAATGGTGAAATAATTGTTATTAAATTATACAAGAATCATATTAATATGATATCATATATGATCTTTTAACATTGATTTGTTAATAATATCTTAGAATTATCGTCGTTTCGGGTGTTAACTTACTTGTTTTCTTTTATATGTTTTGTTACGTAAGACATGTTTGTAAAGGATAGGTTGTATATTATTCATATCCAAAATGATATAAAGTCCTTAAACATCATTTTTAAATCATCAAATGATAATTATACTTGAATGGATACGATGGAGAATGAATCTCATCGCGTTCGTGGAGACGGTAGTCCGTACGTACGCACGAGCGACAATATCATTCTTTTGATATTAAAATAATATATAAATGGATGGTATATCATATATACAGAATCATTAACATTTTATATTTATTATTTACATGAGTTACACATCATTATTATACCCATCCAAATAATAATATATTGAATAACAATTACACCACGACGTGGAGACGGTAAGCCGTACGTACGCACGTATGGTGACATGTTATTCAAAGGGTGGATAGAATACTGAATATGATTGTACCATATTTATAATAACATCACAGTATATGTGAGATACTGGAGTTATTATTTTAGAATGGTAAGAACAAAGGAAGAAGAAGAGGAAGAAGAAATGAACTTGGAGAAGGGTGGTGAAATCATTACCTCTTTTTCGGGTTCTTCCTTTTGATTTGATCAAAAGGGCTCCTTAGGGTGGCTTTCTGATCAAACTAATGCATCTAGGTTGTAGTTAGGGATGTTGGGAGAGTATTTGGGCAGAGTTTGGCCGAGTCAAAAGGCTTTGAAGGTGTGAAGAAATGAGAAGGAGGAGTGCCCTTTTATAAGAGGGGTGAGGGGCACCTTTGGAAAAGCTAGAAATATTAATTTATAATAAATTTATATTCGGTTTCTAATGGCTCCAAAGTTGATTATTCAAAGGTTAAGGTGGGGATAGGTCGAAAACCACTCAACCAATAGAATTTAGACAGGTTTGGGTACTTATATTAACCTTATCTTTAAGTATTAACTCTAACTTAATTAGTTTCACTTTTACAATGTCTCTTTGTATTGTTATATAATATGGTTAATAAACTTACTATATACATCCAAGCGACCCCCAAGTGGTACATTAATGATGAACCTATCATGATATAAGTCTCTTGGCCGAACCTTAGATTTTTAGGAATTTAATATCAATTAATAATATAATATTTGTTTTAAGAACTCTTTTATGTCAATTTTGACACTATTCAATAGTTGATCTTTGTGAAACTCATAACAGATTGATTACTTCTAAAAAAGACAATTAAATCAATCCTAATATATCATATTATCCTAGAAAATTAGTTTAATTCATTAAAAGTTTCATATTATATTTATTTGGGTATTTATAATATCAATTATTTTAATTTTTCACTATTATAGTAATTACTGCATCATCATTGTGTCATAAATAAAATAAATTATTTAATGTCTAAAAATTATAAATAAAATATCATTATGTAGGTAATATTTTTAGCTTTCTAATGAATATTTATAATCAAAAATCCAACTTATATAACCCTATGTAACAATTGTTTTGCTAAAAGATATATGCTTGTGTCATTTTTGTATTCATTTTGACTTAATTAAAATAAAGTGTCATTATCACTTACAAGTGGATCCATGGGGTCCCAAAATTGACACAAAGATGCCCATGGTCGACCATGTATCAACCAATAGGGTTAAGACACGTTTTAGGGTAATTTATTATTATTATAATATTATTTTTTAACCCTTATTTACCGGATTTACCCTTAACCATGGTAAATAAAATATTTACCGCAATAATTATTCAAAATGTCTAAAAATAAAAGTTACCTATTTACACAATTTGAACATCCTGATTCCAAATATGGAATCCATTTTTCTAAATTCAAAACACAGAAGTGGAAGAAATTAATTTAAAATTAATTCCCGCTGTCTAAACAAAAAGCGTGTTTTTAAGAGATAATAACTATCAAAAGATTGACACTTGTTTATGTTCGGTTTAATTGTAAAATTATGTCTAATGACCAAAATTATATTAAATTGTAAAAATATATTCTAAATATACTTTAAAACCACTCAAATTCATAATTTATCACTATTAATTATTTTGATTAAAAAAGTTGTTTTTAATTAAAATTTAGTAATTTTCACTATTCATCAAAATATGAAAGTTATCCGAAAAGTACCAAAATTTCACCTTAGGATAAATTCGATATTCCGAATCCAAAAATGAAGTCCATTTTGAAATATAAAATATATATATTTTCAAAAAGTAGGTATTACTATTTATAACGGCTAGTTTGATTGGTTATGGTGTGTTAGAACTCGGTGTTGCGTACAACACACGCTATCACATTATTCAAAGGGAAACGTACCGTGGAAGCTTGGGGTGTTTCATTTTAAATTTTTGATGTCCCCATTTAGTCAAAAAGTTTAAAATATTGTATTTAAAAAGGTTTCACTATTAGAAGTTGATAAAAGTGAAATACTGAAAATGAATCTGTTCTTGCATTATGACTAACAAACTCATAATAGGGATTCTAAAATTATAAGGATTATATAAAGTTCAAAATGTAGTTAATACTATTCATGACCTCTTTTAATGGTGTGATTGAACTCGGTGTTGCATGTAGTGAAAGTTATTGAATTATTTTTAAGAAATAACACACTCTGAAATCCTGGGGTGTTACATTCTCCCCTCCTTCAATAAATTGCGTCCTCGCAATTTGAAATTGTTCTTCGAAAATAAAAGGTTGAAAGTAGAAAATATATTTGTGGGAAAACCCACATTGGAAATTGGGTTACTAAAATTTAGTTTTAATATGAGGAAAAGAGAAATTAAAGGGTCACCACTGAATTATGATCTCGATTAGGAGAACATTGGTGGCAATTAGAGACATATAATTGGAGGAAAAACGTAAATATTTATAGGTAGTGATTGAGGTCATCAATCACAAACAAGTATAAAATTGAGGTCCTTAAACTCATCAATCCATGATGATTTGAAGTACCATCGGTTCAACAAAATATATGGTATTGGGACAACACATTTTTGACATTTCAAAATATCTTAGTTGAAATCCCACATCGAAAAATGAATTAATGAGGCCTCTATTTAAAATAAAGAGTGGAAAGTATGAAGATTACCGAAAATAACATATACTAGGGTTCCATGTAGGAAAATATGGATATGGAAGAGAAATCTAACCATCAATTATCTGATGGAGAGTGGTAGAGAACATGGCTATGAAAAGGCCAACAATCCCAAAGCCATAAATTTGTGATGATTTAAGGTACCATCTAGGACAACATTTTTGTTCTAAGTTTCTATTATTAATGATGAGGAATTTATTTATGAGATTGGATAAGATAATAAGGAGATATAGTTAGTTTATAATTAGAGTTTTATCCATTAATAAATTTCTACCAAAACTCATCATTCACTCGTAAAAAAATTCTATTTATACTATTCATAGAGGGTTCCAAAATAAACAAATTTATAATTCATCTACCAGATCTTTTAAAAAACTACTTTATTTAATCCAGGACATCTCGTGGGATAGTGGTAGGTGATACACCCTTGTCGCCCTTCGGTTGCGGGTTCAAGTCTCGCAGCCTTGCCGGACGCGACGGGTTGCCGCCCGACCTCCGGGTTGTCCTTTTATGGCAATCCAAAATAATCCAAACTAGAACTATCCAATATACTTCTTTCTAAACTCACAGTCCAACATTTATAAGGAAGGTAAACATAATATAGATCCTTTTTACCCCGTAATAGAATATGAATACCTTCATCATGTATTACCATATTCCTTATTGATTACATTCATGCTCCCTTATTCCATATAGAATGCTGGATATACTTCATTAATACAAAAAAGTTTTAAACCCCAACAATGATGGAATATACAAATCATTAATCAGTTCCAAGGTAGTCAAGAATATCCAATATAATTTATCCAAAACAATCACATATTATTCCAAAATCACTACCTCAGTATCAGAACTGTATTATGATTTATCATTCTCTCAACCATATATTTTCCAAAAATTTATCCTGCTATTGAGTCACTTTTCTTTGTTCCACACAATCTCAAGTCCTTAATGAAATAGTACTGCAGTACAATCCTTATATACTCCATGATTATTGTAACAAGTACATTGTTGATACAACACTCAATTGACATAATCAACATAAGAACTCTAATCATCCCTCTTCATCTGTGGTAGTATCATAACATGATTATTATCCAATAACATCATTCGCGGCATAGACTGATGACTGGGACATAGGTTTGCATAGTGTCCAAACTCCTTGCAAATGAAGCATTGTACATTTGAAACCATTTTCTTACCCTTGCAGTCACGTACTTTGTGCCCTTTTCCTCCACACTTATAACAAACTCCCATTCCTTTCAGGCAAGTTCCAGGGTGTTTCTTTCCACAGTTACCACATATGGGAAAATTCTTCTTTTCCCTCTTCCCTTTATCCATCTTTCTCTCTTCCATCCTTTTCTTCTCTTGCTTCCCTTCAAAGCCATAGGACTCAGTAAACTCTTTACTTATCTTATCAACACATGATATTATTTCTTCATATGATGATAATACATGGGAGACTATTTCTCTTATAAATTCTAGCTTAAGACCATGAGAGATATGATCCTTCCTTCTCTTTGGATCATGTGCATTTCTGGAGTTCTCATTCCTTCTACTGGGCGCCATTTCTAAACAATGGCATACACTAGATCAGTTTATGAATCAAAATACATAATCCCATACTTATAAAACACTTAACATAAATTGAACTATTTATGGATATAATCCATAATCATAAGAATGTTTTCTTTGAGGAAGTATATACTCATAATCCCTTCAAAATTATTTGTAAAGAAAATGAGAGTTATCCTAAGCATATCCCCCGGGAGTGTCGTAACCAAGAGTGCAGCAAGGCCCGTTGTCGTGCACCAGTTCTCGTTCGAGTCTAGCACAAAGCGGTGTTTTCGGGTTTTACCCCTAGGTACATCTGTGCCAGAGCCGCCTCTACCTGCTCGTATCCAGACAGGGATTTATTGCTCGGAAAACTCACAAAATCTCTACAATACCAAAATTCTAGGAAGTTCTTCTACACTAATCCTCAAAGCTCATCTTAGGTCTACGTGATCTAATCAGAGTTTATCTAAATCTAGCTTCCAAGGTTTGTACTAAACTTCCTCTGATACCAACTGTAACGCCCCGACCCTAGTTACCCAGAGTCGGTGCATTATTACATAACATTGGCATGATCACAAGAAAGATCAAATCTCGAAAGACCGATTGGTTTAGTAGCCTTGGAAACACTAGATATATTCATAAGTTTTACATTACATCATAAAATGAAAAACTACTACAACAACATAATGTTTCCACAGTCCACACTATAATCCCCTCATAATATCCCTGCAGGTCATTCATAACTTACATCTTCACTTCCTGGGAAAAATAAAACATAGAAAAGGGGTGAGCTCAAATGCCCAGTAAGGATAACAATATAGCGGAAACTTTCATCAATAAGAATAAACATTTAAGGCAATGTATAACTAAAACAAAAGCCTTTTAAACATGAACTTTCAACATGGTATGGCATAAATAGAATGAAATAATGCCATTTAATTATTCACATGGATATTCTACTAATCGAATAATCACATGCAAAAATCAATAACCACTTTCATAATGTTGGAATGCATAATGCCAGACTATCATAACCACATAGCCAAGGCCTCGTGCCAAGACTACAAATAATATTTTGTCAAGGCCTTGTGCCAAGACACTAGTTTGTCTCATGAGACCTACCGATGCATCGAGGAGCTATAGCGGGCTCCACCCGTCACATATTAAGTCCAATGCATTCCCATATGAAAAGGTTTAAACATAACATAAACATTCGTATTAAAACTAGCATACGAAATGTCAATACTTTCACCATAAACTATGAATGGTATATAAATAACACATCCACAGTCAAACATATCAAAAAACCTTCAATACAATATAGAAGTTTTGTATCATAATAAATCAACTTCAAATAATCTTAAAATCCATCAAAGGATGTTGACATAGATGAAATCAAAATGCTTTTTAAAGAAATATCTCCTTTTATTTTGAAATAATTTAAGATCCATATAAAATAAAACATTTTCTTTGAAAATATTCATATAAACTTGTAAGGGAAGTTTTGAAGATTTTATAACGGTGGAAATTAGCCGCACCCGCCGTATAAGTTTAAAAAAACGTTCTTACCTTAATTCTGTCGAAAAGGTTAAAAATGACCTTGTTTTGAAAACGACGGAAAGATTCCTTTATAAACCTCTTATAAAAAGTCAAACAAGGGTATAAATGACTTTAACCCATATTCTTGTAAATAATAAAAATGTTTTGAAATACATTTTGAAGAAACATGGATGTGGATGATAAAGAGATCCCAGTAGATTATTACAAATAAACAACCTCGGATAATGAAGAGATTGTGAAATAACCCTTACCTTGTACTTTTCCTTGGTTGGGGTAGGTTAACCTCCTGTATAATGGTGAAATAATTGTTATTAAATTATACAAGAATCATATTAATATGATATCATATATGATCTTTTAACATTGATTTGTTAATAATATCTTAGAATTATCGTCGTTTCGGGTGTTAACTTACTTGTTTTCTTTTATATGTTTTGTTACGTAAGACATGTTTGTAAAGGATAGGTTGTATATTATTCATATCCAAAATGATATCATGTCCTTAAACATCATTTTTAAATCATCAAATGATAATTATACTTGAATGGATACGATGGAAAATGAATCTCATCGCGTTCGTGGAGACGGTAGTCCGTACGTACGCACGGGCGACAATATCATTCTTTTGATATTAAAATAATATATAAATGGATGGTATATCATATATACAGAATCATTAACATTTTATATTTATTATTTACATGAGTTACACATCATTATTATACCCATCCAAATAATAATATATTGAATAACAATTACACCACGACGTGGAGACGGTAAGCCGTACGTACGCACGTATGGTGACATGTTATTCAAAGGGTGGATAGAATACTGAATATGATTGTACCATATTTATAATAACATCACAGTATATGTGAGATACTGGAGTTATTATTTTAGAATGGTAAGAACAAAGGAAGAAGAAGTGGAAGAAGAAATGAACTTGGAGAAGGGTGGTGAAATCATTACCTCTTTTTCGGGTTCTTCCTTTTGATTTGATCAAAAGGGCTCCTTAGGGTGGCTTTCTGATCAAACTAAGGCATCTAGGTTGTAGTGAGGGATGTTGGGAGAGTATTTGGGAAGAGTTTGTCCGAGTCAAAAGGCTTTGAAGGTGTGAAGAAATGAGAAGGAGGAGTGCCCTTTTATAAGAGGGGTGAGGGGCACCTTTGGAAAAGCTAGAAATATTAATTTATAATAAATTTATATTCGGTTTCTAATGGCTCCAAAGTTGATTATTCAAAGGTTAAGGTGGGTATAGGTCGAAAACCACTCAACCAATAGAATTTAGACAGGTTTGGGTACTTATATTAACCTTATCTTTAAGTATTAACTCTAAGATAATTAGTTTCACTTTTACAATGTCTCTTTGTATTTTTATATAATATGGTTAATAAACTTACTATATACATCTAAGCGACCCCCAAGTGGTACATTAATGATGAACCTATCATGATATAAGTCTCTTGGCCGAACCTTAGATTTTTAGGAATTTAATATCAATTAATAATATAATATTTGTTTTAAGAACTCTTTTATGTCAATTTTGACACTATTCAATAGTTGATCTTTGTGAAACTCATAACAGATTGCTTACTTCGAACAAAGTCAATTAAATCAATCCTAATATATCATATTATCCTAGAAAATTAGTTTAATTCATTAAAAGTTTCATATTATATTTATTTGGGTATTTATAATATCAATTATTTTAATTTTTCACTATTATAGTAATTACTGCATCATCATTGTGTCATAAATAAAATAAATTATTTAATGTCTAAAAATTATAAATAAAATATCATTATGTAGGAAATAGTTTTAGATTTCTAATGAATATTTATAATCTAAAATCCAACTTATATAACCCTATGTAACAATTGTTTTGCTAAAAGATATATGCTTGTGTCATTTTTGTATTCATTTTGACTTAATTAAAATAAAGTGTCATTATCACTTACAAGTGGATCCATGGGGTCCCAAAATTGACACAAAGATGCCCATGGTCGACCCTGTATCAACCAATAGGGTTAAGACACGTTTTAGGGTAATTTATTATTATTATAATATTATTTTTTAACCCTTATTTACCGGATTTACCCTTATCCATGGTAAATAAAATATTTACCGCAGTAATTATTCAAAATGTCTAAAAATAAAAGTTACCTATTTACACAATTTGAACATACTGATTCCAAATATGGAATCCATTTTTCTAAATTCAAAACACAGAAGTGGCAGAAATTAATTTAAAATTAATTCCCGCTGTCAAAACAAAAAGCGTGTTTTTAAGAGATAATAACTATCAAAAGATTGACACTTGTTTATGTTCGGTTTAATTGTAAAATTATGTCTAATGACCAAAATTATATTAAATTGTAAAAATATATTCTAAATATACTTTAAAACCACTCAAATTCATAATTTATCACTATTAATTATTTTGATTAAAAAAGTTGTGTTTAATTAAAATTTAGTAATTTTCACTATTCATCAAAATATGAAAGTTATTCGAAAAGTACCAAAATTTCACCTTAGGATAAATTCGATATTCTGAATCCAAAAATGAAGTCCATTTTGAAATATAAAATATATATATTTTCAAAAAGTTGGTATTACTATTTATAACGACTACTTTGATTGGTTATGGTGTGTTAGAACTCGGTGTTGCGTACAACACACGCTATCACATTATTCAAAGGGAAACGTACCGTGGAAGTTTGGGGTGTTTCATTTTAAATTTTTGATGTCCCCATTTAGTCAAAAAGTTTAAAATATTGTATTTAAAAAGGTTTCACTATTAGAAGTTGATAAAAGTGAAATACTGAAAATGAATCTGTTCTTGCATTATGACTAAGAAACTCATAATAGGGATTCTAAAATTATAAGGATTATATAAAGTTAAAAATGTAGTTAATACTATTCATGACCTCTTTTAATGGTGTGATTGAACTCGGTGTTGCATGTAGTGCAAGTTATTGAATTATTTTTAAGAAATAACACACTCTGAAATCCTGGGGTGTTACATGTTGATTCCTCAAAGAAGTATTACTTTGATACAACTAGATAACCATTGCATTAGAATCATTATTTTTCCCATACAGAGTATACATGACAATGATAACCAAATAAGTTAAAAAGTCATCATTCCTCAAAGGGATTACATAGATGATGGAGATGTGTATCTATTAGAGGATATCTTATATTGTCAAAGGGGTGGTAGTGCCACCTATTAGAGAGAGGAATAAGGATCAATATGTTGAATGTATTTTGAAGTCTTTGTGTAATAATTTACTTCAAAAAAATTGATCTTATCTTTTATATATTTATTCTTAACCTATAAAAATTAATGAAACTTGTTGAACATATTCAATGTGTTTTTATGCATTTATTTCAAATGACATTTCTCAATTGAATCATATTCAAAAGAATATTTAGGACATAAAAACTATTAATAACTGTTATAAATTCAGTGGTGGATAGATTTACCAAATTAATATAGTTTTAGTTCACATATCTAAATAATATTCTACTGTATTTGTATCATTCAATATAACATGTGTTAAGTTTTCTGGGAAGGGGAATTGTAAAAGGGAGATAATTAATTGATTTACCCAATGACGAACCAACCCAGCCTAAACCAACACATCACCTGATCCTTCATAGCAATAATTTTAAGGGTGTTACTAATTCCTATGGTATGGAAACAAGTTATTAGGTCTCAAGAACTAAATTTTATAATTTTTTCAGCCATGTATAATCAATTAAACCCACAACAGATACTACTATTATTTTGGATTGAACTATCTGGGTGTTTGAATTACTTTGATATAAAATAAGTATTAGTGACATAATAAAAAATCCACCATAAATATTTATTAGATAAATATCCATTGAAAATGTAATGTTAAATCAATTATATATACTAGGAAAATATAAATAAAAACCCATGTTGCAGTGGCTAATACAACATCCTAATGTAAATAAGGGATGATGAAACTAAAACCTCATGAACATAACAACTTGTAACCCCTTATTAATCACCATATACTACAATAATTATATGAAATAACCCATCCATTAAAACATAATTAGTACTATGACTCAGAAATAGAAACATAAGGGAAACATATTCACCATAGGCCCTGGTGTATAAACATTGTATATGCTAAAAATTCCCAGTAGGATCTCACCAATGATTCTCTGGGAATTCCTTGGTAAGATAGATCAAAAAATTATTTTTTTACCATAAACAATAAAATAGTGGTTTTAAATTTTTTGTATGAGAAATTCAATAACATTTCACTTATACTTTATTACATAACCACTATTTATAATAGAATAATTAAGGAAAAAGAATTTAGTTATGAATTTTTAAAGAATTGAAAGTTGACATTAATAATTACTAAAAAAAGCCAAATTTAGATATTAAAATTAAAATTCAAAATATTTCTCAAAAAATACCATTTTGATTATAACATATTTAGAACTATTTTCCAAAATCCTATTTCAGAAAAAAAAACCACACCATTTCTTTTAAAACCACACATCTAAATTATTGTAATAACCAGTTTAATGTTTTACAAGACCATATTAATAATGTTGAATAATCATAAAAAGGTACCAAAGTATCAAGGAATCAAAATAATAAATAAAAATCATATATTAGATCCATATTATCAAATAATGATGGAGAATAAAAACAAGACAAGATACAGAACCCCCGAAATGAACATGATAATGGCCAATGCATCAAGGGAAACATCCTTAGACATAGGTATCTCGATCATAACCAAGAGAATAGAAAATAAGCCATCAATAATGAACCAGAAGAAATCCCTAGTAGTTTTTCCAATCTATATGGACACAAAACCTCTTATGAGGACACTACTTCCATAGGCCACAACGACTCCAATTAAACCTTCCCATCTAACAAACTAAGATAACATGAGAAAGGGACCCATATTAATAAAGAATATATGCTAGGGAATTCAGTAATCCAGATCCCTATTTATTTTCCATGGACCCCCATAATATTTTTAATAGAGGATAGAAACTAAAAAACTCTCTTGAAAAATAATAAATTATTTCATATAAATATAATCTCATATCATGCCACCCCACCCCAAAAGAGAAAACCACATTCACATTCATGTATAAGAACCAAATAAAGAATCATCAATATAAAGAATCCCTTATGGGGTCAGGATACATGATGGGATGAAAAATAATTTTTTTATTGAATATGGTCTCAAATATTTTTGAAGATTACACACTATAATTGATATTTGGGATTTCTAAGTTAAACGATAATAAAGAAAATCTGAAATGAAAGGGGGAGAGAACAAAGCCCTTAATGAGGACTAAAAAAATTAATCCCAATGTAATCCACGATATCAAAGTAAAAAAACTATAATGGAAGGGAACAAATAGAAATGAACACTATGAAGGGGGATGGGGTCCTAGAAATCCTTAGAACCTGGGATGTTATCTCCAAAATTGACTTCATGTCACATATAGTGGAGATTCATGCAAATATATTGAATTTCATTGCACTTATAAATCAAATATATGCTCATACAAGGATTAGAATAAATGTATATAAGGTAGATACACATTTTTTTTGGTCTAAATCCAATATAGTCAATGTGATATATCTTATGTGTCATTATTATTGTCCATTGATCAAAAAATTAACCTCTACCTTTAAGGATTCACCTACCCCATAAAAAGCACAAAATGAAAAAAGCAATGAACCATTGGAACCATAGACCAATCCAAGCTTCATGTCCCCAAATATTGTAAGCCACATAAATGTTATTATTGTGGTATTGGAGGGGAGGAGACATCCACACCCAATTCCCCAGCTGCTGAAGTCTTGGAGTCCTAGAGGGGTGACTTCTAGCCATGTGGCATTTGACAGATGTAGCCTCCTCCAGGTGACACTGAAGACTCATTTGGTCAGAAACAAGGCATATGGCCCTCAACACTAATGTATTTTATAAATGGGGAATGGCCATTGTGGTGAGGTAGATTACATTCCTGCCAATGGACCAATAACTAGCCGCCAGGTGGACCATCTGAGACTTCTCCTCTTGGATATTCATGTTTGTCCCGTCACACTGTCACTAAAATAAATCTCCAAAAGTGTACGAAACCATTTTAAAATCATGGAACTCCCCTAGTTCTCTCAAAAAAAATACCCACACAGTCACTCTAAAACACAGGTGAAAGGTGGTCTCTTACATAGGTACAAACTAGAAGGAACAGTTAGAGGATAAATAAACCCCATTTCACTCCATAGTCCCATCCTTAGGAATATCTTGGTTACATATTATCCAACCATGAAAATTATACAACACTATGATGGACATGCACCGAAGAATAATACCCAAAAATTCACTTCCAAACTACAGGTGAATACTCATTTTTTAGACCGTAGCCATGAAAATATTTAAGAGGGAGCCTGAGAGGATATAGTTGTCATGGTTATCCTCTAGGATAATAATGTCTAATGTGGTTTTTTAGATGGGTTTTAGAATTACCTCTATAAAATAGGTTTGTGAGCTTGAATAGTTGAAGTTTTGGATAGTCATAATACATCTTCGAATCCTGAAAACATATCCCACCTTGTTTCACCTCAATAATTTAATGTCTCGACATCCTTGAATTCACTGAGAATGATTTTAATGAACTCAGATATGTCAATATAGTGAGTTCTATAAAGAGGAAGGGTTATTTATTTTTTCTCATATAACATAGTTGTATTTTCCAAAAATAAACCATCTCTAAAGTAACTATACCTCACTTACATTCCACACCATCATTACCTGAGGTTATTAAATTGAATCCCCTCTTACCTCACATTGATTCCATTGTGTTCCAATGGTCTAGAAAACCTTCTCATGGAGGCCTAATGGAGGGTTCCTTCCCCCTAACAGTCCCAGATAAATATTTTTAAGATTTTATTAGTATCTTGGTGAAGAAAATTGGAACCATGATATCTTTGAAAATATAAATAATAATTTATGATAACACATTGTTCTAATGGTTGATTCTCCCCCCAACAAAGCGGATATGATTCTTCCATTACTGATATTGTTGGTAATTTTAGCACTCATTCCTTCAACATTTCAAACATCAAATATTATAGGGGAAAATTAGTGCACCTAAATATTTCACTGGAAATTTCATTCAACAAATTCACAATATGAATTCAATGTAGTTAGTTCCATTGTATGAACATGATGGTGAGGAGAACTAATGGTTTTTTCTTTCTAGTTAATGATTTTCCACTCCATATGGTGTATTTTTCTATCACATAGTTCATGGATTTGATTGAATATATGACACTTTTTATAACGAATTCCAAATCATTATCTAATAGGAGATGAGACTCCACATAGAAATGGGATTCAACTGGATGATTATTAATGAGGCCTTACGACATACAACATGTGACAGGTCTTAAAATAGCATCCTATATGATGATAGAGATGTTGGGGGAGAGGGGGTCTACTTGTATAATCCCCATAAATAATTTCTGAAACCCACATTGCCTCCCTATTAAAATAAATATTTAACTAGGTCGAGCTATAACAAAGAAATAATAATTAAGTTACTCAATTATGGAATCCCATGAACCTCATTACATGAAGGATGAAATCCCACTATATTTGGTCATATGCCTTGTCTTTATCCACTTTAATTACAATATTTTATTCCAAAACCATATTGTGGATTTCATTAACCACTCTTGGGTAACAACCATTGCACCAGGGATAAACATGCCTTAAATAAAATCATGGTGTTCCTCTATAACCTAGAAATCAATATACTGATATAGAAACCTATTGATTATGGAGGCCAAAGCATTGTAGGAAATGGTTCACATAAAATGGGAGGAAAATGATTTTTGTAGGAGGGTCATTTCACTTTGGTTGTGAAAACCTGAGTGAAAATTAAAATTTGAATTTGAAGGGAATTACAATAAATCACCTACCTCCTTTAAATAAAAACATATCATAAAACACAGCCTTTAATAGATAATACACATTTGGTCAATTTGAATCCCTAGAGAACCCATAAACATCCACATTACAATCACCAAAACCATACCAAGCCCTAATCCCAACCCATGTAGACATAATAGTTAAAAAACACAATGAATATTAAGAGAGAGGGTATCGAGAAGAGAGGGGAATAGTAAAGTAGGGGATTACCGCATTAAAATAACATCCAATCCATGAATAAATAGGTCCAAATTGAATTGGGAAGATGGTATGAGTTCCCTATGTGAACCCCTTATTGATGCCCGGATAAAGGATACCAACAGAAGAGGAAACAATAAAAACGCAAGGGGATAAAAATGTAATTTAAAAAATTTAATGAAATCATAGAAATATTCATAATTTTTATATGATTTTCCAAATTGTGTGTCAGTCATGTGAGATCCACTCTATACACACAAAAAATTCACTTTGTTTGTTTTCATAGGTTAAAAACCATGTGAAGCATATATATTAAAAAAATCGGGATCATCACACTGTCACACGTACTATTTCTATTCACTATGCATAATTATTCAACCAAAATACCAATCTCCATAAAAACACACATTGTCAATAGTTGAACAAAGATTATTTGACTAAATCCATACACTAGTGAGGAAGTACAAAAACTTTATGAATTAAAAGGTAATAGAGGATAACCCGGGATGTATAACCTTATAATTTCTATAAATCCATGTCTAAAAACCATGCAGTTGTGTAATATATTCCATAAATATTAAAAAAATTAGATAAAAATCACTATAATTAAAACATAACCATGAATAAATTAAAATAATAAAAATAAAAATTAAATGTGACATGTGGGTGACACAATTCTCCCAACCATTCCACATTACACCCCATAGAATGTACATTATAAATATATATGTGATTAGAAAAAATGAGACCTTATCACACCTATTTACAGAAACCATAACATATGGGGATAATTTTCAATATCCTAACACCAATATATAATTAATTCTACATATATCCATCATAATTATAAAAAAATAGTCACATAAAACAAGAACCAACAACAAATGTATTTCATGAAAATCATAATGATGAGAGAATTAATGAGAATCTGCCCTATATTTAGAATGAATAAAAATTATTTCAACCATGATGAAATATCTATTAATGAGACTTTCTAATATAAATACAATTCCACAAACCAATATATAAACAAACCATATTCCACCAACCGTAGATATATACAATACCAAATCAACACCTAGAAGGAAGAATTATCCAAGAGACATTTGAAAGTCCCAAATACAAGGTATAATAATGAAGATAATATTTTTCTTACCAAAACAATCCATATATATTATATCTAAAAGGGTGATGAGACTAGGTTACCAAAACAATCACATCTAATAACATCTATTGCACACCATGACTAAATACATACCTTAATCAATAAAATCACATATTATCCATATTTAAGTTACAAAAATAACTTGATGTAATGAAATATGACCTCATTTGATGGGAAAACTCCCATAGTGAACTTAATAACGTCAAACATGTACTAGAATGTTTATAATCAAAATGGGTTTTATGCCTGTAATAGTTACATGAAACACACACTCATGTTCATACCATGCCTAAATTAATTAACCAAACCCCATTAATTCCCCTTAACACAAGGTCAAAATAACTAAATGTTTCTACATATGTCATAGAATAATAAGTGTAATGGAAATTCCAATGAAACCACTTCTCATGATAGAAAAAAATAATCACCCAAAGAACACCACAGTAATATCCACCCTAAGGACATAAGGCTCCAAAATAATTTACCAAAATTTCATAAAACAACCCATCACCAAAAAAAACCCAGGATATCAACCATAATCAAATCAACCAACTGGCATTCCAAGTCTCAAAATTCCTAGTTTCTAAAAAATAAATAGATTATATGTCACCAAATAATAGGAAAGGAACAATAATGATTGTCACTCTATCTAAGTATAGAAAATATCAAATAGTGAGAAAAGAACTACATATTTAGATAAATAGATTAACATTATATGGTAACATTTCAGTAGGAATACCATAAATAAAAAACATGAACCGTTATCTTACATGTTTCCCAAACAAAATAAATTGGTACCATCACACATAGAGTGAAAATATCTAAAACAATAAATCAACCAATGAAAAAAGCCTTAATCTTAGTTTTTATGAAAACAACACATTATGAAAATTTATAGATCCCATTACCCATGAATATATATGATTTTAAAATAATCATACCATCTTCAAACATTCACCTTTATATAAAATCACAAATCCCCAAGGGAATTTCAATTAATTGAATATAGTTTTGAAAACAACTAATTCGATTGTATTATAGGGACCCCATTTGAGTTACTTAATGGTCATTGTTTAAAACACTAGAAAATATATCTCCTACAATAAATGAAAACAATCACTTTAAAACCATAATTCAAGAGAATCAAAATAACATTGAAATATAATAAAAATATTCTACTAAACAAAATTATTCATGATTTCATAAAAGAAATAAATGAATTATATATTTTGAAAAAGCACTAATAAATTCCTTCAGAACAGAATAACATCCAATTAAACCGTCAAACAATAAAATTTTAAAATTTTTCATTTTAAAATCAGACACTCTATGAATGATACCCCAATATGATTAATAACCTTTCTAAACAAATAGTCCACGTCGGTTTTCCATTTTGAACACCTTCTAAATTTCAATATGAAATCCTTAAAATTGAATCCATTATATAAAAACTAACTCCATTTATAAAAAAATGAATCCCTTTTACAATATGAAATAAAGGACATATTTTATATTCTAAAAAAATAGTTCATAATCTTTCTTATTTTACCCATATCTATTTTTCTAAAAGATAATAACACTTAAAATTATTAACAAAAAAATAAAGAAAATACAATACACACCATCATCATGCCCCAAACCCCATCATGGTTTTTCCCATTACTAGGAGTTCCTAAATATATTTATAAATGAATATATAACCCTGATGCGGAACTTTGATCCACTCATCCATCTAGTATTATTGAATATATTCCATTCATGAAAAACTATAAACACCTATCTATAATGAAGAGTTTGTTCATTACCCTTATTTACGGTCATCCAAACAAACATTATACCACTATTTATTTATTTATTTTAATCCAAAAATCAAAAATAACCACAATGAAATATTATAACATTTTAAAGGATATCAACCCACAATTAAGAGTAATCAATATAAAATTTATGATTCGTAATTAAAACCCCACAACCCATGGTACCCCTAGTAAATTAATTAAGGTTGATGATCTACAAAAGTGTTAAAAAGAACATCATAATTCCCCTTGAAAATACTAACAGTAATTTATAATACGTAAACTAATGGTATGATAGTTATCTCAAGAACCTAATCCCATACTGAGATACCTAGCTGTTGATACATTTTTAACAAACTTACACTATATGACATGAACCATCACTTGACCTAGCATACCAATGGGTTAAAATGCCATTCCTACTCCTCACATGATGGAACCTAGTGGTTTGGTCTCAATTTTTATCTTTTGGGAATTATTTCAACCATGTATAATCAAATAATCCAATTGAGTATACTACGAAAATTATAGTCTCCCCTATCATGGAATTTCACATCCATGTATTTGAAACAATAAGAAAAAAAATAATATAATAAACAAACCTATTATATTAAATAAAAATTTATATAAAATATATAAATAAAAAATTACATACAAAAAATTAATTTTTTTCCAAACATCCTAGGATGAATTGGATTATATGACATCCTAATTTTCGAATGGGAATATATATCCCAAATTTCTTCAACATTATAGATAGTGACCCCCAATCGCTCACCACATCCCACTATTGATCTATAGACAATCCCAAACTTCATGAATTGAGTAGAAAATAGGAACTTGAAATAAAAATTTAAGAGTTATATATGCACCTTGAGGAATTGTGTATATATAGGGTGTGAGGTAAACATGAATATTATAATATTACCATATATTCTCTATGAATTTATCAATAATATAGTTTATAAAATTCTTTTTTTATCATAAATTTTGTTTGTTGATTTCATTATAATAAAAAAAAATTCCACCTACAAAATCAAAAAATATACCCATTTTCATAAAATAAGTATTGAGAAATATTTTTAATTAAAAATATTCAAATAATAGGGAACAGACATTTATAAAAATAAAAATTCAGATTCATCATTAAATTCTTCTTCACAAGAACATCTTAAAAATTTCCCATTTTTTATTAATATAATAGTTTGAAACAATTTTCATAAATCATATTTAAAAATATACCAAACCATCCATTTTGAATGAACAATTTTAAAACCAATCAAGAGAAAAAATTATAAGTAAACTAGAACACAGTCAATATGACAACGAATCATAAACATGCACCAAATTACAATTGAATAAAAACAAAATAGGAAAATCATACAATGGTTCAATGTAATTAATTGATCTACTTGGAAATTAAAAACCAAAGAGATATAATCATATACTATATCATATTAACGAAAAAACAATAAGGTAAAAAATTATAGGATTTACGTATCTCAATCCTAATCTACAGATGAGTAACTTAAAATAACACTTAAAAACATTTCATAATTAATTTTAGTACTTTATAACTATTGAGAGATAATTATGACACCCAACACCCCGACTCCTAAATTTAATACTCGAAGAAATATTCATTTCAATATTTTATTTTTTATCAACTGTAAAGGCCCGAATAGAAAAATTCCGAATTACAAAATAAATAATGATTATTGAATATCTTATATACTAAGTATATTTTCAAGTCATGTTCTTTATATAATTAAGATAAAAAATAATCTAATAAGTATAATTTTAATAGTATTAGACATAGAACCTTCCTACAATTTATAAAACAAATTAATTTATGATTGGTCTTTAGCATATTAAAAATATACATTAACATGTGTCATCCTTATAGAAATATAACTTATAAAACTTTTCTATATAAGGTAGGGAAATGAAAATGTATTAAGGAGTGATCTAAAAATCTATTTAAGGGAAACATATAATTGTAGAATTCATGGAATAAACATGGCATAAATATTATAGTGGGAATATTTAAGAATACAATAATCTATTATCAATATGAAATATGTTCTATCTTATATCCATGAAAATAAATTTAAATATATATATATATATATATAATCCCATATTTATGGAATGAATAGACTATGACAACAAAATATAATTATCAAGTCCTTATGCTCAGTCCTATTACTGAATTGGATAGACATACCCCAAATATCAAAACCATTATTTTTATGTGATTTTTCGATGAATCGAAGGGTAAAATAAATATGGGATACATGAATAAACTGATTAAGTCTAACTGATTATATATATGTCTCAATAGAACTAATCAAAATATTCATGATGAATCCTTGGATAAATAAAAAAAATATCCATATAATTAATTATACAAAAAATTAATACATGATAAACTTGTGTATTCCACCAACAATAATCAAGGATTTCAATACATTCCAGACATCAAAAAAGGGAAAGCATTATCATAACCCATCCATAGTAAGAATTTGGATGATTAATATGGTGACCCAAATTTTTATTACATAAAATATTTTATTTCAACATAGAACATTTTACAATACAGAGGATGTTGTGGTGGTTTAGATTCATTTAAATAGGAACATAATACATGCAAAATATATAAACATAAACAACCTTATAATCCACTTAAATTATATAATTCTTTTTCTACTATATTACATATACTGAATATAATATTATAAGGGCATAAATAAATTAATGTAATGAGAAAAAAGTCTAGAATGAAAATAATCAATGGAAATAATTATCATGTAACAAAGAGGAAAATCAATAACATATTATCATATAAACAAGAGGAATAAATTAAAAGAAATATTATGAATAAAAACATGTAAATTATTTAACAAAATTGAAATGATACATTCATAAACATATTATCATGGTTTAACCAATTGGTTTCATAAATCATTATTACCAATGTTATTCACCAATGTTTCAACAAACATGTTATCTATTTAGATAATTTCTTTACCGAAATTGTTTGAAAACTATCAAGTGTAACTATTAATATTTTTATATTTATGTGATCCACATTAATCATAAAAAATCACTTCATCAATAACCAGTTGAATATAAATAATATGTTTTATATCCATAGAATTATATGAATGTGTTTAAAAACATAAAAATAATATCATTTTAATGGATAGAAATGGAATATATGTTTTATATATGTAAATACCCAAATAAGAATGACATATTTATATATATCTGAATACCCATGGAAATGTATGAGGTTTGGTTATTAACAATATGAATATTTCTCAGGTTGAAAAGGTGCATTCAAGAAATCAATTCAGTGGCATTACATTATACATTGTTGCTTATAAAAAGCGCAAAATGGGGTTAAAATAAGGCATTCTATTGATAAGAAATAATTTATTATCTGTTAGTGGTAACATAAATATATTAGTTCAATAAATTTTATTGATATATATAAGGTATAAAAAGGGTTTCTTGTATGATGAAGGAGAAGGGGGGAAATCAATTACATTTAAGATTTTCTTCCTAAAACATGAGGGTAGAGCCCTAAAACGTTGAGGGTTCCTTGGAGGGACTATTTGGGATGTGAAATTAATAGAAAATAATTTCTAATAAATATTAAGGGTAGATTAACTGTTAATGGGTGGTATTTTATCTTGAGTTCAGATGGGTTTTAAATGATAAAATGTATACTATTTTATCATATAATCCATCCACCTGTGTGTAAATTAAATTATTTTTTTCGGTTATTTAATGAGTGGGAGAGAGTCTTGGTAAATTAATGACTTTAAAAAACTTAACCACACTTTCTAGACAACCTAATAATTGTGTGGAATCCAAAAAATAAATTTTATTTTAGAAATCTATTTTTTGGTTTCAAAAAAAAACTATATATCTCAAAATTAAAATAAATATTTAAAATTTGATTTTTCTAAAATTTAAATGATAATTTTATTGATAAATAAGATTAATAAATTTTTAAATTATACTAACATAATAATTATGTCCTAAAATTGTTATGCTCGCAACGTGGAAATTTTAATATTTTTTTCAACAAAATCAACATTTTCAGAGAATTCCAAAAAAATCCCAGAGATAATTTTTATGTAATGATAATGGAAATGAAATTAATTATAAAAAAATTATCTATTTATATTAATTTTAATCCTTAAATAAATATTTATTTAAAGGAATAAAATCATAATTTAAAAATAAATATTATGAAAATTATAATTATTACATTGTGATTTATTAAAATATATTTTCATTAAAAACATTTCATAATATTATTTCAAAAAAAACAATATTTAAAACATCCAAATAAATCATATTTTAATAGAATATTTAAATAGTCTCAAAATATAATACAGTTTTTATTATTAAATAATCAAAACAATTATTTAAATACATCAATGTATCCAACATCATTAATGGACATTAAAATTATTGAATAATGGTCATATTGTCTATCAATAATGTTTGTTATAAAAAATAAATTATTATTATCATATTTCCCTGTAAATATATCATCATTACTAGGCATTATTATTCATTTAAAGTATATCATTGTTCAATATCATTTCCTAAATAATTATTGTATGACTTACTCTCTCTTACTTTTCTATTGGTCTGTTTGTCGGTGGGATGATTATAAGGTATATAGGTGACCTAATATTTTTTATTTACTCTATTTATTCTCTTTTACCCCATTTTAATATCCAATACAATTTTATGAATTATTTTAGACTAAATGGTAAATTCATGAGTAATTATTTAAAGTGTTGATGCTTTCTAGTACACGTTTTCTATTACTATTCCTAGTTATACTAGATCTTATAAACATGTGATGTTCAAAGTTATTAATAATTTAATGTATTTATATGTTATTCTATATTAAAATATAATAAAATAATGTTAAGAGGTAAGAGATACATTAATAAAAGAAGAACATTTTATTGTCATTGCATTCTTCCCCCATTAATGTCATTTCACTAAATAAATTTCATTTTTTATACTAAAGTGAAAACATGTGAGGGTATTTTTTATTCATAGATTCCTATTATTCCCAAAAATCCTCTTAATATTTTTTATTTCTCTATGGGACCCTCAAAAATCATTTTTAGGTGTTTTAACAATTATTCCCTTATATAAACGATCTAGATATGATCATCTTCATATTACAAGTCAGTTTCCAATAGTACACCATTATTATC
Source organism: Viscum album (assembly GCA_963277665.1). NCBI lineage: Eukaryota > Viridiplantae > Streptophyta > Magnoliopsida > Santalales > Viscaceae > Viscum > Viscum album. The sequence goes on from OY728131.1 coordinate 37,521,065, forward strand.
TACTATATGTGATAGTTCAAACATATATGTTCTTTATAAGGACTCATAGAAGACATCATGGACATTGTATTTATTTTATGGTAGTTCTAATTAATATGAAATCATTTTAAAATGCTCTAGAATATCATATAGTCCAATTTACCTTAGACTTAGTATTTTCCTCTTTACAAAACTCATTATTCCCTTCCATGGTGATACATTGAGTAATATGTTTTCCCAAAATGGGAACTCAAAATATATATTTTTTTTCAGTATAATAGTTTTTGGACATTGAAAATCCATGATATGTTTTTGAATCACATGAATATTTTATGTAGGATCCTTAACTATGTCTGGTCCCAAATATTTCCCCAATCTGACGTCATCCCAACATATTGGGGTTCTACACAATTTTTAATAAATATATTAAAATGGTTCCATTTGAATTCATGAGTAAAAACTATAATTATAGTATAATTCCACAAATAGAATATGTGGATCCCATATCCATTGAAAATATTGTGCAATAGATCATAAAATATCATCGAATTTTTTAATAGACTTCTTAGACTACCTATCATTTTAATGATGGTAGTCTATATTCACGTGGAATTCTGTATACATTACCTTTTTGAATGATCCTCCAGAATTCATAACTAAATATTGGGTCTCGATCAAGAACAATTAAAAGTGGTGCTCTATTTAATTCCACTACTTCCTAAAAATATATATGAGCTTGGAGCTCCAAAGAGTAATCCTATGTTATAAATGATAAATGGGATGATTTTTTTAATCAATTGATGACTACCCAAATATAATTTCTATCATTGGGTGTCTTGGGAGGCTAATGAGACATTATATAGTGATTTTAACGAACTTGTCCAAAGGTATGGTAAATAACTGAAATATTAATTTACGTAATTTCCACTCTAAATTTTCTTGTTTACACAAAAAGAACCTTATGGTGTAATCAAATATATCCCTTTTCATATTATTCCTACATTTATGACCACAAAGTTCCAATTATATTTTATTTCTTCCAGGGTGCATAGAGAATATTTCACAATGAGATTCATGAATTAGCACCTTATTTATCTCCATAATGGAAGGGATACATATAATTGTAAAAAATTTAATTACACCATAATGACCAATATTTATTTTGGAAAACAAATCATTTTTCATGACCCGTATATTTTTTTGCATCAAAGGATCATCTCTTTTATCTTTTTTGATCTTTTATAGCAATTTTTTTAGAAATCATTTGGGATAGGATTGATTATGTCCCATCAATTATGATTCGTATGCCCAAATATACAAAGTTATTGATTTATAGATCTCGTTCAATCCTCGTAATTGTAAGAACACTATGATCTATCCTACATTATTCATCTACCACCATGTTCTCACTATCGAAGTGAAACTGAATTGAAAATTCAAAATATTTAAAAAGATCAAACATTTTATTTTGTACCATGTTCATTTCATTTTATGTGAATATATACTTAAAATTTTGTTTCATATGTGTATATCACACCATTACCCAAAATGATTGTTTCTTTATAATGGTAGAGAAAAAATTACTACTGATAAATCTAGATCATTGGTAAGATAATCATTCCCCTGACTCATTAACATTCCTGATTCATAAGCAACAACATAGTCACTTTTCATGAGTACACATCCCTGTCCTTTTAAGAATGAATCAGTAAAAATATAAAATCCTTCCCCATTATATTGAGAAGTTAGAAAATTTTCACTAAGAAACCTCCTCTTTAGTTATTGGAAGCATTCTTCAGACTCAATTTTCCAGACTAATATAACTCCCTTTTGAGTTAACATGGTGTCATTATAATTTCCAGAATATTTTTTCACACAATTTTTGTTGAATCCATCTAGATCAAGGTAACTACAAATATCAATGACACTTTTTGAATGTGGATACTTCTCTATGTCTCTTATCATTTCTGGATTTAATGATATTTCCATGCCATAGTAGATGGGTCCCAATAAAGAAACCTTTTTGGGTTCAAATGAACATTTTTTTAAAACATAACGAATACATTATCCTTTATATATGCTAACAATATGGCCATTACATTAACTTCTTGATTCTCATGAATTTTAGAATAAATCATAATAAGATTGATATATAATACCATGAAATTAAAAAGTTAGTCCTTAAAGACTCTATTAATCAAATCCAAAAATATTATTGGGGAATTAGAAAAAACAGAAGGTGAAAAAACATAATGGACACATATTTTTCAAAAGGTATTATTTAGGACACCTTTTTCTTAACCCTCAAATTATGGTTCATTGACCAAATATGAACATAAGAAAAAAATTGGGCTAAATGATGGTGATCGAGCGGATTATGAATCCTTGCATGAGATTATTTTTTATTTACTGTGATTTCATTAAGATATTTGTAACCAATGAAAATTCATATTGATCCATCTAAATTCATTACTAATAGAAAATTTTCTCACCATGGATATTCACTTGGATGAAAAAACCTTTCTCCATCAGATGCATAAGTGAATTTTTTTAATTCCTCCAACACCACATATTCAATTATATGTGTTTTTTTGGGATATATTTAGGGGTAAAATTGGTAACTCTACCCCAATATCAATGGGATTTCATAGTATCAATTAATGGAGTAAATAACTATACTTATGAACAATGGGTATATTATCTATCTTTAAACCTTGTATTCCTTTGTAATTATCAACATTCATTTCGATAAATAAGGAAATAAGAGGTGGATCATATAAAGACTCATGATGGTAAATATATCCTTTGAATATGATCAAGGGGTTCCCTTTTACGAATACAAAAACATCCTTACTTATATTGTTAAACATGGAATAATAATTTTAGAACCAATCCATCCTAGTATAATTTCAAACTCCACCATCAGAATGGTCACAGATTTTTAAATGATATTTTTCTCACCAATGATAATATGGGAAATCTTATATTTATATATTTTATTCATGAATAGTTCTTATAAAAGTTTTAGTAGACTACACCACTACTTTTAGTTCATGTAATAACATGATTTTTATATTAAACCAAAAAATGAAATAATGTGTAGAATTAGAATCAAACAATATGCATTCTATATTTTAGTATAGGAAGAGTGTACTTACCAAAAAATCATTTGGTGCCTCTACATTAGCCATCTTAATATTAAAATAAATAACTTTCCCTATGGAATTTTCAAAGGTAGATAATGGTTTTCTACTATTGTATTTTTATTTGGACATTATATTAAAAAATTACCATATTACTTGTACTTAAATCATTGCACAATATGTTTTTTCCAAAACCGTTGTCCTAATGCCAATGTAATTTAGACATTTGGGGTTTATATATCACATAATTTAATGTTAAATATATCGATATCTTTTACACATTTAAAAAAATTATACTTTATTGAAATAAAATTCCATATATTCATCCTTCGAAATTTGTCAAACATGGGATGCTACAATTTCATCTTTTTTAGATTATACATGAAATTGTGTACCATATTTCCCTTATTTTAATTTTGTTATAGAGCCCACATGGAAACTCTAAAATATATTTAAACCTTTAAATCACACCATCATATATCTTCATAACTTCTAATGTATCAGATATCTAAATAGTTTTGAAGATGGGGCCTTATTATTCTATTGAATCTTTTTTTATTCCTTTCATAATTGATTAAAATGATTGAATAATAACCTGAAATACATGAAACATTTATCTATTATCCCCCACTGAATGATTCTCTATCTTTTTAAATAAGGAAATTTTATCTCCATTTTTTGAACAAAGGGTACTATGAAAATACTTGATGAAAATAATATTTTTGATGTCTACCCATCTTATAGAGTCTACCTAAACCCTGGCATTCACATTCATGATCATTTTTTCCACTGAAAAACATCTACCTACAAGTTATAATCTACCTATGTTAAATTCAATTATTTAGTAAAATTGATTAAAAAAAATATATTTTCTATAGTGTTGATTAATTTTTCTGTAATGTGTGGGTCAATGGTTCGTCTAAATTTAAGTGGTTAAAAGAGGATGAAATATTTAACATCAAGTTATCACATCATTATTGAATTATCATAATTAAAATGGTTTTATTTTATTTTTATGAAATGAGATATGTAATTCCCCATTATAATGAAGTTTTTAACTCTAGATCCCCGAATATTTGGAAAATAATCATCACATTTTTCATTTATTCAATTTTTTTGTCAAAATTTATTCGATTTTCTACCATTTGTTTCTATAAGGGAAAAAATAATTATAAAAGTTGATACTATTTGAACTTCTATATTGAAACTTTTAAAGGAAATGTTTTTTTGAACACTTTCTAATATCACGATTATAGGATGATATACTTTAATATTTATAAAAGTTATACATTATCAATATAGCCTTAACATTTTTTTAAAATCTTATGATTTAATAAGAAATATGCCCTAGGTGTGGAAAATAAGTGGTGAAACAAGGCCTATTATCAGACCCCATTTCCAGATTGATTTTAGATCAATATAATGTTTTGGGATGTTACCCTTCGATAAATATATACTATATCCATATTCACTTGTAGTCTCTAGTAAAGAATTCATGTTCATGGAAATAAATCACATAATAATCACAAAAATATTCATATATTTTACTATATATTGATATACATTTATACTTTTAACTATGTATTTACACTGCTAATTTATACAAAAACCTATAACATCCTCTAATACTAAATATGGTGATGCTCATTATATTTACATAATTCATTAATTTTATGATAAAACTTTTGTCAAATTATAGTATATTTTTGAGGTTTAGTTTCATTGAAATAAGAACATAATAAATGATAAAAATACATAAACATACTTCCAATAGACTTGAAATAATGTATCATATGTTTATCCTAAATTACATTTACAACATCTCATATCCTAGGGGCATACATTAAATATAGGGTTGGGAATAAATCCAAACAAGGAAATAATTAAAGGAGAAAATTATCATGAGAAAAATTGGCATATCAATAAGCATCAACTATATAACCACGAAGAATATCATTATAGAAATAACATGAATCATAACCTATAAATATAGTTACAACATAAAAATTCCATATTAATAGGTATGTCACATATATTTATACTAGGGTTTCATAAATCATAATTACCATAGTTATTCAATAAGGTATTGTAAAACCTGTCATATTAAGAGATAACTTTTTTAACAATTTAATTGGAGGTCTATCGGGGTGAATCCTTTAGATATATAAATTCATTTGATTTAAATATACCATGAATAATTATTTCATCAATAGTCCATTGAAAATAAACAATGAATTTCATTTAAAAATAATTTAGTATTAGTACATAAATACATTAAAATAAATTCATTTTAATCCCATGAAAATGGAATATTGGTTTTATAATTATAAATACCATAATTAATAAGATATATTCACATCTAGGTGAATACACATGGGAATAGTATAGGTTTGGTTATTCACAATATGTTAATTTCTAATAATGAATAGTGAAATTCATGAAATGAATTTTGCAGCATGACTGTATAAATTATGGATTATGGAGACAAAAAAATTGTAAGATCCTAAGGTATATCATTGATAAAAACTATTTTTTTAGGTAATAGAAACATGAAAATTTATAGATAATAAATTTTATTGAAATTTATATGGTATAAAAAAAGGGATACATAGATGAAAAGGGATAAGAGGGAAATTCTATTACATTGGAGATATTTTTCAAACAAAATTTACGGTGGGACCTTGAAACCTCATGGAACATTGAAGTGTACATTTTTGAGGTAAAATGACAAAAATTTAATTACCTACCAATTTTTAATGGAGAGTAATATATAATTAATGGTATTTATACATGAGGAGGGGTGGGTTTGAATGGATTATACAATGATTATTTTATCGTATAATCTAAAAAATTGTGGGTAAAATTTATTAAAACCAATTTTCATGATAAATAATGAGTGGGGATGTGTTGATATATATTAAAATAATTAAAAAAACTAACTAATGCATCTATTGAATCTAATAATGCATTGAATCCAAAAAAAAGAATTTTATATTAAAAAAAATTCTCTTTTAGAAAATGAATAAATGTATAAATAAATATAACTATTTATAAATTTTTTTTATCCATACTAAATTGAATTTATATTTTTAAACATATTTCATAAATATTATAATCATAAAAACATTAAAATGTTGTCAGAAAATGACATTTCTCATGATGTGGAACTTTTCACTTTGTCACGAAAAATTCAACTATATCAGAAAATACAAAAAAAGATTTTTAATATATTTTTTTCAATAAAATAATTAAATATATTTTCTAAATATCATTATTTGTATATGAAAATTTTAAATTGTAAATAAACCATTTTCATAATGAAAATAAATATTTTAATATAAATATCAACTTTGTAACCATTTTAAAAATAACATTATGATTCATTAAAATATATTATCTTTTAAAAATACATTTTATAATGTTAATATAAAATAAAATTTCGGTTAAAACGTCCATGTAATTAATATTTCAATATAATAATTTTATTTTCGTGGAATATAATCTAATATTTATTTTTAATTAATCATGACGATCATTATAATGTGTTGACATAATAGTCAATAATAATGATAGAATGTTTTATTAACTACTAGTAAAAATTTTGATCAATTTTATTAGTTAAAAACATAAATTATGATGATCATATTTACCTGTAACTAAACCATAATTATTACTCTTCATTATTTATATTGATTATATCAAGGTGTATCATTGCTTCAAAAATAAGTTTTGTATTACAAACTATCTATTTCATTGATATTATGGTTTTGATGGATGTGATTATTTAAGGGGATCATTCTGACCAATATTTTTATATTTTCCATTATTTATTGTCTTCTCATTTTATATTGTAATATTAGGTATAATTTTAGAAGATGTTGTGTATGTTATGTAACATTCATAAATAATTTAATAATGTGTCGATGGTTTCTAATATTTGTTTTTTCATTGATAATAGTTATAATAGTTTATGTCAACACATAGGGTTCAATGTAATTATGAAATTTAAAATTATTTATTTGTAATTATATTGTAAAAAATATTTAAAAGATGTTTTTTGAAATAAGATATCCATTAATATAAGAGTGACATTTGTTTGGGGTCCTCAGAGATAAACACCACATTGTAAACTAATATATAGTCATATGTATTTGAATTATAATGTTACATTATTCAAATACTATATCACATGTAACTAGAAAGTTAATAATATCATAACCCATACAGGAAAAGATATTTTTTTTTAAAAAAATATAGTAAACATTCTAATAATCATTTTCATTGGAATTACAATATACAGAATGAAAATATATTTCCTGGTGATAATGGAACAACATTATATGTATGTTAAAATCATCCAATATGAATTATTTTAAATTTTATGTTCACAAAAAATAGAGTAAAAGGTATATGGAAAATTCAACTGTGGAAAAACCTGATCATTGTCAACCAGTAGATATACTATGGATAGATTCAGAAAAAACATATCCATAAAATTGTGAAAAAAATTTAATTATTTTATTGTGGTTGGAATTTTTATCCCAAAAATAGAGAGAATACCATATAATATAATAAAATATTATAATGTACCCAACAAATATGAATTAATTTCATGGGAACAATTATAACTGTTTGAATATAAACTGAGTTACCAAATATTATATATAATGTGGCAAAAACTAAACCAATTGTCACATGAAAAAGGGAAAATGATTTTTGTTGAAAATATAAATTAATTAAGGGTGTGTGATAAAAATATATTCTTATTTACTATACATAACATTGAATTTAGATATGATGTACAAAAAATAATATATCTCAAAGAATCACAATTGAGACAATGAAATATCACGACTGGAGTAACACTTTAATCAGTACACATTCCAAGAGAGGGATTGTAACAGATCAATAAATAACATGATTAAAAAATAATTCATGATGGGATATCTAAAATATTAATTATATACACTGAAAAAAAAATTAATTTTGCTGCATAATAGCAAATTATCTTAGAATGATAAATTTGATACAAAACCTATCACCTACTCCTGATTCATTATGAACATGCATTAAATAAACAAAATAATTAAATAAAGTTGTTTATATACATACCAAATAAACATATTTGTTGGTCAGAGTGGATACTCAAGAGGGGGGTGAATTGAGTTCCAATAAAAATTTCTGTTGAAAATTTTTTCTATTAAAATCCCAAATTTATAAAACAAGTTAGACTGTAGTGAATTTTTAAAACTGTAAACGTTCAATTAGTTTCTCAAAAGATTGATTAGGAATCAGTTAATTTAATCAGATGATTAAATTAGCATTTGAAACTAATCTACTGATTTACAATAATTACAAACACATTCAAGATTAAATATCAGTGTAACTTTAAAATAGTTCTATATTTCAATATAATAGAAGCGTATTATAAATTAGATATTGTATACATTAAACATAAACTAAAAATGCATAGCAGATATAACCAATAGGTTCTGTCTCAAGCCGAGACTTAGTCCTCTTAAACAATTTATATAAAAGTGATCCACACCCTAGATCGGGGTTAACAACAGTACAAGACAGTCCAGGCCAGGCAGGTACCTCTACCACAGTTCTTCATGGGAAACAAAAATAAATACCAAGCCACACAAGGACCTCTTCCACAGTTGTCATGGGTAAATAAGAGTAAGGTGTTTTTGTGCGAGGATTGGGATATCATCTAGTTCAGCACAAGAGTCAGTGTGTGTGTGTGTGTGTGTGTAAGATATACAGAGTACACACACTCCTCGAAAAAGTAAATAAAGATACCACTTAGAGAGATTATATGAAATATTAGATAACTCCAATGATTAGAAGTGCAGCTCTAGACTCGTTGGATTCACCAGAAATTCTTCTAATTCCTTCTCTGGTTTTTCTGTTGAAAAATAGAGTGTTGGGGTTCAACTTTTGTTCTTCAGGAGTGAGATGTTCTCTTGACATCAGATTACTTCGTGTGTTCTTTAGTAGTGCCAGATTGTATATATGATAGTTCTTTGAAGATATTGTAATGTGTTCTACTTCTGTTCAGTACAGTGCATGCATGTATTGTCTTCGCGTATTGCTCTTTTTCACTCTTGAGCATTTGGGTGCACTCTTGCGTATATCACACTTTCTACTGTAGATCAATCTTCTTTATATTTCATAAGATCCAGCATTAGGAATGATTTCATCTCCATAGGTACGAGGTACAGTTTCCTAACAAGCCAATAACTATCATTAAATAATATTAAATGAATTAAAACATCAAATATTACTGTTAGAATTATTTAAGTAATATTGAAAAAACGGTTAAGAAACGATGTCACAATAGTTTTGAAAACGGTGTCAACTTGAACTGGTTCGTTCTTCACGGTGTGTCCATCTCAGTGTCTCCATGTCACGGTGTCTGAGTCACGGTGTCTGAGTCACGGGGTCTGAGTCACGGTGTCTAAGTCACGGTGTCTAAGTCACGGTGTCTGACTCATGGTGTCTGACTCACGGTGTCTGAGTCATAGTGTCAGACTCACAGTGTGTCCTTCACTGTGTCTGATTCACTGTCTGTCTTACTGTGTTGAACTTCATGGTGTCTTGATACATATAAAAATAACTGTATTCAAAATTAAATAGTAATATGCATAACATGAGTTAAGCTTTACCATTATAAGGTAAGATGAATTGAAACATAAATACAAAGGTTTGATAAGATAAGTAAGATTTGTGATCATGGATAAGATTTGTAAATAATAATGAGATTAATTAACAGTAATAGGATTTTTGATCATTAAAACATGATTAATACAAGAGGAGTCCAACAATCTCCCCCTTTTTGATGATCAAAAATCATGTATAAAAGAAATTAAACGTTAGAGAAAATAACATATATAATAATAACAGATAAAATACTAAGAGATAACTCTTCTCACTATTTCTCCCCTTTTGGGATTGTCAAAAAGTAGAGGGGATGGAGTAAAACAATGAATCTTCCATTAAAAAAAGTTTAGAATACATCATATAGTAGAAATACAAATAACAAAGACATCCCATCAAAATAAAAGCAGTCACTAGTCTTTTTCAAGATATGGCCTTCTCATTGCCTTTATCAGTTGCTGATGTGGAAGAAGGCATAGAGGTAGTAGAAAAAGATGGTAAAGGTAGACCTTCAAAGATAGATGGATCCAAATATAGAGCTGTAGAAGAGAGTGTCTGTGGCTGATCAAGAATGACTGGTCTGATCTGAGATAGGGCTTGGCTGACTAACATGGAAGTTGAGGCTAGGGCTGTTTGACGAGGTCGAAGAGGGGCATCTGCTAGAGAAACTACAATAGTACTCTGCACATGAAGATACGACTTCAAAAGATTGATGAAATCATTAATGATTTATCCACCATATTTCATAGCCTTTTCAAAATCATCCTTATTCTCCATGAATTTGTCCAAAAAATATGGCGAACTCTGTGTGTATCTGAACTTGAGTTTTGAAATCCTGAGTCACTGGAGGGATTTTCAGATTCTCCACAAGATACTTAAAGTTATTTTTCATGTGACTTTTAGAGAAAATCCAGGTGAGATTAAAATCTTTCTTCTTGGTGATATCCTGTTGAGCATCATTGGAAATCTTTGAATGAATCTGAATAAGATCAAGTGCTCTATAACTATTCTTCACAACATCAGATAAAGAAGACAAATCTAAACCACTGAAGGAATTCTGAATTTCTTCCTTGATTATGGACCTCAGAAGAGAATCATACAAAGAATTAACAGAAGGTTGACCAGATAGAGGAGAATCTTTTACAGCTATAGTTAGAGCATTGAGTTGTTTCAAAACCTTTTGAAGACATCCATTGTACTCATCTGTCAGCTTATTCAGATTTTCTACAAGCTCTCTCATTTGTTGCATAATCTTTGTGTGTCATTCTCCAATATTCTCATCAAAATAAAACAGATATGGATGAACTTGAGGTACAATATCTCTAGAAAAGTTGGAAACATTTGGTTCAGGAGAAGTAGAAATAGGTGCAGGAGCAGAAATAATCGGAGTAGGCTATGATCTTGAAGACAACTCTTTTTGAAGGTTTTCCACCATATCTATCAAATTTGCAACATCAGCACTAAGCAACTTATTTTTAACTCTGACTTCTTGTATTTAATGGATCATCTTGGGTTTAATATGCATAATAATATTATACAAAAGAATCAAGGAATCTTCCGGACTTAGTTGAGTCACAGGATGAGGTTGAGAGGATATAATCCTCTCAACTTCAGCTAAGATAGACTCTCCAAAGACATTCAAATCATCTTTAGTTAAAAATCGCTATTTATTGGGTAAGAGTGCAGGTGAAGGTAGTGGTACATGTTAGGGTGCAGATTCTGGTTGAGGTTGAGGTTCTAGTTCTCGCTCAGGGTGAGTGACTGATTTCAATTGAAATAAAGAGGAGAGATCTGTTACAGTTGCAGTCACTTTCTATGATTCACTCACATCATAAAACCTGGGGAATTTATAACGAGTGTACGCAAAGTGTGACTCAGTGTAAGGAGGTGCATCACCAGGTTCAGAATCAGATTCAACATACTCAGCTGCACTAGGTTCAAGGTTTTGAGGTTCCAACCCCTCATCAGGTGCTTCCATTTCAAGGACTATAGGTTCAGCAGCATGGAAAAGATCTAAATGATAAATTATATTCTCCTCAGCCATTTCTTGCCTTGCCAACTAAAAGGAAATTTCCATACTCTATTAAGTAGAGGGTATGTACTTAGGAACAGATTTTCCATAGGCTGTTCTTCCAGACATGCATCTTGCACAGAATCGAGATCTTCTAGACTAGCTTCTAGCATCTCAGGGAGGTTTTCTGCACCACCGAACACTTCCATGGCTTGATGCTCTAAAACAGGGATAATCAAATATCTTGTAGCCTCAGGTTGGGTTTCTGGATCAACACCCTCTCTTGAAATAGGAGCTTCTTCCTCTCCAAAAACACCAGGAGGTTCTTCTTCTCTAAGAACAACAGAATCTTATTTTTCCTCGCTAAGAGGTATTTCAGTAGGAACATCAGTAGGGACATTAGTCCTTTCCTTCTCAACAGGAGCTGTTTCATTTTGAGGTACATGAACTCCTTCTCTAGGTGTTACTTCAGCTGCCTCTTCTTCTTTTTCTTCATCCTCTTCTGGATACTCAGCTATCTCATCTGGTTCCAAATCGGGATCAGTAATATTTTTTGGCCTTCTTGGATAATCAATAGGATTATATTTCTTATAAATTTGATCATTATCTTCAACCTAATACTTCTTCCAATGGTTCCAATAGATTTTCATCCTTCTGATGGTAGGTTTGGACAAATAAAATCAAAATCCATGATTACTTCTTCATTTGGTCCAACCACTCCTTTGGAAACTAGCATAGTTGAGATCATCCTTGAGTAAAACAAGGAGGTGGATTTGGATGTGAACATATTCAGTTCACAAATGGGGTGAATGATAAATTTTTAATGATTGATCTTATGTTCATTCTTCATCATATGGATCAAGAAAACATCATGATACTTCAACACAGCAAACTCACCCTTCCTTGGGCTAATCAAATTCGGAATAAACATAAACTCCACCCTTGTCTCTCCATCCAACTCAGCAGCTATGACCCTTCAATTGGTGCCATTTCATGTTAAGATTTCCAAGGTATTATTTAGGTCAAATATGTCGGTTGTTGTAAGAGGGTCTCTCTGGTAGTCATCACAAATACCTTCATGAGGAATACTTATGCTTGTAGCCCATAACCTTGAAGTGAAGGAGCATTTTCAACCATTTATCCAGCTTGTTAGCATAAAACATTCTCCTGCATGAAAGGAGAATATTACATACTGGTAAAACTGATATTCCAACCTCGGGTATATTGGTCTATCCCTTCGGGAGAACCATTCGAGCCATCCTTTTTCTCTGAGGACTTTTAGAACCAAAGACATACTAGATAGCAACAACTCAGGACCAATATCTTTCTCAGGAACTACATTACGGCTTACTAGGTTTGGATTTTGGGGACCATCGTGATCTATCTTCAGTTCTCTCTTCTTTATCCTAGAACGTCACTTCTCAGATGAGGGTGAAGATGGATGCTTCATCCTTGGCATTCACTGAAGGTTTATGTGAGAGATAAGGAGAGATGGTTTTCAAGGTAAACAGGGTTCAAGAGAGAGTTCGAGTGGATAATCAAGTTAAACCCTTATCTTTTATCATTTGGGAATGTCAAACGTCATAAATACCAAAACGCAGGAAATGGAAATAATGGTGAAATAAAAATTACTGCGATACGGGTTAAAATAAATGTATAAATAATCTTCATGGTGATACCATGAGCAGTCATTAAGGTGAAATGAGAAACACTCATCATGGTGAGATAGTTGGTGGTTGTCACGGTGAGACAGTGAGTAGTCTGTGCAGCCACAGTGAGATAGTGAGTGAATTGTTCCGTCATGGTGAGATAGTTAAGTGACAAACTGTGAACACAAGGTGATAACTGTGAAACCATAAGCAAAAAAACAGTAACTGAGAAACAGTGAGCACGAAACCGTAATGTAAAATTTAGTAAAATATTAAACATTAAGACCAGTAAGATATCTATTTATGATTGATCATGCCAACATCATGTATGATGTAATATAATCTCTCAAAATTTAATGGTTTAGTGAATATATCAAGAAGTTGATATTCAGTACCAATGAATTCCAATGTGATATAACCTTTATGATAATGATCCCTCAAAAAGTGATGTCTTACATCAAAATTCTTTGTTATTGAATGTGAAACAGGATTCTTGGAAATTTTAATAGCACTTGTGTTGTCAAAATTTATTGGGACATGTCTGAATTGATATCCATAGTCTAGTAAAGTGTGATTTATTCACAAAATTTGTGCAAAACAACAACCAGCAGCTATGTATTCAGCTTCTACAGTAGATAATGCAACAGAATTCTATTTCTTACTACACTATGGTACTAGTTACTTGCCTAAAAGTGACATGTTCCAGAGGTTCTTTTTCTATCTACCTTACATCCAAGAAAATCAGCATCATAATAACTAACTTATTCAAATGATTTTCCTTTTGTATAGAATAGTACTAGATTGGGAGTATGCTTGAGGTATTTGAAAATTCTTTTTACAAAAATTAAAAGTGATTCTTTAGGTTTTTCTTGAAGAAGAGCACACATACAAACACTAAACATAATATTAGGACGGCTAGAAGTTAAGTAGATTAGACTTCCAATAATTCCTCTATAGGTGGTTTGATCAACAGATTTTCCATCTTCATCAACATCCAACTTACAGGTGGTACTCATGGGAGAGTCACTACTTTTAGTGCTATCAAATCCAAAACTTTTTAGAAGATCTCTAGTATACTTACTTTGAGTTAAAATAATTACATCATTATTTTGAAATATTTGAAGTCTAATAAAGAATTTTAGTTCACCCACTAAACTCATTTATAATTTGTATTGCATCATTTTAGAAAAATCAACACATAATGAATTTTTTGAAGATCCAAAAATAATATCAACAACATAAATTTGATCAACTAAAACATCTTTTGAAATTTGTTTTATAAAAATGGTAGGATCACTTATACATTTGTAAAACCTTTTGAAATAATAAAAGTACATAATATGTCAAACCAATTTCTTGGAGCTTGATTTAAACCATATAAATCTTTTGATAATTTGAAAATATGATTTGGAAAATGAGGGTTTGTAAATCCAGGTGGTTGTTAAACAAAAACTTCCTCAGCTATATACCCATTTAAGAATGCAATCTTGACATCCATTTGATATAGTTTGAAATTCATATGTGCATCATAAGTAAGTAGAATTATAATGGATTCTAGTCTGGCTACTAGAACAAAAGTCCCCTCATAGTCAATTCCTTCCTCTTGACTATAGCCTTGTGAAACTATCCTAGCCTTGTTTCTAACTATATTTCTAGATTCATCTACTTTATTTCTAAATACCCTTTATTGCCTATGACAAAAGTGTCCTTTGGTCTTTATACCAGTTTCCAAACATTATTTCATTCAAACGGATTAAGTTCTTCTTTCATAACAATTACCCAAAATTCATCATTAATAGCAACATCAATGTTTTTAGGTTCAAGTTGTGACAAGAAATCTTAATGTTCAACCTGATTTCTAATAGAAGATCTATTCTGTGTTCCTCTATCAAGATATCATACAAAAGCATCTAAAGGATGATTCTTTTAAATACTAGTTGATCTAGTAAAGGTAAGACTAGAAATTTCAGGTTCTTCTCTAGGATCGGGTTCATTTGGAGCATATTCTGAAACATTTCCAGAACTAGTTGTCTTTATAGCAGGTTCATTGAATTTATTATTAAGGTTCAGAACAGATAAATCTTCTTCATGATTTTCAAGAGACGACTTAGGTTCATGTGGATCAGTTTCATCAAATTCGATGTGAACAGATTCGTCCACACACTTGGGTCTCTTATTAAAAACTCTATAGGCTTGGATAAAAATAGAATATATTAAAAAAATTCCTTCATCACTCTTAGAAGAAAACTTATCCAGATTATCCTTGAAATTAAGAAAAATGACTTTGCAACCAAAGAATCTAATGTAGATAACTTTAGGATTCCTATTGTTCCACAACTCATAAGGGGTCTTTTTGAGAACAGGTCTGACTAAGACTATGTTGACGATACAACAAGCAGTATTTACAGCTTCAACCCAAAAGTAAATAGGCAGGTCATATTTATTAAACATAGTTCTTTCAATTTCTTGAAGGGTTCTATTCCTTCTTTCAACCACACCATTCTGCTGAGGTGTCCTAGGGGCAGGGAAATTGTGAATATAGACATTTCGTGAGCAAAAGGAGTTAAAATCATGATATTCATACTCACAGCTATGAACACTTCTCAGGGTATTAATCTTAAGTCCACTAAGGTTCTCTACAAACATGTAGTATTTAATAATGTATGAACAAGACTCACTTTTTTGAGCTAAGAAGTATACACAAGTATATCTAGAAAGGTCATCTACTAAGACATAGACATAATGCTTCCAATTTAAACTAGAAACTCTAGAAGGTTCAAACAAGCCCATGTGAACCAACTCGAGGGGTTGAGAAGTTGACACTTCCTTATTTGGTTTGAAAGAGATTTTGTGTTTCTTTCCCTTTTGAATGGAATTACAAACGTTTTTATTTGGAAACTCAAGTTTGGGTAAGTCTCTAATTATGTTCTTCCTAAACATCTTTCTAAGTGAGTGTATATTATAGTGTCCTAATCTTCTATGCCATAACCAAGACCCTTTATGAAAATCATTTAAAAAAGTAATATTTTTCTTAGCTAAAGAATTCAAATCAACCACATAAACATTTTCATTTCTCAAAGCAGAAAATATTAAAACATTCTTAAAATTAAAAACATTACATGAATCATTTTTAAACAAAAAATTAAATCCATCATCACATAACTGAGAAAAACATAACATATTATATTTTAACCCATCAACTAATAAAACATTAGAAATTAAAACTGAGTTAGTGTTACCAATTTGGCATAGGCCGATGATCAATCCTTTAGAATTATCACCAAAGGTGACATGGCCTCCATCAACCTTTTTTATGCTTTTGAAGCATGAATAATCCCCAAACATATACCTTGAACATCCACTGTCCAAGTAACATATCTTATTATGGGAACTCTTCAAACATGATTCCTACAAAACTGTTTTAAACAGAGAATAATTTTCATACCCTGATTTTCTTGGGTCCAGACAGGTTAATAATCAAAGCTTTATGGACCCAAATTTGTCTTATGGGTCTCATATAATCAGTAGATTCAACATATTTAGAAAGTTAAACTATATTTGATCTATAAATATGTGAGTAACTCACTGAAGCATATGAATTTCCAGAACTGGAACAAGAATAATTTAGTCCAGATTTAGGAATAAATTTAGTTTTAGTAAACTGTGTTTTTCAAGGTTGATAACCTATCCCAGTAGCATACTTTGGTGCTACTTGATTTCCTAGAATTGGAGTTAGAGTGTCTTTTCCATTTGTGAATTTTATATGTCCTTTCTATGTTTCTCATTAGACAATATCAGTTCAGTATTTTCTTTCAAAAGTTGAGCATTATTTTTCTTTTCTATATCAAGGGCATATTTAACAATAGTAGTGAGAGTATGCTATTTCTTTAAGGATTTGTATTTATCCTTACTTCCTTTGAATGTCTCTTATAGCATGTTACAATATTCAAATAGTTCTTCACTAGACATGTTTTCAGATTCAGAATCATATTCATAATCAATTCTAGAATAATAGGAATTTAAAACAGGAGTATCTAACGTTACCTCCGATGTATTTGTCATGATACACATGTTGGATTTTTTAGATTTTTCATCCTGAGTAGAATCAGAATCAGTTGAACTGTCTTCTGAAGCACTCCAAATAGCTTTCATATATTTCTTTTACTTACTATCCATTTAATAATATTTCTTTTTGAACTTCAACTTTGGATAGTTAGTTTTAATGTGACATTTTCTTGTACATCCATAGCAGATAACTTCATCACTCTTATCAGCATTCTTCCAATATTTCTTCCAGTGTCCCTTGTTGTCATATTTACATTTTTAGTTTGATTCTATGAAGAATTTTTTCTTCCTATATAATTTTTTAAACCTCCTGGATATCGTTTCCATTTCAGCATCACTTTCCGAGTCTGAATCTTCACTTATTGAATGTTCAGTTTGTATATGAACTTTGTCTTTGACCATTCTCTTCAAAGCAGATGTTTTAAAGCCTACTGACTTCCTTTTTGTTTCATCATATTCCTCCTTATTCACTTTGAGTTCTTCCTCATACATCAATAATTTACCAATTAGTTCTTTGACAGGAAGAGCTCAAAGGTCACATGATTCTTTGATTGAAACAGAAGTGCTTCTCCATCGGTCTGGTAGACATCTCAATATTCTCATGATTAGTTCCTTTACTGGAACAACCTTTCCAAGTGAGATCATTGTGTTTGATATCTCATTGAACCTGAGATACATATCATAAATAGGTTCATCATTCTTCATTTTAAAATTTTCATATTTAATAGTATATGCATTTAATCTCATTTCATTAACATTGGTTGTTCCTTCGTGAGAAACACCCAAAGTATCCCATATTTCATAAGCTGTTTTACAGGTAGATATTCTATTGAATTCCTCATCTCATAAAGCACAGTACATGGTATTCATAGCTTTATAATTATTATTGCAAGTAGTCTTTGTAGGTTTATCCCAAGATTTTCTTTCAGTTTCTGGAATTTTTTATTGAGTCTCTACAGCTGTCCAAATATCCAAACCCATATATCCCAAATTAATTTTTATCTTAAGTTTCCACTGGGGATAATTTGTACAATTTAAGAAAGTTTGCATGTTGGTAGCAGCACCTTCTAGTCTATTATCCATAGATAGATTTTAGAAAATATATTTAATGAGATAAAATTTAGAATGAACAGAAATTTATGATCTTTAAAGAGTCAACTAAAATCACACATGAAAATAGTGTATTTTGAAAACATTGAAAAAAACACCCTGTGATACCAAATTTTGGTCAGAGTGGATACTCAAGAGGGGTTGAATTGATTTCCAAAAAAAAATTCTATTTAAAATTATTTCTATTAAAATCCCAAATCTATAAAAACAAGTTAAACTATAGTGAATTTGTAAAACTGTAAAGGTTCAATTAGGTTCTCAAATGATTGATTAGGTCTAATTTTATTTAATCAGAAGATTAAATTAGCTTTTGAAACTAATCTACTGATTTACAATAATTACAAACAATTTCTAGATTAACTATCAAAGTAACTTTAAAATTACTATGTATTTCAAAGTAATAGCAGCGGAATATAAATTAGATATTTTATAGATTAAACTTAAAATAAAAATGCATAGTATATATAACCAAGAGGTTCAATCTAAATGTGAGACTTAGTACACTTAAAAAATTTATATAAAAGTGATCCACACCCTGGATCGGAGTTAACAACGTTACAAGACTGTCCAAGCCACGCAGAGACATCAACCACAGTTCTTCGTGGGAAAAAAATAAAGACCAGGCCACACAAGGGTCTCTTCCATAGTTGTCGTGGGTAAACAAGAGTAAGGAGTTTCGGTGTGAAGATTGTGATATCCTCCAATTTAGCACATGAGTCAGTATGTGTGTAGGATATACAGAGTATACACACATCTCGAAAAAGTAAATAAAGAAATCACTTAGAGAGTGTATATGAACATTTAGAAATATCTAGTGATTAGAAGTGCATCTTTGGACTCGTTGGATTTATCAGAAATGCTTCTAAGTCCTTCTCTGGTTTTTCTGTTGAAAAACAGAGTGTTGTGGTTCAGCTTTTGTTCTTCAGGAGTGAAGTTGTTCTCTTGACTTCAGTGTACTTCGTGTGTTCTTGAACAGTGTCAAATTGTATGTATGAGAGTTCTTTGAAGATATTGCAATGTGTTCCACTTCTGTTCAGTACAATTCTTTCATGTATTGTCTTCGCATATTGATCTTTTTCACTATCGATCATTTGTGCACACTCTTGTGTATATCACACATTCTACTGTAGCTCAATATTATTTATATTCCATAATCTCTAACAGTAGGAATGATTTCTTTTCCATAGGTACGAGGTATGGTTTCCAAACAACCCAACAACTATCATTAAATAACATTAAATTCATTAAAATGTCAAATATAACCGTTATCATTATTTAAATAGTATTGAAAAAGGTTAAGAAACAGTGTCACAGTAGTTGTGCAAACAGTGTCTCCTTGAACCGTTATGTGATTCACGGTGTGTCCTTCACGGTGTCTCCATGTCATGGTGTCTGAGTCACGGTGTCTGAGTCATGGTGTCTGAGTCACGGTGTCTGATTCACGGTGTCTGACTCACGGTGTCTGACTCATGGTGTCTCAGTCACGGTGTCTGACTCACGGTGTGTTCTTCACGGTGTCTGCTTCTTTGTCTGTCTTACTGTGTCGAACTTCACGGTGTCATTATACTTAGGAAAATTATTGTATTCAAACTTAAATATTAATATTCATAATATGAATTATGGTTAACAATTATAAGGTAAGATAACTTGAATCATAAATACATAGGTTTGATTAGATAAGTAAGGTTTGTGATCATTCATAAGATTTTTAAATAATAATTAGATTAATTAACTATAATAATATTTTTGATCATTAAAACATGATTAATACATGAGTAGTCCAAAAATATTCATAAATATAACCATTTATACTAAATATTTATGATCATCCAATATATATATATATATATATATATATTAAATAGAGTTAGGATATTTTTAATATTGGGGGTAATCAATCATTTATCACTTTGAACTAGTTTTGTAAAATTTGAATCAATTATTTTTAAAAAATATATCACTATTATAAAATCTAAGGTACTATGAAATATTTTGAAATATAGTTAATAAAACTATAATTTCATTCCATGGTAATTTATGTTATGATTCATGAGGTTGAAATTAGTAATGATTATGTTTCATTAATTTTTAATGAATGAAGTGATATTTATTCATTAAATAGTTATATGTTGATACAAACGTACTATAAAAAAAATTATTTACATATTTACATAATATTATAATAGAATATAACTTCTCATTATCATCCATGATATCAATGAATTGTTTGCGTCAAGTTTGTTGTTTCACCGTCCCAAACATTGACCTACAATGAATAATGGATTATTATGATGACGTAAATTCATAATATCATTATTGTATAAATTTAATGTTATTATTTAGTTTTTATGTTTGTGATATATCATAATTGGAGTTATTTATAAAGTCAATAAAATTTATATTAATTTAATACATAGAAAAAAATAGAAAATTCCCTATTTGTCTTATCATTTTAGATGATTGATTTAATGGTAATCGTTTTATGACCATATAATTAGTTTTATATCAATATTTTCTAGAATAAAACATTAATAATATCATAATAATCAAATTTTACCTTTAATAATTCCATTTCAACCACTGTTTTTTGGTATTAATGTCAAAAAAGAAACATGTAACTGTTTAGAGGCAATAGTCTATAGAAAGCACGAAAGTTTATTTGGTTATTACTAATGGATAGGTTATATGAATAAAAATAAAAATAAAAATATAATAATATTAAGGAATATAAATGATAAAAATATTATTATATTAGTGTTTTTGTAAAATACATTAAATATGACAATTATGAAGAAAACTTGTGTATCTAATAATACTCATGTTAGGGGCTTGAATTTTCCTTTGTGTTATCCCAGGAAATTGAGGCTTTATTCTAAATAATGGTATCTAGAAGATTTTATAAATTTGAGAGGGTAATATTATTTTAAAATTGAATTATTTTCTAGTAAAAATTTCAATAATAGTTTAGTCATTAAGTAGTGAATATGTTACACTTTAATAAGTGAAGAAAATTGTTTTATTTGGAGTAACCCTTATACTTTCAATAATATAATGTTACTTATAAATGAAAAAATGAACATAATTGAACAAATAGAATATTAAAATGAGGGGTAGAATATATTCCACGTAGACACTTCCTTTTTAGATAAATTTAAGTTTTTAATACATTGGTTTTTACTTATGTCATTTTTCCCAAACGTACTTTTATCCTTGTTAATTAATATTTAATACATAATAAATAATTTAAATGTAAAGAATAAAATTTATGTTTTGAACTTATTTTATGCTTCAAATATAAATTTTCAAAATCAATGTATCAAATGAATTTATTAATGGTGTGAAAATTTAATTTTAAAATAAAATAATTTATTCATATAAAAAGAATTTGCAAGGAAATAAACATTTCCATAACTAAATTTATATATATTTAAGAAATAATTATGTAAGATTATTTTAATTATATAATATTAACTATTAAAAAATGAGGATTAAAATGGAATCTAACAACAAATATCCCTTAAAAAATACAGGATTTAATAAAAATACTAAAAGTTGTTTTTTATATTTAAGTATCATTATGATTAGTAGTAATGTTGTTTTCTACATGTTTTATAAGTTGAAATAATAATTTAAAATTTATAAGTTTGTTAAAATATTATATTTTATTACCTAAATGGTTCTATAAATTTCATTGATTATAATATTATGTTAAATTATTAAAAATTATTGGTTTCCTAAAAACTGATTTTTGGCTAATAACCAACCTTTTTAGAATATTATTAAATGTTAATACTCTTTCCATAATGAAATGATGAATTAAAAAAAAAATAATTTAAAACACCAAAATTTATAAATTTGGTTTCTGAATAAAAAATTTAAACAAAAATGATATCATATTTTAATTTGAAGCTGACATTTTAAAATGTTATCAATTTTTGTTCATATTTTGAATAATTTACCATCTAAATTATAAATACAGAATTATAAATAAAAAATATTAAATGTAATTAATCATATGGTTTATTAAATAGGAATTTATATCACATAATAGATACTTTTTTTGTAAAATTAATTTTCAAAACAATAAATTATCTAAATAGTAATTTTAGGTAAACCAATTTAATTTTATTCCAATTAAAATCACCCCTTATTTTATATATACATATAGTTCAAAAATAGGTTACATATATACATTTATTATAATTCAATATCTATGTTTTAGATGTTATACATAAATAAAATTTATTTATTCTAAAATTATGATGCTTCAATTTATGTTAAGTGTTGTGTAAAGAAATAACAAACAAGTTTACATATTTAAATGAAATCCGAAGTTTCAAATTTGGGGTGTTACATTCTCCCATATTAAATAAATTACATCAACAAAACTTCAATCACAATATTACTATGATTTCTATTGGAAACACATAATTATCCTTACCCCACTAGATCATCTTAGGTTTATTTTACATGTGGAATAAAATATATCTATATGGATAATTATTATAAGTTTATTTTTAATGTAATAAAACTTATTCCAAACATAATATATAATTATACTTTGTAATATTTTTCTATTAATTTAATAAATTACATCCCACAAAGAATGAAAATGATTGACGTGGTAACCATACCACTATAGGAATTTATTTATAACTCAATATCCAGTAGTTAGTGAAAACCTACATGTCAAAGGAAATTAGAAATTATAATGTGTAAACTCACAATATGATTCATCAGTTATTTTTTCAAGGGGATTTCCTTGATCATGTGGTTATTGGTGATTGTCACCCTCATTTTCCCTTTTATTGGGAAATTTAGTCGCATAATTCCAAACTCTCTTAAAATTGATGTAGTTAACGTTTAGAGATTATATATTTTTATTAAACAATTTAGTTCAATATCCTTGAACTTCAAACATATAACATTTATCTAACCCCTTATAAAATGTTTTTAAAAAAATTTCTTCTTAAATTTTTCACATATAAGAAATCAAATCCCTTTTCATTCATTATCTTTTTTTAGTTCATCAATGATTAGAATTCATATTTATATACATTCATGTGTTTTGTACATGTATTATATTCACATTATTTATTATAGTTCATGATATGTAGTTTTACATAATCTTATACTTTCCCACTCTATCCCTTATCCCACATAGTTGTCAGTTTGGTCAGTTTTTGCATTTTCCCTGACACCTATTATTAATATAGTTCTATCTGGATTCATCTATTACTAAATCCAATATATTTAACATTAGTAACAATAATTATAATTTAATTATCATAATTAACCATCCGAAAAATCACTATCAAGATTTATAACTTTATAACACTATTTTGTTATCTTTTTTTTCTTACAACTCATCTTGTAGTTGTCTCAGTTCACCCAATATCACTATAGTTTTTACATATAGAATTCTTGGTTCAACCTAGGTAACTTTTATTTGGTGTCCCTCTTACTAATTAACCTAATACATAAAATATTGTTCCAAAATAACCATATAAACTCTTAAAATAAGCTAAACAAAATCATCATTGAAATATATACACTCAAAATCTAATATATCCTTCCTCTAATGACATTAATCATTATAATTATCATATACCCATGTATGTTTATATGATAATTATACACTCTCAATTACATATATTTCCAAAAACCTATTTTAATATCGAATAAATTAAAATGAAATGAGATTATATATAACTCCAAAATTTCACTCTCTTCTTGAACATAAAATGAAATTCACAATTATTTTATACACATTCACTATATATAATAATCCAAGAAATGAGTATAACTTCTATAAAATATCATGAATAAATTATCAACACCAGGGTTACAAATTATAATATAACACACTTCATCCAAACCAACCTTCCACTTATTACAATATTTTATTATGTATATTAAATTTAGGATTTATCCCTACCACAATCATGTGTTTTACAATAGTTATCTAAAAAATATATCTCTTTACCAAAATAACTATTCAAGGTTATTATTACAATATAAAATGTTTCAATATTACTATAAAGTAATCATATTGAATAAAAATACTTCTATGTATCACATAATCCTCATAAATCATAGAATATATTATAAAATCACTGATAAATATCACTCACTAATGAATATAAATAATATTTTCAAGAAAATTTTAATCTCAATACCTTAGGTAAGACTATAAAACTTGAATTTTCCATAATAATATAAATATAATAACATTCTATACCATTTTAATTATTCCACTTTATGTAGTTATAATATATACTAATTTCCAAGTACATAACATTCTCATCAATATTTTCATGATCCTATTTCAAAAAAAATACTGTAACCAAAATAGTAAATATAATATCCAAAATATTTATAAGATAATAGAAATGTGACTAGTTCTACCATTATACCACAATTAATTTTAACATATGATACATTTTGAACAACCTATGAATCTCTTTGTTTAATCATTTTTTATCTATGGTCATTTTTCTACTTACTTCTCAATCTAAATTAGAAAACATCATTATTAAATATTCATAATGATTAGTTATTTTTTAGCGATTTACTAAATAAAATCCAACGAGAGTGTTTCATTAGGATTTTATCCTTTGGTCAATTCATTATACACCTGATTATTAATTATGTAATGATCTACCAAATATTTTCAGGGTGATTACAAATAGGTATGTCTATTCCATAACAAAACCTCCAATCAATTATCAAGGAACATATTTATTGATAGAAAAAATAATTTTTAACTATTTTAATGAACCATGAGGATGTTATCCTACAAATAGAGATAATATTATGGGTCTCACTATAGCAATCTCCGAACAATACAAAAAGTAAATGTGTATTATTACCTTAGTATTAAATAATATAATATTCCAAAGGGTAATCGATTATGATCATATTTATCTTATCATCAAATAAATTATCCATAAAAATTATCATAATCAATAATTTTATCTATATACGTAATTTAATACTAATTATGATTCTCTGAAAATGCACTCCAAGATTTGGGGCTTATTTAAATATACATTATATACATTTTTTTGACACTAACTACAAAATCAACTGGATAAATAGCCAAAAATAAAAACGAAATAATTATACTTTAATCACTTACATCCAAATAATATTTTGAAGTATAGAGTTTTAAATTTGTAAAATAAACATAAAATTATTAATTTAATGTTCATTGTTTCAAATAGACAATTTACCATTTTAAAAAAATATCCTAATTCAGGATAAGCCTTCATTGTATCGTAAAAAATATTTCACATGTATTATACATATAAACTTATCACTTATAAAACATATATCTATAATCCATGTATATGGACATGTAAAAATGAGAGTCCTCAAATGGAATATTAGAGAAACATAAAACTAGCGAAAAAATGGAATTAAGATCGCATAAATATTATTACAGGAATAGGTAGACAACATTAATTCATATTCAACATGAAACTATGATATTTAAATACAGATTAAAATAAATTAAAACATATATAATAATTAAACTAATCTCATACTTAGGGAATTAATAAATCCAAAGATCAACATCCATGGTTAAGGCCATTTTCTATACATTTACATGGTGTTTAGACCACAATCAAATCATCATACTGAATTCGGTATGCATAAACCAAACAGCCAAAGAGGTTTTGTCTCATTAGTCTAGTAATTTCATTGAGGGTATATATAATATTATCCCACCAATAACCGGATTATGTCTATTTAAATCACCATAACATTAAGAAAAACCATTCATATTATTCCCTAACAAAAATTTGGCTGAATAGAATCATGGAAATCTATATAAAGATAAACAAATATCAATACATGATCTAACTACGTTCAAAATAAATAATCATGAAGGATTTCAATAATTTTAATCATGTCAATAATAGGTAAAACATTTATAATAACTCATCCAGATGAAGAAGGTGGGTGGTAAAACAATACATAGTCAAATTTTCTAGAATAACATGTCTTAGAAAAAGATGTACCATATTACCAAATTTGACTCCATTTAAATAAATTGAATATCCAGATTATAATACATTTAAATACTTAATGATGATGTCCAATAATACATAGTCGACTATTTGGAAATTATATTCATTGGAATAATAATATAGTAAATACAAATCAATTTTTAAATGTCAATAGAATAATATTTTCTATTATTGAACATTATCTGTCATGAATTATATAAAACATGATGTTCAAAATTTATTTATCAATGGTTGTATAACTAGGTAAATAATATAATAACATGATCATAATACATCTAGATAAATAAAGTGGACTGTTTTAAAATAATATATCCCAAAATGAGAGAAATATATGTAAAAGTGTTTATATGGTAATAATGTATATACCTAAAATATAATTATATTATTACAATTAATATAATAAAATTTCATATTGTAATGAACCTATAATATATAATTAAAATTTAATGATCACAACACAATGGCCGAAAAATGAGTTACCAAAAATTAGTAGGACAATGGAAAAAAAATAATCAACAAATAATGGAATAATGAAACATGATTTGGATTTTAAATAAAAGTAAAAAATAGAGTATGAAAATTTTATATCTATGGGTAGTTAATATACCTTTAAAATAAAACATGGTTCAAAAAATGTATTATCTCTCAATGAAATAAGATTGATACAAAAAAAGTATTTTCACTAAATAACACTATACTCATAACCCCAAGAAATAGAGGGATTGTAACTAAAACTAAAATACGATTTTTAAAATATTATTAATTATATTATATCTAACATATGATTTATATATAATAAAAAAATTGAGTCAGGTTTATAATACATTACATGTCTTGTCAATAGGAATTTGAGATGGAAACTCTTACCATGTCTTAATTCATTTTTCAATAGCACCAAATGACTCATATAATTAAATTAAGTTATATGAATACATAAAAAAACATATTAAAAATAATAAAATTTATACTCTAAATTTATAATTATTATATATATATACGGTAGTTTTATGCTAGATTCAACATCAATTATAAGTAATCATTTATTTCATTGAACTAGTTTCAAAAAATTCTTTTCAATGTATATTATTTTTCAAAATCATACCAATACTAGATCATATTTTTTATTTAAATAAATATTAAAATATAGTTTATAATATAATAAATTCATTACTTTATAGTTTGGGTTTTCATCCCTACGGTTCAAATTTGTGTTGACCATATTTCGGTGAATCTTAGTTGAAGAATTGTGATTAATAAATTAATGAGTAAAATAGTAATATAACATTAATAGAAAAAAATATAATTATTTAAATATTATATCTTATGGTAACCGTAAATGTGTTCTCATAGTCATTCATGTTACAAATTCACATTATTCCCCAAGTACGTGATTAAACCGACCCATACATGTTTCTACCATAATTTATTGGTGACTATGAGGAGGTTTAATTGTCATATAATTATACTAGAATAATAGTGAAAATATTTAGTTTTTATAATTATTATATATAACAAGTTTATTTATTTATAATGTGAAAACTAATTATATAAATTTATTAATTACAAAAATAGATCATTTTTCTCTTAGTTCACTCATTTTAAATGATTTAATTAACTATAATAGTCTATTGATAATATCTATATTTATTCAAAAATTTATTATAGAATAATTTTATTGATATATTAATAATAATATTTATCATTTAATATTTTCATTTTATACATACTTTTTTGGAGGTGAATGAAAATGAAACATGTTACACCGTGGAGGTGGTTGTTCGCACCTCACATAAATAACAGTTGTGTTTTTGTTAATGTATGAGGTATATGAATAATAAATTATAATACCATTAATATATTAGCATTAAAATAAATAAATTTATTAATAAATTAATATTGGTGTGTCCATAATTAATTTCAAATAAGATAATTATGAATAAAAACTAGGTTGTTGATAATAATCACATTATGGACTAGAGTTTTCCTTGGAAATATCCTTCTAAATGAGGGAATTATTCTATGTAATAGTGACTAGAATAATTTATATATGAAATATGTTTAAAGAAGTATAAAAATGACAAAATTTATTGATGAATTAAGAATACGATATGATTCGTGAAGCAGTGAAGATGTTACCCATTTACATATAAAGGGAAGCAATGCTTTTGAAGGAACTTCGAAATGTTCAATAATATAATGTTACTATTCAAGAAAAAAATGGAATAAATAATTGTTTAAAATTATTATGTGTTGAAATCCACCTCATACTCTCATTTTTTAGAAAACAATTCACTATTTTATTTCTTTTTTGTTTACTGTTTTCCATTTACTAGAAACCTATTTTTATGATGGTGATTAAAATTTAAACCATGATAATTAATTTTAAGGGCAAAGATTATGATTTAATTTTCTACCCTATTTTAAAAATCTAATTTTAGAAATTAAAATAATTTTATCAATTTTATAATTCATTAATTTTCATATTTCAAAATAAATTATTATAATCACAGAATAATTAATATTGATGAAATAAAATTTTATCTAAATTTAATTTATATATAAGAAAAAATAATCATGGATATATATTTTAACTACATAACATTATTTATTAGAAAATGAAAGATATGATTCATATTTATCATTAAAATACCAAAACACCGTTGAAAAATATTTGATTGAATGATAATATTTAAATATTTGTTTATATATTAAAGTAAAATTAATATTAGTGATAAATATTTTTGAAATAGTTTTTCTATGTTCAAAAAATATTTTAAAACAAATAATGTTATTAATAAAATTCATATTTTATTAATTTAATGGTTTCAAAAAATTCTATTTCAACATATTATAATGGTAACATCTTACAAATGACATGTATCATGAAAGCCTTATTTTTCAACAAAATGTTGATCATTTCCAACGTTTCATAATCATATATACTTCTTAAACATTGGTTTGATAAATTTGAAAATTAATTTATAATTTATTAATTTAAATTTAAGAAATTTATGAATTCATTTTGCAAAAAAAATATACATAAAAAATGTTTCTAAATGGAAAATTAATTTTCAAAATATTAACAATGGTTATTCTTATTTTGATTGATTCAATAGTTAAATAACTACTAACCAATTATCAATATTAATAATAAAATTCAATTAATCACATGATTCATGAAATAGAATTTCGTATCACATAAATGATATTTTGTGGACAAAATATTTCTATTAAATAAATAATTTTTTATGTAAAAAAATTTAACTTATTTAATATTATATGTTTTATTTGTGCTATATATATGTACATAACCTTCCAAAATTGGTTACTATTATAAATTCCTTCTAATTTAATGGATTGGTTTTAATTTTCAAACTTAAACACTTACGGTTGATCAAAATATATTGCTGTTATGATTCTGGTTTGTGTTCCATGTAGGGAAAGCTATAATAAAAAATTGAATTATTTAAAATTTATCATATATTTTAATTTATGTCTGTTATATAAAACCTCATGGTATCACAACACTAGAAAAATCCATATTATATCTCACTATTCATTTTGTTTTAACTCTCTCGAGTTGGCGTGGAAAAATTCCTTTTACAATAGACAATCAATTCTAGGGATTTTACACATCATGGTCCATATTTATTCATATAAGACACTCATTAGATGTAAAAAACTGTGAGTGATAATACATATGACATGAAAAAATAATTATTAAATTAATATTAAGTTTATCAAATATACTACTCCCCAGAAAAAAATAACCCCTTTCAAATTTACTTATTAGAATCGAAAAAAGAAACCTGAATATTTAGAATCCCCAACAATCCCCAAGACACTCAACGATTTAAAATGATTCATAGAACAAGGTGGGTCCCAAATATTATAGAAAAAAACTCTAAATGTATCATAATTTCTTTCGAATTTGGAATGAAATTCCATGAAATTACACAACATTTAATATTTCACTTCCAAACATTGCATGGTATCAAATCGATAATCCATCATTTAAAATCCATTTCAGAAGACAAGAATTTTCATAATCTACCCTTTGAAAACATCTAAAAAATTCAACCATGTAAAATGGCATAAAATCTCTTTAAATTTTGTCCATCATCATCCATTTTTTCAAATAACTATTTTAGAGGGAATTTTAAAGTACAACTAGTGTCAAAAGCCTTTTCAATTTAATCCCTCTTTAAATTAACCCCATAAGAAATTACACAAGAATTTGGTATGAAATGAGTCCATTTAAAGTTAAAACTCTATTTAAAATAAAATTAAAATCCACCATGTGAATAATAAAACTTATAATTTAACATGAAATCATTCGAAAACACATGAAAAATTTGTATACTCATTTTATGTGGTTTGTAAAGAAATATGATCTTATTTCAAGTATAAATCATCACAATGAGTAAAAGCTGATGGATACATATCCAATGGGAATAAAAGAACCCTAAATAACCCTTACATATCCAAATCCATATTATTAGATCAATCATATACCCAAATCACTACATGGAGGGTTGTTATGGTTTTTTGATGGGATGAAAATTGAAACATATGGTTAGGAGAAGAGAGGTGAAGTGAAAAATAGGATATTTCAAAATAAACACATATAGAAAAAGGAGATGAAATAGATCCAAATAAAAGGAAGAATAAGTGTTGATCTTCCTATGTGGACCCTTTCTTTGTTATGAAATAGGAGGGGATTAGGATAGTAAAACCTAAAAACTAGATGGTTAAAAATATTATTTTAATAATTTTATAAAATAGGTAAATTTTGATAGTTTTGATTCAAAATAATATAAAACATGATAAAATCACTTGGGTGGCACTTTATAGGAATGAATAACTAATAATTTTACACCCTAATATTTTATGATATTATATTCTTGAAATAAAGTAAATTTCAGAAATATACAAATTCTTATACACATTTAATTTTCCTTATATCTTGTCCAATACCTACCATAATACATTCTTTTATTCCATTCCCTCATCCAATATCTTTGGGACTTCCTATGAAACCTTACATTCAAGTATTAAGGTGTTAGAATTATTATGTTCCGAAATGAAGAGGTATAAATCATTATTGAGTACTATAAATTAATATTTTACCAAAAAATAATTAATATGGTATAATAAATATAATTAGATTTTATTACGACTATGTTTCTACTAATTTCCTCCAATTTTCTATCATATAGAATGAAAAACATTTCTCATGTGTATTAAGACTCTTCCTCTCCACATAGCGGTGTAATTCGTTTTTTAACACCATTTTACTTCGATGGTTATAATGATGAGAATAATTAATATATATGATACTTATTAAATTATTTTTGTATATAAATATAATATATCATTCCAATTTTTATTATTTTGATCCATATTAATTGATAATATAACTTGTGAATATGTGTGTACAATGAACTCCACGAAGCGATGAGATAAATATTTCATGTCCACTATTAATGGAATATTATAAATATTTATATAATTAATATATATCATATTTATATAAGAAATATATATTTTTATATGATGTAATCATTTTTATGAATCGAGGACTGAATGCATCAAACTATAAAATGCATAAAAAAAGAAACAATTAACACATGGAATCAATTATTTTATTAAATAACTATCAATAAATTAGAATTGCATCGTTCTAACTAGATCACATTTGAAATAATAATTTTTTATCTTGATTTGGTATAAATGTAGAAAAATATACATTTATTATAAAGGGGGTCAAAATCAATATTGAGGAATGTTAAACATGAGATAAGGGGTTTCTATAATCAATTTTGCTCTATTTGTTTATATTAAGTCTTCATTTTCTATGATATGCACAAATTATTTTTGAAATGAAATTATATTAATTTATGTAGTATTTTAAATTTTTTTATGTAGATTTAAATTTTTTACACATAATTACTTCATTAATTAATCATACATTAATTATTATGATATTTTTAAGGATTTTTTATGAATTTCCACTCCATTGATACATATATTGTATTATATACCTATTTTATTTTCTATGATGTATATACTACCCGTATTATGTATTTAAAAAAATACATATTACTATTAGTGATTAATGATTCATTTCATGTTTTATATTTCAACCAGTTAAAATTTAAAAGTTGACAATGTGGTATGAATTTATATCACAATCTCATTTTCTAGGATTACATTTATTTTCATTGAAGGGAACATCATATATATCCTTTATAAAATCCATAAAATTTCATATACTTTATATACTTAATTAGATTCCATATTTTCTTCCAATAGTTTCTATATTTGGATATATAATTAATAAAATACATGCTTAAAATAAAATGAGATAATTTTTCAATTTTTGATAAGGAATATTTTTCTTCCACATATAATTTATATTTTTTTTTTCAAAAGTGCATTTTATTTGATCAAATTTTATATTATGTATATTTTATGTTATACATAAATTTTTAAAGGTTAAAATGGAATTATTTTTTTCTCTGACAATATTAATTTTTAATTTCATTCAAAATGATAGAAGGAATGTTCATTTTTAGCATTTACGGAATTAATGGATTTTTCCACTGTCATAATCATTTTACATTATTTATATTTTTCTAAAAAAATTATTCTTCTGAAATGAAATAAATTTATTGAAACATTATATTAATTTTTCTATCCCATTTACATTATTTCTATAAATGGAACGATTTTGGTACAACAACTATATTTCTGAAAAATTTGTTGTCATTTTTATCTATTATTAATTTTACAATCATTATCGTTCTATTTAAACATTCAATTTATTTTCATAATTTTAATTAGAAATTTAATTTATTTTAAATATATATATATTATTTTTATCATGAATATTATTATTAACAAATATTTATAATATTTATAAATATGGTGTTTTAATATTGAAGTTATCTTATTGACTAGGGATATATTAACATTCAATATCCCTTATAGAATGAGTATATATGAACAAAAATAATATTTATTTGAGAAATAAATCAAACATTAAACATATAAGGAATGAATTGGACATGGAGAGATGGTAGGGTCCTAGTTAAAGATTACGCCTAGATGCATTGATAGATTACATGAGACAAAATAGTTTTCAAAACTTATTACACTTTTTTTATACATACCCATCGATTAAATTGTCTTGGCACAAGCCCTTGACAATAAATATTTTAGGACGTATATGACCATGAAATCTAATATTATGTATTTCATTCATCCAATAGTTAGTTATTTTTATCCATGATATTACATCATTTAACATTTTGGTGGATATATTTAACCCTTAGGTAATTGATTAAACGGAATGTGTTTTTTTGATTTATCATACCATTTTGATTATTCTGTATTTACTCACGATAGATTCTTTTATAACTAACCCATACTAAGCATCTTAGTTCTACCACAACTGGTTTCCTTTACAAGGGATATGATGATGGAACCATTTAATGGGTGAAATGATGTATAATATTTAAATTAACTATGTTTTATATTTTATTTTTTAAGTAAAATTGGAGCAAAGTTAGTATTTTGTTCGTCAAGATTACTAAACTGATCTCTCTATTGTGCTGAGATCCCTTATATATTTTACCAATGTAACAAAATTAAACATCATCTCAGGGTTACTAGAGATAGGTCTCTATATGCACAGTTTTATTTCCCAGCATACAAATAATGAATGAAAAGTGTCATACAACTCTATTGAAAACTATAGTACATAATAAAGATAATCATATGGTTGTTATAAACCCAGAATATGTGGGGAAATAAATACAAAACTTCAATGATACTCATAGAGTCACCAATGGATCTCATACATTTTAGCTGAAACCACACACTAGTCATACATCACAAACAATGCACATAAAAAATTAATTTAAAATATTTAATCTCTAGGGGAAAACATTTTTTTAGTAAACCATTCATGCAAAACTGATAAAGAAGAAAAAATAACTATAAATATTTAAAAATTAACACATTATTAATGAAAATTTAGACATAAATAGAAACGCTAAATTACTGTAAAATATACTGTAAGAGTGGAATGTGTTATTCAAAAAACCAATTGCGACCCTACCATTATTACATTATTATATCATTATATTAATGATAAAAATATTATGGAGTTACAAAACTCAGATCAAAAGTTATAGTGAATTTGGTATATTAAGTAAAAAAACATTTAAATGAAAAAGCATAAAAATAATTTAATTTCTTCTTCTATAGATCCTTATTAGGCCCTATTTTCTCTTGAGTACATGTACCCACCTGAAGATATACATCAAAAGAAACGATGAGCTAAAATCCTGGATGGAGGATGAATAAGAGACCAGAAAGATTGGTCAGAATAAAAATAATTATCATAATATATGTAATTAATAATCATCTTGATCATGAGAGAAATAATTATTTAATGGAATAAAAAATGGAAATGCATAAAAAAGGAACATCATGTCTTAATTGTCAATTACAACATATCTCATTGAAAAAATCTAGCATCATGTTCATGAAAAAAATGTTCATAATCATAACATCATGACTAGGATCAAATATAGTATCATGTTCATTAATATTCTCATTATATCATGATATAAATAACATTACAGAATTAATTTGAGTCTTGTATAATTCTAAACACAACTTTCAAATAAAAAGAGTTATTAATAATCATGCATGCCACATAGAACATATATCAATCATGGACATAAAATAACCCATGTAAAATAACATGCTTCATGATAATTTCATAAATCAATAATTAATTACAAAATAATGGGGTTACATAATGAAAAATTGAATAACATTCTTTGTGTAACACTCATCAATCATAAGTGAAGAAGAAACAATCTCATGTGAAGTAAACCATGGGTTTTAAAATAAGAGTTATATTAAACAAATATTTGAAATTTTTTTAAATCAAATTTGAAGAATTTATATCATCATAAATAAAATGTAAATGACATTTTTATAACATTATATGGACATTCATACATTGTATGATAGAATAACCCAAAGGAAGGAATTTGTTTTGAGGATCCCTTAACATTATGTATAAATTATTTCATCACATTAATATCATGGGAAATAAATATAGATTCATTAAATAACAAATCCATAACCACTTATACATTCATGTAATTCATTATAATATTATTAAGTTATTTTAGGGTAATTCTTATGATTTATAGTCTACATGTTCATCATTCAAGTGTTTTTTTTTCTTGGTTTTCGTGAATTTTTCACTTGTATATGTGAAAATAATTTCTTGTAAAATGTGTATAATTACACAAAATATATATTATAAGTTTTTAATTATCTTATAAATGTTTCATTGGTACTATATATAATTTTTATATAAACTATGAAGGGGAATCATTAGATAAATCATTAATTATAATCATATAGATTTATTTGGCGGATTTTTGATGGATGTGAACTTGTTTTGATTTATTATTTAAAATTATATATATTAGTTAGTTCAAGAACATAATGAATGTTATAAATTTTAATTTAAAATTTGTTTCAACTCCAAAAAACTAGATTTTAGGCCATCCATTATGGTTGTAATGTAAAATGAAAACCTTTTTTCCACTAAAGAGAAACAATAAGACCTCCCAGATGGTGTTTCAATTTTTTTAATAAAATAGATAGAAGAATAAGTTTGATGTTAGATTATTCCATTAACATAATAATATTCTAGTACATAAACGTTTCCAGAGTTATCATACAATTTTTATTGGTGGAGGTGGGAAGAGGATTAGAAAATAATGAAAATTGAGAAGAAATTAAAAGGAAAATAAAAAGGATCTTACATCTTGATTTTTTCCTCCTTAAGATCAACCATAGGAAAAACAATTTTGTCATTTGATGAGAGCAGTGGATCCTAGATTCGGGGGATGGGATTGTTGAGTTTATTAGTAAGAATGTGGTAAATATTTAAGGATTTTGAGTTTCGGGGAGAAGTGGTGGTGAGTGATGTTATTTACAGTGCATGAGAGGGGTGGTTTTAATTATTTTATTCATTTGTATAGTATAATGTCTCGTGATTATAAATAGTTTGAAAAATATTACTTAATGTATAAAAATCATGAATGATAGTTTTATATTCCTTCTATTTTCATTACTATTCAAAAGGTTAAGTTATTGTTATAATGGTATATATTTCTTAACATTATGAAATACCTCTTATTTTATTCACTATTAAATTTAATGTAAGTAAAATGATATTAAACTGATTTTATGTGGTATATACAATATGTTATAATTATAAGAAAGAAATTCCCATGGATTAAATCATGGGTTGTCAAATTCTTCCACCCTTATGAAATATTACCCTCGATATTATCCTTTTATACTATGGAGAAAACAAGTGAGGGTACTTCTCCATTATCATTTCCTCCAGCTTCTGTGTTGGTTATTCATAATTATGTTTTCACCATAGTACTCTAAACTGGTGAGTAGTCTTGATTTTTATAACATTATCTCCATGATCCATCCTCTTCACTAGTTTCCCATTGTAAAAGATATCATTTTCCAACTCTAAAACCTATGGATCCAGTACAAGTATGTGATCTGGGTTATACTACCTGAAGTGGGATAAATAGAATAAATCATGTACATTGTAAATGGTAAGTTGTAGTTCTAGTTGATTGGATACATCTTTGAGATGACCCAGAATCATGAAGGGGATTTTGTACCCAAGAATCAACTTTACTTTCTTCCAAAATCTCATGAAACTATTCTATAAAGATATGAGGAGGAAAACCATGTCTCCAACCTCAAACTCTTAGATCAATTAATTATTATCTACATAGATCTTCTGTTGACTCTAGGCTGTCTTGATGTTCTGCTGAATGGTTTTCCCACTTTTAAAAATTTCATCAACCATTTTAGGTCATAGAATATTTTTTTAACCGATATCATCCCAACAAAAAATTGTTATACATATTTACCTAAAAATGGATTCATATGGATCCATCTAGATGCTTGATAGGAAATAGTTGGTAGAATACAACTCATCTATAGGAATATGTCAGTCCTATCATCATCTGATATCTGTAAAACATTCTCTCAACACGTCTTCCAATTTATGAATAGTTTATCCACATTGGCCATTAGTTTGAGTTTGATCTGTTTTACTGATGTTCAGCTCAGTGATTAGAGAATGATGGGGTATTTTCCAAAACATTGAGGTGAATCCTTGATTTCAATCGGATATAATTGATATTGGTAAACAATGGATCCTTACCACTTTACTAATTTATATCCAATAATATTGATCTAGTTAGAAGTCAACATGAAATTTGATAACGTTAGTTATCTTTGTAAGATGATGTACAACCACCTATATAGAATTATTTCCTCTGGATGTCTTTCGATGTCCGATGAAAGAGTTAGTGGTGGTGTTTTCCAATTTCTTATTGGTATGGGTAATGGTTTCATCAACCCTGTAAATTTTTTCCTTCCATTCTTCTCTTACTGATAGACTAGTCACATTGATGTATATTTTGGAATTTCCTTTTTCATATTTCCCACAAATAGTCCTATTAGGGATCCTGATACTTCTTAGTGTTCCCTGGGTTAATAGTAAAGGGTGAGATTTTTCAATCACTCATAATAAATTTCTTTTATATCAGTATTGGATGGTAAAAATAAATTTTACCCAAATCCAAAATCTTATTCCTCATAAATTTTTAACTTTGAGGGTTTCCCCTTTCTAAAATCTTCCCCCTCCTTCTAAATTTCCACATCATTTCTTTTTGCATAT
The DNA here is from genome assembly GCA_963277665.1 of Viscum album. NCBI lineage: Eukaryota > Viridiplantae > Streptophyta > Magnoliopsida > Santalales > Viscaceae > Viscum > Viscum album. The sequence continues at coordinate 37,559,536 of OY728131.1, forward strand.
GATATTTTCTCAATAAGCGTTGGTTGAAAAATAATTTGAGAATGTATAAATTATGTTATTTCCTTAGTTATTTTCATTACCGTTAGTTGAGAATCTAATATGACTTTATCACTCTCAATTCTCATCATTGATAAAGTTCTAAGATCCTTTCTACTAAGAGTATCCAACACCACAATTTCCTTATTTGGAAGGTAGTGGATTGAGAATTCATAATCCCTGAGGAGATATAATCATATTCATTTTTACATATTAAAATATCTCTATATGAATATGTATTTGAGGCTATTATTATTAGTATATTTATCATAGTTTTCCCCATAGGGATAATGTCTCCATATTTTCATTGTGAAGATCACAAATACTAACTCTAGATCATGTATGGGATAATTTTGATCAATAATTTTAAAATACCATGAGGTGTAGGATATAAAATAATAATTTTTCATCAATATATTACTTAATAATTTATTTAATTAATTATTTTATCTCAAAAATATTTCCACACATGTCGGAAGTGTGAGTACTGTCATGGGGATACAAATCTTTTTAACTCTTTGAAGCGGTCTTCTCATTCACTGGTCTAGAAAAAATTATTCCCTTCTAAGTCATCTTTGTTAGTGGGTTCAAATATCACAATATGTTCCTTAAAATCATTGATAATACCCATGTTGAAAAAGTAAACTATAGATCTCTCTGAAATATGTTGGTCTGAGACACTATTCCGTTACCTCTATCTTAGAAGGGTTCATAGATATTTCTTTAATGATTATAAAATGCCCCGAAAATGATACTTCCTATTTCTAGAACTCACATTTTATGTACTTCACATTAATTTTTCCCCTTAATGTCTTGAACTAATTTTTAATATATTCATCATTTTCTCCTTTTACTTAGATTATATCCTAGTATCTTCAATAAATACAACCAAAAATATTTTGATGTAATATATAAAGAATCAGTTCATTAAGTCAATGAATATTTCATGAGAATTAGTGAGTATGAAGGGCATATTTATGAACTCATAGTGTACATACCATGTTTGAAAGGCATTCCTAGTAATATCTTTCGTTTTTGACATTAATTGGTGATATCATGACCGATGGTCTTCCATAGAAGAATACTTATCCAAATACAGATTATTTAACACATAATCTTTCAAAAGAAGTTGATAAATGTAATTTATCATGATTATGTTGAGTTAATGATAATTAATGTAGAGGTGGAATTGATCCAGCGTTATTTTTTTATGAATATCACAGGTGCACCCCATGGTATATGACTCATTCATATATTACCCTTCTCAAGAATCTCTTGCAATTTCTTCTGTATTTTCAACAACTCAATAGTGGATAGCCAATAACGCGTCTTTGATATTAAGATAGATCAATCAATAAGTTCAATTGAGAACTCATCATATTATTTAAGAGTAATGCAATGAAATTCTTTAGGGAACACATTAGTGTATTTCCTCACAATGGGGAAGTCATCGAGTATGACTCTGTCCTTTATCTCAATGGCATGAGCTTGATATTCATTACTATAAAGACATAATATCCACAATTAAGATAATGGATCAAAATAAGATTCATCATCCTCCTTTATGTTGTATATAATCAGAGGATGCCTAAGGTTTTAAAGAGTGATATTAATTTCCCAATAGTTTATGTGGGACTTGTATATAGATAGCCAATACATGCCCAATATAGCATCAAACTCCACCAAATGATGTAAGACATGATTTAATGGGAGGTACAGTCTACAAATATCATCTAGCAAGGTGTTATTTACTTTATATGCAATAATTTACAATTATCTATTCACACATCACACACAACCTATATATTTTGTGGTGTTGTTGAATTGTTCTAGTAATATTAAAAGATATGAAATAATGAATAGAATAAGAATAGAATAGTTCTTTATTTATTCTTGAATGAATGAAAATAATACTGATCACCACATCATTGTCGGACTCCAACTCAGAAGTATTGATAGAATAACATTTCTCTTTCTCCTTTGTCATTGGTCGCTGCTAAAGGTGATTACCCTTTAAGACTATATGTTTAATTCTCTATCCTGGATAGTACCTTATCTCCATAAAATTGAGGCATTGGAACATAGGTGGTTCTCTCCTTTCATCCCCCACATTTTCGAGCATCCTCGTATCTCTTCGACATTCATGTGGATGGTCGAACTCTCTCCCACAATTCAGGCATTTTTCCACCCCATTGAGGTAATTACCATGATTCTTCATACCATATTTTTGACAAATGAGTGGTTGTTATTTATTTCAATATTTTTAATTAGGACCCTAAAAGAAACTATATCTTATTTTTCTTATCTCAAAATCCATGGGGTGATTCTAGAGACTCTATATCCACTACGAGAGCACATAGAAAAACTTCTTCATAACTAAAAAAAATCAAATTTTATGAGCATTTTGAAGGAGTGTCTTTAATAAAATCATATGAAATCCAGGACTCCTGAGAGAGTTACAAGATGAAAATCTAATAAGTTTGTTATTCAATCAGAATCTAGTACATGTGAAGCTTCCAAAAATTATTTAGCCAATCATTCTTTATGGATGAACACAATTTTTGGAATGATGAATGTTCAATCTAGATATAAGAAAAAAGAATGAAAAGACAGAAATATTTAGAAGTCACTTGTAAATAATGAAAAAGATGAAGACAAATAAGACCAAACTTTCCTTTGCCTAAGAAAAACCATAAAATGGAAGATAATTCTTAGAGGAATAGAAAGAAGTATTATAAGTGTAACGCTAAGAATGTTTTGAAATACAACGACACATGGAGTTCCAGTGGTGGTGATTCTTCAAATGAACCTACATAATATAAATCTTTTTAAAAGTAAAATGTTGGTCTTCTAGAAATGATGCCTATTGAAAATCACTATCAAATGGCCAAGGTACATAATAATGAATCCATTAAAAAATTTTCCCTGAATTCAAACTATACTCATAAGTGTGGTTATTATTTTATAGGTCATATCACTATTTCTAATGGAAACATATCTATTCCAATGGACCAATTACTGTTCTATATGTATAGGGTTATTTTATTCTAGAAATTCCTCATATTTCCTTTATTGATCATTTATATATTTTTTATTTTGTAATCAATGTGATTTTATTTGTTTTATACTATAATAAATAAATATAAATAATAAATTTACAATAATAATATGTTTTTTTTATTACACACACCTATCACCCTCTTTAAATTTTGTTAAAAAATCATTACACATTGTTTTGCATCATAAATGACATCACTAGGAGATATCTAAATCATATAATTGCGGGATTGAAATATGATGTATATGATCAAATACCAGATGGGGGTGAATTGTATGCATTAAAAATTCCATTGAAACATTTAATTTCGGTATAAATTTTTTTAACCATAAGGAAAACTATGTTTAACAAGGTTAAACAAGGTTAATTCACCAGATGTCTTTGTTCGACAAAGATGCTAGTTTCTGAAAATATGGGTCTGAAAATGTAACATTAGAAAACCATACAAGGAAAAATTCTACCTTAAAGAGTATTGAATATTATTAATCTGATTATACAAAAACAAGGATGTATAATATAGTTATTCATTCCTTATTAATCAAAATTATTTGGAAAATAAACGTGAAACAAAACAAGTAACAAGTATGAAATCTTTTAACCCCAAGAGAAGGGTATCCAACAACCTGGGATAAAGGTCCCTTGATTAATACATTCAATAAATTATATCATACTCACACTAGGGTAAGACCTCATTTGGAATATCAGATTCTATCTTCCTATCTCCGAAAGCCCTCAAACTTCAATGTAGTCGGCACCTCTATCTTCCTTAGCAAGGAATTCCTCAAACACTAAAGTAGTTGGAACCTCTATCTTCTTATCCCCGAAATCCCAACATTGTAATCAACAACAATTAGAGTCACATGAAGCAATCTAAACCATATGTTCAGTACACAAAAGGCATGATAGTATTTCTCTCTAGAAATCACATCAACAACATGAAATATCTAGTGTGATCGATCAGTATAGATCTCTTTCAAATGGGATCATATTTAAGAGAAAATATCGAACGGTACCCCCCCCCCCCTCCAATGGTTATATCTTTCATGACTTTTGGAGGGACCTGTACATATGTCACTCAACCAACTGTTAGTTAGAAACAGAATTTACGACATCGTTTCATAACTATAATGAGGGTAAGAAAAATATTTTTCATTTAAAAAATATAATCTTATCAGAGTCTAAGGAAAATAAAGATCAGAGTCTAAGAAAATAATGATTCAGTGTCTATAATACATGGATATTCAGATTATATTTTCCAAAGAAATATGAACTTGAATTATGTAGAATTCGGAGTCTGATTCTTGAGTAATTCAGAGTCTGAATTCTGAAGAATATGAGTCTTAATTATGAAGAATTATGAGTCTGAATTCTAAGAAATTCAAGGTCAGAAATGTAAGGAATTCGGCTTCTGAATTCAGAGAATTCGGAGTTTGAATTTTAGTGAATTCAGAGATTGAATTTAGAGAATTCATAGTCTTAATATCAGAGACATTGGAGTCTGAATTTCATATAATTCAGAGTCTGAATTCAGAACATGGAAACATAATACTCTATATCCACGTATCTATAGAAATCTGATGTTTTTTAATATAAAATCTTATTTTAGAATTAAAAAGAAAATTATTTATATTTATAGAGACTAAAAAATGATCAATGAAAAATAGGTACGGATAAATTACCTTAAAGAAGTAAAATATTCTGTATTAACTAAAATTATATTTTTCTATAGGATAGAGTGTTCGTAATTTTAAAAAAAAAAGTCGAATGTAAAATTCATAAGGAAACCTTATTGACTCAATAATCTCCCCATTTTTAGAAAGAACAAACATCCTTACAAAAAAGAATATAAGGAATTAAAAATATTATGGACATTAAAATAAAACATATCTCCCTTAACAAAAGGGCGATGATGAATACGATTAACTCCCCCTAATGTTTTGAAATCCATAAAGATCATATTCTCGATTTCCTGATTGTGATATATCATTTTGTTGCATATGGAAATCTTCATTTATATGAACTCCCCCTTAGATACACTCCCCCTTACATAGGGAAGTTTCTTCATTACATAGTATTTTTTTAACATTCCATTCTCCCCCTTTGTGATTTTCAAAAATAAATAGTGGGAATGGGAAGAATTGGTACCTTAAATATTAGTACTAAACAACCAAGAAAAAAATATATGGAGACCAACGAAAATATCATTATGTTTGAAATAATTTTTAAAGTGGTAAAAATACAACAAAATATTGGATTTGGAAAATATTATCCTTCTTTCTCCTTCAGCATCATCTTCCTCACAACGGTTATCTTCTCCTTTAAATCTTTGTGATCCTCCTCTGCCCGCATAAGAATATGATCATGATCTTCACTTTTCTTCTCTAAGGATTTTATATTGTCTTTTCGAGCCTTAAAAATCTCTTCTTGAAACATCATGACTTTATCTTACATAACAAGCTTTTCATGAAACTCAATTCTGAGATATCTTTCTCATTCCCAGTTCCTTGCCACAAAATTTAGCTTTCCATTTATATCATTGACTTTATGCTTACGAGTAGTCTGTTCGAGAAACATATTTTTATAAATATTATTAAATAGATCCATGGTCTTCACATATTAGTTGTGAAATGAATATTTGGAATTATTTTTAAACTCATCAAGGACTTTGAGCTCTTAAACTATCTTTCTTGACCATTTAGTAATATCCTAACATGGCCTCTTATGAGCTTCATATTCAATGAAGATGGTTTTGAAATTATCCTCAAGCTTTACAAAATAATCCTTGATCATGGAAATAGAATCTGTTTTTTGATTATAGGAATGTTGTAGCATTTGGAACCATTATTCAATAATAAGAAATAAATTATTTGTATCAAAAAAAAATTTAAACGACTAGATGACGAAATCAATTCCAAGAAAGGATTATTCTGAATTTGAGAGTTTGGTTAGTGAGGATTCATTTTCTATTTCAACAACCTTCCTCTTCGATGACGTGCCAACTTCTTTTTTCTTATGATATATTTACTAGGTGAATCCACAATCACCAATTTTTCCTTTATCTGCTCTTAGAAAAACTTCTTATGGATTAGGTGACTCCTAATCACTATCTGAAAGCTGAACAATCTTGTATTCATCGACTTCTTCTTTCTCTACTTCTGTCTGGACATCCTCTATCTGGATGAAATCTCTATTGATGCTTTCCTCTTCAAATAGTTTATTTACATACTCTTAACTATTCTCATAATTTATAAGAGCAGTAATAATTTATGATTCGGGAAGAGAGGTTCAAAAAGATAATTTCATAGAAGGGCTTTTTTTCTCATGATACTCCTCTACTTTCTTTATCACATCTTTAGTGTCACCACATCCTTATTATTATTATTATTCATTCTCTTCCTATTTATCTAATTATTATTCTTCATAAGGTTATAGATCTCTTCTCTTCCTTCCCAGAGTCTCTTTAAGGGACTCTTTCAAAAACGATTCATGTACATGAAGCAGTTCAGAGACATTCTCAGCAGCATTGAGAAGATATTGTACTATTTCAGCTTCTAACACTATCTTCCTCTGATTATTTTCTTTTCCTTTCTTCTCATGTACTTTATCATATTTTATCTTCAAATAATTTGCCTCTGCAGGATCCAAGAAAAAATTAGGCTCCCTTTCCTTCTTTTTCTACTTATCCCATCTTCACATAGCATCAACTTCATAGGTGTTGATTTTTTTCTTCTTTGGCCTCGGTGGTGCAGACTGAGTTTCTTTAGCCACTGGGGGTTTTCCTTTCCCTTCTGGCTCCATGGACTTCTTTTTCATTCCACAATTCCTATAGGTCTCAACCACATCATGTTTCATAGATAGGTCTTGAACATCTTCTTTCGAAAAATCATAAAACTCTCTAGATTCATTAGAAATATCTACCTTAATTCTTATTAGTATATCGTTACAGATCAACATTACATTGTGATTTCTCATCTTGGATTTTCACAGAATTTTGATGGATTATAAACAAAGAAATTTTAATTTGGAGAGAATTGTCTTATACATGATAATCTAATATTTCTAATTTTCCTTCTAGATGTTCTCAATCATAACCAAGATATTATTGACCAGATTTATCATCCTGAGGTTCACTATAAAATACAAAACATAGATTCCACTCTTATTCAAAGTATCCTTATCTCTATTCCATGGAATAACACAACCCTAAACACATATTTCAAAAATCCCAAAATTTTTAGATAGATGAACTATCATCGGAGTCTATACTCCTTTCAATCCAAGATAGTCTATAGCTTTTTCATTATCAATTGTACCTAACAAATGAGGTAATTTGTGTGTGAAGAACTCAGCTTCACCTTCATATGGAATTATGATACAACTTGCGGCCTTACTGTAAGAAATAGTGTAATTCATCCCATAGCTCCTAAAAATATTATCTCCCCCTCCTTCATTGAAAAATCTCACTGTCTCATAGAACTCAATCAGAAACTCTTGATACACCACATCATGTGGTTTTGGTTTTGATACTCAAACACTCTTAAAACCAATTAGCTTGATATTAATCGATATGATAGAGTCATAAATAAAATAAAACTTTGGATAAACCATCCTTTATCTGTATTTCTACAATGGGATGTTTCTGTAATAGATGACGTTTCATTTTGAGAAGAAGCTTCAGAAAAAATTCAGAATTGAGGAAACATTGAAGAATCACAATGACCTTAAAAACTGGTATATGGCTTCTGCATTTGAAGGCTTGGAAATCGATGTGGTACAACCATTGGGGGTCCTTTTATAAGTATTTGGGGGTGATATTTCAGCTTCCATGATTGATGAAATAGTTGAAATACCATTGATCAGATCTGACGGTTGAGATTAAAACAAATGATGGGTTTTGATTGATTCTGATCATTTGAGGTTTTAAGAATAAAATTCAGATTTAAGGAGAAGTGAATCCAAATATTTTGAAAATAAACAATACCATCAATAAAAGGTGGATTATGAAAATTTAAAATAGAATTCATACCATCCAGATTTCTAGGGAAATTATTCATAATGTGGTTAAATTCATCTAGATGAAAATTAGATTCTGAAGAAAACGATTATGAATATGTTTGACTAAGAATATTTTTCAATATGAAAAATTTTAGATAACCATAAAATTTAGACTACAAAAAAATTTACTTAAAAAACATTAGTTTACAAAAATTTTACATTATGAAAATATTAGATTACAAAAAATTTATATTATGGAAAAATTTAGATTACATAAAAATTTTAGATGACGTAAAATTTTATAATATGTATGAATTTTAGATTACATAAACATTTAAATTATGTAAAAAATTTAGATTACGTATAATTTTACTTCTTATTAGGAAACATTTTCTCCTATGAAAAAAAATTTCATTAAGAAAACTTTTCATTGCAAAACATTTTGATTACGAGAAATTAATTTTGACTCAAACTAACAAGAAAATGTACTCCACTCTATGAAAAAAACTTTGTTAATATTTGTAGACAGATTTGAACAAAAAGTTAATAAGAAATATTACCTTATGGTTATCATGCGTAAATTCTGTTTAATGTGTTCAAATATATCGGAGGGTAGTTATTTTGTGAAAATACCAGCAAGTTGATCTTGAGTTATGATAAATTGAAGAATAACATCTCCATTAATTGTGTGATCCCTAAGATAGTTAATCGTTATGTTTATGTGTTTTTCATGGGAGTTATGTTCATTGTTTTTGCTTAGGGAAGTAGAACTAGTATTGTCACACATTATTTTTATTTTGGTAAAACACATGCCATAGTCTGTGAGTGTGTGTTCCATTTATGACAATTGAGTACAACAACTTCTAGCTGCTACATATTTCGCTTCAATAGTGGGATGAGAAATTGATTGTTTCTTTTTTCATGAATAAAAAAATTATAAATCTCCTAAGAGATGACAAGTTCCAGATGTACTTTTTCTATCTATTCTACATCCACCAATGTCATCATCTGAAAATCCTTTTAGAACAAAATCATTTCTAGATGTATACAAGATTCCTAAGTCCATGGTTCCCATTATGTAGCGAAAAATTATTTTCACTGCCTTTTAAATGGATTCCATTGGATTGGATTGATATCTTTCACATAAGAATACTAAAAACATTATGTTTGGAAAACTAGATATCATGTATAGTAGACTTTCTATCATACCTCTAAACAATGTTTGATCCACTGGTTTCCCAAAATCATCACGATTAGGGGATTTTGAGGTACCTATGGGAGTACTTATACTTTTAGTGTTATCGAATCCCTACATTTTAAGATGATCATTATTATAGTTATGATGAGATATATATGTTCATTATGGTTTTTGAGAAATTTGGAAGCCTATGAAAAATGTTAACTCACCCATCATACTCAATTCAAACACAGATTTCATTAGATCTTCAAACGAATCAGTTATTGATTGCTGAGTTAAACCAAATATAATGTCATAATAATAAATTTGAAAAAAAAATTATTATCTTTATTTATAAAAGAGGTTGGATCTCCATTACCCTTAACATAATTGTTTTGAAGAAAATTTCATGTAAGTCTATCATACCAGGCTCTAGGGGCTTGTTTGATTCCATATAAAGATTTGGTATGTTTGAAAACAAGTTCAGGAGGTTCTAAATCTTCAAATCCAAGAGGTTGTTCAACAAAAACTTCATCTGGAACATATCCATTAAGGAAAGAACATTTCACATCCTTTGAAAAAAAATTCAAATTGAAGAATGTTTCCAAATAAAGTAGAATACGAATAGATTCACATATAGCTTCTTGAGAAAAGGTTTCTTCATACTATATTATTTATTATAGATTATATCCTTTAGTAACTAATCTAGATTTATTTCTCACAATGATTTCATTTTCATCACACTTATTTCCGAAGACACATTTTAATCCCATGACAGATGTTTTTGTAGATCATTCAATCAAGGTCCGTAATTTATTCCTTTCGAATTCATTTAGCTCATCTTGAATGTATTTTATCAAATAATCATCACCTAAAGCTTCATCAGTGGTTATTGGTTATAATTGGAAAAGAAATTATAGATGCTATACTTCATTTTTGAAGGATCTTATTGTCCTTACAGGTTGATTTACATCACCAATGATACTATCACTGGGATGATTCTTAAAAAAACTGATTTGGGTTTTGTAAAACCTATTCATCAACCTATGGTAGGATGTCGTATGGGGTAAATGCTTCAGAAACATTTCCTTGAACGTTTTCTTTATTAGAAGGATCTTTACACAAGGGTTGATAATCAGTTTCACAAAACACATCCAAGGTTGTTGGTTGAGGTTTTTTAAAAACAAACAGATCACTTTCATCGAATTTGACATGAACTATTTATTTAACAGTACATGTATTTTTATTAAAAAGTATATAATCCTTAGAAGTTGTGGAGTATCCTAATAAAATTCCTTCATTATATTTGGGTGTGAATTTGTGTAAATTATCATTAGTATTCAAAATTAATAATTTTCAACCAAATTCTTTGATGTTAGGACGTCTAGATTTTCTAGCATTGCCTAACCTATAGGGGGGTTTTTTTAAGAAAAGGTATAACTAAAACTCAATTTATATTATAACAAGTAGTACTTATAGCTCTAACCTAAAGGAGTTTAGAAATCAAATATTCACTCAACGTGGTTCTTGTTATCTCTTGAAGAATTTGATTTATTCTTTCAACAAAGCCATTTTGATGATGATTTCTTGGTCCTGAGAAGTTATGAGTAATGCCTTTTCTAATAAAAAATGTTTCAAAATCAGAATTTTGAAATTGTATACCATGATCACAATGCATATTTATCAATGGATGGTTTTCACATATAATCTTTTTCTCTAAAACATTTAAAATAAGAAAAAACGTCAGACTTCTTTTCTAGAAAATAGATCCACATGAATCTAGTGTAGTTGTCAACTAAGAGAAATACATAATACATGCCTCTAATGATTCGAGTTTGTTTTAGTCCAAAGAGATCCATATGCACCAACTGTAATTTATCAGTAGTTGAGACTTCACCAATTGATTTAAAACATGATTTATGATTCTTTCCATATTGACAAGGATCACAATCTTTCGAAGAATAAAATCTGAGCTCTGGTAGATCCTTAACTAGTGTTTTCTTAGATATTTTACATTGGTTCCTAAGGTTACAGTGTCTTAACCCTCTATTTCATAACCATGATTGGTCTTACATTACACTAAGACAAGGTAGATCTTGTCTCCTAAGGTCTTCTATGTTTAGTATGTATACATTATATTGCCGATGGGCTAAGAGAGTAAACTATTACTTGGAATTGTGTAATAAGAACTTATCATTCCTAAAATTCACAAGGAATCCTTCATCTCATAATTTAATTATGCTGATGATATTGTGTATAAAACCATTAACAAACAAAACATTTGAAATCAGTGTTATTCGAAGAATAACAATGTTACTTATACAAAAAAAAATTCTTGAGCATTATCTGCGAAATTCAATTTTCCTCCATTAATCATGATAATCATCTGAAAGAAGTTTTTGTTACCAGTAATGTGTTGGGAACATCCATTGTTGATGTACCATATATTACTATTGGTACTTTAGTTTTTTTCTTGAAAATAATAGTGTTAGTCTTTCAGAATCCAAACATGCTTGGATCCAAAAATTTCTGAATGAAATATATTAAGAATCCATATTTTCTTTGAAAAATAAGATTTATGAAATCTTAAAGAATGTTTTTTGTTTAATGAACAACTTTTGGACCAATTCCAACCACACTGGCATATAGTGAAGAATGTAGCACTTTGAGCAACACAATAGTTATTACTGAAAACAGGGTTTGATTAGGTAAATCTAAAACCAGAAAGATTCTTTAAAGGTAGAATTTGAGAACACAATATTTTAAAATGTTCAATACCAAGGGTAATTTTTGACATAAACTTCCCCAAAGAAAATATTTCTTTCCTTAGTTTTATAATCACTTTTTTATCCTAAAAACATTAGTTTTAGAGGTAGAGTTATTTTCTTAAATATTTTTACAGGAAACCGCATTTTCAAAATACTAAGAAAGTTTTTCCTTCTCAAGAATTTTACTTCTCATGGTTTTTTAAAATACTTTCAAAGTCATATATTTTCTTATCTAGATATTTATAAAGATGTGATAATTTTTTAGTAAGAATAGAAATTATTGAATTTTTTTATCAATCTTTTTCTTGAGTTTAGAATTTTCATTCTCAATATGTTAAGAAAATATAGACACTTGTTCAAAAGTAGGTAAAGTATTATCTTTTGATGAAGAAGAATCATCATATTATGATTCATAATATTGGTTATCAGTATAGTGTTCATTCAGGGAATCATTTGTAATGGATTCATCATTATGTACATTTTCCATTAGGCAATGATTTTCAATAGCTTGCTTTGCTAGAAGACTGACATTCTTCTATCCAGAAGATTTATATTCTATAGATTCATCTGATAAATCACCACCAATGGCACTCCATGTGTCGTTATCTTTCGAAACATTCTTAGATTTATCCTTGTAGTACTTCATTCTATTCCTCTTAGAATGCCTTTCTTTCTATCTTTTTTCGTAAGCATAGGACAATCTGGTCTTATTTGTCATGATCTTTTGAATTAATAACAAGTGACTTCAGAATAATTATTTTCCTTTTGTTCATTTTTCTTATATCTAGATTCAACAATCTTCTATCCAAAGAACATGTTCAGCCTTCGATCTAGACTGTCTAACTCATTTTCTGAAGCTTCACATCCACTAGATTCATATTGAATAATATCCTTCATAGATTTGGTTCTTGTAACTCTCTCTGGAGTCCTAGTTTTCATATGATTCGATGTATTTGTAATGGCTACACGTCCATTTCCATTCATATTCTTAACATTATCATCTTTTTTATTAATTATGATTTCATGGGGAAGAAGAGTTCCAAAGAAATCACTAAGATAAATCTGAGTAATTTTTTTATTATCATCAATAGATGTTCACTTAGATTCCCATTCATTGGTCACAATGTCTATGGTTTTATCTACATGAGATTCTATATATAATCCTTTCTCACCCTTTTATTGTAAAATATTGACAATAGACATGAATCTTTGTTGTAAATTACATATGGGTTCTCCATAAGGAAAGCCGAAAACATAATATTCATCTCTGAGAATGGATCTTCTAGTTTCAATGACTTTTGAAGTTACAAAGTGAGTTACCTCAAGCTTCTTACAAATGAAATTTTCTACTTCACAAGATGATATCTGGCTATATATATTTCCAATCATGGAAAAAAGTAATTTATTTGTAACATGTAATTTAGTGGATATTCATGATTCTCTTGGTTGGTGAAAGTAATAACATACTTGTCAAGGATTTTATATCCTCTAGTAAGCATGACGATATTATCAAATCCTATATTAATTACAATGTTCTTCAGATGATCTCTTCAGTATTCTTAATCATTACCATCCAAGATTGGCGGTCTAGTAGGATTTAGATTGTCTATCAAATTGACATTCATTCCTGTCATCCTAATATAAAATATCTATCTACAAAAAAGTTTTTAATAGAAAAGATTTTTAAACACAGATAAAACATCCTAGAAAAGTAAAAATTAGAACAATGAAAACTGAGAAAATAAAACTTATATGTGAATATAAGTATTTTAAAGACTTGCTCTAAAACCAATTGTAAGATTGCAATATGATGTAGATGATAAATTACAGGAAGGGGTGAATTTTATACTTTAAAATTTTCATTTGAAACATTAATGTCGGTATAAAACATTTTTTTATCCTTAATGAAAACAATGTTTAATAATGTAAAACAAGGTAAATTCAAAAGGCCTATTTATTCTACAAACATGCTAGGATCAGTAAATATGGATCCAGAAATGAAACATAAGAAAAGTTTCAAAGAATAGATTCTACATTAAAGCATATTGAATCTTATTAATTAGAGTACACTAAAACAAGAAAGTATAATATAGTTATACATTCTTTATTAATCAAAATTTAGTTGAAAATAAACTTGAAATAAAACAACAAACATGTATGAAATATTTTAACACAAAGATAAGGTATCCAATAAACATTAATAAACGTCCCTTGATTTATACTTTCAAGAATGTCTGTCTTTCCCAAATAGGTTAAGACCTCGATAGGAATATAAAAATCTGTCATGTTATCCCTGTAATCCCTTGAACTTCAAGGTAGTTGAAAAATCTATCTTCCTCAGCAAGGAAGTCCCCAAACATTAAGGTAGTCGACACCTCTATCATTTTATCCCTAGAATCCCTTGATAGTACACATTAACAATTGGAGTCATACGAGGAAATATAAAAAAGATTTTTATTACACACAAAGTATGGGAGACTCTCTCTCTAATAATCCCTTCTAAAACATGAAATATCTAGTGTGATTGATCCGTATAGAGATACTTTAAATGGGATCCAATTTATGTGAAAATCTATAACAGTTGACTCCATCCTCCAATGGTCATATTTTTCCTTGAACTTTGGAGGAAATTGTACATGTTTCACTCAAACAACTGTTAGTTAGAAACAGAATATACGACATTATTTCATAACTATAACAAGGGTATGTAAAATAAGGTTGCTTAACCAAATATTATTTTTTTAGATTCTAAGGAAAATAATGTTCAGAGTCTAAGAAAATCAATATTCAGTGTCAATAATACATGGATATGTGGAACTTTGTTTCAAAAGAAATCAGAACCTAAATTCTATAAAATCTAGAGTCTGATTTCTAAGGAATTTAGAGTCTGAATTATGAGGAATTCGGAGTCGAAATTCTGAGTAATTTGAAGTCTGAATTCTATGAAATTTGGAGTCTTAATTATGAGGAATTCGGAGTCTAAATTATGGGAATTCAGAGTCTGAATTCCCAGAGACTTGGGATTCTAAAATTTATAGAATTCGGAGTCTCAATTTTAGAGAATTCCAAGTCTGATTTCATAGAATTCAGAGTCTAAGTTTCAGAGAATTCGAAGTCTAAATATCAGAGAATTTAGAGCCCAAATTTGGATTTTCAAGACTGAATACTCTAAATCTATGTGTCTCTATAAATCAAAGGATTTATAACATGTAACCTAATTTTACACATAGAAATGAAATGATTTAGATTTAGAGATACTAAATAATGTACAAGGAAAAACATGTAAGGAAAACATTTCCTTAGGAAGGCAAATAATCATTATTATGATAAAATAAATTTTTCCTTAAGATAGATTTTTTGTGATTTTAATAAAAATTAGCAATGGAATAGTCATAAAGAAACCTTTTTGACTCAACTATGATGACTAGGGAGCTATATAATACCCAACCGTCATATGTTATTACTATTGAAAATAAACCATTACCAAAATATACACATTGTCGTTAATATCTTTAAATAATTTAGGTATTCCAGTTTCAATTCGACAAAAAGAGTCACATACCATATAATATAGTATATACATTATAACACATAATATTAACATATATAATATAAACTACAAACCAACCCCCACATTCTTGTTCCCCTTTATCCCTCAATCCCATACATCCAATGAATATCCGAATAATAAAATTATATTACATTACATTCGTAGTTTTAAATAGAATCCATAATCATATTGATTCTGGTATCTAAAAATGTAGCGAATCCATATCAAGTATCTCACACCCATACATTTGAAAAGATTTTATTTTTATTATTTTATTGAGATTTGAAATACTTTGTTGAGGATGGGGATGAGTCTCGATTATTATATCATGTTTTTGCTGATAAAACTATGTTTTTCAACGGACACCATCAGACACATGGGTAGTGCATGGTTTAAAAAACACACGGCTTTGGCCGGGTCACTATACAACTTCCCTGATGTTAAAAATAATTAAACAAAATAAAATGAGAAATAATGAAAAAAATGAAACAATATTTTTAATAATATTAATAAATATTTAAGAATAATATTATCCTTATTACCAATGATAATTATACTAATATTATTATTTTTATTATTAGAAATATATTTATAAATTTGTTTATATCATTATTGTACTATTATCATGGTTATTATAATTATTAAATTGAGTGGGCATATATATATTTTTTTTATTTCTTTTAAAAAAAATTCTTTTCTATCCTTTTCCCTATCTCTCACACTTCTCCCTCCCCTTCAATATGCCCCATCATCCCCTCCCTCTTGCATGTGCACTGCCCAACCCCTCCCGCTTTCCTGCACACTCTACTCTATCTTCCCTTCTGGTTCCCTTCTCTACTCACGCTAGCCTAACCTACAGTTTCATTGCCCTAACATCGCACATGCCCCCTCTTCCTCCCTATTACTATGAATGTGTTCCCTATTGGTCAGTGGTTCTCCAGTGTGATCCCTAAAGGGCGAAATTCTTTATAGTGGCTGTGACATAGCCAACATCCTCCCGCTATGAAGTTCTTACTTCCTATTCTACTTTTAAGGGTTTTTGTTTCTATTTTTGGGTTCTAGTTTTTTTGCATCAGTTAGGGTTACATTTTAGGGTTCTATGATGATTCATTTTTTATTTAATTCTTGAATTAGGATATTCCTATGGTTTGTTGTGGTGCGAATAGTGTGCAATTGATCTTTCACACCAAAATTTGGGCAGTTTTTGCATCCATGGTTTGTTTTTTTTGTATAAATATTATTTGGAAAATTATTTTTCATACATTTTTAATTAAATGTTTCACTTGGTTAATAGGTGGGATGATATTTTTTGGAATTTTTTTAGATACATTTATATTTAAAGTAGAAATTCTATAAGAAATTGAAAAACATTCATGTGCAACTCATGTTGTGTTATTTGATGTCAATTTATAAATCCTGAAGTTGGTTACGTAAATTATGTATGGGATGAAAATGATGTTTGGAAATGTTTTTAATGTGTGTTTGATTCTAAAAATGGGATTTTTGGTACGTTCTTGTTGTATGTCCATTTATTGATTCATTGGGCTGTTTATATATTATGTAAATGGTTTATTTAAATTGTTTAAATGGTCAGAGTCATGATTTTGAATGGTTATGATGTGAAATCTCTTTTAAAGTGGTGTTTTGATATGAAAATGGGTGTTTTTTGTTTTAAATTTTTGTGGTACTAATTTTGAAGTGTTCCATAAATTGTCTTATTGTTTTATTAAATTATATGTATAGAGTTTGGTCATGGTTTGGTGGATTCGAGTTGTCAGGTCAATGGAATCTCTCCTGCATGTGCATAGGTATGTATATATATATATATGTGTGTGTGTGTTGGTTCCACCTTTACATGTCAAGTCATCCATGGTAGTTAATATACATATATGGGGCTAGGTTTTCCAATATATATAAATGAAAATGCATACATAGGTGAGTGGTTACTATTATATGCATATAAGAATATATTTAAGGATCCCCCTGCACAATTTCTTGGCTATGAAAGTGTGTTCATAGGGCCTAGGTGTCCTGATATGTATGTGAAGGTTCGTATCCTTAGGGGGAGCAACAACTCTTAGTTAAAAAGTGGCAGGGTCTATATATTCGGTTTGGTTTCACCATGAGGTAGATCCCCTTTTCTGATGACATTAATTTGAATCATATAAATGATTTCTTGTTTTAAAAACATGTTTTTTATTCATAAAATATACACATGTAGTGAAATTTGGTTGCAGGTTCTAGAAATTATTACTCCTTTGTTACAGAAAATGATGTGTATTCTTTTACACTAATCTTATCTTAAGTGACTTTTCATGAAAAGTTATTTTCCTAAATGGCTATGCATTTGTATTGAATATTTCCAAATGTGTTAGGTCGTCAACCACATTAGTTATAAAAGACTAATGACATGATTAATTTTCAAACAATCCATGTTTGAATTCCAAAAAAAGTGTTTTTGTGTGAACAAGAAGTTAAATGGTTCTGTTAATTCCCTGGGATGATTGTGTTGTTTTTTGTATGAGATCATGTTTTTTTAAAAAATTCAGTACTTTCGTTGTTCATGAGAGTTTTTAGATGATTTTGGAACTTTAAATTGTTATGTGCTCAAAAATGAAAATTAGCCCTCGAAAATAATCAATCGATTTGGAACATTAAAATTAGTTTGTGAAAAAGGAAAACACCTCTTGAGACATTACCCCTTTTTTTAGAAAATAATGTGTATGTTGAATGTTTGGATTGTGATATATTCCTAGTAAAGAGGCTTGTGCATATTTTTGTGATGAAAATGGGGGGATGTGATGAGAGAGGGAATTCAGTGTTGAGAGGGTGAGTGTGTTTTTGAATGTAGAGAATGAACTGTTTATGTATGTTAGTTTTATGAAAACTCACAACCACTTGAAATCTATAACATTTTAGGAATGGGGTATCAAGATGGTCGTACTAAGACTAGTAAGCTAGATGATACCAAATTGGTTCATCCCAGTTTCATATATCAGGATTGACGATTACAACACTATCTAAAAATTATGACGATTTGAAAGAACAAGGTTATGGTTGTGTTCCCTACTGGTGGCTCGTGAATGAGAATGATGTTTAGTGTTGTTATTATTCCACAATTAAATGAGGTATAAGGTATCTTATGTCCCAATTTTACTGGTTACCTACTTGTATTGCCATGGGTGATCACTTGAGATATTATACTTTTGATTTTATTTTCATTTCAGTTGGTTCATTCTTGATGTCTCATTTGTGGAAAAACACCCTTTAATTTAAAATGCATTGTTTTCACATAGAAATTCTAATGCATTCTTGAAATCTATTTTGAAAATGCAGTGGAATAGAAAATCATTACATAAAAATGTAATTTTGTGACTTCATTTTGAAAACAACAAAAACATTATTTTAATATGTCTTATTTTCAAAAGATAATGATTATGTTTCATTTTAAAGGCACATGAATAGGGTGTCGTTATTATTTGGAATTCATTCTGAGAATCTCAGTGCTCATCCCTACTATATTTTATTTTTTTTAGGTTCATCTAGCTTGGATAAGTGTTGAGGAAGTGTGTTTTTGTGTTCGATGGTGACCCACGGGGTCACTTGAAGTGTGTTGTTTTACATATTTTATTATTATTTTGGCATATATAGTTGTTTTTTGGTTTTATCAATGTACATTCAGTTATTGGTTTATTTGGGCCAACATATTCCCAACTATCTCACTTTGATGCCCGTCACAAGTTTCGTGCCTATGGGGATTGGGAATATTCTTCAGTCCATATCTCAGACCGGCTCTGTTTATAGGTCTACTTTTAACCCAGGTTGGTTCATGAAAAGATGGTATCTAAGGGAGGTTCTCTCTTTGGGGTCATGTTTCTTGGTAAAGATTCATGATATACTAGAGCATGGATGTTCAGAACTCTATATTCTGGTTACATGTAAGGTGTCTGTCCAGCACACCATGTAACAAGACTTGAGTTATTTGTGGAAATTGGGTTCAAGTGGGTCTTATGGTCCTTTTAATTCATTGATTTTCGGGAAATTAAAATAGAGTGTGGTTAATAGTCTCCAAGAGATCATAGGGACTGAAAATCCATGTTGAGTTAGGGAAATTGTATTAGAACACTCGTTATGATGGTGGTATGACTAACTTAAGGTATCCAACCATATTTCATCTTCTCTTATCAAAACTAGATTCAACATGAATCTTTTTGTGACTACGTGTGTCCAAAAAAATATTTTTGAGAAACTTACTCTGAAATATGTTGGAAATTAATTTTAAGACAGAAAGCGTTTGATTTGGTACTTGGGCCTCCTCTTTAGATAGGTTAATCCTCATATAATGAGTTTGTGCATGGTTGAAGTGAGACCATGGGTGATTATGCATGGGTTGACCCTCTATATTAACATTGCAAGAACCTTCTTCTTATAGAACATCGGGATATGAATGAACCTATATTATTGCGGTCTACTCGATCCTCCCACAATGGGATAGTGGATTCGAGAGGAGTTAGAAGACGATCTGGTCTCTTAGGTTTCATGGGTAGTTGAATGTAGAGTTATTAATCATTAAATCTGTAGGTCCACTCTGGAAGAGGTGAATGGAATTATAATAGGGAAAAGTGTATATACTCTTGTGCTCTCGGTGCGAGGTGCTATTATAATAATGGATTTTGGATCATTAATCTATTTCATCTATATAAGAGATTTTTTTTAAGCTTCCCTGTGGTTAATCTAGTTATAAGAGGTGGGTGTGGACGGTTTTAGTAATCATATGTTTTTACAGAATCCAGTTAAGGTCCCTCCCTTTGAATGGTCTCTGTCAATTTTAAGCGTCAATTTTGGTTACACATTGTTCTGTCGTGTTCACATTCAATTATATTGGTGATGGTTCTAAACCATAATGAGAATATGATTTATGATAAAATCATGTTTCCATTGGGAAATACTGAAATTTTTATGTGTACATTATTTTAGTGAAGTGTTGTATACAATAAATGGACGCTAAAGCGTGTTGTGATTGATAGTTCTATTTTTGTTTTGGTATGGTCGTTTATGGAACCAAAAGTATATTTTTCATTATAGGAAGGGGGTATGAACCTTGAATATGAGGAAGGATATTTTTCAATAATCAGAGATGTTTCCATAGGTCTCTAAGTGATGTTTTCCCCTAGTTATAAGAACACCAATGGTGTGGACGGATTTGATCTAGATCAGGTTCTCTATGTGGGAGATAGAGATAGTGTAGGCCTCTAGTGTAGTTTTTTTAATTGTTTCCATTGTGTAGAGGGAGGTGGTAGGACATGGTTTCCACATAATGAACAATTTTTTTTAAGAATTTTTATTTTCTTATAAGAAGGTATAGTAATTTCCCATTCTTAGAATCCTAGGGGCTGTGTTTCACCAAATGTGAGTCTACTTTTAATGGTCCCAAAGCGACCCACACTTTCAAAATTATATTATATGGATCTATGTTTTTTTGTGGGAAATTAACCATTGAGATATGTCAGTGGTTGTCTTTTTGGTCCATTAGATGGGACCCTTCTCCCCTCCCATCATTGTGGGGTTTCGTAGTCTGTACGGAGAAGCACTCCAGATCGAATAATCTGACCAATTTTTATCGTATGGAGACCCGTTATAGGTCCTTATGAATGTTCCATTGAAATTAAATGGTGTTAGAATATTAATTTTTGTGGGGAGTTCGTTTGGGCCATCCGATGTTAGTGACATAGTGCTACCTTTTGTGCAGGCTATTTTTTATTAGGAATTCTGTCCATGCCTCCCTATATTAGTGAATATCATTCACTATTCATTTTAGGTGAAATGCTGTAGTTTATCGGTAGTGTTCAATGTATATATTCTAGTGACAAAAAATTGTTCATTTCGAATGTTTCTTTCTTTTCATCATCAAATATTGGTGAATTTTCTTTCGTGGTGGGCATTACTTGGCTGGGGAGTCCAGTTTGGGTCTCTTGAGATTATTTTGTATGTATCTTACTTTTTTGATAGTGTCTTGACCTTTTATTTTGGGTTGTTAATTTGGAATCTCATTAGACTAGGAAGGGGAATAAACATTAATATTTGGGAAAGGCCTTCTTGTTGATTTCCAGGGGTGGGAAGATTTATCGTCGGGAGAATTGTCACCCCAAACATTTGAATTGATTTTATTTTTATTATTTTACATAGCTTTGAAATACTTTGTCAAGGTCTTGGAAGAGTCTCAGTTGTAATACTGTGTTCTTGGTGATAAACGCAAATTTTATGAATGGAACCATAAAACACATGGGTAGAGCATGGTTTGGAAACTGTTCAGGTTTACCAATGTCGTCTTACAACCTTCCCGATGTTCATAATAAAACGATAAAATAAAATGAGAAATAAAAAAATTGAATTCTTGTTTTAATAATAATAATAACAACAAAATATTTAGGAATTATTTTTATCATTATTAACTGTGTTAATGGTATTAATGTTAGTGTTTATGTTATTATCTATAATTATTATTATTATATTAATATTATTATAAAATGACGAATATACTTATTATACTACTATCATTGTTTTTATATTTTTTTTGAGTAGGTATATATACATTTTTTATTTATTTTTTTATAATTTTTTTCTTTTCCCTTTTTTTCATTTCTGTTTTTCCTCTACCTCTATCTCCTCTCTCTGCTTCATCTCTCCCAAAATCTACATCCATCTTGCATCTCTACTTCCCATCCCCTTCGTCTTACATGGGCATGTTGCCCTAGCTTCTCTACTGGTCCCCTAATCTACTCATGCCACCCCAACATCAACTCATTCCAACCGGACTTCCCTCTCCCCCTCCCCTTTAGCCTTACTACTATGGGCGCTGCCCCTACTGGATGACTGTTCTCTGTTGTGATCACAGTGGGTTGACCTCCTTTCCAATGGCTACGGCTTCACTGACGTCCTCCACCTCCAGCTTCCACATTTCATCATGGTATCTTATATGGTTTTTGTTTCTCCTTTGAGGTTCATGTTTTTATCTACTATATAGGGTTTCATTTTAGGGATCGATCTAGATTCTTTTTTGTTTGAATTATTGAATTAGTGTTCACCATTGGTTCTTTCTTGTGAAAATAAGGTGCATTTGTTGTTTCGTACCGAAGTTTTTGTATTTCCACATCAATGTTTTGTGTTTCCATGCATATCCATTATTTCGGTAACTATTTTTCATAAATGGTTAACTTAATATATTACTCGTTTAATTGGAGGTTTGTGAATTTTATTTGAAAAGGTTTCATATGCATTTAAATTTAATGTATAATTTCTAGATGAAATTGAGTGTTTTTCATGTATAACTCATTTTTTATTTTTTGATGTCCATTTAAAAATTGTGCAGTTGGTTATTTAAATTATTTAAGTGATGAGAATGATTTTTGGAAAGGTTTTTAATTTGTGTTTCATTCTATAAATGGGATTTTTTGTATGTTCATGGTGTATGTCCTTATGGTGTTTATTTGTGATGTTTTATAAATTATGTAAATATTTATTTAAATTGTTTAAATTGTGTGAGTCATGTGGTTGAAGTTTTGGGATTTGAGTTTGGTTTTAAAGGGGCATTTGGATATGAAATTGGGCGTCTTTTTGGTGTAAATTTTTGTGGTGTTAATTTTGATTTATTGTATAAATTCATTTACAAAATTATTAAATTATATATAGTCTGTGGTTTATGTTTGTGCATTTGAGATTCCTAGTCTTAGGAAATGCACCTATGTGTGAATATGTATGTATATATATATATATATGTGAGTTTCCCTTGTTACATTTAAAGTCATCCATGGTATTTAATATACATGTATGTTGCTAGGTGTGGTAATGTCTATATATTAAAATGAAAATGTAGGTGAATTGATACTATTATATGCATATATGAATATTTGTAAGGATCATATAGAACATGTTCACAGACCTGTGGGTGTGTGCATAGGGGCTAGGTGTCCTTATATATATATGTGTGTGTGTGTGTGTGTGAATGTACATATTATTAGTTGGGGAGTAGCATCTCTTAGTGAGAATGCTCCAAGGGCCGGATGTTTGGATTGGTTCTACCCTAAGGGAGATCCCCTATTCTAATGCCTTTAATTTTAATATTCTGAATTCATGCCTCTTATTATGTTTGTAAAATAAACACATGCCTTAAAATATAGTATAAGTTTCATTAAATGGTTATTCCTTTGTAATGGAAAATGAAACACTCATTTTTTCATATGTGACTTTTCTTGAAATTGATTTTCCTATATTGTTTTACATTATTAATGAATATTTAAAAAGGTGTTTTTCCTTCAACCACTTCTATAATAATACTGTAATGACATATTTTGTTTTTCAAAAATCTCTAGTGAGATTTCTAGAAAATTTAATTTGGTGTGAACTTGAGGTTAAATGGTTTTTTGACTTTATTTGGAGGATTACATCATTGTATGCATGGTTTGAAGTTTGTTTGTGTTAAATGTGTAGTAATTTGGTTATAAAATAGTTTTTTTAGATGATTTTGGATCTTAAAAGTGTTGGTGACTATTTTTTCTAAAATGAAATGTACTCTTTATAAATAATCAAGAAATTTGGATCTTTAAGTATATTTTGTGAAAAAATGAAATTCCCTCTTGAGAAGTGCCCTCACATTTGTTAAAATTATGTGTATATTGAATGTGTGGGCTGTGATATGTGCCTAGTAAATATGCTTGTTCATTTTTATATGATAGAAAAATGGGGGGTGTGATCAATGTGGGAGATCGCATGTGAGAGGGTGAGTGTGTTTTTTAATAAAGATAATGATATGTTCATACGTGCCAGTTTTATGAAAACTAACCAACACGTGAAATAGAGAAAATGTGAAGCTAGAAGTATTTATGTGTGATGATTAAGAATAGTATTCTACATGATACAAAAGTGGTTCATCCTTGTTTTCTGTATTTTGATTGACAATTACAACACTAACTGATCATTATGATGATTGTATACCACTAGGTTATGGGTGTGTTCCCTAAGAGTGGCTATTGCCTGAGAATGATGTTCAGTGTGGTTGCAATTCCATGTTTCATTAATGTACGAGATCTCTAGGGTCTCACTTTTTCATATAACCTATATGTGTTTCCCATGGTGATCTCTTGCGACATGATTCATGTGATGCGATTTTCATTTAAGTGGGTCCGTACATGATGTCTCATTTTTGGAAAAACATTTAAATGTAAACTGATTTTTGATCACATTGAAATGATAATGCATGCATGAGAACTATTATGAAAATAAACTTGAATAGTATGTCTTTTCAAAAAAAATATAAAATTGTAACATGATTTTGAAAACATGAAGACGTTATTTTTAGTATATATTATTTTCAAACTATATTGATTGATTTTCTTTTTAATGGAATGTGAATCGGGATTCATTAATATTTGTATTTCATACTACGCTTCATATTTCTCATGAATAATTTTATTTTTGGTTTTTGGTTTCTCTAGTTTGGATCACTCATGGATCGAGTGTTGTTTTATGTTCCATGGTGAACCCTGAGGTCATGTGACATATGTTTTTCTATTTAGTTTATGTTTATTTCCATCGAGATGGTTTTTATTTTTGTTCATTTTATATTCAGTTATTTTTATTTTGTTTATGGTCCAAACCATTCCCAAATGTCTCATTTCGATGCCCCATACTAGTTTCCAACCTGAGGGGATTGGGATCACCCTTGAAACCATGTCACGAACCGGCTTGGGTGTCTGGTCCAGGGATGACCCTTGTTTGTTCCTAACATGTTTGGGCCATATCAATAAGTGAGGGTGAGGTTATCTGGTCCGTCTAAACACCGTGCATGAATTGAATGTCAGGTCACACCTTGTAGGATCACATTATGTTGTATAAGGTTTATTGAATATAAATTGTATATATAAAGTAGGTTTTAAAATATAATAATAAATAGATATCAAATTGATCCTAAAAAATATTCAATAAACTAGGTGTATGTGTCCATGAAACTATCTTTCCAACCAATCACCTAGTTAAAATGACTATATAAAAATATAGGTTTTTTAGTCTTCATTAAAACGTGTTGTTTTTTGTCCAAATAGTACACATTAATAGACATTGAATATTTAAATTATTTTTTATGACTAGATAAATAGTTACGAATAACTAAATGGTAGTCGCTAAAGGTAATTTATTTTTTGAAAAAAATCATAGAAATACACTCTACAAATGTTATTTTATGAAAATAAGATACTATTATTTCTAAATTCATTTTATATAAACAATATATATTATTTCATAACATCATAAATAATATCATGTAATATTTTTTCATATTCCTCACCAATCACATCATTTAACTGAAAATGACATAAATAATAAAATATAGTATAATAAACAAACAAAAATAAAATTATAATTATATCTCACTAGATTATTCAAATTAAAATTAGTTATAATAAATATTTTTTCATTATTTACTCTTAAACATATTACTAGTTTCTAATAATTCTTAATTTAAATCTACTTATAATGATGGTTCGAGTACACTAAACTTTAGATTGATGTTACATATACATTTACAAACGGAAAACAATTTTGGTGTAGTTTTCCTAAGATTTCACAAGAATATATGAAACATTTCTAGTCATTTACCTATTATACATATTTTTTAGTGTATTAAACCACTATAAAAACATCATATTATCCTAGGATAATGAAATCGTCGATTTATATGATTTGATTTCTAATTTTTAAAAATCAATACACTATTGTTTTTATGTGATTTCAGGGTAATTATAGGATTTTTTCTTTTTTTAACCCATTATTGCATGTTTTTTAGACATTCTATTATCTTGGAACTACTTATACAATCAGTCTAAGAACGCCCCATATCATATTAAAATATTATATACTCTCACACATGAAAATTAAATGATCTATATTTTTTATATTATTTTATGTCAATCTGTTTTCACATTATAGGATTTCAATAGTTACACACATATTGGTGTTTTAAAAAAATGTGCATTTTTCATATCAAGTAATGAAAAAAAATTTACATGTCATCAATAAATTTATTTTAAAAATAAATATATTACTGTATTCCAATTATCTCGTACTAAACAAAGGCATTTTTCTTTTTTCTGATTTCCATTGTACATAATTATTAATGTGTATAAATCATTTAATAACTAATAATTAATTCAATCTCAGCACACCACACTTTTGGATTGATTATATTTTCAACTCATACAAATGAAAAATAATTTAAATAACATTTCCTAATAATTTCACATCAATATGAATATTTTTTCAATTTCATTTACCATTAAGAGATCTATCTAGAAAATAGAAACAATAATTTTTTTTCAAAAATCATAAGAATACGAAAACTAATATCAACACATAGATAGTCCATATACTAAAAAACCTGTAAACTTTTTTTATCCAATGATTTAATAGAAATATGAGGTATTTTTCCTTCTTCTGATCCCAAAGAGCATGTTTTTAAAAACTATTATATTATTATGAACATAGAATTTAATAAATCTGGTCACAAATCATATCATATTTATGTGTCATCTACACATTCATGTATGAAATAACTCAAATATTGGTACTTATTTTTTCACATAAATATGTGGTCATTTTCTAAGTTTTGTACCATTATATGCATGATTTTTCATTTTTTACATTAAAAATGTCTCTTCAATTATCATTGGCTCAAGGAAACTTGGATTAATTCATCGTTAATACCAATATTGAAAAAATCAATATATGGTTTTTTCTATGATCTAACAATAATAATTGGTCATATTCCGGGATTTAAACATCAATAGAATATTTTATAGGACTATCCATTCATTAAGAACCACATATTTAGATAATCCAACCACACTGCATATCAAATTGATTTATCATATTCTCATAAAAATTTAAAAATAATTCAGAGACAAAAATTTCAACGACTCCACTTAAATATATGTTCATTTTTTTGGTTTTGGTAATTAAAGGAATGTGTTTTTTAAATACTAATTTTTTTACCAATCAATTCTTGAAAATAATTATTTATATGGACATTCCATCCATCCAAAAATTTTGGAAAAATATATATTTATTATTTCCTATTATTTCACAATAATTAGTGGTTGTTTTCATTTTTTTACCTCATTTCACCCTTTTTGGGAACATTTCTTCTTTTAAAACCACTTATTTAGTATTTCTAAACCAACCACATGTTGTATTTTTATGTCCTATACTAGGTATAATTTCAAATAATTCAATGAAAATATTTTTATGTTTTTACATCAATACACATTCATTTATGATGGATTTTATAGTTACACAATGTTTTTTGTGTTTTAAAAAAGTTAAATAGAAGTTTTTGGAAATCCTATTGAAATAACAACTTGAAATAGTGTGTCATAACTTCCAATATTTTTCAAGGAAATATATGGTATCATTCCTATAATTTCAAGGATATAAAATGTCTCATACTTGGTTTTTAACACATATAGCACAATTACATGAATTTTTATTTGAATATAAAATAATTTTTTTTAATTTAAATGATTTTTATTTTAGATATATTTTATTTTAATTCATTTATTGTAAGATAAAAATAATGTTTTAATTTATGAAAAATGATTGAAAAACACTGTGATTCATTTTTTGATACATTTGGGATACGTTTCCTTTGGATGAAGAGTAAGTTGGAGGAAAAAATGAAAAAAATGGACTTGAAAGGGAATATTCAAAGCATGACACCCAATTTACAAAGTAAATATTTTGCGAGTTCATTCCATAGGCTAACCTATATATACTCCCATGAAAACCCCATGACAGAGTTCAAAAATAATTTGTCATGGCACGACACCATGTGTCACGACGTGCATCTATGCAATTGAAAAGCCTACATTTTGACAACATTAAAAATGTTAACAAATTCCTATTCATATTGATCCAATACCTTTATATATAATAGAGGTTAACTATAAAAGAATTATTGGATAAATTTAAGGATGATTAAATATAACCCAATAATGATTTTTCCTTAGAAATACAATGTCATGGGTGATTCATAAAGATATCAATAGTTGGAGAGGGATAAAATCTAGAGATTACGATGCTGATTTTAATTTATAATATAGTTTTAGTTTTTATTTTTCATGAAACTTCATTATCATATTTTTATATAAACTTTTCTTCCATTTTATTTATCTCTTTCTCTCATTCACTCTATCTCAATTTCATTTTCTCTCTCACTCACTCTTTCCTGCACCATGACCTCTTAGACTCAAGATGATGCTTGAATAACTTGTATCTTGGAATTGGGGAGGTTTTCTTTGTGTTATTAAATTATAAAATTTAATTATTTATTTTTAAAATATGTGTCTAATGAAAGATAGATACATGTATGATTGTGGTAATCATCCGACATGGAATGAAAATTAAAACCACATCTAATCCTTACCAAATAATTATTCTATCAATTCACGTTGGTAATAATTTCATATTATAGGGTTGAGTGTCCATGACAAATGAAGTAGAATATGACAGATCTAGTTTTTGGAAGGTATTATAATCTTGATCGATGTGTGTTTACCATACTTATCCATTAGAGGAGGAGAGATTTCTTGTTCAAAAGAGATCTACAGGTCATGTGAAAGTTTACACTTAATATAAATGGTATAAGTTCATATTTGATGGGACGGAATGTTAAATTTAATTTAAAGCACAAAAAAATAATATAACTTGAGTAACCCAGCCAAAGTACATGTCTATTATTATCTATAAATATTCATTCCATCTACATTGACTTCTACATTTTTTTTTTAATTTTTAATTTTTAATTTCGTTTCCAATCCCCCATTTTTCATTATTATCATAAATATTTAAAAAAAACAATATGTAACTTAGGAGTACTGTGTTATATATTAAAAATATTCTCAAACGAGATAATCCTGATCATCCACAATGTTTCATTAAGAATTTAATGTTTCATATTCCAACACCTTATAAAAGT
This sequence comes from Viscum album, assembly GCA_963277665.1. Classification (NCBI taxonomy): domain Eukaryota; kingdom Viridiplantae; phylum Streptophyta; class Magnoliopsida; order Santalales; family Viscaceae; genus Viscum; species Viscum album. Next base: position 37,589,143 of record OY728131.1, read on the forward strand.
CATGTTAAATTGAATCCTCTAGAGTTTTATTAAAATATGTTATTTATTTAACTATTATATTTTAAATTTAAAAATAACTCAATTTCTATATTTTGAAATGAATATTAATTTGTTATAAAAATAATGATGTTATAATAATATTTTATAATATTTGACCAGGTGAAAATTGCTAAAATATGTTTTAAAATAATAAAAAAATTAATTATTAAATTATTAACATGAAATAATATTTTGAATTAATTTTTTTTAACAAATGATTGAAATGAATTGTAATTGAAAAACATATATTTATATAAATTAATTAAGTAACCTAAATTTATATAAATTATTTAAGTAATATAATTTTTATATATGTTTCTAAACCCATATAATTAATGATATCATCATTTATAAAATATATAAATGATATTGCGATAATTTTGAAAATAAATTTAGATTATGAAACTAATTAAAGTAATTATATAATTGATTATAATTAAATGCAATTGATTTAAAATAACTAATGTTCTTAAAAATAAAAGAAATTTATATTAAAATATTATCAATATACTATAAATATAAAATTATATATTTATAATTATTATGAATAATTAAATATATCATTATTCAAATAAGAATATAAATTAGTATAATATATTAATAATAATAAACCAGAAATTGATTTGGTGGTTTTGAATTTAGAAATAAGGATAATCCCATTTGGAAATTAAATTGTGAGGTCATGTTCAAGGGGCTGTGTAGAGATGCTGATTCGAATATAAGTGGTTCATCTCTACATTAGACTTAGACCCTGAGTGAGGATTCATAAAAGAAGATTGTGTTCAGTCAGAGAAGTCAAGGTTGAGCTGGACTGAGATAGGGTAGAGATCTGTGAAGAATATAGCATGTGGATGAGACTCATTTCATCAAAGATGAGTGCAGTAAGGGTGTTCGACCATGTTGATTTGAGCATGGACTTATGGTTTGATTTTATGAGAGATAGATTTGGGAATTCATAGAAACTCAAATAATCATTCATATTTTGAACCTCTATTGGTGGGTTATCAGGTCAATCTTTTTAAATACCTAAATATCACTTTTTCGTCACCCATAATTATTTCATGTGTTTATTTCCCTTCTCTGTATCGTCATTTGTTCATCATATTCCATTATATTTCAATATGATGTATCTTAACTATCATTTTCAAAAAATAATAAATGTTTTCATTTAATTTGAATTTAATATGTAATCATTTTCTACTCATATTCAAGAATTTTTTTATGAATATTAATATCTTATTTTTTATTATTCAACCAGCTACTATAATATATATATATATATATATATATTCCATCTGAGTATATATTTCCTTAAAAAGCATTCTATATACCCCTTCAGAATCTGAATTTACGTATTATTGGTTCTTTTAAATATTTTTGTCACATATATTAACTGTATATGGTCTTATCATCCATATATTCATGCATTATGTTTCATTCCACAAACCTCATTTTCAAAATGATATATCATATAACAAATATATACATATCCTTTCCATCAATATAGAGAAGTATAAACAATAGTTTAGAAAATCATATTTGTTTCTCATTATTTCATTATTGGAATGTGTTTTAACACCCATCGTGAGAAAAAATGTTAGAAAAGAGTCTGAAGATATGAAGATATTGTGAAAATAGTTGCAAACTGCAATTAAAAAATTGGTAAGTGAAATTATTTTAAATTGTTTAAAAATTTATATTTATTTATTTATTTTAATTTATTTTACTTCCATTTAAATGTTGGAAAATAACTAAGGGATATTATTGTTATATTTTAGTTTATTTTTATGTTAAAAATAAATTGTATTAGATATTTTGTCTAATATCTATTTATTATATTTATTTTCAAATTGGTATGAGAATATTTAAGTTTATAACATAAATAAAATGTTTTTATTTTAAAAATTACTATATGTTGAAATTTTTTTAATTATTTTTTAAATGATTTTTATATCATACTATAAAATTTTATGTCTATATTTCAAGCTATTTTATAAAATTTCGATTTAAATTATCATTCTATTTTTAACTTTTATTTCATATAAAATCATCTATTTTATTTAAATGATATCATTTCTTGTGTATTTTATGAATTATATTATGGTTAGAATAAAAAATACTATCATTTTATATGTTGAAATGATTTATTCATTTACTAGATTCCTTTAAATTATAACATATGGAAATTATCTAAAAGTCATGAAATTTCATGATTATATCAGTGTAATTTTATTATGACATTGATATATGTACAATGGGAAACAAATAATTCTTATATATGGAATTATTTCCAAGTTAGATTTGAATTATATTTTAATTAAAATAATAATTAATATTTTATGTATTTAATATGATAAAAGTGAGATTCAATTACTTCAATTTTACCTTTTTTAGTATATATAAATATATATTAATGATTATAAATGAATGTATTAATGTTGTCATGTTTTTATAGTAAAAACTCTAGTGAATGTAAATATAGGTAGGAAATTAATGAAATAATTTTATAAAATCTAGAACTTGAAGGTTGTGAAATGGTAGGGAATTGGGGGCTGAACCCATCCCTTGGAATGTGGGTAGGCCCAATGCAACCTTCATTGTGTCAATTGAACAAATTGTTTTGTTTTCCAAAACTTGCATAATAATTTCTAAAAACTCCATGAATTTTCATTAAACCAGTTTTTAATGTAATTAATATTTATGTATTAATGTATTTTCAAAAGTGTATGATTTAATAATAATATTTTCTTGATATTTACTAAATAATTTCAAAATCATTCACTAAAAAAATAATAAAATGATGTATTCTTATATGATATTTCAACAATATTTAATCCCCTTATTAGGAAGGATAATGCTCATCCCTTTAGTTTACAAATATTTTCTTATGTATAATAAAACATATATTTTAAAACCCGACACTTATGGAGTCAGTACGTGAAAAACACAATAATTTAATTTATTTCAACGCTGATAAATTGTAATATGTTGTGTCATTATAAAATGCCTAGATAGGAAAAGGACTTCATTTCATTAAAACTATTTATATTTTATGTTATTAATTATATGTAAATACACATCCTGTTATTAATATATAATTCAGAAGAGTGGGTTTGGGGTGTTATATATTGTTTTAGAATAACATTCAAGAAAACATTGATGATTAGATGTTATATTTTGTGGAAAATAAAATCTACTATATAGAAATTTAATTACATAGTTATGTTCACTTAGAATTCCACTCATCGTAATTGTGATGATGGAAATTTAGTAATTTATCATATTAGATTAATAAATTGCAAGGATGTAATATATTTAATGGGTGAGGGGATAATGTAACATCCTGAGTTAAAAACATTATTTTAATTTATTATTAGAATTTTAAATTAAAAAAATTTAACTCAATGTTAATATCAATAAATGAATAAAAACTTAATAAATAAATAAATAAGTTTGAATAACAATTATTAAAATTTTAATAGGTGATAATAGTTAAAATATGTTTTAAAATAATCATGATTTTTAATTATTAAATTATTAACATGAACTAGTTTTTTTATTATAAAACATTTATTTTATAAAATGAATAAAAAGATTAAATTTATATAGATCAATTAAATAACTTAAATTTAAAATAATTTTCAATTAATGTTTAATTAATGATATGTTCATGTATAAAATATATAAATGAAATTTTGAAAATTATAAAAATAAACATTGGTTATAAAATTAGTTAATGAAATTATATACATGATCATAACTAAAGGTAATTTATTTATAATAAATAATGTTGTAAACATTCAAATAAGTGTATTTAAAAATTTTAATCATTAAATAAAAATATTAAATTACAATAATATTATAGGTATGAATTATGAAAGAAATTATTTTTCACATCTTAATATGGATTGGTTTAAAATATTAATATTAATAATAAACCGAAAATAATTTTAGGGATTTATGATTTAGAAACGCGGATCAACTCATTTGGGAAGAAAATATAAAGGTTTAGGTTTGTGAGTCATGTAGAGAGGCTGATTGGAAGCGTATGGGTTCGTCTTCACATGGGGCTTCAAACCCCATAGAGGAGTTATAGAATTATATCGAGTTCGGTTAGGGGAGTCAAGGACAAGATTTATTAAGAGAGGGTACTACAATGTCATTAACCGAGCATGGAGGTGAGAAAAGTTTCATCAAAGCTCAGTATGGTAAGGGAGTTCGAGCATCATGATTTGATTGTAGATCAACCATTAGATATGTTGAATGGGTACATCGGGGCTGAGAAAATTGTAAATTATTCTTTCATTTTAGGAAGATCTATACGTAGGTAACCAAATCTATCATATTAAATACATAAATGTTGTATTTTATGATCCAATCACAATTTTTTTGGTTCATTTACACTCTTCATATCATAATCAGTTTATCTTATTCCCCGATATTTCTCCTTGACATCTCCTAAATTTCAATATCCTAAAACATCAATGTTTTCATTTAATTTGATATAAATATGTATACATTGTTTGCTGATTTTCAAATTTTTTTGAATATTTATTTAGTTTTTTTGTGTTAAACTGGTTTCTATTATAGACAGACAAACAAACACACACACACTGAGATATATATATATATATATTATATAAGAGTATATTCTTGCTCGGCATGCCTTCAATATACAAACAAGAATCCAAATTCAAATAATATTTATTCTATCTTGTGGTAATATATATAAAATGTATATGGTTCTATCATCAATATATGTTTTGATTATATGTTATTTTAAACACTGAAGTTGCATCATGATATATCATTTTATAAATATATACATATTCTTTACATCACGATACATTTTTATATCTAGGAGTTTATAAAAAAAGTATTCACTACTAATTGTTTGTATGTTAGAAAGTGTTTTCACACCCAGCATGGGAGAAAAAAGGGAGAAAGTTGTCCAATGATAGTAATATCATAAGAAAACTGTTTAAAAACTCAATTAAAAAATCGGTAGTGGAAATTATTTTGAATAGTTCCAATGTTTTAATTTTTTTTTACAATTTCATATTATTTCAATGAAATTCAATTATTTTTTAAAAAATAAAGGCTATTATTAGAATCTATTTTAATTTTATGATAAAAATTATATTTATGGGATAATATTTTAAATATTTATTTAATATATTTATTTTGAAATTTTTACGACGTAAATTAAGTTTTACACTAAAATAAAATGGTTTAATTTTCAAAATTTATACCTATTGACATTATGTTTTAATTATTTTTCACAGAATTTTATGTCATAAGTCAAATTCTCCACTTATAATTTAGTGTAATTTATAAAATTTATATTTTATTAACTTTCCATGTTCAAGATTTATTTTATCAAAATAATTATGTTTTATATTAAAGATATAATTTCCAGTGTATTTAATAATTTATATTAAGTATATTAAAAAATGACTATAATTTTAATTAGGAAAATGATTTATACATTAGAGTTTTTATTTAACATATGAGATAAGGGATTATCTGTAAGTTACGACATTTCATGAATGTATTAGTTTAATTTTATTAGGTCTTCAATATGAGAATAAAGTGAAAAAATAATTCATTTATAGGGAATAATTTTCACAATAGATGATAATTATATTTTATTTAGAATTCCATTTATTACAGAAATGTACTATAAAATAATGATTCAGTTTCATCTTTTTTCCTTTTTTAAATATATATATGTTTATAAATTAACATATTACAGTTTTTATGTTTTTATAGTAAAAAATCCAGTGAAAGTATATATATGTTGGAAATCATGAAAATTAGTTTATAACATCCAAAACCTAAATGTTATAAATATGGTATGATATTGAGGAGTGAACCAATCCCTCAGTAAGTGGGTAGGACACATTCCATCTAATATTTTTCAAGTGGCCACAATGTTTTTTTCTGATGTTTTCTTATCAATTTCATAAAAATTACAACATTATCTTTAAACCAATTTTTGAATATAATTAATTTTCATGTATTAAATTATTTTTAAATTTGCAAGAGTTTTTAATAATATTTTCATGTTATTTCAATAATAATTTCATAATAATTCAAAAATAGTAATTTTAAAATGATATTTTCATATTAGATATTTCAATGTTCTTTAATCCTATTACTATGAAATCAAATGCTGATCAAATTATTTTAAAAATATTTTCACACACTTAATTGAAGTTATAGGTTTTGAATAGATACTCATAGAGTTAGCAAACACAAAGAAAATAATTTTATTTTAGTGCATCATTGATAAATTATCTGATGTAGTCTAATTCTCTAGAACAGAGACCATGAAAGTTCCTCAGTTGTATAAAACTTTTGGTATTTTCAATTATTGTATATAAAAATAATACAAAACATGTTTTTTAGAAATTAATCTATAATTGGGGGTCGGGGAATTACATATGGTATCAGATGAGCAGTCTAAATGTTTTTGGAGATAATCTATTTTCTGGTGAGGAAAATAAAATCAATCCAATAAACATTTTTTTAGATAATTTATTTCCCTCTGATGTCCATTCATTCTGATTCTGTAGATTTAAATTCATAATTTTTTAAATTTTATGATTGAATTGGAAGGACACAATTCATTTGGGGGGATATAACGTCATTATTTTTAATAAAAATAATTATATTTTTATTTGTTTTAGTTATTTAAATTAATCAGAAACACAATGCTACTATTTTTACTAGAATAAAAATTTATTAAATAAATAAAGAAGTTATTATTAAAATATATAATATATTTTCTAGGTGATAATAGTTTAAATACATTTTTTAGAAATATATATTTTAAATTATTTAATTATTAAGATGAGATAATATATTGATTATAAAATATTTTTCTTATTATATGAATTATAATTTTAAAAAATAAATTTATATATATCAATTAAGTTACATAAATTTAAAATATTTTTCATTCCTTGTATAATTAATGATAACGTAATTTATTAAATATATAGCTGAAATTGTGATAATTATAAAAAAATAGATTATGAATTTAATAATTTAAATTATATAAATTTTAATAATCAAAGGTAATTTATTTATAATAAATGAACTTCTAAACATTAAAATAAATTTATTTTAAATTTTTAATAATATACTAAAAATTAAATTTAAATAATATTATTATTATGAATTATGAAATATATTATTTTCTAAATATTAATATAGATTAGTTTATGATAAAAATAAAAATAATAAACTAGAAGTAGATTCGTGGGTTTATATTTAGAAATTAGGATCGACTAATTCGAGAAAAAATTAAGATTTTAAGGTTGAGGAGTCTAGGAGAAGGGCTGATTCTAAGTAGAAGGGTTCATCATCAAAAGAGGTTTCGACCCAAAGTAAGGATTCACATACTGAGATCATGTTTGGTAGGAGGAGTCGAGGATTAGATTCATAGAGAGAGGGTTAAACTCCGTAAAGAACCAAGAGTGGTGAGGAGAACGGTTTCACCAAAGATAAATGTGGTAATAGATTTGGATAACCTATAATTTAGCGTGGACCTCTTGTACAATTTTCAAAAAGGATGTTCTGGGGTTGGGGAGCAATTGTAATATTCCTTAAATTTTTGCATATCTATCTTATTAAATAAATAAACGTTGATTTTTATTCTCTCATATTTTTTGTTTATGTGAATTTCCTTTCATCCTATAATCATATGTTCTTCATATTTTATGAAATTTCGTCATGATGTATCCTAAAAAACTTAATCCTGAAACATTTAATGTTTTCATTTAATTTGAAATCAATATGTCTTTAGTTTAAGAAAATTGTTTCAAATTTTATGCTAAATATTCATGTCAGATGTCTGTGTTGAACTAGATACCATAATATATATATATATATATATATATATATATATTCTATCTGAGTATATAATTTATTGGGATTCTTTCTCTATACACATAAATATCGTAATTTATATAGGATTTGGTTGTTTTCAGTCTTTAGGACATATATATTAAATTCATATGGTTATATCAACTATATAATTTTGGATTCTATATCATTCTCCAAACTCAACATGAAGTGAAATATATGATATTATAAATAAATACATATCCATTACATCGCTATACAACAATATAGTCATGAGTCTATTAAAGAATATTTTGTTATCATAGTTTTTTTATTGGAAGGTGTTTTCACACCCAATGTGTGAGAAGAAAATGAGAAAGAAGTATGAAGATATGAAGAGTAAAGGAAAAGAGCTAAAAAAATTAAGAAATGTGGTAAGGGAAATTATTTTATATGTTGTCCAAATTTTTATTTGTTTATTAGTTCAAGATTATTTCAATGACCCTTAAATGTTTAAAAATAAATAAGGGAAATTATTATTATCATGTATTATATTTAAATTTTAAAAATCAATTTTCAGTGATATTATTTTTAATATTTATGTACTATCCTTATTTTCAAATTCTTATGAGGCTATTTATGTTTGAAACATAAATAAAATAGTTTTATTTTCAGAATTAGTACATATTATAATTATGTTTTCATTCATTTTTCAAACAATTTTATTTCAGAATTCAAATTTTCAGTTTATATTTTAAGAAATTTTATAAAATAATTATTTACATCATCCCTCCATGTTTAAAATTTATTTAATCAGAAAAATAATTTTTTAAAAGATACCATTTCAGGAGTATTTTATAAGTTAAATTATGTTTGTAATAACAGTCTATCATTTAATATGTGATAATCATACATATATTAGTGATTTTCTTTTAACATATAATATATTTTCATTATCATTATGTTATGACATTTCATGTGTTTATCAGTTTAATTAAATTATGTCTTCAATATAAGTACAAAGAAAACAAATAAGTCCTCTATAGTGAATTATTTCTATGTTATATTTTCATTATATTATAATTTAAATTTCACCTCACATTCCAAGAAAAAAATAAATGTCATGTAAAATAAAGATTTAGTTCCTTTATGTTTCCATTTAAAACTCTATATATATATATATATATAAGTTGACATGTTTTTTTGAGTAAACATTGTAGTTAGAGTGTATACATGGGCATACTTAAATATGATTTTATAAAATCCGTAACTTGATCATTTTAAATATGCTAGGGAATTGGGGATTGATCATATCCCTCAATAAGTGTAGAGGCCAAAGATACTCTTCAATATTTCAAGTGGATAAAATTTTTTGTTTTTTTTTTGAATATTTAAAAATAATTTATAAAAAATTAGTAGATTACCTTTAAATAAGTTTTTTAATGTAATTAATTTTCATGTATTAACGTATTTTAAGAAGTGTAAGAGTTTTTAATAATATTTTCAGGATATTTCCAAAATAATTTCCAAAAATAATTTCCTAGAAGATATTTGAAAATGATTTTTTAATATATTTTATTTCAAGGGTACTTAATCCCTTTATAATTAAGTGAAATAATCATATAATTAATTTAAAAATATTTTCATAGTAATCATGTATATTTTATGTTAGATACCAATGCTCGTTGAGTTAAAACATGAAAATCACACTATTTGTTTTTATTTCAACTATGAGAAATTGTAAGATGCAGTACAATCCTATACAACTTAGACCTGAAAGGGTCCTTAATTATACAAAACTCTTTGAATTTTTAGTTTTTATTTATATAAAAATACAAAACTTAGTTTTATCACTTAACCTGAAATCATGGGTTAGTGGCATTACATAAGACACGAATGAATGTTTGTGAGGAAAAGTAGACTTTCATTATTTATTCACTTTTCCCATTTTTCAGTTAGTTTCATTTGTTTTTTTATTAAAAACTATATTTTTATACCACGATATATTCAATGTAAAATTATTTTATAATGGTAAATTACATTGAACTACATGTTAAAGTGGTTAACAATGATTTCGATGCATGATTGAAAATGTATAATTGAACTATTCTAGGAATGGAGAGAAACATTGAATGAATATATCGATATTTAAATGCATCATAGAACCAAATACCCATGAAAAAAACTAAAATAGTTGTAGAAGAAATTCTACCACACTGATTTATAAAATTAATGAACTTGAGAGAGCTAATAAGGAATTGGTTGAATATCCATTCCACGCCTCTCAACCATTAAAGGATGAGATTCAGAAAGAATAATTTATTACTACTATACATGTGGGAGATAAAAATGATTTGGATACATTTTGCGGGTAATATGAAGTTAAATAAGTTGTCCCTATCTAGAAAAAATAATAACCAATACCTTTTTATATCTATCTAGCATTTGGAGACTCTATTTTCATTGCATCATATTGTCACTCACATTAATAGGGAATCCAGTTCTGTTGATGTTGGTTTAGATAATAATGGTGTTTATGGAGTTAATTTTTCTTGGTATGATCAAGTTCCTGATGATCTTCTTCCTTTTCATAAAAAGGATTGTGAAAAGTCTCCCATTTTTAAACTCCTTTTAGCTGTCTCTTAGCTCTGTTTGAGGTTGTTTTGTATATTCTTTTTCATCCATGTGTTTTGTTTTGTTTTCTTTGGGTTTTTTTGATTTTTTTTATTATTTATTCTACTTTAGGGTGGTTTACTTCTATATTTAATACTGGTATGAAGTAGAAAGCCTTATATTCTCTGTATTTTAATTAATGGTTTTTTTATGAATATTTGTTCGGGGCTTCTTTCGTGGATTGTCGTCCTTGATTGGATTGCTTTGTTTCTATTTTTAGATGGTTGTTTATATTGTGGGACTAGTGCATGATCCCAAGAAGTCAGTTGCTGCCTTGATGGGGGCTTGTAGGTGTCTTCATGGCTTGGTTTATGGAGTATTTGGTGAGGATTTTCAACGATCATGCTTATACAGAGGGTTTCTTGAAGCCTTATGTTGTGGGTTTCCTTAAGTAGTATCTTCTACTTGTCTTCCTATGTCAACCCAATTTCAATGGGTGTTTTTTAATTTTTTTTTGTTCCTTTTAACCATAACCTTACATTATGGTTATTTGGTGTTTCTTGATTGTATTTTTTCATGTATTGTTTTTCTTTTTTTTAATAAAATTCCATATTAATGGATGAGTCTAAATACATCTCTTCATCTACTACGACTCTACTCCAAGAGGCAGTTTATACTGAACATGAAATATAATCTAAACCAACTAAGGGATATAATCCTCACCTAAATGCAATGAAAAATAATTTTTAAAAATTCGAATTGACTATTTCCCCTATTTGTTCAAATTTTACATATTTTGACAACACAAGGATTACCATTGATGAAAATCAAGAAAAAAAAGATGCACCTAATGATGAATTCATAGAGCACCATGGACATGGTGAACATTTCACGGAGGAACTCAATTAGGAGATCCATATAGATATAAATAATGAAAAAAACAAAAAAACATGTTTTTATTAAAGGGTATTGATTTGTTATTAATTCATCATATTTTAATTTTCATAAAATATACATACACTTTGGAATTCAAATTTATTATTCAATAGATGATCTACGTTATATTGAAATACGAGATTGAAGAAAAATTTCACCAAATAGAAACCAAAAATACTAAAATATCTTCTTTATCATTTCCCCTCCATGGTAATTATACATTATTATGAGGGGGATGGACTGAGTGTAATATATCCATAAATTCATCATCAAAAATGAATAATTACTGATGATATGGAATTAGTGTTTGGGATTAAAATTATAAAAACTCTACCAACCATCAGATTTTGTTTTACTGATGGAATAACCTATCTGGAGTTAGTCAAAGCCGATGACTCACATTAGAGATCAAACCAAGAGTTTCTGTTGATTTTTCTTATCCACATTATGGGAATTTAATTTTATATTTGTTTCGTAAAAAATATCTTTTAAGAAGATATTAGGATAATTACCTATCTATATTATTCTTCTTGAGTTTAATGACATTTTCCTTGGGCATTGATGATTAATTCTCCGTTTTAGGTTCATGAAGACAATGACATAAGGTAACATTTAAATAGTGTATAGTAGGAGGGCTATGTCTTCATTAAAAAGTTAGTTAAATTGTATAATTTTCTATATTTTAACCCCTATACATTTTTAAAAATATATTTTAATATTTAAAATGGAATTTGCATGACCACACTTATACTTTTTGATTTTATAGACTAATCATGGAGATAGTAGTTCATTTAGAATCCCAGGATGCCATGTTTATGATGTCAATGATAATTTGATTGAAAAATTAAGATATAAAATATATTTTTTAGAATGAATCATTTACATTAATTTTAATAATCATGGGTTAGGGGAATAATTTGATTCATGTAAACTAAATTTACATACCATTTTTATATCATGAATTTATAAATTTCTATGGATTTATTTTTTATTATTATCCATGACATGACTAAATCTCCCAAATCTTATGTTGAATTTTAATAGGAATTATAAAATTTATTTTTTCAATTCTATATTGATTATATTTATTCATATATCTTTAGAAATATAACCTACTTGAACTTGAATTAGAAATTCCATAATGTCAATATTATATAATTTATTATCAATATTATTTAGTAGTTTTTATTTATTTGACACTTATCCTTATGAATGCATTTTACATTATTCCTTGGTATTATTATCAAATCCATGATTTTCCATTTTTGTATTAAGCCACATTAAAACCCAATATTTCCTATTACATCGCTACTATATATATTATTAATAATATTTTAATGATAAATTATGTGTGTGAGGGATGTCTTGGTTGATGTGATGCACTAAATTTAAGGAATACATGTTGTGTGGTCTGTTGGGTATTGGGAAAGGATCATGATGATTAATTGTATTATAATACAACACAAGTTCAGGAAAGTGAAAAACTAAAAAAGGGTTGTGACATTAGTGAATCAAAGATCACTATTACAAGACTGATGATTTTATTATATTATTTATGGTGGTCTATGTGAGATTTATTCAAAGCATAAATTTAAAAAAATAAATGAATTTAATAAAATTAAAATTAAAAAGATAAAAAAATGTAAATATCATATAAAATTTAAGACAATTTGTATCATTTAGTGTATTAATTTTTAATGACCATATATTGAGTTCTGGGAAGTTGGTGTTGTTACATTGAGATGAGAGATTAACGTTATTGTTTATTTATAATATCATAAATTATTATTTATTACATCAAACATTATTACCTACCCACCCAAAACTATAGATTCATTATAACCATAATGAAAAATTCATCATGAGTTCATGCCAGTTTTGTCTTAAAAAGAACAGACAATAGGTCATTTGAAATCATACCAAAAGGCATATATATTGGTGATATGAGAATAACTATAATTTTATTTTTTTCTTTGGGTGATGAATGTGAAAATAATTAAGTGAGTTATATCACAAAATGTATTGTTTGATATTAATTAATTGAGAAACATTAATAAATGCATATATAAGATTCATATTTCTAATGGAAAAATATATAATACATTGGTCGATTAATCTCATTAAAGATTGTGTAGTTGAATTTAATTTTTATGTCAAACATGAATGTTTATTTTTTCCCATTTATAATGATTTAATTTGGTTAAATTTAAATATAAATATTTGGAAAAATTTATTCCTATTTAATTTATTATTTAGACTACATTATTCCAGACAAGAATGTTCTATGACTGGGTTAAATGATCTCACAATTTCATTAATACTTATATTATAACAAAATTATGTGTTTTTTAATTTAATTAATTATTCTCGTTGATATTTTAATATTTTTGATTTTATGGTAGGTCAAAATGACTAATTAGGAAAGATAAAAAGAAGATGTAAATAGCATGATTCACATCATGTGAAATTAATAAAATATTACATGGCTTGAGGAGGTGGTCATAGGAAACAGAGAGAAAAATGGAGTAGAATTAAAAGAATCATAGTGAAAAAATCAATTCATTCCTTTAATATTGATATATTTCATGCCCCAGTGTATCCCTTAAAAAAGGATGTGAACACCCAATGATGGAGTTAAACCCCAATTCCCCATGGTTTGACACCATGTTTCACACCATGAATTTGAGTAAAGAAATAATCATTCTAATTTCATTTCAAATCATATCCAAATCCTATACATATTGACCAATTACCTCCATTAACCACTGATATTGAATGGGGGTGAATTAATGGATCCATTTCATGGATGATTAAAGTTGACATAAGTGTGATTATGCTAATAAATAAAAGAATCGATAGAATCAAATAGATATTATTTATTGATGAAAGAATGAAACTTCTAATAAGGCTACTGATTTATGGTTTTTATATTTTTTAGGTTGTATATCCATATATATTCAAACATATATTTTTATTTTAATTGTTCTTCAATTTTCATTTTCACATTATCTCCTTATATAATAAATTATCTCCCGTTATTTTTCTTATGACATGATATCTCACACTCAATATGATCAGTTACTGACCAGTGGTTTACCCTTGGAGGAGGTTTTCATAGTGTTCCAAAAACAGATTCGTAATTCCAAATATTTTAAAAAAAATATTGAAAAATATAGAGAAGTGTATAGTTGTGAAAATAGTTAATCATGGAATTACTATAAACTCATATCTACTCTCTATTAAAACATCATTATCTCTAGTCTACTAGGTAAACTCTTTATATGATATAGTTCAGCTTCCATGATTACTGAAAAAATATACAATAGAACCATGTATTAGATGGTATTAAATAATCAATTGAGGTGTATTTATCTTACATGGATATTAGAGGACTTGATATTTTTTACGATTAATATATCTCATCAGAATGATAAATTTAGATGTTAAAGTAGAATGTATCAATTCAATTATAAAGGGATGATCTCTCAAATTAAAATGAAGAAACAATAATAAATAATGAAGGAACTAGAATTATTAACCCCAATACCAGGACCATTCATTTGTAACTGCATTCATTCAATCAGAATCTATACCTTTTTTATTTATTTTTATTTATTCATTGGTTTTAGAAACACCTACTTTCATTTCTTTTCAAAAATAATAAAACTATAAAAATATAATAAGTGAAAAACGAGTAATGTTTGATTTTCAAAAAAAAAATCATCGATTTTCATGAAATCGTTCATCCACTATACTATTTTAGGAAAATAATTTCAGCTTCATCACCACCTAATGAAAGCTCTATTCATCCCCATGCTTGTGATTTCAATGATTATTAATTTTTAAAGAACCAGTTATTTAGTGAGTTTGAGCACACTGCACATCATATTGAAGTGTTATATTTTAATAAATGTCAAAAAAAATTCCCTGATAATTTATCTAATATTTAAATTCAATATAATGTGTTTTTATATGGTTTTAAAAATTACATTTTGGATTTAGTAATGTACATTGTTAAGAAATGTATTTTGGTTCATCTAGATAAAAGAAAATCATAGATTAATGAATCTTGTATCCCTAAAAATTAAAAATAAGTATTTATTTTGTTCAAAATGATTTCACAAAAATTATAGATCATTTAATTTTTAGATTATATAGCACGTGTTTTTAAAAACTAATAAATAATCATAAAAAAACATATTTAGTTTGTTTGAGAACACTGCCTCATAGAATGATTTTCCATCTACTCATAATTGTCAAAAAAAATAAAATACAAATATTCTATGATTAATAATAAATATAGTTTTATTTGATACAATATAGATTGGAATATAAACAATTTAGTGTTTTAAAACTAGAAAAATGTGTTTATTAAATCTGATCTAATTAAAACTTTTTTACAGTGCCATGAATTCCTAAATTTCAAAATATCAACATATGGATAATTTCCTTTTATTTGACAAGAATCATAGGTATTTTTCGTTTATTAACACTCTAGAGGGTGTGTGTGATGATTATTAATACATTTAGAGATTATTTAGTTTGTATGAGCACAAAAAATGACTTATTGAATGTTTATCTTATTTTATGAGTCCAAAATAATTCAAATGTTGTTTCCATATTATTGCATGTCAATACAAGGTTGTTTTCTTTTATTTTTGACAGAACCATGCATGTTTTAGTACTTCTAAAAAATAAAATATATTTTTGGTTCACACCAATCTAATGAAACAAATTAACATGTAGTCAATCCATATGTGAAAAACAGAAATATCATGTTTTTTTCTTGTAATTTAATGGAAAAATATTGTTTTATTCTTGGTTATAACTCCTTGAAGAATGTTTTTTAGGACTGTTGATTCATTTTGAACTATTTAGTTAGTCATTCCAAGAATATTTTCTATTATATTGTTGTGTAATCATATCATACACACAAAAATTAGTACAAAGACAATTTTCCTAGGATTTCACATCAATATGAAGATATTTTTTGGTGTTTACCTTTAAACACACATTTTATTGTTTTAAAACGCTTAAAATGTGTTTCTAGTCATCGTAAGGAAATGAAAACTTATATTTTCACAAATTATGTACCTATATTTGTAAAATAAATATTTGGCTATTTTCTTACCATTTTATAGAAATTATAAAAAAAATTATCTGTTTTGACGGAGTAGTGAACTTTTTTAATGACAGTTAAATATTTAAGAACCTTTAATTTTGTATATTTGATCATGTTTCTTATCAGATTGAAAATTTTACTAATAATACATATATAAAATATTTCAAATTCATTTTTTTTATGATTTCACTTTATCGTGATGTTATTTTCTATGGGTTTTGCCATTAGAAATATGTTTTATTTTTTGAAGTCACAAACAGAATTTTTAGTCATATAAATAAATTAACAACTCAAATTTATGTTACGTCAGTCCATAAATCATATAAATTAATATATAGATATTGTCATTTGATTTCGTAAAATAAAAAATAATATCCTTTGTTTGAACACCTTTTTTTATATTTATATAGAATCTTCATTCTTTAAGAAGTATTTATTTTTTCATTCCAATCACACAACAAGACATATTTATGTGTGTTCTACTCGTACACATAAAAAATAATTTAGGGATAGTCATCCTATAATTTTACATCAATATAAGTCCATTTTATTTCGTTTTGACCATTACACATTAGTTTTAGTGTTTTAAAATAGTAAAACAAAATTTTGGTCATTCCTAGAAAATAATAACAAGGATTGACACACAATCTAGATGTAAAAAAATATGTTGTTGTTGTCCCAGGATTTTATTAAAGTGATATGTTATTTTTTCGGTTTTCACATTGTAGAGATAAAATTTAATGTTATAAATTATTTAAGTAGTTCTTATTCAGTCATTCTGAGAAAAATGCATGTCATATTGATGTTCCATACACTTATATACATCCAAAATAAGTCAAAAATTATTTCACTATGATATAACATAATTCTAATATCATTTTATATTGCTTTAACTATTTAGCATATGTCTTAGTGTTATATAACACTAGAAATCATTTTTTAGTAATCATGGTAAAAATATAATTTGGGATGATCTGTATTCAGTCCCTAAATTTAAAAAATCTATATTAAATTGTTTTCTAATGATCTCACAACAATCATTAGTTGTTTTATAGATTTTTACCCCCTCAATTATGTTTTTAAATTCCATTAAATATTTAATAACATCATATTCTATTATACTAGAAGAAATACACATTTGATTAATGTGAGAAATGTGTGTACATGTTAAAAATAATTGACAGATAGTTTATCTATTATATATCATCAATTTTAGGCATTTCATTATGGTTTTTATAATTCCATGCACCTTTTAGTGTTTTAAAATAGAAAAAGGAATTTTAATTAGCCTGAAAAAACCAAAACATGGATTGATGAAGTTTACGTTAATAAAAAATTATTATATTATTATTTATTATGATTTCAGGATACAATAAGTTGTTAGATTGAATTTTACACATATGACACTTTTTCTAATACTGCTAATAATTTAAGAACATCTTATTTTGTCATTTCAAGCACACTGCACATATGATTGATTTGTTTTCTTCTCTTAAAGAGAACAAATAATTCAATGATAATGTACAAATGATATTTAATCAGTACATGGTCATTTTCAATGTTTTCACTCGAACAAGAACATGTTAATGTCTACACACATTAAAACATATTTCATATCATTTTGGAAAATGAGAACATGGATTGATGTTTCATTAGATCATACAAACAATAAATGATTCAATTTTTGTTGTTCATTATTTCCACATCATTCATAGAACATTTCATTGTTTTGATCCCCTAACTATAGTTATTTAATTTTAATAAACATAAACAAATATGGAATGGTATTTTTTTATCAAAGATTGTAATATGAGCATTAAATTTATTTTAATATGTCTTGTAAAGATCATAAATGTATTTATGATTATGCTCTTTTGGTTTCAAATGAATTAAAATCCATTTTTTTCATTTCACCCCCTAATGATTTATATGTCATTTTAATGAAATCGTGTAGGTGAAATTCTATTTGCGATCATACCAAGAAATATAAGTATCCAATTGATTTTGTGGTAAATGATTGTAGATCATATATGACACAATGACCATTATCCAAGATTTTCATATCGATACAACTGTGTTTGCTCTGTTTTTACCCCTTCTACTAGATATTTCATTTTCATTAAAACGTGAAGGCCTTTTAACACATTCCATTATATTAATAAAATAATGTATCAAATTTATGTGTTGTTGATTCCTAAAAATCATAATTCACTAAAATATCATTTCCTAATGTTTTCACCATAAAATATTATTATTTTCACCATGTTTGGCCCCCATATTTTTCATTTATTAATAATTTATAATAATATGAAATCATAGATTCTGTTATAAGGATAAATCTAGTAATTTGTTTGATGAATATTTAGTTCCTAGTGATTGAAAATTATTCAAGGATATATTATTATACATTCAAATAATTCAAAAGTTGTGTTCGTAGTTTTGACAACTTGTTAGAGGATATGTCATATTTATAAAGATATAATTTTCTAAATGGTCACTAGTGCAGAAAACGTTTTTTACGTCACCATTTTTTACGTCGGTTATATAAACCGACGTCATAATATGTAAAACGAGGTTTTTTACGTCGGTTATTTATTAACCAACGTAAATATTTGTATTCGGTACACCTTTAACGTCGGTTATTATTATAACCGACGTTATTAATCGCGCGGCTTCGTTTTTTACGTCGGTTATAACAATAACCGACGTACAAAACGCGGTTTCCGAAGGCTTTTGTACGTCGGTTATTGAATAACCGACGTAACAAACGCGGTTTTTGAAGGCTTTTTTACGTCGGATATTTTATAACCGACGTAAAAAAAGAATCCGCAGATGTTTTTGACGTCGGTTATTCCATAACCGACGTAAAAAAACGCGGATTTTGAGCCCTTTATAACGTCGGTTATAAACTAACCGACGTAACAAATGAATCGGAGGAAGGTTTTTACGTCGGTTATTGAAATAACCGACGTTATAAATGTTTTTAAAACAATTATCACGTCGGTTATTGAATAACCGACGTGATAACTCATTTAAAAATTTACCCAGACCCGTGGATTGTCATTCGCGAGTTTACCTTCGACAGTCGTGACTCGTCTCTCTCGCGCGTAAACCCGAATCGGCTCGTCCATTTCGTTGGTTTAGATTCGTTTTGCGATCATCGTTTCTCATATTTAATATCCTCGGATCAATCATCTAAACTCGCAGCACTCAGGTAATCCTCCCACTCGTTCGTTTTTTTTCGGGGATAGTATATATTTATGTGTTGTGATTTTTTTGTTGAAACTAGCTAAGATTCTTCGATTGCGAACAATTTTAACTCGTTTTGGCACCATAATCTTTTTTATCATCCCTAGATCTATTTGTTCGACTTGCAATATTGAGTAATTTTATGATTTCACTAATTTTTCATCGTTTTCTATAAATCCCCGAGAGGGTTGGGGCGTGTCCATTTAGATGGGTTGCCCTTTTACATTTGTTACTACTTTATTCACACACAACCATGGCATAGGTGCATGGATTTGGGGTCGGGGGGTGTCCAGGGGGGTTTACAATGGGGTGGGTGGGTGTGGGGGGCTGTCCAAGGGTGTGGGTGGGTGTTGGGGGGTGTCCAGGGGGGTGTCCAAGGGGGTAGGGGGTGGGGGGTGGTGTTTAGGAGGGGTGGGGGGCTGTCCAGAGGGTTGGGGGGTGTCCAGGGGGGTGTCCAAGCAGGTCGGGGGTGGGGGGTTCTGTCCAGGAGGGGTGGGGGTGCTTTCTAGAGGGGTTGGGGGCTATCCAGAGGGGTTGGGGGGTGTCCAGGGTGGTGTCCAAGGGGATGGGTGGGTGTGGGGGGCTGTCCAAGGGGGTGGCGGCCTGTCCAGAGGGGTCGTTGGAGTGTCCAGGGGGGTGTCCAAGGGGGTGGATGCGTGTGGGGGGCTGTCCAAGTGGGTGGCGGCCTCTCCAGAGGGTATTTGGGGTTGTCCGGGTGGGTGGGGGGGCTGCCCAGAGGGTTGGGGGATGTCCAGGGGGTGTCCAAGGGGGTAGGGGGTGGGGGGGTGGTGTCCAGGAGGGGCGGGGGGCTGTCCAGGGGGGTTTACAAGGGGGTGGGTGGGTGTGGGGGGCTGTCCAAGGGTGTGGGTGGGTGTTGGGGGGTGTCCAGGGGGGTGTCCAAGGGGGTAGGGGGTGGGTGGTGGTGTTTAGGAGGGGTGGGGGCTGTCTAGAGGGTTGGGGGGTGTCCAGGGGGGTGTCCAAGCAGGTCGGGGGTGGGGGGTTGTGTCCAGGAGGGGTGGGGGGTGCTTTCTAGAGGGGTCGGGGGCTGTCCAGAGGGGTCGGGGGGTGTCCAGGGTGGTGTCCAAGGGGATGGGTGGGTGTGGGGGGCTGTCCAAGGGGGTGGCGGCCTGTCCAGAGGGGTCGGTGGGGTGTCCAGGGGGGTGTCCAAGGGGGTGGATGGGTGTGGGGGGCTGTCCAAGTGGGTGGCGGCCTCTCCAGAGGGTATTTGGGGTTGTCCGGGTGGGGGGGGGGGGCTGTCCAGAGGGTTGGGGGATGTCCAGGGGGGTGTCCAAGGGGGTAGGGGGTGGGGGGTGGTGTCCAGGAGGGGCGGGGGGCTGTCCAGGGGGGTTTACAAGGGGGTGGGTGGGTGTGGGGGGCTGTCCAAGGGTGTGGGTGGGTGTTGGGGGGTGTCCAGGGGGGTGTCCAAGGGGGTAGGGGGTGGGTGGTGGTGTTTAGGAGGGGTGGGGGGCTGTCTAGAGGGTTGGGGGTGTCCAGGGGGTGTCCAAGCAGGTCGGGGGTGGGGGTTGTGTCCAGGAGGGGTGGGGGTGCTTTCTAGAGGGGTCGGGGGCTGTCCAGAGGGGTCGGGGGGTGTCCAGGGTGGTGTCCAAGGGGATGGGTGGGTGTGGGGGGCTGTCCAAGGGGGTGGCGGCCTGTCCAGAGGGGTCGGTGGGGTGTCCAGGGGGGGTGTCCAAGGGGGTGGATGGGTGTGGGGGGCTGTCCAAGTGGGTGGCGGCCTCTCCAGAGGGTATTTGGGGTTGTCCGGGTGGGTGGGGGGGCTGTCCAGAGGGTTGGGGGATGTCCAGGGGGGTGTCCAAGGAGGTAGGGGGTGGGGGGTGGTGTCCAGGAGGGGTGGGGGGCTGTCCAGAGGGGTCGGGGGGTGTCGAGGGGGGTTTACACATCGATTTGTTTTATATTTCAAAATTGTTTACATTCAAATTATGATTTTTTTCATATAAAAATATATTTGTCTTATCTAAAAAATATATATATTTTTGCTATTTGTTATAGGTAATAATGAGTCGAAGTTGGATTACGGCACATCGAATGAGCAATGAATATGAGGAAGGTGTTGATGCCTTTTTGGAATTTGCTAAACGAAATGTTCCAAGTAGTGACATTTTTTTCTGTCCATGCCTGAAATGTCTGAATATGAAGAAGATGAAAAGTAGAGAGATAAAAGATCATCTGATTTGTCATGGTTTCAATCCGAGTTACAACCCTTGGATTTGGCATGGCGAAACTGGACAGAATTTCACTGATGATAATGAATCGCAAGATGGTAACTCCGATGGAATTGAAGAAATGATTCGCGATATTGTAGAAGAACAAATTGAGATAGAACCGACAGTTGCACGTCTATATGGTGATGCCGAAAAACCATTATATCCTGGTTGTACAGATTTTACGGTTTTGTCGGCGGTGTTAAGATTGATTAACCTGAAGGCGAAACATGGATGGAGTGACAGAAGTTTTACAGAGCTGCTACAATTGATGAAAGACATTCTTCCAAAAGATAACGATCTTCCAGATTCACATTATAAGGCCAAAAAAATATTATGCCCGATGGGATTGGGATACAGGAAAATACATGCCTGTCCGAATGACTGCATTATATATAGGAAGGAATATGAATTTCTGAAAGAGTGTCCTAAATGTGGGACATCACGGTATAAGGTGAAATAAAAATCACAAGCTGATGTAGAGATTACAAATCTCCCTTCAAAGGTATTTTGGTATCTTCCTATAATTCCTCGTTTCAAACGTTTATTTGCTAATTCACATGATGCAAAAAGGTTAAGATGGCATGCTGATGAGCGGGTATGTGATGGAAAAATACGTCATCCAGCTGATTGTCCACAATGGAAGAAAATTGATGCCCAGTACCCTACATTTGGAAATGAAATTAGAAATCTGAGACTAGGCTTGTGCACAGATGGAATGAATCCATACCGAACCCTCAGTAGCACACATAGTTCATGGCCTGTTTTATTGGTAATTTACAACCTCTCTCCTGAAGTTTGTATGAAGCGCAAATATGTCATGTTGAGTATCATGATCTCTGGTCCAAAGCTACCCGGCAATGATATTGATGTATACTTGTCACCGCTGATTGATGATTTGAAACTGTTATGGGCTGATGGTATTAGGGTGTATGATTCTTATAAAATGGAATATTTTCAACTGCATGCAATGCTTCTATTCACTATAAATGACTTCCCAGCATATGGAAATTTGTCTGGATACAGTGTTAAAAGGCATAAAGCATGTCCAATTTGCGAACAACAGACGTCATATTGTCAATTGCATCATGGGAGGAAAACAGTGTACATGGGTCATCGAAAGTTTTTGCCTATGGATCACCCTTATAGAAGACTAAAAAAGGCATTCAATGGCTCACAAGAATTTGATACTGCTCCTCAATCTTTATCCCTAGAATTGTATTTTGAGAGGGTGAAAAACCTTGATGTGACATTGGGAAAGACACAGAAATCTGGTAATGATAGACATATTTGGAAGAAAAGGTCAATATTTTTTGAGCTACCATATTGGAGGTATCATGAAGTCAAACATAATATTGATGTCATGCACGTGGAGAAGAATATCTGTGATTCTTTGATCGGAACATTGCTAGATATTAAAGGAAAGACAATAGATGGGTTGAATGCAAGGTTAGACCTACTGTCAATGGGAATACGTTTGGAGTTAGCTCCCACTCCTAAAGGAAGACGAACATTTCTTCCCCCGGCTTGTCATACATTATCGAAGAGGGAGAAAAGTAGCTTCTGTTAGTGTCTTCATGATATCAAAGTGCCTCAAGGTTATTCTTCAAATGTAAAAAATTTGTCTCATTGAAAGACTTGAAGTTGATAGGTATGAAATCACATGATTGTCATGTCATGATGCAACAAATTCTACCAGTTGCACTGCGTGGAATATTTCCCATCCGTGTCAGAAAGACTATAATGAGGTTGTGTTATTTTTTCAATTCAATTTGCAACAAGGCGATTGATGTGAATGCTTTGAACCTTTTGGAAAAGGATGCAATTTTTATACTTTGTCATTTGGAAATGTATTTTCCTCCAACTTTTTTTGATATGATGGTGCATTTAATGATTCATCTGGTTCGAGAAATAAGACTTTGTGGACCTGTATATCTTCGTTGGATGTATCCTTTTGAAAGGTATATGAAAATATTAAAGGGATATGTTAAAAATCCATATCGACCTAAAGCCTCCATTATTGAAAAGTATATTTCTGAGGAGGTAGCAGAGTTTTGTACGAGCTACTTGGCTACGGCGCAACACATAGGTTTTCCTCCATCTCGCCATGAACGGGTTAATAATGAGGGAAAGGGGATTCGTGGCTTGAAAGTCAAATCACTGTCAGCTGAACATATGAAGAAGTTAGAATCATACATCTTGAATAACATAGCTGATGTTCAACCGTATATCACATTGCATATTAATGAGTTGAAACAATGTCATCCAAAGAAGAAAGAAATGTGGATTTTGAATGAGCACAACAAAACTTTTTTGCCATGGTTTAAAAAGACCTTGCTTGGTAGATCAGATGTATCAGAGACATTAAAATGGATAGTGGGTGGTCCATCTTTAAATGTGATAACATGGTCCGCTTATGACATTAATGGCTATACATTTCATACGAAAGCTCAGGACAACAGAAGTGCAGTTCAGAATAGTGGTGTATTGGTGTTTGCAGAAGCAATGCATTTTTCGAGTGCTAAGGACAGAAACCCAATTTCGGCATCAACTGCATATTATGGAGTGATTAAAGACATATGGGAGGCTGATTACTTTAAAATTAAAGTTCCTGTTTTTAACTGTAAATGGTTTATCGGTAACAACAGTGTCAGACACGATGAATTTGGAATGACACTTGTTAATCTGAATAGATTGGAAGACACAGCTGATTCTTTTATAATGGAAACACATGCCAAACAAATTTTCTATGTAGTAGATCAGTCAGATATGCAGTGGGCTGTTGTTTTACAAGGGAAAAACCAATATGTTGGTGAGGATGAATTTGATGAAGATGCTGATTTATGTGAGATCCCTACTTCCGTGGAAAGATTAACAGAACATAATGATGAGTATGTTGAAGACATGGTTTGTGCCATAAGGAACGATCACGACGAAGGAATTTGGGAAAACAATCCAACTGTACATTCCTAAAATTACAGGTAACACAAGTTTATTTCTTGTTTACATTTAGTTTTTTCATATAATGTTAGATACTGTAAATTTTTTACTTATTAAAACATGTATCAAACCAAAACGATAAAACAATAAAAACCGTAAAGAGGAGAAGTCTTGGGCGCACCGGCTGGCCGGTGGTGGATCACCTGTTGGCCGGTGGTCCAGAACAAAGCTCTGTCTGGTCCACCGGCCGGCCGGTGGTCCAGACAGCCTTCCTCTCTGTCTGGACCACCGGCCGGCCGCTGGATCACCACCGGCCGGCCGGTGGACCAGACAGAGAGCCTTCCTCTCTGTCTGGACCACCAGCGGTCGGCCGGTGGTGAGCCAGCGGCCGGCCGGTGATCCAGACAGAGGAAGGCTCTCTGTCTGATCCACCGGCCGGCCGCTGGATCACCACCGGCCGGCCGGTGGACCAGACAGAGAGCCTTCCTCTCTGTCTGGATCACCAGCGGCCGGCCGGTGCTGAGCCAGCGGCCGGCCGGTGGTCCAGACAGAGAGGAAGGCTCTCTGTCTGGTCCACCGGCCGGCCGGTGGTGAGCCAGCGGCCGGCCGGTGGCACCAGGCAGTGGGCAAGTCTACTGCCTGGGTCCTCCGGCTGGCCGGTGTGCTCACACCGGCTGACCGGTGGACTCAGTGAGTCCACGTTTCAGCTTTCTTGGGCCAACACTTTGGCAACCTTTTGCCTGTTTTTACCATGTTTATCATTGTTTAACATGCTTACCATATTACCAATGTTTACTATTATGTAATTTAGTACACTTTTCTATTTGTGAACTAATGTTTGTTTTTTTGATTTGAAGGAAAATGACAGATCAATCAGTTGATCAGCCACATGATTCTGGAGATGAGCATATTGGTCATACATCTGGGGAGGAACATTCACATGCTCCTATTACGAAAAAGAGTTCAAAGGTTGGTAAGCGTGGGTGCACACGTTTACCAAAATTATCACTTGCCCATACGAAGGAGGAGAGGATAGTCGTGGAGTTTGATGATGATGATCTTCCTAGAGGTCCAAATGCTAAAGATTTGAAGGGTTTTGTAGCAACTCAGGCTAAGAGCAAAGTAAGCATTCTCTATGATGATTGGAGAAGTGTGGATAAGGCGATAATTTCTCAGCTGTGGGAGACCATTTTGGTAAGATCTTTTGCTATTGTTTGACTGTTCTTTAAATGTTTCTAGTATATATAATATTTTTAACCTCTTTTTTATCAGATGACATTTGATATTCCTGACACTGGAGGAGTCAGGAAGAAATGCTTATCGTTGGCTGCTAGGAGATGGAGGGATTTCAAATCAACCCTCTCATTTGATTTCATTTATGGTCATAGGAGTCGTGAGAATCCATGTCGTATATATCCTTTTATAGATGAAGACACATGGAGACAATTTTTTGAAAGTAGAAGAAAAGAATCATTTTTGGTAAGGGCAATGTAAACTTTTATATGCTTTCTTATATAAATGATCTTATTATTGTTTTGTTAATGATTACTTATTCTTAATTTACAGCAAACAAGGAAAGCTCATCAAGAGATCCAATCTAAAAATGTATACCCTCATAGTTTATCTCGGGGAGGGTATGCATTATTGGAAGAACAAATGATGGCAGAAAAATTTCAACAACTAAGAGCTGAGTCTTCAAGCTCTGGAGAGGTGGCCCCTCCATCCCCTCCATCTAGACATGAGAAATGGAAAAGAGCTCGGAAGGGCAAAAAAGGACAATATCTTTCGGAAGAATCGAGACTCGTAGTTGAGAGGATTGTAAGATATCTATTTTATTTATTTAAGTTTACTATTTTCGTCATATATTTCCAATCATTATAGAAATGTTCAATTAATTATTACAGGACTCTCTTGAGGAGCAGAGTTCACAGGGGACATTTACACCATCTGGGAGGGAAGATATTTTATCTGTGGCATTGGGAAAGCCCGAACATCCTGGCCGTGTAAGAGGATATCCGGCAGGTGTATCGGTAAGAAAAGTGTTGCCACGTTCCTCAACTTCTAACGTTGAGGGAGTTTATAAAAAAAATAGAATCCTTGGAGGCTTAAGTCCATAATATTAATGCGACAATGGAGGACAAGATTAGAGCATCAGTGCAGTTAATGTTTGCAGACTTGCAAAGACAATTTCAGGGTGCAGCTCCCACTCCACCTCTCCCAGTAGCTCCCACTCCCCCACCTCAGCCTGCGGACCCCATTTTTGATCCTCCTCCTCCGCCGCAGCTACCTACTTATTGTGAGTTGTATGTTGATGATCCTCAACATCATATAGTTGCATATGGGATGGTATATTGTATAGGAGATACAGTTCATCATCAACAGTTAGAGGTAGAGAATCAGAGGGTCACTATACAGGATATTATAGATAGATCAGCTCGGATACCATTACCTACAGATGAGGTGACGACAGTTGGACATAGTATCGGCCATTTTTTACGTTGGCCATCCAGACTTCTTCGACTCATTACCATAGAGGTATGGATGTTATATCTTTTATTTTATATTTTTATTAATGTTTTATCATTTGAAAACTAATATATTTTTCAATTTATTTTTACAGGAATACTTCAAAGGTAAAGAAATACTGTATAGACAACAACAAAGACAGATAGCTATGACATCAGATGCAGATACTAGCAGTCTTGACAAATTGTCAAGATATTCAAATTTGTTGGCGGATCATTATGACTTTACAATGGAAGCTCATGTCTGTGGACGTGAACTATGTGTGGGGATTATGAAAACTGATATCATGGAGTTTGTCACTGGAGATAAGTTGGGCATCAACGTGGTGCAAATTTTTATCATGTAAGTCTTAACACCTTTTCCTTGCGTTATATTTATTAAAAATGTATACTTATGTCTGCTTTGTATTAGGTATCTGTATAAAATTTGTGAGAGGAATGAGCTGACAGATGTATATGGATTCGTGGACCCACAATTGATTTCCCCTGAAGCATGTGCATTGGATGAGGAACAAAGAATGCTTTATATTGCTGATAGATTTGAAAAGAATGTAATCACACAGTGTTGGATGATGCCTTTTTGTGAGAGGTATGAAACACATCCCTCTCAAAGAGTTAATTATCTTTTAACATAAAAAACCACTAACGTTAAATTTCCTTTTATCAGGGATCATTGGATGTTAGGGGTTTTTTGCCCTAGGGAGAAAACACTTTATTGGATATGCTCTCTCCATGATGATGTGCGAGAAAGTTTTAAGAATATATTAGAAACATAAGTTTCAATTTCACAATAGTTTTATATATTATAATGAATTTTAAATTTACCCCATTCGTATTATTTTCTAACAGGGCATGGGTCCACTTTCGAAAAAGCGCAAAGAAAAGGAATTTTAAGATCAAATTTGTACATGCGAAGGTAAATATCCATTTATAATTTGTACATTTTGATTTATTACATAAAAATAATATATTGAATTTACACTCATTCAAACAGAAATGTCATGAGCAACAAGGCATCATCGAATGCAGATATTACATGTTAAGATTTATGTATGAAATAATAACAACTGGGACAGTTCTGAGTTTTGACCTGGTAAGATTTCCTCTTTCTCATAATATTTCAATTTGATTTATTCATTATACACGTTGACTACTATCCTTTTCCTTTGTAGCTTTTTGATGACCCTCAACCCTTTACTGCTGAAGATATCAAACACTTACAAGTGGAGTGGTCAAATTATTTTACAGGTTTGATTGACTTTTAGTTGTTTGTAATGTAAAATGTAATTTTGAATATTGTCAATGTAATTGTGTATTTCGTAGTCGTTTAGGTTGGATTTAGTTTTTTTTGAAGTTGACAGTGTAAGTTTTGAATGTTATATAAGTGAATGTTTAATTTTTCTCTACTTCTTGTTTTGGTCTACTGTTGATGGTTTTTATGGTCTGGATTTTGGTATGGGGGGAGAGGTTCCAAGGGGGTGGGTGGGTGTTTGGGGGGTGTCCAAGGGATATGGGAGGGGTGTCCAAGGTGTGTTTGGGGCTGTCCTAGGGGTCGGGGGGGGTGTAAATGAGGGTGGGGGGTGTCCAAGGGGTGGGGGTGTCCAAGGGATATGGGAGGGGTGTCCAAGGTGTGTTTGGGGCTGTCCAAGGAGTTGGTTGGGTGTAAATGAGGGTGGGGGTGTCCAAGTGGTGGGGGGTGTCCAAGGGATATAGGAGGGGTGTTTGGGGCTTTCCAAGGGGATGGGGGGGGGGGGGGGGGGGTTCCAAGGGGTAGGGGGGTTTCCAAGGGGTCGGGGGGGTGTCCAGGGGGTGGGGGGCTGTCCAAGGGGTGGGGGGGTGTCCAAGGGGTGGGGGGGTGTCCAAGGGATATGGGAGGGGTGTCCAAGGGGTGTTCGGGGGGTGTAAATGAGGGTGGGGGGCTGTCGAAGGGGTGGGGGTGTCCAAGGGGTGGGGGGTGTCCAAGGGATATGGGAGGGGTGTCCAAGGTGTGTTTGGGGATATCCAAGGAGTCGGTTGGGTGTAAATGAGGGTGGGGGTGTCCAAGTGGTGGGGGTGTCCAAGGGATATAGGAGGGGTGTTTGGGGCTGTCCAAGGGGATGGGGGGTTTCCAAGGGGTAGGGGGGTTTCCAAGGGGTCGGGGGGGTGTCCAGGGGGTGGGGGGCTGTCCAAGGGGTGGGGGGTGTCCAAGGGGTGGGGGGGTGTCCAAGGGATCTGGGAGGGGTGTCCAAGGGGTGTTCGGGGGGTGTAAATGAGGGTGGGGGGGCTGTCGAAGGGGTGGGGGGGTGTCCAAGGGGTGGGGGTGTCCAAGGGATATGGGAGTGGTGTCCAAGGTGTCTTGGAGTTCTGTCCAAGGGGCCGGTTGGGTGTAAATGAGGGTGGGGGGGCTGTCCAAGGGGTGGGGGGTGTCCAAGGGGTGGGGGGGTGTCCAAGGGATATGGGAGGGGTGTCCAAGGGGTCTGGGAGGGCTGTCAAGGTGTGGGGGGGTGTCCAATGGGTGTTTGAGGCTGTACTAGGGGTCTTTGGGGTGTAAATGAGGGTGGGGGGCTGTCCAAGGGGTGGGGGTGTCCAAGGGTTGTGGTGGGGCTCCAATGTGGTGGGGGAGGGCTGGCCAGGTTGTTAGGTGGGTATAGATGAGGGTGGGGTTCAGTTGGGGCTTGGGGGAGGGCTGGCATTGTTATTTTTGTTTGGTTTCTGGTTGCTTTTTGGTGAGAGCAGTGCAATTATTTAAAAAAAAAAATTCCTTTCACGTCGGTTATTTTATAACCGACGTGGTAAATAAATCTCCAGGGGTTTATCACGTCGGGTTTTTCTAAAACCGACGTGATAAACCGTTCCCGGGGCTTTTAGCACGTCGGTTCCTAATATAACCGACGTGCTAAAAGGCCTGGGAATCGATTTACCACGTCGGTTATTGGATAACCGACGTGCTAAAACGTTTCCCAGGCCTTTTTATCACGTCGGTTTCTTAAATAACCGACGTGATAATAGGCCAGGGGCAGGGTTTATCACGTCGGTTATGACATAACCGACATGATAAACGATATCCCAGGCGTTTTATCACGTCAGTTTAGGGAATAACCGACGTGATAAAGCCCCCCCGCGCATATTTATCACGTCGGTTATTAGATGAACCGACGTGATAACCACCGTGATGTTAGGGATATTACGTCGGGTTTTAAATAACTGACGTAAAAAACGTTATTTATAACGTCGTCCGTATTAACGTCGCCTAAAAACCGACGTAAATAATAAAAAATAACCGACGTAAAAAATGTTTTCTGCACTAGTGGGTGTTTTTGATCATAATGAGAAATCTATGAAGAATATTCATTTAAAGATAGAATTTAAGAATGTTAATTAATAGATAGACATTATAATAGGATTTAAAATTAATCAAAATCTATTTCCTAGTTTTCAGCCCCATATACATGATATGTCATTTCAATGGAAGCATATATTTGAAATGATACTATAGACAATGTCAATAAATCTAAGAATTTAATTTAAATATGGTTGATTTATACAAATCACAAATTAATTTATAATCACTTCCAAAATTACTCACACTAATCCTAGTATTCGTTCATAGGTTTTATAGCTTTCACATGATATTTCACCTTAATACAGATCTGAGGGACACAAAACACATTCTATCATACCATGAAAATCTAACATCGTAATGATGTCTGCTTCAATGTCACATATCAAAAAATGACATAAGGATCATTTTATTATATTGTTACTCTAATCTCATCCAATTTTCCCAGTTTCTACCCATACTTGGTTGATTTTTATTTAATATAAAATATTAATAATAGGAAATATAATATATATTATAAAAATTAACTTGGGAAAAGGTTTGATGTGTGGTTATATGTTACATATCACAAATTATTAGAGAATAAATGTCCTATTTTTTCCCATATTTGGAAAATTGGCCTCTCAGTCGTGAATCTCTAATAGGATATATGTAAATGTATGAGAGGTTGAACAATACTTTTGTTAATACTAAAAAGTATGAGAATCAGATTGAAATATGTTTTTCTCACATGGAGGAAAAATGACCCTATTGTCATTATCCAAATTATTTACCACAATATAAATATTTTATTTTCTCATTTTTTCCCCTTTATAGGTGATATTTAATTTCAATTAAATCATAATGGTAAAATGATACATTGAATCATATAAATCTATCTAAAAATATGACCGACACATTTTTTATTTCTATTGAGCATAATTAAATAAATGATCATTAGCTAATGATTTGAGATAAATCTAGACGTTTCTTCTTGATTATGACTATGTTTATGTGATATGTAACATCAATAAAAATGTAAAGGTCAAAAAATGGTATCTATAATATTTATAAAACCTTTATTTAAATTGACTCACAGTTGACTCCTACACATCATAAATGACTAAAAGATCAGTTTTCTATGTTTTCTCCCTAATCCAATATTTTGTTCTTAGTTTTAACCCTACCCAATTTAATTTTTTTATTAACATTTTTTGAAATTATGAAATCAAAAATTTCATTATATCAATCAATTTGGAAATTAATTTATGGAAAAAAATTTCTAGCATATAAAAAATCAAATAAGGATCATTATCTTAGCTCTTTAGATAACTCCGAAATCATTTTATTATTTTTGAGCACTGGATATAATTTATGTCATATTAAAAGATGTAAAAAAGGTTAAATGATTATTTTACTAAAATTGGGAAATTAAAGGATTATGCTTCCATGTGGTTCAATTATACAGATAATAAATGATTTTATGCTCATTCAGATAAGTATTTATACTAATTAAAATGCTTGTTAATAGGATAATGTAGTCACCGAAACAAGAAAACTAACTATATATGTGTGTCCGGGTGTGTATTTGTTCATATAAAAGTATATATTTGGAATATATATATACAAATATATAATCAAAATATATATCATAATTCATTCTGAATATATCATCAAATATGTTAAATATATATATCATCATATCCCTATACGTAATATATATATCAATATATACATATATGTGTCTGTGAGTGTGTGTGGTTTTGAAAATAATTTCATCATATATATTCAAAACATACATTAGAATATATTCATAATTTATATTATAATATATGAATCAAAATAAATATATGTATATATGTATTCGAAAATATATTCAGATTATATATCAAAATATATTCATAATATATATCAAAATGTATTCATAATATATATTATAATATAAAAGTATTCATGATATATATATATATATATTCAATATATATAAACATAATAAAAAATACTCTCAATATATATATATATACGTTTTATACATTGGGTTTATATATATATATATAAGAATTTAAAACACATCGTTCTGTGTATAAGAATATATATATAAATATCTTTGTGTGTGTGTGAGTAAACAACTTATATATATATATATCATATTTACATAATCATTACATGAACATTTAAATAAATTGTAGTCGAGTTTAAAATGACTATTGAAGTAAACTAGTGGATGGAAATACATGAATAGAAAATGAAATTAGCATATATAAGGATAACCAGGGGTCCTTTTTATACAGTTCATAAGAAATCACTTTTTTGTAATTATTATTTTTTTCATTCCTCCGAACATGCACATTATTTGTAATTAAATAAATTCCAAAATTAATCCTCTACACTCATAATAATATTATTAAAAAAATTAATAGAAAATAATGATCCTCATGCGATGGCATGTTTCTAAGAAAAATTTTCAACAATATATAAATATTGCATCAAAAATAACAATTCATTCATAATATAAATAATAGGTGAATCACCCACAAGGGTTCTATACCAATGAAGGATACAATCAAAGAATTATCCCAAGAAAAACTTATGAATACATGTTAATTTATATGTCAAATATTAGAAAATATATCCAAAATCCAACATAGAATTTAATTGATAACACCTATCACTTTGAATAAGAATATTATAATAAAAAAAGTTGTTAATGTTTGATTCGTAACAAAACAATGAATCATTTAGAAAAAACTTCAAGAATAATAAAACATTATTAGCCAAAAAAACATTTTTCAATAAAAAGTATAGAAATTTTCATGGAAAAAGATATCGTAACTGAAAATTATTATGGGTTATTTTTGAATTAATGTAATTTTTGGGTGGTACTAACTCATCATAACCTATTTTATAGATAATTTAAAATTAAAAGAATCTATTTTCAGTTTTTTGAAATACAAAATGGATAATAGAAATTAAAAAATCACCAATAATGGTTTATATTTCAAAATAAATGAAACAAATTTGAAATTTATAAATCAAAGGATGCATTTTTCTATTAAATTTTGTCTATTGAGTTTTAGAAGTGATCAACTATAGATATGTATATATGTATAAATATAAATGTCAATATTTGAATAAATAAACATATGTGGAAAATAAAAATTAAGAAAAATGTACACATATACTGAACAAGTAAATATTATAAAAATTGGAAAAGAAAAAATCAATCAATAAAATTCACTCATATATATTAAGGAATTGGGAATTCTAGATTTAGCTTTGAAAAAGTTCTTTAAAAATGAATGTAATTAATTAAAATAAAATCATGTGTGACATTAAAATATTGAGAAAATAAATATAAGTATTCGACACAAATGAAAATTATTTATAATTAAATATGGATTTCAAATTAATCAAAAAAAATTTAAAAATAATGAAAATATGGAAAATATTTACTTAGTAAATAGGTAGGTATACGTAAAATATAAATTTAAGTGGCGATGCACTACCATTTAGTATAAGTAGAAACATAGAATTATAAAACTTATATAGAAAATCAATCCCCATTGTTATTCATAGTTTTTAGTAAATTATATTCATAAAATAGTATATTTATTACATATCTTAATAAACATTACCTAAGAATGATATGAGAATACAGTCACTGAAAAGGTCCATTTACATTTTTTCCTAATTGTAATTAACAAAGACTTACATTTTGAACAACTTCTCTACGAATGAGTTATTAGAGGACAATAGTTCTTTATGTTTAATTCTGTACAATATATTATTTAAATGTATAAATAGCACATCATTGTAAAAAATACATGTTATAGAATGAGATATAAGCAACAATAAAATCAAATGGAATATTATTATTAAAAATTTCTATTTCAAACACTCATATTTTTATTCCTGAAATAGATTTAACATTTAAATTTATCAATATTAATTATAATAGACAAGATAAATATAATGATAAAAATATGTATAAATCATATCCTTGTGATTTATACTGATAAAAATTCAGAATAAAGTAACTTATAAAAACATTTTCCAAAAACATAGTTTGGTGTCTACATGGAACATAAAAATTGTTGTAGTGTATTTTTATTTCTATTAAAACAAAACATTCATGAACATAGTTGATTATTGTTAATACCATGAAAATGTTTTAATGTTTACAGAAATTTTTTATAATAGCATTAGTGAAAAATGTATATTGTGTCGTGGGTATATCTCTATTTTCATTTTCGTAGAAAATAAAATATAAATTTGTGAATTATCTGTGATCATTGAATATAGATTTAGGAAAGGATAATATTATACTAATTGAAATTTATTACAACCACATCACTCAAATTGGATGGTATATCATATATAATAATAATTATAATATTACATTTATTATTTACTTTAATTACACATCATTATCATACCCATCCAAATAATAATGTTTTGAATAAAAATTAAACCATGACGTGGAGACGGTAAGCTGTACGTACGCCCGTATAGTGACATGTCATTCAAAGGATGGAAGGAATACTGAATATAGTTGTACCATATTTATAATAAAATCACAGTATATAGAAGATACTGGATTTATTATTTTATAATGGAAATAACAAATAAAGAATAAGAGGAGGGAAAAAGAACATGAAAAAAGGTGGTCAAAACATTACCTCTTATTCTTGTTCATTATTTTGATTTGATCAAAAGGGCTCAATAGGTTGGCTTTATGATAAAACTAAGGCCTCTAGGTTAATATTAGGGAATTTGAGAGAATATTTGGGCAGGGGTTGGCCATGAAAAAAGGATTTGAAGGTATCAATTTGAGAGAAGGGGGAGTGCCCTTTTATAAGAGAGGTGAGGGCACCTTAAGAAAAGCTATAAATATTATTTTTATAATAAATTCAAATTCGGTTTATAATGGCTCCAATTTGGATTATTTAACGGTTAAGGTGGGAATTGGTCGAAAACAACTTATCCATTATGTTTTAGACAGGTTTGAGTCACTATATTAACCTTATCTTTTAGTTTTAACTCTTAATTAATATGTTTGACATTTACCATGTCTCTTTGTATTTTTATATCATATAGTAAATAAAAACACAATATACATTTAAGAGACCCCCAAGTGGTTCATTAATAACACACCTATAATTATATAAGTCTTTAGGCTGATAATTATATTTTTAAAAATAGAATATCAATTAATAATATAATATTGGTTTTAAAAACTCATTTATGTCAATTTTGACACTATTTAATAAATGATTTTTGCTAAAGTCTTAACAACTTTATTAATTCTAATAGAATTAATATAATCAACACTAACATGTAATATTAATCAATAAATTTCGTGGATGTCATAAAAACATTCAAATTATATTTATTTTAACTTCTATAATACTAAATATTTGATTATTTCATTAATAAGGAAAATACTGCATCATTATTGTGTCATAAATAAATTTAATTATTTAAAGTATAAAAATTGTAAATAAAATACCCTTAGTTAGGAAATATTTTTATATTTGTAATAAATATTTATAGTCTAAAATATAACATATATAACCCTATATAAAAATCATTTTTCTAAAAGATATATGCTTAGGTCATTTTGGTATTTACATTAACTTAATTAATATAAAGTGTCCTTATAAACTACAAGTGCCTCCATGGGGTCCCAAAATAGTCCCATAGATGCTCATGGTCGGACCTATATCAACCAATAATATTAGGACACGTTTTATGGTAAATTAATATTATTATAATATTATTTTTTACCCTTATTTTCCAGATTTACCCTTTAACCATGGTAACTAAAATATTACAGAAGTAATTATTCAAAATGTATAAAAATAAAAGTTACCTATTTAAACAATTTTTACCAACTGATTCTAAATATGGAATCAATTTTTCTAAATTCAAAATACAGAAGTGGTAGAAAATAATTTAAAACTAATTCTCATTGTCAAAACAAAATGTCGATTTTAAGAAATAATAACTATTAAAAGATTGTAACTTGTTTATGTACGGTTTAAATTTTAAATTACGTCCAATGACCAAAATTTTATTAAATGATAAAAATATATTATAAATTTATTTTAAAACCACTAAAATTAAGAATTTATCCCTCTAAATTATTTTGAGTAGAAAAGTTGTTTTTAATTAAAATTTAGTAATTTTCACTATTCATAAATATATGAAAGTTATCTGAAATGTACCAAAAATCAACCTATTATAATTTACATATTCCAAATCCAAAAATGAATTCCATTTTGAATGATAAAATGTATAAAAATTTTTAAAAAATGGGTATTACTATTCATAACGGCTTGTTTGATTGGTTGTGGTGTGTGTTAGAACCCGAAGTTGCGTACAACACATGCTACTGTATTATTCAAAGAGAAGCATACTGTGGAATATTTGTGTGTTAAAAGTGAAGATAAGATGTTCTGTTTTATAAGTGAGGAGAGAGGCATTCTTGAAAATAATTATTGTTTAAAATAAATAAAAATTAAATTTCTAGTTAAATCGAATCCATTATGATATAATTTTTTACTAAGATGAGTATGAGGTGAAATTAACTCATTAAATAAATCTTGTAAATGTGTTGGTAAATTTTACAGCCTCATTTTTTTAGTCCATCTTTGAACCTTTTGAGATTTTCATGAAACTCAATGTTTTTTACACTTTATGGGTCATGAATGATACTATAAAAATTTAATTGAACCATTAATGGATCATGGTAGATATTTTAAACCATATCCCATTGAATTTTAAGAATATAACATTTTTAGGAATTTTTAATTTTTAATAAATTATTTTATAATATAAAATATCATTAATTCCATTTTGCGAACTATTAATATAATTTGACATAAAAAATTAAAGGAAAAGAATTAGTATTAATATATGTGAAACATCAATAATATATTATTATTATGGATTTTTTGAATCTCAAAAATTCAACCAGATTTTATTACATTTATTATTTTTGAAAGTTTTAATTTTATTTTAATATTAATAGAATAAATATTTAATCTGCATTGGGTGAAAATTCATAGTAATTATTAAAACTATAAAAATTAAAAATAAATTACTAGGATAATGTTTTTCATAAGTAAAATTAACATTTATAAGTAAAAATATCATATTTTATAATTATGTAATAATATTATAGATTTTAAGGATATGAGGGTGATATTTTGTACTTATTCGTTTCAAAAATTAATATAATGGTCTATAATCAATGACAATTTAAACCAAGTGTTCTTATAATAAATAATTGGTTTTAAATAATTTATAAAAACTAATCTAATAAGATAAAAGAATGTGTCAGGGAAATTTCAGAGCACTATCCATATGTTTTTATCCGATTTTTCATGTTTTAACTTACTTAGATAAAAAAATTACCAAGAGTACTATTCATACTGTAAAAAAATAAAAGTGAAATATTTAAATAATTGAAATTTTGTGATTTAAAATACTAGATAAAATTTGTAAGCTTGGATTTCTATAAGTGGAGTAAATTTTTTATACAGTAATTTTTCAAAACATTATATAAACAAATTTTTAGATAAAATACATTTCATAGAATAAAATAATATTTAATCATATCTTATACCTATAAAAATAGTAAATGAATGTTAAAAAATTTACTTGAATACATAATATTTTCATTTAATTAAAATCATTCCCAATAGTGATTAATTTAATTTTTTATTACAAAAAACCCACATTACTTGTAAAAAAATTGTTTTAGAAAACCATCTCTTTTATCATGA
Source organism: Viscum album (assembly GCA_963277665.1). NCBI lineage: Eukaryota > Viridiplantae > Streptophyta > Magnoliopsida > Santalales > Viscaceae > Viscum > Viscum album. Next base: position 37,627,725 of record OY728131.1, read on the forward strand.
AATTATTTCATTATTTTCAGTTATAATCATTGGATAACCCATTAGATCATTTTATATATGCGAAAAACATATTTGTTTCACAATTAAGCTAGTCCTAAACATACTGAACAATCCAATAGCTTGGAAAAAACTATCACATTAAAAAATATTATGAGAATAATATTTAATTATTGTGTTATACTTGGTCATATGTGTAACACCCCAAACTCCTACGGTACTCTTCTCTTTGAATAATGTAATAGCGTGTGTTGTACGCAACATCGAGTTCTAACACACCACAACCAATCAAACTAGTCGTTAAAAATAGTAATACCCACTTTTTGAAATTTATAAATTTTATTTTTCAAAATGGACTTCATTTTTGGATTCGGAATATTGAAATTAGCCTAGGGTGAATTTTTGGTATTTTTCTGAAAAACATCATTTTTTGATAAATAGTGATACCACTAAGTGGTAGTTAAAAAAAATGTTTTTTTAATAAAATATAATTTTACCGCTTCTGTGAGGGGAATTGCGAAAATGAGAGAGAAACAGTTAATATCAAGGAGTAAAATGTGGTTCAATGAGATGAAAATATTTTTTGGTGAATAGTAACTTTTTACTTTTATTTACCACGGGTAAAAGTAAATAGGGTAACTATGGGTAAAAATGAAATTAATATTAACCTAACACATGTCCTAATTCTATTTGATAAGCTTAATTAGACCAAAAACAACCTCAGGAATTAAATATTATCATTTACGTCCATTTGGATTAGATTAGAACATTTATTTTTATTTAATTCAAAGAAGAGTTTAAAGAGTTAAAATCAATGTTTATTTAATAAATAATTTTTAATATAGGGTTATACATAAGATAAATTCGATTGTAAATATTAATTAGAAAGGTAATAGGATTTCCTACATAATGTTATTATATAATAATTTTTAAAAATTAAATAATATAATTTATTTATGACCCAATGATGATGCAGTAATTAACATAATAGTGAAAAATTAAAATAATTGATATTATAAATACCTAAATAAATATAATTTGAGACTTTTAATGAATTAAAAAAAAATTATAGGTTAATATGACATGTTAGGAATGATGTATTTAACTTTTTTTGAAGTAATATCTCTGTTATGAGTTTCACAAAAATCAATGTTCTGAATAGTGTCAAAATTGACATAAAAGAGTTTTTAAAACTAATATTATATTATTAATTGATATTCAATCCTAAAAAAATTTAAGGATCGTCCAAGAGACTTATATCATGATAGGTGTATCATTAATGGACAACATGGGGGTCGTTCGGAGGTATATAGTAAGTTTATTACCAATATAATCTAAAAATACAAAGTGACATGGTAAGTGTCAAACTAATAAACTAAGAGTTAAAACTAAAAGATAAGGTTAATATAATGATGCAAACTTATATAAATTCTATTTGTTGAGTGGTTTTAGACCCATACCCACCTTAACCTCTAAATAATCCACTTTTTATCCATTATAAACGGAATATTAATTTATTATAAAATAATATTTATAGCTTTTCCAAAGGTGTCCCTCACCCCTCTTATAAAAGGGCACTCCCCCTTCTCATTAATTCACACCTTCAAAGCCATTTGGCTCGGCAAAACACTGCCAAACTACTCTCTCAACTTCCCTAACTTCATCCTAGAGGCCTTAATTTAGTCATAAGGCAAACCTATGGAGCCCTTTTGATCAAATCAATAGGAAGAACCCGAAGAAGAGGTAATGATTTCACCACCCCTTTTCAAGTTCCTTTCTTCTTCCACTTCTTCTTTCTTTGTTATTACCATTATAAAATAATACCTCCAATATCTTATATATACTATTATGTTATTATAAATATGGTACAACCATATTCAGTATTCTATCCATCCTTTGAAAAAGATGTCACCATACGTGCGTACGTACAGGTTACCGTCTCCACGTCGTTGTATAATTGTTATTCAATAAATTATATTTAGGATGGGTATAATAATGATGTGTAATTCTTGTAAATAAAAATATAACATGATAATTATTCTGTATATATGATATACCATCCAATTATATATTATTTTAATATCAAAAAAATGATATTGTCGCTCGTGCGTACGTACGGACTACCGTCTCCACGGACGCGATGAGATTTATTCTACATCGTATCCATTCAAGTATAATTCTCATTTGATGATTAATAATAGTATCTAAGGACATGATATAAATATGGATATGGATAATATATAACCAACCCATGACAAACACGGCTTACGTAACAAAACATATAAAAAAAACTAGTAAGTTAACACCCGAAACAACAATAATTCTAAAAAATTATTAACAAAGAATGTTAAAAGATCATATATGATATCATATTAATATATATGAATATTTTATAATTTAATAACAATTATTTCACAATTATATAGGAGGTTAACCTACCCCAACCAAGTAAAAGTACAAGTTAATGGTTTATTTCGCAATCTCTTCAATATCTGAGGTTGTTTATACGTAATAATCTATTGGGATCTCTTTATCATCCACATCCATGTTTCTTAAAAATGTATTTCAAAACATTTTTACTATTTACAAGAATATGGGTTAAAGTCATTTATACCCTTGTTTGACTTTTTATAAGAGGTTTATAAAGGAATATTTCCGTCGTTTTCCAAACAAGGTGCTTTTTATCCTTTTCGACGAAATTAAGATAAGAATGTTTTTTTAAATTATATGGCGAGTGCGGCTATTTTCCGCCGTTATAAAATCGTCGAAGCTTCCCTCACAATCTTATAAGAAAATTTTCAAAGAAAATGTTTTATTTTTTTAATATATGTCTCTTAAATGATTACAAAATAGAAACAGATATTTCTCTAAAAAGAGTTTTATTTAATATATCTCAACATCTTTTGATGGAATTTACGCTTATTTGAAGTTGATTTATTATGATACAAAACTTCTATATTGTATTGAAGGTTTTGTGATATGTTTGACTGTGAATGTGTTATTTTTATACCATTCATGGTTTATGGATGAATTATTTACATTTCATATGCTAGTTTTAATATGAATGTTTATGTTATGTTTAAACCTTTTTATATGGGAATGCATTGGACTAAATATGTGATGGGTGGAGCCCGCTATAGCTCCTCTATGCATCGGTAGGTCTCATGAGACAAACTAGTGTCTTGGCACAAGGGCTTGACAAAATCTTATTTGTAGTCTTGGCACGAGGCCTTGGCTATGTGGTTATGATAGTCTGGCATTATGCATTCCATCATTAAGAAAGTGGTTATTGATATTTCATGTGATTATTAGATTAGTAGAATATCCATGTGAATAAGTAAATGGAATTATTTCATTTTATTTTTTCCATACTATGTTGAAGATCAAGTTTAAAAGGGGTTTCTTTTAGTTATACATTTCCTTATATGATTATTCTTATTTATGAAAGTTTCCACTATATTGTTATCCTTACAGGGCATTTGATCTCACCTCTTTTCTATGTTTTATTTTTCCCAGGATGTGAAAAAGTAAATTATGAATGACCTCGAGGGATAGTATAAGGGGATAAGAGTGTAGAATTTGGAGACTATGGTGTTGTAGTTTTCATTTTTATGATGTAATGTAAAACTTTATGAATATATCTAGTGTTTCCAATGCTACAAAACTAATCGGTCTTTTGAGATTGGATATTTATTTTGATCATGCCAATGTTATATAATTATGCACCGACTCTGGGTAACTGGGGTCGGGGCATTACAGTTGGTATCAGAAATAGTTTAGTACAAACCTTGGAAGCTAGATTTAGATAAACTCTGATTAGAGCACATAGATTTAAGATCAACTTTAAGGATTAGTATAGAATAACATCCTAGAGTTTTGGTATTAAAGAGATTTTGTGTGTTTTCTGAGAAATACATCCCTGTCTAGATACGAGCAAGTAGAGGTGGATCTAGGAAAGAAGTACCTAGGGGTAAAACCAGAAAACACCGCTTTGAGCTAGACTCGAACAGGAACTGGTGCACGACAACGGGCCTTGCTGCACTCTTGGTTACGACACTCCTGGGGGATATTCTTAGGATAATTCTCATTTTCTTTAAAAACCATTATTTAGGGTTTATGTGTATATACTTTCTCAAAGGAGACATTTTTATGATTATGGATTATATCCATAAATTGTTCAATTTGTGTTAAGTGTCTTATAAATATAGAATTATGTATTTTGAATCATAAACTGATCTAGTTTATTCCATTATTTAAAAATGGCACCTAGTGGAAGAAATGGAAACAGTATCAATGAACGCACTCCATGTAGGGATTTCCCTCATTCTCAAGATAATTATAGTGGAGCTGGTGATTAAACTGGTGTTGATCAACTAATCACCATACTGGGACAACTCACTCGGGTTATGAATAATAACCTTACCTGTATGGAGAACCCTAATCCATAGCGTGGAGGATCAATGTTAGATTGCTTCATGAGGAAGAAACCACAAACATTCAATGGGATTAAAAATACATTAGTAGCTGAGAAATGGATAAGTTCCCTAGAGAAAATATTTCAGGCTTTGGGAAGTACTGAAAGGGAAAAAAATTTCATGGCAGTTTACCGCCTCACTGGAGATGCTGATCAATGGTGGTCATTGATTCAAAACATGAAGGAAGATGATAAAGTATCAAATATGTAATGGAGGGAGTTCAAATATCTGTTTTTAGAAAAATACTTTCCTTGTGAGCATCGAGCAGATATGGAAAGGCAATTTCTGAGTCTGAGACAAAAGGAGGATGATAATGTCGCAATATATGAGGTTAACTTTACAATGTTAGAAATGTATGCTGGATATTATATATGTAACCCAAGAAGTAATATTGATCATTTCTTTGATGGGTTAAAAACATTTCTCCATCGAGCATTAGACTCACAATCCTTCTCGTTATACGAAGACAGTGTCTCATGTGCTATCAAGACAGAGAAAGAATTCTCTATGTCATATGACTTTAAAGCAAAGCAAGAGATGAATAGATCTGCTGATCAATCTCGGAATGGAAATAATGGGAAGAAAGGAAAAGTTGAATATCCATCCTGCAGTAAATGTGGGATGAAAAACACTGGTACTTGATTAAACGTAACGGGAGTCTGTTACAAGTGTGGTGAAAAGGCCACCAAGCTCGTGATTGCAAGGGGAAGAAGGAAGCTACCGATGTCCAATGCTACAATTGTAGGGAGATGGGACATTATTCCAATGAATTTCATAAGCGCCAGGGGAACTTACATCAGAAAAGGCCAAGGGATCAAGGCCAAGCTTATACTATCACTACTGCTGAGGTATAAGCTCCGAAAGACGTCGTGGCAAGTAATTTAATGGTTTCTTTAAGTTTATAAAATGCATTATTTGATTCTAGATCATTGTATTGTTTCATATAATCCTAGTTTTCTAAGAAAATTTGATATTTCCAATTTGTTTTAACAAGGGAGTTGTCAGATAAAACTCATAAGGAAAGTATCATTACAACAAAGTTTTGTGAATCAGTCCTCATTAGAGCACATAAAAGATCTTTATCTGGTGATCTCATCATCATACCTATGATTGAGTTTGATATAATCCTTAGTATGGATTGTCTTTCGTACCATAATGCGATGATTTATTGTAAGAAGAAGGTGGTTATGATTTTTGTTGATGATGATAAGGAACACCTTATCTTTAGAGAAGAATCGTCAGCACCTAATTCTTAACTAGATCCACCCCCAGTAGCTCAACTAAATTCAATTATTGGGGAGGAAGAGAATGAAATGACTGTGGGTGAGGAAAGGAATGTTCAAATAGAGTATGTGCCTGTTGTGAAAGAATATGTAGATGTGTTTCCGGAAGATTTACCTGGACATACTTCAGAATGAGAAGTTGAGTTTTCCAGTGATTTAATTCTTGTATCAAGGCCTATATCAAAGACCCCTTATAGAATGGCCACTGTAGAATTAGTTTAACTAATGAAACAACTAGAGGAATTGAGTAATAAGGTATTTATTCACCCTAGTTTTTCTCCATGGGGAGCCCCTTTTCTTTTTGTTAAAAATAAAGATGGATCTATGAGGTTAAGTAATGACTACATGGAGATCAATGCTATAACAATAAAGAATAAGTATCCCCTACCTCGCATTAATGATTTATTTGACCAACTACATGGAGCTCAATACTTTTCAAAGATTGACCTTTGATCTGGATACCATCAGTTGTGTGTGAAGAAGGAAGACATTCCGAAGACAGCATTTCGAACCAGGTACAGGCATTACGAGTTTACAGTATTGCCTTGTGGATTGACTAATGCAGCCTCTGTATTCATAGATCTGATGAATAGAGTTTTCAAGGAATATCTCGATGAATTTGTGGTGGTATTTATTGATGATATATTGGTATACTTCAAAAGCTACGAAGATCATGAAAATCACTTGTGCATTATCTTGAAGACTCTGAGAAGACATGAATTATATGGGAAATTTAGCATGTGTGAATTCTGGCTTCAGGAGATTTCTTTTCTTGACCATATTGTCTCTAAAGATGGAATCTCTATTGTTCCTTCTATGACAATGGAAATCCATGAATGGCCAGAACCTACGAGTATAACTGAGGTACACAGTTTTATTGGTTTGGCAGGTTATTATCAACGTTTCATTCAGAATTTTTCCTGATTGGCTAACCCATTAACGAAGCTCACACGTAAAGGGGTTAAATTTGTTTGGACAAAAGAGTGTGAAGAATTTTTCAAAGAACTGAAGAGAAGATTAATCAATTCTCTTATATTGACTCTACCATCGGGGAATGATGGGTTTGTAATTTATATTGATGCATCGAAGAAAGGACTTGGTTGTGTCCTTATGAAGAATGATAGGGTTATTGCCTATGCATCACGGCAGTTGAAAATTCATGAACAAAACTATCTTACTCATGATCTTGAGTTGGCAGCTGTGATATTTTCTTTGAAGATATGGAGGAACTACCTCTATGGTGAAAAATGTGAGATTTATACTGATCACAAGAGTTTGAAGTATATTTTCTCACAAAAATAACTCTTCATGAGGCAAAGGAGATGGCTTCAATTACTCAAGTATTATGATTGTACGATACACTACCACCTGGGGAAAGTATACAAGGAGGCAAGTTCTTTGAGTTGAAAAGACCATGGAGTTTTGAACAATATGAGAATTGAAAGGGATCCTGTTTTAATGGATCTAGTGAAGATGGACATAGAATAACCAGGGAAGGTGAAATATCAATGCTTTTCCAAATTTTTTCCAAACCATCTTTACTAGAAAGGATAAAGAGTTCTCAGACCGATGATGAATAATTTCAAAAAAAGATTAAAGTTGTGAATGATGGGAAATTGAGATACTTTGTGTATGAAGAAGGAATTTTGGAATTTGGGATGAGGCTTTGTGTTCCTGATATATGTGATCTAAAAAGGGAATTTCTAGATGATGCTCATAGTTCCAATTTCTCTATACACCCTGAGAGCAACAAAATGAATAGAGATTTGAAGGAACATTTTTTGTGGGACAACATGAAGAGGGAGATTTCCGATTTTGTGTCATGATATATGGTTTGTCAATAAGTGAAAGCTGTAAGGCAACAGCCTGGTGGAGTATTGCAACCTTTTCCCATACCTGAGTGGAAATTGGATAATATCACGATGGACTTTGTCATGGGGCTACCAAAGAATCCTAGAAGGAACGATGCAATATGGGTTATTGTTGATTGTCTGACCAAGTCAGAACATTTTCTTGCTGGAAGAGAAGATCCACCACTAGAACGTCTATCAATACTATATATTAATGATGTGGTGAGACTTCATGGAGTACCACTATCGATTGTTTCTGATCGTGATCCCCGTTTTACTTTATGATTCTAGAAAAGTCTTCAGAAAGACTTGGATACTAAACTTCATTTGAGCACTTCCTACCACCCTCAAATAGAAGGATAATCAGAATGAACTATTCAAACCTTAGAAGATATGTTGAGATCATACTCACTTGACTTTCAGGGTATGTGGGATCAATATTTACCTATGGTAGAATTTTCCTATAACAATACATTCCATTCGAGTATTTAAATGGCACCATATGAAGCGTTATATGGAAAGAGATGTCTCACACCAACCTGTTGGGATGATGTTGGGGAAAGAAAACATGTAGGCCCAAAACTGGTGGAGGAAACGATGGAAAAGGTGAAGTTAATCCAAAACCATATCAAAGAATAACAAAGTAGGCAGAAGAGCTATGCCGATAATCGAAGGAAGGATTTGGAATTTCAAGTCAGTGATCATGTTTTCCGGAAGGTATCTCCATGGAAGGGAGTCATACATTTTGGTAAGAAAGGTAAATTGAGTCCCAGCTACATCAGACCTTTCGAAATTCTAAAACGAATTGGGGATGTAGCTTACGGATTGGCAATGCCGCCAAGTCTCTCCAATGTTCACGATGTGTTCCACGTATCTCTATTAAAGAAATACATGCCTGAACCAACGTATGTACTCGGCTATGAGGAATTAGAACTGGAACCCGATATTTCTTATTGCAAAGATCTTGTCATGATTCTTGATATGAGAGAACAAGTACTGAGAAACCGAACGACTCGTCTGGTAAAATTATTGTGGAGAAACCATAAGATGGAAGAGGCAACGTGGGAACCTGAGGAACTTATGATGAAGAACCACCCAAGTATTTTTCAAGCGGTATTATTCTATAAATTTTGAGGAAGAAATTATTTGAAGGAGGGGAGAATGTAACACCCCAAGCTTCTACGGTACGCTTCTCTTTGAATAATGAAATAGTGTGTGTTGTACGCAACATCGAGTTCTAACACACCACAACCAATCAAACTAGCCGTTATGAATAGTAATACCCATTATTTGAAATTTATAAATTTTATTTTTTAAAATTGACTTCATTTTTGGATTTGGAATATCAAAATTAGCCTAGGGTGAAGTTTTGGTATTTTTCTGAAAAGCTTCATTTTTTGATGAATAGTGAAACCACTAAGTGGTAGTTAAAAAATTGAATTTTTAAAAAAACTTAATTTTACCACTACTGTGATTGGAATTTAGAAATCCCGAGACACACAGTTAATATCAAGGAGTAAAATTTGGTTCAATGAAATGAAAATAATTTTTTGTGAATAGTAACTTTTTACTTTTATTTACCACGGTTAAAAGTAAATAGGGTAATTAAGGGTAGAAATGATATTAATATTACACTAACACATGTCCTAATTCTATTGAATAATCTTAATTAGACCAAAAAACCTTATGAATAAAATATGATCATTTAGGTCCACTTGGATTAGATTAGGACATTTATTATTATTTAATTCAAAGAAGAGTTAAAAGAGTTAAAAACAAAGTTTATTTACAAAATCATTTTTAGTATAGGGTTATACATAAGATAAATTAGATTTTAAATATTTATTAGAAATATAAAAATATTTAATGCATAATTTTATTTTATTTATAATTTTTATAGATTAAATAATTTAATTTATTTATAACCCAATGATGATGCAGTAATTACCATAATAGTGAAAAATTAAAATAATTGTTATTATAAATACCCAAATAAATATAATTTGAGACTTTTATGAATTAACCTAATATTATATGTTAATATGAAATGTTACGAATTATTTAATTGACATTTTTTGAAGTAATCATTTTGTAATGATTTTCACAAAAATCAATTTTCCGAATAGTGTCAGAATTGACATAAAAGAGTTTTTAAAACAAATATTATATTATTAATTGATATTCAATTCCTAAAAATCTAAGGTTCGGCCAAGAGACTTATATCATGATAGGTGTATCATAAATGGACCACTTGGCGGTCACATTGAGGTATATAGTATGTTTATTAACTATATAATATAAAAATACAAAATGACATGGTAAGTGTCAAACTAATTAACTAAGAGTTAAAACTAAACGATAAGGTTAATATAATGACCCAAACCATTCTAAATAATATTGGTTGAGTGGTTTTCTACCCATATCCACCTTAACCTTTAAATAATACACTTTGGAGCCATTAGAAACCGAATATGAATTTATTATAAAATAATATTTCTAGCTTTTCCAAAGGTGCCCCTCACCCCTCTTATAAAAGGGCACTCCCCATTCTCATTAATTCACACCTTCAATGCCATTTTTCTCGGCCAAAATCTACACAAATACTCTCTCAAATTCCCTCACTTCATCTCAGAGGCATTACTTTAGTCATAAATCCATCCTGAAGATCCCTTTTGATCAAATCAAATGGAAGAACCCGAAGAAGAGGTAATGATTTCACCACCCTTTTTCATGTTCCGTTCTTATTCCACTTCTTCTTTCTTTGTTATTACCATTTTAAAATAATAACTCCAGTATATTATATATAATATGATTCTATTATAAATATGGTACAACCATATTCAGTATTCTCTCCATCCTTTGAATAACATGTCACCATATGTGTGTACGTACGGCTTACCGTCTCCACGTCGTGGTGTAATTGTTATTCATTAAATTATTATTCGGATGGATATAATAATGGTGCTTAATTCATGTAAATAATAAATATAACATGATAATTATTCTTTATATACGATATACCATCCAATTATATATTATTTTAAGATCAAAAGAATGATATTGTCGCTCGTGCGTATGTACGGACTACCGTCTCGACGAACGCGATGAGATTCATTCTCCATCGTATCCATTCAAGTATAATTCTCATTTGATGATTAATAATAGTATATAAGGACTTGATATTATTATGGATATGAATAATATACAACCTTCCCATGACAAACACGTCTTACGTAAGAAAACATATAAAAGAAAACTAGTAAGTTGACACCCGAAACAACGATAATTATAAAATATTATTAACAAAGAAATGTTAAAAGATCAAATATGATATCATATTAATATATATGATTCTTTTACAGTTTAATAACAATTATTTCACCATTATACAGAAGTTTAACCTACCCCATCCAAGGAAAAGTACAGGGTAAGGGTTTATTTCACAATCTCTTCATTATCCGAGGTTGTTTATACGTAATAATCTACTGGGATCTCTTTATCATCCACATCCATGTTTCTTAAATACGTATTTCAAAACATTTTTACTTTTTAGAAGAATATGTGTTAAAGTAATTTATACCCTTTTTTTACTTTTTATAAGAGGTTTATAAAGGAATCTTTCTGTCGTTTTCCAAACAAGGTGCTTTTTAACCTTTTCGACAGAATTAAGGTAAGAATGTTTTTTTAACTTATATAGCGGGTGCGGCTATTTTCCATCGTTATAAAATCGTCAAAGCATCCCTTACAAGATTAGAAGAATTTTTAAAAGAAAAAGTTTTATTTTATGAATATATGACTCTTAAATAATTTAAAAATAGAAAGAGATATTTCTCTAAAAAGAGTTTTGATTTCATCTATGTCAATATCTTTTGATGGATTTTACACTTATTTGAAGTTGATTTATTATGATACAAAACTTCTATTTTGTATTGAAGGTTTTGTGATATGTTTGACTATGAATGTGTTATTTTTATACCATTCATGGTTTATGGATGATGTATTTACAATTCATACTCTATTTTTAATACGAATGTTTATGTTATGTTTAAACCTTTTCATATGGGAATACATTGGACTTAATATGTGACGAGTGGAGCCCGATATAGCTCTTCGTTGAATCGGTAGGTCTAATGAGACAAACTAGTGTCTTGGTACAAAGCCTTGAAAAAATCATATTTGTAGTCTTGGCACGAGGCCTTGGCTATGTGGTTATGATAGTTTGGTATTATGCATTCCATCATTATGAAAGTGGTTATTGATATTGAATGAGATTATTTGATTAGTAGAATATCCATGTGAATAAGTATATGGAATTATTTAATTTTATTTTTTCCATACTATGTTGAAGTTCTTATTTAAAAGGCTTTTGTTTTAGTTATACATTGCCTTAAATGATTATTCTTATTTATGAAAGTTTACACTATATTGTTATCATTACTAGATATTTGAGCTCACCTCTTTTCAATGTTTTATTTTTCCCAGTATGTGAAGAAGTAAATTTTGAATGACCTGCAGGGATAGTATGAGGGGATAAGAGTTTATACTATGGAGACTATGTTGTTTTAGTTTTCATTTTTATGATGTAATGTAAAACTTTATGAATATATCTAGTGTTTCCAAGGCTACTAAACTAATTGGCCATTTGAGATTTGATATTTCTTGTCATCATTGCAATGTTATGTAATAATGCACCGACTCTGGGTAACTGGGGTCAGGGTGTTACAATGTGTGTAATGAAAAATTTCAAGGTACTATTTTTATAGGTAATAGTTACATAAAATCACCAGGTTTTGAATTAAACCACCCCTAAAAATTAAATCGAATATTTAAATTCTATCATAGTGGTATAAATAAATGATAAATTTCTACTTTATCACATTATTTATTTCATAGATATCTTCTTTAAATTTATGATTTCTGAAGATAAATTTTCCAAGTGAGTATTCATGTTATATAGAACACTATCTCTATGATGTAAAATTTAAATTGGTTTTTATTTGTAGGAAATAACAATGTATAGTGTTATGAGATAACATTTTATTACATGTGATTAATAAGATATGTGATTCCTCAAAATAAATATATAGAACACATCATGAACTTCATTCATATTTCATGAAAGGTCCCAGCGAAAAGCCACCATCCCTAGTCAATCATGAATATCAAACGGGGAAGTTTACATTGTGATTATTTTTTAATTAATTGTTAATATCAAGTCAATATTATATGGATAAATTAATTATAATACCTTTTCCCCAATTTAATTTCTAGATTTCAAAAATTATTATCCTTAGAAATTTTTCCCCATGAGCTATCTAATTGAGTTTCTAAATGAATTTGAATTGGTTTACCATTTACAAATCTATTTCTTATAATTATAAATATCATTCACTAACTTAAAACCATAACATTTTAGTTCTACATATCATTTCCTATATGGATTTGTACCGAGTCTTATTAATAATCAATAGGAATCAATTGTTGTAAGAAAACATGACCAAAGGTAGGTACTGATCCCAAACACATTTTAAATCCATAGAACAATATATCAATTTTCCCAATATGGTTTTAATGGTTTTCATAGACTAACCATTTATATGAGTATCATATACAGGACTAAAACTCTACTATATATCTATATCCAATTGAAGTCAACTCCATAAATTCAAGGAACATGTCAAATCACTATCAGAAACAATAGAATATGGTACTCCATGTACTCTTGTCACTTTAGTCATGTATATTATGGAAAGTTGATCCATAGAAATATATTATCATATAGAAATTATCTATGATAACATCATAAGGTGATCTACTACAACCAAAATAACATTATCGGGTTTATTCATTTTGGAGAGTCTTATAATAAAATCATTGGTAATGTTTTTCCATTTTCATTTTAGTATAGGTAATGGTTTTCGCAACCACATAAACTTATGTCTCTCATCCTTAACTTGTTTAAATATGAAGTATTGAGATATATACTCTGCAATATCTCTAATTATGTCTCTCCATAATAAATATTCTACCTATGCTGTATATATCTTCATACTTATTTGTTTAATAGGAAATAAAGAATATTTAGCCTCATCTAGAAAGTCCTTTTTAAAATATTGTTTAGAAAGAAAAAATAAATGGTTTGAAAAGAATTTGATTCCATAAATATCATGTTTTAACTTAGGAATATTTCAAACATTATTTCATAGTTCCATATCTTCCATCTACGTGTATTTGAGCATAAAATTGATAAAGGGTTTAAAACTCTTTTTATAAATATATGATTTCTCCCCATACATCATGATTTCAAGATCGATAAATTTCAAATCTTGGAGTATTTAATCCTTTGTATCCTCATCATTTATATTTTATCAATATTGATTCTACTCAAAGCATCAGAAACCATATTCGGTTTTCAAAGTTAGTAATGTATTCAAAATTCATAATCATTAATCACCTCAATCCAACAATTATTGTGAAAATTCATCTCTTTAAAAGGGAATATATTATTTATACTAATATAATAAGAATAATGTCACATTTTTCAATAATGATAATTTATAGATATATTTAGTGATAAATTTACCAAAGATAACTCCAAATCAAGATTGGGAAATATTTCACATGAAATTTCAATTTTAATGTGTTTTCGGACATTACTAAATTATTCCTCTTGCGTTACATCCCATTCCATTCATAGATAAATGACTATACCTGAAAAAACATTCTCCGCAATATTTTAATGTAAGTACAATTTCTGATGACTAATATTCTATTCGATTTCATTAAAATTTTATCCCCATAAATATTTATAAAGAATCTCGGCTCCACTTCGAGTTAACTTGATGAGTGTATTAGATATTCCTAATAAATTATCAAAAAATCATCGCTAATATCTAGCCAAACCAGGAAAATTATAGATCTTGGTTATAGTAGTTGTTATAGTTTAATGTTTAATATTTGTATCCTTTGTTGGATCCTATGATATATACATTATTGAGATTATATTACCCAAAAAGAATATTTTTGTTGCTAGAATGAATACTTTTTATATTTTTTATTGATATTATCAGTTATAAGGGTCTTCAGAATAATTATAAAGTGATATTAATTCTATTCCTAATACTTGAATTAAATATGATTATCATTTATAAAGACTTCCCCAAACTGGTCATAGTAATTTCTATATATAATTTTCATTAAATCCATAAATATAGTGGGACATTATTAAGTCCAAATTGTATCACAATAAATTAACAGTGTCTATACCATGTGCATAATGTTGTCTTATGTATATCCAGCTTCCTTATCTCAAATTTATGATCCACTGAATGTTTTTAAAATGATTAATATTATTATTCTATTCCATATTGATCAAATAATTAAATCGTTATGGGATAGTGGATACATTTTCTTGATAGTGATCTTATTAAGATATCAATGAACTATGTAGATTCACATTCATCCATAGTTTATCATAACAAAAAGAATAATTTCACCCAATGGGCATGTGCCTATTTATGAAAATCCATTTTCAAGATTCTCATGGATTTGATTCATCAATTACTATAACTCAATAATGTATTTGAATATAGTGACATTGAAATAGGTGAAACACAATGAATGAGTTTAATTAAAAACTGCAATTCTTTATTTGTTGAAATAATAAAAAAATCATTAGTAAATACATCATAAAACTCCTTCATAATATTCATATCTTTGATGTGGATTTTCTCCCCACCCATTGTAGATAAACACCCATTTTAAATAGGAATCAACACCCATATAATTTATTTTGTTTCTATAAAAATATTATTCTTATGATCACACTAATAGGAAATCATATGTTGGTTTATAAAACCAAATGTGGCATACCATAATAGATTGTTGACGTGGGATTTATGTAAATAACGTCTATATATTCATAATATAAAATCAAATTTAACTAAAGGGGGAATTACAATATTATTTAGAAGAACATTCCACGAAACATCCTTAAGATCCATTATTCATACCATTATAACATATCACCCATAATTATACATATAATCATTGTGTATAGGAATCCTTATTCAATGATACTAATCTCAATTACGATATTTCAATATATTATCACAGATTTCAACAGCACAAATTCATTATTCAAATTCCAAACAATTTTAAAAATAATGTTTGGAAGGACCACCAAGAATCATTATTCAGTGTGATCATTAATTAGAAAACATGTATAGGTCATTGAAAATAGGGAATATTCTTTTAAATATACAATTCATTATGTTTAACATATGTTATCTATGATCATGGAATATTAAAATCCTTCACAATGGTTCATTATGGTAATATTGATTAACCAGATCATACCCCTATGAGTATTAAACAAGGTGAACAATAAGGCACACTCACTATGCACTAGAATGAAATTTGAGATATACTAGACCAACACATTTAAAGGTTATTATACATATATGTGTATTTAAAACAACCACATACACCAGTATTAACTATTTCGGGATGTTTTTCTTGGAAACCCGCACTTATTTTGTAACCATATCATAGGAGGTTCTCCTATAAATAGTATTATCCTAAGGGTTCTCATTAAGTTTTCTCATCCTCGTTTTCAAAGTTAACTAAACCATTCTATTATACCAACTATAGTGACAATTAATTATAATAAATAAATATCATAAATTTTAAAATAATATATAATTCAAAACATTATGATCTATATAAGAATTGTAAAATTTTATTATGATTAAAAATATGGATTCCTAAAAAATTATTTTATACATGAAATAAACCATCTCCCACTATTTTTTTCATAATGTGAAATATTTTTAGAAAAAAAATACTTTAGACCTTTATTTGTAACCCAAGAAAACAAAACATAAGAAATGTTGAGCCTTTATTCTCAATAAGTGTAAAAAGGTAAATATCAATGATCGTGTAGATATAACAAGATCATAATTGCATGAGAACATGATAATAACATTTTAAAAACATTAAATACATATAATAGACCATAATAATAATTCAGGGAAAAAATATTAGTAATTCTGAAGGAATTTATCATAAATGAATCAATGAACAAGATCAATGTGAGAAAAGCATTATACTAACACATAAGATTATGGATTCAACATATATATAAAAAATTATTTCATTATTAGTAAACTTAAACTTCTAATAAAATCATTGTGAATTGGGATAACTCAAAAAACTATCGTATTAGTCAAGGATCACTCTGAAGACTCTCATACTGGATAGAGTCCCTTAGTAACCATAATATACTCCCCATTCCAGTACTTATTATATAATTAGATATCCATTTATACATAATGAATTAGATGAATATTTAATTGTGGTCCCACCCATCACATATCAAAAATATAACATATGTATGAAAAAATTTCATAAATAATTAATTTCAAATAAAATCATGAAATTGAAATGGGGTTCATAAACGGTTCCTAATTTTATCATAGTATAACCTAGTGAAAATAAACGTGTTTTATAACTTCATTACGTGTGGAAAGGAAATAGGTTTCATATAAAATAACTTTAATAATCAACATTATAATCCATAAAGTTGATCATGGGTGTTGTCTTTAGATCCCATCCTCAATAAATAATGAATAAAATAAAAATATATTATCAGAGATAGTTAATTACTTTTAACAATCACTGAATCATTTCCTGAGGGGAAGAAACTTTTCACATTAAAATCACATATAAAAAAATAAAAATATCCAAAATATGATATATATTTTTTATTTCTCTAAATACTTTTACATTTTTATGGTAATATTCATAAAATTATGTTTTCATGCCATTAAAAAGAATTTTAATGTCATATACATTTAAAAAATTAGAAATTAATATTTTTAGTAAAAAGTTAAATATAACTCATTAAAAAATTCATAAGACTATTAATCATAATTTTTTTAAAAAAATAAAATAACGGAATTATTTTTCACAATCACATAAGAAGAAAACAATTATTTAATTTTTTTTAAACATTGACATAAAATAAAAAAAAATTCATCTTAATATAAAAATAATGGTGAATTTAACATAAAAATATTATTTCAGTATATTAAGTATGTAAATAGAGTAAAATTTAAGTAAATAATATATTCAATATAAATAAGTATATTATATAATAATTAAAGTAATAATTGAGATTTATATGATGAAAATGTCACCATTTTACTAATAATCACAAAAAATATTAATATATAATGAAATTGTAATATAAGACCCTTACATCAAGTTGGACATGAATTGAAGGTTATCTAACCTTATCTATTGTAAATATATAATTATAATTATGATAAAAAAATTCATTTAATTACTTATAATATAATATTTAATCCACTTATTACATTTTAGCACCCATTTTTTAATGACTCTTTATTTAAATCATCATTTCTATGTATTGGCTATTTTAGTTTTTTCACTTGAGATTTGTAATTTGGTAGTTCTAGTCATTTTACCTTTATAATGGTTACATAATATCAAATAATTTAAATTATTTTATAAATATAATATATATTCATTATATATATTAATATATGAAGGATTGATATATTAAAATGAATTACACCATTAATGGACACATTAGGTCGTACCTATGAAAGAATGAGGTTTTTTCTTTTCAGTTGATGTAATTAAATGAAGGTAAATAAATATTAAATTTTTTTCAACCTATATATATATTTTATATTCAGTAAATATATCTTTATTACAACCCATTTAAGACTAAAGTTAAAAAAATCACATAACTCTTTGGATGTGGTAGTTCCCATGTACGCAAAAGAGATGTTATCATTTTCCAATAGTTAGAAACAATTTGGATAATTGTTTTTAAATTATAATAAAAATAATTATGTATATTGATATTTATAATTAATTATTTTATATGCGATCACATGGATTTATAGGAGGTAGAAAATCAAAGTAAATTTAAAATTCCCAGTTCAGAGTTATATCTATTTTCTAGAAATAATCTGTTGGATTATTCATTATTCCTTGAATGGATTTTATTTTGGAATAAGTAAAATATTTATGATATGGATAAGGAGGATAATAAAGTATTATGGTTATGTTTTTAAGAGGTATAACTCACAAAATATGTGAGTAAGAGAACCTAAGTGCATCCCTTATATAATTGAGGGGAGGGGAACTCATGTAATTACAAAAACGTATTCAATTAATATTAATTAATATTCCTCAAAATAGATTTCTAATTGACATAATACTATAATTATATGATTATGATTTGATATATTGTCATAAAATAAATTTTTTATATGTATTGGCTATGTTTTCTTCCTTATTATTTTGTATAAACACACTTTTAATGCTATTGTAAATTACCACAAAAAAGAGTTTTTTACTCTTTAAAGGCCAATAGTGTTACCATAAAACTCTTGGGACAAATAAATAAGATATTTTTTAAATTAAAATAAATGTAAAATTCAATGGGACAAAGACAATATTATCATTAATTTCATATCATTTAATAAAATACTATTTACTGTAAAATATTCTTACTGTCATTTTTTAAAAAATTAATTTCATTTCATTTTGAAAACAACCAGAAAAAAAAATGATACCAATATAAACCTTCCATGCATCCATAAAGTGTTATATTTTTCAATTAAAATAATGGAAAATAATTATTGATCTATACTATAATAATATTAATTTTTTTAAAACAGATTTTTTATAATTTTTTATTAATTAATTTATTATGTTGTTGTCGTTACATAATAATTTAACGTAATTAGTGAATCAATAAAAATAAAAAATAAATCACCGTGATAATAAAATTAATTCTGATTTAAAAAAAATCATAATATAAATTATCATCTTTTTATAATTATGCAATAAAAATAGAGATATCAAATTTTATAGTGTTACATTTTTTATTTTTATTTTCATAAATTTAGATAAAGTTAATAATAAAAGAAAAATAGATTCATGTGGTTGTTTATTAAAGACTTGGATATACTTGCATGAAATAAACTCATAAGATAGGAAAAAATAATGTTTTAATGAAATTTTATTATTATATCCCAAAATTTCACACATATTTTACTGGTTTTACCATTACTAAGGTAAATCTTTTTACCAAGGATTATATTCATAATAACAAAAAAACAGACATATTTTTCATTTTTTAATACTCTTTCTGATAATACGAGATACATGTTTCATGATTATATTTTTATAAGTACCATAAATTTTGTATAGTATACATGTGAAAAATGTGATAAAACCATTTCTAAATATAAATACATTTTTATCCTTATATTGGATTTACCCATATCATATTACTAGAATAAAATATAATAATATTATATAATATTATATAATATTTAATATATTCATTTTTATAAAACTGTTAAACAAATATCGATTAATTTAATTTATTAATAAGAAAATAAAATGAGTAATGTTTTTTTCAAAAACATTATGTTTTTTAATTTCAAATTAATTTTTCATTTTCATTTAGAATAAATTGATAACAAAATAATTCATTTTTTACATGTGTAAACAAACAGTTTTAAATATTATTTTTATTTAATCTCAAAAATCATACGACTATATGATAACTATCACATTAAATTATAATAATTTAAGAGTATATCATGATTAATTTAAACTCTTTGTATCATGTAATGAAAACTATCAATGAAAAAAAATTTATTTATAGAGGACAATAACATAAAATATTAGTGTGTTTCAATTACCCCGATAGAAACTCTTAAAGAGGTGGTGGTGTATCAATATATACTCTTATATAATGAAGTGGTAATAAATAAAAAAATTCACATGTATTATATCATGATTAACCACAACCATCTATGGTACGCTTAATTTCTTAATGTTAGGGACATACATTTCACTATACCTAAAAAAAGTAATATCTATATTGTATAAGTAATAATCCTATGGAAATCCAAATAAAATCATGTATAGTAATCATACATCATGGAATGAATAAGTATCATACTAATATGTTATGTTTATACTCTAAGTGATACTCCCATGGGAATTAGTTATTGTACTCCCACTTCAAAAAATGAATACCCATTATTGGAACCCAAGAGTGAGTGTATAATAATTACTACATCAATAGAGTCATCGGAACTATAAAATAGTCACAACATCCCTCCACTTTTGAATACCTTATTAAGAGATCAGATCTCTTTATCAAATACAATGTATAATATATTAAGAGGAATAATTTTTTTTGAAAATAACATATCCTAGAAGGTATTTTCACATGTCATCAACAATTATACAACTCACATCATCATCACCATCCATGAAATCATCACAAAATTAGTTATCATCAATAAAATCTCAAATAGTGTCAATCCTCATTCATTATCATTATCATCATATATAATATCCATTCATACCATAGTTGAGAGTATAATATTATAGATAATTTAACATTTTTCACTCAACATTGATCTTTGGTCAATGGAATGTAAACTGGTTTTATCTTCATTTTGGTCATTTCATAACCAAAAAATGTTAAACCATAGGTTATAAATGATAACCGTCATAAATATTTATGATTCACATTGATTGTAGTAATTAATACGAGTCTTAAAATATTTAATTAAATATGTCAATATTCTATGGTAAACATTTAATCATTGACATATCAACAATTTTTTTGTTAAATATGATATTTTATTAAGGTTACTTATCAAAACATGAACCAATTTTCAAGCATATAACTTCATATAATCTCTTACTTACAACCTCAAACCATATTGTTAGTAGATATATTTTGAATGTCAAAACCAAAAATCCAGAATAAACTTATATACTAACATATCATCAATCCTATATGATCAATATATCATTTCCACATTTCCTATTCCCCACTATGAGAATATTTGGTGTTTTAGCGGTTGATAAATTCATCATATATCTCGTACAGGCATATTTCCAATTTTTTAACATTTATATTCACCCATAACCCTTTTCTAATGGTGGTTATCTATTAATATAAAGTATAAATTATTTGAATATTATATGTTTAAATCCAGAGTATAGAAAGTAAACTCATCACAATATGGACTTTATTTGACATTACATGTTTCTCTTTTATATTTAATTCATTCTTTTTTATATAATTTATTTTTATAATACAAGTAAAACATATTATGAAATAAATTTGTTTTGATATTTTATTCATAATAATACTATATAAATAGTTATTTATTATTTCTCCATTATTAAATATATATATTCTAAAAATACATAGTTGGGAACTCTAGAATTTATCACAACCATGGTAGGAAAAAGGTATCAGGGAGTTAGAATTTGGATTTTGAAAGTGTATTAATATGTATACATTTGAAGATAATGAAAACAGACATATTTTTCTATTATTTAATTATTCATTTTGATAGATGGTAATGTTGTCTGACAATTACAAATGCAGCTTCTATTAATTCTTGCAAGCATGACCAATGGTGTGTTAATTTCCAGTCATGAAAATCAGACCATTATTTCATGTATTTTAAGTTCATATACCTAAGAGAATTTCAAAATATTCTTAATTCATGCATAATGGCCAACTATGTGAATGTTTTATAAGACATAAACATGGAAAGCCATTTCCAAACTACATTAGTAAATAGTAAATGCAAATTGTTTTTTTATTAAACCATAGGTGGTAACCAATTTTTTTTAACCATATGTATATTAGTAACTAGAATAAATCGAAATGATTACTATATAGAATGGTCGAGTGAATTATTATGTGAATCCTAGGACTTACATGAAGTCTTCAACCCATTAATACTACATGATTATTATCTAGATATATGTATACTATATAGGTGGTTGAGAACTGTATATATTAGTTTAGAGTATATAGGATGATTGTTTACAACATGAAAAGTTCCATTTTTCCTCTGAAAAAGTGATCCCTTTTAAAAGAGGTATTCATGAATGAATATACTCCTAATACCCTATTTTTTAATGATAACAGCTAGTTAAATATTTTTATAGGATACATGATTCCATGTATCATAATAATAAAATTTTAAATAGGTCAATTGAATAATTATAATGAACCTTTCATGATCATCATGTTAGTATAGATATAGAATGTGTTAAATGTTCATTTTAGATGTTTAACTTAAGTACATTGGTATCAAATCATTATATTTCCCACTATGGAGGAATGATTGAATTTCACTACTATAGGTGGACATTGAGATTTGGTTTCCGGGATCTATCCGTTAAGGATAATCACAACTCTCCTTTTGAGATAATTAATTATGTATCTATTTCAGTGAGTCTTGGGCATTGTTTCCCTTTATATATTTTGGATTGAGACTATTAATGGTGGGACCCTAGAAACTAGGCATTAGTTCCACTCATTCATTAAATATATTCTTAAAATCTGTTACTTTCTCCTATCCTTTGTTAGTAATTTTCAATGTTGTTTTTTATAATTGTTGGGGGTATCAAAACCGTCATATTACCCTAATACCATATATTCCATTAAATATATATGTTAATAAATAAAAGATTCCTAATATGAACTATACAATGTGTAAGAATTCAAGAGTGATTGTAGAAGTATCTCAGTTCAACATTATATGATTTGGGGTTAACTAAATTTGAATTTATTGGAAAAATGGTGTATTGGGGGAAACTTTATAGATAAGAGGAGACTCTTGCCCCTTACCTAGTGTGTTAACGACCAGTAACCACCCTACATTCCAAAGAGGAAACATAGTATTTGGGAATGTGAGTTGAGATAAAATGAATACACAAGGGAGATTGGGATATGGGTGTTAGATATGAGAATGGGTGGTGCATGAGAACCAAATCAGAAAATGTGAGTGAAATGAATATAAGGAATACGGACACACATGTATGAGAATGGAATGTCAAATGAAAGAGTGTGAGGAATTAGAGTTTTGGGTTTCAGGGTGCCATTAGTTATACAAAAATAATAAACTTGAGTGTATAAGAATATAAGGCATGTAAATTAAGGATTGTGTTATGAGGGATACATGTTCAAAATCATGGAATCAACCCAAGGTGAGGTTCCAAATATTTTATTCCTATGAAAAATTCAAAATTAATTTAATGAATCATCCTTGTGAAAATTTTTGGAGAAAAAATTATACTCTTCATAAATGGATGTATTCAAGAATCAACTTTTTTGGATGATAGAACTTTTTCAGGATAGTTTTTCAAAGGATACCATTTACCCTTGTTGAAGGAGTCAAAAATGAAAACTAGTGAATTTTAGGGCACATAAACTAGTGATGACAAAGGTGTTCACATTTGGGGTGAAACTTGGATTTCCATCTACCTCGGGAAAGGGTGTCTCTGTGGAATACCAGGAAACAAACGTCAATATTATATATGATTCATTCACCACTGTCAGAGTGCATGAATCAATTGAATAATACATAATGAGATAAGAAATATTTTCTCACCTTAGTTACCTCATTGTGTTCCAATATTTTGACAATCCTATTAAAATTATTTCTAAAATATTATTTGAATGATTAACATGGTAATAATTTGGGAATGATCTTGTTGGTAAGAAGCATTAGGTATCTTAAAATTATGGAACATGTTGATAATATCATGAAATATTGGGTGATTTATCTTTGGAAACTAATACTAGGGGAATTAACTTGGCATGATAAAATTTTGTAAAATTCATACATTGTGAATGTTCTTCTGATTTATTTTCACCCTCAATGCCTTAATATATATATATATGTGTGTGTGTTATTTTAATTCATAGGTGATAAACTTCATAATATTTTTTCATGAACATGGATATAAACTGTTTATATATTGAAAATTATCTCTATTTAAACTACATTATCATATATTTTTTGTTATGATTGATGATATAATTCTTGGTTCATAATTTATTATCCTATTACATCAATAAGAACATTCTCGACGCATAGAGATATTCCTTCTATATTATCTAGAATAAAAAAATATATTTTGTATGAATTTCAGATTTTCAAAAATGTACCCTTTCCAAAATTTGATACCAAACATTTTCACAAATGGGTTTCATCATGATAAAACTTCACTTGGGTGAATATACCATTTTATAGTAAGATCATATATAAATTTGAATATTAGGAAGTACATATCTTAGTTAATTCTCAAAAGAAAACTGATAATAGTATTTAAATACCTTAACTGGTGATATTTTAATACTTAGCAATTAATAATTCTTCCATGCATAATTACTGATTGGAATTCAGTCATAATATTGATATTCACCATAGATAAAAATTTTAAATAGTTTTCATGGAATTATTTATAAAACCAATGTTTGGATGAGTTTAACGAATAATTAAGGTTTTTCGAAATATAAGAAACTAATTTTGAAATTACAGTTCTATATTATTCATCATCCTGATCTCATACACTTGTTTATTATTTTATTATTCTTGGAAAAAAAATGCTTTCAACCAACTTCAATTGGATACATGTATCACACATTTTGATATATATAATATAGATCAAGTTCTCATAATTATATGATTAAATGATGAGTTTCTTATCAAAAATAAATATGGTTAGATGTTTTGTGGACTCCATATTTGGTAGCACTGTAATATGACAAAAAATTAGTATTGATATGTTTGAATTTCTTAATGTCTGATAGCATAAATCATAGGCTACCTAGACCATAAATCAACCACAAAATAAAATTACTTCAATTTTACTATGAAATCCTGGAAATTGGGTTTCCATGTATGAATATTAATTACCCAAAAATTATGTATATATAACATAATTTTTCTAAAATATTAAAATTTGTCGAATCATAAAATTTTGTATTTAGGTAATTTTAATTTTTATGCATATAATATGGATAAATTCATTCTTCCAAAGATGATGTATTTTCATTTTATATATTAAAAATTAAAAATAAATTGTGGTACATTTAAAAACAATAATTTAAAATAAAATGGTTAGTTTTTAAATAATAATATCAAAATTGTCTTAATAGGTATTTTTGGAATTTGATTGAATTGATTAATTTTTTTTGTGAATAGTAAAAAATACCCATTTTAGAAAAAACTATCATGTATTTTATTTTATTTTAAAATTTTATACTCTTTTAGGTTATATTGAAAATAATATAAATCTATGTTTAAAAAATGACCCAATTAATTCCATTAGAATTAACATTATACTTGGTTTTGGTGTAAAATAATTTTTATGTTTGAAAAGGATGTTTTAAAAATCAATTAATTTGGACTAATTATATTAAATTTAATTTAATCTCATTCTAGGAATTGAATCATGAAAAATGTATTTCATATTTATAAAAAAGAGGTTAATGTTTTTTTCAAAAGGTCAATTTCATTTTCCCTCATAACGAATATTAAATAATGCAAAAATTTGTCACAATGATCAAGGGTAAAATGGGTTAAACATGGGTAAACAATATGGTAATATTCTTTCAAATCTCCATAAATCTTTTATATATTTTATTATATGATTTTATTTTGACTATTTTCTTCTTATATTCCAATATATGAAATTTTAGTTTTATTTTCATCGAATAATGACATATATATTACATTAATTGAAGAATAAAAAAAAGTCATTGTCAAACTTTTAACATAACAAATATTTTATATTTGACATGAAGAGATGTTTTTTATGGTTATAAATATTAATATTTATTATTACTGTAATTTTCATTTTTTAAATATTTAATGAAGCTATAATTACATTGAATGCCTACATACCCCAGTAATAGTGTATTAGTAAGGATGACGAAAAATCAAGAATCAAATTTTAGAAAAATTACAATTTATATGTTTTGGGAGAATTATAATGTTGAAAAAGTTTAAGGAATAATTATACTATATTATTAGTAGTGAATGTATTTATATTGTAATTTAAATATTATTGTACTTCATTTGAAAATCAATTTTGGGAATAGTAATAAAAATTAACATAAATGACTTTTAATAGTTTAAAATTACTTTTAAATCAATACTAAATAATTATAAAACTATAATACCCAATAGTTTGGTAAAAGTTATAACCAATAATGAATAATTCATATATGAACCTCTTGGAATTTATATATATTTTTGTCCTTATTTTTTTGATGTTTTATTACCATTTTAATGGTTATATGGGGTTGACAAATTGATTTAAAAAAATATATAGTTCAAAATGTCACTTAATATTGTATAAATTTTAATTTTTGAATTTATTTTAACATTTTAACCATTATATATGAATATATGGAAAATTTTGAGAAATTTTTAATGTGTTAGAAATATATTATTTTTTAATATTATATATATTTAAAATATCGTCATCCAAATCACTTATAATAGGGAGTCATCAATCCTCTCTTCCACACAATTCATTAGAAATTTAGTTCATACAATGTATATCAAAATAACTTCTATCATCAATCTATATTTTTTTAAATATTTCTATCCTTTAATACCATAATAAGATAGATTAATGTGTAATACAATGGAGTATTCTTAATGAAATGGAGATTTAGAGAGTATACAATGAAAATTGGACTTCAAGTAATGGTAATTTCACCTAATTTCTACATTAATATGGAATGTATTTTATCATGTACCCAGATTATAATACATACTGTGTAAACATACCATTGGAAATTTTATATCTTGGATTCCTATTTATTTAGGGTATTTTTCAATTTTTAATCACAATAACATTTTTAATTATGATTAATTATGTTTACTTTTTTAAATAATTATTTGATATGTTATCATTAAACCCATATATATTCATTTTCTATTGTTTTTTATGGTATTCACATCATCTCATTTAATCATTCCCTCTATTTGGTACTCAATAAATAAAATATTTATTTTATCCAAAACCAATCTTATTTCTCTTTCTCAATCAGAAATATTACTTCATCATGTACATATTCATCAAATTTTTATGGATGTTTTTATAAAATTTTATTTTATTGAAAATCCTATGTATATTATACCTTTTAAATTTTTATTAAAAAGTGTTTGAAAGAAACTGCTTTAATATATTATGAGTAAGTAAATTTTTAGCTTCTTTAAAAAGTGTGGAAGGAAATTAATTTCTAACATACGTGGTGTGAATTAGTTTTCCAACCTATAAAATCAATCTCAAAAATTGATCTTCCACTATAAGTTTACAGGTTTTTAATTAAAACCCTATTTATAATATTTTTTGAAATTTTTGGGTTTTATATTAAAATATAAATTATTCTAAAACTGTGATTTTTTAAAAATATTTTATAACCTAATTTTTGAAACAATGCTACAAAATTCTTAATGAATGTTTCTTAAAATTATTCTTCAATTTTACACTATAGTTGTCAAAATAAATTCTTTATTTCAAAACAAAAATTATGATGAATTGATAGTTGTCTTTCATCAACTACTGATTCATGGAGTATACCTTATATTGTGATCATTCAAATTATTTTGATCATGATCTCTTAAAATCTCCATAATTCATTGAACACTATTTTCATCCATAATGCCAATATTTTTAGTATCATGGAAATATTCAATATTTTCTTAAATATATATCATTTGAATTTATTTTGTTAATTTATGGAAGAATGATTATTTCATTTAATATAGAAATAATGATGTTTCGTATTATTGATTCAATAATAATATTTATTTATAGAAGATGCATATTTATTTTATATTATATTTTTGACTCAACATATGAGGAATGTATTGGACATATGAAATTGATTGGTGGGTCCAATATAAAGATATCAATTTAATACAATGACAAGACTCATGGGATAAAAATAGTTTGGCATTATTTATATGATTGAACTATATGGTCATGTCATTATATTTGGGTAATTTATGTAGACATACCATTATAAAGAACATCTCTTTGATAAGGACTTGTCTATAATAGTCATGATGCATTGTATGATGAATTAATGATAATATCATGAATATACAACATTATTAACATTTTTTATTATAGTTTTTGTAATTATTATACATGTGATTATTTTATTTTTCATGGAAATGTTTTAAATCTCAAGTTACCGATTAAATGGAATATTTAATAATCATTTACTAGACCAAGTTTTTTATGGATCATTTAGTAATGATAGATTATATTTTATTTTTGCCCAAACTAATAATTTAATATTATTTTTTTACTTTCCCAAATATATTATTAACGGATATTTTAAGGAAATTAAAGGGTTCAAATAGATTTCTATGTGCTAATTTTTATACATCTAATGTAATATGGGAATCATATATGTATCTAGTTTTCCAGGAATACAAAATTGATTGATCGTGTGTGGTTTGATCCTTTATATATTGTACCAGTGTAAAAAGTAATAACCAACTCTGGGGAAATGAAGATGCGCTGATTCAGTTTCTATTGATGGAGGTTTAGTAGGTCCCATGGGAACTATATTTTTGAACTATATAACTAAAATGTAAAATATGATAATTCCTTGGTGCATTCGACAACATTTTAGGGATATTTATTACATGGCGTAATATTAATGATGTATTTGTAAAATCTATGTGAGTTTCATTATTTAGGTATGGGTTTTAGAAAAATGGGAATTAACATGCATAGTCAATATTGGGATACCTTACTACTCATATCAGTACTATAGGTGTTGGAGCGGAGTAGATCATGGATCTGTTAAGGAAACCAACCTCTATTCAGATTAATATCAATGCAGATATGGAGAAACAAAATAAATGAAATGATATAGTTGAGGATATTGAAATTATTTCAGACTAACTATCTCACGTTCTGTAAAACAATATAAACCTAATGAAACATCATAATACAATAAAAAAGTTAAAAAATTATTTATATGGATGTTCATGTGATAAAAACCATAGAAAAAAATATTCAATTCCATTCATTTCATGAATTTGGGAAGAAGGAAATAAAAAAATTAAATCAATAAAGGGGTTCATTTTTATGATTTCATGGGTTTAGAACCCCTTATAAATACAATAGGATAAGTTATGAGGAACTATTTCTAATGTTTAAATTTCATCATGATAGTGTGTTTTTAGGAACTGCTAGTAAGTTATGATTGAAATTATATATGGTTATTTTTTATGTAGATGAACTCCTTATAATTCTGTATTAATATTTCAACAACCTCATAAATTAGGTTCATGTCAAACAACCTTCAATACCGTTTTCAAATAAATTTGTGTCATTTTCAACCGCTGCTATATTAAAATATTTTTTTAATTAATATATTAATCCCCATGCTCTTTCTAA
Organism: Viscum album; assembly: GCA_963277665.1. Lineage (NCBI taxonomy): Eukaryota > Viridiplantae > Streptophyta > Magnoliopsida > Santalales > Viscaceae > Viscum > Viscum album. Next base: position 37,657,647 of record OY728131.1, read on the forward strand.
CCCAAGAAACCAAAGGGTGGGACCTATATCCCTCACCACATCTATAGGTTTGTTACTTTTCTCCCCTGAACAACAAAATCTCATAGCCCAAAGTGCATGGCCCACACCAATTCCACTCAACTAAATATTTTTCAATTACATGTCGAACACATTGTATTATTTATATAATTATATATATATATATATATATATATATATATATATATTATTTTCATAACATATTTAAATACAATAATCAATACATTAATATAAATAAATGTATAAAAATTATATATACAATTAAAAATAATTTCATTATAAAACAGTTTAATTGTATAGTTTTTGCACATATATATAAATTTTATATTTATGTGTAATTTTGTATTAATTCATATATTTGAACATATATATGTTTTTTATATAAATAAAAAAATAGAAAAATATTTATGATTAAATAAACTTTTCACATATATTTATAAATCAATTTATGTTATTTATATTCACAAATATTTATATAAATAAATTCATATTTATATAAATAAATTCATATTCATATATTATATATATGTTTATATATAGACAGTAAATATATATAATACAATTAAAAATATATATAATATATTTTATAGATACATTTCTGTGCACATGAATATATATATTATATATATATATACGCTTATAATATAATATAATATTTATATACAATTTTTTCAGTATCATATATATATATATATATATTACATATATAAAAATATCTGTACATATATATATATATATTGTTATATTATGTATATACAATTATAATAAAAAAAAATTATTTTTAATAGTTATTTATTTGATAAAATATATACATACACAAGTAATATAATATAATATAATATATGGATTTATATGATTATTTGTGTATATATATGTATATATTTGTTTATTTGTTTTTATATGTATATATATTTGAGGTATTTGTATAATATCTTTATAAAATGTGTTAACAATGTATTTTAATATATTTTTATACTGACTTTATATACTAGAAACATAAATATAAAGAGTAAGAGAGAGTGTTTGTTGAGATTAAAAAAATTAGAGGGGATTAGAAGAAACTCTAATATTTGTGATTAATGGTGATTATTAAACTCCTCTATTCTCTAAAAAAAGTGGGCGGTTTTAAAGGCTCTGATATATATTTTTACATATTATATATGAAAATTTATTATTAGGGGGGATTGAAAACTGCTTGTTTTTAACAATAATTGAGCATAGTTTATGTATGACTAATACAAATAATTGATAAATGATGGGGTTTTAACCACCTCTAAAATAAATATTAGTATAAACAAGTAGAGGATTAGTATAATAACTGCTAATTTATAAATAATTTTTTGGGATTTGACATAATTTAAATTATATATATTTATTTATTGGGGATTGTGAACAACCCCATCTAAAATACCTCCACCTAAATATAATGTGTTTTTGTAGTAATATTTTTGATAAATTTTTAAAGGGAATGTGAGTTTATTGTATGTGTGGATAAAATAACATTATTCTTTTAATATGATAGTAATTAAAGTATCTAATAATGTGAAGTGAATTAACTGTGAGGAGATAGTGGATTATAAAAATCGTCGCTCTAATAATAATGGATGACCCTAATAAATTTGGTGTTCAATTTATTCATTATATGGTGAAATAGACTAATAATTATGAAGATCAATAGATTCACATGAGAATCGTAATTAAGGAAAAGGTATAGGATGTGAAATTTTGTATGAGTGAATGTTTATTTTAGGAAGCTGATTTTCATAGAAATACATCCTTTATGGATGGAATATTTATTTATCATTATAATTGAAAAAAATAATAGATCTTGTGGATGAATGTAACATTTATGCATTTTAATTTAAGTTAATAATGGCTTATAGGAGATTAAATTATTTTCATGTAATCAGTATAGAAAAAAACATACTATTATTTTAAAATAAAATAGAAACGGAAATATTTTTTTCATTTTAACAATTTATTATTGAAATAATACAATTTTTATGTCTTACACGACACATAACCCAGATCTTAAATAAACTGTAAAATAATATTACTTAAACATGACTCTTATAATGTAGTTTTTGGCTAATCATGTTTCTATTGAAATAATATCCTTTTGATGTATATATTATATAAGGTTTTATTAATTAGAAAATGAATTTAGTCATGAAATCCAGTATTAATCAAATTTTTTTATTAAGAAAAAAATAATAATAAATTAGTTTTATGCTTTAAATATAATTTTCTTCATGAAATGATTTCTAGGAAATTTATATGAGTATAATTAGAATAAATTTTTGAAACATTAATAATATTATTTAAAATCATACCTTTTAAATTATCTTATGTTTATTTTTTTGAATTTTTCTATGAATAATGATTTTTAGGTGATTTGTGAAAAAACTAATTTTTCTAAATGATGCCATTTTTTTATTTTAATTGAAAATTTAAATTATTTATTACGTTTAATAAGAATTAAAATTTGCATACCCTCATTAAACATAATACAATAATCTCCATGGGAATTATTATTATACATGTTTAGGGTGTAAAATCCTTTTTAGGTTTTAAAAGGGTAATTTACTAAGATCTATTTTCAATTTAATTTTTAATAATTACATTTAAATTAATTTCTCCCAACTTTAGGTATTTAATATTAAATAATGACTAAACATCTAGAATTACAAGGTTATTTTTCTGAAAAAGGGTCAATCCCATTTTTTCCTAATGAATAGTTATCATTGTAAAAAATAGCAACATTAGTAAATTGTAAAACTATTTTAATGTGGATAAAAATATGTGTTAATGATTCAAGATCATATTAAAACATGAATATATTATCTTTTATATGTTTATTTTGACCATAAACATCCCCAATTTTAATAATTGTCATTTTTTGTATATTTTAGTATTACAATTACATTTATATACCATTAAGTTAAGAATTAGTAAAAAAGTCACATTGGTAAAATAAATACATCTAATATGTGTTATACGAGGATGAATGAAATTATTGAGGGTTATTAAAATTTATATTTAATATGAATAAATTATTTTCATCTTAGTTATTTATTTTCAATTTTAAGTGATGTTATATTTAAATATAGTTCCTGCATGCCACCAATTTTATGGATATGAATTATAGTAATTAATATCGTAAATGATTTTGAAAATAATAAAATTTATATGTTCTGTATGAATTATAGTTATCATAAAATTGCATGAATAATTATAATGTATTATTAATAAAAAATGTTCTTATATTCGTAATTCATTATTATAAATTTTCCCTACATCAAATTATTGGGGATAGTCTAGAAAATGACCTTACGTATTATTTAATTTTTAAAAAATTAAATAATCAAAAATTTATTAAAATACAATTATTAGAAAACGATTTGTTCGAAAATGGATAAAGTATCACGAATAATCCATATATCTTCCACATCAAGTTTTATAAATTACATTCATGATTCTTAAGTATTGAAAAACACAATTCCATGACTAATGTTAAATGAGGTTAATGAAGGGGTTACACCGAATCGTGCATGCTAAAATCCAATGTAAACATCTATAAATTCAATTTATTGTATTTATTAAGAAAATTTTCTCGATTTATTAAACGATATAAAACATTATAGATAATATACCTTAGTTAGGAATATATTTTATGTGAGTTTTTTTCACATTTCTAGAATATCACCTCCCACCTCACATATAAAAAGGAACACCCAATCCTCTCTTCCGCAAACATAATGATCAACTTAGATTAGAAATTATGTTTCAATAAAAATTCATAGTATCCTTCTAACCTTCCTAGAGATTCTAGTATTCCCTTAATACGATTATATCATTGAATAAGGGATAAGATAAATTTATATTTCCAAGGAAGATGAGGATGAGAATTCATACAAAGCATGTTGGAGTTACGTTAATGGCAATTTAATCTCATTTCAACTCCAATGATACATTTTTTTAATTTATGAACAAAATTTATAGAAAATGGTGTATATAATTCAAAGTTTACATTTTATCACGTGAATTCTAATTTATACATCAAATTTATGTATTTTAGTCAAATTTTATATCCTAACAGGCTTGGATTGAAATGTTAATTATGTAATAATCAATTATTTCACAACCACATTTTTAATCTTGATATCTTATGCTTATATATCTCTTGAAATAATTTTATTATATTTTCACATTCATTCCCTTAAATTATAATCTATTTTTGTAATTTATGTGGTTATCAATGTTTTTATTCTAAACATTCCCCTCTTTAGTACACAAATACTGAAATAATGTCTTAAAAATAGACCATTTTTTTCTATCAATGTAATTTATCTTTCATATACATATTCGTGAATTATTTTACGCATGTTTTTATAATGATTTAAATGATTGAAAAATTAGTTTTTCTAATATCTTTGAATTTCCATTCAATGATTTAAAAAATCAATGTTTTCTAAACATGTTATTCTTATATTTTTTAAAAATTATGACCAGAAGATTAGTTTTAAGATTAATTGTATGAATGGATTTTCCCTCTTAAATGATTTTTACTATTAAGATTCCTATATATTTTTCTATGATTTTTAAGGAAATAATTAATACTTTATTCATATATTTTTTGGTTTCGTATTTATATTAGATGCAACTATTTTTTAAAAGGGTGAAAATAATGATACAAATCACATATTTTTTTACAGTAGAGATAAAAATTTGTATCTAATGTTATTTAAAATTTTTATCTTCAATTTTCCACAATTATTATAAATAGAATTTCCTTCATTGCAATCCTTGATTTCTATTGAAGGGATGGTCATTTATAATTTTTTGGATTAATTGATTTTAACTTATCATGTGTCCATTTAAATTCTTGTGATAATGTTTTAAATCACTATCTGTTATTCATTGGAAATTATTTTTTCTACTACATGTTTAAAATTTATAAATAACAGATATATTCATTATTATCTTAAACAAATAAAAAATTAAATTAAAATGCTAATTTGAGGAATATTCTTAATTTAATATATTGTGGAAATGTTGTTGTTTTTTGTTCTTAATTCAATATAGATATTTATTTATTGATAGTAAAAATTAAAAAGGTATTATATTACTGATTCAATATTTATGTAATCCATTGGACATATATTTGTGATTTTGGGGCCAAGTTCTATATATCTCATAGATGCATCAATTTGGCTCATGAGATAAAATATTTCACAATTTTCCTTGGTCGAGGTAGTAAGAACATGAAAAAACAATCAATTAATTAGTGTATTTCCGACCATATAAATAAAATAACATTTACAAGCCCTTGATTGTATGATTCAAGAAGTCTTGGTTGAGGCCTTAATGGTAAGATTATGAATGTATCACATTTTTTATTTCCTTCATTAAAATTTATGTTTTTATTGTCCAAGTGATTATTTTATTTTCCAAGGATATATTTTAAAGATCATGATATTTTTTGAATGTAATATGTAGTGATAATTTAGCCTAATATATTTTTTATGAATTATTTTTTAATCATAGGTTTTGTTACTTCCTTTTTTATATATATAATTTGAGCTTAACGATTATTATTTTTCCTTTCATAAGGATATTTATAATATAATTTGGAATGAAATTGATGGATGAATGAGTTTTTTTTTTCATTGTATTTTTTTCATACTTAATGTGGGAATAATTTTATTATTTAGTTTCTTAAGACGTTAGAAGAGATTGATACTTCATGTTGTGATCCTTTCTAGCTTTTTCCAATGTATGTATGTATGCACTGGATCTATGGATCTTGAGTTAGCCTACTAATAAGTGAATATGTAAAATTATTTGAATGTAAATTAAGGATAATGACTCATAATACACTTGATATTCCATTTTACATTTTGAATAATATATTTTTATGACATTATAGGTCAAAACTAAATAAGAAGAGTTTGTTGTCAAATCTAGCTCACTATGCATGTAGAACCCAAAACACATACTGCTTCACTGTATTTTATTTATTTCTTATTACTTTATCTACTTTATTTATCCATGCATGCACATCCCATGCACATACCCATGCAATATAAATAAACACTGTTTTTGTTCAGATTTGAACCCCTAACCTCTTGCATATTTTCCAATGACTTTACAACTCCAGCAAACATGTCATGTGGTTAATAAACCGAATTTAATATACTTATATATATTAATTGAAAAAACAAATAATACATAAATAATAGATATAAACTCAATAATAAGAAATAATAAATAAGAAATAAGAAATAATAAATAATAAATAATAAATAAATATAAATAATAAGAAATAAATAAATATAAATAATAAATAATAAATAAATAATAAATAATAAATAAATAATAAATAATAAATAAATATAAATAATAAATAATAAATAATAAATAATAAATAATAAATAATAAATAAATAAATAATAAATAAATAAATATAAATAATAAATAATAAATAATAAATAATAAATAAATATAAATAAAAAATAAAAAATTATAAATTATAAATAAATATAAATATAAATAATAAATAAATATAAGTAAAAAATAATAAATAAATATAAATAATAAATAATAAATAATAAATAATAAATAATAAACAGTAAATAATAAATAAATATAAATATAAATAATAAATAATAAATAATAAATACATATAAATAATACATATTAAATAAATATAAATAATAAATAATAACTAAATATAAATAATAAATAATAATAAATAAATAATAAATAATAAATAATTATAAATAATAAATAATATATAAATATAAATAATAAATAATAAATAAATATAAATAATAATTAATAAATAAATAATAATTAATAATTAATAATTAATAATTAATAAATAATAAATAATAAAAAATAACAAATAAAAAGTAATTAATAATTACTAAATAATAAATAAATATATTTATTAAATAATAAATAATAAATAAATATAAATATAAATAATAAATAAATATAAATAATAAATAATAAATAAATATAAATATTAAATATTAAATATTAAATAGTAAATAGTAAATAATAAATAATAAATAATAAATAAATAATAAATAATAAATAAATATAAATAATAAATAAATATAAATAACAAATAAATATAAATAATAAGTAATAAATAAATACTAAATACTAAATACTAAATACTAAATAATAAATAATAAATAATAAATAATAAATAATAAATAACAAATAATAAATAATAAAAAATAAATAAATATAAATAATAAATAATAAATAATAAATAATAAATAAATATAAATAATAAATAACTACAAATATTAAATAATAAATTAATATGAATAATAAATGATAAATAAATATAAATAATAATTAATAAATAAATATAAATAGTAAATAATAAATACTAAATACTAAATAATAAATTAATATAAATAATAATTAATAATTAAATATATATCATAAATAATAAATAATAAATACATATCAATAATAAATATTAAATAATAAATAAATATAAATTATAAATAATAAATAAATATAAATAATAAATAATAAATAAATATAAATAATAAATAATAAGTAAATATAAATAATACCAAATAAATAATAAATAAATATAAATAATAAATAATAAATAAATAATAAATAATAAATAATAAATAATAAATAAATATAAATAATAAATAATAAATAATAAATAAATATAAATTTTAAATATTAGAAAATATAAATAATAAATAATAAATAAATATTAATAATAAATAATAAGTAACTATAAATAATAAATAATAAATAATAAATAAATATAAATAATAAATAAATATAAATAATAAATAGTAAATAATTAATAATAAATAATTAATAATTAATAATTAATAATTAATAATTAATAATAAATATTAAATATTAAATATTAAATATTAATAATAAATATAAATAATAAATAATAAATAAATATAAATAAAATATAATAAATAAATATAAATAATAAATAAATATAAATAATAATTAAATATAAATAATAAATTAATATAAATAATAAATAAATAATAAATATAAATAATGAATATAAATAATAAATATTAAATAATAATTAATAAATAATAAATAACCAGTAACAAATATTATCATTAATAATAATATTTTATTATTAGTAATAATAAATAATTAATATTAAATAATAATTAATAAATAATATGTAAATATAAATAAATAATAAATAATAAATAATAAATAAATATAAATAATATATAAGAAATAATAAAAAATAAAAAATAAAAAATAAATATAAATAATAAATAGTAAATAATAAAACAATCTAAATATTAAATATTAAATATTAAATAAATAATAAATATAAATAATAAATATAAATAATAAATATAAATAATAAATATAAATAATAAATATTAAATAATAAATAATAAATAATAAATAACCATTACCAAATATTATTAATAATAATAATATTTTATTATTAGTAATAATAAATAATAAATAATAAGTAAATATAAAAAATAAATAAATGTAAACACTAATTAATAAATAAATATAAATAATAAATAATAAATAATAAATAACAAGTTACAAATAATAGAAAATAAATAAATTAAAGTATATTACAAATAATAAATAATAAATAATAAAGGAAACACATGAAAAGCTATGAAAAGGCGTGATAAGGGATGAAAAATCATGAAAACGCCTGAAAACGAATGTAGAAGCATATGAAGAATGAGGCATTAGAAAGAATGAGAACAAATGAAAACTCATGACAACTCTGGAAAACCAATTAATAATTCAACATAATCATCATAATAACCCACAAAAAAACTATTGATAAAGATAACAAGTCCTGGAAACCCAAATAAATAGTAATAAATGGAGCAACTGTTAAAACCCGTCAAAAAGGTCACAAAGAGACAAAAACATTGGACTCACATTAATGGAGATAATATATGATCCGAGAGTCCATTTTAGATCCGCTACCTGTCAAATCAATGATCCTAAAATGATATTCGACCTGAAAGGTTAAAGTGTCTAAATGGATAGGCGGATCAGAAGTTACCACCATTTAAAAAAAACTGACGGGGAACAGGTGCTAGATACGAGGCACCGAAAAACATAACAAACCCGATACCCACTATAAAGGCCATAACATATGACCCATGAGTTCATGTGGGCGCCGCGACTAGTCAAATTGAAGCTCATGGAACGAGCTATGATCTGGCAGGTGGAGGAGTCTGAACTGATATGTAGATCGAAAGTTAGGTCTGTTTGAAGACAGGTTCGACGAAACACCAGTGACGGAAACGAGGTTTTAGAGGCCTTCAGAGGGGTTTTTGGGGTTGAAGAACATGACAGAAGTAACTTTTATCAAACTCATGCATAGCTCTTCTCGCGGGCTTTAATTTCATATGTGGTAGAGCCCAAACAGACACCCGGAGCGAAAGTTATGGCTGTTTGAAGTTGGAGAACTTTTTTTAACATTCTTATAACTCAAATATCATCCGCACCTTAGACTGTCTTATAATTTTGATTATATTTGCCTCTAGATCTCTTTATGATCTTCGATTTGACTGGTCGTGGCGCTCCAACAGACGCCCAGATCAAAAGTTATTTTCATTTTAGTGATTTCAGGGTTTCTCGAGTTTTTTTATTTTTTCATTTCATTTCGTAGCACTTTTACCGAAACCGCCGCTATTTCGCGGTGGTTTTTAAAAGATCCGCCACTAATCCTCGAAAAAAATAAAAATAAAATAATAAAAATACAACAAAATAAAAAAAATAAAAAAAAATTATGGCATTTTGCGGCGGTTTTTAAACCGCCGCGAAATGGCGGACCGAAACATGTTTAGCGGAGGTTTTAAAAACCGCCGCTAAACAGCATTTTTCTTCAAGTGGTAGATGATTTCAGGTATACATAGTGGTCATAATAGGTTATGTTTTATTTAAATCAAGGCCTTTGACTGACTTGAAATTAGGTGATATTCCTCATTATGTGGTTGTTACCATCATGAGAGGCTCTCTCATGGTTGAGGGATAGTTATTTCAACACGACTACACCCTTAGAATAATTGTTACATGTAAATCTCATCCTACTAACATTAGAGAAGAATTTACTATATTTTTATAATGGATCAACTAGGTGGATCTCAATAAGGATATTTTACCCAGTCTATTTATTTAATGGATGTATAAAAGTATATCATATGGAATTTTCTTTATGTACCAACATCTTATCCCCCATTTTGCATTCTTACCTATGTTTTTGGATGTTGTGATCATATTGCTGATAAACGTGGATACCTAAGACATGGTAAATGCAGAATAAGATTATTAAAATTTTCTATTTTTTCAATTTGTGTTTTCTACTAGAGTGGTGAAAATAACATAATTATAATTACTTATGATTATTTTTATACAATCATTCTTCATGACACGACACTCCGAGATTGGGTCTATAGAGATTAAAATTATGATCTATATAAACTGTGTAATTTTGAAAGGAAATTTAGATGTGTGAAAATAATCAATTCATATCTCTACTACGGTATATATGATGATAAACACCAAATTTTCATGGGACAATTAATCTTTATTTAATTCATGAAGATACAGAGGTTTACATATTCATGACACCAATAGGTGCTCTAGTCATGTTGTCCATAAATCACACAAATACATAAAAATTCTACATATAGAGTTCTGTACAAATATAATTTATTCCTGGAACACACATGTTACATTTCATATTTAATAAAAATGACTATAACATTATGGGAGTGGAAAGAATCAGTGATAGTACCTTTATAATGTTGGATTCACCATTGATGAAGATGAGCCACCAAATGTAGGGGAAAATAAATATTTTGTACATCATTTATTAGTTATCAGAATAAATCACATTATTTATATGATATAATATATAAATTAGGTTTCTCATTTTACTATTGTGCCATAGGTCATGAATCTGAAGTAGATGGATGTCATGTCACACTGCCTAGGTGAACTACTTTAAAATACACACACAATATCCATATTGTATAACATACCATAGAGAATGTCTCTTCGAATATATAACCTATAGATTTTGTACCAAATGCCTAATTTTCAATGACATATCGGAATATATAGCAAGACACTTCAATGTAGAATGAATTTAAAACCCAAAAGATTTAGATGACTCTTTAAACAAATCAATAAAATCAAATCAAGTAATATATAAAAGGTAGTGAAAAAATATGTATGCTATAAATATTGAAACTCTTTGTGTTGGAATGTGTAGAAATGAATTTTTTTTCATGTACTATTTAATTATATTAGAGGGATTTTATTAGATTACATTGAATTGTACACCATTACTCAAAAAAACTTATCTTATTCAAAGTGATCTTTTACATTATAATAAGATCTCTATGAAAATAAAAATTCTAACCGTAATATTAACTTCATAAGAAAAAATTCCTGATATTTGAATTAAAAATTAACATATGAGTAAAATATTTAGGTCTATGTGGTTGTATATGAAGTAGGTATTGATCTAGAACATTCTTAATTAGAGTCTTTTAAATAAGAGATGGTGAAGTTGATGAAAATGGGAAAAACATTAAAATGGATATCATGAACCATATTAAAGGTTATTAATGTCTTGTTCATTAGAAAATGTATATTTTACTAAATTGGTGAAACACTATTGGATAAATTATATTACCCACATATATTTGACTAACTTATATAATTTGGTTAATTATAAGTTTTAATATATTTTTTGTTAATTTTTTTCTTTTTTCCAATTCCAATTTATATATGGGAAGCATACATCTTATAGATACAATCCTTATAATATTTAATAAATAATAAAATAGACTATAATGAAATATTATTTTTCACCATGGGTGGAAGAATTTCATTTGATGAGGGTTATTAATGATAATAAATAATTCCCGTCTTTCAAAAATTATTTCTAAACAATTATGATAATTTACAAAGAAAATTTCCTGTAATAAAAACATATATTTTAATAGATGGGTGAAAATGTATTCTTTTAAATAATGAAATAAAATACTTAATATAATTATAAAAATGTTTGATCAATCTATTATCTTCAAATATATTTAGTCTCATATGGGTATTAAATGGCCAAATATGAAACTATTGTACTATCATCATAGCCACTTATCAAATTAAAGGTAAATCAGGATCGATTTCATATCAGAATTTTCTCTTATATTGGTATTGACAGGCCAGATACATAGTAAATGTTCCATCACTATTGGACAAGGTTAAACCATCTTGGAATGAGAGATAAAGTGACACTGTATAATCAAAATCGTAATTTGGTTTTAACATGATAGTGTTATTTTACCAAAAGGGTTAGAGTGACCATATATTTGATAATATTTTAATTTTTAAAAATAGTTTTGAAATAATATCACCAATATATTTTAAATTAAATATTTTCTATTAAAACTAAATGTCTTCAATAGTATTATTCACACACAACATCGATAAAAAATTAACCATATAATATTATATATCTTCAAAAATATATTAATTTAATAAGTGGGTAAATAAAAATCTATTGAAATTATGAACTACATTTACAAATAAAATTAGTTACCTTTTAAGACTTATTCATTGAAAGAAAACTAAATATTAAAGCAATGTAACATATAAAATAATTTTCTGTGTAAAAATATTTTCTCAAAATATTTAAATTCCATTCACTATTAGGTTTTTTGTATTATGAATAAATAATTAGTTCTTTGGAGAGTATTGTTAATATATATAATAAAATAATATTTTATCCATATAATAGTTATTACTAGGAATGTAATAATCATATTTAATTCGTAGAAGATTTTTGTTTCTTAAAATATGTTTTATCTGATATACGATATTACATCAAATTCATTTTCATAGCTTAAAAAAATAATATATAATGATTAGAATATTTTTATTCAGTATTTAAAAATTAGTTTATGGGGTAAATTTTATTTTATATGAAATAAATTATGTTTTCAATATAAATATTACATGGGTGAAAAATTAATTTTCCAAAGCATGATATATTTATTAATATTGTGCACTTTTAAATTAAACGTATATATTTTAAATGAAGAGTATAATATTGTGTTTAAACATTTATAAAAAACCAATAGTCACTTAATAAGTAATTAACTATAAAAAAATAAAAATGACATATAATTATTAAAACAAAATATTTCTACAAAAACATATTCTCAACACATTATATTTTTATATTTAAAAATTAATTCTTAAAAATTTAGAAATAAAATTAGATTATATGTAATCAGAATTAAGATTTATCACATTTAAATTTAGTAATAAGGTTATTATTATTATTTTTGTAATAAAATAATTACCATAGTTATATTTTAATACCTATTTATATGTGTTAAATTGGGTATTACGATGTGGCTCAAATTTTAATCAAAAAAGTTGACACTAAGTCCATATAGAATAAAATTTTTGGTTATGAATTAATACCCACAGTTATCACCAAAATATTTCCATCTCACTCACCTAACATTCATATATCATTCATGTCAATCTTTTCCAAATATTTTTCTTTTGTTTTACCTATTAAAGGTGATATCTTCATCCCATTTAAATCAATAAATATTCCTAAAATTCCTTTGAATATTTAAAAATTTTAATTTTTATAGATCACTTATACACATGTATGACCTCAAATTTAAATATTGTGCCCTAAATCCTTAATTTGTAATGGATACTTTACGATAAGCTCAAACTTTTCTACATAAGTATTACTTTCCCTTTTACTTCATTTAAATATCCTTCTCATCCAACACCCTCCAAGCCCATTAATTTCAAATGTATATAATCCTATCAGTTAATATAATGTAGTGAAGTATTATTTTTTTGATATTGTGAGAATTATGTAATCCCCTCCCATTCAATAAAAAAATGAAAATGTTTCTCAATAATGTGTACGAACTACCACATTAATGAATGATGCATTTAATTTTATATCACCATTATTCATGGATGCTACATGAAATGTGTTCACTTTATATATATTTTTATTTATTTAATGAATTATAATATGTTAATATGAATTATTCATTCGATAAGAAATATTAGAAATGAGTAATAATTGTAAGACTAGCAGCTAAAAAGAAACCTACAAATATGAAAATCATTCTATTTAAAATCTATAATGTATTAGTCATTTAACTTATTCATATAAATATTAACTATTATAATTAATCACTATACTGATATCTATATAATTTCATTATAATTTTGTGATATTTATATTATAACTTACTAATATTTCTCTATAAATACAAATATATAGATTGATCCATTTTTCAGTGTCTTCTTAACTTCCTACAAGAAAAATTCAATAAATTAACATTAAAAATATAGTTAGAAACACAATTTTTTAATTTGATACGTTAAAAATGTTACTTTGGATCTATAATGGTAATATATATCATTATCTCAATAATTAAGACATGAATATGCTTTCTTCATAAATTCTAACAACAAGATTGTCACTGACATCAAAGTCGCAAAAAAACTAAACTAATTATGAAATTAAATAATATAAATATAAATAATAATGAAGAATAAATTCAAGAAACTTTAATCAATTGGGATTGATGAACCTTGGGAGAATAATTAATAACACAATCAAAATTATGAATCTAGTTCAAAACGATCAAGATTACTCACACCCGATATTGAAAATTCGTAATAACTAATGAATATACAAATAGAGAACAATTTTAAATAGATGTTATAATGTTTTAAATCACCAAAAAATGTTCTAAAATTGAATATTATTCTGTTCAATTTTTAATAAAATAGCTTCAAGAACATTTTTTAAGCTAGGAATTATGATAAGGGGTTCTTTGTCTCAAATATATGGTCTTGAGATAAATTTCTTATAGTGCATGATTTTAATTTTAATATATTTTTATTATTTCCTGATGAATATATTTTTCCATATTCATTTAATTCATTGGGTTTGAAAATAAATATCATGATATTTCCCCTCATGGATTTTTATTCCAAAGAACCATGTTAAATGTATTTCTTAACAAAAATATCTCCATTAACTAATAATCCTTAATTCCTATGATTTTTCCAAGATTTGTAACATATAATATATGATTTTATTTTAATTAAATTTTTCTTCATTCATTATAGAAAATTAAATTTTAATTCAAATCCTTTACATTGATAAAAATTCTTTCTCAAAATATATATCTTCCATTAGAATAACTATCACCCATATTAATGAAGGTTTACACCCATTTTACATGTTTTCTTTCCTAATGTTTTTTTCATTTATAATCGATATCCTAATTAGGTGATATCACACATGACTCCATATTCCCCTTATCCACTTCTAAAATTGAATTTTATTTATCTTCATTTATTAGTGTTTTTTTCAACTATGATATTTCAAAAAAATAAAAAAGTTCTTCCGTAGTTTCATAGTCCAATGTGTAATCATCCTTCACACAAATATCTTGATAAACATTATATATTTCCTAGTATATTTTATTGAATTACCTTTTCCAAAGGAATGTTTTATATAATATTTTATGATTATCATTATGAAGATAAATTTTATGTGATCTGTAATTTCATTCAAATATGAAAATTTTAAAAATATTCTTTATAATCAATTTTTAATTTTTTTTCCTCTCTAAAAACCCATATTTATAATGTTTTTACCTTTTTCTATGAAACTTCCATTAATTCAAAAATTTGTTCTCAAAGAGATTTTTACTCCCCAAATTTTATAAAGAAATCATTTCAAATGGAAAATGATATTTATTATTTTCACATAAATTTACATTATTATTCTAAAAGGGTATTTTTTATCTATGTTAATACCCTATATTAATTAATAATATATTATGTTTTTATTTTACAAACATATTTCATTTTATGGGATATTTTTATTTTTTGTCTGATAATGTATTAAATTTCATTTTCAAAATTATGATTTGATGGAATTGTGTGTGATTTATTTATTGCGAACAATTGTAGAAAATCCATTTGGAGGATTATGAGTTGTGTTGATTTGAAGAATTGAAAACTGAATCATGCAAGGTGTTATGGTAAAAAGGTTAAACCATAGTTTAAATGATATTCCATAGCCCTATGTGTTTTGTATTGAATATGAGACCAGTTAGGGCTGACCAAACATGCTAGTTTGGTCTCATATATTTTTGACCATGCACAACAACCCATAAGTACCATTCATGAAAAATAGCTACATATGACACCATGGAGGTAGGTGTGTCTAGTAACCTATCGGTGTGTTCATAGAACTGTGTTCTGTGGTTTATGGATAGTAGTGTAGAGGTAGTGATCTATAATGAAGGTAAGAACTATGAAAATGTATGGGTGTAGAACAAAATACTCATATAATCCAATTCAATATATCAAGTTATCATATATTCTATGAAAAGACCCGAATTATTTCCAATGTGGGATATAAAAAATTTGATCCATCCAAAAACCAAAATCACTATGGTGTAGTGAGCGGTTGAGAGCATTTCTATTCCAATTAAAATTGATGTGTCCATGCCGTAACATTTATTTTTCTCCCAACCTATGAGGGATGAGAAATAGTCTATGCCATAGCAGGGCCTTTCAATTAAGAGTGTATATGTATGGAATAACAATAAATCTGGATTTTATATTTCAACTAGAGTCTTTCTAGAAGGAGATGATTCACAAAAAAAGACTATTTGGGTGATAATTAGTTATTTCAGAGTCCACAATGAAAATTATGAGGAGTTATGAGAATTTAATTCTTTAAGATTAGTGTATCCTATAAATAATGTCTCTCCATTCCATGTTGTTGTTCACCACAGTATAGATAAAATAGAGTGTATTTAAATATTTTTCTCAAACTAGTTTACATGATTCAGAATGTTTACAACGTTAGGTGCTTCAGTATAATACCAATTTCTATGACACAACCTAGTGATATTATATATATTCTCTTGTTTGTTCAGAGGGTTTTAAGAGTTTGAACCCCACTGACTCATTCCAAATTCAAGTTTCATGGTGACCAAATTAATTTTATGTAACACTATGAACAATACTAGTCCAAGAGGGATCACTTATAAATAATAAATAGTCCAAAAAAGTGAAATATGTGTTATTGTGCATTATAGAGAGAGTAGTACTGGTATTGAGGAATATAAAAGATATTAGAAGGGTTTTTATTGTTTGGAATTATAGAAGTATTAATCTAGAACCCAAATGAATTTTTTCATCTCAATGAATGAGAAATCCTAGGATCCTTTTTCTCATTGGACATCTAAAAATTTTTCCAGAATAAAAAACACCCTCGTAAGTTCATGGTTAAGATCTTCTTCACATGAAGAAGGGAAATCCAACAAATGGAGTAGTGTGTTCTTTGTTGAGAGAGAAGAGTGAGTTTTAAATTTTTTAATGGTAGTGAACTAAGAGGTATGGTTAGGCCTCTAAAAATTTTACATTAATAATAGATCTTCATGTGAATTTCATGCATAAGCACATTGTCAGGCGTTCCCCATAGATACAACTCAATGCAAGGGAACCCTATAAAATACACTATTTCATTTATTACATTGATATTTAATTGAAAGATTAAAATTATTAAAATTAAAAAGTTCCAATAGGCGAGATAACAATATCCAAATTATATAATGAATAAAATAATTCCTAATTAACCTTCATCCCCTAATTCGGGTGTTATCGTCAATAGGATTCTAACAAGTCGTCTCAAATTAAAGATTATTATTATTAACTTTTTGATCATGGGAGTGGTTTTCAACTATAAATAGTCCCCATATTTGATAAATGTAGTTTACATTTGTGGAAAGGATTTATTAAAGATTATATTTTTTTCCTTGGGTATGGATTTTTACATTATATCAAACTATTGTATCAATATTGAATTTGAAAATAGAAACATGATTGAAATTGACTATCAATAATATGATATTTATTCCATTACCATAAATTCCATAGGATTTTCTAATTCCATTAACATATATACAATGGTAATTTCATGTAACGCCTATCATATTATGTAGGAAAATTTTAGAATTTACATGAATTATATTTGAATGTTTAGGGGACATATTTTCGGTTTTTTTCAAAAATATTGAATATTTTAGTACAAACTCAAATGGAATGGTTGAAGGCATATTAAACAATCATAATTTTATATTTTAAGAAATGCTATGTCTCTATAATGAAGTCGTTAGTGAAATTATTTTTAAACGATCGTGATATGAATCCCCTAACATTTAAATGTAAATGTATTGGTTATAGAAGACAATGATCGAACATAAATTTTTCTTGATAGCTTTTATATAACAATGGTGTTATATGAGATGAGAAATTAAGATAAATATTTAAAAATAAAGGAACACATTTGGGAGTTTAATTTTAATTCAAGGATGAAAATATCTATCAATTAAATTTAATATGTTGAAGAAATCTAAGAGGAAATGCACATATTTTCCTATAATCTTAAATATGGTAAAAAGAGATATAAGGTTAATCTTACACTTTCTATTCATGTGTGTAAAAATGGGACATCTTTTGGAACAATTACAAAAAAAACATTCAATAAGAAGATGATGAACAAGTACCGCTAGTGAATTTGATATAATAAGGTTAAAATAACTCTCAATGGAGGGCCCTAAAAAGTGGTAATCACTCATATAAAGAGGAAGATAGTTCTGAATAATGTTAGGTAAAAGTAGTTGCAAACATTAAAGATTCAAGTGTGTTGATGGATATTAAAAAAAATACTATAATTAATGATAATGATGATGAGGATGAAGATTTTGTTGAATGTTTTGAATGGAATGAATAACATAAAGAATCCCTTGAATAACATGATGTTTAGAGAGAAATGACTATAAAAGACAATTCATTGGTATTTTATGCAAAGATTTGAATGTAACTGAATAATGAAGAGAAGCTAGAGATGATGTTTGAAATTGAAAATCATAAATCCAAATATTCATAAAATTCATGGAATGGAGTTTAATTCAAAATGATGATTAAAGAACCTGATGAAATCAATGATGACGTGTATAGAACTATCAATGATAGAGAAAAGAGTATTAAACAACTCTAATATCAAGTTATAGAACTCTGATAAAAAATTTGATGATTAGGAATGACTATTGATAGAAGGAATTATAAATCCAATTAATCTTAACTAATTAAATAAACATAATTTCAAATGTAATAACATATTTGAAACCCTCATGTATGGTGACTAAATTGTAAATTAGTGGTTAAACCAAACGTAATGAATCCATAGAATAAAGTGCATATTCAAAACATTGGAATGGAAAAAATCTTGTTTCCAAGGCTCAGTAATATACATAATGTGTTACATATATTATTTATAGAATGTTGAGACACACATACCATGACTTCTCTATTACATAGAGGTCAATCTGGGGAAAAAATTACCCAATATAGTATGCATAATTTTGAATTATTATTTTTCTTTTCAGGATTAATTTTTTGTTTGAAGGATGCCTGAAAAATGTAATTTACTTCACATCAACAATGTTACTAGTTTCTTCTATAACACTATAAAGTATAAGAAATAAGAAGTTGGAACCCTCCGCCAAAAGTTTAGGGGCTTATAATTGATTTACAATTTTTAAGAAGAATAAGAAGAGATTAGGGATCCAACACTAATGGAGGAACACTCCTCACCAACATGGTTGGTGGAAGGGAATTTATAGAAATCTAATGCTTCTTGAATTTCTTTTTGATAAATATACATGTAATAATCATAGACTATGGATATTGAATAAACATCACATATGTAAAAAAATAAATATCCCAAAGTGAAATTCATGAAATGAAATTATTGATTTGTTCATTTTAATAATAATTATGTTATCAAAATTGATGGTTATATAAAATAAAATATTGGAGAAAAAAATATTTTGGTGAACTAAAATTATTATTTATGGGAGGTGTCATAATATTATTGATTTCATCCAATTGTGTCATCGTGGAAATATAGTGGAGTTTATTCAAAAGGATTAAACAATGAGGGATAAATATTATTCACTCATTATCTATGGAAGGAAAAACAGGTTTTATATATACCATGTTGTAGAAGTAATTTTATGAATACTATTTAGACAAAACTTATACTGGTTATAGAATCAATGGATTGGCCCTTTGAGCTAAAACACCATATAAATGTTGTTAAAGAGAGATTGTGTTTTTGTATTCTACATATGTTTCCTGATAACAATCACACATGTGATTCTTATAATAATGTAATGATAATATAAAAGTACTAGATAAAGGCATCTAGGTTGATTGATCTTGTGCACGTTGATGTTTTTACACCCCTCAAACCCAAATCTATAGATAGAAGATAATAATATTTTTTTGATTATATATTAATAAAAATAAATGTTATCGATTAAATCTATCACAAAAATGTTCATGGTATAAATACTGTTGGTCAGAGTGGATACTCAAGAGGGGGGGTGAATTGAGTTCCAATTAAAATTTTCTGTTAAAAACAATGTTTATTAAAATCCCCCTATTTCAAAAATAAATTAAACTGTAGTGAATTTATACAGATTATAAAGGTTCAATTAGTTTCTCAAAGATTGATTAGTTATCAGTTAACTTAATCTTATGATTAAATTAACTTTTGAAACTAACTTACTGGTTTATAATAAATATAAACACTTGCGAGTTTAACTATCAAAGTAGCTTTGAAAATAAATTATATTTCAAAGTAATAGCAGCGGAATATGAAATAAATATGTAGTATGGATATAGTATGTAGCTACAAACACAGAGAATTAACCAAGAGGTTCAGTCTAAAGCTGAGACTTAGTCCTCTCAAAATTTTATATAAAAATTATCCACACCCTGGATCGGGGTTAACAACAGTGAACACACTGTCCAGGTCACAAGACCTCTACCACAGTTCTGCCTGGGGAAACAAACAACAGCTTAGAGCTGTCCAAGTCTCACACGACCTCTACCACTATCCACAGTGGGAAATGAAGTGTAAAAAGGTTTGGTGAGGATTTACAGATCCTCCAGTGAAAGTACAGGAGTCAGTGTGTGTGTTTAATACAGCCGATAACACACAATACTCAAAATGTAAAACAAATGTATCACAGAGCAGAGATGTAGAGTTTAGAAATGGATCTATTGATTTCAGTGTAGCCCTGGACTCTTTTGTATTTGGTCATAATTTATTCTGAGTCCTCTTCTCGTTTTTGTTTGAGAAGAAGAGTGTCGTAGGCTTCAGGTTCAAAGGCAGTGAGATGTAGTCGATGAAGTTCTTCAATGTTCTTTTGTATGCACAGAACTCTTCTTGAGTAGGCTTGATTGTGTATGAGGTTATGTTCTTCTTAGTTCTTCCTCCTCTTTATTTCCTCTATATTCTGCTTGTGTTCTTCTGTCCACTATCTTCTTTAGCGGAGTCTTCTTGTATTTATGTCATGTGCTTCAGAAGACAGAAAAAGTTTCCTTTCCGCAGGTACGAGGTACGGTTTCCTGACATCCGACAACATTTAGTAATTAATTGACAGAGCATTAAAATATACCTAATATGACCATTGGTTAGATTAAATAAAGATAAAGATAAAAAATTCAAACAGTTGTTTATGACTATTGAAGAATCAAGTGATCAGTAGGTCATCAGCATTAGTGAGTAATGATCGGTGACTCAGATAGATCAGCATCGGTGAGTCATTTTGCATCGGTGAGTCATTTTTCATCGGTGAGTCATTTTGCATCAGTGAGTCATTTTGATCGGTGACTCAAATAGATCAGCATCGGTGATTCATTTTTCCTCGGTGAGTCATTTTGATCATCATCGGTCTGTCATCTGATCGGTGAGTCAGATGATCAGTGGCTCATATTGATATCGGATCGGTGCGACCGTTGTACTTTGATATTGGATCGGTGCTTCCGATGTTTGTTGATATTGAATCAGTGCATACGATGTCTGTTGATATTGGATCGGTGCTTCCGATGTTTGTTGATATTGGATCGGTGCTTCCGATGTCTGTTGATATTGGATCGGTGCTTCCGATGTCTGTTGATATTGGATCGGTGCTTCCGATGTTTGTTGATATTGAATCGGTGCTTCCGATGTCTGTTGATATTGGATCGGTGCTTCCGATGTTTGTTGAATCCAGAAGACTTCCAAAATACTTTGTAAGTCAGTAATCATAGACAAAAACATGATAACAGATTCATTCACAGATTGTAATTATGTTCATGAGAAATCAAACCAGATTAAGCATTAATGGTATGTGATGATTTGTGATTATTAAAACATCAATCATAGACATGAAATCAACAATCTTCCAGAGGGCTCAACAATCTCCCCCTTTTTGATAATCACAAATATTTATCATAAAATATAAATAATATGATATATCATAAATAAAAACATAATGAGAATTAAACCATAAAGAAAATAAATATAAAGAGATATATAAATCTCCCCCTTAATTTAAATTTCCCATATATATTATACAGATTTCTCCCCCTGAGATATATACATCTTTTCTCCCCCATATATCTCTCTTATCCCATATATCATTCTGTTTCTTCTTCCCCTTGGGGATAATCAAAAAAGAGGGAAAACATATATGATAAAGTGAAAGTAAAAGCAGTCAGCATAGAGTAGAGAGAAAAAAATATTTTAGAAAGCACAGAATATTACAAGCATCACATTGTTCACCCTATCAAAAACAATACAAACTATTTTTTGGGATACAAAGGGGCTTTGCCTTTGTCTTTGGGATCAATAGTGGGTAAGTTTGAAGGCTTGGATGCAGGCTGTACTTGGCGAATCTGAAGTGGTGGTAGGACAACTCGGGCAGGTGTAGGAGCAGGTGCCACAGAGAGTTGTTGTTGAGAAACAGGAGCTGGATGAGAAGCTTGCTGAGGGACTGGTCTTAACTGAGATAGAGATTGAGCAACAGATAGCTAATTTGGAGCTACATCAGAGTCACTGAGAGGTTCAGAAGTAGGAACGACTATGGCAGTGGCCTGCGCATGAAAATAGGGCTTCAAAAGATGAATGAAGTCTTGAATGACTTCTACACCATACTTTATAGCTTTTTCAAAATCATCTTTATTCTCCAAGAACTGTGCCAAGGAAGGGGTAAAATCATGCAACTGATGAACTTGAGTTTTGAAGGCCTGAGTTACTGGAGGTAATTTTAGATTCTCTGCCAACACCTTGAAGTTTGCAGCCATTTCATGCTTTGTATAAATCTTGGAAAAGTAATTATCAACCTTCTCTTTGATCTCTTGCAGAGCTTTCTTAGCATCTGCTGAATACACCAATGCCATCCTATGACTGTTATCGCAGAGCTCTTTCATCTTCCTCAAAGATTCTAAATCAAGAATTTTTCTAACATCAGCTAACTCATCATGCACAACTTCTCTTAGAGATTCTAACTCACGGGTAGTGATCTTGGTTACCTTGCCTGTACTGTCTTGGCCAACTATGTGAGTTAACTCAGCTTTCAACTTCCTCAGGTCATACTTGTTGAGATGTTCAATCAAATTTCTCAAAACATCCATCATACCAGAGATGGTTGATCAGAATTCGCTTGATAAAGATACCAAGATGGTGTGAAGATCCTTCATAGTCTGATTCAAAAAGGCTATGTGCCTGCCAATAAGGTCACTAGTATTGGCGAGGTCTGGCTTCACAGCATTAGATACTCTTTGTGAGAAGGCTTCTAATGAATTTTCAGAACCATGTAGAGACACTTGAGTAAGAGCACTAGAAATTTCTTCTCTAACTATGGCTCTCACAGTGGTTAGAAATTCAATCATAAACTTATCAAGATCAGCTTGAGAGATTCCAGAACCAGGTAAATTAGAATTTGTATGATCAACAGCAGGAACAGACCTTGCTTCTCTTGGGAGGTTCCTCTTCACAGCTGCAGCAGATTCTGGCATTGCTTCTTCTTCTTCAGAATATTCTAAGCCCAACACAGCATAACCAGGGTAGTCATCCCAAACAGCAGCACACAGGGTGTATATTGGTTTCTCATAGCTTGCTGTTCCACTGATTTCTGGTGAATCAACCATGCCATTGATATGCATTTCTTGTACTGAATGAGGTGATTCTATTTGATCTTCAGAAATACCATCCACTGGTCTGTTATCACCATCAACAGCAGCCTCAGCATCATCAGCACGTCCATCATCACTCTTCTCAGAAGCTTTACTGTGATATTCTTCAGTATCAGAATCTTCTTTATCACCAAGAATGGGTTCTGTTTTCGGTAGGGCTAAGGGTGGACTAGTAGGTCCAAATTCTATTCTTCTCTTGGGACTAGCAGTGTCAGGATCACTCCTATCATCAGGAGATGACATACTTCCTTCCTCAGTCGCAGCTTCTTCTTGCTCTTGGGCTTTGGTGGCCTCATCCTTTCCTTCTTCTTTCTCATCATCATCAGAATAAAACGGTTCATCATCTGGTTTCAAGCCAGGGTCTCTCAAATCCTTTGGCCTCTTGCCATGATCTATGGGATTGTAGGCTTCATAAAATTTATCTTCATCTGCAACCCAGCACTTTTTCCATGGATTCCAATTGATTTTCATCCTCTTGCAGATCTCTTTGTTGAGACAGAAGGTATGATCTGTTTCATCAACTTCATCATCTTCATCAATAAATTCTAGATTCTTGAGCATGGTAGATATCATCTTTGAATAAAACAAGGCAGTGGCTTTCTTGGACGGTTTTACCATTCCAGCTATGTGCACCATCACATATCTACACAAATTGATCTTCTCATGTGTTTTCAGAAGAAACAACAGGAAAACATCCTGGTACATTACAGCAGCAAAATCTCCTCTCCTTGGGCAAAGTTGGTGCTGAATAAACTTGAAAAGAAGTCTACATTCACCATCTAATTCTGAAGCTGTGATTCTCCGTGACTCTCTGTTTCCAGTCAGAAGCTCTAGAGCTAATTCATAAGAGAAGTAATCAGATGTTGGAGAAATATTCCCTGCATAATCATCATACCGACCTTCATGAGGTACATTCAAGGACTCATCCCACTGCTTAGATGAGAAGGATATTTTCTTTCCTTTTACCACAGACGACATCCTGGCAGCCTCCACACCATCTAAAGTGATTTCCATGTTCATATGGAACTCATGTACCAGCTTCGGGTAGTCTATTCGAGAGTTGTCAGAAAACCAATCTATCCATCCTTGCGATTCAAGAACTTGCAGAAACAGTGACTTACTTGACAAAAGCCACACAGAGATGACTTCTATTTCTACAACAACAATCCGAGTTTCCAGGTTCGGATTTACTGATCGTTGAGAGGTACTACTTGACTCGCCTCGAGCATGCTTTGAAGGTACATGGCTATCTGGTCCTTTTCTCGGTCTCTTTTGCTTTGCCATTCGAGGATTTTGGGAAGGAAGGAGTTCGAAGGTTCGAAGTAGAGGGGAAGAGAGGTTGAATGGTTTGGCGGGAAATGAAAGGTCAAAGGTTTAGGGAAGATAAATAGTTGCGTATCATTTATTTTATCATTTAGGGTTCCCATAAAATTTATAAAAGAAATTTACTAATTAATTACAATATAATAAAAAAAGATCGGTATGACAGATCGGTTGCATAGATCAGTTTCACAGATCCGTTTCACAGATCAGTTTCACAGATCAGTTTCACAAATCAGTTTCACAGATCAGTTTCACAGATCGGTTTCACAGATCAGTTTCACAGATCAGTTTCACAGATCGGTTTCACAGATCAGTTTCACAAATCAGTTTCACAGATCGGTTTCACCGATCAATCATACACAACTCTTGTTTAATAAATTTCATTCTTTCAGAGCATAAAGGCTTTGTGAAGATATCAGCTAATTGATGTTCAGAACTAATAAATTTTAAAGAAATATCACCTTTTTGATAATGATCTCTTAGAAAGTGATGTCTAACATAAATGTGCTTAGTTCTAGATTGAGACACAGGGTTCTTAGATATATTGATACCACTAGTATTGTCACAGTTAATTGAAACATGTTTAAGATCAAATCCACAATCCAATAAAGTGTGTTTCATCCACAGAATTTGTGCACAGCAACTACCAGCAGCTATGTATTCTGCCTCGGCAGTAGACAATGCAACTGAGTTCTGTTTCTTAATACACCATGATACTAGGGATTTTCCAAGCAAATGACATGTTCCAGATGTGCTCTTCCTATCTAACTTACATCCAGCAAAGTCATCATCTGAATATCTAGTTAGGTTAAATGATTGTCCTTTTGGATAAAACAAACCTAAATTTACAGTATACTTAAGATACTTAAAAATCCTTTTAACTACCAGTAAGTCTGATTCTTTGGGATTAGCTTGAAATCTAGCACACATACATACACTGAACATAATGTTTGGTCGACTAGCAGTAAGATAATGTAAGCTCCCAATCATACCTCTGTAATTGTTTTGATCCACTGGTTTCCCAGCTTCATCTGTATCCAATTTACAGGTAATACTCATAGGTGTATCACTTTCCTTAATACTATCCAATCCAAAACGTTTTAAAAGATCCTTTGTATATTTACTTTGATTTAAAATAATTCCATCTTTTGTTCAAAAAATTTGAAAACCAAGAAAATACTTAAGCTCTCCCATTAAGCTCATTTCAAATTCATTTTGCATAAACTTTGAAAAATCAGTACATAAATAATTTTTAGAAGATCCAAAAATAATGTCATCAACATAGATTTGTACTATTAATACATCTTTTGAAATCCTTTTTATAAAAAGAGTGGGATCAGCAACTCCTTTTGTAAATCCTTTTGAGATAAGAAAGTTTGAAAGCCTTTCATACCAAGCTCTTGGAGATTGTTTTAAACCATATAAAGCTTTAGAATGTTTAAAAACATGATTTGGCAAATGAGGATTTAAAAAACCAGGTGGTTTTTCTACAAAAACATCTTCAACAATAAAACCATTTAGAAATGCACTTTTGACATCCATTTGATATAGCTTGAAATTCAGATGTGATGCATAGGCAAGTAAGATCCTAATAGCCTCTAATCTAGCTACAGGTGCAAAGGTTTTCTTCATAGTCAATTCCTTCTTCTTGATTATAACCTTGTGCAACTAGCCTAGCTTTATTTCTAATGATGTTTCCAGATTCATCAACTTTGTTTCTAAACACCAATTTTGTGCCTATGGTCAAAATGTCCTTAGATCTTTCTACTAATTTCCAGACTTTGTTTTTTTCAAATTGATTTAGTTCTTCTTGCATAGCCATTACCCAAAATTCATCATTGATAGCATCATTGATATTTTTAGGTTCTAACTGTGAAAGAAAAGCTTGATGTTCAACTTGATTTCTTAGAGAAGCTCTAGTCTGTGTTCCTCTATCTAGATTTCCTACAACAGCATCTAAAGGATGGTTCTTTAGAGTCCTAGATGGTCTTGAAAAGATAGGGCTAGAGATTTCAGATTCATCTACAGATTGAGGTTCAACAGAAGCAGGTTCTGGAGAATTTCTAGAGCTGGATGTTTTAACTATAGGTCCATTTTCTTTATCATTGAGATTCAAACCAGAGAGATCATCTTCAAGAGAGATTTTAGGTTCATGTGGATCAGTTTCATCAAATTTTATGTGAACAAATTCTTCCAAACATTTGGTTCTTTTATTGAAAACTCTATAGGCTTTACTAGAGATAGAGTAACCTAGGAAAATTCCTTCATCACTCTTGGATACAAATTTGTCAAGATTGTCTTTAGTATTGAGAATGAAGACTTTGCAGCCAAAAACATTCAAGTAGTTAACCTTAGGTTTACTATGGTTCCACAACTCATAAGGGGTCCTCTTAAGAACTGGTCTGATCAAGACTCTATTAATGACATAACAAGATGTATTTACAGCTTCAGCCCAAAAGTAAATAGGAAGTTCATATTCATTGAGCATAGTTCTAGCTATTTCTTGCATAGTTCTATTCCTTCTCTCTACTACACCATTTTGTTGGGGTGTCCTATGGGCAGAGAAATTGTGACTATAGCCATTGTGTGAGTAGTAAGAATCAAACTCATGATATTCAAACTCACGACCATGATCACTTCTCAGGGTCTTAATCTTGAGTCCACTAAGATTTTATACAGACTTGGATTATTTAACAAAGTAAGAACAAGCTTCACTTTTGTGAGCTAGAAAATATACCCAGGTATATCTAGAAAAGTCATCTACACGAACATAGACATAGTTCTTCCCATTCAAACTAGAAACTCTAGAAGGTCCAAATAAATCCATGTGAACCAACTCGAGAGGTTTAGAAGTTGACACTTCGTTCTTTGATTTAAAAGAAACTTTATGTTGCTTTCCTTTTTGACAGGGATTACAAACTTTGTCTGCTGGAAATTCAAGTTTGGGTAGGTCTCTAAATAAGTTCTTCCTAGAATGTTTTCTAAGTGAGTGTACATTGCAGTGTCCTAATCTTCTGTGCCAAATCCAAGACACTTTATGAAAAGCATTTAAACAAGGAATATTATGCTTAGCTAAAGAATCTAAATCAACAGCAAAAACATTTTCATTTCTTAAAGCAGAAAATACTAAAACATTTTTTGAGTTAAAAACATTGCAAGAATCATTTTTAAATTTCACATAAAAACCATCATCACACAACTGAGAAATGCTTAACAATTTATTTTTAAGTCCATCGACAAATAAAACTTCAGAAACCAAGATTGAATCAGTGTTACCAATCTATCCTAAGCCGATGATTTTTCCTTTTGAATTATCACAAAAAGTAACAAAGCCTCCATCAACTTTTACTAAGCTCTTGAAACATGAAAAGTCTCCTGAAATATGTCTTGAACATCCACTGTCTAAGTACCATATCTTCTTGTGACATCTCTTCAAGCAGGTCTCCTACAAAACAGATTTAGATGGAAGATGATTTTTGTACCCAGATCTTCTTGGGTCCAGACATGTTAGCCAATGATACTTTTGGTATCCATATTTGTCTAATGGGTCTCATATAATTTGTAGAATTAACATTCTTTGAATGATAAACCTTATTAGATACATAACTATGAATATAACTGGTTGAGGCATATGAAGTTCCAGAATTAACTATCTTCTGTCCAGATTTAGGAATAAATCTAGTTTTGGCAACTTTTCTTTGTCCAGGTTGGTATCCTATACCGGTAGTGTATCTAGGTGAAACATGCCTTCCTAGCATTTGTGTTAGAGTATTCTTGCCATTTGTGAACTTCTCTAAGTCTTTTCTGAGTTTCTCATTAGAAAATTTTAGTTCAGTATTCTCTTTAAGAAACTGAGCATTCTTTTCTACTTCTATATCCAGATCAGATTTATGCTTAACACTTAAAGCATACTGTTTCTTTAACCCTTTATATTTATCTTTAAGCTCATTACAGGTTTCTTCAAGCATATCACAATATTCAAACAGTTCAGATTTAGACATGTTATCACATTCAGAATCATCTCCAGAATAATATGAATTTAAAGCAGGAGTTTCTGATGTTACCTCAGAAGTGTTTGTCATGAAACACATGTTGGCTCGATTCCTTACAGAGTCTGAAGATTCAGCTTCACTTGTGCTGTCTTCTGAAGCACTCCAAGTAGCCTTCATGGATTTCTTGTACTTTTTATCCTTGTATTCATACTTCTTTCTGTATTTCAGCTTTGGACAGTCTACTTTTATGTGTCCTTTTCTTTTGCATTCATAACAGACAACTTCATCTGATTTATCAGACTTCTTCCAATCCTTTTTCCAGTGTCCTTTGTTATCATACTTGCCTTTGTAGTTTGACTTTCTGAAAAAATTCTTCTTCCTATAGAATTTCTTAAATCTTATAGCAATGTGAGCCATCTCAGCATCACTATCAGAATCATTCTCACTTTCCTCACTGCTTGAACATTCATTGATAGCTTGAGGCTTTTCCTTATCCTTATTCTTTGAGGTTGTAGTCTTGAAGGCAATAGACTTCCTTCTAGGTTCATCATCTTCTTCTTTGTTTACCTTGAGTTCTTCTTCATACATCATCAACATACCAATTAGTTCCTTGACTAGCAGTTCTCCAATGTCACACGATTCTCTAATGGAGACAGGGGTTCCTCTCCATCTTTCAGGTAGACATCTCAAAATTCTCATGATTTGTTCCTTTGCTGGAACATCCTTTCCCAGAGAAGTCATTGTGTTGAAAATTTCATTGAACCTGAGATACATATCAGAAATGGGTTCATCAGGCTTTATCTTAAAATTATCATACTTAATAGTATAGGTATTCAATCTCATCTCCTTAACATTAGTTTTTCCTTCATGAGAAACAGCTAAAGTATCCCAAATTTCATATGCATTTTTACATGCAGAAATTCTATTAAATTCCTCATCTCCAAGAGCATAGTACAAGGCATTCATAGCTTTACAATTATTATTGTAAGCAGTCTTTGTAGGTTCATCCCAAGTAGATCTATCAGTACTGGGAATTTTTTATTCAGCTTTAATGGCAGTCCAAATATCAAAGCTCATACTTTCTAAGTGAATTTTCATTTTTAGCTTCCACTGAGCATAGCTGTTTCCATTAAAGAAATCTGGCCAGTTAGTGGCAGCCCCTTCAAGTCTATTATCCATGATATCACAAAAATAATTTTAAAGAGATAAAAATTTAGAAATAACAGAAATTTTGAGAACTTTAAAATACAACTAAAATCACAGTTGAAAAATAGAGTACTTTTAGAAAAAAAATATTTTCCAACCTCTGATACCAAATGTTGGTCGGAGTGGATACTCAAGAGGGGGGGTTAATTGAGTTCCAATTAAAATTTTCTGTAAAAAAACAATATTTATTAAAATCCCACTATTTCAAAAATAGATTAAACTGTAGTGAATTTATACAGATTATAAAGGTTCAATTAGTTTCTCAAAGATCGATTAGTTCTCAGTTAACTTAATCTTATGATTAAATTAACTTTTGAAACTAACTTAGTGGTTTATAATAAATATAAACACTTGCGAGTTTAACTCTCAAAGTAGCTTTGAAAATAAATTATATTTCAAAGTAATAACAGCGGAATATGAAATAAATATGTAGTATGGATATAGTATGTAGCTACAAACACAGAGAATTAACCAAGAGGTTCAGTCTCAAGCCAAGACTTAGTCCTCTCAAAAGTTTATATAAAAATGATCCACACCCTGGATCGGGGTTAACAAAAGTAAACACACTGTCCAGGTCACAAGACCTCTACCACAGTTCTGCGTGGGGAAACAAACAACAGCTTAGAGCTGTCCAGGTCTCACACGACCTCTACCACTATCCACAGTGGGAAATGAAGTGTAAAAAGGTTTGGTGAGGATTTACAGATCCTCCAGTGAAAGTATAGGAGTCATTGTGTGTGTTTAATACAGCCGATAACACACACTGCTCAAAATGAAAAACAAATGTATCACAGAGCAGAGATGTAGAGTTTAGAAATGGATCTAGTGATTTCAATGTAGCCCTGGACTCTTTTGTATTTGGTCAGAATTTATTCTGAGTCCTCTTCTCGTTTTTTTTTTGTGAAGAAGAGTGTTGTATGCTTCAGGTTCAAAGACAGTGAGGTGTAGTCGATGAAGTTCTTCAATGTTCTTTTGTATGCACAGAACTCTTCTTGAGTAGGCTTGATTATGTATGAGGTTCTGTTCTGCTTAGTTCTTCCTCCTCTTTCTTTCCTCTATATTCTTCTTGTGTTCTTCTGTCCACTATCTTCTTCAGCAGAGTCTTCTTGTATTTATGTCACGTGCTTCGGAAGACAGAAAAAGTTTCCTTTCTGCAGGTACGAGGTACGGTTTCCTGACATCCGACAACCTTTATTAATTAATTGACAGAGCATTAAAATATACCTAATATGACCGTTGGTTAGATTAAATAAAGATAAAGATAAAGAAATTCAAACAGTTGTTTATGACTATTGAAGAATCAAGTGATCGGTAGGTCATCAGCATTAGTGAGTAATGATCGGTGACTCAGATAGATCAGCATCGGTGAGTCATTTTGCATCGGTGATTCATTTTGCATCGGTGAGTCATTTTGCATTGGTGATTCATTTTGATCGGTGACTCAGATAGATCAGCATCGGTGAGTCATTTTGCATCGGTGAGTCATTTTGATCAGCATCGGTCTATCATCTGATCGGTGAGTCAGATGATCAGTGGCTCATATTGATATCGGATCGGTGTGACCGTTGTCCTTTGATATTGGATCGGTGCTTCCGATGTTTGTTGATATTGAATCGGTGCTTCCGATGTCTGTTGATATTGGATCGGTGCTTCCGATGTTTGTTGATATTGGATCGGTGCTTCCTATGTCTGTTGATATTGGATCGGTGCTTCCAATGTCTGTTGATATTGGATCTGTGCTTCCGATGTTTGTTGATATTGAATCGATGCTTCCGATGTCTGTTGATATTGGATCGGTGCTTCCGATGTTTTTTGAATCCAGAAGACTTCCAAAATACTTTGTAAGTCAGTAAGCATAGACAAAAACATGATAAAATATTCATTCACAGATTGTAATGAAGTTTATGAGAAATCAAACCAGATTAAGCATTAATGGTATGTGATGATTTGTGATTATTAAAACATCAATCATAGACATGAAATCAACAATCTTCCAGAGGGCTCAACAAATACATATAAATATTTATCATTAAATAACTGAAAATACACTTGTTGTGATGGTCCATATATTTTAGCCTGTAAATGGGACAAAATTTTAAAATCATGATGTTGAATAATATCATTAAATTTTTATTTGATCATTAGGTACAATCTATCAGAACACCCCCAGAAAATGGTTTGTAGAATCTATAAATGATATTTTTCGTAATATGGATTGATATTTTTTATTAAAAATTTTGTTTTGTAGTGGTATTGGAAAGAAAAAGTTCTTTCAATTGTTTACATCTCCAATAAGGAATTACAATTTGAAATCAAATAGCTAACTCTATATAAAATGATGTATGGAAAAAATCTACTCAAATATACTTTTAAGATTTGTTATGTAAATGTTTTATTCTTAATAAATAAATGTGCATCAAATTTGATGACTTTGGACAAAAAAATATTTTTTATAAATTTTTATAAAAGAAAAAACATTGCTACTTTTAAAAAAATGGATTGGAAAAACGATTTAATGTAATGATGTTGTGTTGGATGGAGATAGAAAAAGGTAGGAACAAATGAGAATATTTATCAACACAGCCAATGATTTTCAAAATATAAATAGTGTTAATAGGTATAGGGTTCTGGGGGAACTAATAAACATGAGGATAATTATGAAGAAAACCCATATTTTGAAAAAGGCCTATAAATTCCCCCAATTTCATGGACATAGTAATGTAAGGATAAATCACTTAAAAAAATATTACTGTGGAATGAAGAACACCCTTCAAAACTAGAATATTAATGGTTTATATGTAGGTATATTTTTTATCATAGGTATAACCAACTTCTTTGAAATAGGTTGAGTGTGATGAGATTTGTGTAATGGATTTTAATTAGGACCTTGATCAAATAGAAAAAAATAATACAATTCATGTTTTTCAAATACTAGGTGATAAACATTTCTTTTGAACTATGTTTGTTCCCTTAAATAAAGAAAATTAATATTTAAGAATGACACATAACAATTCATTGCTTGTGTGAAATGAGTTTTCTCAGATTGAAGGAATTGTTTTTTGATGAGATATATGAAAATATTTAAGAGATTGATGCTATTATGTTATTTCTAGGAATTGATGTTTCGAAGGGGATCAGAGTTTATCAAATCGATGTTGACATTTCCATTTTGAATGGTTTTCAAGAAAACAATGTGTATATTGAGAATATGTATTGGTTACTCATTGATGAAGAGGAATAAATGGTGTACTGAATAAATAAAAATTTTCATGGTCCCAAGAAAGCACCAAAATCATGGTATTCTAGATTATTCCAATTTTTATAGATGTTTAGTTTTCGTAGTGGAATACCTAGTCCTAGTCATAATATCAAAAATAACAATGAATAATAGTGGACTGTGGTTATTTATATAGATGATAGTTTTTAGATCCTTCAATTAAACCAAATATATCACATCTTTTGAATTCATGATTTTTGAATTATATATTTCTCTAATTGGTGAAATTTAATTTTCCAAATATTTATGTTAATTCAAATATTGGATTGGGTATTTATATTACCATCATAATATGCTAAGGATATCTTAAGAATAATTCAAAAGGATAAATCCATGCCCATGGTGAATCTAGAAGGAAAAAAACTAAATTTATCCAATGATGACTTGATAAAAAGGCATATGAGACTATGTATCAAAAATCATCAATATTTTGTTGTATTTGATATCCATAAAATAGGAAATTTTATTTAAAACATTTCAGGATGATTATGTTATAAATAAAAAATAGTTAAGTCACAAGAATATTTTTAGAATACTTATTCAATATATTCATCATTCAGTGGACTATGTTATGTCTACCATAATGATGAATACTACAATTTTTTGGAATCACTCTTGAAGATCCAAATGGTTTAGTAGATTATTAATAATTAATATCATGTGTTTCTTTTTTATCATTGGGTTTTATCTCATTGAATTGAAAGAAGTTATATTGTATATATTTGAGCAAAACTAATGTCAAAAATGTACATTACACTCTATAATTATGTCAGTTTGAATGGATGAAACAATGACTTTATGATGTGGGTGTTGAGGTGATCTATCGTATTCCAAATATATGTGACAACTCAATGAAATAAATATTTCAATAATTCATATCCAGTAATAATAAAACAAGAAAATTGAAATCATATATCTTTTCTTATGGGAGAAGGTAGTGTAACGAGATATATCATAAAATTTTTTGTAGATACATGATTAAGTTGATGACACATTGACAAAGGAATGCCCCAAAATATTATTTAAGAAGCCTCAGTTGGATCATGGATCCTAACCTCTTCCAGACAATTAGTTTGATTTATATGGAACCACCACCCCTAATAATTTATTTATTGAGAAGTTTATGTTCTCTCACCTCAATCCTGTGTTTTTATATCACCATATTCATAACATTTTAGACAAGTGAAATTATTGGTCTCTTTTGAAAAGGAATAGAAATTCATTATATTTGTTTGTAAGTGGAATAAAAAGGTTAAAACTAGAGGAATATATGAGTGGATACACATTACATAATGATAAAAAATGTAGTGAAACCTACCGTGACAACTGACCAGTAGTGGCATCAAGGAGGCCAAAAAGGGTGCCATATGCCAGAGTGCACATTGAATAGTGGTCTACATAGTAGGGGTGGCGATATAGAGGAAATGAAAAATTATACTGTGTTATATCATATAAGAGTCCAAGAGTCAACATTGATAATCACATCTAGTTAAACCACAGACCATGATAACATTAATTATGTGATAAAACTAGAATTATTTTTCATGGGGGATAGGGAAGTTCTCAAACTAAACCATAAAAAATATCACCATGAAATATTATGTAGTTTGTAGGATTTATATTCCACTAAAATCATGGTGGATTTGTTCTCTATATAACTTAATATATGTCACATCCCTTAAAGGATTATTAATATAACACACTACAACTTGGATTTGTGATGGGAAGAGTATAATTATGAAATAAGTAGAGTTTCAGAATTTCCATTTCAATCGAAGGATATTTCATAACATCTATGTCCATTATTAAGCTATTTTGTTATGTGAATCCATTTATTTGGTGTCCATGTCACAAATAATGGGGAGTTATGAGATTATAACTCTCTGGTAGAACTATATATGGTCAGTAAAAGGTATCCATGAAACATTCTTCTTCACCATAATGTATAGGGAACAATGTGCCTCATTATTGGGTAATTACAATAATGGATATACCATAGAAAGTGAAATTTAAAATAATTATGTTATAGTATACATATCACACCATACGTAAGAGTTTTTTGTTGTCTCATGAATAATTGTTTTAGTCGGTGTTATGATTTTTAACTCACAGTTGTAAATAATAAATATATGTTGCATGATTACCCAAATAATTACAGGGGACACTGGGTGAAATATTTGTTATATAGGTAATACATATAGTCAATGGGATGATATAACATTAAATAACATCGAACTCTATGGGAATAAAGAGACGAGTTCTATTAAAGAAGAAAATATATGAGGGAAATCATGGTTTTCTTGACTCGACTTCTTGAGGTATTGATCCATATCCCATTAAGAAGTTTTAATGTCAAATAATAAATAATCATATAATATTTTTTGTTATTGTAATTTGAAAAAAAATTCATCTAGAGAAAACACCCTCATAGGTGTCAGTGGGAGATGATTTTCATGTATAAAATGGATTCTCCAAGAAATTGAGAAAGGAGTTCCTTTTTGAGGTATGTCAATGTGGTTGTTATTTTTTGAATATGATAGTAAGGGGGACAGTGAAAATGCACTGAATTTTACATTATGAAGTAAAATTATAGTGAGTTTGGGGCATAGGATCATTTGAATTCATTCTACACAGATGTATCATAGTGCAAGTGAACCATGTAATATCATTTCTTCTATTTAGTGTGCTAATCACTTGTTGAAATAATGGAAAGAGATAAATCAAAATTTTTCTTCCTTGTGGGATATCAATACCTTAATTTAAAAAAAACATATCATAAATGGATTCAAGCCTCCGATATTAGGGTTTTAATATCCATTAGATTCCAACAAGCATAAATTATGTTAGAAATATGAAGGATTTACCCAAATAGCAGTACAATGTATTTGGAAATAAAATATTTTCTAAAGAGGAAACGATTAAAAAACATGGTAGTATTCTTTGGTAATGTTTTGTGATACCTTGCTGAGAAACAAAAATATTTATGGAAACCCCATTACAGTTTCTAACACTGTTAATCTAGTTACATTGATCATATTATTATTTTACAACATTTACATAAGTTACAAGAGATTACATCTACATGGATAAAATAGTTGAGTATTTTTTAGATACAAGTTAAATACATGATTCTGATATAAAATTTAAAAACATGATATTCAATGTAATATTATAGTAATAAAATTATAATTTCCTCTAGTTTATCTTATAAATCATTTATAAATATCTTCTTACTAACTGGGTGAAAGAAAAAAAAATAAAGTGTGAGAGCATATTCTTTATAATGGAATATATAAAACCTAAGTTATCATTTGATAAATAAATAAAGAATAATATATAAGAGAAAAATAACATATTTATAAAACAGAAATAAAAAAATGTTACTAATTATATCGATGACATGGAAACATAAATAATCACATGGTTAATAAAAACAAGTTTAATATTTTTATAAATGATAATGAGAGACATTATAATCTTACTATCAAGACCTCATTCCAAGACATCATAAATATATTTGAATGTCATTCCCCGAATAACCAAAATAATTTATCTCATGATATCTACCAATTAGTCATGGGGCTATAAGAAGACCTACAAATTACAACAACCAATGAATTCATCATATAAAATTGGTGAATACTAATTTAATAAATAATCAACATAAACATTCATATTGAAGAATATTGATATCAAATGTTAAAATTTTATATAATCAATAAATATAATAACATGATCATAATTGATAATAATAAATAAGGTAGAATGTATTATTTGATTATACCCTAGAAAAGTATAATACACAATAAATTATGATGATATATATGAAAATACTTTTAAAATATCACTGGAATATTTATTGAGTAAAATGACATCTTTATTTTGAAATAACTTGTTTAAAAATTAAAAAAAAAATCCATAATGTTAGAAAAAAAAATATTTTTATTGAAATGATCTAGGGAAAATTTTAAAGTAAAAATTAAAGACTATAATTTTTATGGTAGTGGGAAATGATGTTCCAGCGATAATAATTCAAAAAATATTATTTTGACATCATTGTGACAAAGTACCTCACTCATAAAAATAAAAGTAGATTCCATTTAATTATTTTTAAAAAAATAAAACATGGGAAAATTACATTATTAAGCAATTTTAAATTTAATGATTACTCTTGATTTCATTTTAATGAAAATAAATCCATGGATAATAATATTCAAAATTAAATAAGAAAGAAGTGGGATTTCTTAATAAAACTTCATTCAGACATTTAATTTCATAAGGAGAAGAAAATGAATGGAATAATTTAATTTTTCATAAATAACCAAAAATATGAAAACATATCGAGTTTAAGATAAAAATATCATATAATTAGTCAAATATAAACATTAATATAAAAAATCATAAATATGGATGTGATAGGGAAATAAACCCTTACCTCAAGTACGAGATTCCTTGTATGTGATTTTAACCATATATATATATTAAATTTTAATTTATTATTCTTATATTTAGGAACAATATTAATGATTATAATATCAAATAAGATCCACTTATAACATATTATAACATGTTTATTAGTAATTCTCATTTAAAATTTGTATTTTTGGTGATAATTTTTTTATTTTCATGTATATTTCTGTTCTGGAATTATGCTCCTTGCACTTAAGTCTTGGTAACATAATCACTAGAATCCTAATAATATCATTAATATCATTTTTAACAATTATGAACATTATTATACATATTCATATGAATCAATGATGAAGAATGGTTTATATTAGTTTGTAAAGACTATCATCTGTACATAAACATGACTGATGTTTCTTATTTGGATGGTAAGGAAAAAGGTAAATAATAAATTAAAATAATAGAATAATTATTATATCAATAATATCAAATATATTATTAAATCAATCCTTTTTACCAGACATGAAATGATAAAATTTAAAAAGATAAATATCACTTTGTGGAGGTGGTATTATACACATACACATGAGTGGTGTTATCGTTTTATAACAAATGTGAATATAGGATAGTAGATAAGATAATATAACTAAAGAAGAATTATTATGAAATAAATATCATATATAAATATTTAATCCATCATAACAACCTACTATTATATATGGTGAAGGAAGATGAATCATATTGAAATGTAGAAAAGGTTGTTCACTCGTACGCACGAGCGGCACCCTCATTTTTTAATGTATGGAACAGAGGTAGAACATCATTACCCTCTAATCATACTATAATATAATTATATTTATTAAATAACATTATATGTGTTAGTATGGAAAAAATATATTTATTTGATGTATAAGCATAAATAAACTTTGTGTGAGTCGGTAAGTACGATTACATATTATCTGAGAGACCTCAGTTGGATTACACCTTAATACATCATAGGATTGTATCAGGAGAAGAATAAAATATCCATAGTGAATTTATTTTATCTACAATGGTTTTTAGGCATGTATTGGATGATATATAGAGGTTAATGTTTTATAGTAATTATGGAGAAGATGTGACAATTTTTAAGTGAGGGGAGGGCCATACTTGGAATTAGATAACAATTTTAAATAATATATTTTCTTTTTCTTTTTCTGATGGAAAAAATGGGGATTAATATTAATGTAATATAATATTATATCTAAATATATTTAAATAATAATATTTATATCTGTTTAGGTGACATTTTTACCCTTATATATTAGTTTAACCCCAAGACCTGATAAAGCGATTTAACCCTAACTATGGTAACAAATTTTAACTCTCATTACAAGTCATTATAAAAAACATAATTTGACAAATTTACCTAATATCAATTTTTTATTCAAAATATGAAATAAATTTAAAAATATTCAATTTCTAGAAGTGTAAGTTATTAATTTTATTATAATAGTGAAAAATTCCATGAAACAATTTCTAAACTATTTATCATAGGTATAATATAATTTTATAGAAAAAATGTATATATTTTATTCAAATGTGATTAATTAGACCCTTTAAAATAAATTTAGGCTTATTTTTTCATTAAAAAAACCAAAACCAAATGACCCTTATATATACATGATTATGATACAATTACTAAAAACTGTATATATTTATACAAAAACATTATTGAGATTATCAAAATGATAAAAATGTATTTATTATCAAATCACAGTATTTTTATGTTACTTATGTTTACACTAAAAGATATATGTTTTTTGTAAAATTTTTCTATATTCATTTATTTTATTCTTATATAAGTATGATGTTATATAGGTAATTGCTTTGGTAAAATGAGTTTTTTTTCACTCCAATTTGTTTGTTGAGAAGTTTTTAAAAGGTTGCAATAATATAACATAAAAAATATGAATTAAAAAATAAATAAATTTTACAAAATTAAATCAATAAAATTTCCGAATTTATGTTTAAATAACAATTTTGAATAAAGCCATGTGTTGTATAATTTTTTTCTTTAGAAAGTAGTAATTACTATAATTAAATTTCATGTGTCTTTAAGGGTCCTACCATAAAGTTTTTATTTGTTTCTATAAGGACATTACGAGAT
Source organism: Viscum album (assembly GCA_963277665.1). Taxonomy (NCBI): domain Eukaryota; kingdom Viridiplantae; phylum Streptophyta; class Magnoliopsida; order Santalales; family Viscaceae; genus Viscum; species Viscum album. The sequence continues at coordinate 37,698,214 of OY728131.1, forward strand.
GATGAAATTTATGTAAATATGAATCAAAGAATAATACTGTCTTATATGTATTGTTTATTGTTCCCAATATTTGTTATGTGTGAAAATTATTATTCCCTGGAATTTATGTGTGTTACCATATATAGGGATTAAGGGGGCATCAAGTATCATGGAATTTTATTTGGGAATTCAAAATAACCACCATAGAGATTAATTTATAATTGTAGAGAAAATATAATAATTTTTTACATTTTTGACTTTTAGTAATGATGAATACATTTTCCAATTAAATTTTTATTAGTACACAATGTTTGCAATAAGTGAAGCAATACTTGAATATAGAGAATAATAATTTTCAATTAGTCTGAGAATAGTTTTTTTATTTTTTCATGGTGAATAATTTAGATAAATACCAGGAAACATAAATATTTCAATTGATTAGTCATATATAATTGTATTTGATAAATACATATTTCACCAAAATGAATATATAATAAAATATAGACTTATAATTGTTGACATTGTGTATTTAGGTTAGAGAAGAAATATGGGATTTCAGTCCAGAGTGATATTTATATTTTCAAGGCTAAATATGAGAAATATATTTTATAGTAAAAAATTAACTACTATTCATCCCATATTATCTAAGGCATCATTTTGGTTGGTCTTAAATTTAGGAAAACATTTAATTACTGCACTGAAAGAATGTTTATTAGAGTAATTAGTGTGTATAAATATAATACATTATTAATATTCTTGATTATCTCAAGTGAAGAAGAATGAAATCCCACTTTTATGCTTCAAATATAATGTTTTTTTGTAAATGTTCTATTTCATTAAATAGAGTTCACAACCATATGATTTCTTGTAATTTCTTTTATAACAAAATTGAGGTTGTGTGTGAGTGGGATAATAACCACCATACATTGGGGATGTAGTCATCCACATGAGTTGCGATCCTCAATGACAAACCCCAATTTCCAAAATTATTTACTATTTTATCAGCATGATTTATTATTATAGGTGAATGTATCAATAGATCCATTTAATATATAAGTAACACAGGTTTCTAAATGGATAACATTTAAAATTATTAAAATATACACCACACTAATTCTCCCCATACTCTTAGAGTGTCTATCATAATGTGATTTTAAAAATTGGGATCAGAGAAATAGTTCTAACCTCTAATTTAATTATTGTAGATGATCCATAATGTATATTTGATAAATCTATTCTTAATTAAAAATTGAACGTAAATGTGGAAGATTTTAATCTGGTCCATATAAGAAATCTTCCTTATTGAAGAATATTAATATTATAAGGAATAAATAATTTACAAAGATGATGAATACATCCCTATTATGAAAATTGGATGATAAATACGTTTCCAAATGATTTAATTTGAGGAATAAAAGTAATGAATTAGAGTCAATTATTTCGTAGTTTATTTTACTACTAATTAAAATAATAAAACCTCTACCTCATATTCTAATGAATAGGTGCCATATATATTTTTCCTTGATAATCAAAAAATTAAACCCAAAAAATTGATGAAGATAATTAAATTAATAACTATGATTTACATATATTTTTATGACAATGAATTAAAATATAATTCATATTGATGATTAATATGATTAGAGAGATGGAGAGAGTGAACTAGTAAAAATGGAAATGATATATGTTGTTCTCAATAAGAAATGCAATTCCAAATTTTTAAATATCAATGAAATTGAATAATTGTGTTATAGTGTTTCGAAAAATTGAATTAAAGGAATATAGAATAAATATAAAACAATTATGAGGCTTTAATAGAAGTTAAATTCATTAGAAAAAAATAAAAGTCTATCATTGGTGTCAATAATTCTAAACATGAGATCCATGAAAATAAGATCAAGGAGAATGAAAATAATCTGTTGGAGGAAAATAAAATTCATGATGAGGAATATATAAAGATAAAGAAAGTATTTGAATACAAACTAAAGTAAATATAGTAAGATAAATTCATCCTAAATAATAAATTTAATGAAAATGAGTAAAAATTGAAAATAATAAAAATTATTGAGAGGATTCTTCACAACATAATGAATGAAGATCATTTACAACTAGAGTTATGTACATAAAAATTTATAAAGTTAAACCCTATACTAGGATACCATTATAAATTTGAAATAATAAACTGTTATTGCTCAATTAATAATATCAAGTGGTATGTAAATGGATGGTACCATCCATATGAAATATTAATATCTGTCAAAATACTGATCTTATGAAAAGTGTACGATCAAAAATAAAACCTATGAAAAAGTGGATGAAAAAAATTAAGAGAATAAAACCTATACATATTTATGATGAAATATTAGTGAAAAATAAGTATTTCTCATAAATAATCCCATGATTTGAATGAAATGGAATATAATTAGTAAAAATTTGAAGCAGGTCGCAATGTTACAACAAAAACTAGGATTTTTTTGGTACTATTGGTGTTTTAAAATATTTTGGAAAATGGAATATGATTTATACTATAATATATCAGTATCTAAAAATAATATTAAGACTACATAAAATTCTAAAATTTAGTGAATAAAAAAATTCAATAGATAAGAAGGAATAATCTTCATATATATTTCAAATTTAAAATATTGACGAACATATGTGGAATTTTTAATAGAACTATCCATCGTGAATATTCATGAAAATAAAAATAAATCAATTCGGAAAAAGCATTGGATGAGAATATACCACATGGGGTTTAATCTTATGTACATCTACCTTGGGTAAAAATTAGAAGAATAATTATACTCATAATAAACTCAAAAAGTTCAAAAAGTTTGTTATACGAAAGATAATAAAATAAATATTTTTTAAAAGATGTGGTCACATCGTGAATCACCATAAACAAACCATGGAAATTACAGTGTCATGGGTAATTCTATTAAAAAATGGGGATAACCAATCCAATAACATAATAGTATTTTCACATGGTAAGAGAATAATTGAGAATCTATGTGGATCTACCAAGAATTCTATAATTTTTCCATATTATATATTATTAATATGGCCATCAAATTTAGAAATAAAAATAAAATATGAACAAGTAAAAACAAAATAATATGATTATGGAATGAAACCATTTTATAATAAAAAATATAATTTCATGATAGGTTTTCAACAAATGATTTCTAAAAAATGAACGAAGTTATGTGTTTAATGTGAAAAATGTTTTAAATATTTCTTATGATTGTTTGTCCATGAAAAAAACATCATGAATAAATATTAATGATTTATAAGAAAGAACCATGTATTTAATGTTACTTAATGGTGATTGTGAAAACCAATATTACAAAATAAGTTGTTATAATATAAATTATTGATTATTTTCATCCCAAAGCACCCAACACATAATGGAATGTTATCATGAAGGATTCATCAACATATAGTGATATGATGAAAGGAGTTTTGTGGTTGATGAAAAATTATCATATGTCTTTCTCACTAAATGTTAATGTTGTTCCACTTTATTCCCAAATACATTATGTTTGTTATTTATATTCATTGGATTTAAGTTTATTCACATACATTGTAGGAGAACTGTATTGAAGAATAACATTTCTACACATGAAGGCCAGGATATTCATTCCAACTTCTATGTATATCACAATCCATATTTATTCTATATTTTAGTATATATAATATTAATTTCTGAATATTAACTTAGATTAACCATGATGAAAATGATAAATCTATATATATAATCAAAAAAAATGAGGTCCCCATCCTAGATGTGATGGTTATAATTTTTATTATCCTCAATTGGCACTACTAAGAGGAACTAATGAATAGATCTATCATGATAAAGTGAAATATAAGATCATCCCTTGAGCGGGAGAATCCAATGAAATTCTATGATTACTAACCATTAGTAAAACATGATATCTATGGAATGAATATCAATTTGGGTTTTTAGGATTATTATATATACATGTGGCACTAGATAATTTACACTAGTATCATATCAATTATTTTCAACAAATTACTATCAACCAAGAAGTATTTTAATAGTAACTAAGAAAGAAAAAGGTTTTTATATATGTTTATATCATAATCTGAATTGGTGGTGGAAAAAATTGGTTTTTAAATAAGACCCACCCATTTCTTACTCTTGGATGGCCTAATTAGACATAGAGTGTAATAATTGATGGAAAATTTAATAACAATGAAATTATACCATCCCCTCTCTGGTAATTTGTATTTTTTGACATTGAGGGGAGATAATAAAATAAATAAAGTAGAGAAAAATAAAATATATTATATTGGAATCCAATTTTCAATATTGATATTGAAAACAAATACTATTGGTGAGATTGTTGATCATACTTTGGGTTTGTCTTGTATTTTTTTGTCTACATGAAAATATGGATAGAATCACTAGAAGAAAATATGAATTAAAGAAGAATAAAAGCATAGAGGTATTACTTTTTGTTTAACTGGGCTTAGTTATGTTCGGAGTTTCATGTTATAATGATTTTATGTTCATTTATTAAATGAGGATTACATTTTCATCATTAATCATGGAAGATAACATGCTACATGCAAATAATATTCATATACATTCATTTAAATATTGAAAATAAATATTCGAAATTTTATTATTTTGAACTGGTTATAATTTTTAATTATTGATCTAATGTAATTGGAATAATTTAATAAAATTTAAAACAATTGAAGTTATATATTAACATGGTGCCCAATAATTTTCTACAAGGATATGCTAAATATTAATAAATTTTCATGATGAAAAATTTATTATAAGACTAATAAAGATTTTATAATTCATGATTACAACATTGGAAAGATATCCATGGATAAATATTGATGTTCTTTAATAATTATTGTTTAATTGAAGACGGAAGGGCTCATGATTGATTATAAAATTCATATGATATTTTGTATGTAAATTGATTATTTTGAGAAAATGTAGATAATTTCATATGTGTTATCATCTATTTTTACTACCTGTTTAATGAAATAAAATTACCAATATATGGGACAAACCAAATTTATTTGGCGTGTTATGGTACCATGTACCCTATGTAATTGTATATATAGTGAAACATAATTGTATCATGTTGAAAATACACTACATATGGGTATTCATTCCTTTCGTAAATATGATTATATCTTATAATTAGTGGTATGATGAGTGTTCCTTGATTTATATAAGTGTAATATATCCCTATATAAATGTGGATAGATTGTGTTAGTGTATTTTATAACGGTACAAGGTGTTGTGTAATGATAAATAGGATGCATAAAGAAGTTAGAAATGGGTAATTTGTTTGGTGTAATGGAAAATATGGGACTTGTGTGAGGGTGAGTTATACCCAAAAAAAATAAAAGTACAGTTTCTCCATCCTGTATAGCATACATTGAGGATGCATAAAGGTATCATGATGACTATGTTATGGTAAACTATGTATTATGTGAGGGTATATAATATTGTATTAGATAATATTAAAAATATATTAATGGTGATGATCTACCATAATGTGCTACCTCTTGGCATTTGGTTCTATCTTTATGAATTGTGTGATACTTCTAGGGATCAGGTCCTACCACCAATAATCATGTTCCAACTTACTAAATTCATTGAAAATTATAGGAATTATGTTATACCACCATGCTTTAGGTGATACATCATTGAATACATTAAAAAATGACCAGATCTATGATTTCACATATAATGAATCTAAAACATCAAAGTAAACGAAAATATGTTAACACGAATTACTATAGTTATACTTTCATGCATGTAATATTGAATGAGATAAATTTCATGGAATCATCCACTGATTAGGGTATGTTATGAAATATGAAGGCACTATTTTATTGTAATGAACAAATAATTTCAAAATGTGGAATCCAGAAGGTCATGGATATTTAAATATCACATGATATAGATAATGAGGCCTGAGTCTCGCATTGATTAAAAATATGATTTTCATAGATTTTATAAATTAGTCCAAATGTGGAGTAAATAGTGGATCTGTCATAGTTAATGAAAGGGTATATTTGGTGAATCCTCTTCCCGAAATGATGAAGTAATTACATGTGTCAATGTTTCATATTTTTTCATTGAGATATATAATTTTCAATCATGGAATCCAAGACTCTTGCAGTCTCCATGTCTACATGAAGAGAAGAAAAGGATCCATGAGACACTCATTTTCAGGAAGTACAATATCGATGGACTCATGTTTTCTTAATAATTGAACATATACTGACTAAATAATTATTAAAATATGAATACATTGACACATTTAGTCATGAATCATGAGGTCAAAATAATGAAAAAATTACTTCATTAATAGTTTGTGTGATGTAATTAGAGATCAAAAATCCCATATCATTAAGAAATAAATGATTGAGATAAATATAATATCTTTCACTTAAATATCTATTAAATATTCATATAAATATAATAGACTAAAAAGTTTTTCATAATCTAATGATTACATGTAATGAATGGAGACCACGAGAGAAGACTGCATGAATTGAATAATATAGTGTAATTGTATTGCACAAATAATTGAGGCACAAATAAAAATAGTATAGAACCTATAGAAATAAAGTGTTTTTATTATGTGTTTTGGTCAAGGAAGAAATTTAGGAATTTTTTTCCATGAAATATTCATATCATTGAGATTGAAGAATATATTAAGAATTCACATTTATCAATTGATTATTATTGATGCCATATTATCTTAGACGACCTTCGGATTGATAATAAATTAATTTTTGTAGTTGATTTCTACTTTTAGAGGATGTAGATCAGAGTAATTTGTTTAAATAAAGAGAATAATTGTTCTATATTATTGATCACATCAAGAAGAGCATAATAAAATCCTTAATTTATTGTTTAATGTAAAAAAATTAATTTTATGTGTTTAGTTCCTAGAATATTTAGTACAAGTAAATATCCTTAATCGTTTTTTATTTTATAAGGTAAAGAAATATTTTAATGATTGGTATAAAAAACACCATACAATGTGTTTATAATCAACCACATATGATTTGAAATTCATAATCAAACCCCGGTGTCTACAATGTTTCACTATGTTATGTTCATGCATTCAAATTATAAGAGAAAGTAAAAAAAGAGAACAATTTTATGAATACATAAAAGAGATAAATGAAATGGGAAATTTTTATTGTCAATAAATAATCACAACACTGATTCACAGACCAGACTAAGTTTTGTTATCAGAAGTTGTTTCTAAAGTATACATATAACTCCAATGTATTGGGTAATGAATTAATATCTAGAAAAGAAATTATCATGAAACCATGATGAAATCCCATGTAAATTATTTATGACTCCCTGGTTATTAATATTTTTCAGGTTCTTTTATGAATCTTTAGTGAATAAATTTGGTGATATAGATATTAATATCTCATGTTTATATTGGATCCAAATTTCAAAGTTATGATTCAAGTAATTATGATCATGTTATGCCTCATGTTATTATATTAATATTCTTATGTTAATATAATTTTGATATTCCCCTTGTTGTACCTATGATATGTTCTGATCTCATTGTTTATCCCTCACTAAGAATCTCAGATCACCCATTTCTTATGTTTCAATTCACCCTAGTTATGATGAAATGTAATAAGTTTGATGTGTTTAGAAGTGTTCATTGTGAATAAGAATTTTTTTGAGATATTTACATATTATAATGGATTACATTTTCACTTATATAATAGTAAATATTTCTATTCATAGAAAAAAACATGGGTTTTATCTTTTTATAGTTTGTTCTAACTCATAAATATCTAAATGTAATGTTCATGGAAATTTATGTAATGAAATATTTTATTTATGGAATGTAAATGGTATGGACATGTACTTAGGGAATCATAGTTGGTATCAAATATTGTTTTAGATATCTTTATAGATATAGATATAAGTTGAGGATAATTTAAGGGTTGAAATGTTATGGTTTATTGTGATTTCAATGTTATGTAAAACATTTTAGGTTGGCTATGTAATTATTGAATATTTTAGAGATTATAATAAATAAGATTTAGTGGAAACTCTCAGGATAAGAATAATGAAAACACATTTGTATAAGATATTATACAATCTTTTTGGGTATATTCAAGATTATGATGTTCTCCCGGAAATTACATCCCCATCTAAATACTAGAAATTGTATGGTAATTCCGAACAGATGCACCTACGGGTAATCACATTGAAAATGGATAGTTCAGTTTTAGCTACTCATTACTCTAATACATTTTGTGTTGGCCTAAGAATACACATATATATTGACACTCACATGGAATATGTTCTGGTTAATCAAGATCCCTTTTCAGGAAATTATGAGGAAATTCATCTAAAATGTAATTAGGTTATGGAATATGACGTAACCGAACCAAATGAAAGACATATTGAATACTAGGTGACTATATTAGAACAAAAATATAATTTAATAATTTTTAGGAGCCTGAAAATTTTAATTTTTAAGTTTCATTTAAAAAGAACTACATTTTTTGGTTAATTGTCAATCACTCATACTCCATCTGGTTATAGTTAAATTTATCACACAAATAAAAAACATTAACTATGTATAAAATAGAAAATGTGAAGATTACAAAGTGATAAACCAAATTATATAATAAGTATAGTGAGAAATATTATGATTATTTCCAAAAACCTATAAATAAATATTATTTATAGATTAAATATAGTTTAAATACCCAACATATGAATGAATTTAAATATTATTACTATTTTATGTTCTAGTAATGAAGATGATCATGGAATGTGTATTAAATTTCCTTCTTGTAAAAATGTGGGAAGCAACAATAATGGTAATTTGTTAATGTAACTAAGAGAAAGTTTTTATGGAGAGAATGAGGGTATATATCAACATGTTTCTAAATAAAAACAATTACATAATTTAACATGGTAAAAGTGAATGATTTTCTTATATTTGTACCTAAGATACTAATGTCGGCCCCATATTTGAAAATATATCATGTTTCATGCCTATATCTCAGATAAACAAACTAATTTTGTTGTGAGTGAAAATTAAAATTTTGAGGATACATTTTATTCAAAGGGAGAAAATATAGCCTATTGATATTTATATATATATATTTACCTTTAAAATAAATCTATTTAATATCCTAGTACACAAATAATTTTGAACCTGTAACACCACAAGATTTCATAGTATGTTCTCTCTTTAATGTAATTCAATATATTATGCTACAAACAATACCGAGTTTGAGCGCACCACAACCTGGAAAAGTAGCCATTCAAAAAGTGTATATGAACTATATTAACATAATTTTTAATTTTTTATACTCCATATAATATTAGAATCCATATTATGTGCTTCTTTGACATAATATTAGAACAAAATAATTTTACATATAAAAGATGTATTTTTAAAAAATGAAATTTTACTGTGTTTTAATGGAAGATTCATTTTAAATCGAGTATTAAACACTTTTATACATTAAATTTGAAAAAATAAATTTCTTCACTTAGAATCGGGACATAAAAATTTAGTTTGCATAAATTTCTGGTTTTTTATGATATCTTTTATACATTGATGAATTAAAAGAGATTCTAAGTTTAAATTGAAATTTTTTTTATCAAAATAATTTATCGTGTTAAATTATATATTTGAATGGTTTTTCAGTATAATTATATTACCATTTATCATTTAATCTAATGTTTTCTATAGGAATTAATTTCACAAATAAATTGGACATAAACGCATATCAATCATTTGATAGTTTTTACTTATCAAAAACCCAATGTGTGGTTTTGACAACATGAAATAATATTAAATTATTTAATTCAACTTATATGATTTCAATATCAAATATATAATTTTTATTAGAGTGATATTTTGGTATTTTTTTGAAAACATTCAATGTATGATAAATTGTGAAAAACAGATCATTATTGTTTAAAACAGAGCTTTATTTAAATAATTATTATTTTTTAATTTAAATTTATTTTAATGTTAAAAATAGATGCATAATAACTATATTAGTCCAATTTAATATATTAGAGTAATTTTATAATTATATTATATATATAAGATTTTATTGAGCATTTTATTGTCTTTTATCCAGCTTCTAGGAAAATTTTAAAATTTGCATAAAATGATATTTTACAACTTCTATGAATTGAATATATAAAATCCTAGAGATATGGTTGAGATAATTAAGTAAAATTATGTTTAGTATGATGAAAATAAATTTTTCATAATTGTATGTTTTAAATTTTATTTACCACTGTTAAAAGTAAATTGGGCAAGTAAAGGTAAAAATGAAATTATAATTACCCTAAAACTTGTAATAATTGTATTGGATAAGTTTATATCGACCAAAATAAACAATATTTATAAACATATTATCATTTTTGATCCACTTATATTTTTTTAGGACATTTATTATTATTTCATTTAATGAAGTGTAAAAAGTTTTAAATTCAAATTATAATAAGTAAAAAAAATTTAATATATAGTTATACATAAGATAATTATGAATATAAATATTAAATAGACATATAAATTTTTTTCCTACATAATGGTATTTTATTTATAATTTTTTGGCATTATATAAATAAATATATTTATGAAAAAACGATGATGAAGTAATTAACTTATTAATAAAATATTAAAATAATTGATATTTTAAATATCAAAATAATTGTAAATTGTGACTTTTTATACAATAAATGAATTTTATAGGAGAATATGACATGTTTGGGTTGATATAATTTTTTTTTATGTATTAGTCAGGTTTTGATGACTTTTAGAAAAACAAAATACTAAATAGTTTCAAAATTGACAGAAATGAGTTTTAAAAAAATTATTGTATTATTAAATGATATAATATTCCTAAGAATATAATATTTGGAAAAAGATTAATATAATGACAGGTATTCCATTAATTAACAACATGACGTTATCTTGGCATTTTATAGTATGTTTATTAACCATGTAATTTAAAAATACAAGAAGACATTGTAAAATCTATACTATTTTACTAATAGTTAAATCTAAAAGATAAGGTTAATATAGTGACCTCAACTTTTCTACAACCTATTAGTTGAGATGATTTATACCCATCCACACTTTAAACTAGAAATAAATCCTTTTGGATCTATTATAAACAGAAAATTATTTAATAATAAAATAATATTTCAAGCATTTCTTAAAGTGACCCTCACCTCTCATATAAAAGTGTACTTCTCCTTCCCTTAATTTTACACCTCCAAATCCATTTGGATTGGCCATCCCCTAGTCCAATATCCTCCTAAAGACCCTAAATTAATCCTATAGGCCTTTATTTGATCAAAAAGCCATCCTAAAGAGCCCTTTTGTTCAAATCAAAAGGAAGCATCCAAAGAATAGGTTAGTATTTTGTCACCTCATTCAAAGTCCCTTTTCATCTTCCACATCCACTTTTTTTGTTGTTTATATAAAAAAATAATAACTATTGTGACTTTTATATTCTAAGAAGTTTTTATAAATATGGTACAGCCATATTGATTATTCTACCTATCTTATAAATTACAATGTAACCAATCGTGCGTACGTATGGCATATTGTCTCCACGTCGTGGTGTAGTTTGTTATCCCACACATCATTATTTGGGCTGGTATAATAATCAGTACAATTGATGTAATTAATAAATATAACATGTTAATTATTCTTTATATATAATATAAAATCCAATTATGAAATGTTTCACCATAAATTGAATGATATTGGTGATCGTGTGTACGTATGTCTCACCTTCTCCACAACGCGATGAGATTCATCTTCAACGATCACCCTTCAAGAATATATATATATATATATCTTAATAATTAGGTATATGAAATAATATTGATACTTGAATAATAAATATATTTTTTTCAATTTATTTTTTAATTTATTAAAATTCACTTTTTCGAAAATTGGGAACCATACAATGATAGCCCACAAGTTCATAACCCCATCCACATGACACTCATTCAAAAAACAAGAATACACCATTCAAATATCAAAACCATATTTCATAAACACGCCGAAAGCCACATTGAACCATGAGCTACCCACCTCTATCTGCTTCTCGGGAGTGCCTGAACTACACCACACTAACACCATCATTTCTCCGGCCTGACATCTCAGCTTTCACTACCTTTACGCCTGCACGTCATCAAAGTCATCATCCTCATTAGCATAACATCGCTGAGCACATTACCAATGTCCACTTCCAGAACCTTGAAACCAATCACATAGTGTCGCTCGGGATGAACACAACCTCGCCATCGACGATTCAAACTCACTGTCAACCTCCAGAATCCATTCTTAGACTAATTTCCCAAAACCATTGAACACCTCCATGTAGCTCCACCTCATAGAGAATGGTTGAATCATGGCCCAGAGTAGAGATAAAGAGGGATTAAGTAGGACAAAATAATTTCAAGAACCTCCGGGAACCGTCGACGCCGATGAAAGTCAACACCTTCATCACCGGATCAAAAAACCTTGAAATGCCCTAAAAAAATATCCACCACAGGCTTCACACAGACTCCATCACCATAAGTGAACAACCAGCAAAAAAATCACTACACAAAACCCATCGCGAACAACTATAAGAAAATATTGAACAATGTATCAAAGAAAGAACCATGGAGGAAATGGAACCAGGGATTAAACAAAAAAACCAGAAAATATGAAAATAGAGGAGAAACATTGAAAGAAAATTGGAAAACAAACAAAAAGTGAAAATGAAGAGGAAAAGGGGGTTGAAACCCTAGAAGGATATGCTAGGAGATCCACGACCTTTGAACTCCAAATCCCCAAAACTCATTCAATCTGACGCTCCCAATCTGACCTGGAAGGGAGTGGTTGACCACATGTTTAGAGTATAGAAGAAGCTGGGGGAGTATCATAGCACCATCAATGAAGATAAAAATTATTGAACCCAATAGAGAGTAGATTAGGCCTACCACGAGAGATAACTGAGGGATAAAACCCTAGGAGAACCATGTGGAAGGAAGGAGAGGTGTTTGAAGGAAAGTAGAACTCGATGAACGAACCCTAGCGAAGCAAGAAAGCGGGAGAGATCCAAGAGCCCGGGGATTGCGGAGCCATCCTCCTCCCTGGAATAATTAATATTTATGTAGATAAATTTATGCCATTTACTTAATTTTATACTATACGATAAAAAAACAGAAATAATGTTCATGCATATGTATGAACTTCAATCACCAGGAATGATGTTTCCATTTCGTATATCTATATATTATACATATATATATTCTGAATATATATGATATATACATGATGTTTTATATTCCGGAAGTATGTAAATCATGGTTTATGTGATATGATAAATAATAACAAGTTAAAACATGCATGATAAAGAGTGAAATTATTACCCAAAATGCTACATTAACTATGAAATTATAAATAAATGATTAGTATAATGCAATAGATTAATCATATAAGATATAATAAATATTAATATGGTTATATTATTAATTAATAACATACTATGGTCATATTATAGGAGGATAAATATACACTCGACTAAGGGAAATTTAAAGGTAAGGGTTTATTCTTCAATCTCATTATTATCTGATTGTGTTTATGTGTAAGTATTTACATGGATATATTTATTATCCATTTCAATAATTCATAAAAGAGTTTTCAAATTTATTATTTTAAGTGACACATTAAATAAAACATCATTTTAAATGTTTTAAATATTTATTCTTCTAAATACTTTTCAGTAATGACCATGTTCTGAATATGTTTTTAAGGATTTATTTATATAGACATGAATTTTTTAAAAAGTTAATTACTTTCGAAAGATTCAAATTGGAATGAAACACTTTGATTAAAAAATATCATTTATGTGTCTTCCTTTATAAATTATGTGGAATTTAAATGATTTCATGAAAAATGGTTATTTCTCTCAAAGATTTTTACTGATCATTTTCAACTATGTCAACATCATTTATTGTATATTATTCTTGATCGATATTGATTTATTATAATACAGTCATATATATTTTATTTAATGATTTATGATATTTTTTACCCTAGATGATCTATTTTTAAACCATTCATTTTTTAGGGTTAATGTATAGACATTTCGTATTCTAGTTTTAATACGAATGTTTTGTTTGATTCATCATTTTCGTATGTGGAATGCATTGGACTGAGTAACTGACGGGGTGCACTATAGCACCTCGACTAATCGGTAGGTATCATGAGACAAATTAGTTTATTAGTACGAGGGCTTGAAAAAATATTATTTTTAGTCTTGGAATGAGTCCTTGACAATGTGGTTATGATTTCAAGCATTAGGCATTCCCTTGTTATGAAATGAATTATTACATGTGATTATTCGACAATTATAATATCCATGTTCATTTTTATATGGATATTTTTGATTTATTTTTAAAATATAATGTACAAGATTTTGATAAAAAAAGGATTCTATTATTATTACACATGTTTCCTTAAATGTTTATAGCTTCCGCTAAATTATTTAGCCTTACTAAGAATCTAAGCTCAACCCTTAATTAGGTTTTTTTTCAAATATGTAAAGAAGTATATTATGATTGATATTAAGGGTTAGTCAATGGGAATAATGATGTTCCCAATGGTTAATTTATGTTGTGTTTTATTTTATAAAGTGTAATGTATCAATCATGTATGTAATCTATTTTCCAAGAATACTATACTGATCGGTCCATCGAACATGATTCCTTTTAATCATGCCAATAAATTAAAAAAATTCACCAGCTCTAGGTAACTAGGGTTGGGGCCTTACAGAACCAAAATGAACCGTGAAACATTTTATAATTATTAAAATGTAGCCATTTAATTGGTGATTAAATATATTGGTTAAAATTTATGAAATATATGTAGAAATAAAAATAAATTACTTCAATTGAATTCTATTTCATATATAAGTTTAAATTTTTATAGCTGCATAACAAATAAAACATTGTTATTCCTTAAAATATAGTTTTCCATTATTTTTATTACATGCACTATGATGTATATTATATTATTTTTAAATAATGGTTAAAATAGATGTTATTAATAATATATGTCATAAAATAAATTATCATACATCTAATTGTTATAATTAAGAAATTAGAAAATTTATTTATTGATTTGAACATTATGTTTTTTAAAAAAGTTTTTATGTGTTATGTGAGCTTACATTAAAATTGGTTTTCATTAGTATTAGGATATTAATTATATAAAATTATATTAATACTTATGATCTATATTTTAAAATAAATTAATGTGCTCAATTTAATTTTTTAATACTAAAATAATTTACCAATATAAATATTAGTTATTACGTTAAAAAATTATTTTTCAAAGGGTTATACTTCATTAAATATATTGTTTTGTTAATTTTACTGGAAATATATTAAATTAAGAAACTAATATGATCCTTAAAATAATAAATGAAAAATTAAAACTCATATAATCTTTTACCACTATTAAAAATGATTAATAATATATATCTATTAAATGAAATTTTTATACAAGAATAATTTTCAGACACGTTTTATTCTTTAATTGTAATTTTTTTATAATATATAAAAAATAAATTAGACTACATAGAGTAAATATTTAAATTCATCATTTTTTTTGGAAATCACTGTTATATTCTTATTTTTAGTGAAACAATAATTTCTATTGTAACACATTAATCATTAACAATTCATGTTAAATGGTGTGATCTAATGTGGCTCAGATTTTTCTAAGTAAATTTGACATATATATAATATAGAAATAATTTTATAGGATTAAATGTTATATTTATATGTCTATCCAAAATCTCTCCACATAACTCGCCTAATTATTAATTATTTCCATTCACACCCCTTACCTAACATTCATTTCTATGGACTTTCTGTCTTTATCACACATAAAAGGAGGTCACATAAAAAACAGAAACTCATTATTTTATTTTAAAAAGACAAATAATATCTATATATTTTACCCCTTATAAATCCCCTATACCCATATTTTATAATATATCCTTATAAATGTTCCTCGTGTCCTTCATTTCAAAATGATACTTTAAGAGAATATAATAATTCTCAGCATAAGTGTTAGTTACCCAATGTCTTCCATTCTGTATCAATCTCATCAACCCCAATCCAAACCCATTCTAGTCATCTGTTTATAATAAAATAGGTTCAAATAATATATAATAAATGTTATTATATTGATGGTATAACCATATATATTCCCCCATCATTCAATAAAAAGGAAAAACAAACATCGCTAATGTGTGTATGCATACTACAACATCCATGAATGAGACATAATGTTTTTCATAAAAAACATTCACGGATGGTTCTAGTCATTGTTTATATGAAGATAAATTTTTTTATATCTTTATTTATATTTCATAGACATAAATTTTTCATTCTTTATTCAATACTTTTAACAAGTTTCCATTGTAAAACAAACCACCTCAAATTAACCAACCAAGCCGAAAAGTGATTAATTTATAAGTTGAAAATTTATTTTCTTTTACCGTAGTCATATATATAATTAAAATATTTAATAATCACTTTTATAAAATACATTATATTTTTTCTGATCATTATATTTATAGAAAAGAATATCTTCCATAGTCAAACTCACATATAGACTTTTGTGTGTTTTCTTTTTGTCAGTTTAACTACATGCATGAACAAAGCTATAAATTTAAACGATTAAATTATTTAAAAATATAATAATAGATATTATATAATAAGTAATAATAAAAATTTAATGGTAATATAATCATATAACTAAATAATTAAGAAAACATTGACTGGCATTAATAAATTACAAAAAAACTCATCACCAACATCATTATCAAAAATAATAAAGAAAATAATTTAAAAATGAAATTATAAAATCACAAAAATTAATAAAAATTAGTTTATAGAGTCTTGTATGATACATAAATGATAAACATTGGGAGTATAAATAAGAATAACAACATCCTTATAAACATAATTCAAAACTATCAAGATTAGACACACCGAATAATGAAAATAAATAATGAATAACTAATATCCTTTTAGATAATAATTAAAATGGAATACTATAAAATGTTATAAATATGATAACATATAAGAAATATGTTATAATGATAGTTATTTTTATTATATTGGATATTCACTTTCTTTAGTGGAATTAAAGAATTATTTTAGGGG
The DNA here is from genome assembly GCA_963277665.1 of Viscum album. Taxonomy (NCBI): domain Eukaryota; kingdom Viridiplantae; phylum Streptophyta; class Magnoliopsida; order Santalales; family Viscaceae; genus Viscum; species Viscum album. The sequence continues at coordinate 37,715,468 of OY728131.1, forward strand.
TTCTTTGTCTCAAATTAAAATTCTTGAGAAATATATATTATTTTGCAACATGTTATTTCATAATATGGTGATATTACATCCAAAAAATATATTTAACCATTTTAATTTTATTTATGATATTTTAAGATATATATTAATATGTTTCTCTGAATGCAATTTTATTTAATGGATACCAATGTTGAATGTGATTTTGTTAACTCATCTACCTTCAATGAGTTATAATGGTTATTCTTGAACATCCTTCTTCCCTAATTTGATTTCTCCACCATAATAATTTATTTATTGGTAAATTATCTTCCAATTTTATGGAAAATTTCTTTTTAATTAAAATATTTTAACTTGGAAATATATCGTTCCCAAAATTAAATGATTGTTGAGTGTAATTGTCATCATCATTAAGGAAAATATCCCCTCGATGACCATGTTTTCATTAAAAAAATGTTATATATTATTATTATAAAACTAATTATGTGTTAACCTATATATTCCTATTCCATTATTTTTAAATTTATTTCTCACTAATCTATTAATTATTTCGGTTTTGAACAAATATATTTCAAAATATAAAAAATAAATTTTATCCTTTCAAAATCAAATGTTTTATCTTCTATATAATGTAATTCCTAATAAACCTTATGTATTTAGAAGGATATTGTATAATTGTTTTTATTTCAAAATTGATTTTTTAAAAAATATTTCACTTCGCATTATATAAAATTATTTTTGTAAGTTACTAGTACCATCATCTTTTTTGGATTTTATTTTATCTAGAATCTGTTTTTATGTTTCTAATCCATATGAACACATAATTCCATTAATTTGGTATTTTTAAATGGAACTCCCCATTTATTCTATCATGGGTTTCCAATGAAATTATTACTAAGCAAGTTTGATAAATATTTTTTCATATGATGAAGGATATTTCTTATTTCGAATGAAATTTCTAAATGATCATAAAGAGGGTGTTTTAGATCATTGTTACCACCCTATATTTAATAATATGATCTTATCATATATTTTAATCCACATTATTTCCTTTTATGGGAAATATTTATTTCATTATTTATCATCTAACACATTTCCTTCTTATGTTACCAATTATCCATTGGAATAATGTTGTATTTTCTAATGTATACACCAAATTTTAAAAATGTGAATATTGTTCCCTGATAGTGATCTAATCCATTTGGTAAATAATTAATCTCATGAGATGAAATGTTTATGATACCATGGATGAATTACTTTGTATGATTTATGATCCCTTGATGAAAATATTAGTAGTAAAGGGTGCACCCTGATATATCTCCAATGCACTATGTAATAAATTAATCTATAGATATTACAAGTTTATAATACCCTAGAAGTATGACTTGGTAATATATTTTGATTCCTTGGTTAAAAACATTTAGAACATGATTTTATTATTCCCTATCAATAAACATTGGTGATATTTTGATGAATTTCTCAGGATTATATTGTAGATACATTTCTAATTTAAGGTCCATGTACATTTGATCATGTTATGCCTTATGTACTTATCTTCATGTTCGTAAGTCTAAATTATTATGTTACACCCAAAATATTATTTTTAATATATTATAAGATCCTTTTTTATCCTTTAATAAGCATTTTTGATCACCAATTTCTTATGTTTTTATTTCCATGAGTTATGAAAAATTATTTTATTAGAAGTTTATCAAAGAGTATCTTGATTATAGGATTAGTGAGGGATATATAAGACATATTATTGATTAATTATTCACTAATATTGATAAACAAATATGTATTTGTTTTTAAATACATGGGTTTTATTAGATAATGTTTTTCTCGAAAATACAAACATATATAAACCAAAAAAGGACATGGGAATTTACAGAATTAATTATTTTCATTAAGATATGTAATTGAGATAACAACATCTATAGGGAATTATTTAAACAATATTTTTTTTTGGAATTAAAATATTCTCTAAAAATGTCTATATTTTCACTCTATTTTCATGTTGTAATACATTCTAATATCATGGAAAATAATCAGGAACAAATGATATTTTCAATATATCACCCTTTATTGGTTTTAAAATAAATACTCAGTATTTTTTAAAAACATTATGCCTTAAATTTTGGTTAATAAATACATGAAAATGAATATTATATGGAGAATTTAAATTTTATTACATTCCTATTTGTGATTATTATTCATTATGATTAAAATTTATATTGTTTTATATAGTTAAAAATTTAAAAAACATTTTCTATGATTTTTTTAAGATCATATATCATGAACACAAATGGTCTTTTTTTAAGGTCATAAGGATTAGTATGAATAACGTGTGAGTCTATCAATTTTCATAATGGGCAGAAGAATCCCTACATTAATGTAAATTACAAAAACTGGTGTATTAACCTCACAAGGTATGTATTTACATGAGTTAAGGATAATGTGCTGAACCATATGATTTTTTTTAGTTTATGGTCATTGAATATAGACATATATGAGGGTTTTTATCCAGTTAACTTGATAGAACTAACATAAATTATATTTTTGTTGTTATTAAAGAATAGTGATAGTGGAGGTGAATGATTACTAACTCAATGGAGGATTAAAACAGAAATAATTCCTACAACATCACACAATTGGTAAATAACTATGTAAATCAAAAATTTATGTATTAAATTAAATGAAATAGTATTATAATATTTGATTTTCAAAACAAATAACAACTACATTTGAATTATGGGTATGTGATTAAATTACTAGAAAATTATACAACATATAGTCATGAAAAAATTAAAATGAAAAGTATCATTGTGATTCATTCAGTGTATATGAATTTATAGTAACATTTATAAGAGATATGAAAATGCCTTATATTTGGTTTAGTAGGGTTGTGTATGTGGTACATGTCTATAAACCATATCAAACGGGACCTTTGGATTTCATATACTCATTACCAATATCCATTAAAGGTATATGATAATTCCAATTCTAATGATATGATGTTTTATGCATGTGTATATAATGATCTAGTATTTTTGTAATTGGATGATTCTGGATTCATAAAATTGAATGGAAATTAAATAATAAAGAGGGTATAGATGTTGGTGAGAATTTTTGGATATGTCTATTTAGGTGATATATATATTATAATATATCTTGTGGGAATAAGAATAATAAAATGCCTACATCATTAAAAGAAGAAAATATTTTATGCCAGTATATATTTGATGTAAGAAAACAAAGAATTATGTAGCGAGAACATATATGCCGTTGATACAAGTAAAATGAACGTAATTCTTATATTTTTAATAATATTAGGAAAAGTAATCAATAAATTTATATATAATATTAGTGAAAAATTATCCATCCTTATATCGTTCTTGATTTTATATTCTCGTAAATAAGGTCCCTTAGGATCAGTGATATTTTAAAAATATGAGTAAATTATTTAATTCCCTTTTTGGTAAGTTTCATGTGATATACCATATATAATCAAATAATAGTTAATGTTTTTATTTAAATATTCCGTTATATAAATTCTCATACCTTTTAGGTTTCTTGTTTTGAATAATTATAACACATCATTAACTAATATATCACATGTATTTATTATCATATGGATATTTCTCCCACTTCATTAGAAACCACATAATCCATAAAATTCATCTACAAATCCTTTAACTACTCTACACATGATATTATTCAATATATATAATGTATAATACTTTTCTTTATAACATGTGAAAATTGAAACATAAGTAGGGTGAGATAAAATACTCAGTATGTGAAATCAAATAAAAAAAGACATGTTGTAATTAATAAAACATGAATAATATAATAGGAAGTAAATGATAATCAAATAATTCTATATATTTGATCAGATGACCTTGTATTAAATACATCAATTACGTACCAATATAATTGTCACATCGTTCATAATAACTTTTTTCATAATAATAGAATGCATAATGAGATGTAACATAATATACCGTAAATGCATTTTTGGAAGAAATCATGAATATATCGTTAATTACTTATGTAAATACATCATAAATAATTTATCACAAATACATTAAATACAAATGACTGTTATTTCACTTGATACCTACTATTTTATCACATGTTTATTATAGGCCCCACCCATATCGAATTAAGTATAATTCATTCTTTATATTAATGAAATTAATAATAATAAAATTCATAGTAAATATTACTATTTATTTGAGAAACATATATAATGTAATAGTAATCATATTAGAGGTCCACAGTATTGCCACATAGTATATGTAATAACCTAATTTTAATCCACCCACGAATGAATTGGGTTGAAATTAATAAGTTATATCTAATGTAAAACATACAAACATTGATGGATGTTGACATATTTGAACAAAAACATAGTAAAAAGATTATTTTGAATTTTATCATATAATAAGGTATCAAGAATTATATGTTTGATACCTTGAGTTTAACCAAAAAAAGAAAATAATATGAGGTTATTTTGGAGGATATCCATTATATGAAACGTATAAGTAAGTAAGAACCATCCATGATAAAATCGAAAATAGAAATTAAAATTTACAAGTGCTATTATAAAACATTATCTACAATTGTGTGAAAATTGTATTTTATAATTCATTTCAAAGTTCATATTCAATGTGGTAAAATGAAATTAATTTAAAAGTGCTTTATATGGAATCTTAAAAACTTATCCTTGAAAATGGATTAATTTTTTCCATTGATATTTTTAATTGTGATATTAAATTATATATGTGAAATGAAAATCCTTTTTAATTTTTTGGAAATACATTTATTGTAACCCACATTGTAAAAATTGGTAATAAATAATCCATTAGAAAATTGATATTGAAAGGTAATAATTTAAAATGATACGTACATGTTAGGATTTCAGATATAAATTGAGTAAATATTTTAGGAAATAAATTATAAGTATACAGGTACAGATATTTATTAATTAGGGTTGGAATTAATCTAAAACAATTTCATTTAAGATTAAATAAATATATAAAAGTAAAATAATTGATGTTACAATCAATAAAGATGATCTCATGATAATGAAATTTAAATGCATAGAAACCAAAGTTAGTTAACAATATAATTCATTCATGATTTTTATTGCACCCAATATATTATTATAATGTTAAACAAATCACTAAATGAATTTAAATTGTGTTATCAAAAAACATATGAATTTTGAAGTATTTTGATGAAAAGGGTTAAAAGGGGGATTCTTGAAATGAATTATAAATCCCCTTACTAATCATTAATAAAATTAATAATATACATTTGGTTGGTAAGTACACCAAAAAAAATATGTTCTTTTCTTTGAAGCATGACATGCCATGAAGAATGAAAATTGAGATGAAGGCCACTATGAATATAATAATCATTGAAGTAATAATACATAAAAAATAATTTCTTGGGAAATAACTTCAAATAAATATAAAATAAACATAAATAAAAATCGTATACAATCATAAGATAGTATAAATAAATGTAGAATAATGGGGTTCAAGAATAATCATTATAACTCCATGAATTGGAATTGAGTTTTAAAAAATCGTTTCCATTAATCATGTTTAGCAAAAAATGATTTGAACTACTGTATAAAAAAAAATATCATAATAACCTAGTTTATAACCTTACTGAAACCTATAAAATTTTATAAACATAATTTATAACCACTAATAAAAAAAACATATTAGTTATTTATATATTATTTTCATTATCTGATGGAATTAGATTTTATTGTGTGTTTATTACTATTTTCATAATGATGGTGTCAATTACTACATATAATTAATGTTAATCAGTCCAATATCATTATATGTACTGAAATAATTTCTTCATTTTTATTTCTAATGTTCTAGTTTACATTATTGTTGTATTTTATTTATTATTCAGGGCAATGAAGTCATTAACAAGATTTGTTTTGTAATTATTAATGAACAAAAGTGTGATACAATAGAAATAATTTAAATAATAATATAAATATTATAGAACCATAAAAAATTATTATCTTAATTGTGTATAATATCATATGTATTTAACTTACCATATTATTCCATTACATAAATTTATATCGTTGTTCATATAGGTAGAAAAACCATCTGAAACCAGAAGAACCTATAATCTATGGTTTACTATGTTTAAGAAAAGGGTTATTCATTAATAATATCATTGATATAGAATACCAAAGATATAAATTAGATGGTTTATGTTGGTGAGTCATATGTTTTAAATATTTATGTTTAATAAAAGTCTATGTGAAAAATGAAATATGTCACATTATGTGGGAGTAGTCTGCACACAATCTTGGTCAAGATGTTCATATTTCATGGAACTAGATGAATATAAGTAATGATTTATAATTTAATTTTCATAATAATGATAAAAATATAATATTAATCCATAAAATAACCCTTTTTAACTTACCATAGAAGGAGGTAATGAAAAATAAAATATGTAATTCATGGAAGTTGTGGTCTGCCCCTATTAATGGTGGCGTTTTATTGTATAAGTAAAAGGGAAAGAGTAGTTAATGATTATACGATCATACTCAGAAAAATATAATAACATTAATATTATAAATTTAATTATAAAATAATGAATAAAATATATCTTAGGGAGATGAAATAATAAAGAATAAATTTAATAAAAATGTTTATTTTTTAACAATTACCTTACTCCATGCAAACAAAATTTGAAAAAAATGACCAAGTCTTGGGATGGTGGTGTTTTGAAGATTCCGAAACCACTATCATGTGTCTAGAAATTTTTTTGATGTAGTTTGAGAGAGGTTTGGTCAAAATAAGTAGATTTTTATGTGAGGAGAGTGGGGTGGTGAGGGATCCATTTATAAGGGGGCTGGGGAGTTGTATTTTTATAATAATATCAAAGGAAAAGTCACTAATACAGGTTTAAATAAATTTAAAATTATAATTCAATGGAATATATTATAGGGTATTAACTATTAATACACATAAATTCATTTTTAAATATGTTGTTAAAAAATTTTAAGTCTTTTACTCTTGTATTCTTTAGTTTTACCAATTTTTTTATTTTTTATGTTCAATAATTTTTACCAACGTAATTTAATTTTATTTCATTAAAAATAATATGGTCCTTATTAAATAATATATATCTAATTTTTTAATATATGACGTCATTTATTTAAAATACTATTTTTATGGGTGATAAAAAATAAATGAAATATTAGTGCATATAACACATAAAAAGAATTTTTAGAAAAAGTATGTTTATAAATAAAAAAATGATTAAAATATAATTATTAATGTTATAAAGTTATATGAAATAAATTAGTTTAATGGTAAAAATATATGAGTTACGAATATCTCAAAAAAACCCACAACCCAAATCCACATTTAGGAAACAAATTTAAAATAAATCAACTAAAAATATTTTTTATTGAAATGAATATAAATTAAATTCAAAATTACAAAAATGGGTTATGCAAATGTATCATCTTTTTTTAAAATGGATAATTTTAGTAAATAAATATTTTTTATAGAAAAAATGTTATATATTTCATTAATAATTCTTATATCATGATAAATTCATAAATTCTAAATTATTTGTAAAAAAAATTATTTTTCATTATTTATCTAAAAGTAACTTATTTTATAAAAATCCCAAAAAATTTCCTATAAATATTTTTATAATGTTGAATCCAGAAATTATATTCATTTTTTTAATAATAATTACATAGTATATAGTATTTTAACGTTTAATTTAAATTATAAAATATAAATTTTTATATTATTTGTAGATATGTTTTTCTAATTGGAAAACACAATAAGAAAAAATATACACCAAATTCAATAGAAAGGCAACACACTCAAGGTCGATAAAAGAATAACGACTCGGATAATCAGAAGTCAAAAATGACATGTAGAGTAATTGATGGATTCCATGACATGTAAATATTTACATATTAGAAATTTTTTATCCATAAATGAAATGATAATGTTGTAACTTATTTGAATCACTAAAAGTGTGAAAAATATTAACACCTTCTTCCATATTTAGGGTAGTTCCCTATATCTTGCACAACGTACCTAGGAATAGAAAAATAAATTGATTGATTTTGATTATTTTAATTGTAATATAAAATAAACTACTAAAAAATAGTGTTAATATATTATTTATATCAGTAATATATTTAATGAAAATAAATCAATAATAAATTTAATTTTTTAATATAAAATTATATAGAACATAAAAACTAAAAAATTCTAAAAAATAATTCTAAAAAATTAAATTACATTAATATTTATTGGTTTATACTTTTACAAATTATAATTGAAATGGTATTAAACATGACTTTTTAATTCATTATACATGGATTTTAAAATGTGGCTACTTATATTTTACCCACTAATTCCTTGGCCACATAATAATGGTATCATTTAATAATTATAATATTATATTCATAAAAGGTATCACATTTTTTCAAATTTATTTTTCATGAGAAGAAAGATATTCAACATAGTTCTTATTTTAAAAATAATGACTTATTGGATTCATGGTGTGTAACATTCCCCCCAAAATAAATTAAAAAATTGACATTTGGTTTAATAAAAACTAATGATAATAAATAGTTGTACGTATTAGATAAAAAACATGATATAAAATTAATAAAAAGATTCCACATTCATTAACATGGTTGAGTCAAGAAATAAATAAATAATTCTTATTAATAGGAATATCCACAATATTGAGATTATTTCCAACCATTGGACACAAGAGTCCCTCATTATTCTTTATAAAGAACCATATTATTGAATTTTTTTAAAAGAAGATTCTAATCACGATTTAATTGATAGATTATAATATATTGATATGAATGTTTATTTCCTTATTCTAAAAAATATTTTTTAGGATATATTTATTCAAAAAATACATTTACAAAAACAAATTATATTCATATAAGTGAATAATAACATGCTTTTCAAGAGGTGCATTCCCAGAAAAAATCATATTTGGATACACTAATCATAAAACTCGATGTTTTATCTGATAGTTAAATTATGAATCATTGGTGTGGGGATTTTACACTGTTATAAAACATTTTTATATTCTATTGTTTCTAGATTCAATCATAAATAACATACCCATAACTCTATAGTGGAGGATAAGTGTACCCATTAATTCCTTTCTCTAGAAAATAAGTCATCAATATCTTCAATAAATTTTCCAAACATGATATATTTCTACAAATATCTCATGTAATACTTTTCTTCATAACATGGTTAAATAATAACTTAATAAGGGTGAGATAAGACACTATGTAAGTGAATGAATATAGAATAATCTATCATAGGATAAATAAGTTATGACAAATATGGAAGGAAGTAAATGATATCAAATAAATCAATATGACTAATCACATGATGTTGAAATTAATCTATAGATGACATAACGATATAAATATTCATAATGATAAATATAACATGTCTTATAATAATAACGTTTCTAATTTCAGACATCATGATCATATAGATAATTCATTCTTATAAAGAATCACAAAAATATCAATAAGTCCTCATGATAAAGCATCATCAATAATTTTCATTGAATTAACTAAAAAATTAGGCTTCTTTAATCTGTTAGACCTACTAATGAATCTATAGGATATTTAGGGAACTCCCTTCACTAATTTAATCTTGTTAATTCTCAATATGAATATAAAGAGTAAAAATATAATACACATTAAAATTTCATTAGTAACCAATAAAAATCAATATTATAATTATAACATATGAGATTTCAATACATTCCCAAATAAATAAATAGAATAACATGATCACAATCCATCAAGAGGAGCTATTTGATGGTATAAATAAAACATATACCATGTTTAATGTATTAATTTTTATGTATGATGACATATATGAGAAGAACCTTAAAATTAATAAAACTTTTATAGGTATCATTTAAGAACAATCCAATAGTGAGATTGATTAATACCATTAGTTCAACTGATGAAACAAACAATATGACATATTTTTTGAGTTATTATGTGAATAATACTCATAATTAGGTAAACAAATATTATAATAAAGTGGAAAAATAAATTAAATGATACTTTTGTTTTTATAAAACATTTTTAACAATTATATACAAAGTGAACATTTTGAGTCACTTTTGAAATTCAGTTATAAGAGATAGCTGGGAAAAAATTCATAAAAACTACTTTAAAAAGAATCCAACTAGTAGATCCTATAAACATACATGATTTTTTTTCATAAAAAATAAGTAGTTGATGATAAAAGAAATATTGATAATATATCCCAAATATTATTGGATGTTATCCTCACCAACTTAGGCCACTAATGGTGTTATTTTTTGCATCTTCTATATTTTATACTACTACATTGGGCTTGTGTTAGATCATCTTAATATATGGAGAATTTTTAACTAAAGGTAATTGAATTTTTATGATATGAGAGATTTTATGCCCACTTTTTATTTTATAAATTATGTGCATTTATTTTTCTATTTAACAAAAAATTTGAAAATATGCCGAATGATATCATGGAATGCGAATTATTTTGATTAATGAATGATATGAAATGAATATTTGATAATTATAGTGGATTACTCGGTTTTTATACCTTGTATCCTAATTCAAGTAGATGTCATTAGAAATATCTACTAAACCCATTTTTTTATTGTAGTAGTTTCTTTAGACCTATTTACTATATGGATATTGATTATTTGGGATAATATAGGCCTGGCTACCCCTTGGATCCATATTTTTGGGAATCTTGTTGGAAATGGTACTTTTAATTACTCTGAGGACACCAAACAAGTTATTAATGACTTTCCATCAAGTTATTCATAAGGCTCTACATGGATTCATTGGTCATATATAACATGGACTCAACAATTCATTGTATAAATATATGATTAATCATCTAGGCCATTATGGGTGACATTGATTAAATTATATAGGATGGTGTGGATTATTTTATGATTAAGGATAACGTGGAACATCCATTGTGGATTAGTTTATTTATTATTTACAATTATCCTGAGATTAATGTTTATTGATTTCCCTTGAACCTTGGAATGGGTGTTTGAATATTCCTGATCTAATGGAAAAAATCATATTACATTTATCACATTATCATTGGGAACATAACTTTATTTTCTTGATATAACTATTATTATATAACACACTTCTTAGCTTGTTATACAGAGGAGATATTTCTTATAGAAACTATTGGTGGTGGATTTCTATGTTTTATCTCAAACCCTATATACTCTATCAGTTGGTAACCATATATACTATATGAATGTAGATAGGTACCGGGGGTATTGTGCAATGTATGATGATATATTGGTTGTTCTTAGAAGTAGGTGATCACAATACGAATCTGGAATTGTAATAATACCTTGATAAAGTAATTTTTTATATTGTATTTTTGATGTGATTCATGTATTTTAATTGAGAATTATATACCTATTTTCCTAATTTTTAGAGTCATTACATGAGATATTATTTAGTATACGATATTACCCTTATCATTGTGTATTTATTATAAATATTTGGATGTTTATCTTAGTTCTGTTTTTCTGTTATTATATCTACTTCAAATAATGACTATTATTATTATTTTGTTGTGTTAAAATATTACATGTGGGCATAGTCTCCCCACAGATACACCAATTACCTCACTACTAGTTGGAAGCCTCTTGTATATGGGGAGGTTCAGTTGAGGATATGTGACCCACCATCTTGGGGAACTGTTTAGTGTCACCTTGGTCTAGAAATTTAAAAGTGGTATCAGGGAGTGATTTTTTGGTATTTATTATTTTGGGAAAACAGTTATTTAATTTTAAATGAATTTTAATTTGGTAGTGAACTTTGTCTGGGAGTAGATAACCCACATACATGAAAATGAAAAATTCCCTAGAACAATTTTTTTCATATTTCTTTAATTATAGTTTATATTATTCCGTTGTTGGGTGACACACTTGTGTTTTGATGTTTATTATGATTTGGATTTTAATGTTTCCTGATGATATGTCGTTCTATATATCATGAAAAATTATAGGAACTATATAGAATTCCCATTATATGTATCATGTTATTCAATATATGATGTATTGTTTGGCAGCATAAAATTTTAATGTGGTCCTTGCTTGATATTTCTATGATTTTGTAACATTGTGAGAAGGAAATGGAGAAACATAGTTAGAAATGAGAATTCCCAATATAACCTAAAAATCATATTTGATATTAGGTTACATCGAACACTCTATGTAGTTATCTATGGTACATTGGTTCATGTACCATCCAATGCATGGACTAGAATGTGTTATTGTTCTGATTAAGTAGATTACATACTTGTGTGAAAGCATTTTATAGGACCTTATGTATCAGAAGTGGTTACCCATTATTTTTAAACATTTAAATATAACTATATAAAATAATTAATTTAAATTAACTTGAATAGAGGAAACATGGATGTTGACCTAGACTCGACATTATAGTGCATAGTAAGTATTATCTTTGGTTCATTTTATAGAGACTTTTTATACCATATCATAGATTAATAAGCATGAAGAGGGGTGTTTCTTTTATATAGGATGTATCCAACCCATCCTATACTATTAAACTGAAATCTTAACATCATCTATATTTTTGTGGTGTGTGATTGGTATTTTAGACATATTCCTCCATAAAGACCTCAAGTCATATGCTATGAGGGTTGTGATGGCCATACCTTAAAGATGGTTCAACATATAATAAAATTAGATCCTATAATAGTGAATGTTGTGGAACCAATAATTTAAATATATATGGGAGCTAAGGAACAATTCTGTCAGAATTTTTATCAATTCAGGTGGATTATTCAATGAACACCACATCTAACCTCATCAATGAAAAATATGACATGTGTGTTCCAAAATCAGCATCCTCCATGGTTGTTTAAATGATAATGATCTATAGGCCACTGATATATGGATTGAGACTACCATTGACGTCATTAATAATCCATATAAACCTCATTATATGATATTTATCCTCATGACATCAATTTTTTAAGGGTAATAGAAGAACTTTTGAGATGTTTTAAACTTAGGCGAGACACCCTGCTATATGGTTTGGGGTTATTTCTAAACTAGCATTTATGATTATTTATTTTCAACGACCATGATAAATCAATGAAAAAGTGAGTTAATGTGTTTGGTACATGGCACACTATAAATATCATGGTGTTTTAAATAATATTTATGTAGCTTAAGTATTTTGTGTCTATTTATCATTATAATGAGTATTTGAGGGAGAGATGGTGTATGGAATGTCACATACAAGATTTTTTATCATCAATAAAATTTTTTATTTGACTATTGTTATTGATATACAATATTAGGTGATATTCACTGGAATGAACATGAGGGGTGTTGGGGGTGCATAGCACATTAGTTCAGTCTCTCTAAAGAGTAATTTAATGTCGAGTGGTAGGAAGATCCATTTTAATAATCCTCACATTAGGAATACCAGAAAATATATTAATGTTTTAAGTGTTTTCTTCTTCCACGTGGCTCAATGGTATGTACATGTGTGGAATCAATGTGAAAGAGACCTAGTTGAGTGTCGATATTATGGCATGGTGGCAATAATACTTCATTTTTTGAATTATCTTCCCTCCAGTAGTTAGTGTAAGGGGAACAAATCTTACTTAATTTCAACACTAGGATTCCAAGTTCTACATTAGGATTAGATCTGCAGTAGTGGTAGTCATTTCGGATGAGTTAGTTTCCATGGATGGGAAATCCAAGAACTAGTTGTACCTCGATAGTAGTATGGATTGGCCCCTAGTAGTGAGGTTGTGTCATATGGTTGTGATCTAGTTTAGATATATTCCGTACGGCCTACCAATATGTTGTAGATCATCAAGATTCTTTTTGTATGAGGTATGAGATTATCATCCTCTACTTTGGTATCTACTAATTTTTTATATAGGTTCATGTCATAGTTTCATAAATGATCCAACTTTGGAGATACATGGCCTCATTGATCAGTTTTATGATGGAATTAAGATATTTTAAATGCATTTTATGTTTAGAAAGGATGATAAATACTAGTGTAGGGGGTTCCCACTTTATATTGTTAGCTTTCACATCGTATGTGATATTTGTTCCACATGGAGACACGTTTTGACCAAATACATGGGAGAGAAATTGATCCCATGTCAAATATTATCATTGAAGGGTGGCCTTCACTTCTCTAGTGGGGGAGGTTTTTTTCAAAATGATGAATTGTATGTATATGTATGAGGTTTTGGAAAAAACATCAAGTGATGGATGGGATAACATACCAGATTTGCAGTTTACATCTTGATGATCGGGGAGCAGTTATAAGGAACCTTTCTCCTATGATTTATTATATCAAGAACATTTTTAAAAAAGAATTTACTTATTTACATCTTGATAGATAGATAGATTATACAATCAATCACATATCTGGGGCTGCACTAATATCCACTTTTCCATATAGGATATCTAATAAAGAGTTGAAGGAGCTCAAAAGGAAGATAGAGAAAACTGTTGAACAGTATTTATATGACATATAACTTATATGTGGGTTTCACATTTCCTTTTATTAATGATGACCGAACTATTAGGATATTTTTTTATCTAAAATTGAACTAGTTGAAAATTAATAACTACTATCTTATTCCATGGTAATATGATATTTTTTACCAGATCTAAGAAGCAAGGGGTTTCTTGAAAATTTATTTGTGATTGGGTTATCATTAGGTACATATTAATCTTAAGAACATACTTGGTAAAACATATCATAGAATATTTAGTCTATATGAGTTTTGGGTAATGTCATTTGGTCTCATGAATGTACCAGTAGTTTTCATGGTGATAATGAGCCCTTTTTTCCATCGTTATCTAGATTAATGTTTGGTAATTTTAAAAGATGATATCTTAGTGTGTTTTCAAAATTAACATGACTATGCCAAATATATTTGAGTTAATTTTAGATACACTATGAGAGAATCAGTAATATTTTCTTATATAATTGTTCCACATCAGAATAGATATAATTTAATTTATGTGTCAAAATATCTCATAGATAGGTGTGTCAGTTTCACTATAGAAGGAGAGATAAATAGTTTCTTTGATGTATTACGAGAATTCCATTAGAATTTTATGTTTTAGGGATATCTATATATTAAAGGTATTTCATACAATATTTCTAATTCTTAGAAGAACCCCTTATAGAATATGATAAGAAGGGTTTTAGTTTTGATGGACAGATACATGTAAGATTTCCATTCATGAGATGAAAGGGAGAATGACTTTATCATTGATCTCGATCATTCTGGATATGGGAAGGATATAAACAATGTATTGTGAGGCATTATGTATTAAACAAAAAGATGTTATGATAAAGGAGTAGTGAGACATAGCATATGGGTCTCATTAGTTATGGTCACACAAAAGGAATTACCTAAAACATGATACTGACTAAGCTGTTGCTGTACATGACTTGCGCAATTGAACTAATTAGTTGCATATAAATAATTTTGTGGTTGACAGAGACCAAAAAATAACTATGTATATATTTAGACAATGTGACTTAAATATTAGGTATCAAAGGTGGGATGAGTACCTATTGTATTTTGACATCGAGGATACATATACTTTGAGAAATATAAATGTTATTTTCGATGCACTATGTATGTGTACATAGATACTGATAGTCAAGGAGGAAAATTTCGAGTAGAAGATTATGGTTTTGTTCACTATGATTCATTTGGAGGTGTATTAAATTAATGATAATACTTTTTTCACATCTTTAGTGATGAATTATACTCTAATATATAGAGTGATGATGCGATAGTTATCTAATTAAGAGTGCCTAGTATTACGAGAGGGTGTGGAAAGGGGGATCCACCTACTTGTCAGACTGTGGGTGAGGAAGAATTTATGTGTGTTAATGGTCAAAAATGGGATTTAAATGACATGTGTGGAGAGATAATACAATATATTCATTCCGTTATTTGAGAAATACATCCTTGAATATGCCAAGATGTATCGTGATTTAAATCAATGATATAGGTAGTTATGAATCAAAAATGAGATACCTAGTTTTGGCATGAGGTGTTTCCTGTGTAAACTGGTGATGGAGAAAAATTCATGGCTAGAATGGAATTTATAGTTGTTACCCATATCTGAGTGGAAATGAGATGATATTATGATAGATTTCATTACTAGGTTGTGGAGGTCATCTTGAGGTCATGATGATCTTTGACTTGTTATAGAGAGGATCATACAGGTCTCTTATATTATGTTGATTAGGGAGATATCATATGAAAATGATCTTGGGGGGAAATATACATTTAAGATAATGTTTCATAATTGGTTTCCTTATAAAATTTTATCATATAGTGATACTGAGTTTACATCTGTATTTTAAAAGAGTCTCCAGAGGGTGTTGGGTACACAGGCACTTCTGAGCACACCATACCACCCTCAAACATTTGGAAAGGCATAGGCCACTATATGGGTTCCAAAAGGCATGTTGAGATCATGCATAATTGTTTTTGTCACGACCCGTCCTCGGGGCCCGTGTCATGACTACCCCAAGCCTGGCATCCATAGGCTAGGGCTGGTGACTAGAACCAAATGAGTAAATCCCAATAAAAAGAGAAGGCATTGCCTTTATATAATTAAACATACACAACAGAGTATGCAAGTGAAGAAAAAACTAAGTAAAACTGAGTACAAATTTAATTACGAAAAAGTAAATGGGCCAGTATAAAAACCCAACTGAAAGTACAGTACAACTAAGAAATAAAGTACAACAACAGTGAATTAAAGCGGCAACCACTGATTCGTCCTCCGGATATCCCACCTAAAGTGTGGGTACAGACGGTCTCCTCAACTCTCTGGGTCTGGTCGTCCGCTCCGTGTTCGTCCCGTCTAGTGGTCCACCTCTGGGTATCGTCTAGCTCCACAAGCCTCTACCTCGATCAGTGATGTATGTCGTCTACATCCAACACAACATAGTCCAGGCATAGCCCATGCAGGGGTGTGTATACGATACTCAGTAGGGACCCCGAGACCCCCGAAGTTCTCCCAGAATCCACGATGGATAAACCAAAAAGGGAAGATAAAAACAAAAAGTATCAACCAACACTACTTAGGTATATTCCAATACATATACCTAAGTCATCAATCTCAGTTAGGCTCCATCTTCCGATCCCAAGAACAATCCAGTCCACACAAGAAATAAGACAATCATGCCAATGATAATGATTGAAAGAAAAGACTCAGTTCACATAGGTATACTACTCACAAAGAGGGGTGGAGATGATTTGATGTGGCCTATGTATCATCTCCCCTTCTAAACCCACATAGGATCCATGTACAGAAGTCATCGCTTCCGAACCCACGTAGGTTCCAAGTACAGTAACCATCGCTGCCCAACCCACGTAAGATACAAGTATAGTCGTCATCACTGCCGAACCCACAGAGGGTCCAAGTACAGTCATCCTCGCTGCCGGACCCACATAGAATCCAAGTACAGTCATCTTCGTCGTCGAACCCATAAGGGATCTAAGCACGGTAGTCGTTGCAGTCACAGCCTGCTCTAGGGTTCCCGCACACAGCGTACTCGATTCTGGGAGGGTCCGCTTCTCGAGTAAAGGGGGTTCAAAACATCAATAGTCATGATGTCAAGATTTGATGTATCCCAAAGTTCTGTCTCGTCAAAAGAACTCAACGCGATAGGCAGCGCATCAAATGGACGCACAGTCTGAGAGATATTGGTTTTTTCGTTACAGGGGCCCGGTTGGAAATATGCTCATTCCAAACCATGCCGTTTTCCAAATTTTCCCAAAACTCACTTTGAGTATCACAAAAAAGATCTTCTCGTCGTATGGGTGCTTGTGCTGTAGACGGTGCGTTGACTGTACTCGCGGTCTTTACGAAATTCACGTTTACGTGAAAAAAGGCCCAGTCTGTTAGGCCCGATGGGCTGACAGCTCGGTGAGTCACGCGGCCTGGCACGTGGGTCATGGATCAGCTCGGTGGGGAACTGATGGGTGCGGCCTATCTGGCCAGGCTCACAGGCCGATCGGTCCAAGGGGGCCCGACCCCCTGCTGTCCAAACCGGCAGCGTCTTATCGTGCTGCCCTCCCAAATCGGCCGTCTTCGCCAACCAGCCTTCTGGCACAAGCAACCTGAAAGGGCAGGCCGAAGGTTATCCAGCATGGCGCCCTCCTTGTGCCACGTCCTTTCTCTGCCCATCCGGCCGATGGGTCGGTCGGTCATTTCGCCAAAGCGACCCACAAAGCGGGCCGCGGTTCCCACTTCACAACCTGCGCGACGATGCCGGCTTCCTCCGTTGTGGCCTACGCTGGCTGCGTCTCCGCATCCCCAACCCACTGTGACGGTGTCGTGCTTCTCCCACCACGGCCTATGCTTGGCGGCAGCTTCTCTTAGCGTGCGCGACGGAGGTACTTGAACCGCCGGTTTCTTCCACATTCTGCCTTTGATCGTCGATTCCAAAATAATTAAGTTCAAGCGGAGGGTCGTCGGGCCATGTTCATTCGGCATGCGCCCTCCGCATTAAGAAATATCAATTGGCCAAGACAATCAAGGTTATTCAATGACAAACTGAGGCACAAAATTAATCCATTAAAATTGAACATAACCCCTAGCTCAATAATTGATGTCGTACGTCGAGCCTCATGGAAGATGGCGTCGCGGGGGGAGGATTTTTAGACGATGTTAGTGTGCATCGTCGTTCATTGTGAAACTGTCATTATTTGTTGAAGAGACATCATTCTTCGTCGAGAGAGGATTTCTCTTCTTCTTACCACAATAGTTCTCTCAAATCTTCCCTAACCCAACGTGTGCCAAAATAAAATAATAGGCTAAACTATTATTTTATTAACATGGGCAATTATAATTTCAAAATTCAGACCACTCAATTAATTAATTGAAGACGGTTAATTATTTAATTATCATGTGATGGAATGAATTAAAGAGGGAAAGTGAGGGAGAGGAAGAGTCCACATTTAAGAGGAGTTTACAAATTAAATAAGGGGGCTAAAGAGTTTAGGGTAAGGTGAAGGGCTGGGGCTCGTGTGGGCCCCACCTTTCAATAATCCACACATGGGAAGTTGGGTGGGTTTGGGCCCCACCAACAAGTTCCTATTGGGAGTAGTTAACCTCAATAGATATAATATAAAATTGTTCCAACAATTTTATTTACTTCTAAATTAAACCCCAAATCCTCCCATGGAAACGCAGCTACGGTAATGGTCCCCTTAAGAAATTATCGGCATTCAGTGTTCATCGGTAACCTTGGATTTCAATTCTGAGCACCAATTAAAACGATAGAAAACCCTTCTCATTCGTTCATTGAACGTACCTGAGCTAAACGTCGGATATTGATTCCGGGTACATCGGGCCTTAGAATAAAGTGATGTCAGAAGCCACTGACTCGTACAATTCCAAATTATTTAAGAAAAAAATTTCCTTGAAATTTCAGTGTCTTTACATTACTCCCACCTCTTGGATTTACGTCCCTCTAAAGCTACAACATAAACTAGGGAACTAAATGAGGGTACTATGCACGCATATGTACCTCTTGCTCCCATGTTCTCTTCAGGAGGTTTTTGTGATGTCATTATATGTACACGAGAGGAATCGACCATCCACGTAGGGCCTGCTCCTGTCAATCCTCGATATCCACTGGGACCTCTGTGAATGTAGCCCCATCATCGATGTCTAGCACCCCATGATCAATGATGTTGGTCTAGTCATGCATGTATCTCCTCAGCTAAGATAATGGAAGACGTCATGCACCCGGTGCAACTCAGCTGGAAGGGCCAGGTGGTAGGGCACCTCGCCTACCCTGCTGAGGACTTGGAAGGTCTTGATGAAGTTCGAAGATAACTTGTTGCCCCGGACAAATATTTGTAATCCACGTCGAGGTGAGACCCATAAGAAAACGTGGTCACCATCCTCGAAGTCCAGTGGTCTCTGTCTTCTATCAGAATATGACTTTTGTCTGTTCTGTGTAGTCCTCATCCGCTCTTGGATGATCTGCACCTTCTCCGTCATAGCCTGAACCATTTCTGGTCCTACAAGTGCTGAATCCCTAGGTTCAGTCCTCCACAGAGGTGATCTGCAAGGTCGGCCATATAGTGCCTTGTATGGTGCCATCACGAAGGTGGAGAGGTATCTGTTTCTGTACGCAAACTCCACTAAGGGTAGGTGATCCTCCCACCTGCAACCAAAGTCATGGAAACATACACGGAACATGTCCTCAAGTGTCTTAATGGTTCTCTCTATCTGGCCATACATCTGAGGATTAAAAGGTAGTGCCCAGGCATAGATGCATCCCAAATGCCTCCTACAACCCCTTCCAAAGCTGGGATGTAAAGAGTGTGTCTCGATCAGAGATGATAGATGATGGAAAACCATGATGCCATAAAATCTCCAGAATGTAGAGGTGTCCCAAGATCTCTACTGAGCCCTGCTATCTGATCGGTAAGAAGTGGGCCGACTTGGACTGTTGGTCGAAGATCGCCCAGATAGAGTCGTGTCCCCTGGATGTACGTGGTAACCCCATCATAAAATCCATGGATATCCCATCCCACTTCCACTCTAGAACCTCCAACGGGTTGTACCAAACATGTTGGTACCTGGTGATCCGCCTTCACTTGTTGGCAAGTGAGGCATCGTGCAACGAACTATAATACAACCTTCATCATACCCGGCCTCCAGTGTTGTCATCTAAGGTCATGATACATGTTCGCCACTCATGCATGTACCTCTAGAGGGGAAGTGTGAGACTCCCTCAACACTTCCTCCTGCAATAGAACTGGTACCATGGTAAGTCCCCTGAAGAAGATTTCGTGCTCTCCTCCTTCAAAAAATCTATCAGGAGCATGCCTTGTGGAAATATGAGCACGTCACGTCTCACAGTCAACGTCCCCATGTTGTGCCTCTATGACCCGCTGAAGTAGTTGGGGAGTGACTGTGAGGGACTGTAGAAAGGCTTCCCCATCTCTATCCACACAGGATATCTGCAAAGCGGATAACTTCTCTATTGTCTCTCCATGTAGCTGAATGCCAGATCTCCTACTGAGAGCATAAGATACTAAATTTATAGACTATCTCATAGTCATAGTCCTAGAAGAACTCGAGCTATATCCACTATCTCAGGTTCAGTTCCTTCTTTGAGAAATTGTACTTGAGACTCTGATGGTCATAGTAGAATGTAAAGCGCTCTCCCATTAAACAGTGCCACCACATCTTCAAGGCGAAGACCACTCCTGCTAACTCCAGCTCATGGGTAGCGTAGTTCTGCTTGTGATGCCTCAACTATAGTGAACCATAGGTGATCACTGCCCGCTCCTGCATCAGGACACAACCATGTCCGGTCCCTGATGCGTTGTAGTAAACCACGTACCACACACCCTCCGGTGGTAGCATCAAGAGGGGCGCACTGGTGAATCTATTCCTCGGCTATTGGAAGCTCTACTGGCATATATATGACCACACGAAGGGTTTCCCCTTCTTCGTCAAAACTGTAAGTGGAGCTGCAACTCTAGAAAAGTCTGGAAAAAATCTCCAATAGTACCCAGCCAGACCTAGGAAACTCCACACCTCCATCATGCTCCTGGGTGGCACCCAAGAAAGTACTGCCTAGATCATCGTAGGATCCACTACAAGACCTGCCTCCGAGATGACGTTCCCCACAAAGTGAACCTCTCGAATCCAGAACTAGCACTTAGAGAGATTACCATTTAAGTTGGTGCTCTCAGAGTGTGTCCTATATAACCTATAAGTGGTAGTGTGCTCATCCTCAGTAGTCGAGTAAATCAGTATTTCGTCGATGAATAATACGAAAAAAAGATCGTGGTAAGGCTGGAAGATCTGGTTCATGAGACTCATGAACACTGCTGCTGCATTGGTTATGTCGAAGGGCATAACCAAGAACTCATAGGGGCCATATCGAAACTTGAAGGCCGTCTTATGCACATCCTCATCTCGAACTCTGAGATGATGATAGTATGACCTGAGATCTATCTTCGACAACCATCTTGCTCTGTTGAGCTAATATAATAGGTCATCAATCCTCGGGAGTGGGTACTTGTTCTTTACGGTCACCTGATTTAGGCGATGGTAGTCGACACAAAGTCGTAAGATCCTACCCTCCATCTTAGTGAATAGAATCGGAGAAGCCCAGGGTGAAACACTAGGTCGAATGAATCCTTTTTTTTGTAAGTCCTCCAGCTATACCCGCAGCTCACGAAGGATGGGGGGAGCCATATGACATGCTGGAGTGGATATCGGTTCTGTCCCAGGGTACATGTTAATGTAGAAATCTACCTCTCTACGAGGAGGTAGTCCTAGAACATCATCAGGAAAAACATCTACATACTAATCCACCACAATAGGAAAACTCAGACTCCTCACATCATCCACTCCTAGGATGAGACTAGCCAACTAATTTGTGATCGACTGCCCTCTCCTCTGCATAATCCTATCCTGCATTGCAAATGCTTCCTTCTCACTAGTGAATGTGAACCTGGTCCCATCTGTGCGGACACAACGCACGTTGCACCTAAAACAGTCGATCTGGTCATGGACTGTAGATAACCAATCCATACCCAAGATGACGTCGTAAGTACTCGATGCCTCTACAAGAATATCTCAGCCAAATCTCTCACCTCCTAGAGTAAGATCACACTACAGGCACTAGTGCGTAATCATCGATTCTGCTCCCATAGGAGTATCTAGTTGTATGGATCGAGCCAACAGATCCGTCCAAATCTCTGAGCTCCGAACAAGGGCAGTGGAAATAAAAGAATGACTCTCTCATGTGTCTATAATAACTGCAGAAAGGGTGGAGTAGACACAGATAGTACCTCGAATGAACTTAGGTGCACCATGGTCGTATGCGTCGACTGCCTGGAGATGAGCCTACCCCTGTCAGCCAGCTCCCGATGGTCGGGGTGGTCCTCCGAGTGGTGGCGGTGGTAGAGCCTCGAAGCGTCGTCCACCACGTGCTGCTCGGACAACTCCTCTGTGTCATCCGCCTGCTCCCTACAGACTGCTACGGTCGAACCGCAGCCTCTACCTGGGAGGTCCCTCTACTGTCTTCTGCTCCTTTGCATGGCAGGTCAGGCAGTCACGAGCTATGTGGCCCTACCCACCGCATGCATAGCACTGAGTACCCCCCCCCCCCACCCGTATGGATGGCTCCACTATATGTTCCCAAACACATCCGAACCAGAATCTTGGGGTCACCCACCTGATGGCCTTGTCCGCTTGGACCTCTATGACATCTGTCTACTGCCGGCTGCAGAAGACTCCTCTATGTATCGCCCTACGGTGGGTCTAACTACTGGAATAGGCTCAGCAAGAAAGCTCTCCACAAGAAGGGCTCACTCCAGTACTCCTGTCTGCGTCATAATACTGAGGGAGACCATCGAATCCCTGATCTCATGCCTCAGTCCCTGTTCAAAGGTGCAGGGTCAGAAGAATGGGTCATGTACCATGTCTGTAGAGTAGTGCGAAAGGTCGGTAAATCTCGGTGAGTATTGGGCTAATGTCATGATGCTTTGCCGCAACTGTAGTAACTCCTAGAAGCGCACTGCACTGACGGTGGCGGGAAAAAACTCCGAACGAAAGAGTCTCTCGAAGTCTATCCAAAGTAGTGATGCCTCGTCGTTCACTTATAGCATCACGCTCCACCATCTACCTGCTACTGCGTGTAGGAGACTCATGGTAAGTATCACCATAAGGTATATGGGTGTCCCTACCAATATGAAGACACTGACGATAGCCTCCATCCAATCCTTGGCTGCCTAAGTATTCATCTCTCTGCATAACCTCGGTGGCCTCTCTCACTAATACATGTTCAACGCACTCAGGTGGTGGTAAATCTACGCTGATGGGGATGGTGGTATCGGTGGCCCAGTGGGTAGTGGTAACGCTGGTGCCTCTTCTGTAATGGGGCCCTGCACCGAGGCATCGTCGCTCGGTGGGATGCCATCCCGCACGTAACTAGGAACCCTAGATGGATGCCTTCGTGGGGCCATCCTGAGAAGAAAAAGGTGCGCCACAGTTAGTACAATATACCTGGTGAGCTGACACAAAGTAATTAGAAAGAAAACATTTGAAACACACATGTAATAAATGTTTTCGTGTACTGATTCTGAAATCATTATTCAGGGTCCTGGTGTATAGATATGTTGGCCACCGCACCAACACTGGGATCCCTATACTGATAACCACACTCTATACTCTAAACACTATTGGTTTACAGAAATAAATTATCAGAGTCCTGAGTTCTGCGGTAGAACCGACTCCTTTGATGCCAATTTTTTATGACCCATCCTCGGGGCCCATGTCGTGACTACCCCAAGACCACCTTCCATAGGCCAGGGGCTAGCGACTAGCACCAAAGGTGTAAATCTCGATAAAAAAGGGAAGGAATTTCCTTTATATAAGTAATCATACACAATAGAGTACGCAAGTGAATAAAGCACAAAGTAAAACTGAGTACAAAAGTAAGTCCTGAAAAGTAAATGGGCTAGTATACAAACCCAACTGAAAGTACAGTACAACTGGGAAATAAAGTACAACATCAGTGAAGTAAAGTGGAAACCACTGAGTCGTCCTCCGAATATCCCACCTAAAGGGTGGGTACAGACTGTCTCCTCAACTCCCCGAGTTCGGTTTTCCACTCCATGTACATCTCGTCTAGTGGTCCACCTTTGGTTACCATACATATCCACAAGCCTCTACCTCGATCAGTGATGTCCATAATTTGAATCCAACACAACGTACTGCGGGCAAAGCCCGTGCAGGGGTGATTATACGATACTCAGTAGAGACCCCGAGACCCCCGAAGGTCTCTCAGAATCCACGAAAGATAAACCACAATGGAAATATACAATCAAAAAGTATCAACCAACTCTACTTAGTTAAATGCCCATATATATACCTAAGTCATCAATCTCATTTCACCTCCATCTTCCGAGACCAAGCACAATCCAGTCCACACTAGAAAGAAGTCAATCATACCAATGATAATGATTGAAAGACAAGACTCAACTCACACAGGTATTCTACTCACGATGAGGGGTGGATATGATTAGATGTAACCTCTGTATCATCTCCTCTTCCGAACCAACGTAGGATCCAAGTATGGAAGTCATCGCTGCCAAACCCATGTAGGATCCAAGTACAATAACCATTGTTGTCGAACCCACGTAGGATCCAAGTACTGTCGTCATCACCGCAAAACCCACAAAGGATCCAAGTACATTCTTCCTCACTACCGAACCCATGTAGGATCCAAGTACAGTGGTCTTCATCATCGAACCCACGGAGGATCCCAGCACGGTAGTCATCGTAGTTGCAGCCATCCCTAGGTTTCCCGCACACAGCATACTCAATTTTGGGAGGGTCTGCTCCTCGAGTAATGGGGGTCGATACATCAAATGTCACGAAGTCCATATTTGATTTATATTGAAGTTTTTTCTCATAAAAAGGAACTCAATGTGACAGACGACGCGTCAAATGGATGCCCTGTCTATGAGATATTTTCTTTTTCGTTCCAGGGGCCTGGTTGGAAATATGCTCATTCCAAACCCAGCCGTTTACCAAAGTTTCCCAAAACACACTTAGAGTATCACAAAAGGACAACCTCATCATATTAGTCCTTGTTCCGTATATGGTGCATCGATTGGATGAAAAGTATTTATGAAATTCACATTTAAGTGAAAAAGGTCCTGGTCCATTAGGCCCGATGGGATGACGGGTCGGGTCGACTCAGTTTTGGAGGGTCTGACCCAGCAAAGGGGTCGGACCAGCCCGGTGAGTCACGCGGCCTGACCTGATGGGCGCGGCCCAGCCCAAAGAGTCGCAGCCCAGCTGTCTCGGCCCGAAGGGAGAGGGGTCCGAGGGGGCGCGACCCTCCCCCCCCGGCTGTCCGAACCGGCGGCCCCTTATGGCGCCGCCCTCACAAACCGGTCGGCTAAGCCGGCTGGCCTTTTGGGGAAAGCAGACCACATGGTCGTGTAGCAAGTTCTCCAGTGCGGCACCCTCCTGGCGTCGCGGACTTGTTATGCCCAACCGGCCGACGGGCCGGACGGTCCTTCCGCTGAAGCGGCCCGCAAAGCGGGCCGCGGTTCCCACTACACAGCCTGTACAACAACGCCAGCTTCCTCGGTCACGACCTACACTGGTCATGGCTCCACATCCCCGGTTTGATGCGACGGTGTCATGCTTCCTCCACCGCAGTCTACACTTGACCGTGGTTTTTCATTGCGTGTGCGACGGTGGCCCTTACGCCGCCATTTTCTTCTGCGTTCAGTCTTCGATCTTCCATTCTAAAAAGAACATGTTCTAGCGGAGGGTCATCGGGTCGTGTTCGTTCGGCCTTCTCCCTCCGCGTTAAGTGATCACAATTGGCCGAGGCAATCAATGTTATACAACGACGAACCGAGGCACAAAATTAATGAATAAAAATTGAACATAACCCCTACCTCGATAATTGATGTCGTGCGTCGAGCATCACAGAAGACGACATCGCGGGGTGAGGTTTCGTAGACGAAGTCATTGTGCATCTTCGTTCTTCATGGAACCAGCATTCTTCTATGAAGATATATTGTTCTTAGTTGAGAGAGGTGTTCTCTTCGTCTTCCCACAAGAGTTATCTCAAATCTTCCCAAACCCAACATGTGCCAAAATAAAATAATAGGCTAAACTATTGTTTTATTAACACAAGAAATTATAATTTCAAAATTCAAACCACTCTATTAATTAATTAAAGAGGGTGAATTATTTAATTATCTTGTGTTGGCATGAATTAAAGAGGGAGAGTGAGTGAGATAAATAGTCCATATTCAAGAGGTTTTTACAAATTAAAGAAGGGGGGTTATAGAGTTTAGGGGAAGGTGAAAGGTTGGGTCTCGTGTGGGACCCACCATTCAATTATCCAAACCTAGGATGTTGGGTGGGTGTGGGCCCCAACAACAACTTCCCATGGGAGGAGTTAACGTCCTTAGATATAAAATAAAATTGTTCCAACAATTTTATTTTCTTCTAAATTAAACCCCAACAATTAACTTCTCCTCCCGTGAAAACGCAACTACGGTAATGGTCCCCTTTAGCAATTACCAGCGTTGCGAGTTCATCAGTGCCCTCAGATTTCAATTCTGAGTGCCGGTTCAAAAGATAGAAAAACCCACTCATTCGTTCACTGAACATACCCGACGTAACTTCTGAAATTTATTCTGAGCACACTGGGCCTCAGAATCATGTTCCTTCAGAAGCCACAGACTCATAAAATTCCAAAGTATTTAAGAAACAAATTTCCTTGATATTTCGGAGTCTTTACAATTATTATGGTTATTGTGAGTGGCATATACACCTTGTTGAGTTCACATACAAAAAAATCTATTCATGATACTATATAGATGGTACCTTAAGAGTCTTTATACGATTGTCGATTATGATCACACTTATGATGGATAGAGGAATGAGAAGAAGAATTAATTAGACCTTGTATCATGAAATAGAATATATTGATTGTAACGATATTCATTAAGAAGATGGATACTAATATAAGTAGACATACATTTTATTCCAATCTTCATTTAATACCTATAGAGTTCATGGATTGTGATTTTTATTTATATATATCTCAACAAGACTGTGATGAAAATGGATTAGGATATCGGTTAAGCATTCACCATGATATGACATGTAATCCATGATTCTAGGGAGATAATGATTATTATCATATCAGTTTTATAAAATTAATATAAATTGATCCATGCATTCCAACTTCAAAGTATCATAGCTACACAATTATCACAATTATAGGTTGAGGTGTTCCTAGAAGTGCATCATGTTCAAATTTTTTTATAGGTGCATGATGGTTATCTATGTACAGTCAAGTACTCTAATACATGTGCTATGGAAACACATCCAATTACAAGAGGATACCTAAGAGTGGGAGGCCTATATATACTATGAGTGTTTAGAGTTATTCTCATACAATTATTTTACACCATTATAATGTAAATTCAGGGATGAATTTATTTATTGGGGGTGATTTCAATATCCCATTTTTTTCAATGAGGTATGAATCATTTTATTTTCATGTGAAATATTTTATATTTAATATTTTGGCTTAGAACATCACGATGAGCCATTGGGTTGGTAGGGTTATTTTTGGAAAAGAAGTTGTAGGGGCTATGGGATGGCTATTGGCCATGTAATTAATATACATTCAATTTGTTAAATGCATGACATGTAATTTCCTAGATAGAACATTTCATATCCTGTAAAGGGATTTTTCTATGATTTTATACAACAATATTTATAAGGAATGTAATGAATTTACATTGGATGTAAATTCCTGAGTTCATTTCATAAAATTTTAGGCATAATAAATATTTTAGATAAAATCACTCACACCTCAATTCACTCTCAATATAGAGAACCCAAGGAAAGAAATATTATTGTTTTGGTTTCCTTTTATGACCCAAAATATTTTTCTCTAATCATTAGTCTTGTTGGATCTTCATTGGTAATTTCTACATGTATCTTGTCTCGTTCATTATTTCTCTTCTCCTCAATGAAGTTCTTTTGGTATATGATCCTATGTCTTATATTAATGGTGTTTTTCTGTTATTAAATGTTTTTTTATGTAGACCGAATCATATGGAAATAGTGGATTATTGTTCAACCATGGGAATATGGGAGGTAGTATATACATTTACCTCAAAGATTTCTATTTTATTTTCTCATTTTTAGTTATGACACACACCACACATTAATCCATTGACACTAAGATGAATTTTAAGCTCTGGTTAAGTGAATTGGAACATTTTAGGTTTTTGTATATTACCTTTGTAATTGTTAGAGGTTGTTAATGCCATCATTGGAAACATATGTGGTTGTCTATTCATCATACCTATTTTATAACTCACTATTGGGTGTCTCTGTCTCCCCATTCTAGTGGGAGAATTTTTAAACAAAAAGGGAATTTAATTGAGTTCATAGTACCGATTTTATGCCTCCAATACATATTTTCAAATAGCTTGGATCAATTTAATTGTTCAAAAAGAAAATGTGAAAATGGGTTAGATGAACTCATTTAAAATAAATGAATATGAATGATGAAGTAAATGAAATGATGAAGTGATGATGGTAGTGGATGACTTGGTTGGTGTAATTTTGATACTGATTTAATTAGATGTCATTTTAAATCTCTACTATGCATATATTGTTTATAGTAGTAGAATAAATGCACAAGATTAATCTGACAATCCAAATTTGGTATTAATTCATGGACCTTGCAACCCCTTAGATCTGGATTTCTTGGACTCATGTTAAACATTATTTGTTCGAAAGCTCTTTATACTCCAATCATGTTTTTATCGAGTTTTTATCAAGAAGATCCTATGAATCATTGATGATGCCTTAGTCTTCAGTAAATTGTATTAGGGCCTTAGTTGTATGACACTTTTTTTACACAATGCGCCCATTATGGATAAAAATGTTTAAAGTTGATTGGATGATGCCGAATAATTATGAATATTGGAGTACATGACATAGAAATTGACGATCGGTACATTTAGGTTTTATAGTTAACCTATTATTATAGTTAATTGGTTTTGCAGGACCCTTGGAATGTGGGTTTGATTAATATTGAGATAATTGATGGTATCAAAAGACATTTATCACATTATCCTTGGGTTCTTTATTTTATTTACTATTGTACATGTAATTATATTACACACAACTTAGAATTTTATACATGAGATAGAATTTTTATAAACACTGTTTGTGGTGGGAAAATGAGTTTTATCTCACACCATGTTTGTGATTCCACTGGGCAGCAAGACATAAAATATGGATGAAGGTAGGTACCAGGGAATCAACCCACTAAATGATTCATGATCAGTCAAGCTTAGAAGAATTAGTGCACAACACTAAGCTATGTTCATGATGGTAGCTGGAGATTGTTAATTTTTAGTCTTTTCTACTAATGATACTTGTATTGTAATAAATTATTTTATACTGTTTTTTCCGAATAGTAGAGACATTACATGAAAAATTATTTTTATATAATATTAACTTTTACATTGTGTATTTATTTTATAATTTTGAATATTCGTCATCTATATAGTGTTCAGTAATTATATCTTGTTCTTATATTGAATTTTATTATTTTTCTCATTGTGTTACAGTCTTACATGATTGAATAGTATCCCCAAATACACACCGTCGTCCCTCTCTATTAGATGACAGACTCTAGCATACTGGGAGGCGCGATTGTGGCCTTATTACCCACCAACTCGGGCCACCATTTAGTTTCACATTGGTAGGGATGTTACAAAGTGGATAGTTCATATCTAGTATTGAATAAATATCTTATATTCCAATTACCAAACATGTTATTTTTCTGGATCTAGCATATAGACCATCTACCTCTTCCCCTCAAAAAACAACCAATATAGTCTACAAGCCTGGATTTGGGGGTCTATGACGAAAGTTATCTTAAAAATGAGTATAACTAGAGCTAGCCTATAAACCATCTACCTCTACCTCTCAATGGACAACCCATATAGTCTACATGCCTAGCATTGGGGTCTAAGATGAAATTGAACTTAAACATGATATTAACTAGAAAATAAATGGATTTTTAAATTATAGAAAAAAATTGATACCATACAACCTTATCCAATAAACACAAACACATCCTTCATCTTCTATAATAACAAATAAATTATGTTTCACAATACACACTTATTCTATCTATACATTAAGGAAGGATGAATTTATATATATTTGGGATATCGTTCGAAAATATTATGTTCTAATAATAAGAAAAATATTAATTTTATTAATACTAGAAACTATTATGGTTGTCCTATCAAATTAAAATCCCTTCATATGTGAGTAAACATTCCAATGATTCAGTGATTGTATTTGATCATTTTATATTCTCATAAATTTTATTCAAATATAGACACTTCGTTCATGTATAATTATTATCAGTTATCTTGGATACCAACTCCCTTGTTTTATTATTATCAACATTGTATAACACTTAATGATATCAATGATGCACTATTTATACTCTAAATATATTTTCAAATCTCTTGGATAAACCTAAGAAAAAAATGAGGTATATATTGTTTTCCCCAATGTGATCCATATTTTAATTGGTTTTCCTTGACCGATTGTAGTATTTTTTTATATCCACCTAATATATTAGTTTTTTATGGGTTGATGAAGGGTTTTTATCATTAATTGAAGTGGATAATACAACCTATTTAATATGTACATGTTTTAAATTCCAATTTTTTCATAATAACAAACATAATTATTAATAAATCATATTTCATCATAGACACTTCTAGAACTTTCTTCATTAAATGATACATTTTTTTTATGTAATCCAAAAATCTCATATAGAAACAATATATAATAATACCGAAATATTTTCTTTATAATTGAAATTATATTGCAATTAGAGGATAAACGAATATGATATATTATTCTCCTTTTTCATAAACATTAACATATTTTCACCATTTAACATGATAATACAAGGGATAATAAATACTCTTAAATATTTCCATTATGGGGTATTACAATAATAAATCTTATGTAGAATCATTTATTTTTTGGGTTGGTTAAATTAATTGTTTTGAATCAAATTTCTTGTACTCATAGCTTGCCCCCAAACAAATTGAGAACTCTCATTCTTTGACAACAAAGTATGAGACATTACCACCAAGGTATTGTTATTCCATTAGAGAGCACCATTTTCTTTTGTGGAATATAGTTCATCAAATTCATGAAAAATTTATTCACATTATATATATAATTTACATTTTCTATCAGTATATTTAGTATAATTATTTTCATGAAGCTTCATTAAAGAGAAACCACATTTCTTTTTTCTCTCTATATTTTTTTGAACATCATAATGGAATGAAAATTATTTTTAATTAAAATAATATATTTCATTTGAGTGGATAAATCAATAAATAAAATAAATTACATGTCTTCATTTTTTTATTTATTCCTCATAGACCCAAAATCATAAAAAATGGATGATTTCCAATGGATTATATGTTTATAACCTCACATTATTCAATAATAAATTAATAATGGTACAATATGAGAATATACATCTGATCCAATTAATTTCAATATTTTTCCTCATAACATTATGAAAATTATTTTGTTGTGTTGTCTTGCACATACTCTTGATAATGGGAGACATGTCCTCATTGACATGATTTATTTTCATTCCTCAGACACATATAGTATAAAACTTCTGTATCAGCAACCTGTAAATATTTTCCCAAAGAATGTCATCCTCTCAAAATATGCATTCATATTTTAGTTTGCACACCAATAATTAATTCTTCCAAAACACTAATTAATTTTTTTTATAAAGAAATATACACACACAAATTAATTTGTGTTTAAACACATTAATACGGAATATCATATTTGACTTTATCTTGTGGTACTCAATGATTTATGAAATAAAACCCATAGTCTAGAATGAAATCATTTAAATGGTTTATATATCCTTCATTTCACTTCTAAATATCCTTCAAGAACATTACATTTCCTATAATATTCAACTATCATCCAATATCAATTCTCTATTTTTGTTTCTTTTTTGATTCTATTAGTACTAGTTAAAAATATTATTTATATTACGTATATTGTTATTATTATATGGATTTTATGTATTATGATACAAAAAGTGTTGTGTAGATAGATTAGTGAGATAATCTTCAAATATGTGCCCCTATTTTAATATCTTACTTAAATATCTTCCAATTATTAGAACATGTTTTCAATATTCAATCAAAAAAATTCAATTTATTTATGAACATTTTTATTTTTGGGAGGGTTGAATACCCCATAATATATTCTCACACACCTTCTCTACTATTAGTAATATTGGAATTGGAACCAATACCACATTTTATTATTCTTAAAACCTCTATAATAAAATATGTATAAATAAAAATCCATCCCTTTTTTAAAAGGTTCTGGACTAGAATTAGACTATTCATGTTTATCAAGCATTTAAACATAAAATAAGTATTATTTTCCCCTACCCAAATTATGATAAACTCCAAAAACATTATTATTAATTATATTCATCATTATTTATTTTTTAAATCACCATTTCATTCATATGTTTCATTCAATTCGGTGTTCCTATAATTTCCAAATTTCAAATAAATGTTTTTCTATTCCAGAAATTTGACTTTCTCGACGGGAATGGTTTCATATACCATTTCAACCATAATTTTTTATAATATATCTGCAGCCTATTGAATGAAATTAAAAATTGTGTATTTGAAAATTTTCAATTCCCTTTCATCTGTTATAAATTTATGTTTAACAACTTCATTCACAATATCTTTTTATTTTTAATAATCTTTAAATTTAAATTTTAAAATATGGTGGATGCGGTTTAGGATTATTTTTCTGGTGGTTACATAAATAGAATGGTTTGTTCCTATAAAATTGTTCTCATACCAAAAAACATAGGGTCCAATGTGCATCAGATAATATCACCATATTTTTCTATGAAATATCTCATACAAGATTTTTTTCATCCCTTGTTGCATCACGGTTGAGAAGATTCCTCTCACGACGGGTCTCTATGGAGAAAGACAATTTCATTTGAACATGAAGCATCCATGGGACAGTTGGAATTTCTAATAAGATGGTTAACGACATCAATAGAAGGTCAGTCAGATCCAATGTGATATTTCAAGTAGATGTGGACATAGTGTATGATAAAATGGAATGGATCTTCAACATTCATGCTCTACACAGAAATATTTTTCAGGAGTGGTCTAGTGATCTATGTTTCAGGTGCTTCTCCTCACCATATATCTCCATTTCAATGATGGAGACAAGATTTAGATTCTTCAAATTAGTATGTGGGGTGCGCCACAGGGATCCCTTATCCCCAAGCCTCTTCATCTTGACACAAGAGGCTTTATCTCTTAATATGCCCATGGAAGCTAAGAATTGTACACTACAATTATATCGTAGCAAGGGAGGAATGAATAGAATCTCTCATTTAATTTTCTCGGGTGACATCTTAATCTTTAGAAATGGAAGGTGGAGATCATTGATTCTCTATATGGACCTTCTCAATACATATTGTCATTTGAGTGGGAAATAGATTATTTCCTCAGAAATTAATTTACTCATCTCTAATAGATTTTATCGAAGGTGTTTTAGGGGCATCACGGACATACTGGGGTGTCCCCACAAAAGAGATGCCAGTTTATTATTTGGGTGTTCCACTCTCATATGAAAATATTTGGAAGTCTCACTTTGAGGGTATCATTAATAAGATGGTGGGAAGAATCAACAATGAGAAATAAATGTTTATTTCATTCAGTGGGAGGATTACTCTTATCAATAATGTATTAACATCCATTCCAATGCACATTTTTTTACTACTCAACCCACCCAAATGGGTCATCAATCATATTGAAAACACCATTACCACTTTTTTGTGGGACGCTAATTAGGTGGGCCATAGCCATCGGGCCTCCTAGGAGAATATGGGAAAACCTATTTCCGAGTGAGTGGTGGGTAACCAAAATATCAACGAGGTGATCCATGCAATACAAGGCTGATTGGTCTGGGATATAATTGTTGGCGAATCCCTGTGGGTAGAATTTTTCAGGAAGCACTATGTTATTCAATGGGGGCAGTTCAGTGGGAATAGCTATTAACCTTTGAGCATGGAATGATGCTCTGCATCACACCACTAGGTTCTGTCGAGTTCTCATAGGTTGATCATCCGTAATGGAAACGTTATCTTTTGGAAGGTTAAATGTCTAGGCATTGTGTTAGATTTCCCCGACTATCCTCAATCAGAGATCTCGTTCAAGGAAGATGGTAGGCGCCCAGTCTTCATCTAGGAGGTCCTCACTCCCAAGAAGGTAACAGTTTATGAAGATATTATGATGAATGAAGAATCCAATAAATGATTTTTCACAGGATCCTCTTCAGGTATGTTTATCACAAAAGACTATTAGGACCTTATTCGTGTGAAGGAACCTTGCAACGAGTGGGATTTTAAAGTATGGTATAAGAGGATCCCTAAAAAAGGTAACATCTTCATGTGTCGTATAAGAAACATGCCAATGCCAACATATGAACATGTGATGTAGAAGCGAATTCCCCTGGTGTTATGATATTTTTTCTGCAAGAGCCCACATAAGGAATTAACCATTCATAACTTCCTCCTGAGTAGCTGTGCTCATTCCATATAGTCCCTATTATTTCTATGGCCTTCTTAGATACCAACCAACCCTCACTATAGGGATTCATGAGATCCAAGTTCCATGGAGACGATGGGAGGGCCCTAGAATGTAGGGTTTATGCTATTGTCTTCGCTTCATTGTGTTGGACATTTGGGGAGGCCTGAAATCATGTTAGGCTGGGAAATAGGAGATTGCATTTGTTCATTCAAATGTGAGATAAAACTCTATTCTTTGAACTTCGGTCATTTCCCAAAGAGAATAATTTCTCTACTTTTCCATGAAACTAATTTTACAAACCTCTTGATCCTCCATGGAAGGATGGATGATGGATTAAGTGGACTCCACCTATGGGATGCATGAAGAGGAATGTGGATGGTTACCTCATGGGGTGCTCATGAGGGTGGAGGTGTTCTTCATGAATCCAGGAACTCAGTTATTCTAGGTTTAAATGCTTTATATGGTCTAGGATCATCATTTGGTTCAGATGATAAGGCTCTCCTTTTTG
The DNA here is from genome assembly GCA_963277665.1 of Viscum album. Taxonomy (NCBI): domain Eukaryota; kingdom Viridiplantae; phylum Streptophyta; class Magnoliopsida; order Santalales; family Viscaceae; genus Viscum; species Viscum album. The sequence goes on from OY728131.1 coordinate 37,751,369, forward strand.
GCACTGCGATTTTCAGAGAATACATTTTAGAAATGGTGGAATTTGAGTCTATTTCTGAGGTTCTATTGATGTCTATACCGGGGTGGCATGATGCGTCCTGGAGCATGATGTATCTAGTTTGTAGTTGTTATAAGCGGATGTTATTTAGGAAGCATGTTCCCCACATTTTCAAAGAGGCCAACTTTGCGGTTGACTCATAGGAAAGGGTGGGAAGAGTGACAAATTAGATGATAATCTTCAATAGCATAGGATCACTCCCGCTCGAATGTATGATGGTGACCCAAGGTGATTCCCCTGTTTTGCATCACTTCCAACCCTATAAGGGGTTAATCTCATGTTTCCATGGTCTTTTCCTATTTAATAAAATATTAATTTCCAGTAATTACATTTAGAGTGTTACATAACCAATTTTAATATATCATTAATTATAATTTAAGAATTTTGAGCATGAAAATTTTCATTTTTTTATATTAGATTTATCACATTCGTATGGACATAATTTGATTTTTTTTTATCTCATAAATCATTTTTACAATCATTGATAGATTATTCATCTTCAATTAATTTTATAATTAAACACTTCCCTTGACATCACTAAATATTTTATTATCCTAAAAACAATTAATGTTATAACTACCTTAAAAAATATATAATAAATTCATCCTCCTAGTTTTTTAGATATTCTTACCATCTAATTTTAATTAATAAATTAATGATGTCTTATTTGGGGGATTTATTAACTTATAAACATCATGATCATAATATTCTATTTCTTTAAAATTTAGAAAACATTAAATGAAATGATAATTTCAACACACTTAAGCTATTTAAGTGGGTTTTTCCCTTGATTATTTCCTTTCCCTCATCCCACAATTATTAAAATGTATAAAATTTGTCTTTAAATTTCTTTTCATCATTCTACTCATCATTATAAATCCACATAATAATTATATTTATTTTTACTCTTCTCTTGTATGTAATTTAAAATGTATAGTTTCCTAACACCCATGATCAAAGTCATGAAATAGGTTTATTTTTACATTTCATAAGATATTAATATTTTATAAAAATCCTTGAATAAAAGTGTGATAGGATCATGATCACCTATAAATAGGACCTCTACATCAAATTTTGGATGAAATACACTAATTAAGTTATTGATAGCAATAGAATCCATCAACATCTCACCAAAACCGATGATGGTGATCATAGATTATTTAAATCTAGTGATGATGTGATACACTATTTCATTAATATTCGTCTTGATTTAGTTATACATCATTCAAGAAACCCATAGCTTCGAATTTTTCACATTCAAATTTCCTTTATAAATATTTTTTAACAAAAACAAATGTTTTTTACTATATAAATCCTTTAAAACATGATAAAATCATTTTAAAAAATATAAAAATAATCATTTTTACCAAGACCATCACTCTCTAAATTATTTATATCTACATATATTATAGATGAAACATTATATCAAAGAACACAGCCATCAGTATCAACATCCAGTAAATCTATGCATATAAAAACATGATATGGAAGCAAATAATATTTCCATTAAAATTATTTGCTCTCATCAAAAATAAGAATTCACTTATTTTTTTCAAGAATTAGTGTGATTTATATTCGACATTTCAATTAATATATTGAAACCTCAACAAAAAATAAATCACATTTTAGTAAAATCTAATCAAAATCAATAAAATTAAAATTAAACATGAAATGATTCCATAAAACATTATAAGGACCCACAAAATTAACAACACTTCCCAAAGGGGGGTGTTGAATTGGTGAACTAACATCATTTTAAATTTATCCATAAAAAATCATCATCATTTGATTGAATTAATAATAATATCATTATTGAAGAGAGACAAACATTAAAATGCACAGATATTTTAGGAAATTAAATATTATTAGGGTTTTCTACTCAAAATGTGGTGTCGCATCAATAATATGATTTATAATCACATAAGAGAACACGATTCACTAGATTCAACATATAGAATAAATTAAGTATGTTTTATACTTCAACAAATAAGAAAAATAGCATACCATTACTTTTGTATAGAGATCCTACTCTAAAAACGAATGAATATAAGATTAAATCCACAAAAGAGTCGTCACCCAATGAAAAATATAATCATGTTTTCATTATTATGATTCCTCGTGTTCCTTTTTTCATTTTAAATATTGTTTACTCCCCTTATTGTTTTATAATATTACTCTATTTTATTTTAGATAATATTAACTATCCTATTTATAGATTAAATATATAGTAAACATTCTGGATAACTAAATAAGATGACCTAAAATTTAAAAAGTAAGTATGTCACCACTCATCAACTAGTCCTACTACTTTTTCATCCATCATATTGATCAACGAATAATATACACACTTGGATAAGATTTGGAGTCTTGAAGGCTGAAATTTGATTTGAAAATAAATCATAATGTGGGATATGTTATAAAACTAATTTTATTTTCTATTTTCACTTCATCATAGAGTTATGATCTGATTAGTAGCATGATAATTCTTTAAAAAATGAAAACAACAGAATTGTGGTGTGATTCTGTTGTTACACACCGACTACCTATAAAATATAGATCATATTTCAACATAATCTCATCTATTATAGATTTGATGATGAAATTCCCTTAAATCCGTATATGAAATAAATTTCTATTCCCAAATATTTACAAAATTATTTTCTACCTCACAGAGGAACCACTTCTTTTTACAGAAAAATACCCTTATTTCACAATCATCTTATCATTTCAAATATGTGACATTGTTATGTTATGTTATCCACCTTTGGTGATGTCTGAAAAAGTAAAATACGGTGGAGAACCTAAATTTCATTATTTACTATCATAAGTAAAATGATAAATGTCATAGATCAACACATATCCTTTGAGATATGATATTAATGACATGAATTCCAGAATTTGAATAATTATATTTAATCAATAATCGCTACATTACAAATATAAATGTATAATTTTTGGAAATATATTTAAAAAGGATATATATATTGAAAATGGACGAATATGTTGAATATATGATTGAAAAATATCAGGCAAGGCACTATGATTTTTCCTAGAACCACTATGGTTTTCCCAACACATGTTTCCAAGAAAACATTCATTCTTAGCTTATGCCACCGATTTTCACACACTAGTAAACCTATTCACCCCATCAATGTGTTGAAAAATCCCTTTCATAGGATACCATATTTATTAAAAATAGATCTGTTGGGATATAAAATTACCCCTTTGGAGAAATAAATAGATATCAAGTAGAAATTATTTCCCTATTCTCATATCCATGTTTCCAATTCATTCACAGTAGCTTAACAAATATCAAAACCAAGGGAAATTAAAGACAGGTATTGGTAATTAGTTTGAAAAATTATTAATAAATTTAAAAATATTTTGAGTAACCAATCTACAACTAATTCTCCACAACTATGGATAAGGACCCAGACCAAATTGTACACATAACTTAATTTCTTCCAAAATAGTTCATGGAGTCCTCTGACCAATAGATAAAATCCTCCCCATGTTTTTTCACTTGGGAACTAATTTTTCCTACAACAATTTGATAAAACTCATACATATGATTCATCAATAAGAAAAAATTTCTCCTTATCTCTACTATAGTCACTATAATATAGTGATCATTAGAGGTAGTTATTTATTGATATAGTGGTTATTTAAAAAGACTCCTAATAGTTTAGCAGTGGGTCAAAAATCTACCCCATATTTCTTGGTCACAAGCCAATTAGCGTTGGTCTGTTTTATTTCACAGTGTATTTTTTATGTGTCAATTTTTTAAAATTTAGCTGATGATTTTTGTTTAATTAGTGGTTGTTTCAAAAAAATATACTCAGTATATAAATGAAATTAAATTTATTGCCTCAGCTAATTTGGTTGTAGATATTTTTAGGGACGGTTAATCTGAACCACTAATAAATACATTATATAATATTTGTTTTGTGGTGATTACAATAAACCACCACATGTTCCATTTTTATTTTAATAAAATATTTAATAACATCTATAAATATGAGAAATCTTACATGATATAAAGTCAAACATAAATATATGATAGAGCCATAATTCGTTCATCACACATACATAGTCATAAAAACTACAACAATCATCATAAAATATGTCTCAAATTCCCCATAAATCTACCAATTAATCTTTCATATATATATAAATATTTATATATATATTATGTAAAAAACATTCTCAATATACATCTATATCATGTAGTGTGCTATATTTTTTTTCCTTGACATTCTCCCATTAATGGGAATTGTCCACATTATCTCATTAGCTGTAGAAAAAATGGTACAAAAATTAATACTAAACATAATAAATAAGAATTAAAGTAGAATAATTGGTAAAAATTTAAGATTCCATGGAATCAATGAACTATAAGAGCATGTCACATAATTCAAAAACAACTAAGATATGGTTTTCAGGTGATTTCACATCAATTTAAGGATGTTTACAATGGTTTTTACTAGTCAATTAATGTTTTTGTGATTAAAAACTACAAAGGTGTTTACCAACATAATGGTCAAAAAATCATTTGGAATGAGGTGATGTAGGTTCTTATATTTTAAAAAAACAATGAAATTCATTTTCCACAAATTCTAGGAATATCTGACACTATTTTTCTATTTTTGACCAATCTACCCTGATTTATTGTTTTAAAACTCTAAAAATGTGTTCACAAACCTAATGGAAATGATATCACTTAGAATTATGTTTCATCATTTCCGACATTTAAAAAATAAATATATGGTGGTTTCCCCATGATTTTAGGACAATTTGACATCGTTTTACAATTTTCATCCCTTTCACACAATTATTTGTGTACTAGAACCCTTCAAATTCATTTATGTACTATACGTAAAAATGTCACTCGAAATGACATGTTTTCAGTTATTAATTTTTAAAATTAAATCCTGGGTGATTGTTCCCAAATTTCAAGATAATATGACATCAATTTCCTTATTTTGACCATTCCATTCATGTTTTAGTGTTTTAAAACACTGACCACAATGAAAAAATAATCACTCTTATTGACATGTCATCAGTTCATACATTTCACAATTATATATATGGTGATTTTCTCTTGATTGTAGGTAAATATGATATCTTTTTATTTCTGTTGACCATTCAACACTAGTTTAAGTGTTTTAAAATAATAAAAACATGTTTACAACAAAGTGGTCAAACCATCAATTCGATTGATGATCGATGAATTCCAACACTTCAAAATTAAATCATAAATCATTTTCCCATGATTTCAAGAAAACCAATCATTTTTCCTTGAATGGACTAGTCCACGTATCATTTAGTGTTTTAAAACAATAAATACATATTTAAGACCATAATAGGGAATCCATCACTTAAAATGAATTTTTGTGAGTCCCTAAAATTCAGAAGTAAAAATAGAGTCATTTTCCCATGATTTATAGACAATCTTATGTCATTTATCTATTTTTTACCATTCCTAACATGTTTTACTATTTTATAACACTAAAAAATCATTACAATCATAATTGGAACACCTTCATTAAAATTTATATGTCATCAATTCCAATATTTCAAAATTAATTCTATTAACATTGCCTCCTGATTTCATGAAAACCCAATTATTATTTCCATGTTTTGACAATTCAATGCATGTTTTAGTGTTTAGTGTGATTAGAATAACCCAGTAAACACTTATGAAAGGTACACTTATAAAACCTTAAAACCGCATTCACATCCCTGAAGGAAAATTTGTAATTTGGAATTACAAGTCATTGGTTATTAGATTTCAAAATTAAATCTCATATAATTTTCCCGGATTTAAAGACAATATTATGTATTTTTCCTAGTTTGGACCTCCTGAATATTGTCTCTAATGGATTTTGTACCTTTCATAAGTGTTTACTGAGTTATTCTAATAACACTAGACATTGTATTGATGTGTGATATTTTCATACACGTTAAAATTTTATGATGTGTTTTTCACTTGATTTTAGGATAATATGATGTCTTTTTCTTGGTTTAGATAGTTTCAGGCATGTTTTACTGTTTTAAAATACTATTAATGTGTTTTTGATCATAACAAGGGAACTATAACTTAGGATGAAATTTCATTGGTTCCTACATTTCAATAATAAATCTATTTTCATTTTCATATGATTTCTATACAATCTCATTGAATTTCCTTTTTTTGACTGTTCTACACATGTTTTAGTGTTTTGAAACACTAAAATCATATTTACAACCATAATTGGAAGATAATCTATTGGAATGATGTGTCATTAGTTCATAAATTTCAGAATACAATATATGATCATTATACCATAATTTCAGGACAATATTACATCATTATCTTAGTTTTTACCTTTCTAGAAATGTATTAGTGTTCTAAAACACTAAAATTTGATTTACAATGATACTGGGAAATCCATCAATCAAATTCTTTTACATCATTTCCCACATTACACATTTAAATCTATGGTATTTTTCTCATTATTTCAGGAGAATACGAATAAAATTACTATTTTTACCCTATGATTCATTTTTTATTGTCTTTTCTACATTTCACAAGTTTTTTCAGAGTAATTATGATCACACAACACATAATATTCAAGTTTTTCATATGTGTACTTTTCAAAAACAACTAATTTGTGTATTCTATTGATTATAAGAATATCCTATATCATTTTATGTTTTGGACCATTTCAAGAATGTTTTTGTGTTTTAAAACACTAATAAAAGTTTTACAGCCTTACAGTAAAAAAATCATTCGGAGGGACGTGCTACTATTTCCTACCTCTAAAAATTATATATTTGTGGGATTTAATTGATTTGAGGATAATATGATGTTCTTAGTTTGGTTTTATCCATTATATGCATGTTTTAGTTTTAAAAAAAACAAAAAATACAATTATGATCCTAATGAAGAAACCATATTTTGGAATGAAGTCACGTGAGTTCCAAAATTTATAAATTAAATATATATTTATTGTCACATTATTTCAGGGAAATGAAACATATTTTTCTTAGATCAGACCCCAATAAAATTGTTTTTAATAGATTTTGTATATTTCATATTTTTTTTCCAAGTAAAAAAATGAAAACATGAACATATTGTTTTTTATACTTATGGCCAACAATCTATAATTTATTTTGGCTATGTATGTAACAGACACACGTCAATCCAGGATAAAATGTGGTTGAATAACGTGAAATTCTTTTTTCCAATATAAATGTTTCATTTTAGTTCTTTTAGTATTTTTTTTTTGTCTGTTTGAAAATTATAGGGGTGTGAAATAGATCTAGGGATATCAAAATGATAAACCATCTTGAAATAAAAAACATAACACCTTATAACTCTATTAAAAATTTACTCATGTATTTACAATTAATTTTCATGGAATATCGAATTAATATTTCCTTTTATTGAGAATAAAATACCTCATTTTCTAAGATAAATTAATATGAATCCATTCATTTTAATTAATGGGAAATATCATTTTCTCAGAAGAATGATGGAAGTGAATATACACGTGTATTTTGTTCATGTCACCAGTAGGAACCCAAAACCCCTAAAATGAAGAGATAATATTCAAGTATTTTATGTCACATTCATCAGCTGTGTTCATATTTTTATCCCTTATATAATTTTATTTATTCGTTAGAAAAATTAATTAGAGAATTAATAATTTGTATATATATATTTGAAATTCACATAAATAGTAGTAATGATAACCCATGAATATCCCCTAGATGGAGGGGTGACCAACTACTCCATCTCTAGAGGTAAATCAGCTAGTGGGATACCAATAACATATTGTGAAATTTCTAACTCTCTAGTCGTATCAGGTACACTAAAATCACTAGGATCTGATGAAGATGGTAGTAGCAGTGGCAACCTATGAGATTCTAATTGACAATAATCATAGTTTTTCTCGATGAATTCATGCTTATCAAAAGGCTAAGGTATATTAAATATATAATTAAAGAAAATATAAAATACATTTACACAAAAATAAATATAAACTAGAAAATTGTCAAAAAACATATCATTGAGAACTTTTAATATTATTTCTTTTCTAATTTTTACATTCAATATTCTTCATATTCACTATCGTTATTATTATAAACCTCTATTGTGATGTATCCTTCATTTTCACAATATTCTACAAGTTCTACAAGTTCTATATTGTAAGGAAACATTTTTTAAATATTTTATGGTGAATGATGTTCACTATAATAAAAGAGTAATTGATCTTTATCACCTATATCATATAAGTGTCTTCAGTTTAAGAGTACAAAAACAATCCAACCTTATTGTAATTATCATCCAAATAATAAACCATATTCAATTTTTATGAATAGAAAATGAATCATTCTACTCACGCTCATCAGTATACATCATGTGAAAATATTTTACAAAAGTAAAATGTAACAAAATTTTCCTTATAACACTATCATTGTTGACCCACATGAATATTTATAGGACCACTAAAAACTGTCTGTAATACTTTATTTTAATTATATCAATCAGCTTCCCATAGTATCCCACCTCTGAAAATTTAAATACACCACTATTATATGATTTCATTAATTTTTCATGATAATTTTTATGAAATCAAATGCCATTAATATCGTAGAGATTGAATCTCTAAGCCTTCCATAGATCCCCTTAATCAAAAAAATCATTTGATATTTTACCTCAATTGTCATCATTCATTATCTAGAAAAAATGATATAACATATTACTATTAACACAAAAAATATTAACTACATTTTAATAATATGAATATGATTATATACTTACATTATGAGAGTACAAATCGAAAAGATCCCTATTAAAAAAATTTGATAATTAAAACTCCTTTCGAGTGTAACCTCTTATTCTCCCCTTTGTTTGAAATCACAATTCACTAATAAATGGATTCTCCAAAACAATATTTATATAGCACGTGTCTATTTATTTGTATAAATGTTAATTCAAGAAATGTTAAATTTTACCCCTTTCCAATTTGACTTCCTATTATTTGAAATACTGATGACTAATTTTCAGAATGAGAAATAGTAGAGATTTCATCATCACATCCAACCAAATTAAATCTATTCAAAATAACTTCTAAATACCTTGAACAGAAGATCAATTAATCATAAACTATGAAACCTTAAACAATAGATACATGTGGTGGATATTTATTCCTCACTCTTAATTTCAAATGACATAAGTACCTAATTAAAAAAATAATAAACATATTAATATAATTTACGTAATGATTTGATAAATCAATTTCAGCAATGAAACATAAAAAATATCAAAGTACTTCTCAATTGGTTTCATCTTTCAATAGTGTACTAGTATATCTTGTTTATCTTCTTCAACTAAATAAGAAATCATAAGAATCATAATTTTTAATAATTAATATTGAAATAACATATCCAAATTACATAGTGTCAAAACTATTATTGCCTAATTTTTAACATGCTTGATTAGATAAAATTTATTTAAAAAATGATATCTGAATAGGTAAATAAAATAAACAAGTATTCATGTTACTTTTTCAATTGATGTATTAATAAAATACAATGACAAAAACTGGTCCCTCAAAATATTTGATTCATTACTTTTTAATCGATTCAACATTTAATGTATCAGGTCAACACACCTTGATATATTTCTTGAATATCCATCTGGATCATTTACATTAATAAATATTGGATGAATACATATTTATCATGATTTTTAAATATATATATTACTGATGGATGAATTCCATTATCATTTTCCCACAAGACATGATTTATATTTATTGACTCCAAATCATTATGAGCATTAAGGGGACTCTTCAAATTACCATACTCATTATGCACTGTAAAAATTACATTGTCACATACATTTTTATCAATACTATTTAAATAAATATTATTATGTATCAAATTAAAATCCAAATAAGGATGTTTAAAAAATATAATGTTATTCTTCCATTATTGTGTTCTAGATTATTTGGATACAGATTCTCATTCACCATTCCCCCATATTTAAACTGATGGATGTTTCCAAATTCTTCAGTGACATTCATTAATTGTCCCAATATATATAAACTACATAACACCTCCAATGAAATTCTAATTTCAAAATCTCTATTTAATAATGTATTCTTAAATGTAAATTTATGAGCATCATGAATAAATCAATGATGTAACATAATACACCATTTTATCTGTAATGTAATTGTTGAGGTTTAAATCATAATTAAAAATATGAAATAGAAATTCTAGTACGAGTGTTCCAGCTAGATAAATTTCCAAGTACAAGAAATTAAAAAATTTCCAAATTTTATAATTATTCATTTTGAATTTTTGTCTCATTGAAACATCATTTTTTTCTTGTCCATCATCACATAATTCTCTCAATTCATTGAGTAGAGGTTGATGGTATACATCAATGTCTTTTCTATGATTTTTCTTTCCATAAATAATCATCAAAATAATGAAAGAATTCTTCTACATACACATCTATTGAGGTATATTATATGTGATTAAAATCATTCAAAGCTAGTCTCCAAAGGGCATTTCAAGGATTTGAAGAAAAATTATTAAACAGTGAATCCGAAATATACCATAATGTTAAGTCTTTTAAATGTCTCATCAATATATCATTACTATCATGAGAATTATACTTCATGATGTCTTTAGTCATATATGACGTGAAAATTATTTTTATGTGTGGGTTCAGAGGAATGTAATACAATAACTTTTCATGAGTTTTTTTCTTATGTTTCTTCCTATGTTTGAATTGATTTATACACACATTGTTTTTCAGTGACTTCCATAATATTGTTTAAAATATTTTTCATTATCCTTTATCAGGATCATCTCCATAGTAAATCCTAATATCCATAGGGAACCCATGTATCATTGTTTAATCAAGTCCATGTTTATTGATAACTTTATTCAGCTCATTTAATGATTCAGGGATCTTAGATTCACTAAAGGATTCATGAAGAAACTCTAAAATCATGGAATGTTCATGGTACTAAATAACATAGAAGAACATGATATGAAAACACTTACGAAGAAAATACAACATCGATTACTTGGAACACCATTTATATAGTTCTTGTTGTCTATGTGTATCTAATTCATAAAAGTTTATTTGTTGGTCCCTAATGTTCTGAACAAGATTATCCTATTTAGGAATAACTGAAGGCTTTTTTGATCTACTGGAATCATAGAAATTGTGATATAAAAAACAAATCAATAAATTTAACAAGTTTCAAACTAAAATATCTTCATTATAACCACTTGGTATTTTTTTGACAGTATTATCATTATTTTAACTTAACATAAAATTTGACTCCCCCTTCCAAATATGACATACATATTAAGTAGGAAACTCTTTCAATATAAAATGATCATATAATTATTTTCTATTAAAACATATTTTGAATTTTCTGTTAGGACACATTCATTTTATTCTACCATCCAGATATCAGTTCTCAATTTCAAAATCTAAAAATTATTCCAATCCCATTAAAAAATGTAGTTTTTTCAATGTAAATTATGATTAATTTTATCCATAGGTATTGGATTTCATTATTACATTACATTTTAATGTAATGACATAAATTTTTAATCCAATTGGTAAAATTAATATTAAATAAGAATATATATGTGTTATAATAATACTCAAATGCATGGTATTTGATGTTAGATACATGCTTGCGAAAATTAATATTTGATTCTAGAAGTGTGGAAAACAAAAATTACATTAAATATGATAAATATGTATCAAATTATGATATTTTACAAGTAGATTTTATTATTTTTGTTGGTGAAAAAAGATAATTCTATATTCAAACATAGTGATGTAACAAATGAGTGTTCATTCCAATGAAAAATTATCTACATTGGCCAATGTCCAAACTATTTCCCATTTCCTAACTAAGACCAATAGAACCCCTATAAAATATAAGAATTAAAACCATAATTTATTTTTATATCACACATCATAGGATAGAAAACCATTTTAAAAATGGAATTTTTATTTTTTTTATATTTCATTATACTTTATTCTACATTTTATGTTCATTTTATATGGGCACCTAAATTTCCTTCAATACTATTCAGTGAAGGTAACCTTTTACAAGACACATACTAAACCATATTAGTTATTGATATCAAAGAAATATATTTGAAATTATATTATTTATCCAATATGATAATTAATGATCCTTGAATCTCATAAATATTCTCTGGAACTCTAACTAGATATCGAGTGAATGTAGTAGAATATTGTCATTGATAGATTTATAAACATTTTTATTACTCCATTTATTTTGTCTTCATTTGTACTCCATAACATATGAGTTCTCATTATGGGAATATCTTATTATACAATGTTTATCCATGAATATTATAATGAGAAAACTGTTATTAAATCCGGTAAAAATTTTAAACTATAATCCTAGTAGTAATATTTTATTGTGGAATAATAATGAAGGATGACTAAATTAATGGAGGTAATAAATCTCATAGAGTAAAAGAAATAGTTACAAGAGGAAAACTGAGGAAAATAACACTCAATATTTAAAATTTAAATTAATATATAATTGTAAAACCATGTGTTATTGTGACACACATTATTGTGAAATATTTCAAGATAAATAAATGGATTCCAATTATGTATATTTTAATCAATGAATTAATTTAATGGGATGGAGGATATTAAATAATACACTTAGAAAAAACTCATTATAAAATTTTAATTGAAAACTGTTGACGCTCCTTTCGTCACAGAATCTAAATATCGGAAAAGGGAATATCTGGGCTCAAAGTGATTCATCCTTTGAAGAAAACATCAAAAATCGACAAAGGCAGGAAGAAAGGATCAACAGCAACTGCACCGCGCAAGTTATCTCACTATCGCGCAAGTACACTTGCGTGAAGCCCTTGGTCGCGCAAGTGACTTGCGCGACCTAAGTGGTAACCGCCCGGTAACCGCCCTGGGTCTTCTCCTGACTATAAATAGACCCTGTGGGCCCCCCATTCGAGAGGATCTTTTTCCAGAAACTCGGATTGAATCTCCCGACGCCCAAGTCTCTTCTCAAAGCTTCCGGAACACTTCTAAGGTAATCTCTTACCTAGAACGGAATATTTAAAGAGAAGAAGGAAGGCCTAAGTGTTGAAACTTATCAATACTTGCACGCCGACTTATTTCCTTCAATATAACTTGTGTGTCCCTTTTCTGGAAGAACCTCAAGAGGATTCTAATGTGATTAATAAAGAGTCGCTCAAGTATTTCAATGCTGGTTGAAAATCGCGCAAGTACACCATGTCTCGTGCAGGTATACTTGCACGACCAATACTTGCGCGCCCACGCAAGACTTGCACGCCTTTCAAGACTTGCGCGCCCCTATCTTTTTGGGTTCCCATCTTGCCCATTTTTCCCCTCTTAAGCCATTTCACCTTTCCTATTCAAGATTCAGTCTTCAAGATACTCTTTAAATCCATTTATGGCATGATTTCTTCATTTGACATCCTTATCTGAAAAGAATTCGGTGGAATATCTTTCAAAACCTAGTGATTTATACACTTTTATGTCACCAAAGATTGAGAGTTCGTTCATTCAACCTCATCCTTTAAGATGAGAGAATCCTTAGCCTGGGTCTCCTTTTCAGGAATAATCCCCAGTTATAAATCCTTTAACTTGGGCATCCTCTTCAGGAGTAAGCCCCAATCTCAAATACAAGGCATCCTTCTTAGGAGTAAGCCCCAATCTCAAATGTGGGCATCCTTCTTAGGAGTAAGCCCCAAACCTTAATCCCTAACCTGGATCTCTTTTTTAGGAATAAGACCCAGTCATAATCTTGGGCTTCCTTTTCAGGAGTAAGCCCCAAGTCCCCTAACCTGGGCCTCCTTTTCAGGAATAAGTCCCAGTCATAATTTTGGGCATCCTTCTTAGGAGTAAAACCCAATCATAAGTCCCCTCCTAATTTGGGCATCCTCCTTAGGAGTAATCCCCAAGATTAGAGTATTCAAATCTCCATAAAGCACATATACCTTTATGGACCCTGTTCCTGGATTTTCTCCCTAAAAGTAAATCCTAAACCTTCATCTATTTGGGCAGTCATACATACATAAGCCCCAAACAATTTCTTATGATTGCATATTTCATGGCACAATTGTCTAATTTTTACCAATGCCTCTTGTTTCTCACACCGAGCATGACTCACGTGAGCTTAGAGTGTAGAAGTAATTATGACATTCTTCTTTGAGCCATCAATCATAAACATCATACTCCATTACTCGAACTACGTGGGTTCTGATTCCTTTTTCAAAACAAAGGATACGTAGGTAGCCCATTTATGGGTTCGATCCCAACTTTGAAATAGTCCATGTCCTTCTGAATGACGATAAACTTCAAGTGCCCCACTGAGTGGCTTTAAAACCAGCCTGGTCTTCATAATGACCAAGAGACTTTTATATAAATGTTTTGAAGGATACCATTGACCAAGAATCTCTAAACAGATATAGATGATTCTCTATTGATGAAGAACCTCGAATATATATAAAATATTCTCTAAATTTCTTGCATATTTAATCATTGATTGATAAAACTAAAGGAAAGAACATTTTATACTTGGTAATGTAATAAGGATTCACGAACATAACTTAAATCTATAAAGAGAGTCCCAGAGTAGACAATAATTCCCCTCAAAAAGGTCTGATGAGTCCGACCTCCCATCCTATCGACCAATGCAAATTCCTAAGCCTCATCAGTCCACAAGCTAATGAGCGCTTACCTTTGGAAAGTAGGTCCAAACGGATGTGGAATCATTGGATGTTTCCGGTTCTATGAACAAACCCGCTAGAAACCGATCGGAACGTTTGAATCTCCCGTCCAGGAGGTCATCCCCGAAATCCGTGCGAAACAAAAAATGGTGAACCCAACGTGAATCCTTAACCAAGTTAAAGTGATGTTATTCTTATTTGTTAGGCCACTTGGGCCAACAAATCAATCATTGACATGTGCTCATCCAAAAGATGCAGTGGCCAGATTCATCTTGATTATGTCTGTTATATGGAACAGGAACTCTTTTCTCAAGATCTTCTGCAAAATGGCTTTTCTTAAATTCACCCCTGTGAATACTGTTGCTGTGAACACCTCTACTGTGAGGTCTGCTACTGTGAAAACCAATGCTGCTACTCCTGCTGGAACGTCATCCGCTCTAAGGATGACATCACCAACTCAGCGTCTTCAACACTGGGTTTCTAATGCACTGGTTAAGGAGTACCGTCGCAACGGTACTATCCCAACTCTAGAGGCCGCTCGTCAAGCCCTCCAAGTTAACAACTCTACCTGGTCGTCTGGACAATGGCGACCAGCGATCAAGAAGTAGGCGGTTCTGACTACCGTCTCCAACCGTTTCGGGTCGTTATCCCCGGAACGCAATTTCCATTCACTCCCTTACTCTGAGGAAGTGAATGAGAAGGTCCCGCATGGCTTTAATTCAAAAAGACAGAAGTCCTTCTCGAGGGCTCCCATCAACAATCGCCGCCAGACTCGTGCGGTAGTGCGCCCTCAACATGATGAGGGTACCGACTCTAGGCATTCATCTCAGGTTCCTCGAACCCGAGCAGGCAAGATGAACCGCCAGAGACGGAATCTGGTTAACAATAGGCAGGTTCTCATCCCTGCCATCTCCGGAGAAGTCCACCAACCTAACTTGGTGGCAAATAACGAGCAGGCACAATCACCTGTCCGTTTTAATTCCGCTGTCCAGCAGACTCGTCTGGCAGCATCACGCCAATCCCGCCAGGCAATTCCGGTGGAGTACTATAGGCAGGAACATACACCTGCTTATGCATCATCAGTTAGTCAGCAGGCTCGCCTGACTACATATGATGAAGTCCACCAACCTAACTTGGTGGAGAACAACGAGCAGGCATACACACCTGTCCGTTTTAATTCTGTTGTCAAGCAGACTCGTCTGGAAGCATCACGCCAATCCCGTCAGGCAATTCCGGCGGAGTACCATAGGCCGGAACATGCACCTGCTTATACATCACCAGTTAGTCAGCAGGCTCGTCTGACTACATATGATGGATCTCGTCAACCGCGTTTGGCGAAGTGTAATCAGCAGGCACATACACCTGCTAATACCAATCAAGCCTACCAACAGTCTCGCTTGGTAGCGCACGGAGAAGTCATTCGGAAAGCCCCGATGACAAACAGGAGGCAGACTCAACCCTCTGCCTCCACACTTGAGTACTTTCAGGATTCACTGACAGGAAAAGGAGGACAGGAGCAGGCACATACACCTACTCCAAGCCCGGAATGGACGTATATCCCCGTTCCGGCGGCTGAAGTCACCAAACATATTTTGTCAATGGTGAAAGAGCAGAAGCAAATTCCTGCTCATATTCTGGATGCTTGCCAGGATATCATAACAGCTTCAGCATCATCTCCGGGACAGACACATAAATCTATCCCTAGCAGTGGAGTGACACATCAACGATTCACTCTGGAACAGACACACACATTTGTTCCAGTCCAAGAGGGTTATGGGGCATACTCCCCCATATCATACAGACAACCAAGTCAGGCACATACACCTGATTTGAGTGGAGATCATCAGCCTAACCTGACCATCATTCCTGATCAGGCACATACACCTGCTCAGAGTAACTACTTTCGTCAACAAGTGGTTTCTAAAGTGAGTACGAAGGCATCTAAGAAAAATATCTGCCCAGCACTGTCAGGAGATCAAAGGCCAATCTGCAACAAGGCCTTGCTCGATGCTGGAGTTCTTGAAGACCTCAAACATTTATCTGTCGGAATTCAAGATTATACTCCCTCAGATCCCAATAACGGGAACATTAATTTTGAAGGTCTTCAACAGACACTTCCTCATGAAGGCTTGCTTCATGAAAGTTCGGTCAATCTTGAAGTTTCTTCTTCAGATGAGAGCCACAGGAACCCTCTGTATGGTCAGAAGACCAAGGAGCAATAGATTTCATCTTTTGTTGTAACCCATTATGGTGGTCCTCCCCATGATGATGAACTTCGCTGCAAAAGTCCTCTCCGCAGTAGTGATTCACATTGCCTGGAAAATACTCCAGTGGATAATGTAGTGCCGAGAAAGCCCTCTTATCTTGAGGCACTTGCAAATGTGAAACCAGTCATGTCTGATGCTTTATCGCTAACAAGTGAAATACTTTCTCAATCAGAAGATAGCCCAGGGTGTAGGTCATTCTCCGAACCACCCCTAAGTCATGCATCTTCTAGTTTGATCAATGATCTCTCTACCAATTTTGTTGAATCTGATGAAGCAACAAGGAAACACCAACTCTGGTCAAAACAGGTAGAAGAATCTTCATTTAATGATAAAGAGGAAATGCTGAACATGAGGAAAAAACTGGCAAAAGGTGAAGTACCAGTCATGTTTTGGCCTTTAGATGACTCCCAGTACGACATTCCAAAGATGTTGACGGATGGTGGAATCCATGATATTCGTCTCAACATATGGAAAACTCATTGTCAATTAAAGAATAAGGTATTATCTTATGATGAATATGAAAATCATCTTATGATAATAGAAGGGCTACAACGTCAGATTGATTTGGCATCTCTATGAGTCTCTCGGTATCCGAAGGCTGAAAAGCAACAGAGAACCCTTCAACGTTCATTCCTTGGCGCACTAAGAAAATTGCGTCAGTTAATTGTCAATGCTCCATCTGATGTTCATATCAGAGGATGGGGTGTTCAAGGAGCACTACATTTCACAGTGCTTTCCAGTCAGAAAAGCCTGCCGAAAATGGTTTCATGCAACGTTATTGCCCATGGCCGGCCACATTCAATGGGCTTTGTTCATAATCAAAGGTTTGCTCAAGAACATGATTCAACTAGTTCCTCTCAAAATCAATTATATAGAGAACAAGTTGTTGAATTTCTCCTACATCAAGAAGGCGAGAATATTGCACAAGCCTCTCATCTGGAGAAAACACGTCATCAAATGACCGAAGTTTTGGAAATCATCCAACGGTCTGTTGAACCAGGTGATAAAAATGGATACAGGTTAATGCATCCAGCTAATTTCCGAACTAAGATTCGCAAGATCAAGAGATATTTTAAGAAGATCTCAGACATAGCATGTCAAGAGACACCCTAGCTTGCCAGACTGGGGACTTCTCTAACCCAACCCTCAGAGTCAACAAATGGGATTCAAGGAGTTGAGCGGAAGCAGCAGGAACATCCCCAGTCCACCGGACTGGGGACTTTTTCAAATCCTCAATCCCTCCCTCAGAGAAATTCAGTATTCTCTTGATTAGGGAATAAGGCTCAAGAGGAACGAAGAGCCAAGCTATCAGGAGATTCTCTCCAAGTGACGGTTCTCCAAGAAGTTCCTGAGGGATCAAGTCAACGGAATTCCATGTCTCATCATGGACATGGAAGAAGACAATGTTACAGAAATTCTAATAGAAAGGATTCCATTCAATATGCATCCATTAATGTCATCAATGCTGTTGCTGCTGATTCACCAGATGAGGCTCAATCAGAGGGATCAGATGAAGAGGTTCCTGCTCAAGAAGTTGCGCACATAGACCTAAATGAAGAAGGTGTGCGCACACGTAATCAAAGGCTTACCCAAAATCTGGGTATTCCTTCAAGTAACCCACTTCCCCCTCTTCAAAAAGGATCCAGTAAGGGGAAAGGAATGAATCAGGTTACTTCTCACCCTTCCTCTAAAGGAGGTCAATCGCTCTCATTAGAGAAAAGGTTTGCACAACAGGAGGAAGAAATGAAAGAATTAAGAAGGTTGAATGCAGAACTACTTCAGAGTAGTCTTCTTCTTAATAATGCTGATGTCTGACAGCCAAAAGAATTTGTTGTAACTACTGAGATGGATCAGGAATATCCTCCTTTATCAGTACACCCTCAGAGGTCTAATCCTACGGGTCAAACGCAACAACAATTGGCAGCACTACCATCAGTTGCAGCACCAACCACCACGTCTGTCCAAGCTCCATTCATTGCACCTACCCAAAACCAAGTTCAACCTGATGTTTCTCAAAAGTTAATAACTACTATTTAGTCATTAACAGCTCGGTCAGAAACTATGGAAACGGTCGCAAGTTCAACCTGAAAAGAAAGTTTACCCTGAATGGGTAGATTCAATTTATCCTCCATCTAGTTTTGGAAACCCTGTTTTCCCTACTTTCAATGGATCAGGCGACCCTGAACAACATTTGACGCATTACGTGTCTTGTTGTGATCCTATGATGGGAACTCCAGAGGAGCAAGAAGCAGTGAAACTCAGATGCTTCGTGCGAACCTTACAAGGACCAACTTTTGTCTGGTATACAAGCTTGCAATCCTGGTCAGTCATCGGATGGGAGGATCTTCGTCAAAAATTCCTTCTTCAGTTTAGCTCAACTTTTCCAAAAACGACAGTTTTTGATCTTACAAACTGCAAGAAAAGGGAGAATGAAAGAGTCTCTTATTTCATTGATCGTTGGAAGGGATTAACGTATTCCCGGAGTTTAGCACTCCCTCAGGAGGAATTGTTGCCAATCTGTGTGGCAAATTTGCGTGACGAATTACGCACGCCATTGATCCCTGTGAAATACACAGAAGGGTTTCGAGACCTTACTTCAATCACTCAACAGATTGAAGATTCCCTTATACAGGCTAAGGTTAAATCTTTTATAATTCCATCAGCTCCAGGAAGGAGAATGGGTAAAGCGGAAACTGCTACAGTTATGCTTAAACAAGAACCTGTACCTATTTCTACTTCAAAACCTTCATCTTCTCGAAGGGATCCACCTCCTGAATGCCAACAACAAAGGCTGTTTCGTCCAAATGATCAAAGAGATCAATGACGAAAACAATTTGAGGATTTGAAGAGTAAAACATACTCTTTCCGAAGTGAGCAAGTTCTTGGTTACTTCATTGCAGCTCTGGAAAATAATTTGGTTCAATTACTAGTGCCCAAGAGGCCAAACAAGGAAAGAGATGAAGACCGTCCCAATTATTGTCCCTTTCATCAAATGTTGGGACATCCCATCCAGGAGTGTTTTGTCTTTAAAGACCTCCTGCAAAAGATGGTCGACTTGGGACAAGTCAAATTGAAGGGTTCTTCATCTCATGTAGCGTGTATTACTGCTACAGATCCAGAGGAAGGAGGCGAGTGGCAGGTAGTCAAAAGCAAAACTGCAAAAAAATATGATGATTGGATGGTCAGAAAGACAATAAATCGGACCCATTACATTTTAAGAACACAATTGAAGAAGCCAATTGTGTCTCCTACAAAAGCTGCAGTAAAGCCTCCATCAAAAGACAAATCCTCAAAAGGGCAGCGCAATTCAAAGAAGAAAGAGGAATCAGGAGAAGATGAGTATGTATCAAAGACTAAATTGTCTTTGACTCTGGCAGATTTCATGCCATCTACTTCAGAGCCATGGGCACCGCCCCATCAAACGGAACAGCCTAAACAGGCTAACCAGGCAGAGTCTTTATCAGACGAAGAGTTAATCTTTGGTTCTGTTAATATTATTCAATTAACAGATCCATATTCCAGTCTTGATGAGCCTGAATTCCTTGTATCAAATAAGGGAATCCGAGGAGGTTCTAGAGGTTCAGGATATAGGGGAAGACGTGGATCTTTCCGAAGCCACTACTCTAATTTTAACCCTGCTAACACTATATATGCAGCAGAAACTCGTGGTAGAGCCCTTCAGCAAGCTCAAAAAGAACAAGCAAGTTCTTCTGCCAATGGCCAACTCAGTTTTGGCACAGTTATTTTGGAAGACCGATTAAAGGTTCCATATTCTATATCTCAGCAAGTAAATGGATCTAATCAGTCTGATCTTCCAAAACCAAGGATGTTGCCAACTTCAATACAAGATGCATCAGCTTCCAAAGCATCTGCTTCCAAGGTACCTACTAAACCGCATATTCCTATTTGGAAACACAGACCTCTAGATAAAAAGTATGATATATTGAAACACTTGGCCCAAGTACCAGACAAGTTATCAATTTTGGATGCTTTAAATCTGTCAAAAGATCTTCGGGAAGCACTCATCGAAGCTTTGTCAATTCCTCAGGAGTTTGAAGCTGAAATTGCTACAGCTGAAATCTATCACATAGAGAATAATCCTACAAAATGTCATGCAGTGATATCTTTTACTGATAAAGATGAAGATGATGTTGTTCATGGGAACATAAAACCTTTTTACTTATCTGGAAAAGTCAATGGTGTATATGTTCGAAGATCTTTCATTAACAATGGTTCAGGAGTCAACCTCATGCCCATTCGTACACTTCGTCGATTGGGCCTCACGGAATCTGATTTATCTCCTTCTACCATGATGTTACAAGGATATGATAAAAATGAACAAGAACCACTGGAGGAAGTTACACTCAGAACTCAGTTTGGAGATCTTGTATCCAATTCAGATTTCATGATTGTTGATCAAGACTCAGCTTTCAATATCTTGCTTGGAAGACCCTGGCTACATCAGCATGCAGCTATTCCTTCATCATACCATCAATGTCTCAAATACTGTTTTGATGGTCAAGTTGGAACATTTTATGGTGATAAGGCCTCATTCAGGACATGTGAGTCTCAATACATTGAGGTGGAATTTTATCACATGAAGGGAAGAGAAAAATCTACAATAAAGGAAATTACCAAAGTTAATGCTCCATATGGTTTGGAGAAAATTCCAATAAATCCATTTTCACATGTGAGTACAGATTATGTGTTACCTATCAATCAAATTGACAAAATAGGACCAAATCAAAATACTCTTATGGAAAGATCCATAATGTCAATTACAGCGATCGAGCCAGACAACATGGGAGAAATTGGTAACCTACCAAGCAGTGATGAAAGCATAAGTGGTGACGTTTTCATTTCATCTGCTGAAGTCCAACAAGTCTATACTTAGCTAATCAGGCAAGAAGAAGTTATATCAACACCAAAGGTGAATAATGATGTCGATTCTCAATCCATCATCTCCTCTTTATTTCCCAAAGAAGACCCTTTATCATCAATAGGGTCGGAAATGGAAGCTTCTTCTTCAAAATGTGAAAATTTTGACATCTCTTATGATCATGAGAATTTCGTTTTTTTCATCTACTTTGCAAGTAGAAACGGAAGAAATAACACAAGAGGAAGAGGAAGAGGAATATCTTAGAGATGTTCCTCCAGTATTTGAAGAGGGTATCTCTACCACTGTGGATGAACTCAGAGAAGTAAATCTGGGTACAGAGAAAGATCCACGCCCCACTTTAATTAGTGCGGCCATGACCCTTGAAGAGCAAGAGATGTATATTTCTTTTCTAAAGAAAAATAAAGATATTTTTTCTTGGAATTATACAGAAATGCCTGGGCTTGATCCCGATGTTGCTACTCATCATTTGGGTTTACCAAAAGAACATCGAGGTTTTAAGCAAGCCGCGAGAAGAACACACCCATCCTATGCTTCCAAAATTGAAGCTGAAGTGGATAAGATGATCAAAGCCAACTTCGTCAGAGAAGTTCAATATCCCATGTGGTTGGCTAATATTGTCCCTGTAAAGAAGAAGAATGGACAAATTAGGGTTTTCATCGATTTCAGAGATCTTAATCGGTATTGTCCTAAAGATGATTTCCCAGTTCCGATTACAGAACTCTTAATTGATGCGACAGCTGGCTATGAAGTACTTTCTTTCATGGATGGATATTCCGGAAATAATCAGATCCGAATGGCCCCAGAAGATGAGGAATATACATCCTTCAGAGCTCCTCAAGGTGTGTTTTGTTACCGGGTGATGCCCTTTGGTTTAAAGAATGCAGGTGCAACATATCAACGCGCCATGCATCGTATCTTCAAACCTATTTTAGGGAAGTTTGATAATGCTATGTAGATGATTTGGTGGTTAAATCCAAAGAAAGTTATAATCACTTGGCTGATTTGGAAGTCATATTCCACAAGCTTCGACAACATAATTTGAAGATGAACCCCTTAAAATTTGCTTTTGGGGTAACCTCAGGAAAATTCCTCGGCATTGTTGTACGCCATCGTGGTATTGAAGTCGATCCTGGGAAGACCAAATCAATCCTTGGTATGTCACCTCCTCATAATTTGAAAGAATTAAGCGGACTTCAAGGACACTTAGCCTATATTCGGCGTTTCATCGCCAATTTGGAAGGAAAAAGTTTACCCTTTACCAAATTATTGAAGAAAGGAGTCACTTACCAGTGGACTGAAGAATGTCAAGAAGCATTTGATGTTCTCAAGAAATACCTCATAAGTCCACCAGTTCTCATGCCACCTGTTGAGGGTAGACCACTTATCCTCTATGTGACAGCTTTAGAGCGATCATTGGGTGCCTTTCTCGCTCAAAAGAATGATGTTGGGAATGAAAATAGTCTCTACTATCTCAGTAGAACTATGCTTGAAGCAGAAACACGGTATTCAAGTATTGAAAAATGTTGCCTAGCATTAATCTTTGCAGTTCAGAAACTGAGACACTACCTGCAACATCACGAGGTCCAATTGGTATCTCGTAATAATCCGCTCAAATTCATCCTTAGTCATCCAATGCTTACAGGATGTCTAGCAAGATGGGCGGTTATTCTACAGTAGTTCGACATTCAGTATGTGTCTCAAAAGGCAATTAAGGGCCAAGCTCTGGCTGATTTCCTGGCTGAACATCCTTCAGTGGAAGACACGTATTCAGATATCGAACTCCCTGATGAGGAAGTTTTCTCTATTCAAGAGAGTCCTCAAACATGGGAAATGTATTTTGATGGTGCTTCTAGAAGTCCAACAGGGACGAAAATGGAAAATCCTAAATTCAACAAAGTTGGTTTAGGAATTGTGCTCATTTCTCCAGATAAGGCAGTGTTACCTTATTCCTTTTTGTTGTGGGAAGGTGGTACGAATAATGAAGCTGAATACCAAGCACTCATTACAGGCTTGGAGTTAGCGCTTCAAGCACAAGTGAATCACTTAAAGGTGAAAGGTGATTCAGACCTGGTAATCAAACAAGTCAATGGGGATTATGCCATCAGAAAAGAAGAATTAATCCCTTTGTATGATTATGTCAGAGAGTTAATGTCGGAATTCCCTTCAGAACCGACATTTTCTTATGTCCCAAGATCACAAAATGCTCAAGCTGATGCAGTGGCTAATATAGCCACGACTTTAGCAGATCCAAATCGGGATGAGACAACCATCAGTATTTCCCACCGTCGTGAAATTTCACCTTATGTTCAAGTCAGAACAGAGGAAATTAATGAAATTTGTCCCATTCCTGAACTGTATGGTCATACTATAGGATGGATGTCACCTATCAAGGGATACCTTCAAAATGGAACACTTCCACCTGATAGAGCCGAGAAAGAACAAATCCGGCGACGTGTGGCCAATTTTACTCTTTATGATAGCCCAAACCACCTCGAGAAAATTCTCTACAAACGTGGTTTTGATGGAGTTCTCTTCAGATGTATTGATGGTGAAGAGACAATGGATGTCAAAAAAAAATGCATGCAGGAGTCTGTGGTGCCCACCAGTCTGGACATAGACTGTCTGATCAAATTCTAAGGCTTGGATACTTTTGGCCTTCAATGATACAAGATTGTGTTAATTTCACAAAGAAGTGTCATTCATGCCAAGTATATGCCAACTTCATTCATCAACCTCCAGAGTTGCTTCATACAGCTAAATAATCATGGCCATTTTCCACATGGGGAATGGATGTGGTGGGACCTTACCCTTCAGCTACGGCCAAGCAGTTTAAGTACATTCTTACTGCTACTGATTTCTTTTCCAAATGGGCAGAGGCAGTACCTCTCAAAGAAATTAGTTCTAAATGAATTGTTAGCTTCATCAAGTCTAACATCATTACTAGATTTGGTGTCCCTCATACCATATTGACGGACAACGGCACCAACTTCTGTTCTTATGAGGTAAAGAAATTGTATCAAGAATACAACATTAAGTCCAACCATTCATCTCAATATCATGCGGCGGCTAATGGCCAGATAGAAGCCTTCAACAAGACTCTTTCAAATATACTGCAAAAGATGGTGGATAAAGATAAGAAATCATGGCCTGAAAAACTCCTTCATGCTTTATGGGCTTATCGGACCACCACCCGCACAGCAACGCGGTCAACTCCATATTCACTGGTATATGGAACAGAAGCAGTCTTGCCAATTGAAGTTCAATTTCCCACACTCAGAATAACCATTTGTGATCAGTTATCTACAGATGAGCAATCCCAAAAGCGGTTGAATGAATTGGAAAAGTTAGATAATAAAAGATTGTGCACTTTGCACCACTTGGAAATCTATCAGAATCGAATAGCACGAGCTTTTAACAAAAAAGTTTGTCTTCATTCATTCATTCAGGGAGAATTGGTATTGGTTCTCAGAGCACCAATGATACCAGGAAAGAAGCCTCCCAAGCTTGAACCAAAATGGGAAGGACCTTATTCAATACATAAGGTCTACTCTAATGGAGCGTATTCTCTAATCTCAATGGATGGAGAACACATCACGACTCCAACTAATGCCAGATTTCTGAAGAAGTATTTTTGTATAAACACAAAATATTGTTCCCAGAGCCAAAACAGTCACATTGGTTCATATTATGTCCTACATGACACTAAACTGTATTATGTCCTATATACATGACATTAAACTGTACAGAAGTTCCTTATTTGTCCGAGATGACATTAAACTATATTTTGTCCGAGATGACATTAAACTATATTGTGTCCTAGCAACATGACATTAAACTGTGTGCCACTTTCATCGTCCAGCATGACGTTAAACTGTATCAGTTCCCTTATCGTCCAACATGACGTTAAACTGTCACATTGGTTACTATTATGTCCTACATGACACTAAACTATATTGTGTTAAACTATATTATGTCCTAGAAACATGACATTAAACTGTGTGGCACTTACAACGTCCAGCATGACGATAAACTTTAAAAAGTCCCCAGAACTGATATCCTCATATTGGTTCACCTTAGTCCTAGCTACATGAATTTAAACTGTACAGCACCAGTTCTTCCTTGCTATATGACGTTAAACTATACAGCAATGGTCCAGTATGACTTTAAACTGTAACTTCGTCCCACACGGCATTAAACTATGAAAAAATTCCCTAAACCGTCCAGCATGACCTTAAACTGCATCATCCCTGGTCCATGTATATGACCATAAACTATTTGCAAATCCCTTATGTCCAGTAAGACGTTAAACTGTGACGTCCTAACTACATGACGCTAAACTGTATAAAAGTCCCTAACGTCCAGAAAGACGTTAAACTATATAATCTCAAAGTTCCAGCATGACATTAAACTACACCATTCACGGTCCATGTATATGACCTTAAACTATTTGCACTTTCGTCTGACATGACGTTAAAATGGTACACTCTTTTGTCCTTACTGCATGACATTAAACTGCACAATTCCCCTTTTTTGTCCTACATGACATTAAGCTGTTATTTTGTCCCTGCTACATGACACTAAACTATGCAGCACCAATAGTCCTAACTGCAAGACTTTAAACTGCATAGTCCCTGAATATGTCCTACATGACATTAAACTGTGCATCGTTAAGGTTGTTTTTACCTCTTGTTTCTCACACCGAGTATGACACACGTGAGCTTAGAGAAAACCTCAACCATAACACTCTCTTTGGGCCCCTAATCATGTGTAAGTCCCAACAAAATTTTTTTTATTAGATCATTGTCCCCAAGAACAACTTGATCATTAATTCATTCTTTAATTGAACTACACGGACTTTGATCCTTGCCCTCTAGGCTGGGTATGTAGGCAACCTCCCAGGGTTCAAGTCCAAAAACAATCTCTTCACATCGGTTCACCACCTTCTCATATGATGTTGATTCGTGAAACCGCACCTAGAATCAATATCTTTACATTGATTCACTTTCGTCCTTGTTATATGACGTTAAACTATGAAACACTTTTGTCCGGTACGACAATAAACTACAATATTCTTTGATTTCCTCATTTGAGAGAGAACTATTATTGACATTGATTTTTCAATCATGGTTTTCATTTTCAAAAGACTACGTGCATACATGGTAATGCCTAAACTTTTTATCTCGGGTTAAACCATCATTGCACTAAAGTCCCATATCACCCTTCACATGTATGAACCAAATTTGTGAAAAGGGTAGTTCTAGAACTACATGGACTTGATTCCCATCTTTATGGGATACGTAGGAACATTCGAGTATCCCTCGAATCCAGTTCCAAGTCTTTTGGGCCTAACCCCAAATTTCACTTTCAGTCCCTTGGTTGAAAAGTCCTCATGAAAACACACACTGTGTATTAATTATTATGGTCCGAATTCTATGACCCTAAACTAAGATTTCTCATACTTTCGTCCTGCATGACGTTAAACTTCATTTCAAGAACTACGTATGGCTTGATTCTCATTCTTATGAGATACGTAGTGAAGTCCAAATTTCAATTGACGACCCAGCCACAACATGATTATGGTTTTCATTGACCTATGCATCTCTATATACATTGGACAATACCCATCTTTATGTGTTATAATCCTAACCTAAAATATTTTTAGATCTTCACAACCCTTTTCATGACTTCTAATCACAAAAATGTCAAACTTCTGAGAATTCTTTTGCCTGACTATGTAGCACGTGCCCATAGGTGGCCTTGCATAAACAGTCCACATAACAGACTTGTTAGCCAAAAGATATTATTTATTTGACCATGCATCCAATGCCCTTAGGTGGCCCTGCATATTTCAACCCCCTAACGGGTTTGTTAAATAATGGTAACTTCATTCTTGGGAGGAATGCCTCTTTTTTCCTTATTTGTCTTAAACGACAGTATGTAGGGATCCGCAAAAAAATAGTCATCCTTAACATATTTGTCCCATATCCTTTTTTATGATCTGAAAGTATTCAAGTCTATGGTTTATTCTTCTTCCCTACGTTTCGGTCAGACCTTCGTATGAGTGATATTCATCCAGTTCTTCGATATTCTTGTTCGGAAATATCTTCTCCATATTCAAGTACCTCTTTCCATACAAAAAACTCTATACTTTAGAAAATTTGAATCTCCATAAACATTCACTGGCTTTTTAGCACTAGGAAAGTAAATTTCTGGGAGTTCTTTTGCCTGACTATGCAGCACGTGCCCATAGGTGGCCTTGCATAAACAGTCCACATAACAAACTTGTCAGCCGAAAGATGCTATTTATTTGACCATGCAGCCAATGCCCATAGGTGGCCCTGCATATTTCAACCCCCTAACGGGTTTTGTTAAATAATAGTAACTTCATTCTTGGAAATGCACTGTGTTGCATTTGTTGTCAATGAGGTATGTTGTTGTCAAGGAATGAATGGATGGATGTCAAGGAGTTTCAATATGTGAATGAAAAAGGCTATGATGGTGTTGGTGATGAATGGAGGATGGCCATTGTGTTAAGATGAATGTCACTTAGGAGATTCACTAAGTGGCATAAGTGTTTATGGTTGAAACATTCATCCATGTTTATATCAGACGATTGTAGAACTGTTCTTAATGTTTAAATACTTGTATCAAGATGATACTAAGTTACACCACTTGAAGAATTGATGATTATGGAGTATCATAATTACATCAGATGATTGATGAGCTGATCTTTAAGTTCAAAGAACTTGTATCAACTGGATACAAAGTCACAACACTGATAGAGTTACCATGCATTGTCTTAACAATGCATGAGGAGATGAGGAGAACCATCCACAACTCCTAAGTGGATGAAGTGGTACTAATTAAGTCCATGAACTATCACTTAGTTCATGTGAATTTGAAGAAGATCCAACTTGATCTCTTATTGGATCATAGAAGCATGTTGAAGAATTATTTGATTCAGGAGCTTCGGTTGATGGAGAACCTTCGTGAATTCCATTCCTAAGTAATGAATAAATTTTGAAGAGAATTGGAGGAATTATAATGAAGAAGAAGCATTTATGAATTCAAATGAAGAAGAAGATGAGAAGAAATGAAGAGGAAGAATGGCTTGGAAGAAGTGGCATTTGGCATTTGAACTTGGGTTACTTTGTTTTTATACAAAGTCCCTAAGTCTCTACTTTGTTTTTATACAAAGTCCCTAAGTCTCTAATTAAGCAAAAAATTAGCCACCAAGGGCCAGCCTTAAGGGTTCAACCCAAGGCACATGTGGGACTAGGTCACCACGCCAAAGGGGATCCCATAGGGCCAGCCCGAGAGAGGCCGGGGCCGTGTATAAGCCCCGAGGCCACGCGGTGATGAAGCCCGCGCAGCGTGAGCGCGAGGAGCGCGCCCGAGTGGCAGGGGTGGGCGCAAGAGCACGCCCGCAAGAAGAACTCGGTGTGGGGCGGCACCGAGAGGGTTGGAAGTTCAATCGAGGGGTTGCGGCAGGAGCTGGGTGATAAACCGCGGAAAAACCGCGCTCCGTTTCGATGTGGGACGCAGAAAAATCTCCAGGAGCAGATCCTGGCCGCTCGATTGATCGCGCGCCAGATCTCGGCCGCACATCTAATCCGCCGCGGCCCATTCTGATCGCATCCGTCCAAATCGTCGATCCGACGGCTCCCTGTCCATCCTCAACCTCAAGCCAGGCCGAAGTCTCCCCGCGTGCCTCCGTCGAACCAGGAGCAACCCGAGCACCGATTTTGAGCTCCCGGCTGTATCTCTCGAAACTGAAGGCTCCCTCGTGCTCTTCTGGCCAAACCGAACCCATCCATGCATAAAAATATACTTGCATGCAACAAATGAGAAAATTCTATGAAGGTCGAAGTCAAACGAAGTGTCGAGGCCTCGGTGTGTTCGTGTTTTGCATGGGATAGAAGAGGCAAAGGTCGTGCATGCGTTCTAAGCTGCATGCACGTGGAGGAGAAAAATATAGAAGGAGAACCCGCGGTGAACCGAGGAGAAAATCAAGATTTTCAAAATCTTGAAATACCTGAAAACTTCAGGGATTCAAATGTTTATCCACGCAGAATGAACAGAGGCCCTCTGCCTATAAAAAGAGAGGCCCGTGCATCGGTGTTGCTTGCTGATGTGCTGAAACTTTGAAGATCCGTGAGTGTCTTTGCCTCACGAAGAAAGAAGACACCGCGCAAATTACTTGCGTGGCTGTTGTCCCGAAGCCACCCGAGGCTTTGAAGGTGTTCCTTGCGTGCAACTCCTTTGCGCGACAAGAAGAAGGAGGTGAGGTGTTCCCTGCGCGCCTACTCCTTGCGCGGCAGGAAGTACCCGCGGCAGTAGCACCTGCGCGCTGTTGTACTTGCGCGCCCCGCGGTGTTGCACCGTGAACACCTGAGGTAGTGTCCCTTGCACCAAGATCCTACGCGGCTATTGGAGAAAAGGATTGGCCGCACCCTTGCGCGCCTCCTTTGAGCTCAAGTGGAGATGACCACCTACGGACAGTGTGTGTGCTAAGTGCAAAGAAAGGGAAGTAGGTGTTCGGGTGATGTGAATTACACACCTTGTGTGTGTGTGCTTAAGGATATTACAACCTAGACAAGTGAGTTCACACCTACGGGTTGTGTGCAAGAAGGAGTGGATGGCCACCACATTTGTGTGTGTGCAAAACAAGAGGAAGACCCGAGGCCATGTGTGTGCACAAAGAACAACACCAAGTGGTGTGTGCCAAGTGAAGAGGAAGACCACACTTTGTGTGTGTGTAAGAATTAAATAAGCCATAGCCTTGGTTGTGCATTTGAACAAAGAAGAACACACTTTAAGTGTGTGCATTTGAAGAGGCCGAGGGTTGTAACTAGTGTGTGCAAAGTGTGTACACACTAAGAAGAAGAGGAGACACCCCACACCAAAGTAGAACATACATTCAAGTGTGTGTATACAAATTGAATTAAGTGTGTGAAGGAAGTTGAGAAGTGGTGTGTGTGATAAAACGAATTACACCCTTTGTGGGTTTATTGCACCAAGAGAAAAGTAAGGGAAGTGCATGCTTGCATGCATGCACATGCACACGTGAACAAAGACAAAGCTAGTTGTGTGCATCTGATTTGACCAAGACCGGAAGTTCTTGAAGAGAATTAAGAGGCCATGCAGTCAGTGCATGAGGAAGCAGAGATTCCATGCACTCAGTGCATGAAATTGTTCTGATGTGAGACTGGACCAGACTGAAGTTAAAGATATCAGTTGTCTGAGTATTCAGTAGCTGGAGAAAAGCCAGGTCATTCTGAGAAGAAGGAGATAAATCCTGAGCAAGATGATAAGACCTGATCAACTCAAGTGATCAGAGTTACAGAGCAAGGCCAGCAGTCTTTATCCCAGGCTGCTGAAGATACTTGAAGAGCTGAACAAGAAGAAGAGCTACTCGTGTGACTCGAGGAGCCAGGAGAAGCCCCCTGTGAGACTCAGGGTGGAAGAAGTCTTCAGTGGGATTCTGGAGCAGGCCAGTGGGACTCTGGTGACACTGTGAGACGCAGTATAAAGACCCTCCTGTGGGACTCGGGAGAGATACAGTGGGACTCTGTATCGACCACTGTAATACTAACAGATTATAATGGAAGAAACCATGTTGGGGTGTATAACCAACATGGCAAGGACGTAGGCCTTTGGTGCCGAACCTTGTAAATCCTTGTGTCCAGTGCCTTTATATTTACTACATCGTTCGTGGAAAGGTGAGAGATACAAGAAGAGTGGATCGAGGCTTTAACCATCCATAGAGGATTAATTGATAAAGAATCAATTAGTAAAAAGTTTTAAAGGATCACTGATTCACCCCCTCCCCCTCTCAGTGATTCACACTGATCTGGGAACTTCAATTGGTATCAGAGGGAATGTTACCTCTAAAAGATCCAAGGGAGTCTTTATGAAGTTCAGATTTGAGGAAATGAGCGACCAGCCTCAAATGGAGATATCTTCCAAGACTCAGAAAAATAGAAAGAAGAAACAGGCCAAGAAGATGAAGAAAGCCTGTCCTAGCTGTGATGAAGTTGGAACAATGAAAGATCTTCAAAGTGCAATCGAATATCTTCATAAGGCAGTCCCCAAGGATGTGGCAATGTGTATAGCTACAGGCATCCTTGAACTTCAAGAAGAAAAATTACATCTAGAAGAAGAAGTCAATACAATGGAAGATCAGTTGGCTAAAAGGGTTGGAATAACCAACACTCTCAGAAAGCTGGTGAAGTCTAAAGATGAAACAGTATCACTTTGCACTGAAAGATATGAAGAAACTACTGAAAAATTGCAAAGAAGCCTTTCTGAGAAAGAATTATTTAAGACAATGGTCAAAGAAGTTTTCCATGCACTGGAAAAATTGCACAGAGTTTCAATGGTTGTCAAAGATGCTCAACTAGAAGACAAAGTCAAAAGGGTGAAGGAGCTTGACAACTCATTGCATGAAATAAAGAAGGTGCATGATGACCAGATGGAATAGCTGAAACAGAATTGGGAAGGTAGACTAAGATTGGTTGAGGATGAGAAGAACTCCCTCAATATGAAATGCTTTGAACTGGAGGTGATATTGAAAAATCTGCAATCACCCAAAGCTGAAGCCTCCCAGTCAGCTGAAAGGAGAAATTTTGCTACTCAAGTATGCATTGATCAGGATGATTCTAAAAGAATGACATCCTCTATTAAAATGGAAACATCTTCGAAAAGGAAGGTACCATCCATCCCATCTTGTACTAATTCTTCTAATTGTGTTTCCACAAAAAGTGCAGGATGGAAGAATAATTCCAAACAAGTATGGATGAAGACAATGAAGAAAGAAAGCTCTCCTGAAGCAACACAACAATTCAAGACAAGTACCCTAAAATTAGAAGGAATCAAAAAGTCAAGATTTGTGGGTCAATGTTGGTGTTGTAACAAGTATGGGCATTGTGCAAAGGATTGTTGGTACAATCCACTGAATGCCAAAGCACAGAGGAAGCCCATGCCTAGGGGGAGCAAGCCAGAAGAAAAGAAGCAGCATCCACAGGTCCAGAGACATCTGTTTACTGCAAATAGATTTGGATTACTTGACAACATCTGGGATGATTTCAAAAGTGGTCAAAAAGATACATGTCAATCTCCAACTGTATCTAGAGCTCAAAAGAAGAAAAGATCACAGAACCTGGCTCAGAAAGAATCCTTGGGAAGCAATCAGAAAAAAGCTGAAGATGCTCCCAAGAAGATTATGAAAAATGAAGAGAAGACCTTGGAGTCTAAATCCAAGAAGGGTGATGCATCCAGAAGAACCACCAAGAAAACATGCTTCTACTATGGAAAGAAAGGTCATACCATGGACCTTTGTGAACAAGCCATGGAACTGAATAGAAGCAGACTGGACTCAAAAAGACAATCAATCAAGATGAAGCAGAAGGGATTGATTGAAAACAAGTTGCCTAATAAAGGTAGCTTGAAAGCATCAAAAGAACCATGTGGAACTTCCAGAACTGAGGCCACACTCCCAAATGACTTACTTGTCATATGGCCAAATCAGTTGCAACTTGCCAGAGAACTACAAAGAGCTGAAGATAAAGTTCTGGCAATTGCTAAGGAAAAAGGGAAGAAGGCAATTTCACATGAAGATCAAGTTCCGTGTGTGAGGTGCAATCAAGCTGGACATACTAGTGATAAATGCATGATATTCATTCCAGTTCAGAAGGGATTCTTCAAAAGAATGAAGATTGCACCAGGAGACTCTAGTGCTCAGAAGGCGCCTAGAAATATAGGTGTCACACACAAAGAATTTAAAGAGGTGTTGAGATCCACATCAACACAAACATCATTGAAGATCAAATGTGCAAGTGTGAAGAATGGTGAAAATGGGACATCTCGGTTGAGAGAATTTTCTCAACCTTGTTGTTCACATTGATGAACCAAGGAGGTTCCATCTTATTCCCTTATACATTTGGTATTTACATGTGCTAACATTGGAGGGAATTGAAGATGATGATCATTCTCATCTGGAGAGTGGTTTGGACAGAATGGAGTGCACCCCTTAAGGGGGAGCCAATCTGTAGAAGATGGGATTCTAAGATTTAATACCATCTTGAGAAAAGTGAAGGTATTCCAATCATACTTTCATCCCTTGTTTCTTAATTTTATTCATCATGAAAATTAAGGGGGAGTATTGATTGAAGAAAAATGGTTGAAAGGGTGAGCTTTATCTTTGCACCTGAACTTTCTAATGTGTTTGGTGAAGTATGTGCATGATTTAGCAATTCATTGTTATATCTGAAAAATTTCAAGCCCCTTGAAGCATGATCTCACATGTACAGTGAATGATGGATAGAATTGAGTTCCTTGGTTACATCACTCTTGTTTTCTACACCGGGTTAGCCCAAGTATACTTAGAGATGATTTACTAAAGGTTCTTTGCTAAAGAGAACATGTGACATCATCCCTCTCTTAGTGCTTTTCAAGAAGATGCTATTCGAAGGGAGGAAGAGATTTTTTTTGAAGAGAACCACACCAAACCTTTGCATTTGATTGTCAATAAGGGGGAGAAAATATTGGCACACATATTGACCCATTCATATGTGCTGAAGATGTGTATTGACAACAAATACAAAGGGGGAGATTGAAATGCACTGTGTTGAATTTGTTTTCAATGAGGTATGTTGTTGTCAAGGAATGAATGGATGGATGTCAAGGAGTTTCAATATGTGAATGACAAAGGCTATGATGGTGTTGGTGATGAATGGAGGATGTCCATTGTGTTAAGATGAATTTCACTTAGGAGATTCACTAAGTGGCATAAGTGTTTATGGTTGAAACATTCATCCATGTTTATATCAGACGATTGTAGAACTGTTCTTAATGTTTCAATACTTGTATCAAGATGATACTAAGTTACACCACTTGAATAATTGATGATGATGGAGTATCATCATTACATCAGATGATTGATGAGCTGATCTTTAAGTTCAAAGAACTTGTATCAACTGGATACAAAGTCACAACACTGATAGAGTTACCATGCATTGTCTTAACAATGCATGAGGAGATGAGGAGAACCATCCACAACTCCTAAGTGGATGAAGTGGTACTAATTAAGTCCATGCACTATCACTTAGTGCATGTGAATTTGAAGAAGATCCAACTTGATCTCTTATTGGATCATATAATCATGTTGAAGAATTATTTGATTCAGGAGCTTCGGTTGATGGAGAACCTTCGTGAATTCCATTTCTAAGTAATGAATAAATGTTGAAGAGAATTGGAGGAATTCTAATGAAGAAGAAGCATTGAGGAATTCAAATGAAGAAGAAGATGAGAAGAAATGAAGAGGAAGAATGGCTTGGAAGAAGTGGCATTTGGGATTTGAACTTGGGTTACTTTGTTTTTATACAAAGTCCCTAAGTCTCTACTTTGTTTTTATACAAAGTCCCTAAGTCTCTACTTTGTTTTTATAAAAAGTCCCTAAGTCTCTACTTAAGCAAAAAATTATCCACCAAGGGCCAGCCTTAAGGGTTCAACCCAAGGCACATGTGGGACTAGGTCACCACGCCAAAGGGGATCCCGTATGGCCAGCCCGAGAGAGGTCGGGGCCGTGTATAAGCCCCGAGGCCACGCGGTGATGATGCCCGCGCAACGTGAGTGCGAGGAGCGCGCCCGAGTGGCAGGGGTGGGCGCAAGAGCACGCCCGCAAGAAGAACTCGGTGCGGGGCAGCACCGAGAGGGTTGGAAGTTCAATCGAGGGGTTGCAGCAGGAGCTGGGTGATAAACTGCGGAAAAACCACGCTCTGTTTCGACGTGGGACGCCGAAAAATATCCAGGAGCGTATCCTGGCCGCTCGATTGATCGCGCGCCAGATCTCGGCCGCACATCTAATCTGTCGCGGCCCATTCTGATCGCAGTCGTCAAAATCGTCGATCCGACGGCTCCCCGTCCATCCTCAACCTCAAGCCAGGTCGAAGCCTCCCCGCGTGCCTCCGTCGAACCAGGAGCAACCCGAGCACCGATTTTGAGCTCCCGGCTGTATCTCTCTAAAATGAAGGCTCCCTCGTGCCCGTCTGGACAAACCGAACCCATCCATGCATAAAAATATACTTGCCTGAAACAAATGAGAAAATTCGATGAAGGCTGAAGGCAAACGAAGTGTCGAGGCCTCGGTGTGTTCGTGTTTTGCATGGGATAGAAAAGGCAAAGGCCGTGCATGCGTTCTAAGTCGCATGCACGTGGAGGAGAAAAATATAGAAGGAGAACCCGCGGTGAACCGAGGAGAAAATCAAGATTTGCAAAATCTTGAAATACCCGAAAACTTCGGGGATTCAAATGTTTATCCATGCAGATTGAACAGAGGCCCTCTGCCTATAAAAAGAGAGGCACGTGCATCGGTGTTGCTTGCTGATGTGCTGAAACTTCTAAGATCCGTGAGTGTCTTTGCCTCACGAAGAAAGAAGCCACTGCGCAAATTACTTGCGTGGCTGTTCTCCCGAAGCCACCCGAGGATTTGAAGGTGTTCCTTGCGTGCAACTCCTTTGCGCGACAAGAAGAAGGAGGTGAGGTGTTCCCTGCGCGCCTACTCCTTGCGCGGCAGGAAGTACCCGCGGCAGTATCACCTGCGCGCTGTTGCACTTGCGCGCCCCGCGGTGTTGCACCGTGCACACCCGAGGCAGTGGCCCTTGCACCAAGATCCTACGCGGCTATTGGAGAAAAGGATTGGTTACACCCTTGCGCGCCTCCTTTGAGCTCAAGTGGAGACGACCACCTACGGACAGTGTGTGTGCTAAGTGCAAAGAAGGGCAGTAGGTGTTCGGGTGATGTGAATTACACACCTTGTGTGTGTGTGCTTAAGGATATTACACCCTATCCAAGTGAGTTCACACCTATGGGTTGTGTGCAAGAAGGAGTGGAAGGCCACCACATTTGTGTATGTGCAAAACAAGAGGAAGACCCGAGGCCATGTGTGTGCACAAAGAACAACACCAAGTGGTGTGTTCCAAGTGAAGTGGAAGACCACACTTTGTGTGTGTGTAAGAATTAAATAAGCCATAGCCTTTGTTGTGCATTTGAACAAAGAAGAACACACTTTAAGTGTGTGCATTTGAAGAGGCCGAGGGTTGTAACTAGTGTGTACAAAGTGTGTACACACTACGAAGAAGAGGAGACACCCCACACCAAAGTAGAACATACATTCAAGTGTGTGTATACAAATTGAATTAAGTGTGTGAAGGAGGTTGAGAATTGGTGTGTGTGATAAAACGAATTACACCCTTTGTGGGTTTATTGCACCAAGAGAAAAGAAAGGGAAGTGCATGCTTGCATGAATGCACATGCACACGTGAACAAAGACAAATCTGGTTGTGTGCATATGAGTTGACCAAGACCGGAAGTTCTTGAAGAGAATTAAGAGGCCATGCAGTCAGTGCATGAGGAATCAGAGATGCCATGCACTCAGTGCATGAAATTGTTCTGATGTGAGACTGGACCAGACTGAAGTTAAAGATATCAGTTGTCTGAGTATTCAGTAGCTGGAGAGAAGCCAGGTCATCCTGAGAAGAAGGAGATAAATCCTGAGCAAGACGAGAAGACCTGATCAACTCAAGTGATCAGAGGTACAGAGCAAGGCCAGCAGTCTTTATCCCAGACTGCTGAAGATACTTGAAGAGCTGAACAAGAAGAAGAGCTACTCGTGTGACTCGAGGAGCCAGGAGAAGCCCCCTGTGAGACTCAGGGTGGAAGAAGTCTTCAGTGGGATTCTGGAGCAGGCCAGTGGGACTCTGGTGACACTGTGAGACGCAGTATAAAGACCCTCTTGTGGGACTCAGGAGAGATACAGTGGTACTCTGTATCGACCATTTTAATACTAACATATTATAATAGAAGAAACCATGTTGGGGTGTATAACCAACATGGCAAGGACGTAGGCCTTTGGTGCCGAACCTTGTAAATCCTTGTGTCTAGTGCCTTTATATTTACTGCATCATTCGTGGAAAGGTGAGAGATACAAGAAGAGTGGATCGAGGCTTTAACCTGCCATAGAGGTTTAATTGATAAAGAATCAATTAGTAAAAAGTTTTAAAGGATCACTGATTCACCCCCTCCCCCTCTCAGTGATTCACACTGATCTGGGCACTTCAATTGGTATCAGAGGGAAGGTTACCTCTAAAAGATCCAAGGGAGTCTTTATGATGTGCAGATTTCAGGAAATGAGAGACCAGCCTCAAATGGAGATATCTGCCAAGACTCAGAAAAATAGAAAGAAGAAACATGCCAAGATGATGAAGAAAGCCTGTCCTAGCTGTGATGAAGTTGGAACAATGAAAGATCTTCAATGTGCAATCGAATATCTTCAGAAGGTAGTCCCCAAGTAAGTGGAAATGTGTATAGCTACAGGCATCATTGAACTTCAAGAAGAAAAATTACAGCTAGAAGAAGAAGCCAATACAATGGAAGATCAGTTGGCGAAAAGGGTTGGCATAACCAACACTCTCAGAAAGCTGGTGAAGTCTAAAGATGAAACAGTATAGCTTTGCAATGAAAGATATGAAGACACTACTGAAGAATTGCAAAGAAGCCTTTCTGAGAAAGAATTCTTTATGACAATGGTCAAAGAAGTTTTCCATGCACTGGAAAAATTGCACAGAGTTTCAATGGTTGTCAAAGATGCTCAACTAGAAGACAAAGTCAAAAGGGTGAAGGAGCTTGACAACTCATTGCATGAAATAAAGAAGGTGCATGATGACCAGATGGAACTGCTGAAACAGAATTGGGAAGGTATACTGAGATTGGTTGAGGATGAGAAGAACTCCCTCAATATGAAATGCTTTGAACTGGAGGTGATATTAAAAAATCTGCAATCACCCAAAGCTGAATCCTCGCAGTCAGCTGAAAGGAGAAATGTTTCTACTCAAGTATGCATTGATCAGGATGATTCTAAAAGAAGGACATCCTCTAATAAAAGGGCAACATCTTCTAATAGGAAGGTACCATCCATCCCATCTTGTACTAATGATTCTAATTGTGTTTCCACAAAAAGTGAAGGATGGAAGAATAATTCCAAATATGTATGGATGAAGACAATGAAGAAAGAAAGCTCTCCTGAAGCAGCACAACAATTCAAGACAAGTACCCTACAATCATAAGGAATCAAAAAGTCAAGATTTGTGGGTCAATGTTGGTGTTGTAACAAGTGTGGGAATTGTGCAAAGTATTGTTGGTACAATCCACTGAATGCCAAAGCACAGAGGAAGCCCATGCCTAGGGGGAGCAAGCCAGAAGAAAAGAAGCAGCATCCACAGGTCCAGAGACATCTGTTTACTGCAAATAGATTTGGATTACTTGACAACATCTGGGATGATTTCAAAAGTGGTCAAAAAGATACATGTCATTCTCCAACTGTATCCAGAGCTCAAAAGAAGAAAATATCATAGAACCTGGATCAGAAAGAATCCTTGGGAATAAAGTAGAAAAAAGCTGAAGATGCTCCCAAGATGATTATGAAAAAGGAAGAGAAGACCTTGGAGTCTAAATCCAAGAAGGGTGATGCATCCAGAAGGACCACCAAGAAAACATGCTTCTACTGTGGAAAGAAAGGACATACCATGGATCTTTTTGAACAAGCCATGGAACTGAATAGAAGCAGACTGGACTCAAAAAGACAATCAATCCAGAAGAAGCAGAAGGGATTTATTGAAAACAAGTTGCCTAAGAAAGGTAGCTTGAAAGCATCAAAAGAACCATGTGGAACTTCCAGAACTGAGGCCACACTCCCAAGTGACTTACTTGTCATATGGCCAAATCAGTTGCAACTTTCCAGAGAACTACAAAGAGCTGAAGATAAATTTCTGGCAATTGCTAAGGAAAAAGGTAAGAAGACGATTTCACATGAAGATCAAGTTCTGTGTGTGAGGTGCAATCAAGCTAGACATACTAGTGATAAATGCATGATATTCATTCCAGCTCAGAAGGGATTCTTCAAAAGAATGAAGATTGCACTAGGAGACTCTAGTGCTCAGAAGGCACCTAGAAATACAGGAGTCACACACATAGAAGTTAAAGAGGTGTTGAGATCCACATCATCACAAACATCATTGAAGATCAAATGTGCAAGTGTGAAGAATGGTGAAAATGGGACATCTTGGTTGAGAGAATCTTCTCAACCTTGTTGTTCACATTGATGAACCAAGGAGGTTCCATCTTATTCCCTTATACTTCTGGTATTTACATGTGCTAACATTGCAGGGAATTGAAGATGATGATCATTCTCATCTGGAGAGTGGTTTGGACCGAATGGAGTGCACCCCTTAAGGGGGAGCCAATCTGTAGAAGATGGGATTCTATGATTTAATACCATCTTGAGAAAAGTGAAGGTATTCCAATCATACTTTCATCCCTTGTTTCTTAATTGTATTCATCATGACAATTAAGGGGGAGTATTGATTGAAGAAAAATGGTTGAAAGGGGGAGCTTTATCTTTTCACCTGAACTTTCTAATGTGTTTGGTGAAGTATGTGCAGGATTTAGCAATTCATTGTTATATCTGAAAAATTTCAAGCCCCTTGAAGCATGATCTCACATGTACAGTGAATGATGGAGAGCATTGAGTTCCTTGGTTATATCACTCTTGTTTTCTACACCGGGTTAGCCCAAGTAGACTTAGAGATGATTTACTAAAGGTTCTTTGATAAAGAGAACATGTGACATCATCCCTCTCTTAGTTCTTTTCAAGAAGATGCTATTCGAAGGGAGGAAGAGATTTTTTTTGAAGAGAACCACACCACACCTTTGCATTTGATTTCCAATAAGGGGGAGAAAATATTGGCACACATATTGACCCATTCATATGTGCTGAAGAAGTGTATTGACAACAAATACAAAGGGGGAGATTGAAATGCACTGTGTTGCATTTGTTGTCAATGAGGTATGTTGTTGTCAAGGAATGAATGGATGGATGTCAAGTAGTTTCAATATCTGAATGACAAAGGCTATGATGGTGTTGGTGATGAATGGAGGATGGACATTGTGTTAAGATGAATGTCACTTAGGAGATTCACTAAGTGGCATAAGTGTTTATGGATGAAACATTCATCCATGTTTATATCAGACGATTGTAGAACTGTTCTTAATGTTTCAATACTTGTATCAAAATGATACTAAGTTACACCACTTGAAGAATTGATGATGATGGAGTATCATCATTGCATCAGATGATTGATGAGCTGATATTTATGTTCAAAGAACTTGTATCAACTGGATACAAAGTCACAACACTGATAGAGTTACCATGAATTGTCTTAACAATGCATGAGGAGATGAGGAGAACCATCCACAACTCCTAAGTGTATGAAGTGGTACTAATTAAGTCCATGCACTATCACATAGTGCATGTGAATTTGAAGAAGATCCAACTTGATCTCTTATTGGATCATAGAAGCATGTTGAAGAATTATTTGATTCAGGAGCTTCGGTTGATGGAGAACCTTCGTGAATTCCATTCCTAAGTAATGAATAAATGTTGAAGAGAATTGGAGGAATTCTAATGAAGAAGAAGCATTGAGGAATTAAAATGAAGAAGAAGATGAGAAGAAATGAAGAGGAAGAAGTGGCATTTGGCATTTGAACTTGGGTTACTTTGTTTTTATACAAAGTCCCTAAGTCTCTACTTTGTTTTTATACAAAGTCCCTAAGTCTCTACTTAAGCAAAAAATTAGCCACCAAGGGCCAGCCTTAAGGGTTCAACCCAAGGCACATGTGGGACTAGGTCACCACGCCAAAGGGGATCCCATAGGGCCAGCCCGAGAGAGGCCAGGGCCGTGTATAAGCCCCGAGGCCATGCGGTGATGAAGCCCGCGCAGCGTGAGCTCGAGGAGCGCGCCCGAGTGGCAGGGGTGGGCACAAGAGTGCTCCCGCAAGAAGAACTCGGTGCGGGGCGGCACCGAGAGGGTTGGAAGTTCAATCGCGGGGTTGCGGCAGGAGCTGGGTGATAAACCGCGGAAAAACCGCACTCCGTTTCGATGTGGGACGCGGAAAAATCTCCAGGAGCGGATCCTGGCCGCTCGATTGATCGCGCGCCAGATCTCGGCCGCACATCTAATCCGCCGCGGCCCATTCTGATCGCAGCCGTCCAAATCATCGATTCGACGGCTCCCCGTCCATCCTCAACCTCAAGCCAGGCCGAAGCCTCCCCGCGTGCCTCCGTCGAACCAGGAGCAACCCGAGCACCGATTTTGAGCTCCCGGCTGTATCACTCGAAACTAAATGCTCCCTCGTGCTCGTCTGGCCAAACCAAACCCATCCATGCATAAAAATATACTTTCATGCAACAAAGGAGAAAATTCGATGAAGGCCGAAGGAAAACGAAGTTCCGAGGCCTCGGTGTGTTCGTGTTTTGCATGGGATAGAAGAGGCAAAGGCCGTGCATGCGTTCTAAGTCGCATTCACGTGGAGGAGAAAAATATAGAAGGAGAACCCGCGGTGAACCGAGTAGAAAATCAAGATTTTCAAAATCTTGAAATACCCGAAAACTTCGGGGATTCAAATGTTTATCCACGCGGATTGAACAGAGGCCCTCTACCTATAAAAAGAGAGGCTCATGCATCGGTGTTGCTTGCTGATGTGTTGAAACTTTGAAGATCTGTGAGTGTCTTTGCCTCACGAAGAAAGAAGCCACCGCACAAATTACTTGCACGGCTGTTGTCCCAAAGCCACCCGAGGCTTTGAAGGTGTTCCTTGCGTGCAACTCCTTTGCGCGACAAGAAGAAGGAGGTGAGGTGTTCCCTGCGCGCCTACTCCTTGCGTGGCAGGAAGTACCCGCGGCAGTAGCACCTGCGCGCTGTTGCACTTGCGCG
The DNA here is from genome assembly GCA_963277665.1 of Viscum album. Classification (NCBI taxonomy): domain Eukaryota; kingdom Viridiplantae; phylum Streptophyta; class Magnoliopsida; order Santalales; family Viscaceae; genus Viscum; species Viscum album. The sequence goes on from OY728131.1 coordinate 37,794,211, forward strand.
CCCCGCGGTGTTGCACCGTGCACACCCGAGGCAGTGGCCCTTGCACCAAGATCCTACGCGGCTATTAGAGAAAAGGATTGGCCGCACCCTTGCGCGCCTCCATTGATCTCAAGTGGAGACGACCACCTACGGACAGTGTGTGTGCTAAGTGCAAAGAAGGGCAGTAGGTGTTCGGGTGATGTGAATTACACACCTTGTGTGTGTGTGCTTAAGGATATTAAACCCTAGCCAAGTGAGTGCACACCTACGGGTTGTGTGCAAGAAGGAGTGGAAGGCCACCACATTTGTGTGTGTGAAAAACAAGAGGAAGACTCGAGGCCATGTGTGTGCACAAAGAACAACACCAAGTGGTGTGTGCCAAGTGAAGTGGAAGACCACACATTGTGTGTGTGTAAGAATTAAATAAGCCATAGCCTTGGTTGTGCATTTGAACAAAGAAGAACACACTTTATGTGTGTGCATTTGAAGAGGCCGAGGGTTGTAACTAGTGTGTGCAAAGTGTGTACACACTAAGAAGAAGAGGAGACACCCCACACCAAAGTAGAACATACATTCAAGTGTGTGTATACAAATTGAATTAAGTGTGTCAAGGAAGTTGAGAAGTGGTGTGTGTGATAAAATGAATTACACCCTTTGTGGGTTTATTGCACCAAGAGAAAAGAAAGGGAAGTGCATGCTTGCATGCATGCACATGCACACGTGAACAAAGACAAATCTGGTTGTGTGCATCTGATTTGACCAAGACCGGAAGTTCATGAAGAGAATTAAGATGTCATGCAGTCAGTGCATGAGGAAGCAGAGATGCCATGCACTCAGTGCATGAAATTGTTCTGATGTGAGACTGGACCAGACTGAAGTTAAAGATATCAGTTGTCTGAGAATTCAGTAGCTGGAGAGAAGCCAGGTCATCCTGAGAAGAAGGAGATAAATCCTGAGCATGACGAGAAGACCTGATCAACTCAAGTGATAAGAGGTACAGAGCAAGGCCAGAAGTCTTTATCCCAGGCTGCTGAAGATACTTGAAGATCTGAACAAGAAGAAGAGCTACTCGTGTGACTCGAGGAGCCAGGAGAAGCCCCCTGTGAGACTCAGGGTGGAAGAAGTCTTCAGTGGGATTCTGGAGCAGGCCAGTGGGACTCTGGTGACACTGTGAGACGCAGTATAAAGACCATCCTGTGGGACTCAGGAGAGATACAGTGGGACTCTGTATCGACCACTGTAATACTAACAGATTATAATGCAAGAAACCATGTTGGGGTGTATAACCAACATGGCAAGGACGTAGGCCTTTGGTGCCGAACCGTGTAAATCCTTATGTCCAGTGCCTTTATATTTACTGCATCATTCGTGGAAATGTGAGAGATACAATAATAGTGGATCGAGGCTTTAACCAGCCATAGAGGTTTAATTGATAAAGAATCAATTAGTAAAAAGTTTTAAAGGATCACTGATTCACCCCCTCCCCCTCTCAGTGATTCACACTGATCTGGGCACTTCAATTGGTATTAGAGGGAAGGTTACCTCTAAAAGATCCAAGGGAGTCTTTATGAAGTGCAGATTTGAGGAAATGAGCGACCAGCCTCAAATGGAGATATCTTCCAAGACTCTGAAAAATAGAAAGAAGAAACAGGCCAAGAAGATGAAGAAAGCCTGTCCTAGCTGTGATGAAGTTGGAACAATGAAAGATCTTCAAAGTGCAATCGAATATCTTCATAAGGTAGTCCCCAAGGAAGTGGCAATGTGTATAGCTACAGGCATCCTTGAACTTCAAGAAGAAAAATTACATCTAGAAGAAGAAGTCAATACAATGGAAGATCAGTTGGCTAAAAGGGTTGGAATAACCAACACTCTCAGAAAGCTGGTGAAGTCTAAAGATGAAACAGTATCACTTTGCAATGAAAGATATGAAGACACTACTAAAGAATTGCAAAGAAGCCTTTCTGAGAAAGAATTATTTAAGACAATGGTCAAAGAAGTTTTCCGTGCACTGGAAAAATTGCACAGAGTTTCAATGGTTGTCAAAGATGCTCAACTAGAAGACAAAGTCAAAAGGGTGAAGGAGCTTGACAACTCATTGCATGAAATAAAGAAGGTGCATGATGACTAGATGGAATATCTGAAACAGAATTGGGAAGGTAGACTAATATTGGTTGAGGATGAGAAGAACTCCATCAATATGAAATTCTTTGAACTGGAGGTGATATTGAAAAATCTGCAATCACCCAAAGCTGAAGCCTCCCAGTCAGCTGAAAGGAGAAATGTTGCTACTCAAGTATGCATTGATCAGGATGATTCTAAAAGAATGACATCCTCTATTAAAAGGGCAACATCTTCTAAAAGGAAGGTACCATCCATCCCATCTTGTACTAATTCTTCTAATTGTGTTTCCACAAAAAGTGCAGGATGGAAGAATAATTCCAAACAAGTATGGATGAAGACAATGAAGAAAGAAATCTCTCCTGAAGTAGCACAACAATTCAAGACAAGTACCCTAGAATCAGAAGGAATCAAAAAGTCAAGATTTGTGGGTCAATGTTGGTGTTGTAACAAGTATGGGCATTGTGCAAAGGATTGTTGGTACAATCCACTGAATGCCAAAGCACAGAGGAAGCCCATGCCTAGGGGGAGCAAGCCAGAAGAAAAGAAGCAGCATCCACAGGTCCAGAGACATCTGTTTACTGCAAATAGATTTGGATTACTTGACAACATCTGGGATGATTGCAAAAGTGGTCAAAAAGATACATGTCAATCTCCAACTGTATCTAGAGCTCAAAAGAAGAAAAGATCACAGAACCTGGCTCAGAAAGAATCCTTGGGAAGCAAGCAGAAAAAGCTGAAGATGCTCCCAAGAATATTATGAAAAATGAAGAGAAGACCTTGGAGTCTAAATCCAAGAAGGGTGATGCATCCAGAAGGACCACCAAGAAAACATGCTTCTACTATGGAAAGAAAGGTCATACCATGGATCTTTGTGAACAAGCCATTGAACTGAATAGAAGCAGACTGGACTCAAAAAGACAATCAATCCAGATGAAGCAGAAGGGATTGATTGAAAACAAGATGCCTAAGAAAGGTAGCTTGAAAGCATCAAAAGAACCATGTGGAACTTCCAGAACTGAGGCCACACTCCCAAGTGACTTACTTGTCATATGGCCAAATCAGTTGCAACTTTCCAGAGAACTACAAAGAGCTGAATATAAAGTTCTGTCAATTGCTAAGGAAAAAGGGAAGAAGGCGATTTCACATGAAGATCAAGTTCCGTGTGTGAGGTGCAATCAAGCTGGACATACTAGTGATAAATGCATGATATTCATTCCAGCTCAGAAGGGATTATTCAAAAGAATGAAGATTGCACCAGGAGACTCTAGTGCTCAGAAGGCACCTAGAAATATAGGTGTCACACACAAAGAAGTTAAATAGGTGTTGAGATCCACATCAACACAAACATCATTGAAGATAAAATGTGCAAGTGTGAAGAATGGTGAAAATGGGACATCTCGGTTGAGAGAATCTTCTCAACCTTGTTGTTCACATTGATGAACCAAGGAGGTTCCATCTTATTCCCTTATACTTCTGGTATTTACATGTGCTAACATTGCAGGGAATTGAAGATGATGATCATTCTCATCTGGAGAGTGGTTTGGACAGAATGGAGTGCACCCCTTAAGGGGGAGCCAATCTGTAGAAGATGGGATTCTAAGATTTAATACCATCTTGAGAAAAGTGAAGGTATTCCAATCATACATTCATCCCTTGTTTCTTAATTGTATTCATCATGACAATTAAGGGGAGTATTGATTGAAGAAAAATGGTTGAAAGGGGGAGCTTTATCTTTGCACCTGAACTTTCTATTGTGTTTGGTGAAGTATGTGCAGGATTTAGCAATTCATTGTTATATCTGAAAAATTTCAAGACCCTTGAAGCATGATCTCACATGTACAGTGAATTATGGATAGAATTGAGTTCCTTGGTTACATCACTCTTGTTTTCTACACCGGGTTAGCCCAAGTAGACTTAGAGATGATTTACTAAAGGTTCTTTGCTAAAGAGAACATGTGACATCATCCCTCTCTTAGTGCTTTTCAAGAAGATGCTATTCGAAGGGAGGAAGAGATTTTTTTTTGAAGAGAACCACACCACACCTTTGCATTTGATTGCCAATAAGGGGGTGAAAATATTGGCACACATATTGACCCATTCATATGTGCTGAAGAAGTGTATTGACAACAAATACAAAGGGGGAGATTGAAATGCACTGTGTTGAATTTGTTTTCAATGAGGTATGTTGTTGTCAAGGAATGAATGGATGGATGTCAAGGAGTTTCAATATGTGAATGACAAAGGCTATGATGGTGTTGGTGATGAATGGAGGATGGCCATTGTGTTAAGATGAATGTCACTTAGGAGATTCACTAAGTGGCATAAGTGTTTATGGTTGAAACATTCATCCATGTTTATATCAGACGATTGTAGAACTATTCTTAATGTTTCAATACTTGTATCAAGATGATACTAAGTTACACCACTTGAATAATTGATGATGATGGAGTATCATCATTACATCAGATGATTGATGAGCTGATCTTTAAGTTCAAAGAACTTGTATCAACTGGATACAAAGTCACAACACTGATAGAGTTGCCATGCATTGTCTTAACAATGCATGAGGAGATGAGGAGAACCATCCACAACTCCTAAGTGGATGAAGTGGTACTAATTAAGTCCATGCACTATCACTTAGTGCATGTGAATTTGAAGAAGATCCAACTTGATCTCTTATTGGATCATATAATCATGTTGTAGAATTATTTGATTCAGGAGCTTCGGTTGATGGAGAACCTTCGTGAATTCCATTCCTAAGTAATGAATAAATGTTGAAGAGAATTGGAGGAATTCTAATGAAGAAGAAGCATTGAGGAATTCAAATGAAGAAGAAGATGAGAATAAATGAAGAGGAAGAATGGCTTGGAAGAAGTGGCATTTGGCATTTGAACTTGGGTTACTTTGTTTTTATACAAAGTCCCTAAGTCTCTACTTTGTTTTTATACAAAGTCCCTAAGTCTCTACTTTGTTTTTATACAAAGTACCTAAGTCTCTACTTAAGCAAAAAATTATCCACCAAGGGCCAGCCTTAAGGGTTCAACCCAAGGCACATGTGGGACTAGGTCACCACGCCAAAGGGGATCCCGTATGGCCAGCCCGAGAGAGGCCGGGGCCGTGTATAAGCCCCGAGGCCACGCGGTGATGAAGCCCGCGCAGCGTGATTGCGAGGAGCGCGCCCGAGTGGCAGGGGTGGGCGCAAGAGCGCGCCCGCAAGAAGAACTCGGTGCGGGGCGGCACCGAGAGGGTTGGAAGTTCAATCGAGGGGTTGCAGCAGGAGATGGGTGATAAACTGCGGAAAAACCACGCTCCGTTTCGATGTGGGACGCCGAAAAATCTCCAGGAGCGTATCCTGGCCGCTCGATTGATCGCGCGCCAGATCTCGGCCGCACATCTAATCCGCCGCGTCCCATTCTGATCGCAGCCGTCCAAATCGTCGATCCGACGGCTCCCCGTCCATCCTCAACCTCAAGCCAGGTCGAAGCCTCCCCGCGTGCCTCCGTCGAACCAGGAGCAACCTGAGCACCGATTTTGAGCTCCCGGCTGTATCTCTCTAAAATGAAGGCTCCCTCGTGCCCGTCTGGCCAAACCGAACCCATCCATGCATAAAAATATACTTGCATGAAACAAATGAGAAAATTCGATGAAGGACGAAGGCAAACGAAGTGCCGAGGCCTCGGTGTGTTCGTGTTTTGCATGGGATAGAAGAGGCAAAGGCCGTGCATGCGTTCTAAGTCGCATGCACGTGGAGGAGAAAAATATAGAAGGAGAACCCGCGGTGAACCGAGGAGAAAATCAAGATTTGAAAAATCTTGAAATACCCGAAAACTTCAGGGATTCAAATGTTTATCCACGTAGATTGAACATAGTCCCTCTGCCTATAAAAAGAGAGGCCCGTGCATCGGTGTTGCTTGCTGATGTGCTGAAACTTTTAAAATCCGTGAGTGTCTTTTCCTCACGAAGAAAGAAGCCACCGCGCAAATTACTTGCGCGGCTGTTGTCCCGAAGCCACCCGAGGCTTTGAAGGTGTTCCTTGTGTGCAACTCCTTTGCGCGACAAGAAGAAGGAGGTGAGGTGTTCCCTGCGCGCCTACTCCTTGCGCGGCAGGAAATACCCGCGGCAGTAGCACCTGCGCGCTGTTGCACTTGCGCGCCCCGCGGTGTTGCACCGTGCACACCCGAGGCAGTGGCCCTTGCACCAAGATCCTACGCGGCTATTGGAGAAAAGGATTGGTTGCACCCTTGCGCGCCTCCTTTGAGCTCAAGTGGAGACGACCACCTACGGACAGTGTGTGTGCTAAGTGCAAAGAAGGGCAGTAGGTGTTCGGGTGATGTGAATTACACACCTTGTGTGTGTGTGCTTAAGGATATTACACCCTCGCCAAGTGAGTTCACACCTATGGGTTGTGTGCAAGAAGGAGTGGAAGGCCACCACATTTGTGTGTGTGCAAAACAAGAGGAAGACCTGAGGCCATGTGTGTGCACAAAGAACAACACCAAGTGGTGTGTGCCAAGTGAAGTGGAAGACCACACTTTGTGTGTGTGTAAGAATTAAATAAGCCATAGCCTTGGTTGTGCATTTGAACAAAGAAGAACACACTTTAAGTGTGTGCATTTGAAGAGGCCGAGGGTTGTAACTAGTGTGTGCAAAGTGTGTACACACTACGAAGAAGAGGAGACACCCCACACCAAAGTAGAACATACATTCAAGTGTGTGTATACAAATTGAATTAAGTGTGTGAAGGAGGATGAGAAGTGGTGTGTGTGATAAAACGAATTACACCCTTTGTGGGTTTATTGCACCAAGAGAAAAGAAAGGGAAGTGCATGCTTGCATGAATGAACATGCACACGTGAACAAAGACAAATCTGGTTGTGTGCATATGAGTTGACCAATACCGGAAGTTCTTGAAGAGAATTAAGAGGCCATGCAGTCAGTGCATGAGGAAGCAGAGATGCCATGCACTCAGTGCATGAAATTGTTCTGATGTGAGACTGGACCAGACTGAAGTTAAAGATAACAGTTGTCTGAGTATTCAGTAGCTGGAGAGAAGCCAGGTCATCCTGAGAAGAAGGAGATAAATCCTGAGCAAGACGAGAAGACCTGATCAACTCAAGTGATCAGAGGTACAGAGCACGGCCAGCAGTCTTTATCCCAGGCTGCTGAAGATACTTGAAGAGCTGAACAAGAAGAAGAGCTACTCGTGTGACTCGAGGAGCCAGGAGAAGCCCCCTGTGAGACTCAGGGTGGAAGAAGTCTTCCGTGGGATTCTGGAGCAGGCCAGTGGGACTCTGGTGACACTGTGAGACGCAGTATAAAGACCCTCCTGTGGGACTCAGGAGGGATACAGTGGGACTCTGTATCAACCATTTTAATACTAATAGATTATAATAGAAGAAACCATGTTGGGGTGTATAACCAACATGGCAAGGACGTATGCCTTTGGTGCCGAACCTTGTAAATCCTTGTGTCCAGTGCCTTTATATTTACTGCATCATTCGTGGAAAGGTGAGAGATACAAGAAGAGTGGATCGAGGCTTTAACCTGCCATAGAGGTTTAATTGATAAAGAATCAATTAGTAAAAAGTTTTAAAGGATCACTCATTCACCCCCTCCCCCTCTCAGTGATTCACACTGATCTGGGCACTTCAATTGGTATCAGAGCGAAGGTTACCTCTAAAAGATCCAAGGGAGTCTTTATGATGTGAAGATTTCAAGAAATGAGCGACCAGCCTCAAATGGAGATATCTGCCAAGACTCAGAAAAATAGAAAGAAGAAACATGCCAAGAAGTTGAGGAAAGCCTGTCCTAGCTATGATGAAGTTGGAACAATGAAAGATCTTCAAAGTGAAATCGAATATCTTCAGAAGTTAGTCCCCAAGGAAGTGGCAATATGTATAGCTACAGGCATCATTGAACTTCAAGAAGAAAAATTACAGCTAGAAGAAGAAGTCAATACAATGGAAGATCAGTTGGCGAAAAGGGTTGGCATAACCAACACTCTCAGAAAGCTGGTGAAGTCTAAAGATGAAACAGTATAGCTTTGCAATGAAAGATATGAAGACACTGCTGAAGAATTGCAAAGAAGCCTTTCTAAGAAAGAATTCTTTAAGACAATGGTCAAAGAAGTTTTCCATGCACTGGAAAAATTGCACAGAGTTTCAATGGTTGTCAAAGATGCTCAACTAGAAGACAAAGTCAAAAGGGTGAAGGAGCTTGACAACTCATTGCATGAAATAAAGAAGGTGCATGATGACCAGATGTAACAGCTGAAACAGAATTGGGAAGGTAGACTAAGATTGGTTTAGGATGAGAAGAACTCCCTCAATATGAAATGCTTTGAACTGGAGGTGATATTGAAAAATCTGCAATCACCCAAAGCTGAAGCCTCATAGTCAGCTGAAAGGAGAAATGTTGCTACTCAAGTATGCATTGAGCAGGATGATTCTAAAAGAAGGACATCCTCTAATAAAAGGGAAACATCTTCTAAAAGGAAGGTACCATCCATCCCATCTTGTACTAATGATTCTAATTGTGTTTCCACAAAAAGTGCAGGATGGAAGAATAATTCCAAACATGTATGGATGAAGACAATGAAGAAAGAAAGCTCTCCTGAAGCAGCACAACAATTCAAGACAAGTACCCTACAATCATAAGGAATCAAAAAGTCAAGATTTGTGGGTCAATTATGGTGTTGTAAAGAGTGTGGGCATTGTGCAAAGGATTGTTGGTACAATCCACTGAATGCCAAAGCACAGAGGAAGCCCATGCCTAGGGGGAGCAAGCCAGAAGAAAAGAAGCAGCATCCACAGGTCTAGAGACATCTGTTTACTGCAAATAGATTTGGATTACTTGACAACATCTGGGATGATTGCAAAAGTGGTCAAAAAGATACATGTCATTCTCCAACTGTATCCAAAGCTCAAAAGAAGAAAATATCATAGAACCTGGATCAGAATGAATCCTTGGGAAGAAAGCAGAAAAAAGCTGAAGATGCTCCCAAGAAGATTATGAAAAAGGAAGAGAAGACCTTGGAGTCTAAATCCAAGAAGGGTGATGCATCCAGAAGGACCACCAAGAAAACATGCTTCTACTGTGGAAAGAAAGGACATACCATGGATCTTTGTGAACAAGCCATGGAACTGAATAGAAGCAGACTGGTCTCAAAAAGACAATCAATCCAGAAGAAGCAGAAGGGATTTATTGAAAACAAGTTGCCTAAGAAAGGTAGCTTGAAAGCATCAAAAGAACCATGTGGAACTTCCAGAACTGAGGCCACACTCCCAAGTGACTTACTTGTCATATGGCCAAATCAGTTGCAACTTGCCAGAGAACTACAAAGAGCTGAAGATAAAGTTCTGGAAATTTCTAAGGAAAAAGGTAAGAAGACGATTTCACATGAAGATCAAGTTCTGTGTGTGAGGTGCAATCAAGCTAGACATACTAGTGATAAATGCATGATATTCTTTCCAGCTCAGAAGGGATTCTTCAAAAGAATGAAGATTGCACTAGGAGACTCTAGTGCTCAGAAGGCACCTAGAAATACAGGAGTCACACAAAAAGAAGTTAAAGAGGTGTTGCGATCCACATCAGCACAAACATCATTGAAGATCAAATGTGCAAGTGTGAAGAATGGTGAAAATGGGACATCTTGGTTGAGAGAATCTTCTCAACCTTGTTGTTCACATTGATGAACCAAGGAGGTTCCATCTTATTCCCTTATACTTCTGGTATTTACATGTGCTAACATTGCAGGGAATTGAAGATGATGATCATTCTCATCTGGAGAGTGGTTTGGACAGAATGGAGTGCACACCTTAAGGGGGAGCCAATCTGTAGAAGATGGGATTCTATGATTTAATACCATCTTGAGAAAAGTGAAGGTATTCCAATCATACATTCATCCCTTGTTTCTTAATTGTATTCATCATGACAATTAAGGGGGAGTATTGATTGAAGAAAAATGGTTGAAAGGGGGAGCTTTATCTTTTCACCTGAACTTTCTAATGTGTTTGGTGAAGTATGTGCAGGATTTAGCAATTCATTGTTATATCTGAAAAATTTCAAGCCCCTTGAAGCATGATCTCACATGTACAGTGAATGATGGAGAGCATTGAGTTCCTTGGTTATATCACTCTTGTTTTCTACACCGGGTTAGCCCAAGTAGACTTAGAGATGATTTACTAAAGGTTCTTTGATAAAGAGATCATGTGACATCATCCCTCTCTTAGTTCTTTTCAAGAAGATGCTATTCGAAGGGAGGAAGAGATTTTTTTTGAAGAGAACCACACCACACCTTTGCATTTGATTTTCAATAAGGGGGAGAAAATATTGGCACACATATTGACCCATTCATATGTGCTGAAGAAGTGTATTGACAACAAATACAAAGGGGGATATTGAAATGCACTGTGTTGCATTTGTTGTCAATGAGGTATGTTGTTGTCAAGGAATGAATGGATGGATGTCAAGGAGTTTCAATATGTGAATGAAAAAGGCTATGATGGTGTTGGTGATGAATGGAGGATGGCCATTGTGTTAAGATGAATGTCACTTAGGAGATTCACTAAGTGGCATAAGTGTTTATGGTTGAAACATTCATCTATGTTTATATCAGACGATTGTAGAACTATTCTTAATGTTTCAATACTTGTATCAAAATGATACTAAGTTACACCACTTGAAGAATTGATGATGATGGAGTATCATCATTGCATCAGATGATTGATGAGCTGATCTTTATGTTCAAAGAACTTGTATCAACTGGATAAAAAGTCACAACACTTATACATTTACCATGCATTGTCTTAACAATGCATGAGGAGATGAGGAGAACCATCCACAACTCCTAAGTGGATGAAGTGGTACTAATTAAGTCCATGCACTATCACATAGTGCATGTAAATTTTAAGAAGATCCAACTTGATCTCTTATTGGATCATAGAAGCATGTTGAAGAATTATTTGATTCAGGAGCTTCGGTTGATGGAGAACCTTCGTGAATTCCATTCCTAAGTAATGAATAAATGTTGAAGTGAATTGGAGGAATTCTAATGAAGAAGAAGCATTGAGGAATTAAAATGAAGAAGAAGATGAGAAGAAATGAAGAGGAAGAAGTGGCATTTGGCATTTGAACTTGGGTTAGTTTGTTTTTATACAAAGTCCCTAAGTCTCTACTTTGTTTTTATACAAAGTCCCTAAGTCTCTACTTAAGCAAAAAATTAGCCACCAAGGGCTAGCATTAAGGGTTCAACCCAAGGCACATGTGGGACTAGGTCACCACGCCAAAGGGGATCCCATAGGGCCAGCCCGAGAGAGGTCGGGGCCGTGTATAAGCCCCGAGGCCACGCGGTGATGAAGCCCGCGCAGCGTGAGCTCGAGGAGCGCGCCCGAGTGGCAGGGGTGGGCACAAGAGCGCTCCCGCAAGAAGAACTCAGTGCGGGGCAGCACCGAGAGGTTTGGAAGTTCAATCGCGGGGTTGCGGTAGGAGCTGGGTGATAAACCACGGAAAAACCGCGCTCCGTTTCGATGTGGGACGCGGAAAAATCTCCAGGAGCGGATCCTGGCCGCTCGATTGATCGCGCGCCAGATCTCGGCCGCACATCTAATCCGCCGCGGACCATTCTGATCGCAGCCTTCCAAATCGTCGATTCGACGGCTCCCCGTCCATCCTCAACCTCAAGCCAGGCCGAAGCCTCCCCACGTGCCTCCGTCGAACCAGGAGCAACCCGAGCACCGATTTTGAGCTCCCGGCTGTATCTCTCGAAACAGAAGGCTCCCTCTTGCTCGTCTGGCCAAACCGAACCCATCCATGCATAAAAATATACTTGCATGCAACAAATGAGAAAATTCGATGAAGGCCGAAGGAAAACGAAGTGCCGAGGCCTCGGTGTGTTCGTGTTTTTCATGGGATAGAAGAGGCAAAGGTCGTGCATGTGTTCTAAGTCGCATGCACGTGGAGGAGAAAAATATAGAAGGAGAACCCGCGGTGAACCGAGGAGAAAGTCAAGATTTGCAAAATCTTGAAATACCCGAAAACTTCGGGGATTCAAATGTTTATCCACGCGGATTGAACAGAGGCCCTCTACCTATAAAAAGAGAGGCTCGTGCATCGGTGTTGCTTGCTGATGTGCTGAAACTTTGAAGATCTGTGAGTGTATTTGCCTCACGAAGAAAGAAGCCACCGCGCAAATTACTTGCACGGCTGTTGTCCCAAAGCCACCCGAGGCTTTGAAGGTGTTCCTTGCGTGCAACTCCTTTGCGCGACAAGAAGAAGGAGGTGAGGTGTTCCCTGCGCGCCTACTCCTTGCGTGGCAGGAAGTACCCGCGGCAGTAGCACCTGCGCGCTGTTGCACTTGCGCGCCCCGCGGTGTTGCACCGTGCACACCCGAGGCAGTGGCCCTTGCACCAAGATCCTACGCGGCTATTAGAGAAAAGGATTGGCCGCACCCTTGCGCGCCTCCTTTGATCTCAAGTGGAGACGACCACCTACGGACAGTGTGTGTGCTAAGTGAAAAGAAGGGCAGTAGGTGTTCGGGTGATGTGAATTACACACCTTGTGTGTGTGTGCTTAAGGATATTACACCCTAGCCAAGTGAGTGCACACCTACGGGTTGTGTGCAAGAAGGATTGGAAGGCCACCACATTTGTGTGTGTGCAAAACAAGAGGAAGACTCGAGGCCATGTGTGTGCATAAAGAACAACACCAAGTGGTGTGTGCCAAGTGAAGTGGAAGACCACACTTTGTGTGTGTGTAAGAATTAAATAAGCCATAGCCTTGGTTGTGCATTTGAAAAAAGAAGAACACACTTTAAGTGTGTGCATTTGAAGAGGCCGAGGGTTGTAACTAGTGTGTGCAAAGTGTGTACACACTAAGAAGAAGAGGAGACACCCCACACCAAAGTAGAACATACATTCATGTGTGTGTATACAAATTGAATTAAGTGTGTCAAGGAAGTTGAGAAGTGGTGTGTGTGATAAAACGAATTACACCCTTTGTGGGTTTATTGCACCAAGAGAAAAGAAAGGGAAGTGCATACTTGCATGCATGCACATGCACACGTGAACAAAGACAAATCTGGTTGTGTGCATCTGAGTTGACCAAGACCGGAAGTTCTTAAAGAGAATTAAGAGGCCATGCAGTCAGTGCATGAGGAAGCAGAGATGCCATGCACTCAGTGCATGAAATTGTTCTGATGTGAGACTGGACCAGACTGAAGTTAAAGATATCAGTTGTCTGAGAATTGAGTAGCTGGAGAGAAGCCAGGTCATCCTGAGAAGAAGGAGATAAATCCTGAGCATGACGAGAAGACCTGATCAACTCAAGTGATCAGAGGTACAGAGTAAGGCCAGCAGTCTTTATCCCAGGCTTCTGAAGATACTTGAAGAGCTGAACAAGAAGAAGAGCTACTCGTGTGACTCGAGGAGCCAGGAGAAGCCCCCTGTGAGACTTAGGGTGGAAGAAGTCTTCAGTTGGATTCTGGAGCAGGCCAGTGGGACTCTGGTGACACTATGAGACGCAGTATAAAGACACTCCTGTGGGACTCAGGAGAGATACAGTGGGACTCTGTATCGACCATTGTAATACTAACAGATTATAATGGAAGAAACCATGTTGGGGTGTATAACCAACATGGCAAGGACTTAGGCCTTTGGTGCCGAACCTTGTAAATCCTTGTGTCTAGTGCCTTTATATTTACTGCATCATTCGTGGAAAGGTGAGAGATACAAGAAGATTGGATCGAGGCTTTAACCAGCCAAAGAGGTTTAATTGATAAAGAATCAATTAGTAAAAAGTTTTAAAGGATCACTGATTCACCCCCTCCCCCTCTCAGTGATTCACACTGATCTGGGCACTTTACTTTAGAAAATTTGAATCTCCATAAACTTTCACTGGCTTTTTAGCACTAGGAAAGTAAATTTATGGGAGTTCTTTTTCCTGACTATGCAGCACGTGCCCATAGGTGGCCTTGCATAAACAGTCCATATAACAGACTTGTCAGCCGAAAGATGCTATTTATTTGACCATGCAGCCAATTCCCATAGGTGGCCCTGCATATTTCAACCCCCTAATGGGTTTTGTTAAATAATAGTAACTTCATTCTTGGAAACTACTTCTTCTAATGCCTTTTAGCTCTTTTTCACATCATTCCTCAGATTCAAATATTCTTAAGCCATAGTTTACATATTTTCTCTCATACTTGAGCATGGTAATATGTTTTCAGATAAATTGTCAAGGAATTGAATCAATTTTAATCCATTTCGGTCAAAGCTATTTCGACCTTAAACATTATCCCCTTTATGTCCGGCGTGCATGACTTTAAACTGCCCACAAAAAGAAAAAGGAACTCTGAATAAAAGTCATGTTCCAGCTCACTAAACATACATTCTGTATGATTTAGGTAATATTGAGCAATTAAAAGATTCAATGTTTGTAGGGTTATTTGTAATAATCCTAGTAAAAAATAAAACTATTCTTACTAGGCCCATTGGCTTAAGTAAATTTGAAGCAGGTAGTGAAAGAATGCAGGTACGAATGATTGAAGATGAAAGTGTTTTTTCATTGATACACAAGAGTTAGGAGGACATCCACAGACTGGAGTCTCTTCTCTTTTTCAAGAATTACAAGAGGCTTTCAACATAACACTTCATTTGATTTACGGCATCCCGAACTTCATCAGCAACCACCTAGAATTCATTCATTCAACTGGATACAATAAGAGATGCAGTGATACCAGCTCTTCTTGGAACAATTGTAAAAGGATATTCTTGAGTGCGGTTTGAGAAAATTTTCTGCTAATCAAACAATGACTCGGTTGCTGTCCAAGAGACTTGGAAGATAGATACATGGATTTGAGAATGGAGCATTGGAAGTAAAGAGCCATTTGGAGATAGTACTCTTTTCAGATATTGCTCTAATACCATGTTTGTCTTATCTCCACCAATCAGTAGTGGAAAACATTTCAGCCCATGGTTTGCCATTTTCATATCTGCAAGGAAATGACATGGAAGAAGAATATGAAAGTTCACACCATTGTTGTTGCTCTTAATGCACAGCATAACCGAAATGAAGGAGTAGCAGTGCAGCTGCATTTCAGGTGTATAGTTCTTTGCATCTGGAACATTGAATCCTTGCAGGTGACCATGACCATATAGAGGTAGGTAGATGCTCTGTGGGAAATTAAGATGATATTTCTTCAAGTACTTAGCCAAATCTGGGAGAGTGCTGTTGCAGATATCATAGTATTCATGGCCAATAATGTTCATCATGTCATCAATCCGCTTGCTAGCCAGTTCATCAGCCATTCCAATTCCCTTGGGAACCACTGAATCTGCACAAAAGATGAATAAACTAACTCTTAAATGGAAAAAATGGCTAAGGCATTAAGGCGCGCAAGTCTAAAACATGGCACGCAAGTATCTATGTGCCGCGCTATTTTTTGACGCACAAGTGTAAACCGCGCAAGTACAAATACCTTTACAATAGCGCGACATCGAAGAAAACGTTGGAAAACAGAGCACCTTGCACGGCTAAGATAACCTGCGCGATGAGAGCTCGAGAAGGTATGAAGTCCGGAAATCCGGATGCTTGTACGGAGGTGAGGCCATGTATTTATAGGCCAGGAGGCCTATCTGCGCGCCATACCCAGTGCCGTCAAGGCCTGCGCGACGCAAACTTGCGCGCCGCCCTCTATGTCCTGAAGACCTGCGCGCCCCTTTTTCTTTGGATGGATTCGATTTTCTGAGAGTCAAATCCCCATTTCTCTCCGGATCCAACTCTAAGGGGGGACTTTTGTTGACGCTCCTTTCGTCATAGAATCTAAAGATCGGAAAAGGGAATATCTGGGCTCAAAGTGATTCATCCTTTGAAGAAAACATCAAAAATCGACAAAGTCAGGAAGAAAGGATCAACAGCAACTGCACCGCGCAAGTTATCTCACTATCGTGCAAGTACACTTGCGCGACGCCCTTGGTCGCGCAAGTGACTTGTGCGACCTAAGTGGTAACCGCCCGGTAACCGCCCGGGGTCTTCTCCTGCCTATAAATAGACCCTGTGGGCCCCCCATTCGAGAGTATCTTTTTCCAGAAACTCGGATTGAAGCTCCCGATGCCCAAGTCTCTTCTCAAAGCTTTCGGAACACTCCTAAGGTAATCTCTTACCTAGAACGGAAGATTTAAAGAGAAGAAGGAAGGCCTAAGTGTTGAAACTTATAAATACTTGCGCGCCGACTTATTTCCTTCAATATAACTTGCGCGTCCCTTTTCTGGAAGAACCTCAAGAGGATTCTAAAGTGATTAATAAAGTGTCGCTCAATTATTTCAATGCTGGTTGAAAATCGCGCAAGTACACCATGTCTCGCACAGGTATACTTGCGCGACCAATACTTGTGCACCCACACAAGACTTGCGCGCCTTTCAAGAATTGTGCACCCCTATCTTTTTGGGTGCCCATCTTGCCCATTTTACCCCTCTTAAGACATTTCACCTTTCCTATTCAAGATTCAGTCTTCAAGATACTCTTCAAAGCCATTTATGGCATGATTTCTTGATTTGACTTCCTTATCTGAAAAGAATTCGGTGGACTATCTCTCAAAACCTAGTGATTTATACATCTTTATGTCACCAAAGATTGAGAGTTTGTTCATTCAACCTCATCCTTTAAGATGAGAGAATCCTTATCCTGGGTCTCCTTTTCAGGAATAATCCCCAGTTATAAATCCTTTAACTTGGTCATCCTCTTCAGGAGTAAGCCCCAATCTCAAATGTGGGAATCCTTCTCAGGAGTAAGCCCCAAACCTTAATCCCTAACCTGGGTCTCTTTTTCAGGAATAAGACTCAGTCATAATCTTGGGCTTCCTTTTCAGGAGTAAGCCCCAAGTCCCCTAACCTGGGCCTCCTTTTCAGGAATAAGTCCCAGTCATAATTTTGGGCATCCTTCTTAGGAGTAAAACCCAATCATAAGTCCCCTCCTAATTTGGGCATCCTCTTTAGGAGTAAGCCCCAAGATTAGAGTATTCAAATCTCCATAAAGAACATATACCTTTATGGACTTGTTCCTGGATTTTCTCCCTAAAAGTAAATCCTAAACCTTCATCTATTTGGGCAGTCATACATACATATGCCCCAAACAATTTCTTATGATTTCATATTTCATGTCACAATTGTCTAATTTTTACCAATGCCTCTTGTTTCTCACACCGAGCATGACTCACGTGAGCTTAGAGTGTAAAAGTAATTATGACATTCTTCTTTGAGCCATCAATCATAAACATCATACTCCATTACTCGAACTACGTGGGTTCTGATTCCTTTTTCAAAACAAAGGATACGTAGGTAGCCCATTTATGGGTTCGATCCCAACTTTGAAATAATCCATGTCCTTCTGAATGACGATAAACTTCAAGTGCCCCACTGAGTGGATTTAAAACCAGCCTGGTCGTCATAATGACCAAGAGACTTTTATATAAATGTTTTGAAGGATACCATTGACTAAGAATCTCTAAACGGATATAGATGATTCTCTATTGATGAAGAAACTCGAATATATATAAAAGATTCTCTAAATTTCTTGCATATTTAATCATTGATTGTTAAAACTAAAGGAAAGAACATTTTATACTTGGTAATGTAATAACGATTCACGAACATAACTTAAATCTATAAAGAGAGTCCCATAGTAAACAATAATTCCCCTCAAAAAGGTGTGATGAGTCCGACCTCCCATCCTCTCGACCAATGAAAATTCCTAAGCCTCATCAGTCCACAAGCTAATGAGCGCCTATCTTTGGAAAGTAGGTCCAAACGGATGTGGAATCATTGGATGTTTCCGGTTCTACGAACAAACCCGCTAGAAACCGATCGGAACGTTTGAATCTCCCGTCCAGGAGGTCATCCCCGAAATCCGTGCGAAACAAAAACCCAAATACTCAATCATCATAAAGTCAATATATTCAAGGTAACCCAACATTGGTTCATCAAAATATATGCTTACCCTTGGAAGTCAATATTTTACCTATAAATTTATTATAAGAATAATAAAACTTTTAATCACATGAAATCAGGTTATAAAACATATTATTCTATTTTATCAAATATTAGGCGTGTGTTGTAGATGGGAAAAAAATTTAAAATACACATTTCATATTAAAAACCATCTATTTTAATGGAAAAAAGAGAAACATGGTTTTCCTTTAAAATAGTTTTATATACACATATAATAATATCATTAGATATCTAAAACCTATCATAAAGTGGAATGAAATTAGTTTGTATTAATTTATTGAACTATGTGATAGAGAAAACTGACATTCGATCTTCAAATAACACAACGTGGGACACTGAATCAACAAAACAATGATATAGAAGCCTTAATAATCTTGGAGAAGGGGAATTGATCCTAGGATAAGTAGGTCGGGGTGGGGGGAATCTATGACACTGCTGGGTAGGAGAACCAATTGGGAAAGAGAGGTCAAAAGGGGTGTTCTCTGTCACTGCCAATGAAGGAGGATATAGGTTGGAGGGGGTTTCACATTGCCTCTGTGTAGAGGGAGGTCAATGTGTGGGTGGGGGATGGGGTATTGTGGTGGGGTCACATGGTGAGTGAGGGGGGGGGTATGGTTGAGGTCTGAATGAATTGAGGGAGTGGGTAAATTTGGAGCACATATAGTTTTTAAAAACATTTAATCATAGTTTACTTTAAACATTTACCAATTATTAAAATACTATAGTGGTAGTTTTAGGAATCTACCAATATATTAATTTTTAAAAAAAGTTAATTTAATGATGGTTAATGAAACCATCACTAATAATCAACCATGGAACAATGTTTTTAAATAGTTAGTGGAGTCATTACTAAAATCTATCACTAGCTAACGGCTTCACCCAAGTATCAATAGGTTTCCACTTAAGACTCTCATCACTAAGGAACCACTTCATCCTAGAATCCCTAGGATTACAATTCTCCATAGTATAACTAGGGTGAAAATTCTACATAAAATTAGTAGAAATAAAAAAAATTGTTTTTCCCTCACTAGGTATAAATTTATCTTCCTCTGTTTATGGATGTATCTAGGCCTTAGGTGACATCACCAACACAGAAAATGAGCGGTAAAAATTCCAATGGCATAATAATTAACTGAAGGGTAATTTTACCTTTAGAAGTTAAACAACAAAACCATGATAACAAAAAATAGACAAACTAATGTATAAATAATGGGTATTAGAATAAAACACTAAATCTATATGTTAACCAAATAATACAATAGTAAATGTGGAAAACAAGATACAAAATTAAAGAAATTAAATGAAAACCATACCCAAAGTCACTAAAGACATCCAACCAAAAACTCCCAATGTTCATTAATCTCCAACATAACTGACAACCCCCATTATTCCATGAATTATAACTAAATAAATATGATACCTTTCCATTCCATGTATCTAGATAGGTGATTTCTATAAATTTAAAATATTGAATATATAGGGGGAGAATATTGACACAATCATATTTCACATTTGACTTCCTAACACATGCGACTAGATTAAATATTATTATAACTTTAATATAAAACTATTTATACCAGTTCCAAACATTTTATATCTAACAAAAAAATGATATCTTAAATTGAAATAAAAAAAATACTTCCTAACATTTCTCATCCCAGTTTTGATATCAACTTCATGTTTCTATATACTCACACATATACACATACATGCCATGGTGATAGTTCAATACTAATGAGATGTATCTCGTCTATCCACTATGTCATAACAAATTTATAAATCCCATGATACATTACATCTTTGGAACTGATAACCAATGCATATTTCATCAACGTCCGATAAAATTCAATATGAACACACGCCAACATGTATACAAAAAATTATTTCCAAGCCATCTCATAAAAATCAATTTTTTAAAACATTTTAAAAAATATTTTCCTTGAATAAAAACACAACCATATTTTGAAAATTATAATATTAAAATTATCAAAAAGTTGTGTTTCCAAAAAATCATTCCATTTTCACCATTTTTTAAAACCATCACTAAAGAGGAATCCTACAAGAATCCAAAAAAAAATTTAAATACATTTAAAAAAAATTATTTCAAACTAATCCTTCATGTTCTAATCATGTAGAATCAAGATAGATTGCATCTACCTCATAAACAATAAGTGAAATTTAGAAGAAAAAACAATATTTCTATAGAACCATTCTCAAACCACCTTTACATACATATATCATACCATAAAACCATGTAATTACAATAAAGGAATATAGATTGATCTTTATAAAAGTATATATATATATGTTTGGGAACATGATGGAGAAGTGATACTAAAATAACAGTTAAGAATGAGCATTTATTGATGAATCTGAGACTCCAAATCACATTGATTTTCCTACAAATCAATCATGGTCCAAATGATGACTTCTCCCACACCTTAGTAGAGAAAGGACATTGTAGTATTGAATAATTAGCTGAAAATATGTGATTAAATTATTTAATTCTAATTAGATCTCCATATTTCATAGGTAAAATGGTAATCTACATAGTTAGGATACATTATTTTGAAAACCGTTTTTCAGTCATGTGGTCTTCTATGTCATGATAACACCTTTCATGGACAGGTCACATGGTTTTAAAATATTCGTGCCAATCGTGACCAATATACTATCTTAATAATCCCATTATACAGTTGTCTTTCACAAATTGAAAAACTGTGCACCAACCATAAGTTTTACCACTTCATTAAACTACATATTTTTTCAATGGAACAAGGATGGTTGGACTATGTTGTGTGAAAACATTGTCCCTTCCCAAATCCCACTAATTTTATTTTCATGATTTTTGGGAGGTGCCATTATGTTTCTACTAATTGTTCCCAATCATTGAACCTCCATTAAAGCCACTAAATCAAGTCAAAAATCTCTTGATCCTCCAAAAATATAACTCAATAAATATATAAACATAAAATATAAAAAAAGGGTCATGTACATAAAAACGTTGGTGCTAAATTTTCCCCACCATTTGTCATTATATACCAAAAAATTATAAAACCATTTCTTTCTTATAATATTTATGAACTTTACTCAGACATTTCCCTTTCATGCTCCCATGTTTCTTCGTGAATTTGACTATGTTTCCATAAAACAAGAAAAAGAATGAATCTTTTTCCATGTAATAATTTTTCATACATATCTATCATATATACCAGTACTTGAATAAATAAAACATCCAACTCTTGTTCAATTTGATCCCATAGAATCACATGTTCAGGATCTTGTTGATAATTCTTCAATTGAGATTGATGAAACACATTATGAACTGAAGTGAACATAGGAAGAAAAAAACCAAATATTCCCCCACACCAACCCTTTCAAGTATCTACAAAAGTATTATTTATCTAAAAGGAATATATAATTTTTTAATAAATGGTGATTCTTGAGATTTGTTGGGATTCTCAACAACAAGTGATCATTCATCTAAAATGTCAACTACCTTTGATGATGATATTCATACGATTTTGGATGAATCTAATCATTCTCCATTCTATTTCTAATAAAGCGATTCACCTACATTGTCTCTTGTGCAATGATGGGTCCATCCAGTGAAATATATCTCATTTCCACCCACAAATTAAATAATCTAAAGGAAACCCAAAAAATGAATCAAAAGGAGGCATATGAAGTAATGAATGTTAACTATTGTTGTATGAGAACTCTAATAATGATAAATTATTCTACCATGAGAAACCTAAATCTAATACAAAATCCCAATGCACGACCTCCATCATTTGGATCCTCCATGAATATTTCCCATATGTGTGAGGATGAAATTTGATGATCGCAATCAACTGATTCCTAGGGTATTTCTATAAGGATTTATAAAAAAACAAGATGTAAATATAAGGTCATTGCCAGACATAATCAATGCATGAATTTTATAAAACTTTTTAACATCATAGATATAGATTTTGGAAATTTCATCTATAATATTAGTTTCAATAATAGTAATTAAATGAGCTAACATTTTTAGCTAATCAACTATCACCCACATTGAATCATGTTTCCAAATCATCTATTATTGACTTTTCAATAAATTAATAGAATTTTTTCCCATTTAATTTAGTAAAATTTATTTTTGATAGCATTGGAACACATTTTGATTTCAGATATTTGAGCATATATCACAAACATAAGAAAAACACGAAAAAAAAGTAACAAACACACAATATCACCATGGTCATTAAAATCTAGGTTCATGTGTTTTCGGACCAATAGGTTTTTCCACATACGTAAAATTTTCTTAACTAACAAAATAACTAACATTATATTTATTCCATATTCTATTGAATTTCATTTACCTAGTTAGTACATGAAGTGTTTGTTATAAATTTGAAGGTATTACCTCCATATTCTTTTCATTAGATTCAAATATATTTGGGGGAAAACTGATTGAACCTCTTATGTTCCATAAACACCGTGGATGTTTCACTAAAAAGGATACAAATTCCAATTCATAAAATCATTTATTAAATGATCCAATTCTATATAGTATCTTGGGTAGTTATTGTCATGAAATAATAAATTTTGTGATATTTATGAAAAAACATGATCTCAGAATATGAGAACACATCAAAACCTAAATCTAGATGAATCATAATATACTTTATACCCCTATCAATGTTTTGAAAATGTGACTATAGGCACTAATGAATGTCTAAACTTAATGTCCGAAAATGATATCTAATATTCCCTATTACTATGGAATGGAACATATTTCCTTGTAAAAGTTTAAAATAGTGATGTAAAAAATTAAAATATTTCATTCATCAACTCCAAAAATATTTCTACTGCATTATAAAGACCAAAATACATAAAAATTAAATAATAATGGAAATATTTTCTTCTAAAAACAGTTATTAGAGTATCCTCCTTCAGAACATTAAACTACTAATATCATGTATTCATTAAAATTTTAGAAAACCATTTGGTGCCCCTAAATATATCAAAAACATCATCAAAGGGATGGAAGGGTATACCAATTATTTAAAATAACATGTTTAATCTTACATTAATGTACACTATTTTTATGAGTTCTTTTCTTTCACAAAATAAACCACTTCTGCACATAGAGACGTAAATAGTTGGATGAACACTTTACTTTCCAATTTCTGTAAATATTTTTTCAGTTACATCAATTATATCTATTCCATCTGATAATATATGAGGGTAATAGGACTATTCTATAGTAAAATAACAATCGTATAATGTACTTCTTTTTTTTGGGAAACCCGCTGAAATTTTCTAGAAATAATCATGTAATGTGTCTGCTATGGTTGTGAAATAACTTTTTTAGATCACATATTCTGATAATAAGTAACATTCTATCAACTGGTAAGAGATATTTTCAACCATCGGTACAAAATGACATTCTCTACATTCATACACAAAACAATCTCCATTAAATGGATTCAAAACACCTTGAAAATATATGAAAATTACATATCCTTTATAAAAATAGTTATGGGACCCAAAGACCATCAGCTAATCCATTCCTAGAATCAAATAAAAAACATATATCTCTATAGTAAGAAAATCTCATAACAACATACTCCAATCAATTTTTATTAATCTTGGTACAAAAGATTTGTAATCTTGTTTTCCCAATAAATTTTTGATTTTAAAAACAGAAGGCATCAGCACAACATGGAATCCCATATGATAAAAACAATGAAAAGAAATAAATAAATAGGATTCTCACATATCAAACATTGTATGTACTAGGGTACAATTCAAGTGAATCATATCTCTCACTATCTATGGTCCATGTTTATCCTATATGACCACATTCTAGGATCTATAAATTATCTTTTTTTTCACTTTTCTATTTTATACCCTGTTGAGATTAAATAGTTTAATATTTCATTTTTTCCCTTGA
The DNA here is from genome assembly GCA_963277665.1 of Viscum album. Lineage (NCBI taxonomy): Eukaryota > Viridiplantae > Streptophyta > Magnoliopsida > Santalales > Viscaceae > Viscum > Viscum album. The sequence continues at coordinate 37,818,252 of OY728131.1, forward strand.
ATCACCAGTCCTTGCTCAGTTCTACTGATGATTACTATTATGTTTCACTAATCCCATCGATGTATATGATCCCTGAGAAGCCTGAGATGTGTCTCTAGCACATGAACATGGGGCACTTTGATAAAACCATATTATATTTCCCATCACGTTATAGTTGTGATATACACTAGGTAATTATTTACAATATCATGACATATGTGAAGAAGAACCACATTGAAAATGTTATTTCTTAATTTTTTATTGATGAAGATGGGGTACTAATCCAATTTTTTGTTTCTGAGGTGTCCAACCATATTGTATGTATGTTTCCTTCTTAAAATTATTTTAAGAGTTGGATTTTCCACCCATTCACATAAGAATAAAAATCATTCCATATTTAGTATTTCCTAGTATATGAATTTTTTCCACCTTCATTCTATTGACTATATCTACATAATCAAGTATAAAATGCTAAATAATCATTGACATAATTTCTAATTACAACCCTGGATCAAAAATATGTTTCTTCTAGGATTAAATTTCTCATATTCTCGTAAAAAGAATATAAAATTCAGAAATTAATTTTGATATATTATTACCAATACATCTTACTTGAACAAAATAAAGAGTTATATTGATTTATAAATTCAAAAAAATTAGGATATCTTTTTTTTGAGATATTATTCAAAGTCATACCATGCCATGATGTGTTCGAATTAAGCATAAATTGTAATCTCCCTCCACTATCATGATAGTTACTCCAATATATAAGTTTCCAGATTCATTTTTATATTATCTCATGTGCCAAGGGATTCATATATACAATTCATCCTTTTCAGTAGCACTTCTACTATTTCTAACACTGAATCACCCTTGATGATGGGTGGAAATTTCTTTTCCAACTAAATGGATTTATCTACCAATCATGGATTATCATTTATGTTTCTTATATCTGTGGCATAAAATTCCAAGATAATACGTTTTACTAACTGTTGATTCTCATGTGGATCAAGTAAACCCACAGTCCTAGTAGCCATGTTCGATAACCAAAACAAACTCCATTTGGTCACATTATCTAGAAAATAATTACTTGTTTATTTCTATTATGATTTCATCAATTCTATAATAATAATTTTTCAGGATAAACCATTTTAACTATTTTAAAAATTCTATGATCAATTATTTTCCAATTTTCATCATGTCAAAAAAATTTCAATACTTTTCTGTAACACCCCAAGCATCCACGGTACGTTTCCCTTTGAATAATAAAATATCTGGCATTATATGCAACATTGAGATTCTAACACACTACAACCAATCAAACAAGCCATTATGAATTGTAATAAAATCTTGTTAAATTTTTAAAAAATTTAACATTCAAAATGGTCTTCATTTTTGGATTCAGAATACTGAAATTAGCTTAGGGTGAATTTTTTATATTTTTCTGAAAACATTCAACTTTTGATGTATAGTGAAAAACACATAGTTATTGTTTAAAATAGACATTTTTTTAAATAATTATCTATTTTATTTAAATATATTTTAGGTCAAAATAGAGACATAACACCTATATAAGTTCATTTTAATTCATCAGAGTCATTTAATAACGATTTTAGATATATAAAATTATTTTTGACCTTTTTATCGCCTTTTACCCCCTTATAAAAGAATTTGAAATTTTGCATAAAATTAATTTTACCGCTTCTGTGAGTTGATTTTCAAAAATACAATAGACCCGGTAAATATTAGTATGTAAAATGTGTTTCAATAAAATTAAAATAAGTTTTGGTGAATAGTATCTTTTTTTACTTTTACTTACGATAGTTAAAAATAAATATAGTAATTAAGGGTAAAAATGATATCATAATTAACCGGACAGATGTCCTAATTATATTGGATAAGTATAATTTCACCAAAATAAACCTTATAAATAATATATGAATCACTTTTTTCCACTTGGATTATATTAGGATATTTACTATTATTTTATTTAAAGAAGAGTTAAAATAGTTAAAATAAATGATTAATAGCTGAAATTTTTTTAATATAGGGTTATATATAAGTTAAATTCGACTATAAATATTCATTAGAAAGCTAAATATATTTAATATAGAATATTATTTTAATTATAAAATTTAGATGTTAAATAATTAAATTAATTTATGACAAAATGATGATACCGTAAATATCTTATTAATGTAAGATTAAAATAATTGATATTATAAATATCCAAATAAATCTAATTTGATACTTTTAAAGAATTAAACTAACTTTTTAGGTTAAAATGACATGATATTATTGATTAAATTAAATTTTCACGAATTAATAATGATGTTATAAATATAACAAAAACAAAATACCAATTAGTGTCAAGATTGACATAAAAGTGGTTTTTTAAAAAATATAATATTATTAATTAATATTATATTCCTAAAAATTTAATATTCGGCCAAATGGATTAAATAATATTATATATTTCAATAATTAACCACTTGAGATTATCTTGAATGATTATAGTATGTTTAATAACAATATAATGTTAAAATAAAAAGACACATGGTAAATGTCAAAATATTTAACTAAGAGATAAATCTTAAAGATAAGATTAATATAGTGACCCAAACATTTCTAAAACCTATTTGTTGAATGGTTTTCGACAAATCCCCGCCTTATAATTGAAAAAATTATTTTTGATCAATTAGAAAACGAAAATTATTTTATTATATAATAATATTTCAATATTTTCCCAAGGTGCCCCTCACCCATCTTATAAAATGGCACTTCCCCTTCTCTCAAATTAAAACCATTAAAGCTATTTAGATCACCCAAAACCTTCCCAAATATTATCTAAACTATCCTACCTTCATCATATAGGTCTTACATTAGTCATAAAGCCAACCTATAGAGTCTTTTTTATCAAATCAAAATGAAGAACCCGAAGAAGAGGTAAATATTTAATCACCTCTTTCAAGTTCTTTCTACTTCCACTTCCTCATTCTTTGTTGTTTCTATTATAAAATAATAACTCCAGTATCTTCTATATAAATTTATGTTATTATAAAACTAGTAAACCCATATTCATTTTTCTTTCCATTCTATTAATGACAATGTCACCATACGTGTGTACAAATATATTACTGTCTCCACGTCGTGGTGTAGTTTGTAATTCAAAAACTTCATCATCTGGATGGGTATAACATTGAGTATAAATGATTTAAATAATAAATATTATATTATAATGATTCATTATATATTATATAACATCCAATTATATATTATTTTAATATAAAAAAAATGATATTGTCACTCGAGCGTACGTACGAATTACCGTCTCCACGAACGTGATGAGATTCATTCCCCATCTTATCAATTCAAGAAATTTTTTCATTTTATGGTTAAAAATAATGTTTATTGACTTAATATCATTTTAATTATAATTAATATGCAACCAATACATAAAAAACATTACTTATGTAACAAATCATCTAAAGGAAAATGAACCAGTTAACACCTGAAACAATGATACTTCTGAAATATCATTAACAATGTAATATTTTATGATCATATATGATATGATATTTAAGTATATAGTTCTTGTATAATCCAATAAAAATTATTTAACAATTATACAGGATGTTAATAAACCCTAGACCAAGGAAATGTACAAGGTAATGGTTAATTTCACAATCTATTTATTATCCAAGGTTGTTTTCAAGTAAGTATCTACTGGGAAATATTTATAATCCATGTACATCATTCATAAAAGAGTTTCCAAAGGGATTATTTTTAAAGGAATTTTTTTACAAAAACATCATTTAAATGTTTTAAATAATTATTCATCTAAATAATTCTCATTAATGTCTTTGTTTTCAAAATGGTTTTTAAGGATTTATTTATATGGACATGATTGTTTATAAAATTTTTATTCAGTTCAAAAAATTTAAAGTGGTATGGGAAAATTTGATTAAATAATTACGTTTAATGTATTCCTTTCAAAATTTCATGACTTTTAAATGTTTTTATAAAAAGGGATATTTCTCAAAAAGATTTTTTTAAATAATTTTCATCTATATCAATATATATTGATGGATTTTAAACTTGTTTGAATTTTATTTTTTATGATATAAATATTCCATATTGTATTGATGGTTTTCTGATATGTTTGCCTGAGGATGGGTTATTTTAATACCATTCATTGTTTATGGATAAAGTATTTACATTTTTTATGCTATTTCTAAAATGATTGTTTATGTTATGTTAAAACCTTTTCATATGAGGAATGCATTGGACTTTGTAAGTGACGGGTGGATCCCGCTTTAGCTCTTTGACACATCAATAGGTCTCATGAGACAAAGTAGTGTCTTGGAACAATGCCTTGAAAAATCATATTTGTATTCTTGGCACAACGCCTTGACTATTTTGATATGATGTATGGTATTATGAATTCAATAATTATGAAAGTGTAAATTGATATTACATGTGATTATTAGACTAGTATAATATCCATGTGAATAAGTAAATGGAATTATTTTATTTTATATTTGCCATATTTTGTAAAATTTCACGTTTAAAAGGCATTTGTTTTAGTCTTATGTATGTCCTTAAATGTTTATGCTTATTTATGAACATCTCTACTATATTTTTATCCTTACTGAGCAACTGAGATCATCCATTTATAGGTTTAATTTGTCACAGGATGTGAAGTTGTATATTATGACTGACCTACAGGGATAGTCATAGGGATAAGACTGTGGCCTATGGAGACTATGATGTGGTAGTTTTTCATTTCATAAAGTAATGTAAAACATATGAATGTATCGAGTATTTCTATGGATACTAAACTAATCTTTCTTTCAAGACATGATCTTTTGTTATCATCCCAATGTTATGTAGTAATGCATTGACTCTGGGTAACGAGGTTCGGGGCGTGACATTTTCAAAAAGAAAAAAATATTTCCATTTTCATAAATCATGACCTCAATGATGTATAATGAATTACTAGTGTGAATTAATATTATCAATTTATTTTTTATATATATCATCAACGAGTATCATGATGATTGAGTGAAAACACACCTAGACGATCCTTAAAAACACTCATGTACCCAAAAAACATAATAAATATAGGTTCAGTATATATATTTTCCTACTCCATTATGATATAAAAAATCATATGAAGATTGAAGGATCTACATCTGATGGAGTGAACAATCTAATATGATTTGTAACATCCTTCATCTGACTCATTGTTATAAGAAGGTGCAGTGGGTGTTACATGGCCTTAGGTGTACTCATAAGACTAAAGAGTCTATAAATAAATTAAAATGGCCGTATAAAGATTTTGGAGATGATTTTTCCATTATAATGAAAAAAACTAAACAAAGATAACCCAAAAAACGATACCTCTATATAATGCAACAGTACAAATAAGAAACTCATCATTACTGAAGTTACCAAACAATGACAATTTAAAAGTAGAAACATAGAGAAGAATAAAAGAAATCAAAAAGACAACAAAAACAAAATAAAACAAATACATCCAAATAGAAACATCCAACATCCTAAAAGATCAAACTCAAAAAGACATTCATAAGGTGTCATGAAAAATCACTGAATAATTGTGATATATTTCGTTTACATGTGTCTTGTTAGGTGATATATAAAAGTGGAAAAAAGTATACAAGAAGGGGGTGAGTCTAAACTAAGTAAGATTTTTCCAATGGCTTCCCAAAAACATAAAGTAATAAAAAACCTATTATAATTTTAATATAATGATAGATAAAATAATTTAATACAGTTTATATCATACCCAAAGAAAATGAATGGAATGAAATAAAAAAAATCCAATAAAAAAATTTCTTATAATTTCTTATATCAATTCCTTATTTCCATATATGTGCACATCCACACATAAAATCATAGGGGATTATTCCATACATGTGACCAGTCACATGAATATCCATCATGTCATCAAAAATCGATGTATCTCATGTTCTATTAGAAATTTTCCCCAGATCTCTTTGTCTTATTTGAATAATTCCCTATAAAATGAAACATTAACAAATGCCAATTAAAATGAAAATAAATCATTCCAATAAATTTAAAAAATATATTTTTTTCTTTAAAAAAATTAAAATACTATTTATCATGAATCAAAACACATCCATAATATTAATATCATCATTTTAAAAATACATTCTACTAGATTCTCCATGAATCCTTCCAATTTATACGATTTACCAAAACCATCAGTAAAAAGGATTCAAAAAATAATAATAGAAATGATCTAAAATAATTTAAAAATAGTTATTTTGATGTAATATTGCATGTTCTAATAATGTGGAATCAATATAGAAGACATATTCCTCCCAAATGTTGGTGAAAAGAATGAATGACATAATGATTATTTAGATCCTATTAAGAGCCACCAATCTATCACAAGATCTGACCATAAAACATCCCAATTCATATCAATGAATGTGGATATATATATAGATAAATGGATATGTGGTTTTAGTAAATATATGGAGAATATATCTAAGAAGACTTTTCAAAAATTATAACAAAGTGACAAATTATGGAATCCAACACAGTTTGATAAACCAATAGATTTCTCAGGGACCAAATGGATGCTTCTCACACACATTGGGATAAAAATGATAACTTGTTATTAGATAATTATAGAAATAACTAGTCTGGAATGGTTTCTTTTGAATAATATCAACAAATGTCATTGTAAAAAATTTATTTCCAATAGGTATGATGCACAATTTCTAGAATTTTAGGGAAACTATAGTGTTTCTACTGTCTCAAGCCAACACCTCAACTGATTTTATTGTGAGGTTCGATAGAATGTGTTTGATCCTTCTAACAGATACAGTATTAAGCCACCCTCTACTAATTTATCTTGTATGGTTATGTAAACCATTCGACAATAGGGAATTTAACCATTATTTCAAAGTACACATTTTCTCTTTTAGATCCACATGGTTCGGAAAACCATACATTAATGGTGCACCTTCTAAGATACCAAAGACATAATTTTTAGAGTTTCATCTATTTGATTCATGGTTAAAACTAAACTTTCTTAATATTACACATTTGTAGAAAAAAATCAAAAAAAATAACACAGTAAAAGTGGAATCCAAGAGACAAAATCCATGAAATAAAAAAGAAAAACCCAAGGATTCAAATGACATCCAATTTGAAACACCCAAATTTATCTAAGACATATATCAATATCTAATTCACAATATATTAAGAAAGATCCTTAAATAACTAAGATAACTATACTTTAACTGTTTCAGGATAGATAAAATCATTAAATAAAAAAAATTCCCAATAAGGGCTGATTCAATAATCATTATTATTTCCCTAATGACATCCCAAATCATGCCACTAGGTAAAAACATGCTACAAATTTAATATTAAATTGTTTGAAAAAAATTTAAATAGTTAATATAAAACCAAATTAGCTCTCAATAGAAATTAATGGAAATATGCCATTAATACATTTCGCATCTCATTTGTCTTATCGAATCCATGTTTTCAAATACTCACACATATACACATTCATGCCCACGTGATAGTTCCAAAATCCCGGGAGGTATTTCTTCTACCCCTGTCCATAAATATGCGACCAATACCATGCGTGATTACACAATTATAACTAAGGACCATCTAAAATTTCAATAAGTCCCCGTAAAATAAAACATGAATACATGCCAACATGCATTTGAAAAATCCATTGTACTAAAATTCCCCAAAACCATTTTGTATTTACAATATTTTGAAAAAAAAAATCCTTGAATCATATAACATACAAATATTTATTGCAATTATTTAAAAATTATCATCACGGTGAGTTTATTATGAAAACATTCCATTTCCACAATTTCCCAAAACCATAACTAAATATGTTTATAAAAAAATCCTAACATATTTTAAGAAAACAATCAATCAAAAATAAATAAATATAATCCATCATGATTTAATCATGTGAAATTTCGAGAGAATCCACTTATCTGTCAAACATTGGGGAAAAAGAAGAACAACACAATGATTCTATAGATCTGATAAAGAACTACCTTTACTTCCATATATCCAACCATAAAAAAACCTTCAAGTAAAATTGATCTATCCTCATTTTAATAGATCTAATATTTTGGAAAAAAAATGTGAGAATAGATCTAGTAAGAATGATCAAGAATGAAAACATATCAATGAATTTTGGAATATAATGAAATTTGAATCACATACGGATCTCTCTCTTGACAGAAGGGAAATGGCATTCACATATTGGAAGAAAAAGGATTTACTGTTATAGGAGAATAAATGAAAAGTTGAAGATTAATGTATTTAATTAGAATTTGAATTGAAATATAAAAGGGTCAGCTATATGCCTCTTTATTAGGTTGATATTATTGGAAAAACTTGCACTAACTATGTGGTTTCTACTTTCTCAAATAATCTCCTCACATGTTTGTCTCACACTGGAAAAAAAACTACATTGCCAGATCATACAACATATAGTTGTTCCTCTGAATGTTTTAGATCTAATTTATATTATATCCTTTAATATTTTTTCCCTTAATTATCCAAAAACAAGAATTAATTTTCCACTGAAGGTGTTAGAGTTATTTCTCATTGGTCTTGGTGATATATTTTGGATAATCAAAGTGTGTTAGATGCCTAGATTCATCGGTAAGTGATAATTTGTGACTATTTTTCATAGATTTCCTCTCAGTATCATTAATAAAACCTTATAAATATTCCACTATATATATCCATATACCTTGAGGGAAATTGTGATGTTTTACGGATTAATTTGTGAGGTAGTTGAAATCTTTATAGATTCCACTTGATGGAATATTTAATGTTTTGTTTAAAATATATCATTTCAATGAATTGATATAGAAATTATAATTTCTTTCATGTTATAAAATTATTTAGTTATGTTTTTGGGAAATTTTTTAATTTTAATGGATCAATGGAAAACCATCATGAATATATATTTAAAATGGTTAACCTAAATAGTGTATTTTTTCTTTATTCTTGGGAAATGGGTTTCAAAATATTTTAAATAATGATTGTTTTTTTAAATTGTTTGGAATGGGTTTTTCATAAATGTTTTTGTAAATAAAGATTTCAATTTATAGGGACTTGTTTAAATTATACATGCTGATAGGTCCCAAAGGTATAGTGGTACATGAGATTAATTTATTGTGGAATAATTCAGGGTAGAAAACAAACCAATTCTGAGTCTGTAACTGTCATAGTTGAAGGAATGAGTTGATGTTTTCGTATGTGGAAACCTGGAGTGGTATTTCAAATGATACGATAAATTTGATAAACACATGTTTTTTTATTATTTTACCTGTAAAATTATTTTTGTATTATTTAATAAATCTTATATTATATTATACTAATTAATGTGTTTTATACTATCATTATTTAGGAATAAATTGTGTAAATCCTACTGAATTCTAACACAAGCAATGCAACATCCAAGGTAAATTATGAATATGAAATTTTCATATTTATTACTATTTGTGAATAAAATATTAATTTTACTTTAAAGGTGATGCTATGTTCAATTTTGTACTCGATATGAAACAACACGTTTCATTTAAATCTAACTATTCCCACAACATTGAGTCATTGTGAAAAATAATAATATAATATTATTATTTTAAATAGTCATTAACAACTAGTTTTTGTATTTGAGGGGATGAATTGAACTATCAATAATACAATTTCACATGTTTTTTATTTTTTTTACATTTATCCAATAAATATTAGAGGCTTAAAATTATAATAAATCCAATTTTAAGCATAAATAATCTCTTATTCTTTAAAGGTAGACTTAGTTTCTTTTGATAGCGAACTCTTTTTAAATATAGATTTTTTCAATGTTAAATGCCCTATTTGAAAAAATAATTTTTTTTATAATTGGGACATAAATATATATTTTTTATGAACCTTTATTATTTTTCTAATAATGTTCAAATTTTTAGTGAATAGTAAAAAATTGTGCATTTCAATTCAAAACTCCCATTTAATATAATATATTTATATCGATAGATTATCTTTTTAATTTGTTTTAAAGTATATTTATGTTATATTTTTACCATTTAATTCAATATTGGTCATTGGATGTAATTTCACTTTCAAATTGAACATAAACAAGTGACAATTTGTTGATAGTTATTATTTATTAAAAACACACTTTTTATTTTGGAAATGGGAATTATTTTTAAATTAATTTATGAAACTTCTGTGTTTTCAATTTTGGATAATGGATTCCCTGTTTTGAATAAGGATATCAAAATTGTGTAAATTGGTAACTTTCATTTTTAGACATTATGAATAGTAACTTCAGTAAATATTTTAATTACCAAGGTTAAATGGTCAATATAGTAAATAAATGTACAAAATACTATTATAATAATATTAAATTTCATTAAAATGTTTTCAAATGTTATTGGATGGTACATTTCTGATTATGGTCATCCTATGGTCTATTTTGGGACTACATGGAGCAACTTGTAAGTGAAAATGACAATAGAAATTAATTTTATGGAAAATGTAACATAAACATATGTCCCTAAGTGAAATAGTTTTTTAAATGGGGTTTATAAGTTACTGTTTCTACTATAAATAGTCATTAAGAAGCTAAAACAAATTCCTACAACATTTTATTTATTTACAATTTTTATACATTAAATAAATAATTTTAATTATGACACAATGGTGATGTAGTAACTTCCCCATTAATAAAGTTTTCAAATAAATGATATTGTAAATTTTTAAATAAATTTATTCTGATACTTCTTCTGTCATCCTCAAATTTTTGGGATACAAATGGCTTTTTATCTTTGAATTAAAGAATGTTGTTCAATAAAATAATGTTTTTATTGTTTTTTTAAAATTATTTATATGAATAGTTTATAAATTTACATAAATAATTTTTTTTAAACAATAATATTTTATTAAATTATAAAATATTTCTAAAAATCTATGATTCAGATAACTGACATATATGGTATTAATACTATCATTAAATATCCATTTTGGGTCTCTTCTAATTTTATTTTAAATATATTAACCAAATTTTATGAATATATAATAGGACATGGTGAAAGTTAAATTAAATAAAAAAGGGTTAAATAAAAATGTTAAGGATTAAACAATTTACAAAACCTATAAAATTCTTATTGGATGATTTTATTTCAACTTATATGAACTTTATCCTTGAATTAAATCAGTTTCTGACCTTTTAAAATCCAATATTATTTTATAATAAAATAATATTTTCAATCATTCCTAAAGAGACCCTCCTCCCTCCTATAAAAACCCACAAATTATAACCCACTAATCACACCTCTCAAGCCCCATGGTTCATCCAAACAATGCTCTAATAAGCTACTGAAATCACTCTATTTCTCTTAGAAACATTACACTATGAAAAATAATTTTCAATAATCATTTTGGTTGAAACCAAAGGGAATTACCCGATTTAAAAGTAACGTCTACTCTAAAGTTCTTTTTATTTATTTTCCTTCAAAACCCCCTAAACTAACTTTATTTCATTATTTTATAACAAAAAACGTATATTAAATATATTAGTATTTTTTTATGTTAAGGATTTGAGCTAGAAATCCACACCCCTTCATCTAATAGATACGGACATACTGTTTCTGTGGATGGCAAACAACTGCCTCACGAAACGATGATTGTTCAATTATCTCCCACCGCCTCCCATGGTAGACATTTTGATGGAAATATATTTATACGTCAATGATTTTATATTTATATTGTCTCTATGTTTCTGTATATTTCATTTATATCATAACATTTTAGTTTCCATACTTGGTAAATACGATAATTTCGATTGAGGAACTGTAGACTACAACCCCCTCAAAGTGGTATGACCCGTTAATTCCATATGTGGGATGTATAAAGGATGGGTATAATGAAATTATACAAGAATTATAATATACCTATGTCTCATTACATTTTCATTCAATTAAATACGAAATTGAAAAGACGGTAGCGTTCATGCATATGTACGACTTACTATCTCCCTAAACACTGAATTCCATTATGTATATCCGGATTTTATATACTACTATAAATAAATATTTATATAGTATATATATATATGATATATATGATATCTAAATAATGCATATCATTCATTATATAATGGACTTTTTAACACATGGACAACTTGTAATTATAAGAAGTTCATTTTTCACTGATGTACCAAATATCAACTAAATGACTCTTGTTAACTCAAATGATTATGTAATGTGTATAACATGGTAATAAGTGATATTAACAGAATAATAAACTTAAAAAGGTTATAAATAAATTTAAAATTAACATTAATTTATTATTTATAATATTAAAGAACAAACGAGTCAACTCGAACATGAGGTAAAGGACTTCGTCTGTAATGCCCTGACCCTAGTTACCCGGAGTCGGTGCATTTTTACATATCATTGGAATGATCACAAAAGATCATGTATCCAAAGACCGATTAGTTTAGTAGCCTTGGAAACACTAGATAAATTCATAAGTCTTACATTACATCATAAAATGAAAATTAAAAAAACATAGTCTACTTAGTTCGCACTCATATCCCATCAGACTATCCCTGCAGGTCAGTCATAAAATAATTCTTCATATCCAATGAAAAAAAACATAGAAAGGGGTGAGATCAAATTCCTAGTAAGGATAACAATATAGAAGAAAACATTCATTAATAAGCATAAACATTTAAGGAAATGAGTAACTAAAACAAAAGCCTTTTGAACAAAAACATCAACATAATATGGCTGAAATAAAATGAAATAATTCCATTTACTTATTCACATGGATATTCTACGAGTCGAATTATCACCTGAAATACCAATAACCACTTTCATAGTGATGAAATTCATAATTCTAGACTATCGTAACCACATAGTCAAGGCCTTGTACGAAGACTACAAATAATATTTTGTCAAGGCCTTGTGCCAAGACACTAGTTTGTCTCATGAAACTTACCGATGCATCAAAGAGCTATAGCGGGCTCCACCCATCACTTATTAATTCCAATGCATTCTTCATATGAATAGGTTTAAATATAACATAAACATTCGTATTAAAAAGCATACGAAATGTCAATAATTTCTCCATACACCATTAATGGTATAAGAATAACACCTCCACAGTAAATCATATCACAAAACCTTCAATACAATATAGAAGATTTTTATCATGATAAATCAACTTCAAATAAGCCTAAAATCTATCAAAGGATATAGACATTGATGAAATCAAAACTATTTGAGAGAAATATCTCTTTTTTTGAAATAATTTAAAAGTCACATTATTATAAAATAAAACATTTACTTTGAAAATATTTTTATATGGTTTTAAGGGAACCTTCGACAATTTCATTGTGGGTTAAAATAGCCACATCTCTCTTATAATTTTAAAAAATACATTCTTACCTTAATTTTGTTGAAAAGGTTAAAAAGGAACTTATTTTAAAAATGACTGAAAGATTCCTTTATAAACATCTTATAAAAAGTCAAAAAATGGTATAAATTACTTTAACCCATAGTCTATAAAATTGTAAGAATGTTTTGAAATACATTTTTAAGAAACATGGATGTGGATGATAAAGAGGTCCCAATAGATAATTACGTATAAACCACATTGGATAATTAAGATATTGGGAAATAAACCCTTACCATGTAATTTTCCTTGGTCAAGGGTAGGTTAACCATAGCTATAATAGTTAAATCATTGTTATTAAATTATAAAATAATCATATACATAAATATGATATCATATATGATCTTTTAATATTTCTTTGTTAATAATCTTTATTATTATCGTCGTTTCGGGTGTTCACTTACTCGTTTTCTTTTATATGTTTTGTTACATAAACCAGGTTTGTTTTCTATAGTTTGTATATTATTCATATCCAAAATGATATCAAGTACTTAAACATTATTTTTAATCATTAAATGAAAATTAGTCTTGAATGGATATGATGGGGAATGAATATCTTCACATTCGTGGAGACGGTAGTCCGTACGTACGCAAGAGAGACAATATCACTCATTTGATATTAAAATAGTATATAATTTGATGGTATATCATATATATAAAAATAATTATAATGTTATATATATTATTTACTTCAATTACGCATCATTATCATACCCATCCAAATAATAATGTTTTGAATAACAATTACACCGCGATGTGGAGACGGTAAGCCGTACGTACACACGTTTGGTGACATTTAATTAAAAGGACGGATAGAATACTGAATATGGTTGTACCATATTTCTAATAACATCACAGTATATAGAAGATATTGGAGTTATTATTTTAGAATTTAAATAACAAATAAAGAATAAGTGAAAGAAGAAAGGAACTTCAATGAGGGTGGTGAAAATATTACCTCTTCTTCAGGTTCTTCCTTTTGATTTGATCAAAAGGGATCTTTAGGTTGGCTGTCTGATCAAAATAAGGCATCTAGGATTAATTTAGAGAAGGTGAGAGAATATTTGGGCTGGGTTTGGGTTAGTCAAAAGTCGTTTAAGGTCTGAATTAGAGGGAAGGGGATGTTCTCTTTTATAAGAGGGGTGAGGGGCACCTTAGGAAAAGCTAGAAATATTATTTTATTATAAAATTATATTCGGTTTATAATAGATCCAAAGTAGATTATTTAAAGGTTAAGGTGGGGATAGGTCGAGAAACCACTCCACCAATAGGTTTTAGATAGGTTTGTGTCACTATAGTAACTTTATCTTTTTAATTTAACTCTTAGTTAAATAGTATGAAATTTAACATGTCTCATTGTATTTTTATATTATATAGTCAATAAACATACTATAAACTTCCAGTCTTCCCCCATGTGGTCTCTAAATAATACAACTATCATTATATAAGTCCTTTTTCTGAACCGTAGATTTTTAGAAATATAATATCAATTAATAATATAATATTTATTTTAAAAACTCATTTTTGTAAATTTTGAAACTATTTAATAATTTATTTTTTTAAAGTATTAAATAACTTTATTAATTTGTATCAAATTATTTTAAGAAATCCTAACATGTAATATTAACCAAAAAAAATCGTGGATGTCATCAAAATTGTCAAATTATATTTATTTTAACTTTTATAATACCAATTATTTGATTCTTTCATTAATAAGGAAAATACAGCATCATTATTGTGTCATAAATAAATTTATTTATTAAATGTCTAAAAATTATAATTAATATACCATTTTGTAGGAAATAGTTTTTTCTTTCTAATTAATATTTATAGTCGAAAATATAACATATATAATCATATGTAAATTTTTTTTTCTAAAATATATATGCTTATGTCATTTTTGTATTTACTTAAACTTAGTTAATATAAATTGTCATTATCACTTAAAAGTGGATCCATGGGGTCCCAAAATCGACCCAAAGACGCCCATGGTCGGAAATTTATCAACCAATAGGGTTAGGACATGTTTTAGGGTAATTTATTATTATTATTATATTATTTTGTTACCCTTATTTACCAGATTTACCTTTTAACCATGGTAAATAAAATATTTACCGAAGTAGTTATTCAAAATGACTAAAAAAAATTTACCTATTTACACAATTTGGAACTCCTGAATCAAAATATGAAATCAATTTTTCTAAATTCAAAAAAAAAAGAAGTGGCGGAAATTAATTTAAAATTAATTCCCGATGTTAAAACCAAAACCGTGTTTTTAAGAAATAATAACTATCAAAAGATTGACACTTGTTTATATCCGGTTTAAATGTGAAATTATGTCCAATGACCAAAATTGTATTAAATGGTAAAATTATATTCTAAATATACTTAAAACCACTCAAATTCATAATTTATCACTATTAATTATTTCGATTAAAAAAGTTGTTTTTAATTAAAATTTAGTAATTTTCACTATTCATCCAAATATGTAAGTTATCAGAAATGTACCAAAAATTCAACCTAAGCTAATTTCTATGTTATTAATCCAAAAATGATGTCAATTTTAAAATATAAAATTTATAAAATTTCAAAAATTCGGTCTTACTATTCATAACGGCTAGTTAGATTGGTTGCGGTGTGTGATAGAACTCGAAGTTGTGTACAACACATGATACTATATTATTCAAAGAGAAGCATACCGTGGAAGCATGGGGTGTTACATTCTCCCCTCATTCAAATAATTTTGTCCTCAAAATTCCAACAATACTACTACATGAAATGACTCATGTGGTTTTTCATCATAAGTTCCTTGGGTTCCCACATTGCCTCTTCCATCTTATGGTTTCTCCATAGAAAATTTACCAGACAAGTCATCCAGTTTCTCATCACTTGTTCTCTCATATAAATAATCTTGATAGGATCTTCGCAATAAGACATATCGGGTTCTAGTTCTAATTCCTCATCGTTGAGTACTTGTGTTGGGTCAGGAATGTATTTTCTCAACAGTGATACATGGAATGCATTGTGAACATTGGAGGGACTTGTAGGCATTGCCAAACATTATGCTACAGCCCCAATTCTTTCTAGAATTTAGAATGGTCCAATGTACCTAGGACTCAATTTTCCATTCTTACCAAAACGTATAACACCCTTCAATGGAGATAACTTCAAGACAACATGATCTCTTACCCGGAAATCCAAATCCATCCTTCAGTTGTCAGCAAAGCTCTTCTGCATAATTTGAGCTGCTTTGATGTGGTTTTGGATTACCTTCACCTTTTCCATCGTTTCCTCCACCAGTTCTGGGCCTATGAGTTTTTTTTCACCAACATCATCCCAACAGGTTGGTATGTGACATCTCTTTCCGTATAATGTTCATATGGTTCCATCTGAATAATCGAATGGAAGATATTGTTATAGGAAAATTCCACCATAGGTGAATATTGATCCCACATACCCTAAAATTCATGTGAGAATGATCTCAAAATGTCTTCTAAGGTCTGAATAGTCAATTCTGATTTTCCATCTGTTTGAGGGTGGTAGGCAGTGCTGAAACGATGTTTAGTATCCAAGGCCTTCGGAAGAGTCTTCAGGAATCTTGAATTAAAACGAGGATCACGATCAGAAACAATCAGTGGGGGTACTTCATGATGTCTCACAACTTCATTAATATAGAGTCTTTCTAGATGTTCGAGTGGTAAATCTTCCCTTATAGCATGAAAATGTGATGACTTGTTAAGATGATCAACAATGAACCATATTGCATCATTCCTTCTAGGATTTTTTGGTAGTGCAATGAAAAAGTTCATTGTGATATTATTCCATTTCCAATCAGGTATGGGATGTGGTTGCATGACTCCTCTAGGATGTTTCCTTCCAGCATTCACTTGTTGACAAACCATACATCTTGAAAAAAAATCAGCCATCTCCCACTTCATGTTGTCACACCAAAAATGTTCCATTAAATCTATATACATTTTGGTGCTCCAAAGGTGTATATGTAAATTGGAACTATGAGCATCGTCCAACAATTCCCTTTTTATATCAGGTATATCGGGAACACAATATCTCATCCCAAATTTCCAAATCCCATATTCATACACAAAGTCACTCAATCTCCCATCATTCACAGCATTAGTCTTATTTTGAAACTATTTATCATCGCCCTAATAACTCTTTATCATTTATAGTAAATATGTTTTGGCAACCATTTGAAAAAGTATTGATATTTCACCTTCCATAGTGATTCACATATCTATCTTTACTAGATCCATGAAAATATGATTCCTTTTAACTGTCATTTTGTTCAAAACTCCCTGATCTGTTCTGTTCAATGCATCTACCACCTTATTTTCCTTCCCCAAGTTGTAGAGTATCGTGCAATAATAATCTTTCAGTAGTTCAAGCCATCGCCTTTTCCACATTTTGAGTTCTTTCTATGATAAAATCTACTTCAATCTCTTGTGATCAGTATAAATCTCACATTTTTTACCATATAGATAATGTCTCCATATCTTTAAAGAAACAATTACAGTAGCTAAATCAAGATCATGAGTAGGATTGTTTTTATCATGAATTTTCAGCTATTGTGATGCATAGACAATAACCCTATCATTCCGCATAAGGACACAACCATGTCCTTTCTTTGATGCGTCGCTATAAATAACAAACTCGTCATTCCCTGATGGTAGATTCAAAATAGAAGCATTGAATTATCTTCTCTTCAGTTCATCAATACATTTTTCACACTCCTTTGTCGAAAAAAATTTAACTCCTTTACATATGTTCTTTGTTAATGGGTTAGCCAATCAGGAAAATTTCTGGACGAAACATCGATAATAACCTCCAAAGCCAATAAAACTGCGTACCTCGGTTATACTCGTTGGTGCTGGCCATTCTCGATTGCTCTTGTCATAGAAATATCAACAGAGATTCCATCTTTAGAGGCAATATGGCCCAGAAAAGAAATCTCATGATGCCAGAATTCACACTTTGTAAACATTCCATATAATTCATGTCTTCTCAGAGTCTTCGGGATAATTCACAAGTGATTTTCATGATCTTCGTAACATTTGGTATATACAACGATTTCATCAATAAATACCACCAAAAAATAATAAAGATATTCATTGAAAACTCTATTCATTAGATCGATGAATATAGAGGGTGCATTAATTAATCCAAAAGGCATTACTGTAAACTCATAATTCCCTTACTAGGTTCGAAATACTGTATTCGGAATGTCTTCCTTCTTCACACACAACTGATGGTATCCATATTGAAGTTTAATCTTTGAAAAGTATGGTGCTCTATATATTTGGTCAAATAAATCATCAATGTGAGGTAGCAGATAATTGTTCTTTATTGTTATAGCATTAATTTCTAAGTATTCAATACATAACCTCATAGATCCATCTTCATTTTTAACAAAAAGGACAGGGGCTTCCCATTGAGAAACACTAGGGTGAATAAATACCTTTTTACTCAATTCCTCTAGTTGTTTCTTTAGTTCAACTAATTCCACAGTGTTTATTCTATAAGGGTTCTTCGATATAGGCCTTGAACCAGGAATTAAATCAATGGAAAACTCAATTTATCGTTTAAGAAGATGTCTAGGTAAATCTTCCGGAAACACATCTACATATTATTTTACCATAGGTACATCCCCTATTTGAACATTCCATTTTTCATCCATAGTTATTTCATCCTCTTCCTCCCTGATAATTGAATTTTTTTGAGCTACTTGTGGTGGATCAAGATAAGAATCTAGTGGTGACGATTCTGCTCTAAAGATAAGGTGTTCTTTATAATCACCATCATAAATCATATCCTCCTTATTATTACAATAAATCTTTGCATCATGGTATGAAATATAATCCACATCGAGGATTATATAAAATTAAATCATAGGTACGATGAAGAGATCAGCGGATAAATAACATTTAGGTACGATAATGGGGACTGATTCACAAAACATTGTTGAAGTGATACTTCCCATTGGAGTTTTAACTGACAACTCCCTTGTTAGATTTAATTGGAAATATTTGATTTTCTTAGCAAACTGAGAAGATACGAAACAATGTGATGATCCAGAATCAAATAATTTATTTTCTAAACATGAGGAAACCATTAAATTGCCTACCACCACGTCTTTCGGAGCTTCTACCTCCGCATTAGTGATAGCATAAGCATAGCCCTGATCCCCTGGCCTTTTCCAAGGTAATTTCCCCTGACGCTTAGTACATTCATTTGCATAATGTCCCATCTCCCTGCAGTTGTAGCATTGAACATCGGTTGCTTATTTATTCCCCGTGAAATCACGAGCTTGGTGGCCTTTTTCACCACACTTGTAACAGACTCTCATTCCATTCACGAAAGTATCGGGGGGTTTCTTCCCACATTTACTACATGATGGATAATAATATTTTCCCTTCTTCCCCTTGTTTCCATTTGCAGAGAGACCAATAGATCTCTTCTTCTCTTTCTTTGCTTTAAAGTCTTATGACATAGAGAATATAGCGCATGAGAAAATATATTCATACAACAAGAAGGTTTTCGGGACTAATTCTCAACAAAGAAACGGTTTAACACAATAAAGAAATGATCAATATTACTTATTGGGTTACGTATATAATCTCCACCATACCTCACTAACCGTGTAGTCTTAGCCTTATACTTTTCAATATTATCATCCTCTTTTCACCTCAGACTCAGAAATTGCCTTTCCATATCTGCTCGATGGTCATGATGAAATTATTTTTCTAAGAAAATCTCTTTGAACTCCCTCTATTCCATATTTGATACTTCATCATCATCCTTTGTGTTTTGAATCAATGACCACCATTGATCAACATCTACAGTGAGGCGGTAAACTTCCATGATAACTTTTTCCCTTTCACTACACCCCAAGGCATGAAATATTTTCCCTATGGAATTTATCCATTTCTAAGCTACTAGTGGATTTTTACTCCCATTGAATTTTGGTTGTTATTTCCTCATGAAGAAATATAACATTGATCTTCGACGCTGTGGATCTAGGTGCTTCATATGGGTAATGTTATTATTCATAACCTGAGTGAGTTGTCTCAGAATGGTGATTAGCTGATCAACACCAATTGCATCACCATCTCCACTATAATTATCTTGAGCAGGAGGGAAATCCCTACATGGAGTGCGTTCATTGATACAGTTTCCATTTTTTTCACTAGGCACCATTTCTAAAAAATGGAATACACTAGATTAGTTTATGAATCGCAATACATAAATCCAAACTTGTAAAACACTTTATATGAATTGAATAGGTTATCGATATAATCCATAATAATAAAAATGTTTTCATTGAGAAGTATATACTCATAAACCATTCATAATGGTTTATAATGAAAATGAGAATTATCCTAAGCATATCTCCTGGGAGTGTCATAACCAAGAGTGCAGCAAGGCGTGTTATCGTGCACAAGTTTCTGTTCGAGTCTAGCTCAAAGCGGTGTTTTTTATTTTTACCCCAAGGTACATATGTGCAAGAGCTGCCTCTACCTTCTTGTATCCATACAGGGATGTATTGCACGGAAAACACACAAAATCTATACAATACCAAAATTCTAGGAAGTTCTTATATACTAATCCTTAAAGTCTCTCGTATGGGTATGTTCTCTAATCAGAGTTTATCTAAATCTAGTTTATAAGGTTTTTACTAAACTTCCTCTGATACCAACTATAATGCCCCAACCCTAGTTACCTAGAGTCAGTGCATTACTACATAACTTTGGAATGATCACAAATGATCACGTCTCGAAAGACTGATTAGTTTAGTAGCCTTGGAATCACTAGATACATTCATAAGTCTTACATTACATCATAAAATTAAAACTACAACAACATAGTCTCCATATTCCACACTCATATCCCATCAGACTATCCCTGCAGGTCAGCCATAAAATATTATTCATGCCCTGGGAAATATTAAACATAGAAAGGGGTGAGCACAAATGGCCTGTAAGGATAAAAATATAGTGGAAACATTCATAAATAAGCATAAACATTTAAGGAAATGTATAACTAAAACAAAATCCTTTTAAACGTAAACTTTAGAATAATATGGTAGATATAATATGAAATAATTCCATTTACTTATTCACATGGCTATTCTACTAGTCGAATAATTACATGAAATATCAATAACCACTTTCAAAATGATGGAATGCATAATTCAATACAATCATAACCCCGTAGTCAAGGCCTTGTGCCAAGACTACAAATAATATTTTGTCAAGGCTTTGTGCCAAGACACTAGTTTGTCTCATGAGACCTACCGATGCATTGAGTTTCTATAGTGGGCACCACCCGTCACTTAATAAGTCCAAATCATTCCTCATATGAATGGGATTAGACATAACATAAACATTCATATTAAAACTAGCATACAAAATGTCAATACATTCTCCATAAACCATAAATGGTATAGAAATAACAAATCCATAGTCAATCATATCACAAAACCATCAATACAATATAGATGTTTTGTATCATAATAAATCAACTTTGAATAATCTTAAAATCCATCAAAGAATATTGACATAGATGAAATCAAAACAATTTGAGAGAAATGTCTATTTTTTTAAATCATTTAAAAGTCAAATAATTATAAAATAAAACATTTACATTGAAAATATTCATATAAGCTGGTAAGGGAAGCTTCGATGATTTTATATTGGTGGAAAATAGCCTCACCCTCTATATAAGTTAAAAAAGACATTCTTACCTTAATTTTGTCGAAAATGTTAAAATGGACCTTGTTTGGAAAATGATGGAAATATTCCATTATAAACATCTTATGAAAAGTTAAACAAGGGAATAAATGAATTTTACCCATAGTCTATAAAATATTAATAATGTTTTGAAATTCATTTTTAAGAAACATGGATGTGGATGATTAAGATTTCCCAGTAGATAATTACGTATAAACAACCTCAGATAATGAAGAAATTGTGAAATAAACCCATATGTTGTACTTTTCCTTGGTAGAGGGTAGGTTAACCTCCTATATAATAGTTAAATAATTTTTATTAAATTATAAAATAATCATATACATAAATATGATATCATATATGATCATTTAATATTTCTTTGTTAATAATATTTTAGTATTATCGTCTATTCAGGTGTTCACTAAATCATATTCTTTTATATTTTTTGTTACAAAAACCATGTTTTTTATCCATAGTTTGTATCTTATTCTTATCCAGAATGATATATAGTCCTTAAAAATTATTTTTAATCATCAAATGAAATTTATTCTTGAATGGATATGATGGGGAATGAATCTTATCGCGTTCGTGGAGACGGTAGTCTGTACGTACGCACGAGCGACAATATCAATCTTTTGATATTAAATTAGTATATAATTGGATGGTATATCATATATATATAGAATCATTATAATGTTATATTTATTATTTACTTCAATTACACATCATTATCATACCCATCGAAATAATAATGTTTTGAATAACAATTACACCACGACGTGGAGACGGTAATCCGTGCGTACGCACGTATTATGACATGTTATTAAAAGGATGGATAGAATAATGAATATGGATGTAACATATTTATAATAACATCACATTATATAGAAGACACTGGATTTATTATTTTATAATGGAAATAAAAAATAATGAATAATTGGAAGAAGAAAGGAACTTGAAAGAGGGTGGTGAAAACATTACCTCTTCTTCGGGTTCTTCCTTTTGATTTGATCAAAAGGGATCCTTAGGTTGGATTTCTGATCAAAATAAGGCCTCTAAGTTGAAGTTTGGGAAGTTGAGAGAATATTTGGGTAGGGTTTGGCCAATTCAAAGGAATTTTAAGGTGTGATTTATAAGGAAGGTGAAGTGGCCTTTTATAAGAGGGGTGAGGGGAACCTTAGGAAAATCTAGAAATATTATTTTATAATAAATTCATATTCATATTTTAATGGATCCAAATTGGATTATTCAAAGGTTAAGGTGGGGATAGGTCTAAAACCACTCAACCAATAGGTTTTATATAGGTTTGGGTCACTATATTAACTTTATATTTTTTATTTAACTCATAGTTAAATAGTTTGATAATTACCAAGTCTCTTTGTATCTTTATATTATATAGTCAATAAACTTATTATACACATCCAAGAGACCACCCAAGTGGTCCATTAATAATACACCTATCATTATATAAGTTATTAGGCATAACCTAAGTTTTTTAGGAATAGAATATCTATTAATAATATAATATTTGTTTTTAAAACTCATTTCTGTGAATTTTGACACTATTTATTAATTGATTTTTGTTAAGACTTAAAAATTTATTAATTCGAATAAAATTTACTAAAGAAATCCTAAAATGAAATATTATAGAATAAAATTCATGTATGTCATCAAAAAATTCATATTATAATTATTTTAACTTTTATAATACCAATTATTGGATTCATTAATTAATAAGGAAAATAATGCATCATTATTGTTTAACAAATAAATTTAATTATTCAATGTCTAAAAATTATAACTAAAATACCATTATGTATGAAATAGTTTTATATTTCTAATGAATATTTTTAGTCTAAAATATAGCATATATAACCCTATGTAAAAATTGTTTTTCTAAAAGATATATGCTTATGTCATTTTTGTATTATCTTTAACTTAATTAATTTAAAGTGTCATTATCACTTACAAGTGGATCCATGGAATCCTCAAATAGACCCAAAGATGCACATGGTCGGAAATGTATCAACCAATAGGGTTAGAAAACGTTTTATGGTAATTTATTATTATTATAATATTATTTTTTTACCCTTCTTTACCGGATTTACCCTTTAATCGTGGTAAATAAAATATTTACCGAAATAATTATTCAAAATATCTAAAAATAAAAGTTACATATTTACAAAATTTAGACCTCCTGATTATAAATATGAAATCCATTTTTCTAAATTCCAATCACAGAAGTCGAAGATATTAATTTAAAATTAATTCCCGCTGTCAAAACAAAAAACGTGTTTTTAATAAATAATAACTATCAAAATATTGACACTTGTTTATATCCGGTTTAAATGTGAAATTACTTCCAATGGCCAAAATTGTATTGAATGGTAAAAATTTATTCTAAATATACATTTAAACCACTCAAATTCATAATTTATCACTATTAATTATTTTTATTAAAAAAGTTGTTTTCAATTAAAATTTAGTAATTTTCACTATTCATCAAAATATGAAAATTATCAGAAATGTACCAAAAAATCACCCTAAGATAATTTAGATATTTAGAATCCAAAAATTCAGTCCATTTTGAAAGATAATATTTATAAAATTTTAAAAAGTGGATATTACTATTCATAATGGCTAGTTTGATTGGTTGTGGTAAGTGTTAAAACTCGAAGTTACGTACAACACACGTTCCTATATTATTTAAAAAGAAGCATACCATGGAATATTGGGGTGTTACATCATCCGAATCACCTATCATTGAGGCATAATTTGAATTAAACAAAACTTTCTTTTATATGGTGTATACACCCCTTTGAATTTTAATTTTATTCAATTTGAATCTTTTTTCTATGTCTCATTTAACTAAAAATACAAAGAAATGATTATTTTTATGTATTATATGACAACAAACTTTATACCTCCATGATAATTATTTGGTATTTTTCTTCCTTAAAAAGTTTTAATGTTTATAAAAGGAAAATAAATACCATATTCCCTTTTTCTTCATTTTAGTATTGAAAATGATTTTGAGAAATCATTGGTTATTTCAATATCTTGAAATGATATATTGTAATTTAAATTTGGAAATGTTATCTATCTTTTATATTTATATTATGTTTTATGAAAATGTTATTGTTTTTTGGCATTGGTTGCGTATATGGGTGGTTCCGTGATTAACCTATTGTGGGTTAGCCTGAGATAGCTTTACAATGCATTGGGAAATGTGATAGAGGTATACTTTAATGTTTCTATTAAGATATTTAGTGAATATAATGTGATAGGTATTTCAACGTAACTCTCTATGTACCTGTTAAAGTTACAATGTAAGTATTATGTGGATGCCACAATTACCTTTATGATTTTTGATTTCTATGTGTTTTTCATAAATATTATGATTTCAAGAGGTATAGCAAAAGGCTTATTTTTTGTAAGTAATGATGTACTAGTGGTTTCCTTCTTTATTTTATAACCCCTGTAGGAATTTTTATCCTCATACCATGTTTTTGAAATTTTTTTATATGGTATAAAGAACGGTAAGAAAAACATGTAATTCAATAAGATTCATGTCAACAAAAAAATATTGTTTTATTTTATGAGTTTTTATTTTATGAAAATAGTAGACACTGGGTATAAGTTTCTACATTATAATATTTGAGAGGTAATGTATTCATTAAGGCCTAATTCTCTAAAACTCTAAAAATGAAAAGCTCTAAAATGTGAATTATTAACATAATTCAAGATTATGTAATGTTTAAGGTTGGGGCCTTGTTGTTGGTATCAAAGGCCAGTTTATATAACTTTTTGAGTTAGGATATCATTAAATTAATATCCATAAATTAAATTGTGGTAATAATGAAATGATATAGTATTTACATACTATCATGTTGCTTTTACTAATATAATTTTTTGTTTAGAATGGTTTTCCATAGAGGAAACATGGTAAGTATGATGGGATGAAATCAGGAGGAAGAAATCCTTCCAAATCAGCAACATGAAATGGTCAGAATCGGAACTGAACACATTGTTGCAGTGATGGAATAGTGGAACCAGGCTATAAATGGTGGTGGTATCTACGAACTAGATCAGTCGAATCAACAACATAGGAGCATGTCAAAATTGGAGCTTTTAACGAGGAAACATCCCCTGTCATTCAGAGGATCTTCTGACCCTGTGATTGATGAAGGGAGGATTAATGAAATTGAAAATATTTTTGATGCCATGGAATTTTTAGAACATCAAAAGGATAGTATCGTTATTTACCATTGTGAATATGATACCGATCAGTGGTGGTCGATGGTTAAAAATTTTAATGATGGTGAGGATATTGAGGCTCTTTATTGCGATGAATTAAAAGGAATGTTTATTGAGAAATATCTTCCTAACGTCATTCATCTTAGGATCAGAAAAATAATTCCTAGAATTTAGTTAGCAATATTGCTCAGTGTCTTCTTATGAAGAAAAATTCACTCGACTAGCTTGGTATTCTCCACATTCCATATGACATATTGATAGTAAAATCAATCATTTTTTAATCAGGATTAAAGCTTATGTATCGAAGGGATTTAGCTTATCGAGAGTTCAAAATTTTGAAAAAGTTGATCGGTGTGCGAAGAAGGGTAAAAGAAGTTTGTTGATGATCATGTGTTCTTTGAAAAATGACATAATAAGAGGATGAGGTGGAATACAGAAGGGAATAACTATACGAAAAAGTTTTATGTTAAGAAATATAAGTTTAATGTTTGTGAAAATTTTGGTAAAAAGCACACTAGGGAATGTCATTTGATTTCTATTAATTGATACCGATGTGGTTTAATTGGACATAATGCTCATAAATGCACTGGAAAATATCAGTGTAATGGTAAGACAAAATCTTATTTACAATCAGTAAAATTCTATAATTTCAATCTAATAGGTCAGTATGAGAACGTGTTTTCGACAAAGAACTCAATTTAGGGAAATCATCGAGACTGCAAGAAGAAAAGGGTGGTGAAATTATTTTCAACTACATAAGAAGATGTGGGGGAATCAAATGAAGTTGTATTAGGAACACTATTTGTTTATTCTGATTATTCAAATGTGTTGTTTGATTCAGGTTCTACACATTTATTCATTTCTATGAAATTTTCTTTTAAATTAGGAATTCCATATCAAGATATGAATCTCGTACTTCTGGTAAAAACACTGGCAGGAAATGTTGAGACAAAAAAATTTATAAGAACCTTCTTATCCTTTTGTGTGGAAATAATCTTCCTGCAAACCTTCTTGTTTTGCCTCTAGATGATTTAGGTGTTATTTTGAGTATGTATTGGAATTCCATTTATTATGCTAAGATTAACATCAGAGCTTAAGATATTTTTTTTGAGAAAGAATTTTAGTTTTTGTACAAGAATGAACCCATAATTTTCATAAAATATCAGGATTCTAAGAAACTAGTAAAAGATAGAAATGAATGTAACCTTTCACATATTGTTTAACATAATGGAACTATTGGGATTAATGATATTCTAGTGGAAAATGAGTATGTTGATTTTTTTTCTAATGAGTTTCCTAGTATAATAAGTGATCGGTAGGTTTAATTAACTACTGAATTAGTTCTTGATTCTATGCAAATTTTAAAACCCCCTTATCAAATAGATCAAATTGAACTTTTAGAGTTAAATAAGCAGTTGCAGGATTTACTTGATGATGGTTTAATTCAATCTAGCACATCACCAAGGGGTGATTCGGAATTGTTAGTTAAGAAAAGATGGTTCAATGAGACTTTGTATTGATTATAGATAATTGAAAAATATCATTGTAAATAAAAAGTATCCTTTACCACATATCGATGATTTTTTTGATCAGTTATAGAGAAAATAGTATTTTTTGATGATTGACATGAGCTCGGGGTACCTGTCACGACCCCCTCCCACCAAAGATGCCCCTCCTGCGCTTCCAATGGTCAAAGGGAGATAATGACCCCCGAGTACTGCCTCCAATAGGCCCCGGAGTGGCAACTAGCACCAAGGGTATGAGTTTTTCACATATATGGGAGGAATTACCCTTTTAATTAATTTATGATCGGGAAATAGGATGAGTCAAAAACCAAGAAGAAGAAAAGGAACAAGTATAGAAATAGCCCGAAACCAATCCCATATGCATACTTTATACAATACTGAAACAAAAGTACAAGTACAGAAAATCTCCAAAGTACTATACCAAAAAAAAGTAAAGGAAAACAATAACAGCAAATAGCAGCAAATCCCCCTGCTTGATTTGTAAGGCCCCGCATAGTCCCTGTAGTCCTCCTGAAAACCTGAAAGAAAACGTAGCGTGAGAATACAAGTATACTCAGTAGGGAAACCTAAAGCTCTCGTGCACAGGTGGGGAGACATCCTAATGCCCCATGAGAAAAGAGAAAAACCAAAACCTAGCAAGGAATCTATCCACCCATCCTCACCAGTCACACTCACCAAGTAACACAAGTCAATAGAGTATAGTATTAATGTTATCAAAGTATGGGTACCCCGCACCACCTTCCCACTAGTTATTGAAGACATCCTACGCATTGGACCAATTCCACCATTCTCACCGCAGTCCCACGGCCTCATCCCGCCCGCACACACCTGGGCCACATCCTCACGCAGTCCCACTGCCAAACCCCTCCCGCAAACACCTGGGCCACAACTATCACATGTAACCACGCCTGAAAACACCTAGGCCAGAACAACCACCGCCACACCCGAAGACACCTGGGCTAGAAGATCTACTTCCACGCTAGAAGACACATGGGCCTCATCCCGAAGACACTTGGGAAACCACCTGCCCGCACACACCTAGGCCAACCACCACATTACCCTACCCAAAGATTCTTGGGCTAAGAATTTACCTCATGCCATCACAGCTTGTCCGAAGATACTTGGGCTACCTAGGAAAGGGAGCAGAAAGGAGCTAATAACCAGCCACTAATAGAAGTGTTGGAAAAAACACCCTCTCCCATGAAATGAGGGTGTTCAGAACTATGTTCTTAACATGGGTGGCATGCGTAATGAAACATAAAACGTACAGATTTATATAAGTATAACAACCACCCAACCCATCCTAAGGCTTCTACACAATGATCTGAGCATGTGCCTTGGCACTACTACTTCGAGAGTATGCACACAACAAACAATCCCAAAACCCCATTTATTGTTTTCATGTTTCAGAAGTTTATTTATCAGTTTCTTAACTACTGGGAAACTATCAACAACCAAATTAGATCAAGTGTTCATAAAACATATCCCTGCCATCCACAAATCAAGTTAGGAAAACACAAGCAACACAAACAAGTCCCTTCTTATTAACCATCCAACCCCATTGATTGTTATTCCCATTCCAATATCATGCCCCAGCATTCATTAACTATTTCACTTTTATTTATTATTCACAACCCATAGATCGTTCACTTTCAAACACATCCCTCCAGCCCCACTGCCAACCACCATAAACACAATCACACTGAAACATGTACATCATCATCCCTTTGATAACATTTATCGTAGCCCTGCTACCCGTCACCAATGTAACATTCACACCAACCCACAACCAAGCCAACTGCAGCCCCACTACTCAACTGATCCACAACAACCCACAAAACACCCCCCTTACATAAACAAACCCTAACCCGCACCCACATGTTTATTATTTCAGTTTGTTCAACCGGGGTTATCACACAAGGGTTCGAGGTATTTAATCAGCAAACTTTATGTGATTAACCAATTTCCACATTCAATAACATTTTCATCCATAAGAAAAATCAAGAAGGAGAGGGAATATTTAATTGCGTAAGAAAAGGACCCCAACGAACATGATTTTCAGTTGGAAGAAGTTCATTCAATTCACAACTTAATATCACAGGATATAAATAGTGTAACTACATTCACAAAATTCCCATCCCCATTATACAAGATAGTTATTATCTTTATTAAACCGGTTCAAATGTGTTTCACGTAAAAAATAGGGCACCCACCCCACATGATGCACAACTTAGAGAGACGATGGTCAGATCCCTCCCTCAACAGGTTCTGATGTCCTTCTATAAACACGGCCACCATGATCACAAGGCTTCTCCTAGAACGACTGCACCCACCAAGGACTTCACGGCACCACGGAATCAACAACACAAGAAACTCTCTCAACATGGATATTACATGTCGTAGCATGGAAAGAAAACGGGAGAAGTAGGATTAGAAAGAGAATACAAGAACATAGGTTTAACATACCTTTTTGGAGTCATTCGTCAAAGACTATTGTTCCCATAAATTATAAGTAGTATCCTCATATGGAAACTGCAGAGGGGAAGTCGATGAAGAGGGAAAAAAATAGGGTGTATGGTGTTCTCCTCGCTGACACGATCCCGTAGTCACTGACGGATTGACAATCGGAGTCCGGATGAAGAAGTTAGAGGAGGAAGACTTCTCGATCGTCCAAGAGCATCGTCGTGCGACGAAGAGCGATCGGTTTGGAAATAATCCACGACCCTTTCTTATATAGGAAACGAATAGGTAAAATATTATGTCGTGTGTATTAATGAATACACAGTGTGACCATACACCCGTTATGCGTTTTGACTGGTCGACACACGACGTGTCACGCGGTTTCCATGTGTTTTAATAATAATGATAATTCTATTAATATCTGGTGTTTCATTGATCCAAGGCATGAATCAAGAAATGGTATTCATAATTGGTCATAAAATGACCATCTAAATTTCAGGATTACATTGCCGCTGACGGTTCGTCATTCCGACACCATATGAAGAGTTATGGTCGAATTAAGATTATATAACCCAAAAAATAATATTAACATTGTATATTATTATTATTTATTTGTTTTCCTTGAACCTTATATTCTCAAAAGTGACTCCCTCTTTTGATTTCACTCCCAAATCTCACCACCACACATTAATCACCTTTATTTTCATTTTATTATGATAATAATATTATTATTTTAATATTGTTCATTTAAGGGGAAAAAGAACCCCTTACGCCTCCTTTACACACACATCACCCCCCCTTTATTGTTTTCAATTTATTTATTTTCATTTATAATCTCATTTAATCCATATGATTTATTATTATATAATACATGGGGAGATCCATGTACAGTGCCTCACCCTTTAAGGCACCTCATGCTCCCCATTCTCCCATACATCATGAACATGAATCATTAATATAATAAATATATTACATATATTATTATTATTATTATAATGGGACACCTCATGTTAAATATAATCATTATTAATTTAATTTTATTATCATATTATTATACTAGTAATATTATTAATTTCATATTTCAATTTAGGGAGAACCTATGCACAACCATTCCATGTGACTCAAAACCATTTCATTTAATGAAAATAAAATTAATATAACATACATATTCAACACCCTTTTTTTAAATACATTTAATTTCATTGACCTCTCACACATAGTTTTTACGCCATCATTGTTATTTATTTATTTTCAATAAAAATAACACTTCATCAACTTATTTTATTAACTCACCGACGTTATTGTTTTTAATAACAATAATATTTACACTTGTCGCATTGACCACGTTAAACTGCCCCGTTGGATATCTGAATCCGACCATGCCAAGTCAATCTCGCATAACATTCGTCAATTTAATTATTTAATACTATTTATTTTTATTTCACACTGATTAAATTGAAACCACTTTTATTAAATTAAAACCATTCAATTTAATAAACCAAACATATTTTTATGCC
Organism: Viscum album; assembly: GCA_963277665.1. Taxonomy (NCBI): domain Eukaryota; kingdom Viridiplantae; phylum Streptophyta; class Magnoliopsida; order Santalales; family Viscaceae; genus Viscum; species Viscum album. The sequence goes on from OY728131.1 coordinate 37,850,247, forward strand.
ACCATTATTATTATTATTTAACATAATAATAATAATGAACTCACCTTTAATTTTATTAACGCACCACCATTCTTCCACTGTGCATCTTCATTTATTTTTTTGCAATAAATACCATGACTCATTTCATTAATTTCTCATTATTAATAATATTATGAATAATATTAATAACACAACACACATTATTATTATTATTCAAATTTAATTTCAACAATTACTCAATTAATAACAAACCGCATATTTCATTTATCAATGTCTAATGGGTCAGACACCTTCCCACTTCACATCATTAATAATAATAACTCCCATTAAATCATTTTATCATGATTATTCTCTTTTTTAGTTTAATTAATCACACAATTTATGTCATCATCATTATTATTTAACATATTTTTATGTTATCATCGGTATTAAAAATTATCATTATAATGTGCGTCCTATTGACCACATGGATTTCAAAAAAGGAATGGACCTGAGGGGTCTGGGCCATAACATCGGATACCTCTCAAAACATTCTCGTCCTCAAGAATTAAAAAATAACCCAGAAGAAAGAATGGATTTGAATAACCACTCCGCAAGATACCTCTCAGGGCTCTTGTCATAACAAGAAACAACCGACAACCCAAATTATTTTAGTTAGGAATTCCTTCTCCCATATCGAGATATTATCCACTTTAGCCGGCACTGACTCGCCTAAACGGGTTTAATCACATCCACATTAATGCGTCTCGATTAGGATTTAGGTCTTCTGACTTCCATATATTAGGATTTTCAAAACATACACTGCCCCCAACACCATAAAAAACAAAAATAAATTGCCTGAACACATGGATTGAGGAATTCCTTCTCCCATGTCGAGATATTATCTACATTAGGCGGCACTGACTCACCTGCACGGGTTTAATCGCATCCATATTAATGTGTCTTGATTATGGATCAGGTCCTCCTCCCCCCACATGTTAGGACTCTTCACACACATTTAAAGGAAAGAGGGAAATAACATAGCATTATAGACTCATGAAAGACAAGGTCCAAGCCCAAAGCATGGGCGAAAATGAGTTTCAACAAAAGAGTGTGACACTCCAAAACATAAACAAGAGCATTTAAGTAAATCCGAAAAAATATCTCTCGATCTATGGCCTTGCTAGGGTTTCCACTTCTATTGCGTGAAACTGTCCACGTCCCACTCCTCTGTAGTTCTGTTGAAGTCTAGGATCCATATCTGTATGGTAAACAAAGATCGCATAAGCCCTAGTAGCAAGGAAATTTCTCAAGGTTTCATTTTATCACATCATTTCAAAATTCATTCCCAGAACACCCAAATCACATAAAAAAACATGCTGATGCATGTACCTTCCCTAGGGTCTCTACCCTGAAATTAATGTAGTTTCACTTGGTTGTTCAGTAGGCTCAGAGTCCTTGCATTGGATCACGGGGGGCCCTAAAATCCTGTGTCTTGGACGGTCTTCCCTTGCCTATGTCACGCACCAAGATCACCTAACACTGTTTTCCTACCATCCCATGCAATCCTCATTGTGCCTAACTCCAGACTCCATCCTATCTATCAACCATCACCTATGATACCATTCTATCATGACCCCCTACCACCAAAGATGCCCCTTCTGAGCTGGCAAAGGTTGAAGGGAGATAATGACCCCCCCAGTCCCACCTCCTGTAGGCCCCGGAGTGGAGACTAGCCCCAAGGGTATGAGTTTTTCGCAAATATGGGAGGCATTACCCTTTTTATTAATTTACGATCTGGATATAGGATAAGTAAAACGCCAAGAAGAAGAAAAGGAACAAGTATATAAAAAGCCCAAAACCAATCCCATATGCATTCTTTATACAATAGTGAAACAAATGTACAAGTACAGAAAATCTCCAAAGTATTGTACCAAAAAGAAATTAAAGGAAAACAACAACAGCAAACAACAGCAACTCCCCCTACCTGACTAGTAAGGTCCCTCATATTCCCTATAGACCCCCTGAAAACCTGAATGAAAACGTAGGGTGAGCATACAATTATACTCAGTAGGGAAACCTAAAGATCTCATGCACAAGTGGGGAGACATCCTAATGCCCTGTGAGAAAACAGAAGAACCAAAATCTAGCAAGGAACCTATCCACCCTGCCTCACCAGTCACACTCACAAAGCAACACAAGTCAATAGAGTATAGTAGTAAGGTTATCAAAGTATGGATACCCCGCACCACCTTCTCATTGGTTATTGAAGACATCCTATGCATCGGACAAATCCCTCCATTCTCACCACAGTCCCACTGCCTCATCCCGCCTGCACACACCTGGGCCACATCCTCGTGTAGTCCCACTGCAAAACCCCGCCCGCAAACACCTGGTCCACAACAGTCACATGTAACCACGCCTGAAAACACATAGGCTAGAACAAACACGGCCATGCCCAAAGACACATAGGCTAGAAGTTCCACTGCCACGCCCGAATACACCTGGGCCTCATCCCGAAGACACTTGGGAAACCACCTTCCCGCACACACCTGGGCTAACCACCACAGTACCCTGCCCGAAGATTATTGGGAAAATAATGGACCTTAGGCCATCACAGCATGCCTGTAGATACTTGGGCTACCCGGTAAAGGGAGAAGAAAGTATCTAATAACCAGCCACTAATAGAAGTGTTGGAAAAAAACACCCTCCCCCGTGAAATGTGGGTGTTCGGCACTAAGTTCTCAACATGGGTGGGGTGCATAATGAAATGTAAAACATACTGATTCATATAAGTATAACAACCACGCAGCCCATCCTAAGGCTTATACACAAAGATATGAGCACGTGCCTTGGCACTGCTACTTCGAGAGTATGCACACAACAATCAATCGCAAAACCCCATTTATTGTTTTCATGTTTCAACAGCTTTAGATATCAGTTTCTTAACTACTGGATAACTATCAACAAACTTATTGGATCAATCATTCATAAAACATATCCCTTCCATCCACACATCAAGTTAGGAAAACACAAGAAACTAAAACAAGTCCCTTATTATTAACCAACAAACCCCATTGATTATTATTCTCGTTCCATTACCATGACCCAGCATTCAATAACTCTTCCACTTTTAGTTATTATTCACAACCAATAGTTCGTTCATATTCAAACCCATCCTTGTAGCCCTGCTTCCAACCACCATAACCATTAATTACACCGAAACTTGTACATCATCATCCCTTTGATTACATTTATCATAGCCCCATTGCCCGTCACCGACATTACATTCACACCAACCCACAACCCATCCAACCACAGTCCCATTGCTCACCCAGTCCACAACAACCGACAAAACAACCCATTCACATAAACAAACCCTAACCAGCACCCACATGTTTATTATTTCAGTTTGTTCTACCAAGGTGATCACACAAGGGTTCCAGGTATTTAATCAGCCATGTTTACATGATTAACCAATTTCCACATTCAATAACATTTTCATCCATAAGAAAAATCCAGAAGGAGAGGGTAACATTTAATTGTGTAAGCAAAGGGCCCCAACAACCATGATTTTCAGTAGGAAGAAGTTCATTCAATTCACAACATTATATCACATGATATAAATAATATAACTACAATCACAAACTTCTCATCCCTGTTATACAAGCCAGTTATTATCTTTATTAAACCGGTTCAAATGTGTTTCACGTAAACAAGAGGACACCCACCCCGCATGATGCACAATTTAAAGAGACGAAGGTAAGATCCCTACCTCAACACATTCTAATGTCCTTCTACAAACACGACCACCACGATCACAAGGATTCTCCCAGAACAACTGCACCCACCAATGACGTCACAGCACCACCGAATCAACAACACAAGAAACTCTCACAACACGGAGATCACATGACGTAACATGAAAAGAAAATGGGAGAAGTAGGATCACAAATAGAATATAAGAACATAGGTTTAACATACCTTTTCATAGTTGTTCGTCAAGGACCGTTATTCCCGTCAATTATCAGTGGTCTCCTCAATTGGAAACAATGGAGGGGAAGTCGAAGAAGAGGGAACAGAATAGGGGGTACGGTGTTCTCCTCACTAACATAATCTCGTAGTCACTGATGGACCGAAGATCGGAGTCCGGATGAAGAAGTTAGATGAGGAAAACTTCTTGATCGTCCAAGAGCGTCATCGTGCGACGAAGAGCAATCGGTCTGGAAATAATCCGCGGTCCTTTCTTATATATGAAATGAATAGGTAAAATGGAATGCAGAGTGTATTATTGAATACACAGTGCGACCGTACACCCGTTACACATTTTGACTGGTCAACACATGACACGTCACTCGGTTTCCACGTTCTTTAATATTAAAGAAAATTCTATTAATATTTTATGTTTCGTTTACCCGAGGCATGATTCCTGAAATGGTATTCAACATTGTTCTTAAAATAACCGTCTTAATTTCAGTATTGCACTGCCGTTGATGGTTCTTCATTCCGACACCATATGAAGAAGTTACAGTCGAATTAAGATTACATATCCAATAAATAATAATAACATTTTATATTATTATTATTTGTTTGTTTTCCTTGAACCTTATAGGATCAAAAGTGACTCCCTCTTTTGCTTTCACACCCAAATCTCACCACCACCCATTAATCACCTTTACTTTCATTTTATTATGATAATAATAATATTATATTAATATTATTCATTTAAGGGGAAAAAGAACCCCTTATGCCTCCTTTACACACACATCACCCCCCCCCCTTATTTTCTCAATTTATTTATTTTCATTTATTATCTCATTTAATCCATATGATTTATTATTATATTATACATGGGGAGATCCATGTACATCACTTCACCCTTTAGGGCTCCTCATGCTCCTCATTCTCCCATACATCATGCACATGCATCATTAATATAATAAATATATTACATATATTATTATTATAATAATAATGGGACACCACATGTTCAATATATTTATTATTAATTTAATTGTATTATCATATTATTATACTAGTAATATTATTAATTTCATATTTCAATTTAGGGAGAACCTATGCACAACCATTCCATGTGACTCAAAACCATTTCATTAAATGACAATAAATTAATATAACATACATATTCAACCCCATTTTTTTAAATACATTTAATTTCATTAACCTCTCTCCCATAGGTTTTACTCCATCATTGTTATTTATTGATTTTAAATAGCAATAACATTTCATCAACTTATTTTATTAACTCAACGACGTTATTATTTTTAATAACAATAATATTTAGGCTTGTCTCATTGACCACGTTAACCCACCCTGTTGGATATCTGAATTTGACCATGCCACTTCATTTTCGCATAACATCTGTCAATTTAATTATTTAATTTTTTTTTATTTCACACTGATTAAATTGAAACGACTTTTATTAAATTTAAACCATTCAATTTAATAAACCCAACATATTTTTACACCACCATTATTATTATTATTTAACATAATAATAATAATGAACTCACCTTTAATTTTATTAACGCGCCACCATGCTTCCATTATGCATCATCATTTATTTGTTTGCAATAAATACCATGACTCATTTCATTTATTTGTCATTATTATTTATATTATGAATAATATTAATAATAGAACACCCATTATTATTATTCAAATTTAATTTCAACAATTACTCGATTAATAACAAACCGCATGTTTCATTTATCAACGTCTAATGGGTCACACACCTTCCCACATCACATCATTAATAATAATAACCCCCATTAAATCATTTTATCATGATTATTCTCTTTTTTAGTTTAATTAATCACAAAATTTATGTCATCATCATTATTATTTAACATATTTTTACATTATCATCAGTATTAAAAACTATCATTATAATGCACGTCGTGTTGACCACATCGATTTCAAAAAAGGAATGGACTGGAGGGGTCCAGGCCATTACTGTACCATCAGTCGAAAGTTAAGGAATCATACATTCGAAAGATTGCATTTCTTACTAGATATTTCCATTATAAATTTGTGGTTATGACTTCTATGTTAACCAACCCACCTACAATATTCATAGATCTTATGAATAAAATTTTACATGACTTCTTGGACAAGATTATAGTTTTTTTAATGATGATATTTATGTTTATTCCAAAAGTAAATAGGAACATTAATGTAATTTTATGGTTGTCCTGAAACCAATAAAAAATAAACTATATGGGAAATTCTGAAAGTGTGAGTTTTGGTTACAAAAAATTTCATTCCTTGGTCCCATTGTTTCAAAAAATTGCATAACTATTTATGCTTCAAAATATATGTTGTTGAAGAATGGAAAAAACCTAAAAATATTACCAAGATAAATAGTTTTCTTGGTTTGGATAGCTATTACCGAAGTATTTCCGGAATGTTTTCATAGTTATCTTTCCCACTAACTATGTTTACTTTAAAATTTGTTATGTTTGACTAAACAAAATAATGTGATGATTGTTTTTAGGAATTGAAATTAATATTTCATAATGCTCCATTTTTGGAACTACCTTCCAAAAATGGTTAGTTTTATAGCTATAGTTATGCTTCATTGAAATAACATGGTTGTGTATTAATGTAGAATGATCAAGTTTTTTCTATTGCATCATGTCAGCTGAAACCTCATGAGTTAAATTAAACTACACATCAGTTGAACTAAGCCTCTGTTATTTTTTACTTTAAAAAATTGGAGGCATCATCTCTATAGAGTAAAATGATAAATATATACGGACCCAAAAAAGGTTAAAATATATATTAATTCATAAATAATTGATCATGAGATAAAGGAGAAGGATACAATTAATCATGTATTATGATTTCATGACCCATTACTATTCATGAATGGCAAATAAAGTTGATGATGCTTTGATTCAAAAAATTAACAGTACATTAACCATGTTACGTTTGGAAAAGATACTTTCATTAATTATTTTACAAAATTTACAATAGATGTTTTTGGGGTAGGAGATTCCTCTGTTTTGTTTCAGGTTTTAGTGAAATCATCCTTATCCTATATAATTAATATAGCACAAAAGGAAGATATTGAGTAATATAAAAAGGTAGAGTTGCTTCAGAAGGGTAAGATTCATGATTTTAACATTGATAATGATTGTATTTTGAGATTTGAAAAGAGATTCATGTGTGTATTGTGATTCACATTTGAAGAATGAGTTGTTATTTGAAGATCATAGTTCCCTTTTTTCAATTCATCCTAGAAGTACTAATATGTATAGAGATCTCTAGGAGTACTGGTGGGATGGAATGAAAATAGATATTGTTGACTTTACTGTGATGTTTTAGACTTGTAAATAGGTAAAATTATAGTGGAAGTTACCTAAAGGGAAGCTTCAGCCTTTACCAGTTCCATAGTGGAAATGGGAAAATATATTCATGGACTTCATTGTGGGATTATCGAAGAAATATCAATGAAAAAATGCAATCTGGGTTATTTTCTATTGAATGACTAAATCTTAACATTTCCTTCCTATTCGATATACATTGTCTCTAGATCAAATTTCTTGGTTATATGTTAATGAGTTAGTGAGTATGAATGGATTTCTCCTCTCCATTGTATATGATCATGATCCATGGTTTACTTATAACTTTTGGAATGGCCTTCAGAATTCATTGTGTAATAAATTATATTTTAGTACAGCATTTCATCCTCAATTAAATAGGCAGTCAGAACGAAAAATTTAGACATTGGATGATATATTAAATGATTTATCAATGGATTTCCCTGTATGTTAGGACCAACATCATTCTTTGGTTGAATTTTATTATAATAAAAATTTTCATTCTAGTATAAAGATTTCACCAGTAGAGGCGTTATATGGAAATGGGTGTCGAACTATAGCCTTTTTGGATGATGTAGGTGAAAGGAAACTGATGGGACCAGAATTGGTATAAGAAATGGTAGAAATTTTTTTGTTGATTTAGAAGAACATGAGAACATATCAAAGAAGGGAGAAAAGTTATGACGATTACAAATGGTAGGATCTTTCTTTCGAGGTAGGTGATCATGTCTTCCTCATTGTTTTCCATGAATAAGTGTGATGATTTTTTGTAAGAATGGAAAGATGAGTTTAAGGTTCATTGGAGACTATGATTTTATGGAGAAAGATGGATCAGTTGCATACAAAATGTCTTTACTGGCATAGTTATCCCAGGTAGACAATGTTTTTCACATTTCAATGTTGAGAATGTATATACCAGCTCCATCTCAATTGTTGAGACATGAGGTTGTACAGTTGGAAGAGAATCTTTCTTATGAGGAACAACCAGTACAGATTCTTGACCCTATAGAGAATGTGTTATGGAATAAGGTATGTCACCAGGTAATTATTTTTTTTGGAAAACTTATATGGTAGAAGAGGAATCGTGGGAATATGAGAATGTTATGAGGGATATATACCCTGATTTGTTTTGATAATTTAATAACATTGCGAGGACACAATTTCCAAAAGTGGGAAAAAATGTAACATCCTAGGTAAATAAAGAGTATGACATTATCATATTAATTATTATTTGTGAATTAAATATTAATTTTAAATTAATGGGGTTCCTATGTTCCATGGTGTACCCGATATGAAACCATTTGTTTCTTTGAAATATTATGTTGCACACAAGGTTGTGTCATGCTGAAAAATATAAATATAATATTATTATTTTAAAGGGTACTTAATGTGAGACAATGTATAGGCATGAATGAATAAAACTAACTAAAATATAATTTCACATGTTTGTTAAATGTATTTACATTTATCCAATAATGGTTATAAGCTTAAAATGTGAATGAATCCAATTTTAATCAGAAATACTCTAATATTATTTAAAAGGCCGATTTTCCACCTTTTGAGTGAGTAGCCCTTTTTAAATCTAGTTTTCTCACTTTTATGTGTTCTATTTGAAAAAACTAGAATTATTCTTTAGAATCGTGACATCTAAATTTAATTTGGTTGAAATGTTTGTGTTTTTCTCATAATTTTCATTTTTTTAATTAATAGTGAAAAAAGGCATTTTAATTCAAAATGACCTTTTAATCTGATTTATTTATATGTTTAGATTTTTATTTTAATTGTTTTAAAGTGTAATTAGATTTTATGTTTATCATTTAGTCCAATTATGGTCATTGGATTTAATTACACTTTAAAATTGAACATAAACAATCGTTAATCTTTTGATATTTAATTTTTTTTTAAACAGGTTTTTATTTTGACAATGGGAAAAAAATTAAATTAATTTCTAAAACTTATTTGTTTTGAAATTGAAAAAATGGATTCCATATTTTGAATTAAGGTTTCCAAATTGTGTAAATTGGAATCGTTTCTTTTTAGACATTATGAATAGTAACATCAGTAAATATTTTATTTACCATCGTTAAAAGGTAAATCTAGTAAAAAAGGGTAAAACTAATATTATAAAAATATTGAATTACCTTAACACATGTCCTAATCCTAATGTAAGATACATGTATGACCATGGGCTTCCTTGGGTAGATTTTGGAACCCATGGAGCCACATTTATGTGAAAATGTCACTTTATAAAAATTAATTTAATGTTACAGAAAATGTAACATAAATATATATCTGTTAGTAAAGAAATATTTATAATGGATTTTATAAGTGATATTTTAGACTATAAATAGTAATAATAATGCTAAAAATGTTTCCAAAATTGTCATATTTTTTTTAATAATTTTTATACATTAAATAAATATATTTAATTATGAAGGAATGGTGATGCAATAATTTCTTTATTAATAATTAATTCAAATGAATCATATTGTAAATATTAAAATAACTTTATTTTGGAATTTTTTAGTCTTTAAAATTATTTTAGTGATATTATTTACTTGATATATTTATATTAATTAAGTTTTTATTGATGTATAATGTTTTTTATTGATTTTTTAATAGTCTGGATATGAATAGATTATAAATTCACATAAATGAGTTTTTAAAATAATTAATATTTTATTAAATGAAAAAATAATCCTAAAAATTATTGATTTGGGAAACTTACATATATGGTATTAAAAATGTCATTAATGATCTATTTTCGGTAGAATGTCTTTTTATTGTAAATATATTAACCATATAGTATTAATATATAAGAGTACATAGTGAAAGTTAAATAAGTTAATAATGGGTTAAATAAAAAAGATATGTATTAAAAAACATCCAAAACCTGTACAATTCATATTTCATGATTTTATTTCGATGTATATACACCTTATCTTATAATAAATTATGTTTGAGCCCTTTTGAAATCGAAAATAATTTTATAATAAAATAATAATTTCAAACATTCCTAAAGAGCCCCTCCTCCCTCTTATAAAAGGCCACCGCCTATAAACCATTAATCACCCTCCTCAAGCCCCATGGCCAGTCCAAACTATGATCCAATAAGATCCCAACATCCCACTAACGTTACTATAATACTTCACCTAGGTAGAAGATTATTCAAGAAATTTGTTTGGTTCAAATTAAAGGGAGTTACCGAAATTAAAGATAACATCTTCTCTCAAGTTCTTTTCTTTTATTTTCCTTCTCAAACCCCCTAAACTCCATTTATTCAATTCATTAGTAAAAAACTAGTATAATAAATATATATTGACGTTTTTATGAAATGTATTCTAACTACACATCCACACACCTCTATCTAATGCATATGATCATACTATTTTTGTGGACAACGAACTACTACCTCAAGAAACGATGATTGTTCAATAATCTCGTAACGCCTCTCAAGGTGTCCATTTTTATTTAAATGTATTTATATGTGATATATATTATATTTATATTGTATCTATACTTATGTATAATTCATTTATATAATTATTTTATGGTGTCCATAATGGTTAAATATGATAATTTCATTTGAGGAAAAGTATGGACTACCGCCCCCTCAAAGTGATATGACTCATTCATGCCACATGTAGAACATATAAAGGATGGAATTATGAAATTATATATGATATTATAATGGAAATGAAATATATGTATGTATCATTATGTTTTAATACCATTGAATATGAAATATAAATGAAATTAGCATTCATGAGTACGTCCGGATTAACGTCTCCTTGAACAGTTCATTTCATTTATTATCTCCAAATGTTATGTATTGTTAGAAAGAAATATATATATTCAATATATATGATATGTATGATATATAAATCATGAATATAATTCTTTATCAAATGGAATTTTGACCACATGGACAACTTGTAATTATAATAATTTCATTTCTTGACATAGGTACCAAATATCGACAAAATGACCCGTATTAACTCAAATGGTTATGTAATGTTCATTACATGGTAATAAGTTATATAAAAGTAATAAGAAACCATATAATGTTATGAAGGAAGTATAAATTATCTTTAATTTATTATTCGGGATATTAATGAATGATTGAGACATGTCTTACATGAGGTACGAGAATGCATCTCAATCACCTTTCATTGAGGCATAATTTCATTTATACACGACATTCCTTTATACGGTGTATAAACCCCTTTGAGATTTCATTTCATTCAAAGGGAATCTTCTTTATATATAGACTTTTTCTAAATGAAAAAGGGAATGTTTCTTTTTAACGTTTGTGGTGATAATGACCTTTCCACCACCGTAAGAATTATTTGATATTTGGATTCTATATCAAGACGTAATGTTTTTAAAAGGAAAATAAATACCATATAACCTTTTAATATATTTTGGTTTTGAAAATGGTTTTGATAAAGCATTAGTTATTTCAATATCTTGAAATGATATATTGTGATTGGAATGTAGAAATGTTATCTTTCCTTTATGTTTGTTTTTTGTGTAATGAATATGTTATGGTTCATGGGCATTGTTTTCCGTATATAGATGGTTTTGTGATAAACCTATGGCGAGTGAGCCCGAGAAATCTCTCTAATTCATTGGGTAACATGACTGAGGTAAAAATTACTATTTCCCCTAGATATTTAGGTAATATACTGTGACGGATATTCCAATGTAACTCCCAAGGTATTTGTGAATGCTACATTGTTCGTATGATTTGTATGCCACAATTTACCATTATGATTTATTATTTCATTATGTTATTCAAAAATATTATGATTTCATGAGCAATGTAAATGATCTTAAGTTTTTTATTTATTTATGGACCAATGTTTTCCTTATTTATTTTATAACCCTTAAAAATATTTTTATGATAATCCTCAATTTTTTAATTGTTTATCACAGGGTATAAGGAAGGGTAAGAGAAAGGAAGAAATCAAGAAGATTTATGTCACGAAAATAACATTTATTTTCTTTTAAGATTTTTTATTTTATAACAAATATAGATACTATGTAGAAGTCTCCTATTTTTAATATTTGAGAAGTAATGTAATAGATAAAGCCTAATTATATAAAAATATAAACCTAGAATGACCCTCAATGTGAATAATTAACATAATTCATGATTATGTAATGTTTATGGATGGGGCCTTATATACCATGCTTGGGAATTTTATGTTTTTTGAAATATTTTATATCAAGACACATGTTAAGGAACAACACCTAGTACATTAGTTATGCTTCCTAATACATTGATCATGGATTGTTGTGTTGGATCTTGAGAAATATCACAATATATTCCTTTGTATTTTTTCCTAGAGGTGTTTAACATTTTCTACAGACCAAGATTAAATTGTGATCCTCAATAAAGGCATCTATGAAATAAAATACATGCCCAAACCCTAATAAACATAATGAATAATAAAATATAATTAAAATTAATAAAAATAGGGACATGTACATAAAACCATGATTGATTCCTTGTCTCAACCATTTCTCTTTATATCAAATTAATGTAGAAAAAAATTCTTTTTCACGAAGACTTAGGACGATTGGTTGAACATTTACTCTTTATAATCCCACGTTTCATCCTAAATCAAACCTTGTTTTTATATAAATTTCAATGGACTGATTTATTTCCCATGTAATATGTTCTTTTTCCTATCTAACATTTGTAGTACTATTTAAAACACAATAGAATTTGTCTCTAGATTAATATGATCCCATCGAATCACATTGTCAAGATCAGGCTGATACTTCCTCAATTGAGATACATGAATTGTTTTCCCTATACGACATTTGAATATGTGGAAAACTATTGAAAAATAGTGTAGTTGTAGCTATCTCAAACCAACAACTCACAGGGTTGGATCACCTTCCTATATAGACATTGTGCCAACCATGCATGAGATACACTCTTAATCCACTCCTCACATTGTTGGCTAGCATGGTTTGACAAACCATCCAACCACAAGGTGCTACACCATTATTTGAAAGTTCACAGTTTCTATTGGGAATCCACATGGTTTTTCCAAATCATGTACTAAAATATTATAAACCCATAACCCAATAACATCATTTTCATAGTAATTTGAAGATTATTTGTGGTTTATACTATCATTTCATTAAACATAATCCTCCCTAAAATCCTCAAATTCATGCCAAAACTCCTCCGAACCTCCAAATAAATAAACTAATCCATATATATATTTAAAAAATAAATTTATTAAGGGTCAGGAAACTAAAACAAGGTGTTTAAAATCATAAATATCATAATTCGATGTAAAATAATTCATGTTCCATGTCCCTTACTTTTGTATCCAAATATCAAGTCCTACTCCAAACCTATAATACATAGAAGATGATGATATTAACACCATAATTCACCCCATCAAAAAAGATTTTTCTAGATAAAAGGGTCATCAAGAATTGTCATACTAGATAGTTAGAACAATCAGGTATATCATAATTGTATATTCAATTGATAATGAGGATCCTTTTAATGAGGATGATTGTGTAGTCCCCCTTACCAAACTTACTTGTCCCAAATCCTAATTATAATAATTGATTAATAATTGTAAGGGCCTCCCCTCATGTATAATCCCTATTATATTTCCCATTGATGCTTTCACAACATAAAATCATCATTGATATATAGAAAACCATACTCAAGGAATACAATCTCATGAATAATGCCTACTTATATTCACCCAATTATTGAGTGGAGCCACGGTCTCCAATTAGGTGTGAGATAAAATTAGTTCATTATCAAGGGAAACCAACTTTGTTTACTCAAGTATCCATAATATCAAAGGATGTCAACAATTTATAATTTATAACTCCACAACCCTAGTAATCCAGATTTGGTGCATTATTACATAACATTGGCATGATCACAAGGGATCATGTCCCGAAATACTGATCAGTTTAGTAGCCTTAGATGTACTTTATACATTAATAAGTATTGCATTACATTATGAAATTAAAAACAACAACATTGTGTATCCATTTAAAACAATCATATCCTATAGCTTATCCACACAAGTCAGTCATAATATAGTTCTTCGCATCATAGGAAAAATAAAACATAGAAAGGGGTGAGATCTGATGCTTAGTAAAGAAAAAACAATAGTCGAAACTTTCATAAATAAGAATAAACATTTACGGTAATGTATACCACTAAAACATGAGCCTTTTTAAACATAAAGTTTTTTATAATATGGAAAAAATAAATCGAATAATACCATTTACTTATTCACATGTATATTAAACTAATCGAATAATGACATGAAATATCAATAGATAATTTCATAATGATGGAATGAACAATGTCGGACAACATAATCACATATTCAAGGCCTTGTGGCAAGAAAAAAAATAATTATTTTGTCAAGGGCTTGTGAAAAGACACTAGTTTGTCTCATGAAACCAACCGATGTATCTAGGGTCTATAGTGGGCCCCACCAGTCACTTATAACATCTAAGGTATTACTCATATGAAAAGGTTGAAATATAACATCAACATTCGTATTTAAAACTAACATATGAAATGTTAATACTTTAACCATAAACCATGAATGGTATAAAAATAGGTCATCCGCATTCAAAAATATCAAAAATCCATCAATACCATATGGAATGTTATATAATAAAAATCATCTTCAAGCAAGTGTAAAATCCTAAAAAAGGATGTTGACATATATGACATAGATACAAAATTTATTTGAGTGAAATATATCTTTATACATTGAAATAATTCAAATGTGAAGTAAAATTTATATTGAAAATATTTTTATAAGCTTGTAAGGGAAGCTTCGAAAGTTTTATAACAGTAGATAATAGTTTCATCTGCTGTATATGTTAGAAAAATATTATTTCTTTAATTTGTCTAAATGGTCATAAATTACCTTGTTTTGAAAGAGACCAAAATATTCCCTTAAAACATTTTATTAAAAGTAAAACAAGGGTATAAATGACTTTAAACCATAGTATAGAAAATAGTTAATGTTTTTGAAATACATTTTAAGATACACATATATGGATGATAAAGAAGTCCCATTAGATACTTACATATAATCAACCTTAGATAATAATGAGACTGTAAAATTAACCCTTACCTTGTATTTTTTCTGTAGTCAAGGGTAGTTTAACCTCTTTTATAATCATTAGATAATCGTTATTAAATTATACAAGAACCACATACATAAATATTTTATGATATATTATCCTATAATATTTAATTGTTAATAATATTCTAGTTTTATAGTTGTTTCGTGGATTAACTGATTCATTTTCTATTATATGTTTTGTCTTGTAAGTCATGTTTGTTATGGATAGTAAGTATTTGATTCATATAGATAATTATATTATGTTCGTAAACATTTTTTTATTCATAAAATGAAAATTATTCATGAATGTTTATAATGGGGAACAAAATCTTATCACGTCATGGAGAGGGTAATCTGTACATACACACGAGCCACAATATCATTTTCCTGAAGGTGAAATCATATATAATTGGATGATATATTATATATCAAAAATCACTATAATTTATTATTTATTATTTACATCAATTACACTCATTATTATAGCCATCCATATAATGAAGTGTTGAATAAAAAATTATATCGCAACGTGGAGACGACAAGTCATACGTACGCACATATTGTGACTTTATCATTCATAGGAAAAATATAATAATAAATATTCTTGTTCCATTTTTATAATGACGTAAAAAAATTATAAGGTTCTAGATTTATTATTTTCAGAGGTAAAAAACAATGAAATGGACTTCTGAAGAAGAAAAGAACATTGAAAGAGGTGATGAAATAATTACCTCTTCTTCAGGTGCTTTCTTTTGATTTGAAAAAATGGGCTCATCAGGTTGCCTTTTTATAGATATAAGGCCTCTTGGTTGACTTTAGTGAAGTTTGGAGGAGATTCGAGGAGGGGTTGGCGAATCCAAATTGCTTGGTTGCTGTGAAATTAAGAGATGAGGATGTACCATTTTATATGAGAATTGAGGGGCACTTTTTGAAATGCCTGAAATATTGTTTTATTATAAAATAATTTTTGGCTTCTAATGGATCAAAATTTATTTATTTCGATGATAAGGTTGGTATGGTTCAAAATAATCTCAACAAATGGGTTTCAGACAAGTTTAGGTTACCATATTAACCTTATCTTTTAGATTTAACTATTAGTTAAATAGTTTTACTTTTACAATGTCTTTTTTTCTTTATATTACATGGTTAATAAACATACTATAAAATTACAAAAGATCTAAATTGGTTCATTAATGACATATATGTCATTATATAATTCTTTTGGAAAAATCCTTTTATTTTTTAGACACTTATATTATTTAATAATTTAGTTTTTTAACTCATTTAAGTCAATTTTGACACTATTTAGTATTTGGTTTTTGTGAAAGTCATAAAAATTTGATTACTTCAAACGGAATTCATTGAATCAACCCAAACATGTGATAGTAACCTATAAAATTCATGGAATGCATCAAAAGTCTCAATTTACTTTTATTTTAATATTTATTATATCAATTATTTTAACCATTCATTAATAAGGTAATTACTACATCATCATTGAGTCATAAATAAATTAACTTATTTAATAACTAAAAAATATATATATAATACAATGAGTTAGAAAATATTTTTATCTCTTTAAATAATATTCATAGTCAAATTTATCATATTTATTCCCCTATATTAAAAATGTTTTAGTTATTACAATTTTAATTTAACACTTTTAACTCTTCCTTAAATAAAATATAATAAATGTCCTAATTTAATCCTAGTGGATAAAAAAGTATCATATTTTATTCATAAATTTTATTTTGGTCAAAATACACTAATAAAATATAATTAGGCAATGTGTTGGGGTAATTATAAAATCATTTTTACCTTCAATTTCCCTATTTCCTATTAACAGTGATAAATTATATTCAAAAGATACTATTAATGAAAAAATATTTTAATCCAACTAAACCAAATTTTAATTTCTAGTGTCTACCATATCTCTTAGATTTTTGAAATTCAATTCACAGAAGCGGTAAAATTACATTTCATTCAAATTTTCAAATGTGCCGAGAAGGTGGGTAAAAGACGTTAAAAAGGCCAATTTTTATTACATATCTAATCGTATTATAAAATGACTCCAATTAATTACGTATGAATAATATATGTATTCTGTATCTATTTTGAAATTAAAATAAATTTAAATAAAAATAATAAATATTTAAATAAAAGTCGGCTTAAAACAATAATGTAGTGTTTTTCACTATTCATCAAAAATTAAAAGTTTTCCGAAAAATACTAAAAATTCACCCTAAGCTAATTTTGATATTTCAAATATAAAAAGGAAGGAAAATTTGAGAAATAAAATTTATATAATTTCAAGAAGTGGGTATTACTATTCATAGCCACTTTTTTAAGTGGCTAGTTAATTGGTCGTGATGTACAACAACTCAATTTTATGTGCAGTGAAATCTATTGCATTATTCAAAGAGAAAAATACCAAGGATTCTTTGTGTGTTACATTATACACTACATCAGATAATTTTTTCATCAAATTATTTTAGAATGTTACTGCATAAAATGATTTGGGTGGTTCTTCACCATATGATCCTCAGGTTCCCACGTTGCATCTTCCATTTTATGGTTTCTCTATATAACTTTTACCAAACGAGTCATCTAGATTCTCAACACTTCTTCTATGTTATCATGAATCCTGATAGACTCTTCACAACAAGATAGATCGGGTCTCAATTCTATTTCATCATAGGTGAGTACATGCATTGGGTTAGGTATATTTCTTCGCAACAGTGATACTTGGAACACATCATGAGTTTTTAAGAGACTTGGTGGTATTGCCAAATGGTATTCTACAAATCCAATTCATACTACAATTGAAAAAGGCCCAATGCATATGGTACATAATTTACCCTTCTCACCAAATCTTATAACACCCTTCCATAGAGATACCTCAATGAAAACTTGATCACTTACTTGAAATTAAGAATCCTTCTTTTGGTTATGGGTGTAGTGATTTTTCCTACATTGATCTACATTGATGTGGGTTTGTATAATCTTCACCATTTAAATTGTTTCCTCAATAGGTTTTGGGTCTACAATTTTTCTTTCACCAACATCATCCCCCAAAATTTGTGTAAGTCATATCTTTCCATATAACGCTTCATATATTTCCATTTGAATACATGAATGGAAGCTATTGTTATAGGTAAATTCAATAAGAGGTAAATACTGATCCCAAATACCTTGAATGTCAAGTGAAAAAAATCTCAACATTTATTCTAAGGGAATGAATAGTCCATTCTAGTTGTCCATCAATTTGAGGGTGGTAGGAAGTGCTCAAACAAAGATCAATATCTAAGGATTTCGGAAGTCTTTTCAAGAATAACAATGTCAAACAAGGATCAAGATCAGAAACTTTCAATTAGGGTACACTATGATGTATTTCAACATCATTAATATATAGTCATTATAGACATTCCAGTGGTAAATCTTCTTATATAGAATGAAAATGTGTTGACTTGGAAAGATTATCCACAATGACAAATATTACATCATTCCTCTAAGAGTATTCTATTACCCCATGACAAAGTCCTTCGTAATATCATCCCATTTCCACTCAGGGGTGGGAATAGGTTTCATTAATCATCTATGATTTTGTCTTCAAGCCTTCACCTGTTGAAAAACCATACAACATGACACATAATCAACAATCTCTAACTTCATGTTGTCCCACAAAAATGTTATATCAAATCTCTATACATCTTAGTGCTACCAGGGTATATATAGAAATTAGAGATATGAACATCATCCAATAATTACAGTTTTAGATTAGTTATGTTCGGAACACAATATCAATTCCCAAATTTAAAAATTATATCTTCAAATACATATTTTATCAATCTCACATCATTCACAGCATTAATTTTATGTTAAATATCTACATCATCAATCAAAAAACATTTATCCTTTCATGTAAAGATGGTTTATCCACCATTTGAAAAAGTATTTATGTTTCAGCTTCCATGATTGTTCGTATATCCATCATTAGTAGATCAATGAATATAGGATCCCTTACAACTCTTATCTTGTTCAAATCTCCTTGATCATTTCTACTCAAAGCATCATCCACCATATCTTTCATCCCTGCATGGTAGTGTATAGTGAAATAATAATCCTTGAGTAGATCGAGCTATCACCTTTGACTAATGTGGATTTCTTTTTATGATAAAATATACATCAAACTTTAGGAAATAGTATATATCTCACATTTTTCAACATAGTGACCATGTCTCCAAATATTTAGAGCAAAGATTGCAACTTCTCACTGAAGATCATGAGTGGGATAGTTTTGGTCATTAATTTTTCGTTGTCATGATGCATAAGAAATAAAACTATCATTCAGCATAAGGACACTACCAATTCATTTCATTGAATCATAATTATTAATATCAAACCCAGCATTCCCCGATGGAATTGTCACGATAAGAGCATCAACCAATCTTATCTACAATAATTCAAAACATTTCTCACACTCTTTCATCAAATCAGTTTTAACCCCTTTACAAGTGATCTTGGTTAATGGGCTATCCAATTATGAAAAATTCTGGATGAAATACCGACATTAACCTTCCAAACCAATAAAAATGTGTACCACAATTGTACTCATTGATGGTGACCATGTTTGGATAGCCCTTTTCCATGAAGTATCAACCGATATCCCATACATAGAGACAAGATGGCAATGAAAATAAATCTCTTGAAGCTAGAATTAAAATTTTCTAAACTTCCTATACAATTAATTTATTCTAAGAGTATTTAGAATAGCCCGGATGTGATTTTTGCGATCTTATTAGATTTTGGATTATAATAATATATCATTAATAAATACCACTAAAAATTCATCATGATATTCCTTTAAAACTATATTCATTAAATTCAAGAAACATACGGTGCATTAGTCATTCCAAAAGGCATTTCTGTAAACTTGTAATGCCTATACATGGTCCAAAATGATGTCTTTAGAATTTCTTACTTCTTCTTGAACAATTTATGATATCCATATCTAAGGTCAATATTTGAAAAATATTGAGCTCCATGTTGTTGATCAAGTAAATTATCAATGCGAGGTAGGGGATACTTGTTCTATGTTGTTATAGAATTGATCTCCCTATAGTCAATACACAACCTCAATGATCTGTCTTTCTTCTTAACAAAATGAATTGGGTCTACCCATGGAGAAACACTAATGAAAATAAATCCTTTATTAATCAATTCCTCTAGTTGATTCTTTAGTTCTAATAATTCCAAAGTGTCAATTATATAAGGGGTATTCAATATGGGCCTTGAACCAAAAATTAAGTCAATGGAAAATTCAATTTATCTTTCCGGGGGATGTCCATGTAAATCCTCTAGAAATACATCAACATATTCACACACAGTTTGTACATCCTCTGATTGAAAATTCTATTCCTTGTCAATTGTTACATATCTCCCTTAATCCCAAATAACTTAATCTTTTAGAGATAGTGGGGGTGGATCTAGATAAGAATCGGATGTTGATGTTTCTTCTCTAAATATCAGGGATTCCTTATCTTCATATGAAAATTGCAACCTCCTTCTTCATAAAATAAATTATCACATCATGGTATCAAATCCAATTCATTCTAAGGAGTATATAAAATTCAATCATCGATATGAAAAATGGATTAGCAGATAAAAAAAATTATTCCATATTGGTAACTGGTTAACAAAACATTGTTGCAATGATTATTCACGTAGGAGTTTGGACTCAAAAATCCTTTTTTATTTCAAATTGGAAATATCTAATTTTATTGGAAAACTATGAAGATATTAAATAATGAGATGATCTAGAATGAAATAAAGCACTGTCTTAATTATGGGAAACTATTAAAGTACATTCCACCACGTCATTCAAAACATCAACCTCAACAGTTCCAATAACATAAGCATTGTCTTTCTCCCGTAGCCTTTTCTGAGGTAATATTACTTGATTATTAGGATATTAATTTTCATATTTCCCTAGTTATCTTCCACTATAGAATTCCACATTGATAGTCACTTTCTTTCCCTTTTAATCAGGAGTTTTGTGGCTTTTTTCACCACACTTCTTTCAAACACTCATTCCCTTCAGGATTGTACTTGGGTGTTTCTTCCTATATTTTTTATGGGATTTAAATTCAACATTTCCATTCATCCCATTATTTTAATTTCAAGATTGTTCATAATTCCTTTTCTTCTATTTCTTTTATTTAAATTTGTATGTCTTATAGAATTCCATTTCTATCTAGACAGCACATGAGAATATATCTTCATACTAATAGAGGGATTGTGAGACTAATTCCCAATGGAAAAAATGGTTTTAAATCATAAAATAATTTATCATTATTACTTTTTGGGTTGCATATATAATATGTTTCATGCTTTGATAACCTTGTAAATTTAGCCTCATACTTCGCGACATTCTCCTCCTCTTTTTCCTCGGGCTCAGAAATTTCATTTCCATATCCTCTCGATGTTCACGAAGAAATTATTTTTCTTTGAAATGATATATAAACTCCCTGAATTACATATTATATACTTATTCATCCTTTATTTCGTTTTTAAATAATTACCACCATTGATATTCATCTCCTGTGAGGCAATAAATTGCCATGACAACTTTTTCTCTTTTGATACTCCCCAAAACATGAATTATTTTCTCTAAGTAGTTTATCCACTAGTAAGATACAAATGGATTTGTAGTACCATTGAATGTTGGAAGTTTTTGTCTCATTAAAAGGTCTATCATTGATCCCCCATGTTGTGGATTAGATTAATCCATACAAATAAGGTTATTATTCATAACCTGAGTGATTTGTCCCAGTATGGTTATTAGTTATTCAGCACTAGTTTCATCACCAGTTCAACTATAATTATCTTGAGTATAAGGGATGTAATGACCCAAAGTTTCATTAATGGAAATCCTTCTTGATCTAATTAAATGTCTCTTTATGTTTATATAAAATCTCAATATCCTTGGTTTTATGTTAAGAATTTTTACTGTTGCTAATATAGCCGTTGAATAGTGATCACATGATTAGTATAAATATAGGACTATAACAAATCCAATTTACTCAGACAAAGGAAGCGATGGCCTCATCCAGTAGAATTTCCCCAAACGAAGCCCATTTTTCAGATCTCAGAAAAGAGGTGGCGTCCTTGGGCTTTACTCTTGATGAAGCCCAAGCTGAGCTTCATCATGTCAAGATCGAACGGTACTGTCTACAGGAAAAATGTAAATTGATATAAATTACCACTCGAGCGATTTATCCGAGCCACCCCAAGAGTCTATAACCATCGCACGGCTTACCCTTAGGTCTTATGCGACTGTTTTAAGGGGTTATGTAATGAATCGATAATACTATGTTCATGTACATTATTTTTTTTGTATATAATAATGTATATACTTTCATGTCATTATTGATACATTGTAAATAATTTTTAAAGTACAAATAGTGTTTTTAGTTATTATTTAATTAAGAATTATTTTTTTTAATTAAGTGATTTTTGAATTAAATAATATTTTAATAAAGTATTATTATTATTCAATTAATTTTTATTAAATATAAATGATCATATAATTTTATGAATGCAATTATAATTTTTATTAAGGTTTGAAATCCATTTCTGTCAAAAAACCCGTGAATTTTCGATAAATGTCAGTTTTTATTTTAAAAGTGAAAATTAACATATATAGAAAATTATTTAGATAAAATAAATTTTATTTCTGGAATCAGGACGTCGAAATTATCCAACGGTTAATTTTTCATAATTTTCTGAGATAATTAAATTTTTGGGTAAAAATTAAATATCGTTTAAATATATAATGTGTTTTATGACATCATAATGACCCAATAGTGATGTCATAAAATACTATAATCTTTATGTTTTTCCAATATATGTTTTAACATTAAAATAATGTGATTTGGGTTTTTTTGACTTACATTTCAAAGCATTAATGGACCCCTCAAGACTTATTAAACACCATGTCTTTTTAAATTAATTTCCATGGGAGTGTGACTCACCTTCACCTAAGCAACCTCATTATTTTAATATTTTCGGACTTTGGCCTTATAAAATATTGTTTTCCTCTTCCCTTTTCCAAAAACCATTGGAAAAACCATGGGATGGTTTGTGGTTTGGATTAATTTAATATAAGGGGTCCCAAACCTAAATAATAATGAATTCCCTTTCCTTACCTTTATAAACCCACCCAAGCTCTCACTTTCTCCTCACTGAAAACCTTTTGACTTCGTCAAACCTCTTCCCTACTCTCTCTATAATCCTCCCAAGGTGCCCCAAGCTCCCAATAAGCCTCTCACAAGGATCTCTCTATCCTTTGAAAGCACACTTCCAAGTAAGGGTTTTTTCTTCCTTTCTCACTTTTTTCCAATTTTCGTTAAGTTGTTTTTCCCTTTTAATTTCAATTATGAATGTTTGGGTATGGTTTCACACCTCCATCATACATCCCTTTTTATGTTTGAATTATGGGATACCCCTTTCTCTCTCATTAAATGCCTCCCATGTACACCTATTACTATGCCGAAAGTCTGAAAGGAACTTCTCTCTCTTCTTTTATATTCGAGAAATACTTTTGTATCATGAATATAAATTACATTAAATTTTTTTGTATATTTATATATATGACCCCTTTAAATTACATTACATGTAAATATGATGAGGAATCCCTTTCTCTATCATCAACAATTTTTATTAATTCTTATGTCACGCTGTTACGCTGCCGAAATCGCACCGATTTTCTAATCCAATGCCATTGTGTAGTGAATACCATGCCCATTTCTCCATCAAGGGTATTCACCATTATGCACATTTACTTATTTATTATAATGTTTTATGTATTAATTACACATTCCTTTATTATGGAATAAATGATTATGTTTTATGAATTCTAGTTTTATGATCCATGTGGCACGCTTCTTAATGAAATGAAATGTTTAAGAAGGGTGCGCCCTTATAGCGCTCCAATGCATTGGGTAAATTATAGTATCATGATACGTCATGTGAAATGAGTGTTGACTAATGCTAATTCAAATACAATGTGGTTTTACTCGTGCTTCATGTGCAATGAGGATTTACTCATGCTCTATGTGGAATGAGCCTTGGCTCATGCTAATTCCATGTTAAGTGTTGTTGTCACATTTCCATGTTATGATTATCATGATTTATCATGCCTTTATATTCATGTTTCTTTTATGCTCTATTGATATGCCTATTTTCTAACATGTATTTTACTACTCATGTTATTCCACGTGTACTCCCTTACTGGGCATTATAGCTCACCCTTTTCTTATGCATGTCCTCAGTTTATCCCATGAAATGCTAAATATGAGGGAATGTAGTGGTAATGTAAAGGAAGTTTTCAATAAAGATGTTTTATTTCATGTTATATGTTTTTATGTAATGATCCTATTCCCCAAAGACACGAAACCTCTCAATCATTATTATTGTATCAAGTGAAGTTTTATGTAATAAATCATGTTTAAGTTTGTAATAAAAGTAGGGTTGTCATAGTTGGTATCAGAGGATATGTTTAGTTATTTGTGGGATTAGAATTAAGAAACGATAGTAAAACCTTTGATACAAGGCTAAGTAAAATAAAAACATCCCTAAGTATTGGTAAGTACTGAGTAAGTGGTTTATCAAAAAAATACATCCCTGTCATGATACGAGTAGGTAGAGGTGGCTCTGGCACATATGTATCCTAGGGGTAAAACACAAAAACACCGCTTTGAGATAGACTCGAACGGGAACTGGTGCACGACAACGGGGCTTTCTTCACTCTTTGTTATGACACTCTCGGGGGATATGTTTTGATAAATTCACAATCTTATTATGAACCTTTATTAAGGGAAAAAATTCCCCTAAGAATATATGTTAGAATATAGATCATGAAAATCCTAGATTGAAGCCTATAGACTCATGAGTATGAAAATAAAAGATTATTTATAAGTCATCAAATTTTGTCTTCGGATTACCCTTTATGTGTTACCCCTAAATTTCCTTTTATTCCAGCCAATGGCTGGTAATAGGAGGACTCGGGCTAACAACCGTTGTGAAAATCAGTGTGATGACTATACTAATGAGATTCCAAATCCAATGGGAGCAGTAATCCCGAACTTTGTCACCCTTCTCTCTCAGCTAACTCAAGATTTAAAAAGAATCACGGGTCAAGAGGAACGTCCAAACCCCTATAAGAAGGAACAAGTCCCTATCGAGAGCTTCATGAGGAAAAGTCCTCCTACTTTTAGTGGATCATCTGATCCCACGATCACTGAACAATGGATCAACTCCATTGAAAAGATCTTCTCTATCCTTCAATGTTCTGAACAAGAGAAGGTTCTCCTAGAAGCTTATCATACGGAGGGTGAAGCTAATCAATGGTGGACGTTGATAAAATATTCGAATCCTGAGCAGAAGATCGAGGCATTGGAATGGAAGGATTTCCAGAAGATGTTTTTTGATAAATATTTTCCGCGCACCCTCCATCTTAAGATGGAAAGGGACTTCCTTTCCATTAAGTAAAAAAAGATGAAGAATCTGTTTGAGAATACGAGGAAAACTTCACAAGGCTTGCACGATACGCTTCTGGCTTTTTTGTTACCCCTGAATGCAAAGTTTACCGCTTCTTTGGTGGGTTGAATCCTAGCCTACGGAGAGCATTAACAATCCATGACTTCGATAGCTATGAGGAAATTGTCTGATGTGCACTCAAGGTCAAAATAGAGATTAGAGAATCATAGGGGTATCATGAGGAAAAGAAGCATAAGGTGGAATTCAATGCTGGAGGTCCGATGGTTAAATCCAATAGTGCTAAGAATATCCATCACCCCACTTGCAAAAAGTGTGGAAAGAAGCACCCGAGAAATTGTCTTAAGGGGACGAGGAAATGCTTCAGGTGTGGAAGTGAAGGGCACCTAGCTATTAAATTTTAGTAAGAAAGACCCACAGCTATGACAGAGGAGAGGAATGCTTCGTTCGAACGTCAACACATTGTTCAATGGTACAAATGAAAGGAACCGAGTCATTTTGAAAATCAGTGCCCTAATCCAAGGGTTTTAGGAGATTGCCAACATCCTCCAAGGTAGCAAGGAAGAGCTTTTTCCATCACTTCTACCAAAGTGAACCCTAAAAATGAAGTGGTTATAGGTATGCTAGTTATTAATTCAAGAATAGCGAACGTACTTTTTGATTTAGGTTCTATGCATTCTTTTATATCTTGAAAATTTAGTAGAACAATCTCAGCACCACCACAAATCATGGAAGTGAAGATGTCGGTGATTACGGAAAATGGGGAAATCATTGCATCCCATGAGTATAAGTCCTCCCCTGTTATAATTTGTGGATTGAATTTCTCGGCGAACCTCGTCATACTCCCTCTAGTGGAATTTGACGCAATTCTTGGCATGGATTGGATTTCCTTATATAGAGCCAACATAAATTATTGGGAGAGAGAAATCACACTCCATATGGAGAATCGACCCCCGATTCTTTACACATGTCAGGAGGAAGATGAATCCCCTTTAGCTCCATCATCTCAAGCATGGATATTACTTCCCTATGAGAACACGTATCTGGCTCAGATGATTCAGTCCAAGGAAGAAACCATCCTTGAAGAAATGCCTATTGTGAGGGAATTCACGGAAGTGTTTCCCGAGGAACTGCCTGGTATTCCTCCTAGAAGAGGTGTTGAGTTCTCAATTGAACTTATACCTGGGGCGCTACCAATATCCAAGACTCCATATAGAATGGGTTTTGTTGTGCTTGAAGAGCGGAAGAAACAACTACAGGAGAATCTGGATAAAGGTTTTATATGCCCAAGTGCTTCACCATGGGGTACACCAGTCCTCTTCATCAAGAATAAGGATGGGTCAATGCGGATTTTCATCGATTATCGTGAACTTAACAAAATCACAATAATGATCAAGTATCATCTCCCAATAATTGATGACTTGTTTTATTAGATGGGTGGAGCACAATACTTTTCCAAGGTGGATTTGCGATCGGGATATTATGAAGTAAGGGTGAAGAAAGAAGATATCCCCAAGACTTCTTTTCACACAAGATATGGGCACTATTAATTCATAGTAATGCATTTAGGACTCACCAATGCTCTATAAATCTTCATGGACATAATGAATAGAGTCTTTAGATATAACCTTGACAAATTTGTAATAGTCTTTATAGATGACATTCTAATATACTCCAAAACCAAGGAGGATCATGAGGAGCATTTAAGAACTATACTAGAGACTTTGTGCAAGGAGAAGCTCTATACAAAGTATATCAAGTGTGAGTTCTGGTTAAAGGAGGTTTCATTATTGGGCCATATCATCACAAGAAATGGGATATCTGTGGATCACTCCAAAATAGAAGCAATTGAGGGTTGGCCGAGGCCAACATCGGTAACGGATATCCATAGATTCTTGGGGTTAGCAGGATATTTTCGACAATTTTTGAGAAATTTCTCATGATTTTCCAACCCTCTTACCAAGCTAACTCAGACGGGAGTAAAGTTTTCTTGGAGTGATGAATGCAAAGAAAGCTTCAACGAGTTGAAAAGGAGGCTTACCACTGCGCTCATGCTCACTTTACCCACAAGTGGGTAACCTTTTGTGGTTTTCAGTGATGCTTCGAAGAAGGGATTAGGCTCTGTGCTAATGAAGAATAATAAAGTGATATCCTATTCCTCAAGGCAGTTGAAAACCCTTAAGCGAAACTATCCAACGCATGATCTGGAGTTGGCGGATGTGATCTTTGCCTTGAAAATTTGGCGGAATTATCTCTATGGAGATAAATGTGAGATATATAATGACCACAAGAGTCTTAAATATATATTCACATAGAAATAGATTAATATGTGCTAGAGAATATGGATAGAGCTCATCAAGGATTATGATTGTTCAATACATTACCACCCTGGGAAAGGGAACAAGGTGGCAGATGCCCTAAGTAGAAAGGACCCAGCGATTCTGTAAATTATGATAATTGAGAAGAATCTAATCTTCGTAGACTTGATGAAGATGGAAATGGGAATCATAGAAAAGGGAACATCATCAATCCTTTCAAAAATGATTGCTCAACCGTCTCTTTTGGAAAGGTTAAAGGGTGCTCAAAAGGATGATGTGAGAATTCAAGAAAAAGTGGAAGCTATCAAAAAGGAGAAATCCACGGAGTTCAATGTTAATGAAGAAGGAATTTTGTGGTTTGGGAAAATACTATGTGTTCCATCATGTTCGGAGCTGAAGAAGGAACTTTTGGATGACGCACATAGTTCAAATTTATCTATTCACCCAGGGAGCACAAAGATGTATCGAGATATCCGAGAAAACTTTTTGTGAGATAATATGAAGAAGGAGATCGCCGAATATACATCAAAGTGCCTGGTGTGTCAGAATGTGAAGGATGAGAGGCAGATGTCTAAGGGGATGATGCAACCATTGCCCATACAAGAATGGAAATGGGAGAACATCACCATGGACTTTTTCAACAGACTTCCGAGGACATCCAAAGGCAACAATGCAATCTGGGTTGTTTTGGATCGTCTTACAAAGACTGCACACTTCATTTCTATTCAGGAGGATTTCCCATTGGATCAACTGGAACATATATATATCAGGGAAGTGGTAAGTTTTCATGGTGTACCAATATCTATTGTGTCTGACCGAGATCCAAGATTCACCTCTAAGATTTGGAAGAGTCTTTAACATTCTCTAAATACTAAACTGAACTTCAGTATGGCCTATCATCCTCAAACAGATGGCCAATCTGAGCAAACTATCCAAACACTTGAGGACATGTTGAGAGATTTCTCAATGTACATTAAAAGAGGATGGGATCAATATCTTCCTCCGGTTGAGTTCCCTTATAATAACAGTTTCTACTCAAGCATCCAAATGGCACCATATGCGGCCCTGTGTGGGAAAAGGTTCAGAACACTGACATGTTGGGATGAGGTCGGTGAACGTAAGCTGCTTGGACCAGAAATGGTCGAAGAAATTGTGGAGAAGGTGAAAACAATACAGTTTCATATCAAGGTAGCCTAGAGTCGACAGAAGAGTTTTGTAGATAATCGTCGATGAGACCTTGAGTTTAAAGTTGGAGACATGGTTTTTCTACGCATATCTCTGTGGAAGAAGGTCATGAAGTTTGGAAAGAAAGGGAAGTTAAGTCCAAGGTACATCGGCCCTTTCGAGATTCTTGATCGTGTCGGGGCGGTGGCCTATCGGTTAGCACTTCCACCTACCATGGCCAAAGTGAATGATGTCTTTCATGTATCCCTCTTAAGGAAGTACATACCGGACCCTTCACATGTACTCTCTTCTGAGGTGGTACAATTGAAAGATGATCTTTCTTATGAGAAGCAACCGGTGAAGATCATAGATCATAGATAAAAAGTTCTATGAAATAAGACAATTCCCCTCATCAAGGTGTTGTGGAGAAACCACAATTTTGAAGAAGTGACTTGGGAATTAGAGGAAATGATAAAGCTGAGTTACCCACATCTGTTTTAGTGTGGGGAAAGGAAACTTTCAAGGGCAAAATTTCTTAATGGGAGAATATTCTAACGCCCCAATGTTTCATTAATGGAAATCCATTTTGATCTAATTAAATGTCTCTTTATGTTTATATAAAATGTCAACATCCTTGGTTTTATGTTAAGAATTGTGATCGTTTCTAATATAGACGTTGAACAGTGATCACATGATTAGTATAAATATAGTACTTTAACAAATCCAATTTACTCAGACAAAGGAAGCGATGGCCTCATCCAGTAGAATTTCCCCATACGAAGCCCATTTTTTGGATCTCGGAAAAGAGGTGGCATCCTTGGGCTTCTCTCTTGACCAAGACCATGCTGATCTTCATCATGTCAAGCTCGAACGGGACCGTCTATGGGAAAAATGGAAATTGATAGAAATTACCACTCGAGTGATGTTATCCGAGCCACCCCAAGAGTCGGTCACCATCGCACACCATACCCTTAGGTCTTATGCGGCTGTTTAAAGAGGTTATGTAATGAATCTATAGTACTATTTTCATGTACATTTTTTTCTATATAATAATGTATATAATTTCTTGTCATTATTGATACATTGTAAATTATATTTAAAGTACAAATGGTGTTTTTAGTTATTATTTAATTAAAAATTTTATTACAATTAAGGGATTTTTGAATTAAATAATATTTTAATAAATTATTATTATTATTAAAATAATTATTATTAAATATAAACGATCTTATAATTTTATGAATGCAATTATAATTTTTATTAAGGTTTGAAATCCATTTTTGTCAAAACCCGTGAATTTTTTATAAATGTCATTTTTTATTTTAAAATTGAAAATTAACATATTTAGAAAATTATTTAGATAAAATAAATGTTATTTCTAGAATCAGGTCGTTGAAATTATCCAACGGTGAATTTTTCATAATTTTATGAGACTGTCAAATTTTTGGGTAACAATTAAATACCGTTTAAATATATAATGTGTTTTATGACATCATAATGACCCAATAGTGATGTCATAAAATACTATAATCTTTATGATCTGTCAATATATGTTTTAACATTAAAATAATGTGATTTTTTTTTGACTTACATTTCAAAGCATTAATGGACCCCTCAAGACTTATTAAACACCTTGTCTTTTTTAATTAATTTCCATGGGAGTGTGACTCACCTCCACATAAAAAACCTCATTATTATAAGAAGTTCGGACTTTGGCCTTATAAAATATTGTTTTCCTCTTCCCTTTTCCAAAAAACATGGGCAAAAACCATGGGATGGTTTGTAGTTTGGATTAATTTAATATAAGGTGTCCCAAACCTAAATAATAAAGAATTACCTTACCTTTCCTTTATAAACCCACCCAAGCTCCCACTTCCTCCTCAGTCAAAACCTTTTGAGTTTGTCCAACCTCTTCCCTTCTCTCTCTAGAATCCTCCCAAGGTGCCCCAAGCTCCCAATATGCCTCTCACAAGCCTCTCTCTAGCCTTTTGAAGCACACTTCAAAGTAAGGGTTTTTTCTTCCTTTCTCACTTTTGTCCAATTTTCTTTAAGTAGTTTTTCCCTTTTAATTTCAATTATTAATGTTGGGGTACGGTTTTGCACATCCATCATACAGCCCTCTTTATGTTTTAATGATGTGAGACCCCTTTTTCTCTCATTAAATGCCTCCCATGTACACCCGTTACTATGCCGAAATTCCGAAAGAAACTTCTCCCTCTTTTTTACATTCAAGAAATACTTTTGTATCATAAATCTAAATTCCATTACAATTGTTTGGACATGTATATATATAACCCCCTTACTGTCCATTACTTGTAAATATGATTAAGAACACCTTTCTCTCTCATCAACCATTTTTAGGAATTCTTATGTCACGCCGTTACGCTGCTGAAATCACACCGATTTTCTAAGCCAATGCCATTGTGTAGTGAATACCATGCCCATTTCTCTATCATGGGTATTCACATTTATGCACATTTACTTATTGATTATAATGTTTCATGTATGAATTCCACATTACTTTATCATGGAAGAAATGATTATGATTTATGAATTCATGTTTTATGATCCATGTGGCACACTTATGCATGAAATGAAATGTTTAAGAAGGGTGTGCCCTTATAGCACTCCAATGCCTTGGGTAAAGTATAGTATCATGATACGTCATGTGAAATGAGTGTTTACTCATGCTAATTCAAGTGAAACAAGGTTTTACTCATTCTTCATGTGCTATTAGGATTTACTCATGCTCTATGTGCAATGAGCCTTGGCTCATGCTAATTCCATGTTAAGTGGTGTTGCAACATTTCCATGTAATGATTGTCATGCTTTATCATGCCTTTATGTTCATGTTTCTTTTATTATCTATTGATATTCATATTTTTAAAATGTATTGTACTCCTCATGTTATTCCACGAGTACTCCCTTATTGGGCTTTATAGCTCACCCTTTTCTTATGTATGTCCTCAGGTTATCCCATGCAATGCTAAGTATGAGGGAATGTAGTGGTTATGTAAAGGAAGTTTTCAATAAATATGTTGTATTTCATGTTTTATGTTTTTATGTAATGATCCTAAGCCTCAAAGACACTAAACCTCTTTATCTTCTTTGTTGTATCAAGTGATGTTTTATGTAATAAATCATGTTTATGTTTGTAATAAAAGCAGGGTTGTCATAAGGGAAGTCACTACATGGATTATATGCGTTGATATTGTTTCCATTCTTCCATTAGGGTCTATTTCTAAATAATGGCATACACTAGATTAGTTTATAAATCACAATTCAATTTTCCAAACTCGTAAAATACCTAACAAAAATTGAATAGTTTATTCATATAATCTATAATCATAGAAATGTTATCTTTGAGGATTTATTTACTCATAAATCATTCATAATGGTTTTTATACAATATGTGAATTGTCCAAAGCATAACCCCAGGGAGTGTCAAACGAGGTGCGCAGTAAGGCCCGTTGTTGTGTACCATGATACCCTGAGTCAAGCCCAAAACTCATTTTCAGTGTTTTCACTACTAGGTACATCTGTAATAGAACCACATCCAATTGTATTACCCAAACATGGGTTTATTACTTGTAAAACCCACATAATATCTACATTAACAAAAAATTTGGATGTTTTCTATACTAATTCACAATGTATATCTTAGGTTAATGTTCTCTAACCATATTTTTTCTAAATCTAGTTTCCAAGGTTTCTAATAATCCTCCACTGATACCAATAGTAATGCCCTGAGCCCAGTTACCCAAAGTCGTTGAATTATTACATAACACTGACATGATCACAAGAGATCAAATCCCGAATGACCAATTTGTTAAGTAGCCCTGGATGTACTAGATACATACATAATTTTTACATTACATTATGAAATGAAAAATAAAAACCTTATGTATCCTTTGAAAACACTCATATCCCTTAGATTATCCCTATAAGTCACTTATAATATACTTCTTCACATATTCATAAAAATAAAACATAGAAATGGGTGATCTCATATGCTCGGTAAGTATAAAAATATAGAGGAAACATTCATAAATAAGTATAAACATTTAGGGAAATGTATAATACTAAAAATGACTTTTTAGACATAAAATGTATCATAATATGGAAAAAATAAATAAAATAATTCAATTTACTTATTAACATCGATATTCTACAAGTTGAATAATCACATGTAATATCAATTACCAATTTCATTACAATAGAATTCATAATGCCAGACATCATTATCACAAGGACAAGGCCTTGTTCCAAGACCAAAAAATAAATATTTTCTCAAGGCCTTATTCCAAAATAGTATTTTGTCTCATGAGACCTACTGATGCATCGATGGGCTATAGTGGGCCCCACCTATCACTTACTACGTCCAATGAATTCCTCATATGAAAGGATTGAATAATTAAATAAACATTCGTATTTTAAACAAGCATAAAAATTTATTGTACTTTAACCATTAACAATGAATGGTATAAAAATAGCACATCCACACTCAAACATATCATAAAACATTGAATAAAATATAGAAGATCGTATCATAAGAAATCAACTCCAAACAAGCATAAAATCCAAAAATGGTTCATGACATAGATGAAATCAATCCAAAAAATATTCAAGTGAAATATCTATTTCTACATTATAATCATTGAAAAGTAAATAAACCATTTATTTGGAAAATATTATTATATTCTTGTTAGGGAAGCTTCAAATGTGTTATAATGGTATAAAATAGTCGCACCCGCCGTATATGTAAAAAAACTTTCATTCATTAATTTGTCGAAAAGTTCAGAAAGTATATTGTTTGGAAAGAAGAAAGAAGATTCCTTTAAAAATATTTTATATGAAGTCAAAATAGGGTATAAATGAATTTAACCCATAGTCTAAGAAATAGTGAAAATGTTTTGAAATACATTTTAAGAAACACATATGAGGATAATAATGAAGTCTCAGTAGATACTTATGTATAAACAACCTCAGATAATAAATAGATTGTAAAATTAACCTTTACCTTGTACTTTTACTTAGTATATGGTAGTTTAACCTCCGCTATAATCATTATATCATTGTTATTAAATTATAAAATAACCAAATATATAAATATGATATCATATATGGCACTCTAATATTTCATTGTTAAACAAATTTCAGTAGTATCATTGTTTCATATGTTAATTGATTTGTTTTCCAATATATATTTTATTACGTAAGTCATGTTTTTTATGGATAGGGTGTATTTGATTCATATCCAAAATGATATTATGTTATTAAACATTATTATTTAATTATCAAATGAAAATTTATCTAGAATGGTTACGATGTGGAATGAAATCTCATCGCATTGTCGATACGGTAAGTCGTATGTACGCATAAGCGACAATATCAATCTATTGATGGAGAAATAATATGTTATTGGAAGGTATATTATATATAAAGGTCCATTAACATGTTATATTTATTATTTAAATCAATTATACTAATTATTATAACCATACAAATAATGAAGTTACAAATAACAAACTACACCACGACGTGGAGATGGTAAGCCATACGTACGCACGTATGGTGACGTTGCCATTCATATGATGGATTGAATAATGAATATGGTTGTTAAATATTTATATTAACATCACATTATGTATTATTTAATTGATTTTTTATTTTTTTATTGAAATAACAAAGAAAGGGGAAGTGGAAGAAGAAAAGAACCTTGAAAGTGGTGATGAAATAATTATCTCTTCTTCAGGTGCTTCCTTTTTATTTGAACAAAAGGGATCCATAGGTTGGCTTAATGATGAAAGTAATTCATATATTTGAAATTTAAGGTATTTGGGGGATATTTGAGAATGGGTTGGTCGAGAAAAATGGATTTGGTGGAGGGAAATTAAGAGAAGGGGATGTACCCTTTTATAATAGAATTGAGGGGAACTTTAGGAAAATCTAGAAATATTATTTTATTATAAATTAATTATCAGTTTTTAATGGATCCAAATGGATTTATTTTGAGTCTAATGTTAGAATGGGTATAAATCCTATCAGTCAACAGGGTTTAGAAATATTTAGGTTACCATGTTAACATTATCATTTACATTTATCTTGTAGTTAAATAGTTTATCTTTTACCATGTCTTTGGCATTTTTATAATACATGGTTAATAAACATACTATAAATTGAAAAATTAACCTCAAATAGTTCATTAATGACATATAGATCATTATATAAGTCTTTTATCCAAAACCGTAGATTTTTATGACTGTTTTATAATTTAATAAAATAATATATGGTTTAAAAACTCAATTATGTCAATTTTGACATTATTTAATATTTGGTTTTTTATGAAAGTCATAAAAAGTTGATAACATTGAAAAAAAAATCATTGATTCAACCCTAGAATGTCATATTACCCTATAATATTCGTCTAATTCATCAAAATCTCAATTTACATTTATTTTAAAATTTATAATATCAATTATTTTAATCATTCATTAATAAGGTAATTATTTTATTATCATTGTGTAATAAATAAATGTTATTCTATAATGTCTAAAAATTATAAATAAAATACCATGAGTTATGAAATATTTTTATCCTTCTAATGAGGATTTATATTTAGTATACCTTGTGTATAACCCTATATTAAAAATAATCTATTTATTAAAATTGGAATTTAACACTTTTAACCATTCTTAAAATAAAATGTAATAAATGATCTAATCTAATCTAAGTGGATCAATAAGGATCGTATCATATTTTTATGGTGTATTTTGGTCAAAATAAACTTTTCCTATCGAATTAGGACAAATGATAGGGTAATTATAATATAATGTTAACCATTAATTACCTTATTTACTTATAACCATTGTAAATAAATTTCAAGAGTTACTATTAACCAAAAAATATTTTCAACCAATTGAACAACATTTTACATATTGACTTCAACCGTGTCTCTCAAATTTTTAAAATTTAAATAAGAGAAGTGGTAAAATTAAATTTTATGCAAATTTGAAAATGTGCCTAGAAGATGTGTAAAAGACGTTAAAATGATGAATAAAATCTTATATATCTTATAATATTATATAATTAATCCAATTAATTACATTGGAATAATATAGGTATTATGTATCAATTTTTACATTAAAATAAATATAAAAAAATATTTATTATTTAAATAAAACTTGGTTTTAAACAATAATGCAGGGTTGTTCACTATTCATCCAAAATTGAACATTTTTATAAAAATACTAAAAATTCACCCTAAGCAAATTTTGATATTCTGAATCAAAAAATAAAGTCCATTTTGAAAAATTAAATTTATAAAATTTCATAAAGAGGCTATTACTTACTGATTTTTAAATGGTTAGTTTGATTGGACGTGATGTGCTAGAACTCGATGTTAAATACAACGCAAGCAATTGCATTATTCAAAGAGAAGTGTACCATGGAAGCATGGGGTGTAAAATAATCCCACATAATACTTTATTTTTTCAATATATATGAAACTGACATAATGGTCACATAATGTTAAATATCTTTAAAATAGACAAATTATAATATTCAAAACTATACGACAATGTACATATCATATGATATTTAATTTTATTCTGTTATTCAACCACAAAACCAAAACTAATTTCACTAGAAATATCTCTTATTTGATTCATATTAACATAGATATATTAGATTACTCCTTTAGGTACAAACCCAATATCGTAACCATCTATGACCTCCCTCTTTCGGCTATATTCCCCATGGGCATGGTCATATATTCTCATTGTGCTATGTTACCAATGAGAACTATTATTTATCATCACAGGGGATTCATTCCCTATTAAAACTCCCAATTATTCAATAACACTAATTTGGTCATAACCAACTACACAAAAAATAAGTTTTTATATGTATTTTTATAGAAATAAACACCAAATGTTCAATTGCATACTTTAAATGCAGACCCATGTCTAAATGATCTATGTCATAGTATTTCATTTTAGCCTAAAAGTTGGATAAAATGGTTCGAGTAGAATTAACAAAATTATAAAAAATATTTATTAATGATTTATATTACTCAGTTTTTTAATTAATTAATTATAAAATAGTACTCAATTTCCATTAATTCCATTATCGTCTTAAAAATATGTTTTCTTCAAAAAGAATTGTTTGCAATTTTTTACAAATATTATAAATTTTTTATAAGAGTTATATCAATCATATTTTATAAAAATTATTACACTTTATAAATTAGAAAATTAATATTATATTACACTAATATTCTTCTACATTTAGGAAACTATTTATATTATAATGAACAGAGAAAAATACTAATTTTTAGAAAACATTCATTTCAATTAATGTTAAAGTTCCATCATGTTTTTAATTTGAACATAATGTATCTTGAAAATAATTTAATTATAAATAATCTAATTAATTAATTTGGATTTATCATTATGATATATTTTTATAAAATTTTAATTTTAGACATAAGAGGAGATTTTTTAAATATATTTTTTTCATAAAAAAAATAATATATTTTAACGGTTTATTTTGATAAAAATTATGAATTTTATATTCTAAAAAAATTAAAGATTAATTTAATACTTTTTAAATAGATGTTATGTTTTGTAAATTTTATTTTTTGCTTACAAATTAATATTACTATTAATAGTATTCAAAATGATTCGAGGGCTTATTTTAAAATGAGTTTTTTTCATTTATGGAAATTGGATAAATTATAATGTATCCCATCTTTTTAACTATGTTAATAAATATATTATATTTATTTAAACATAATTTTTTCATAATGTATAGTAAAACCCATAAAATTGTATTACCATGATTAAGTTTTCGATGGGTTATCCAAAGTGGTTAACTTGGATTTAATAGTTATATTACCATCTAAACATGTATACATACTATTTTACAACCATATTTATACCGTATATAATTATAACAATGAAAAACTATACTACTAGAATTATTTTACTTTAGAATGACATTATTAGATTTTAAAATTTTAATAAATTCCATTTTTGATCTCTCCCCCACTTATAATAGGATACACCTATTCTATTTTAGTTACAACACATTGAGCATTATACCTTGAACAAACCCATACTAATAATTTTTTGTACTTTGAAATCCTTTGGTGTGAGTTTTTTAACCTCTTAGAAGGCCATTTCAAGTGTCCTTAATAGGGGAACTAAATGAGGTCTACTAAAGAAGAGGTATTCATCCTACCCAAACAGTTTCAATTTATTTCATCCCTTACCACCTCCAAATATAGCATAAATATAGAAAAAAATTCTAATATCAAAATTATAATACAATATTATTATTATTATGGGACAACCATTATCCACCTTCTTTTATATCAAAAGTGAAATCAATGTATCGCTAGTGCGTAACTTGGACTACTGAATCCACATAACGATATAGTTCATTTCCAAACTCCATAATTAATTTTTTATTATTATGATATATTTAATTTTTTTATATGAATTATATTATGTAGTTGTGGTTTTAATGGATAAATTTTATTTATATTTCTTTCATTCTTTTCATTGGAAAATGAAAAATTCGTTCAAGAAAACGTACGACATTCTCTCCCAATGATAAGTATAAGTCCTTTTTTAACATATACATTAAATTAATGATTATAAATATATAAATATGGAATATATACATATATATATATATAAGAAATCTATGTCACTATTAACATTCTATGGACGAAGGGACCTTGATCAATATACTGGGAATTGAACTTATGAACTAAAACGTCCGTGAAAATATAAAATTGTTAACTCCTAAAACCAACAAATCTATTTACAAATTATTAATTAATGTTAATTGAAATGTTATAAGTGAATAATCTATTATATTATAATTATTTAAATTATTCTTATATAAAATTATAATAAATTCAAATTTATTCTTATATGAGTGTAGATAACTTTTGTATGAAGTCGATATTAAGGTATGAGATTTCTGTTTCCATATCATTTCATTCAGGATTATTTATTCTTGAATATATATTGATTAAAATAATTCGATCCTTATATGATTATTCCCTTTTATATTATTATATAATTATTATTTATGTATATTACATGTTTTTATTTTATCTTCATCTCTTTATGTATTTTATAGAATGAAAAAGAATGACTGAGCTCAAATGATTTATCTTGGTAAACATAGAAGATAATAATAAAAGATCATAAGTTTGCATAAGATGAGAAAAAACAATAGGGTAAGAATAGATGAAAAAAATCATTCAATAATAGATTCAAATTTAAAGAAAAATATATTCATAGATAATAGTGGAAATGGAAAGATCGCATCCATAGAAATAACCATTTACTTTGTTATGAAATGTATAATAGAACTCTATTAATTCAATGACTAAATCTATGAAATCATGAACTCACTATGTATTCCATATGTCTAGGAAATATTTTTTTGGGGAATATATACAACAAGATACCTAGGAATGTTTTTCTCTTGATACATATTGATGAATCAAGGTTCTGTTACACGACCCACATATAACTATTGGATTCTAATAAATTCCTAATATAGTGAAATTAATTATATATATAATACAAAAAAAATATTTCCTTAGTAATAAATACACATTTTTATTGAAATTAGGAGGATATATTGTTTTTATATTTTCCCAAATATTGAATGAAATACATTTATATATAATTATCACTTAAAAATATATTGATTAAGGCTTATAAGCTTAGTTTAATAATATCGACCATCAATTGACATTTGGAATCTTAGTGAAAATCCTTTAATCAAATAAATTAAATAAACTGTGTTCATAAAGGAATGTCAGGGGAACTAAAATTATACCTAGAGAAACGATAATTCAGAATAAATTAATGTAGTGATGAATTTAAATGATTTAATTCCCCATATTGAAATATTATTATAGGATTTATAATGTAATAAATTAATAATTCGTATACCAAAAATGGAAAAAAGTAATTAACATGAATCATATATCAATGAATCAATCTCAAGATGTAAAACCCATTTGGTAGTGTTAACATAAAAATCAAAATAACTTGATAGGGATACCATGAAATAAAAATATAATTAAATTAATGATATTCATTATACCTGAAGGAAATATGGTGGGGAATAAACTATATAAAATAATATATTGTGTGAAATATCAATCATATCAAATATAATTTAGAATGGATAAAGTAACAAATATATTATTTGAATCATTAAATTAAAAATAATACGAAGGATTGAATTTCAAAGAATCTTTAAACATAATAAATAATAATCATATAATGATATGACATATTAATGGGTAAGTAGATAAAACCTAAAAAAGAAAACATGGTGTGTAATAATAAATAATTATCAAGGGATAGAATATTTATATTATAAACCCTTACCTTATTTCGTGACATCCACTAAAGTGGTTGAACCTTCTATATAGAAACATATCAACACCAATAACCTATTTCAAAACCTTTTTAATATCTATTATCTTTTATGAAATTAATTTATAATTTTTTTTATATTTATATTTGTTATTTATTATTTATTTACAATATTGAGCGTGAGAAATCTTGATTTTATTGACCTTGTTTCCAAATAGAGCTACAATTTATCATTCCCTTACAAATCTCATAATGAATTGATCATAAAAACTACTATAATTTATGTATTATATGTATTTTTAATGGTCCAATTTAATTTTATTGGAGTTAGGGTTATGATTTTTAATGATTAAATCAATGATAAGTATGTTTCAATTATTTTTCATGAACAAACATTGATATATTAATTACTGATTATAATATCAATGTTACTATTATAGGTACAAAAATTAAAATCTTGA
This sequence comes from Viscum album, assembly GCA_963277665.1. Lineage (NCBI taxonomy): Eukaryota > Viridiplantae > Streptophyta > Magnoliopsida > Santalales > Viscaceae > Viscum > Viscum album. The sequence goes on from OY728131.1 coordinate 37,891,606, forward strand.
TATATCATTTATATCACATATAATTAGTAAAAATGATTTAATGGACATCTATAATTACATTTTACTGTATTGATCAAGTTAGTGGTTAGACAGGCCCAAACAAGAACATAATATAATTATCGAATGATTTTGAATGTGATAGTGGTGTCCTTTGGGAATATTTTTATAATTATAGAGAAATAATGTTATTATTCTGATGATTTTAATGAATTTAATCACATATTAATATATTTTAATAAATCAAGATTACAATATCGGAAAAAATGAATTATTTTACTTCGTGGAGGTGGTAGTTCATACAACCCATGATTAATGTTTTTATTTCTCAATGAAGATGAGGGAAACAAGGTGGATAATAATTTCAATTTTCTCAATAGAAATGATACTATATATTACAATTTTATTCTTAAATTTAAACTTTATAATTACATATTATATGCAGTGGTGAAAAACATAAGTCATAGATTCGTAGAGTTAGTAGTCTACAGAACACATTAATGACAGTTTTCTCTTCCACAATAGAAAATGGGAATGATGGTTATGATTTATTTCATAAAAATAATAAAATTAATTATATAAAAATATTTCATTATATGGGAATTTTGATGTTATGTTTTTAATTATTGAATTAAATAAAATGATATTAATAAAAATATGTTCTCAGGCTGATGACTTTGGATTTCACTTATAAGACACCTAGGAAAATGAGGTCTTAGGAAGATATCTTGAGACCATAGGGTCATGTATAAATAATATGGTCCCAGGGGATCTTAAAAGGTATTTTTAAATGTGTAAAACTAATTTTTTTGAGTCGTATTGATGGGATGGTGGGAAACTTATATTATAAGTGATCAGAATGACTTTTTTGATAATATTTAAACATAATATAAAAATAACACATGATTCACATGTCAAGAGACCCCAAAAAAGAAAAACATAGAGTGGTAGTTGATATATATTGTATAATACCAAAAAATATTCATTCTCACACATGTTTTAATAGGTATTTATGTCCATTACACTTACAATGTTCACTTCAACAATTCATGGTTTTACATTGGTAATTTTTTTACTTATTTTATTTACATTTATTTCATATATTCAAAATGGAACATAGTAAATAATTTATATATAATGTTTCCAAATATGTAATAAATATCATCAAATAACTTTTATATCTAAAAAGATATCAATTTAAACAGTAGATCTTGTAATTTATAAAAACGTTGTTAAAGAGAAAAAGAAGTATTTTGATGCTTAGAAGTGTTTTTATAATAAAATTATCAATTACATCAATTTCTATGATATAAATTGTTTCATTTTAAAACTAATTAAAAATAATATTATTAAAAAATAAAAAAAAAATCCTACAGAAATAATATTTTATTAAACGAAATACAAAAAATATTTTCTTTTATTTTAAAATATTACATATGTTCATAGAATTTTAAACATATATTTTATACATTTAGAATAGTAAAAAATGTATAGTTTTAGTCCATAAATACATATTTGATAATTTTTTTAAAATTTTAAGGACATTCATATTTTATTATAATTTCATTTAATCTATATTTTTTAAAAATATATATTTGCACTATTCACATAAAAAATAAATATTTATGATAAACTATCCAAAAATCATCTTAAGATAACATCAACGTGTGGAATATAAAAATTATGTTTATTTATTAAAATAGAAATTATAAAATTTTGGAATTTAAATTATAAATAACAAATATAATGAAAACTATTTCATAGAAATAATATTTTTAAAATAATATTTATTCATATTCTTGATTCTAATAAATTAATAATGAAATTGGGGTTAATATATTATTTATATTAATAACTTATTTTATCCATAATATAATTAGATTCTAAAGAATGATAAAAAACTAATTTTTATATGTTTTTAATTATGAATCATAAATAAACCTTATTAGTTATATAGAATAACTAATTTATTTTATCATGTTGTTATCATTTATAATGACCATTATTTTTATTTATTTGTATATTTAATAAATTGCATACATTATTTCATACCCACCAATTCTACAGATTCATTTTAATTATTAGATAACTTTCTATGTCTAGATGTGGTTTTCATGTGAATCTTGTTTTCTAACACATTAGGTTCTAATGGAATATGAATAATTAAAAATATCAATGAATTAAAATTTTATAAAAACATTATTATGTTATGATTTAATTCATTAATATTATGGTATTCATTTGAATTTAAATACCCTCTTTGTTACATCCTCTTTATTTATACCAAATTTTTATGAAGGATTTTGAAATATTATTCTTGTGAACTTTCACATATATATTCATATATCTTGTGATGTTTGAAGTAACTTAGGTCGATTAATACTCATCGAAATCACAAAGCCTATAGGTTTGTCACTTATTTTTACACATTAATATTGGATATATTCTATTTATAATGTGATACTAAAACAGTATGACACCATTGTCCCAGCATTGTGACCTTAAACTATGTTAACCAATCACTAAGGATAACTATATTATTACTGATCCCACCATTATTTTCAGGATTTCATAGAACATTATATATTGACTATATACAACATTATAATAGTATATTTGACCTCACACTATAGAAAAATGTGGAAAATGTTATGCGGCCTTAAACTAAAGAAACATGTGGTCAATGATGTTTGACCCAAAACATCAATAACCACTTATATAAGCACTTTGGCCATAACCTATGTGATACATTAGAAATATCAAATAAAATTTGTAATTTTTTTATCATCTATTCATATTGGTTTAGTTTCACCTATTTTCTAGTACATATATCATCAAATTAGGTTACTTTTTTTCCATCCATAAGTACCTTACAAGTTGGTCCACTTCAATGTCAGAAAAATATCTATGTAAAGCGACACAAAACTCAAACGGATGAAATCCTATAAATGGAGACATAAAAAAAAGGCTGAGTCTCATATATCATAACATAAATCTCATTCAGAATAATTAAAATAACGTGTTTGAAATGAGAGAGGTAAAAACATGTTATTTGGAAGATGAATAAAAGGAGGCCTCAGAAAAATCAGTGTTGGTTCCTACTATGATTCACCATATAAACTTTTTTAAAAATATAGGGGTGAAAATAAAAATAAAAAAAATAATGTTATCCACCATATAATCCAAGAAAATTTTATGATATTATTGCTAGGTCCCATAGCTAAGGAAATAGTAAGAGATTTATTCTTCTCCTAATATATCAATTTAGATACCCATGAAAAATGCATAAAGATGTAATTTTAGAGTGTTTGGTCCCTATCAAAAAAATGGGATACCCATTCCCAAATCTCCACTAGATAATAATCAATAGATTGCGCCACCATTGGGGAAATATGAATGTACTGAATCTAGTGTTATGGTTATGGTTCAATAACATTACCCATTCAAGAGATAGAAATCAGAGAAAATAATTTGACATCTAAATGGGAAACACTTGTGTTTTGGTGATGATTCATATTCCTATACCAATATATGAACAAAACATAGGAGGAAATCATTTAACATATTAATGGACCAAATCTCTTGTAATGGAGAGGATGTATATTTTCATTCTATATGTGGGACACGCCCAAGATGAAATCAATTCACATACTAACGGTTCATCACTAGTTCTATGGTGATTGTGATGTTCCTATACCCATCCATCATCCAAACATGTAAGGAAATTATGTTATATCCGAAAAGACCAACTCATGTGTTGTTGTTATAGTGGTTGTTCTTATAATGATATTTGAGCATTGCTAAGAATGAAATTAGTTCATATTTTAATGTACCAACTCTCATGTTACAGTGATGGATTTAATGCCTATACCCATCCATTTTCCTTGTATAAGAAGAAATAATTTCAAATTTGAATGGAAAAAACTCTACTATAATGATGATATTGTTTATTATTAAACTAGTCTATGTGAAAAAACCTAGAAAAATTAATTTCACATCTGATTGTAGAAACTCTATCACAACCAAGATGGTGTATATGCTTATATCCGTCCATGATCTATTCCTATAATGAAATAATTTAACCGTATAATGGACCAAAAATATTTTTATAAAGATGGTGTATGCCCTTACACTGATATATAAGCTACTCCTAGGAGAAAAGATATTTAAATTGAGTTTTTAGAATCAATGATTTATTTAATACATTCTAGTTCAGTGTCTATATATGATCAATTTATCTCAATTTTATTTTTTAAGGACTCATAAGATATTATCAAGTGAAATTAAATATAATGAAAAGATAGACGGATAAATAAAAATAAAAATAAAAATTCATTTTCATTCGTTTAAAAAAATATAGAATTGAAGAATCCACTGGATAAAGTCTCTATTTATGAATCTAATGAAATAATAATTCCATACATAGAGTCTTAGAGATCCTCAATAAGTTTGCGGGATTCATTAATATTATAGTCAATATCAGATAGCCTTACAAATTCATTTGTATCTAAAAGACTATGACTCTCCACCATTGATTCCACCATCTTCTCTTTGATATGATTATTTTAATAAAGATTTTTTCATTCAACCAGTTTTGTCCTTAAGGAATCAAACTTCGGATACTATTGGTTTATGTGATCATCTCTTTTATTAGCAAGGAATCGATGTACTCATTCTACTCCTGCATTGTGAGTGTTTATTGAGGTGTTGTAGCTAAATTTTTAGTGGAGAATGTTGCTGATTATTATCCTATGAGCAATTCCAATGGAATATCCATGTAATTTTTCAAAAATATAATTCATTAATATTATATATTATTCAATAAATATTCCATACACAAAATAATGACCCACACTAGAATCATTTTGGTATAGTGTCTTTAGAAACATGGACTCATAAAAAATGGTTCATTAGTGAGCTACATAATCTCCCACTATAATATTAATAACTAGTACACTTATTAGATACAATATACATAAAACGGTTCATAAAATCCACATGAATGGAATCATTAGAATGAGTGAGGTCATATTCTTACTAAGACCAAACAAATGAAATACCAATATATCATTAGAATAAGGGTATGGTAAAAAAATATTACAATTATAAAACATACCATTAATATCATAGATGAAAATAATTATTCGTGGAATAAATATTAGAAAATCAAAAGACATGAATAATATTGTAATAATACAATATGAGCATAGAGAACATAAAAATGTGGTAATTTACAAAATTTTGGCACATACATAAGCATAAGAAATCATTACATAATAGTTCATGTAACATTTCATAGAAAATTGTAGTATATATTTTTCAATTCAAAAACCATCATTGTTGTGAATTTTTCACCTAATATTATCATAGTAGATAATGTCCATTCATAATTTGGGTTATCTCTCCATACTAGGGCCATTATTCTCATTGGATAAAAATATTTATCTAATGAATTGAAGGGAGATATAGGTTCCACATACCAAATAATAAAAAGGATACATATGTGGGCCACAATATTACAAGAAACAAGTCATGTAAAATCCCATTAAAAGAAATGTGTTTCATAATCATATCATCCTAACATAACATGTGGAAGGGAAATATGTTTCGTAATAATTTAATCATTTCATCAACGCATAATATGTTGAAAAAATAAAGAGGATTCATAGGAATTGTGTAGTAATAAACATAAATTAACTAGAGAGATAATATGAATTTTTTCCCTATATCATATTTCTAGTAAATCAAAATTAACACCAAACTATTCCAAATTTATGGAAAATTATTTTAAAATAATGAATCACATGGAACATTTCTTAAGGAAAATGTCTATTATTTTAAAATCACATTTTGGAAATTAAAAATTCACAATATATTCTAGAAATAACTATATTGGAATATAAAAAAATTATAAACAAAACGTTAATGAAAACAATTGTCAAGATATCATAAAAATTTGTTCATATTATAAATATTAAAACAAATATTCCTTTAGTTTTTTTAGAAAAGCCTATTAGGTCTTTTTTGAAACAATTCCTGAATAATCAATAAAAAATGGTAATAAAAAATATATAGAAAAATTATAATTAATAAATCATTTGTATAATTTTGAAAACATTTTTGAAAAAATTCCTAGAAAATTTATTTTTGGAAGAAAAGGGGTTTTTGACTAAAGAGAGAAATAATGAAGATTAATATTAAATAAATTGATATTTGAGTAAATAAAAAGATGAAATTGAAGGGAAAAATTTATTCTCAAGAAATTACTATATAAGAACAAAATACATGTGTTTATTGAGAGAGATATTTTAAAATTTCATCATTTAAAGCATAATCTTGAGAAATACTGATAAACGATGAAATTTTAACATAATCCCCTTACCATATTTGAAACATTTAATCATAATAACCATGATATAATAATTTTAAATTGAATTTGTAATATTATGAGAATAAATAAATTCATGATATTACATTTAAAACAGGGTTTATATACACCTCATAAAAGAATATAGGTGTATAACATAACATATGTATCAAAGGTGGAACATTGAGAAATAAATCCCTTACCATAAGTCTCGACTTCATTTATACAGGTTGAAAACTACTTCAAAATAAATATAACAGTGTTATAAATCTATAAAATAAGCATATATTTATTTATCATACCATATATGATTTACTTATGTCCTTTTATAACGATTTTATTAATAATTACATGTTAAACTCATGTACCACGAAACAATTGTATTGTTTTCCATGCATGTTTTCAGATTTTTTTAGCCAACATAATTTGATCCTAGTTCCCTAATATATTTAATATTAATGATGATATAAATATCATAGATACTCAATATATTTATTTATAGTATTCTATAAATTTTATGGATAGGGAATGAAATACACCATTCATAGATATGTTTGGTCGTACGTACACATAAATGTTGTTTTCATTTCACTAACAAACTAAAATAAATAATTTTAAAAAATATATATTCAATTTGATAATATTTTTTTCTCATATATATATATATACACAAACATATATATAAATCACTTGTTTTCATTAAACCCATCATTATTACCTTACATGTAAACCATGAATGAGTCATATTACTTCGCGAGGATGTTTCCTTGTATACACACGGGTGACATTCTTGTATTTCCACAGTGGAAAGTAAGAAGGTAGATGCGATATAAAATTTATATAAGTATAATAATATCATAAATATATTATTTGATAATTTAATCCAAAATTATATTTTTCTCTGAGATGTGGCTATGAAAAAAGAATAAAATCGGTTAATGAGGCAGAAGATTTCAGTACACCAGAATGATGATTTCATAACCCATTTGATAGCAGTATCGATATTTAAAGGTCATGATCCAAACATAAAAACATATAAGTGTATTTAATAAAAAAATTCATTATATCATACTGAATTAATAATAATTCCATGATATAGAGGAAGAATTAAAATAAATTTCTTGGATAGAGATGTTACCACTTATTGGAAAAACTTCTATTGTTTTGTACCAAAATCCTTCCTAGGTTTAAATTTATGGCCAAACTATGGCTTCTAGAATTAGAATAGGGATTTAGAGATGGTATTACATTAGGTAATTTCTGAACTAAATGGGTTTGGAAGTGTGAATATAAGAGGATAATGTGGGGCCTATTACAATTTAGATGAGTGACACAATAGTAATTTTTGAATAGAGAATGGTGTTCCAAAGTTTTTCACATCCCACAAGGACCCACTATGGACCATTATATATCAATAGTCATTCAATGGACAAAATATATACATAAATGGGTTTTGGGTATGTTTATGGTCATTTTTAGCCATATCTTTTTAGATTGACTAATGGTAAACCAAATTTTACCTTGACATCAGTAAGTAAAGACTAATTTTTTCAATTTATAATGGAAAAACATTAAGATGGAATTGTTAAATAATATAAATTACAATGATTCAAAATATTTAATCTATTTTTAAAAAGTATGTTCACATAATTTTAAAATGTTAATTTATAATTAAACTTATAGAGGCGATGAAAATGTAGTTCTTAAATGAGATAATGTTCAAAAGTTTAAGTAGATTTTATATAAAAATTTAACATGAAAATTAATAAAATGACATAAATTATATTAATTTTTATATTATTGATCTAATTATAATTTTGAAAAACATTAATACACAAATTATCCTTATTAATTCGTTAAAATAAAATAATGTTTTCAATAAAAACAACAAATTTCAACTATATATCAAAAAATAAATATTTTCATAAAAATTACAAATAAATTCACCCTAGGATATCATTGAAATAAGTGTTTCATGAATATATTTTATTTTATCAAATCAGTTTTTTTAAATTTGTAAAAGATGAATTATAATATTTAGAAAATCATTTTTTAGAGAAACTTGTATTTTAAAAACATATAATGAAAGTACCCATAATTCAGTACATTAACAAATAGGTTTTGAAAATATTAAACCATTATAAATAATATTTAAAATAGGTTTGTTCCAATAATTTCCAAAAATATATTTTCCAGGTATTAATAGTAATTTTAAAAAAATTATATTAATTTTTTGTTGCATTTTTACAACACATAGTGTTTTTTTTGTAACACGTGATATTGATGAAACTTAATTTATTCCAAAGAAATTCATTAAATCTGAAGATTTTACATTATAACACATTAAAATGAATTTTACCCTTGAAATTATATCAAACTGATATAAACATATGGGGATATATTTGATTCATCATTTCAGTATGTTTTCATATAGATTCATCAAACTAGTGGGTTCACCACACTACCATAAAAATTGTGAGTGGGATTGTTTGGTATAAAATTCTATATTTGGTCCAACATTTATACTATTTATTAATCATTAGAAATATCTTTCTATTGTGGTATAAACTATGAGTTTAGTACATGATGAGTTTCAGTCATGTACTTCATTAAGCGAATGAGAATCATAGAACACATATGTGAGGGGGGTTCTGTTGAAGCACCATCTGATAAGATACTATCATTATATGATAAAGACTTTCAAAGGGATAAATATACCATGATATTTTTTCCCATTACTCAAAATATCATTTCCTTCTTCCACAAAGACTTTCCAAGATATACCTTGTCACTATCATCTATTTCAAAACAACATCACCAATTGATGACATAACTTTTCATCCCACTCAATGAAGCCTCGATGTGTTGATGAAAATCTATTACATTATCTTCCATTTCATTACCTATTTTAGATCTAATTTGATTTCTATATCCAACATCATTCCATATTGGTTGTGCTCAATACATCTTTCAATAGAGGAGATTCTTGGGTAAACATATTAATACTCAAGTGAAATCTACTATTGTATAAAAGAAATGGAAGGTTATGATCTCATCAAACTTTGAAATATCAAGAACAATATCTCAAAAAATCATATATGGTTATAATTGTTTTCTCACAATGAAAATATGAGAGAGGTTGATATGCAGAGTTGAACTTCAACGATGTATCAAGATAATGATGAAGAATTTATTACAACATTAGGGTCTACCACATATCCCGATCAGGCGTATTTAATGTGTTACTCCACACAACATTTACACTTTATTAATTTATATACTATAATGCTAATACAAAGATAAATATTCTATAATATTGATTATGTTTGATGGTTTGTAATGAAATCAACTAAAATCCATATATTGTTATACCATTTCAATTTTTTGGGGATACTAATGATAAATCCCATGATAATTTCTTTAAATTTTAAAATGGGAATGGGTAATTAAGGTAACATACCCTTAGTCTTTGTCTCTCAGAAGTAACATTCTGATAAACCAGGCACAAACAGACAATCATTATGATATTTGTCTTTATGCCATCCTACTATAATTTCCGTTTTAAATCTCTATACATATGCATACCTCTAGGATGTATGTAAAATGATGAACTATGATCTTCCAATAATAAGTCATTATTCAAATAGAGTATGGATGAAACACATAAATGGTTCAGGAAACATATCATTCCACCATGATCAATGTTAAACACTCGAAAATTTCTATCCTTATTTTACATCACTATATCTTCTTTTCGTGCTTCCTTAATATTTACATAAATATAATATTTAACATTCAAATGATAAATATAATCTTTATCCTCTTTATCTATAATTTCGTGATCCATCTGTTGCAAATATAGAAGAATTTGATATTTTTATGTCCAATTCAGGGATAAGCATGTATAATCCTTTTAACTCACCGAATCATCCATCTAGTTTACATTCCCAAGGTGGTAGTGTATTAAGTAACCATAATCTTTATTCATTTCTAACAATAATATCAGGAACATATTCATATACCTTAATTTTAAAATATAAGTTATTATATATATATATCACACTTTTATTTATAACATTAATGGATTCTTATATTTTATCAAAAAATTAATTTAGATAACACTAAATCATGAGTTCGAAAATTTTCCACATGAACCCTCAATTTTGATGGGGCATAATTTATAACCATGATATTATTCATAATAAAACATACCAATACCATCATATATGGATTATTACAGATTAAAAAACCCTTTCCACCATTTTGTAATGTAAAAATGGGTGTGCTGACTAATATTCTCTTTAGTTATATGTTTTTTTCCTCACATTAATCAATTCAAAGGAACTTGGATTTGTTATGTATTAAATCAGTGATTGGATTAGATATACTTATGAAATTACTCATAAAGTATTGATAATATCAAGATAAAACCTAAATTTGATGGATCCTATTTATCAAGGAATGTCTGGGATGACATTTAATATCCTCCTAATTTGGTCGATATTTTTATATTCCCTATCATGAAATTATATGATTGAAATATGAATCAATTTGTAGACAAAATTTTCATTTTTAAATATTGAAAATAGTTTCCCCATCTAAAGGGTCTTTAGTGAAATTATCATGTGATATTCAAGATCTTAATTTCTATTTGAATATATATGCATATAATCTATAATGGCTATATAAACAAATCAAGGGGATCTCAAAAGACTCTATTCATAAATTAGTTGAATATAGTGGAGGAATTGGTAATAATAAACAAAATCACTATATATTTACTATTTCTATACCAAGTACATAATGTTATCTTTGGAATATCCCCCTTACTAACACCTAATTAATGATATATGGAATAATATTTAAAATTGGAAAATTATTGAGCTCTTTATAGTTGATCAAATACTTGATAAGTATTGGTTAATGAATACTTATAATTTATTGTGATCTTTTTAAACTCTCGATAATCAATGAAGAGTCATATCGATACATCATTAATTTTTATAAATTGAATAGGTTCACCCTAAGGATAAACCATTGGATGAATGAATCCATTTTCATGTTTATCCTAGATTTTCTTCTTCAATTACTATATCAAAATCAAGGCCATTTTATAGGGAGTATATGAAATTGTTGTGAGACTATATATGAGTTTTACTAAAAACAAAAAATCATGACTTATTGGAGGACTAGGAATATATTATGGAATGAAGTCAAACAATTCCAACACAAAAGGAATATCATTGAATTTTAGTTTGTCTCAACACTTCTTAGATAAAAACAACTTTTTAATGTGACTGGAAACCCTTACAATGGATGTGATCTCAATCAAATGATCATACATATCATCACATTTATAGATTATCAGTGGAATATTTGGAATATTAAATTTGACTTTAATTCCAGGAAAATTGATTTGTGATTTAGATAGATAAATCAAATATGTTACTAAGTTAAAATCAAATTCAATTATAGGAAGAATGAATCGATTTAAAAGAATCACATTCCCACAAACATCAACTGAGGTGGAATCATATACATAATATGTGATCATCATACCATTAGGGGGGTTCACTATTATTTATACATAGAGTAATATGGGTGGAATGAAGATTCTCTAATTAAATTGTTTAAATGTATAATAATTGTTAGATATACAGTTAACTAAGCCTTTAGTAGTTCTAGACTGGATGGTATGTGTAACTTTCACTACATCATTATCGCACTACTCATCATAAACAATTACTGTGTGAGGGTTTCCATAATGCATCACCTTAATAGGTTTCTGATGTTGATCAAAATACTTAAAATGGATATTTAATCATAGGGTAGAATTAATATTGTTCTCCTTCAATTTATAACACTGGAATGCAGTTGGTTCCTTCTATGCATCTTTCTATCTATTCACATCATTGTAAAACTTATTCCTATCACATAAGAAATCAATTTCTCAATGACCTTCATCCATACACACACAAAATAATCAGTGTCCCCCATAGGAAAATATCTTCCATGTTTCCATCCAGACATCAAGCATAGGGGAATTCTCATATTCTTCTCACCATGCTTTTTAGAGTTTACTTTGAACTCCATAGTCCTTGTCTTGTCAAATTAAACAGATTTATGGGTATCTAAAATCCATATATCAAACTATAGATCACATATAATTATTTCATTATAACATATAAAGACCTTATGGATACTTCTATATAGATATTGTGTTTTAAGACACTAATGAAACAATCAACAATTCATTTACTTTTAATGATAATTCCTGAAGAGTACCACACAATATTTGAAAATTTTTCCTCCAAGGAAATTTGTTTTATCGTCCTTTAGCTAAAATTAAAGGAATTGCTTCTATATTTTTATAAAATGTTTATGATGGAAGTTCTTAAAGAAAAACAATCTCTTAATATAATCCCACTCCATGGATTAAATTTCATCATGATCCAATTTATTTTTTCTGAGGTTCTATCATTGATCATACACGCCTACTAGGTGATAGGTAGACAAAATGAATTTTTTATATTTAAAACAATAGAAAACAAGAAATATATTTTTATTTTACTAATCCATTTATAAGTAAATTTCATATTAGTTATTCCCCTAAGTAATGGTGGATGTTTTCTCATAAAGGGATAGAAATAATGGTGTTACATACTTTTCTTTTTTAGTATGATTCATGAGTGTTAGAATGTTTTATGAGTATTGAAACATGATTTTTTATTTTAAATCCCTTAACTTTTGACTACAGAGGAGGAAAATAATAATCATTATCCATCGCACCCTGTATTAACATGTTAAGTTTAGGTTCAATAAATTGACTAAAACCAAATACCATAGTTTTAGAAACTATAATCATTGTAGGGAATTATATAATCAAGAAACATTAATTAGAGGATTAATAACAATAAGACCTTATTTTTAATCTATGAAAACATAGGTTTATCCTATGTTACTCATAGTCTTGTTCTATTTAAATCATTCATGATTCTTTATAATGAGTTTGGGAATTTCAAAAGAATATACTTTGGGAGTGTAAAACAAGGTGTGTATTAAGGCCCATTGTCATGCACCTGGTGATAATTGAGTATAGCTAATTGCACCCTTTTCATAATTATTACCCCTAACAACCTCTATTCTAGATCCATGTCAACTTATAGTATCTGGATATGTATCCAATACATTGAATCATCCATAGTATTACCCTAATACGTTTCCTTATAGTTCTTAGTAATGTTTTATCATCCTTATTTCCTATTATTTTCTACAACTTTCTCAGATACCAAAAATAAATACCCAAACATCTCAGTTATAAATGTTAAATCTTATTAGAAAAAAAATCAATAAATAACATAATGATAAAAAGCAGAATCATTTAGCTTTCATGCCTTTGAAATGCTGGACAAAAAAACTACTATTCCATAAGTGAGATATTTCATCTACCAATATTTTTTTTTCAAAACTAATACCATTCATAGACACATCATACATAATATCATTCATCATAACCATTGTAAAAGAAACATAATAATGGATGAGATCAGTAAACAAGGGATACATCAACATATCATGGGAATAAGGGTATTTGAACCTGATAATATCATTTCAAAACCATACAATTCATTTCATAGACCATAAACATGAGTTATATAATAAATAATGGCATTTCATAAGAAATTAATCCTTGTAAAATAAAAAAATGTGGACTATGAAAAGATAACAGTTGTAAAAGGCATGAATTTATATCATACAAATAATCAATGAAAATAATTTCCTTGGTATTATAATTTAAATTTACAGGTTTATAACAGTAGGATGGAATTACTCCAAAAAAACATTATAGTTTTCAAGGATCACTCCTCATATTATAATATTATACAATTTACCATAATGGACTGGGTTCACTCTCCATTGTATACCAATTTATCTCATTACATATCAATATTCACCCATTGCATTTGAAGGAGATATTAATATCATACATCACATAATTAAAACCATAAAAATGTGTTCCAAAATATCATAAAACCGCCATCATATTAGAATAATTGGTAATAATAGGGTTTCATAAACATTTATTCACAACATAACATATGGAAAATAAATTGATTTACTAGTTTTTCATTATTTCTTTAAAAAATAACCTAAAGACAAAAGAAGAAGGTTTCTTAATCATAATTCCATTAAAAACAGAAAACATTTAGAGAAATAATTGGAATGGTATCCTTGAATTATATAACCTATAAAAATAAATAACATCAATGGATTATATCTTATATAGAAATTAATTTGGAATAAAAAATTACTTGGAATGTTTCATGATAAAAATAACCATTCAATGAAAATAAATTTTTTCAAATTATAAATTCATAATATATTGTCGAAAAATATTTCCTTAAAAATTAAAATTATATTCTTAATAATTTATATTCAATTCCAATAATTTTCATTAAATTAGTAAATTTAAATTAATATCATACAACAGAAAATAAATTTTCAATTTACATTTTTAGTAAAATCCAGAAGAGCCTTGTTTGGAAAATTAAATGAATATTCCTTTCAAATTATTTTTTAAATATTCTAAAATTATTTAAGATTTATTTAATAGATCATTTTTAGATTCATTAAATCATTTCTGAAAACATTTTTTAAATTTAATATTTTTTAATAAAACCGGTTTACAATCGAAGAGATAAATAAAGATGACTTTTCATTAAACAATTATTTTGAGATATTAAGTATATAAATAAAGGAAAATAAGTAGATAAATTTTATTTTATTGAAATCAATTTAGTATGATAGAATAAATGGGTATTATGAGATATATATGATATAATTTTATCATTGGGTTCATAATCATAAGAAACGATGATAAACGATTATATTATAACAAAAAACCATTACCAATTCGGTAACATTGAATCATAATCCCATTGAAAGAATAGAATTAAATGAAACTTATAATATCATCAGAATAAGAATATTCTTGATATTAAATGTAAATGTGTCTTTATATGTTTCTCATAAGATTATATACGTTACTAACATAACATATGACTATAATAATGAAAATAGAGGAAAAAAATACCTTTCCATATGTCTAAAATTATTTGATACATGTTCAAACCTCAAGTATATTAAATATTTTTTTTATTAATCTTATAAAACAGAATCATATATATATATATATTTCACATCATATATTGTTTAATTATGAACTTTTATTAGTGGTTTGTTATCAATTTGATGTAAATGTTATGTTTTACGAAATAAAGTTATTTTTATATGGGTTTTGAATTGTGTTTTTATCGTCTTAATATAGTAACGGTCCCATCACCACCATAATTTTATAAATGATATAAATAATATATTTAATCCTTATAGATTCATTTATATTATTCCATTGAAGTTATAAAATGAAAATAAAATAAATCGTTCAAAGAGATGGTAGGCTATATTTACTCATGAGTGATAATTACATTTTGTTGAAAGATTTAAATAAAGAAGATAAATTACTATATTAAAATTAAATTATAATATTAAATTCATATAAATCCCATATTTTCATTAAAATAATCCTTATTACATTCTGTGTAATGTGTAAACTTATCACATCACCTTACAAGGTGGTAGTCCACTATATAGAGGAGTGAATTCATTATATTCCCAATGAATGTAATATAATATTATATATGTTATATAATTATAAAATAAGTAAAATAATATCATAAATATCATATATGAAAATATTATCTGATATTTTATACATATATGAGAGGTGGAGATAGAAAACGAATAACTTCGGCTCATGAGGAGGCAGTTTTTTGTACACAAAAATGATGAACTTGTATCCCATTTCATGGATGTGGACATGGTTATAGGTCCATACCATCGTATAAAATAATATTATATTATTAAATATTATGCGTTTATTATTTCATAATTCTTGAATAATAACTGACTAGGTGTAATATGAAGTAATATAAACCCTCGGTTAGTGAAGTTACCGTTTCATTAAACAACTTATTTTGTTTTGAATAAAATTAATTCCTATTAGGTCTTTGTAAAAAATATATGGAATAGAGGATAATTATAGGGAGTTATGTATGTGAATTGGGTAGGTTTTTTCGGAAACAAATTGTTTTTTAAGTGTGAATACAAGAAGAGAATTGGTCTATATTTATAAGTAAAGTTAATGGCACACTTGTAATATTATGAAAATTAAAAGGTCTTCCCATGTTTTATAGTTTCTAGAAGGCTCCAAAATATACCATTACTAATAATTAGGAATTTTATGGTCTAAATACGTACATAAATTAATTTTTTCCATGTTTTGGGTCATTTTCAACATGTATCACTTTAGTTAAACCCCATGTAAACCTAGTTTTATCGAAATAATAGTAAATCATTTTTACTATTTTTACTGCTAAATATGTTCAAAAATTTAGTTTACCTTATCATAAAATATAAAAAGTATTATTAAAAATATATAATCCATTTACCCAAATTCCATCAAATAGTTTGAAAAATATAATTTGAAAGTAAACATGTACACACGACGAGAATGTGGTTTTCCAAAAATAAAATGCTTAGTATTTGAGGTAGTTTTTTTATTAGATTCATTATGAAAATAATTACAACGACTTGAATTTAATTAATATAAATTTAATTTATTGAATAATCGTTTTGTAACTTTTTTAATATATTAAATAACAACCTAAATTATATAAAAAATAAGGTATGTTTTCAACAAAAGCCATTATTTTTCACTATTAATAAAAATATTTATATTTTTTGAAAATTTTAAAAAATTAATCCAAATATAATTTTAAAATTAATATTTCAAAATTTAATTTAATCTAATCATATAAATTTTATAAATGATTCAAAATTTTATTTTCTTATTGTAACCAACATTTATTTTATGGAAAATATTATTTTTGGGACATATAATGAATTTACCAATAATTTAAGTATTTTTTATGAATATTTTCACCTAATATAAACCCATTATGAATAATATTTCAAATGTGTTTTTACTATTAATAGTATCATGTTCAATGTGAAGTTAATAATGGTTATTTAAAAAATAATATTAATCTTTTTTTATGTTTCGTTAAAACATGATGTTGCATGAAACCCAAGCTATCAAAGAAATTATATTCATTAGAAAAATTTATTTCATATAATATCTTGGAATTACACCCATCCTTTATTTTATTCATAGATAATTTCCTTGAGGGTAGGTTATATAGTCTGACATTGGAATCCCCCGCATCATATAAATAATAAGTCACATTAAAGTCGATGTAGACTTATAATCAAATACAATAGAGATGTCTCAAATGTCAAATTACATATAATCATTCATGAATATTTATTATGTCACAATAGGTCCCCCAATGCCCGTGTCATGACTACCCCAAGCCCGCCTTCTATAGGCTAGGGGCTGGTGACTAGCACCGAGAAGGAATATCTCTACAACTTGGAAGGCATTGCCTTTATAACTAGTAAACACACACAACCAAGCACACATCAAGATATGAACACAAAGTAATCTGTATAGTAAAATAGTGTTTGTACAATATTTAATGGGGCTAGAATACAAGCCCAACTGGAATGTACAAGTAAAACTGAAAATAGATCTCATATGAAAACCCGCCAAGGATCCTACCTGAAGGGTAGGTACAAATCCATATTGGTCGTCTTTGCACTGTGTCTCGTCTAAGGTAGACCTCTGTGTAGCCTCCAGTCTCGATACCCTCTTCCTCGATCAACGCTGTCCATTATCTAGACAAGACACAACAAGGGGTAGGCATAACCCGTGTAGCGTTGAGTATAACGATACTCAGTAGGGACCATGTGACCCCGTATGGTCTCCCAGAATCCACCAAGAATAAACCAAAAAGCAAAACTATAATCACAAATCACGAAACCACAGTCAACCATAATTAGCTATATGACCATACAAATACATAAGTTATCAAATATACCCATATCATTCATGAAGAGATACAAGGCCCAACTCTTTAGCCAAAATCTCAATTATTCTATGAATAGAAGAATACCACAAAGGTAACACCACATAGAAGAATAACTCATATGTATTACCACGAGCGTATATACCACCATGGTAACGACTCACAGAAGAATACTACGAAGGTATCACCATGAAGGCAAGTACCAAAAAGGTAACACCACACAAAAGAATACCACAAAGGTATCACCACACAGAAGTTTACCACAAAGGTAAAGAATCAACTCAAACCAAGTATAAAAAAAGTATGGACGTATAGATGATTATCTGTATTTCTATATCATCTTACTTCGTCGAGAAGCTATAATTTTGACACACACCGGATCGAAGATGACCCACATAAGATCTCAAGATGACCCACACATGATCTAGAGATGACCCACACAGGATCAGTATATGCTAACCTACATAGGATTTTTGATCGCCTAACCACACAGGATCCAATAATGACCCACACAGGATCTGAAGATTTTTATTTTCTAGCCAGCCACATGGTTCCCACACTAATTATTCATGATTTCGCGAAGATCCACTCCTCAAGCCATCGGTTGATACTTAAACAACCATGAAGTCTCATGAAGATTTACCCCAATGAACCGCCACATCACAAGGGTCCCAACGTAATAGGTTTCTAATCAATCAGATTTTCGGTCTGTAAGTTATTAGCCTTTTAGTCCCAAGGGCCTGGTTGGATTTGGGATAGATGCATTCTTTCGGTACCACAACTTTATCCAAAACACATGTAGAATAATAACAAAATGATCGTCTCGTTCCAAGGATTCTGGCATTGAAGACGGTTCAACAATAGATGCAGAGATATCAAGATATGGCAAAAAAGTCGTATATAGGTCCACATGGGTCCGAATCTTATCCAAACTGGCCTAGGCCGAACCGATTTGGTTCAGGTCCGACCCGGACTAGATGGGTTGCAGTGGGCCTAGCCCGCTATGTGAAGCCCAGCCTGCTGTCCAACCAGCGATCAGTGTGGACCCTTGTGGTGGGTTCCACCCTAGACGCCACCTGGGAAGGTCCCCCCCCCACCCCCTAGGTCACCCGAACGGCCCGTAGGACATTTAGTTTCGGCCAACCAGGCAGTGCCATATAGTGCTTCCAGGTGGAATGCAGGACCCACTGAAGGTGTCCCACATGGCATGACGAGGCCAGCTGGAATTCTCGGCCATCCATGCATCGGTGCAGACGTGCAACACTCCTTCACCGAGGCAGCTGAGTGCCAGCCGCCCTTTGATCTCCGCTGCGGCCAAGCGGCCATAGTCTCCAATTCTGGTGGCGGAGGCGCACACTGCCGGTTTGTCACATGACCAAGTGGCATGTCAGAAGCTTCTCTACTCCAATGTGGCTGACGGGCGACGACCTCCTCTTCCAATGATGCATACATGCCACCACCCTCTTCACAGCTGGCCAGTGTGTTGGCTGCTGCTTGTTCCCTACCAGAATTGGTCGCTGGCACTGGTCCCCAACGAACATCCCCAGGTCATCGGGGTAGCTTTATTGGCCTGTTCATTGAACTAAAATAAACATTGTGGGTCTCAGGATTTTTGTCTTCGTTCCAAGACCAACGACCTCAGATTCCATTCAACTGTAAGTCTCTCCTGCGAATATCACATCATTCAACGAATTTTCAAAGGGATTGGGGCATGTTAGCTTGGCCCTCACCCTCTTCGTTAGATCGGTAACATGCGGCTTATGAATATTGAATCACAACATGGAATCACAATGAACAAACAAGAACAACCAGATTCAAAACCCCTACCTCGATCGTCTGTTGGATGCGTCATGAGAAAGAAGAGGAAGATGTCGATGGTCTTCGCTCCCGCCACATGCTCCCAATAGGAGCCCGAGTTTGGTCCATGTCGGGGGTTCGTTCTTCATTGGAGAATGTACTTCTGAGTTCTCCAAAGGTCTCCCAAAAACTATGTTTTTCCAATGATTCTGAACCAGTAGGGTAGGATCCAACTTTAATTGAGTTAAGATTATTAATTCAATCAATGTTGGAACATTAATTTGGAGAATTCAAAGGGTTGTCTCATATTAAAAGGGAATTTTGGGTGGTCTCCAACACCACTATTCATATTAGCGGTGGGAGGATATGGGTTTAAAATAAATTATATTTATTTTATTTAATCCTCTACGAAAAACGCAAAAACCAACCTCCACCCTTGATCTACTACAGTTGAGGTGATGGCCTCCTTAAGAAAATATCAGCACTATGAGTTTAATGGTGTCCTCATATTTCAATTCTGAGCACTGGTTCAAAAGATACAGAACGCATTTCAAGTGTTTACTGAACGTACCTAAACAATGTTCAGAAATTCATTCCTGGAATACCGGGCCTCGGAATCACGTTCCGTCAATTTTTGCTGACTCATAATATTTCAATATAATTAAAATATTTACATGAAAAAATCTAAGTCTTTACATTCTCCCCACCTTATGGATTTGTTTCCTCGAATGCCACAACACAAGCTTAAGAAAAAAGTGGGGGTACTGAGCATGAATTTGATCCTCCCTCTCCCATTTTCTCTCCTAGAGGTTCTTGTGCTGCCAACAAACATGCACTAAAGTTATCGATCACCCATGAAGGACTCTCTCCTATCGATTATCAATCTTTACTGGATCCTCTGAAAACATTGCCCCATCGTCGATGCCCACCTCTCCCCAGTCAATGATGTGCGAATGATCGTGCACGTACTTACTCGGTTGGGATACATAAAAAACATCATGCACTTGGTACAACTGAGGGGGAATAGATAAGCGGTATACCACCTCACCAACTCTACTGAGGACCGGAAAGGGTTCGATGATCCTCCAAGATAACTTGATGCCCATGCCAAATCACCGCAATCCTCACCTAGGTGAGACCTGTATAAAGATATGGTCACCATCCTAGAACTCTAGAGGTATCTGTCTCTTATCAGTATAAGATTTCTGCCTGCTCTGTGTAGTCTTCATCCATTCATGGATGATCTGCAACTTCTATGTGGTAGTCCGTACCATATCGTGTCCCATTAGTGATGACTCCCCTAGGTCAGTCTAGCACTGAGGTGATCTGCAAGGTCGACCATACAATTCCTTGAATGGTTCCATACCAATATTGGAGTGATTAGTGTTGTTGTATATGAACTCCACCAAAGGCAAGTGATCCTCCCAGTCGCATTCGAAATCTAGGACAGAATAACGTTTCATGTCCTCAATGGTATGAATGGTCCGCTCTATCTGACCATATATCTAAGGATGGAAGGCAGTACTCAACCTATGTAGTGTCCCGAATGCCTCTTACTACCTCTTCCAAAGATAGGAAGTGAATCATTCATCACGATAAGAGAAAATCGTACATGGAACCCCATGATGCCGCACAATTTCTTATACGTAGAGGCCTCCCATGCCCTCTACATATCTCTAATCTGTGATAGGTAGGTAGTGGTCCTACATGGTTAGTCGCTCAATGATCACCTAGATGGAATCAAGTTCCATGGACGTGTGTGGAATTCCTGTCCCAAAGTCCATGGAAATTCCATCCCACTTCCACAATGGAACCTCTAGTGGCTGAACTACGTATGCTGAAACCTGATATTCTTCATTCACTTGCTGGCATGTGGCACATTGAGAGACAATATCTGCCACTATTTTCATCATTCTCGGCCACCAGTGCTAACTCCGGATGTCCTAGTACATCTCTAACACTCCTGGGAGTACTGCTAGAGTATATTTATGGAGCTCCCTCAACACATACTCTTGTAGAACCAGCCATAGAATAGTACATCCACGGAATAGGACAATGTGCTCCCCTCCTTTAGAAAATCCATCATGTGCATGTCCAGTGGATATCTGAGCTAGTCGAGACTTGTAGTCTGTGTCCCCAAGCTGCGCCTCCCAGACTGGCTGAAGTAGTGGGGGAGTAACTGTCCGAGAGTAAAGATACGTTTCTCCATCTTGATCCATGTAGGATATCCACAATGCGGCTAGCTACTCTGTTGCCTCGCTCATCAACTGTATACCATAACTCATGATGAGTTCATCTGCTACAATGTCCCCTATCCTAAGAGTATAGTTTATCTCGAAGTCCTAGTCCTAGAGGAACTCAAGCCAACATTGTTGTCTTAGGTTTAGGTCCATCAGAGAGAAGATATACCGGAGACTGTTGTTATCAAAGTAGACTGTAATATGTTCGTTGTTCTTGTAATGTCACCACATATTCATGGAGAATACTACTACTGCTAACTCCAGGTCATGGGTAGCATAGTTATGCTCATGATTTCTTAGCTGTCGAGAACGATACACGATCACTGCTCGCTCCTGCATCAAGACACATCCAAGCATGGTTCCTGATGTGTCACAGTAGACTGCATACCCAACGCCCTCCTCCAGCAGTCTCAAGATGTGGGACACTCGTTAGTCTCAGCCTCATCTCCTAGAAACTCTGTTGTCATCTCTATGACCACATGATGGGTTTCCCTTACTGATTCAACAATGATAAGGGTTCCACAACTCTGGAAAAGTCAGGAACAAACTGCCGGTATTAACCGGCCAAACCTAGGAAACTCTGCACCTCCATCATACTCCTAGGTGGGTCCGAACAAGAATTGCTTCTATCTTTGCTAGATTCCCCGAATCTCCATCCCCCCGAGATTACGTGTACCAGAAACTGAACCTATCGGATCCAGAACTGGCACTTCGAGAGCCTACCATAAAGCTTGTTCTCTCAGAGTGTGTCCAGAACTATCTATAGATGATAGGCATGCTCCTACTCTGTGGCTTATTATATCACGATGTCATCGATGAAGACTACCATAATGTGATAAAGGTATGGCTGAAATATCCTGTTCATGAGTCCCATGAACACTGTTGGGGCGTTGGTCATGCTGAATGGCATATCCCAGAACTCATAATGGCCATACTAATATCTAAGGGTCGTCTTCTTCACATCCTCATCTCATACCCTGAGCTGGTGATAGCCTGATTTGAGGTCTATCTTCGAAAACCATCGTGCCCTCTTCATCTAATCAAATTGATCATCAATCCTCAGTAGTGCATTCTTATTTTTCACGGTCACCTAGTTCAGGCACTGATATTATAAATAGAGTCTCAAACTTCAATCTTCTTTCTTGGAAATCAAAATTGGGGCAACCTAAGGAGAAACACTGGGCCTAATGAACTCTTTTCTATGCATGTCGTCAAGCTGTACTCATAGGTCTCGAAGCTCCGTGGGGTCCATCTAATATGATGGTGTAGATATCATTGACATCCCGGGTTTCAATTCGATATAAAATTACAGCTCTCTATGAAGAGGTAGACCCAGAAAATTGCATGAAAAAACATCAGTGTATTGGGCCAAAACTACAGGATAGCTCAGAGTATCATCATCAACTGCTCTGTGGTTAAGTCTAGACAATTGATTTGTGATCACCTACACCCAGCTCGGGTAATTCCATCTTGTGCTGCAAAGCTTCCCTTCTCGCTGGTGAAGGAAAACCTCCTCCCATCCATACGAACACACCACACTTTAGGCCCACTACAGTCAATCTAAACAAGGACTGTGGATAACCAATCCACACCCAAGATGATGTTGCAAGGCCTCAACACCACTACTAGAAGATCCCAGCCGAAGATCTAGCCTCCTAGAGTAATCTCACACTGTCAGCACTAATGTGTAATCATTGAATCCTCTCTCATAGGAGTCTCTAGCAATAAGGATCAAGCCAATGACTAAATCTAAAACTCCGAACTCCAAACGAGTGTCATGGAAATAAAAGAGTGACTAGAACCTATGTCTTTATGTACTATAACTAAGGTGGAGTAGACACAGATCATACCTCGTATCATCTCCAGAGTGTCGTGGTCATAGGCCTCAGCTGCCTGGAGCTGTGCTCGTCCTTGTCCACCTGATCACAGTGGTCAGGGCGGACCACCTAGTGGTGGTGTCATAGAATCTTGAATCGTCGCCCACCACTTGTTGCACGACCTGCTCCTCTACCACATTTTCCTTCTGTCTGCGAACCTCCTAGATCAAATCTTTTCCTATTCCCAATTGATCCTTCAACTGTCTTTTGGTCGTATGTTTGGTGGGTCGGGTAGTCGCGAGCCAAGTGATCCTACCCCAGGACGAGTATCATTGCCTGCTCCTCCCCTGACCTGCTATGTCTTGAGAACCCCACACAATAGAAAATGTATCCTGCGGTTATCCAACTATAGGTCTGGTCCTCTTGGACCACTACCTCATCTATATACTACCAACTACAGATGACCTTGACACGTGTCTTCTGGTGGTGGGTCTTGCTACCAGTGACTATTGAGAAAGGCATCTCTCCACTAAGATTTCTCTCTCTAACACCCCTGCCTGCACCAGGATGGTGAGAGAAATAATCGAAGATCTAATATTCTATCAAATCACCTACTCAATGGTTCACTCTCTAAAGAAAGAGTCCCACATAATGTTAGTGGAGTAGAACGATAGGTTGGTGAACCTCGCTGAATACAGAGCCACGATCATACTGCCTTGCTATAAGTGGGGAAGCTCAAGCATATGCACAGAGTGTAAGGTTGCTGGGACGAACTCTGCCCCAAAAAGTTTCTCAAAGTCTTCCCAGATGAGATTCACCTCGTCATGAACCTAGATCATCAAGCTCCACCCTCTTCTCATTTCTTTCAGAAGAAGACTAGTGGAAAGGATCACCATGAGATCAGGTGGTGTCCATACTAGCCAACAAATTCTAACCAAAGCTTCATGCCAGTCCTCAAGTGCCTGTGGATCCGTCTCTCCCCAGAACCATGGTGGCCTATGGTGCTGGAACTCATAAAACGCGCTCAATCAGCGTGCACCCTCTACTATTGGGGTTGGGTGGCACTGGATTGCCAATGGGTAGTGGTGTTGCTGGTATACCACCCGATGGTACAACTGCCGTAAGGGGTCCTTGTACCGAATCCTCATCACATGATGGACTATCATTGTGCACTCTACTAGGAACCATGGCTTCCTATCTGTGTGGAGGCATCCGGAAAACTAACATGTGAACCACGGTCAATAAGTTATATATGTTGAACTGACACTAGATCTCATAAAGAAAACTTTTTAAAAACACAAACGCAATTAGTGTTTTCATGCACTAAATTAGAAATCAAAAATCAGTGTCCTATTGTATGGATATATTGGCCATTGCACCAACACTAGATTCGCCAAACTGAAAACCAAATTCATCACACTTAACACTAGAGTCACATAGAAAATTTTGGAGTCCTAGTTCTTCGGTAGAACTAAACTCCTCTGATATGAATTTGTCACGACCCATCCCTTGGGGCCCATGCCATTACTACTCGATGCCCGCCTTCCATAGGCTAGGGGCTGGCGGCTAGCTCTAAAATGTATATCCCTAAAACCATGAAGGAATTGATTTTATAACCTATGAACTCACAAAACCAAGAACACAATTAGTTATGAACATAAAGATAACTGTATAGCAAAAAGAAGGTGTACAATATGTAAAGGGGCCAGAATACAAGCCCAAATAGAAAGTACAAGTAAAACTGAAAACATCTCTTGTGAACATCCACCAAGGATCCTACCTAAAGGGTTGGTACAGCATTATAACAATCGTCTATGTTGTATTCCTCGTCTAAGTTCCACCTCATAACATCCTCCAATCGTCGTACCCTCATCCTTGATCAACATTTTCTGTCGTCTGCATAAGACACAGCAAGGTGCGGGCATAGTCCGTGTAGGGGTGAGTATAACGATACTTAGTAGGGACCCCAAACCCCCCTATTGTCTCCCAGAAGCCATCAAGGATAAAACTCTAATAAAAACTGTATTAAAAATTCACGAATCAACATTAAACCCTATCTAGGTATATTCCCATTAATATACCTTTGTTTTCAAGTATACCCATATCATCCATGAGGAGACACAAGGCCCAACTCATTACCCAAAAGCTCAACTATTTCACGAACGAAAGAATACAATTAAGCTAACACCTCAAAGGTGTGTATG
This sequence comes from Viscum album, assembly GCA_963277665.1. NCBI lineage: Eukaryota > Viridiplantae > Streptophyta > Magnoliopsida > Santalales > Viscaceae > Viscum > Viscum album. Next base: position 37,918,015 of record OY728131.1, read on the forward strand.
AAAAACGTAACACCAAACAGAATAATACCATATTGTTATCACCATGATGGTACGTACCACCATGGTATCTCCACAATGTGGAATACCACAAGGTATCACCACGATTATAAGTACCACAAAGGTAATGCCCCACAGAATAATAACACAAAGGTATCACCACACAGAATTATACCACAAAGGTATCACCACAAAAGATGTATACCACAATTGTAAAGGCTCAGCTCCCACCAGATATAAATTAAGTATGTAAGTATAGATGATTAGTTGTTTTGTAAGATCATCTAACTTTGTCGACAAGCTCTGTTGTTAACCCACATAAGATAAAAGATTACCCATAGAGGAACTGAAGATAAACCACACAGGATCTAGATATTATCCACACTAGAATGGTATGCACTGACCCACACAGGATCACTGAGCACTGACCCACATAGGATCTGCAGATGGCCCACACAAGATCTGAAGATTCTTTAAGTACAGCCAGCCACATTGTTCATGAACTAAGCCTTCTTGATTCTGCAAGGTTCTGCTCCTCAAGCCATTGGTCGATAATTCAACTTCCACAATGTCCAAAGATTAATTACTCTAATATAACACCACATCACAAGTGTCCCAATGCAATAGGCAACGCATCAATCGGATGCCCGGTCTGTATGTTATTTGCCTTTTAGTCCCAAGGGCACGATTGCATTCAGGTTCGATCCAACCTGTCTGTACTCTATATTTATCCTAAACTCAAGTGGAGTATACCAAAAGGACCACAATTTTCCACATATTTTAGCATTGTAAAAGGTTCTTCAATCAGACGCAGAGATCACATGTTATGAAAAAAAGCATATTTGGGTCTAGATGGGCCCGGGATTGGTCCGACCTGCCTGGCCAACCCAATCTAGTTCGGGTTGACCCGACTCAATCTGTGTCTGACCCGGACCAGCTGGGCCGCTCTGGTCCCAGCCCGCAGGGTAGTGGTGGGCCCACCCCACAAAGGGCGCGGCCCGACCCAGCCTCCTATGAATGACCTGACCTGCTCTGCACTGCCCGACACGTGCTGGGTGCGGCCCACCATCACGACCCGCTGGGTAGTACACCATCGCTTCCCACTAAGTGGACCTTTGTGATGGGGCCCGCCCTAGCCACCACCCGAGAGGGGAGCCCCCCCCCCCCCCCCCACACCCCCTGGTTACCTGAAATGCCTGTAGGCTATTCGGTTTTGGCTATCCAGGTAGCGCCATGTGGCACCACTGGCTAGAACCCAAGACCCGCCGGAGGGGTCCTTCTCGGCATGATGCGGTCTGCTGGAATGGTCGGATCTCTTTCAGGTGGTGCAGATGCACACCACTCCTCCAACATGGTCGGTCGTGTGTTTTCTACCCTTATATCTCTGCCATTTCCAAGAAGCCACGATCTCCAACACCGAGGGAACAGACGTGCACCGCCACTTTGTGACACAGTCGGAAGACATGTCGGCCACCCCTCTTCTCTTCCGTAACCGATGGGCTACTACCTCTTCTTCTGGGGGCGCAGACACATCGCCTTCCTCCTCAAGTCTAGCCGGTGTGCCGGCCTCCGCATGTGCCTACAGGCACCTGTCACTGGTGAACTTCCTTGGGTCACCGGGAGAGTAAAGGTGGCATGTTCTTTAAACTGAAAGAACTGTATCAGGTCTTGGGATGTTTCCATCATTCTAAGACCTACGCTTCCATTAAACATGATGTATCTCCCACAAAGACCACTTTATTCAATGAATTAACAGAGGGATCATGTCGTGTTATCTTGGCCCACACCCTCGCAATTAGATCGGTAATAGGAGGCTTATAAGGATTGAATCATAATGTGGAATCATGATGACCAAACAAGAACACCCAAATTCAAAACCCCTACCTCGATCGTCCATTGAAGGTGACGTTAGGAATAAGACGAAGACGACGTTGTTTGTGTCTCCTGCAACACACTCCCAATATGAGCTCAAGTGTCGTCCACATCAGGGGTTTTATCTTTATTGGAGAATGTCTTTTTGGTTTCTCCAATACTCTCCCAAAACCTCCCCTTTTCCAAAGATTCCCCAACGAAGAGGTGAGGATCCATATTTAATTGAGTAATGATTATTAATTCAATTAATGTTTCCACATTATTTGGGTGAATTCAAAGGGTTTACTCACATTAAAATAGGATTTCATGTGATCCCCACCAACATGATTCAAATGACAGGTGGGAGGATCTTTGTTAAAAATAAATTATATTTATTTTATTTAATCTTCTATGAAAAACATGAAAAGAAACTTCCACCTTCGACCTACTTCGGTCGATGTGAAGTTCTCCTTATGTGAATACCGGCACAATGAGTTCAACAGTGTCCTTATATTTCAATTCCAAGCACCGGTTCAAATTTTACAAAACTTCATTTGCACGTTTACTAAACATACCTCAAAATAGTTGATAAATTCATTCCCTACACACCGGGCCTCGGAATAAGGCGCTATCAATTTTCATGGGCTCGTAATATTTATTTATAATTAAAAAAATTACATGTTATAATCTGGGTCATTACATATGATATTTATAGTTGAGTACGAAGAGTTCTAATATAGTTTAGAGTCCCTCAATGAAGCTATGTAATTTTGGTGATAAATTTACTAAAGGAAAATACTATATCGATCCATTTTAATCCCATTGGTTCCGAGACATAAATGAACTCTATATTCTCCAATTACTATTTCGTGAAGTGGAAACATTTATTATTAATAAAATAATTTTAATAGTATTTATATAAATTAAATAATAATTTCATGTTATTCAGTTTGTTCTAATGTTAGTGATGGATAATACATATACTCACCCATCTCTGTTGATGTGGTAGTCTCTGGGAGTAGTGTTACTATAATAGGGTGGCACAAAATAGAAACCTATCTAATATGTTCCTCGTCATCAATTGAAATAGAACTCTCGTGGGGAACATGTGTGTTTGTTAAAGGTAGTGGAGTCCTAACCCAAGGATCCTGGTTTGATTCCTCGAAAGGAAACATGCACTATATGCTAAAAAACCTATCGTGGGCCACTCTACATCATTGGGAACATGCCTAAGCCCAAGGGTTAGCCTCTTTAGGCCCTGCTGGGGACCTGGGCGTGCAAGTGGGGATGCCACACTGATACCGCCTTACCCAACAACACAATTAAAAACCTAATAGAAGGATGAGGATATAAAGGGAACAAAAATGTGCGAGATCCCATTGAAGATTTGGGTTTCTTGTCGCTTATCCTATTAGGTTCTTTTTTCCCTCAAAGTAATCCCTTCAATCTTTTATGCATCACACCTATCCTAGTAGCTTAGGCCTGATGGCTCCTCGATGTGGATTTCATTGGTATGGGCACATATCTCTAGTGGCTACTGATAGAGGTGGGCTCGGCTGGTTTGTGCAGTGGCATTGACTGTCTAACAATATCATCATCTGTTAAGGGTTTGGCTTGAAAAATGTGGTTTGGCAGAGCTTGGGCTGCAGTTTCGAGCATACCTCCCTCTAGCAGAGATGGATTCCTTCTTTGTTGAGGGTTGGTGGATCGCAGATCAAGAGGATCTGTCAACGAATGGTTGGAATGGAAAAAGGGGTGATGGTGTGAGTAGGAAATAGTGGATCATGGAGGTAATGCAGTTATGGTGGCTACCTGATTGTTGGCTTGAGATTGGAGTGACACTACAACGGTGAAGACGGAGGGCTACAGTGGCGACCTCAGCAATGCGGGTTTGCAACGATGGTAGACTGAGCCGATGGGAATGCATTTATGGTAGTGTTTTTAGGGTCTATTGTGTGCCTAATTAATAAAGAATCATTATTGGGTTTTATCATTCTTTTCTCTAAAACCATTGACTAAACTCTAGACTATGGGCATGTAATTGGTTATCTCCCTCTTGTCTTTCTGGCTGCTGTAATGGGTTCTAAAGGGGGTTGTAGTGAGTTGATCCCTCTTACCCACCAGGAATGTAATTGGTTTACTCTTACCCAGTTTAAAAAGGGAATTCTATTGTCTTTTTCTTTTTTTAATAAAGGGGCTTGACCCCAACCCTTCTGCTAATAGAAATAGAATAATAAATCACCAATGTGATAGAAACACTAGCTGATATGGTTCCATTTTCATTCAATAGTTTACTCCATAATTCTATAAAAACCACCTCATTATCATTTTATAATGAAATGAATAGGTGGAATGGGTCACTCAATGGACATTAATATTCCTCCTAATGAAGTCACTATATTATTTAAATTTACATTATTAGGTATATCAGTGATTATATGTAGAAAATTGAAGTTAAAATGTAAAAAATTATTATGTAAGCGTGCTCAAATAAAGAATGAAAACATAGATCATTTCAGTTAATATTTAGTGTTTTCTAGAATGTCTTGGAATGATAGGGTGTAGATGTAAAATAAAATAACATTTATCAGCATTGTATCTATGGAGAGAATAATGAACTATAATAAGAGTATCATGGGTCATCATGTGTTGCATAAAATCATAAATATATTTGGTTATCATACCTAAACTATCTCATCTTTTACGTAAATATCATGTGTAATAATGCTTTTCAATGTTTCCCCGACAACATATTTGATTATATTAATAGTATAAAAAATGACAATATCAAAAGATACCTCTTTTTTATTTCTTCATGATGATCCCCTGATAATTAATAGGATGTTTGAGAAACTGATATTATAGTTAATAGACCCTAACATCATCATTCGAATACACACATGTGTGTAACAAAGAAGTAATTCAAGGATTATAAAACATCCCATGGTTGAAATGATATTGACCAGTAAAATTTCACTATTGTCACATTTGAATTGTAATTATATGTGGATCCATGGAGCCTTTATTAATAAAGTAATAGGTGTATGAATGAATGAAATTATCCCCCCCTCTTCTTGTTGTATTACATAATATAGGGAAATTTCATATTCTTTTGGAGGAATAATCTTATAAACAGGTATCAATGAATCATTTGTGGTATATTTGTGAGACATCATTAGATGTGGAACTGTCAACAAACATTAAAAATAGAAATGATAATTTATTTTAGAGTTCATTTCCTATAAAATAAAAATATGGGTATATCCCATAGTTGAGTGACATACATCTTTATAATTTATACATTCATCGCAGTCCTCAAAAGATAAACTATCATTATAAATTAGTCCGGGATCAATATGATTTAAATAAAAAATTAATCACTTAATTTAAATAAAACATCTCGGAAATAGTCACACAACTCAAGGGCCAAAACATTCAATACAATAGATATTAGTTGTATAATTATCTTATTTTACAACACTTGAAAATATTTATCCATGGTTGTGTTCTATGATACCATTTTTAGAAATATCACATGATACAATCATCTCCATGACCTATGGATTGGAAGCATATTAAATGGGTGAGATCAATCAGTCCGTAAATAAAAATACACATCATATATTATTATATCCTAAAATATAGGAGAATGCAATAAATATATAATTGAAAAAATAAAGCCACAAAAGGCCAAAGATAATAATTTTATGACTTGATTAGGGGAAACATAATACCATCGAAATATCATTAATGTACCATAATGTAAATTACAATGATTAAAATATAATATAAATAATCATTAAACAAGTAATTGTGATATAAAAGTTATGAATAATTTATAAATAAGGAACAATTGAGAAAAATATAATATAAATATAAACAACATGAAAATTTAGCACATCCATTAACATATTCATACTTATCATTATTAACCTATGTACTCTAATAATTTTTCACATCTATAATTGTTATTAGATCTAGACACCATCATACTCATCCTTTGTGATCCTAGATACTCATTATCTTATTATAATGTAAATTTTGGAGTAGATTCTACATCTAGTATTATCGTCATTTTTGATCCTAGCTTATCACTAAAAAATTAAAAAATCATGGGTAGATCATAATGTCTTCACAGACACAATTTTTCAACTGAAATTATCACTAACTTATTAACATGTAAAATCTTAATAATATTAAAACATAGTCTCACACAATCTTTGTGAACATAGATACTCCCCATCCTATTCATATAAAAATTATATCTCATAATATATAAAACATTATTGAATAAATTGGGAGAATATATAGGTCCTGGTCATCTAATAAGATACAAATTTGGGTGCTAAAGTAAAATAAAAATTTCATCATCTAATATAGAGCCTATGAAAAAAATATTGGTTTTCCTGGAATAGTTAAAAATAGGACATAACGTGAAAAAAATATAATATTATCACAACTCTTATATTCAAAAAATATATACCATAATAACATATAATGGGTGAAAAAATCAATTCATGAAAAATAAACCTTAGAAGGATAATATAATGGTTTTCGAAAAACCTATTTGAAACGTTGAAGTGAAAATTAATTTTTAAAAAACAATTATGAAGGAAAAGGAAATCTATTTTAAAACATTTTTATTAAATAGTTCAAGAAAAAAACCATAAAATACATAACAGGTTCAGATATAGAAGTTAAAATAAATGTAAAATGTTTACTTTTTATAGATTTTTTCATATTATAAACATAAAAAGGAAAAATAGATTTCAATAGTGGAATTTTTAATAAATTTATTACTTTTACTATTAAAAATAATATTCAAAAATGTATCATAGTAAATTTTATAAATTTATCAAAAGAAAATATTTATAAGAAAATAAAACCTCTTTACATTCAAATCATGTAAAAGAATTTTATCATTTTAAAATATACATTTTATTGAACAAAAAATTTTAACAAAGAGAGGATACTTGGTTTAAAAATAATAAAGAGAAATAAAAGGTTCATTTTAGTGAAATAAATTTTGAGTTTCCACTAGTGAAATAATAACATTACTGGGAATTAAAAACATGAACATGGAAGAAAAATCCATTAAAATTGATGGGAATTATTCTAAAAAAATAATTTTAAAAAATAATATAATAATAATGGAAGAATACATGGGTTTGAATTATAATTTCTCTAGAATATAATTAATCATCAACATAGTTAGATAAATAAATCTTTAAAGATAATATTCAGATAATAGTAATTATGCCCTAAGTAGAATATTTGGGGTCCTAAAAAACCCTTACCACATTCGTAACGTTAGAATCAATAACCCATGAGTGGTATATACAAAACATTAACACAATATATCATGAAATATAAGATAATAATGATAAAATATTATAATAGGTTAGTATTTATAACATGAAAATAGAAACATGATGTATGGATTGAAGTCGTCACAAGGGATTTAATATTGAGACATTAAAACCCTTACATTGTTTCCTACCTTAGTTTATCAAACCATAACCTCCTATCAAAGAACCTTTGAAACAATAATAAAATATTTTATAAAATTACTCAAAAATATTACCCATTTATAATCATTGTTATAATTCATTATCATGAGTATATTAATTAGTTATAACATATTATGGTCATAGAGTGTTAATAAAATTAACTATTTTGTGCGTGTTTATTAAACCTAATATAATAACCCATAATTTGATAACAGGTTAATTATTGAAATATAATTTAATATAATATTAATATATATATAATTTTTTTAAATATTTTTTTCTTTCATTCCATATGTGTTTTGTTAATGTTATATGAAAACCGAATTGAAAACAACGTATTTCAATAATTTTAGACAATGAAAATTTTCATTAATAAAAAGTTAAATATGTTATTTTATTTTTAATAAAAAAATATTAATCTATATTTTATTAATTTTTTTAATAATATTAGATTTAGGTTACCATAGTCATACATAATGAAATTTTAAAGAATTATTCATGTAGATTCTTAAACTGGCCCAAACATGAACCTCCTTTAACAGGATGGGCGAGTATAGTTCAGAAGGTTCCTATTTTGACATAATATAATTATAACAGATTAATAATAATACTTAAATTTTTTAAAATATTAACCATATTTTAATAAATTTAGATAATTTACGAAAATCAAAATGAAATTTTTTTATTTTTCTATGTGATATTCTATATGTACACACGTTTCATGTTCCCATTTCACAATAGGTTATAGGGCGTAAACATGGTTATTAAATTGATATTTCATAATAATAATAATTATATGAGATATATTATATTAATTAATAACTGCAAAAATTAATTTAATCTAAGAAATGTTGTCATAAAAATTAAAATACATCGCTTCATGGAGCTGGTAGTCTGCGCAACGAACTAACAATGTTCTTTTGTTTTTAAAGTATATGGAAATAAATAAATGGAGGTTATCACCATAATATAAAAAATATATAAAAAACATAATTATACTTAATTATTAATATTAATATGTTCATATGATACTTGTAATTTGATGTTTAAGAAAAACAATTGAAGATGAGATAACAATTATGTTGGAGACTTGATATTTACTTGGAATTACCCTTGAAATGAAAGGAATTAGAATAACTATGAATTCATATGAGATTATTTTTGTTGAATAGAGTTATATATATTATAAAATTAAATTAATTTAAGAATTGAATACAATGGTATGATTACTTTTTAAATGGATTAAGTGATCCCTTTTTTATTAGAGAGGAAAATTGCACTTTTATAAATACCCCATGTATTGTTATAATTCATCAATGAATTCCCAAGTCAATGATTCAAAAGTAGTATAATAATTTATTATGGAATGATTATTGATTGATAAAGACTCATAAATATATCTCCAAACATTTTTGAAACACCTTATAATTTTTTTCCATTATATTTTAACATTTTACTCTTTTAATTTTATACTATTTAAATTGTTTTTTACTTAGTGATTTTATGTTTTATTAAAAATAGAACATAATACACATACCTAATATTTTGGTTTGAGGGAAGGAAATTATATATATCATTAATCCAACTAAAATCGTAAATATTATAAAATTAAATTTTAAACTAGGACCGTTAATGTAAAGAAATCCTTTCTATTCAAAAATTACATTTTGACCACAACGAATTCTTAATATTATTTAGTGTTGAATAAGAATAAAATGAGTGTTAATATATATATATATATATTTATATTTATATTTATATAATTCATTTTATATTAATAATTTAAATTATATCAATTTAATTTATTTTATATAAATTCATTAATATGAAATAAATAATAATATCAAAACAATTATTTCACTACTATCATGGTAATTATCACTAATAAAAATATTATAAATTTTATTCCTGAAAAAGAAATTTTCCATATTATATAATATCAAAATTATTATATAAACTATAAAAATAATTCCACTAAATTAAAATTTAATATATATATATATATATATACGGATATTTCTCTTATCATTAGCACACATAAATTGAAAAAAACAATTTTTTGAATAATATTTTAGAAGACTTGATTTAAGATTAAAATAGAATTATCAATTCAAATAACCCTAATGGGATTAAAATAATTAACATTTTTTTAAAAACATTCTCAATAAAATAAATAGAAGACATCATTTCAACTTATTATATTTAATTAAACACAATACTTTGAAAATTGTTTTCATAAAATAAGTATATAAATTTTCAAAATGTTGAGAATTTGTTCATAAATTCCACATACCATTATAAAATGATATTTTATATTAAAAAAAGTATACTGGAAATTGATTTTAAAAAAATATAATTTAGTCATATAATTAAAAAAATTAAATATGAATAAAATTATAAAATTTTTCTTCCTTACAACTCACATAAAAATTTTATATTTTAGAATAATATAAAAATACACTCTAATATTATTTTTTATGAATAACTAAAAAACTAATATAACATTATAAAATTTAAATTATAATTTTTAAAAAAAATTATTTTTTAAATTAAATATATAATATCTCTAAAAAGACTTTTATTGATAATAATATTTCAATATTAACTCATTTTAATTACATACCCATTAAATGAAATAACTATCTATGACATATCATCTTAGTATTTATTATACCTTTTTAGTAATTCCTTATTAATAAATTGTGTTTTTTTAGATAGGGTATAGTGTGTGACACATGTTATATAACATATCAAAAATCATAGGCCATTAAATTATACCCCCTTTAATAAATTGTGTCCTCACAGTTCAAATTATTTCCCACTAATAACAGTAAGAGAGGGTATTATTAACAAATTTATTATTATCAGTTAAATTTCAAATATAACATATAACATAATATCTTAATCTAAATCATCATACATATCTATCCTCATATAACATTGATTGATTATATCCTAATCATATTTTCTTAGGACTATACCATCTCCAAAACTACCTAAGTATCCTTGTCATAATGTACCAGTTACATTTAATATTCATCATAGAATTAATTCTATAGTTAATACTAAAATGTTATTATCCACTAGTTCATATAATCACACAATATACATATAAACCGCAATCCAAAAAATGTGATAAAAATATCTAGAGATTAATTTTCATTGATCCCATGGATATCTATACTATATAACATACATTTTCAAAATAATCAAATCCTTTATTATTTGTGCATTAAACATGAACTAAATCAAAAACATATCTAGACCTTAAATAATTGTTCTTCAATAGTTATCTAAAATGATATACTCTTTCCATAAAATCAATTATAAATGTTATTGATACCGTTTTATATCTGATTTCAACCCATCAACGAAAAACATTTGAGGAAAGGTCTTGGAAATTTTATATAACATTCAATAAATTTTAGAGCATTCCAAAATATCATCGATATATGTCACTTAACAAATTGAAATTTATATGGGAATAAATATTTGTTTTATAATTGGATATATAATCCTCATTATGTTGGGTAATAATAAAAAACTCAAAGTTAATGTTGATGGAGCCACGTTAGGTGCACCAAGTCCAGCTGGATGCGGAGAAGTTTTCTGCATGTTTTGTGGGTTTTTAAGGGATTATTTTATCACTACATTGGCCGTGGCACTACTTTTGATGATGAGTTATGGGCCATGATTCATACGAAAAGGTATGTTGTCCAATTTAACTGGAAATGGATTTGGATTGAATCTGACTCAATGACTGATGTTCATGCACTGAGTACTAGAACGTGGAATGTGCCATGGCATGTGATGCCTTAGTGGATGGAATGTCTTCTCCAAACCAATAAAATACAAATGGTTGTCTATCATGTGCATTGGGAGGCTAATCAGGTTGTTGATACACTTGAAAAAAAGGCTATACTTGACCTTGATATAATTTGGTCTTTCACGGCCCTAGATTATTGTGATCCGATGGTGGAGGCGGATAGATGTGGTGTCTTTCACACTAGATTATATAATAACCCCTTTCATGCCTGACTATTTTATTTTTTATATATTATTTTTGAGGACCGGCTCATGTTGGATCCTAATATTCTTTCTTAAGTAAACTTCCTCATTTAATTGTAAAACATTCTGGTTTTTGGATATATATTGTTACAATTTTCATCAATAGGATCTTATTCTATCAAAATAATAAAACCAATGTTGATATGATAATATCCTAAATAATCCTATTATAAAAAAATGAAAAACCAAACCTAAATTTTTTTATCAAATTAAACCTTTATTCAATCCAATGGCACTTTCATTTCAACTATGTCTAACACGGCAATTCCAATAACTCTCATAGATTTACCTATTTTTCTTTTGTTATTTTATATTAAAATTAATAAATACCTCGTAACATATTTTAATTTTTATGTAATAAACCAAATTATATGCCATATAAGTGACTATTATTGTCAGTATTCATAGGCCAACTTATTGTGCATCAGGAAGATGATAGAGTCAATGCTCAACCAACCCTTTTTTGGGTGATTACTCCATGGTAAATATGTGCCTGTGTAACTAAAAACATGGATTTATTTCTATGGAAAACAATTCCATAAAAATTTACCAATATTTTATAATATCATCCATAACATTGAATCAACTCTAGGGGTTTCACTAAGGATCTATAAACTCATCTATAAAAATACATAAATTAATCTAAAAAATAACTAAAAAATACTCTAATAACAACTAAAGCAACACATGCTTAACATTGATAATATTATACATTAATCAATAGTTTTATATAATACATCAAAAACCCAGGCCCACAACACATGTAACTAAAGGTACTGTTTTGGAGACTAGATACATAATAAACATACATTACCACACCAGAAATATTTTACCCATATTCATGTTTATATGGACCCTTCATATAGATATCACATGATATAATAATCTTCATAACCCGAGAATTATAAATACAAAAATGGGTGAGATCAACCTTTTGTTAAGGGAAAATATATATTATAATGTATTAGATCATAAATATGAAAATGAATATGATAAACATATATGTGAAATAAGAATGAACAAAAATCCAGGAATAATTATCACAAAACCATATGGATCTTTAAAATAAAAATATATATTGTTATGAAACCATAAATTATATATCCATTCATTAAGTAAAGTATAAATTATGAAAAAATAGGTGAGGAAGATATAAAACTGTGATATACGTTAAAAATAAATCCTAATCAGGAAACTTTTTCATAAAAAATAAACCATTATAACTTGTATCCCAATCATACAAATAATATTCCTTATAATTTTAGACCCATGTACTCTTTAATGTGTTCATATGTAAAAATTATAGTAGATATAAAAACCATATACTCACCCTTTGTGAACCTAGATACTCACTAACATGTACACACATAAAATTGTGACTAGAGTTTAATTCCATCAAACTCACCCATTATGAAACTAGAGACTCACTATCCTATTCACACATAAAATTTTTATTTGAGATTAATTCAAACAAAATCATTATTTTTAAACTTTCCTACACTCTAACATGTTTAGACATAAATGTTTTTATAGAGATTTATACTGTAATAATCATCATGTGTGAATCTATCTAATTACTAACCTATTCAGATAATATTTCTATATCATTTGATATATATAGTTTTAAAAATGTATTATAAATATAAACATGTAACTCCCATTTATCATATTATATATTATTGTGACACATTAAAATCAATCATTTATGAATTCATAAAGAACCCATAGAAAAGGAATGAGTTTCTTAAAACATTATAAAACATTACATAACACATACTTATGAAATTATAGAATATCATAACTATCAAATTCAAAAATATATCATATTAAATTCATATATAAAGGTTGATGGAAACATAACATTCTAAAAAATAAACCATAGTGGTTAAATATAAGTGAAAATAAAAAAGTTTTGAAAACCATATCAAGAATATTGACATGTTAAACCCACATTATAAATATTTCCTAATAAAAAAGTCACTGAAATGACAAAATGATATAAAAAGTATTGTTAAAATACATTTAAAAAATTACTTTTATAGAAATATTTAATAATGTAAAAATGGAAAATATATAATTCATTCAATAATAGAAGTGACGATACATTTGAAAATTCTATCTTTAAAAATAATAATTAATAATATAAATTGAAAATGGAATAATGTTTATAAAAATAAAATGTATTGTGGATGATAAAACCTCTATATTTTTAAAGGATGGAAAACCATTTAATACATTTTGAAATAGAAATTGTTTCCAAACACACATCTTTAAAATATTGTGTAATCATTTTTTCAAAATGAATAAAGGGGAATCAAATGATAATTTGAGATAAAAAACTACATTTTCACAAGGTAAATTATAACATAGGTGTGGAGTTAATACATGGAAATTTATGAAAATAGTATAAAATGTAATGGGAATTATTCTTAACAAAAATGCATTTTAGAATGAAAATAGAGTAATAAAGTAAGAGGAATATGGTGTGAAACAACATTTCTATATAAATAAGTTTGAAATAAAACATAAAATAATTACATGTTAAATAAATATATATTTAACTATAATATTACAAGAAGAGTAATTACAACTTAAAGAGATGATTTTCAGTCATGTGAATCCATTACATATTTTTATCTTTTTAATCAAAAACCCAATAGAAGTATAACCTTATTATGATCATTTGATATTATAAAATATAATAGTTTGTTTATATAAAATTATAATATTAATTTATTTATACCATTGAAATGTTAATGTCATGTATAATTTATACTTGTGTCAATGGATACAAATATGAGACAAAGAAACCATTTATTTGTTTCCTTACATAGTTTATCAATGAATAAAACCCTACCAAAAAATATGGATAAAATAATAAAATATTTTATAACATTACTCAAAAATATTTCACTTTTCCAATGCTTATAATAATTCATTATAATGAATACATTATTTTGTTATAGATGTTATGACCATTGGATGTTAATAACATCAATTGTTTTGCATCAGTTTAACAATTTGGATATCATTACCCATAAATTAATACAATGGTAATTATTTATATATAACTTAATACTATATAATATATAAATTAATTTTTTATAAATGTTTTTTATTTCATTTAATTTGTGATTTGGTCACGCTATGTGAAAAATTAGCTGATATAAGTTTATTTTGCTCAATTTATAGATCTAAAAAGTAAAATACATATTATTGTTTTTGAGATAAATATTCCAATAGTTATTTGAATTATATATTATAATAATGTAATTTCTAATTTTCTCATAGTCATCCAAAATTATATTTCTACGGGATTTTCTTGTTGGGTTTTTAACTTATGAAAACATGAACACGCATTAACTCGTTGAGAGAGTGTGGTTAAGGTGGGGTTTCTTGTGATAAAATATAATTTTAAAATAATAATAATATTATTATTTTTAATTTTTTCTATTTTTGAAATATATTTAAATATTTTTATAAAATATTTGAAAATGTAAATTAAATACAAAAAATGTTTCGTTATTGAAATGGTAATCCCTATGTATGCTTGATTATTTTTCTCATTTCACAATGTGTAGGATGTGATGAAGATGGATATGAAATTTAAATTTTATATTTGTAAATATATTATATATATTATATATATTATTAATTTACTTTTTTTAAACAATCCATGAATAGAGGTGATGAAAAATAAATAACATCCAATTTTCTTGAACGTAGTCCACACAATACACTAATGATGATATTTTTTGTTTCTATGTGGATAAAAGTTAATGAATATGTTTTTAACAATAATATATAATATATAAATATATTAACGATACTAAATTCATTATATTATTTTTTTTAATATAATATATGGAATATTTTTATTATTAATAATATCTCAATAAGGATTAAAACAATCTTTATAGAATCCATTTTTTCCAATGGAAATTCCCTTAAAAATTAATTAATTAGCATAAATATCAGTAACCGGTGACTTGATTTTGTGGAATATTATTATATGGAGTGTAAAAGAAATATTTTGAAGGGGGAATTATAATTGGAGGGGTTTTTGTTTTCCCAACTTGGTAAAATACCCTGAGTTGGTGGAGGGGATGAATCTTTGTATGGCCTATTAAAACCATAATCTCTCTAGATCTCAATTTTTTGTTATGAAAATCTATCATATATATCATTCCCTTTTAAAACAATGAATGATAACTAAATAGTGATCATTTAAAAGTTTTAACCTAACAATGATACATCTATGGAGAATACAATAAAAATATATTGGTGTACCATATACTATAATGCTTAATACCAACAGAAGGTAGGGTTTAGAACCACTATCCCTTTTATTTTACACCCATTTATAAAAATAAGTCCCCCTAATCCCTATATGATAACGTGATCTCACATAACCATTAGTAGAAATATCTGGTAGACATTTATGAGTTAAATTACTCTAATCTGTGTCTTTATTATCTTGATTCATCAAACAGATGATAACTAACTTTGTCAAAGACTTGTCTTCTCATAGTGTGTGACCCCTATAAAAAACCCTTTGTGATTCCTCATTATGAAATCTCTTAATAATACTACTATGTGACACTCTTTTTCAATATTCGTATATGAGACCTTCTATAGATCATGTTTATCACTTGACTTCTCTGTAAGACCATTAATAGATTATGCAGACCTTGAGATTCGTCCATAATAATTTCAATGGATCACATGGATCAAGTGATTCCTTAGTAAGACCTTCAATAGATCGCATATATCACTTGACATAAATTAGTAAACCGATCATAAGTTAATACATAACTTCATGAGATACCTTTTTAAGACTCTTTCACAGGATCTTCATTCTAATTTTTAGGATCATGTGATTCCTGTGAAAGAACATATACTTCCCATAATTTATACTATTCATCGTCACAAAATTTCTTCACAAGAACCCTTCACAAAATTCGTCAACTGATCGTGTGAAACACTTTTTTTCAAGATCAGTCAACTTAATTATAAATCATACATGGTTGATAATGTGTAATGATTTATTTATTAGAATAAACCCACTAGATTAACTCAACGAATCAGGTTTATCCATTTCTTCCACCACACTAGAATTTAATATCATTTTCTTTGACTATTATATCCACTAACATCTGTATTTATAACCCAATTTTGAATTCTTATGAGATATATTATTCATTTTGTGATATTTTTATTTAATGTTCCTCTCATGAACTCACCATGAAATCCTTTGATAATCATGCAATGTCTCCACGTGATTCATATTATCTATATGAACTATCCTTTGCAAATCATGCAATGGAATATGTGGATTTACATGACATATCTTTAAGATCCTATCACAATCATAATTGGCATCATATGACTCCTCTTGATCTATTAGAACTTCATGTGAACACAATTTCCCTTCATGTGATCTGTTCTGGCATTTGTGCTACACATTATCAGTACTAACATTCACAATCTGTGAGATCTGCTTCGACATGTTCACTCTCTCTTCATGTGTCTTTTTAAAACCAATCTTCCTAAGTAATATAAAACTAGGTTAACAAACATGATCAACCAATAATCATCGTAGTGATGGATTTTTTCAAATTATATCACATATTGGGTTTTATGAAAATAGATATGATATTCAAGAACTAACTTGTTAAAATTTCTCAAACGAACAAAATTATTTTCTTACTGCATCCCTATATATAGATCATGGAATTTCATTAAAAAAATACAATCAAACCACATTAGTCAGAACTCATCCTTAGAAACATTTGTAATATGAAAATTATATTGATGAATCACATCATCCATCATTCTTTAGTTGGAAACAATATCGATATTAAAAGATAAAAAATATCAGTCTTCAAAATAACTTTTTAAATACTAATATTAACTACTTGTATCATGAATACAAAGGCCATGCATCATCATGATTTTTTCCTTGATAAACCAGAATTATAATAATCATATTTATAACTCTCCCATTTTCATTACCCCCTACAAAATTTTCTTAGTTTATTGAATAAGAAATTTTATCCCCCATTTTCAATACACCATATAGCCAATCATTTGTGGTCTACAACATGATATAGAATAAATTCAAGTATATAGGGAAAACACGCTATAACATAGGGAGAGGAGGACCCATATCCACACTATTCATGTGTAGGGAGTCTACTATCCTCTAAGAGCCTGTTGATTTTCTTTCAAACCCTTCTTTAGGTATTCCCTTTGTCAAAATATCAGAAAAATCCAATTACATTGTTACATACTACAATTTCACCAACCCATAATCTATCTCATTAACTAAAAATTATACATGATTTTCAATGTGTTTTTTCGATTAGTGATGGAATATATTTTTTCTAAGATTTATTTAATGTTAATTATGACAATGTATTCCGATTAGAGACATCACAACAACTCCCATGTCTTTAATCTACTTATTTATCTATAATAATTGAGTAAACCATTTATTAGATGAATTATATTCAAATTGTATGGTTCCTACATCAATAAAACATTTCTTAATCATAAATAAAAAAACCGGGTTTTCCAAAAGAAACAATACCAACAAATGTTAATATTTGATCATCTAGTGAACCATCCCAATCTATATATGCATAAGCCAATTTCTATTAATATGATTTTTAATATATTGTAAATCAATTTCTATTATTACTTTGACATATAGAACTATTAACTCTACATAAATAAGTGGATTGTTTTGGATTATACTATTACCTTGCTGTGTGACATGTGGAAGAAAAAATATAAGGTCTAATTATAGTTAAATACAATAGTCTGCCATTAATTTTTCTAAATTCAATGATGTGGACTGATTTTCTTCCATCACCTCATGATAGATCTATCCAGGTAACCATTATAATTTTAATGTATTTGGAATAATTTATTCCAAATCTTATTAGAATCTCTAAATAATATTTTTATTGGGAAATAATCTCTTCACATATTCCTTAGAATACATATAAACACTGAAAAAATGTTTTCTCTCCAGTCATTGAAATTTAAAATTTTTGTTTCACAAAATTCATTATTTTATTATCACTTCCCATTATTAAACATAAGAAATATTAGGCCATAACCATAAAATATCTCCATCATCCTTTGATTACACCCATTATAAGAAAAAATATTATAATCAACTCCACTATAATGCAAACACATCATCTTAATATACATTATTATAATTAATTGGGTACCTACTTCAACCCATAATGATTCTTCTATAATGGAAATAAATTTTTCTCATCTTCATGGATGAGAAAAAAAATCAATATGTTTAATATTAATTTCTTCTTCTGAAACCCCATTTTTTAATTTTAACCTGAAATCCATCTAGAAAACAACGTAAAATAATTGAAGTATGATGGTAAAAAATAATTGACTCTTCTTCTAACTTATATCAGGTTCAGATGTTTCATCAATTTCGCTACACTAAATATACAAGTATTCTATTAACATAAATATTTCTATTTATCAAATTATTGTAACGTATTCATTAATCTTATTACCAAAACTCAATAGGTCATGATGACATTCTTGTCTATTTATATCGAGACAATATCCCATGTCTAATTATTTATAATTTGGTAAATCACTTCATTTTTCACCTTAATGAAATTATTATCTATTGATGCATAGTCAAAACACTTTGTCTCTAGCTATGATGAAAAATAATAATGATGTTGAGTAATCATATATCTTGTTAGTACTAGTATTATTTTATCCGAAATGATATTTTGATTATCGATTTTGGTTCAATTATTTAGTTTCCTAATGGGATTATTGTACTCATGAACTGAATCTTATTCTATTTTTGTCTCGTGAATTTTCAATGTTATGTTTCTTCTCATATGTTAATAAAAATCCATAATAAAATATTCAGGATTTTCTGATGATTCATTCTACATACCAATATAACATCATCATGGATCTATATTACTTTTCATAATATCTTATTGAAGAATTTATACTATTTTATTTTTATTGATTATCCTTGAAATATCCCCTCATATCCTTGAGTTTCAAACTTATATTATTTCTACTTACTAACATTTAACCAACTACTTCTAAATATTTGAAATAAAAATAATATTGATATATTTCCATACTATAGCATATATGGAGGAATAAATTCCCTTTGATATTATAAATTTATGTTATAAATATTGGATTTTTTCAACATTTCTTCTTTCTAAAACCTCTCTTGATGGACTTTATCAATATGAGTCATTTAGTCCATGTTGTTCATAATACAGTTTCTTCTTTCAACCACTCTATTCTATTTTGGACTTCTTAATTTTGAAACATGGTTCTTTATCCCATGTTTTTCAAGTTAATACTTCACATGTGTTTATTTGAACTCTATTCTATTATCTGTTTAGAACATTTTAATTTATGACATATTACATTTTAAACTTCTATCTGATAAATTATAATACAGTCCTACTCTAACATCCTAGTTAAATAATTAGTAAGAAATTTTAATATTTAATAATATTTTTAAATTAAATATTAATTTTACTTTAAAGGGGATGCAATGATTTTATGGCATACCTGAAACGCAACTATGGGTTTCTTTGATATCTTATGTTGCACACAATGTTGGGTCATACTGAAAAATAATAACATATTATTTTTATTTTAAATAGTAGTAAACGCCTAGCCATTGTAATGGTGGGAATGAACATAACTAACTTAAATATAGTTATACATTTATTTAAAATAATCTAATAAATTCTAGAGCCTTAAAATAATAATAAAAATCTAATTTTAAGCATTAATACTCTAATATTCTTGAAAGGTCGATTTACCACATTTTAATGGAGAAACCTCTTTAAATATAGTTTGGGTCACTTTTATATGTTCTATTTGACAAAATAAATTCTTCTATAAATTCGGGACATCATAAATTTCTTTGAGTAAATTTTTGGTTTTTTCATGAAAAATTTATTTTTTTAATGAATAGTGATGTAATATTGTATTTTAATTCAAAACTGTCATTTAATATAATTTATTTATATTTTCATATTATCTTTATAATTTGTTTTTATGTTTAATTAGATTATATTTTTACCATTATATCAAATGTTGGTCATCAGAATTTATTTCACATTGAAATTTTACATAAACAAATGTCAATCTTTTGAATGTTATTATTTCTTAAAAACATGTTATTTGTTTGGTCAATGGGAATTTATTATGAATTAAATAATTCATATAATATGTTTTAAATTTTTTAAAATATAAATTATTTTTTAATTCCGAATATCAAATATAGATTAGGCAGAATTTTTGGAATTTTTTTGAAAACATCAATTTTTGATGAATAGTGAAACAACTTAGTAGTAGTTAAAAACTGACTTTTCCATTTAAATGAATTTTTACCATTTTTGTGAATTGAATTTTGAAAATATGGAATACATGGTAGTTATTGGTAGGTAGAATTTTTTTCAATAAGATGAAAATAATTTTTGGTAAATAGTATCTTTTGACTTTTATTTACCACGGTTAAAGGTAAATAGGGTAATGCAAGGTAAAAATAATATTATAATAATAAATAATTACCTTAAAATTTTTCCAAACATTATTGGATCAATCATGGGCGACCTTGGGCATCCTTAGGTCTATTTTGGGACCTCATGGTTCCACCTGGGAGTGATAATGACACTTTGGATTAATTAATTTAAAGTAAAGACAAAAATGGCATAAACAAATATCTTTTAATAAATTAATTTTTAAATATAGTTATATAAGTTATAATTTCGACTATAAATATTCATTGGAAAGATAATAAAATTTCCTACATCATTGTATTAGGTTTATAATTTTTAGACATCAAATAAAATAAATTAATTATGACACAATAATGTTGCAGTGTTTACCTCATTAATAAATCATTTAAATAAATAAGATTATAAATATTAAAATAACATCCAAAACATCTCCAATTATTATTGGATGAATCTATTTATACCATGAGTCATATTAAATTCTAAAATAATGATTTTTGGCCTTTATAAACTAAAAATAATTATATAATAAAATAATATTTTTACACTTTCTTGAAGAACCCCTCCTCCCCTATATAAATAGCTCTCACCTCTATCTCATTCCTCACACCTCTCAAGCCCCTTGGCTCGTCCAAACCCTGCCCAAATAAGCTCTAATTATCCATATCATTCACCTATAAGCCTTACCTAAGTCATAAGGAACATCAAGACGACTTTTTGGTTCAAACCAAAGGGTGTTACCCGAATTAAAGGTAACAATTTATCTTAAATTATTTTGTTTTATTTTGTTTTATTTTACTTATTAAAATCCCTAAAATCATTTTATTCCTTTATTTTATAGAAACAACAGTATCCTAAATAAACTAGGATGTTTTTATTAGAAGGAATCGAGCTAAATTTACACACACCTTTATCTAATGGGTGAAGAACATCTTGTTTCTGTGAATGGAAAACTAACACCTCACGAAGCGATGATTATTCGATTATCTCCTACCACCTCTCATGGTGACCATTAATATGGAACTATATTTATATATTATATTTATTATATTTATTTTTTATTTATTAGTCTGTAATTTTTATTTAAAAACATACCATTATACTTTCCAATATGTGTAAACACTATAATTTCATTTGAGGAAGCGCGGATTGCCAGTCACTCAAGGTGATATGCTTCGTTTATGACATACATGGAACATTTAAAAGATATATTTAATGAAATTATGTAACATATATATCATATGATATTATACGATAATTATAATATATGTATGTATTAATATATTTTCATCCCTTTAAATATAAAATATTAAGGAAAGTAGCGTTCATGCGTACGTACGACTTACCATCTCCATGAACAGTGAATTTTATTTCCTAACTCAAAATGATTTGGAATATTAAAAATACATATAAACTCGATATATATGATATATATGATTTTTAAATCATGAATATTATTCTAGATATAATGGAATTTTGACCACATGGACAATTTGTAATTATAACAAGTACTTTTTTTACTAAATTTCCGAACATCGACCAAATGTCTGATATGAACTCAAAAAATTAACTAATTGTTATTTAAAGGTAGTAAGTGATATAAAAGGAATAATAAACAACAATAATTTTATTAAGTAATTATAAATCAACATAAGTTTATTATTCATGAAGAACATGGAACATATGAGTCGTGTCAGACACGAGGGAAGGGATTTCTTATCTCACTTTTATTTCCGTGTGATTTCCATTGATTGCCACTTATTTATTGCATGTGGTGTATTGTGTACTTCCATTTTATTTATAATATCACGATTTTATTTACATTCATGGTATTATTTGATTAAATTTTTGTTTATTAACTCTTGGAAATGAGACTCTATTGAATTACAAGGTGGTAAGGGGTTTTCATCTCACTTTTTATTCCAATGAGAATCATGCTATATTTGCCACTATTTCTTTTTGTGTGGCGTATATACATCCAATGATTGTATTAATAGTGTAAGTACTTTAATTTATTGGTACATACATATGATTCTTCTTTCATATGGTGTAAGTTTCATAAGTTACCAAATAAGTAATAGAAACATTCACCCTATTTTTTTAAAAGATTCTTTTTGTTATGTCTTTTAATTTACGTCTTCATATGTTGGGATATGTTCTTATATATAATTATTTCTGTAAATTTTATGTACATGGGTTGAGATAACATTAATTACTCTCCTCAACTCTTTTTCCTAATTTTAATGTGACGTCGTTAGGCTGTCAAATTTCTGTAAGGTTACTTCTTTACCCAATTTAAATTCTTTGGGTTAAACATCTACATATTCATTATTTTATGATAACAATATGTGTGAATATACTTTAATTTATTTACAATTAATATACACTTATTTTGGTTGTATTATAATTTTCAATATATAAATACGTCATTGATTTATACTTAATCTATAGATACCATATTTATAAGGGATTTCACCTCAATTTACATTCCATTTAGACATCAATGTTGTGATGAACCAATTCACTCTTATTTGGTGTATATATTGTCCTTTAGCATATTATATGATGAATCCCTTTATTCTCATGATATTATAATGTTCTGATTAAATGTTATTCCTCAATTATTTGTATTCAGGTATCTCTCATTTTATTAAAAAATATTTAACTAAAGTATCATTTTAAATGTTTTAATGATGTATTCTTCTAAATATTTATCGTTAATTTAAATGTCTTAAAAATTATTTTAAGGATTTATTTATATTGATATTAATGGTTTAAAAAGTAAATTTCTTTTAGAGCTTTAATGTGTTATTGGACACTTTGATTCAAAAATATCTTTACATATATTGGTGGTTCCATGTTAAACCTAGGGAGGGTGAGCCCGAGAGAGCTCCCTAATGTATTAGGTAACGTTACAGAGGTAAACATGATATTTCTCCTAAGAGATTTAGGGAATATTCTATGATGGGTATTCAATGTGTTACTCCCTATATAGTTGTGATAGCTACAATGTTTGTTGGATATGGATGTCATAATCTACCTTTATGATTTATGATTCCTCTGTGTTATTCATAAATCTTATGATATCATGAGGTATGTTATGATTGAAAAGTATGGTTTCTTTGATTTGTATTTATTAATGGGATAATATTTTCCTTCTTTATTTTATAACCCTTACTGATATTTTTATGTATATCCCATTTTTTTGAAATGTTTTTCACAATGTATAAGGAAGGGTAAGAGAAAGGAAGTATTCGAGATGATTTATATCAAGAAAAGTACTCTTGTTTTATTTAAGGAGTTTTATCTTTGTGAAATATTTGGTTAGAGTAGAAGTGTCTACTTTTTAATTTTTGAGATGTAATGTAAATGTTATGGACTAATTATAAAAAACTCTAAACCTGAAAATATCTTTAATGTGAATTCTAAACTTAACTCAAGAATATGTAATGTTTAATGTCAGGTCCTTGTACCTACAGCTCATACATTTCGGTGATACTTGAAACACATGTAATTATTTTGAAATATTCATTAAAAAATATATAACTTCACATCAATAGATCTTGGTGAGATAAGTACACACAAATGAATGTGGATCAGGTGAAGGAGTCTCATTAAACATTGATCATTCACCTTATATGTCTTTCCATTAATATACCCTTATTGGAAAGCATCACAAGTATGAGTACCATCACATGATTACTTAGGGAGATGATGAGTAGACTCATATTTCCTAAAAATATTCAGAGTTATTTGGCTCATTTTGGAAAAATATATATTCCATAACCTATTCTATTCTACTTAGGACAGAAAGTTCGAGTCTTCTTATCGAGTAAAAAGATAGAGATTCTACTTAGTGTGATTTCCTTCAGAACAACTATACTAAAATTTCCCATGATATATAATATTTTGAATATCTAATATATTGTACCAATTAAAAAAATTTACCAATAGAAAATTATAACTAAGGACATAAACAAACAATGAAAATCTGTATCTCATATATTTTATCCCAAACATGGATTTACCAGATCTAATTAACATAATACATATAAATCATCCATAACATTTTCTTTTTTACATGATCCCTACCACCAGAACATTATTCCATATCATATGGATGTTATATAATATATCAATGATCCATATTCGATCATGATCCAATACTTTTAAGTTAATATGTGAAACTAGTACTTTCTCATACCATTTATTTTTGATACATTTCGTTCACTTCCAACTTTAGGTTGAATGATATTAATGATCATTCTAATTTTATATTTGTAAAACATAATCTTGAAAAGAAGAAAAGTAATTTTTCATCCTAATCTCCTTTAATTACCCGTACTACATTAAATTACATCAATTCTATTACAAAACATTCCTTTACAATATTGATTGGAAATATATATCATTTTTTCATAATCATTCACATTAAAAAAATTATCGGCAAATGCATCATTGAAATACCGAACACTGTTCGAAAACCTCCATTTCTCTTATTATATTTTATTCTTCATGGATATTGAATATTCATTTTGAGTTCAACCCATAATTCCAATGTAGTATCCAATAATATATGGTTTATAACTCTGCATCATTATTGATCCACTGATTGTACCATGGGATACATGAATCTTATGATTCTTATTCAAACCCAATAAAATCATCAACATTGTTTGTGGTAGATTGTGGTATGAATTAAACCATTACTACATTCTATTTGTGATAAATTACCTTACCATCTATATCAATATGTTGAATCATTTTACTATATGGATATTCCATTGAATATTTTTTGGACCTATAGATTTAAATTTTCAAATTTTTGTGTATGGTTTGACCTTATTTCCATATTTCAAATTAGTATCCAATCATTTTTCATGATTTATTTACCTTTTATAATTTGGTGATAGCTTCCTCGTCATTTATTTTGATATTTTTAATACAATAATTTATTTTTTAACCAGACTATCAATAAATGTGCTATGTTCTTATACCATTAGGATTTACTCAAGGAATTCCACTAAGATTCTTATATTTTTTTTGAATTTGGTCATTTTAAAATTGTACCTTAATATAAGAAATTTCTACTTACTTCTGATACATATAATGATTGTAATCATTAACCACAATATTTTGTTTCTTTTATTAGGCTCTCTGAAAATGAATCTCACTATGAGATAAATCTGTTTCATCTTTGACAACCTCTATTCATTTTAATCCCTCTTAATAATTTTCACTAACCTCCCTTGATTGTGAATTTCCAATTATATCCACCTTTTAATTTACATTATGATCTTTTTTATCCTTTATCTCCATTACCTTTGATTCATATATATTGTTATCATCTTATGATAGAGGATCCCTCTTTTTAATAATTTTTAAGAAATATTTTTCTAACCCTTACACTAGTAAAATACATATTCATATGTGTTTTATCAAAATAATCATCATAATCTTTATGATTATTGGGATAATTTTCTATAATGTGTCTTAACCTTTTAGTGTAAAAGAATGTGAGGGGATTTTTTTCATTTAATCTTTACATTTACTCTCTAAATATGTGAGAAAACGAATGTCCTTATGTCATCTAGAACTTGTTCAAAAATACTTATTCTATAGTTAGTTTTCTTATAGAATTGAATTACACTTCATTTGAATTACCTTTTTTCATAGAATCATTATCATCTTTTCTCATCTTATATGTGAAAAGAGTAATGGGAAACTACCCACTGTCAACTCTTTTTGATCATTATATTCTAAAATAGAAAATTTTTAAGTCAAATTATGTGGAAGTATTCATAGGATGTGATTAAAAATATTAAAATCATCTAAAATCTCTCTAATACCTCACATATCTTCCACAACAACATTTACCTAGTCAAAGAATGCATTAATGGACTCAAAGGGTTGATTCCTCATGTCCTCATATTTCTACCATAGATCATAGAATTTAGATTATTATTATGTTTTATTATATTCATATATATTTAATATGTTTTCCAACCTAACAGGTTATGATTTACATTACATCACTTTCATGTTGATTTCATTGGATAAGGCTCCCCTAGGAAATTGATTCCTCTAAAATCATAATCCAACTTCATTTGATCAACTTTTAATAATGTTATAGTATTCACACTAGTTAAAATTCCATAAATAATATCTATATGCACATCATACACAAGGGTAAAATGTAGTGTTGTATATATTTCATCCATATATCAAATTTTTTCCCTCAAATATCAGAATCCATTGTTAATTAACAAATTCCATCACTTCATCTAAGAGAGAAACCGTGAGTTAAACCCTTCCCTTTGATATAATTTATTATCCCAACATGGTATAATTCAATGATAGTGGGTTAAAATATGGAATGGTAGATTAATACAACTATATTTATATATCTTACTTCATTTTTTAGAAGAAAATATTTTTCTGACATTCATGTTGCATAGAATGAATTAGAATTAACACATTCATAGGGAACAACAAATTTACATTGTCTAGACTCACTAGGATATGAAAAATGAGTATACAATGACAATTTGTTGATGTACTAAAACCAATTATGATTTCTGAAAATGCATAGTATGTGGTTTAGTCAATATCCATCCTTGATTAAAAAAAATTACAATTAGAGAGATCTATACTATCTCTCTTTTATATTAAACTCACTTCTCCTCTAGTATAAAAATTTAAAAATTAGTTCTTTGTTTAGTCAAACTCATGTGTTTCATTATAATATTTCCTTATAAACAATATGAAAACCAAATTTTCACAAGAAAATTCACCTTGGAATGATTGTGCCATAAAAAACATTGTAAACAATTCTTATATATGAGTTCTCTCTATAAGAATCCTCTCTGAGGCTCCTTTGTGAGACTCCTCCATGAGACCTTCAACTGATGATGCATATTATTTGATTCAACTATGACAAATTCAAATGAATCTGATGATCAAGTTACATTAATACATGACATTAAGTAGATAACGTTGATCATTTCATTCTTCTGTAAGAACATTAACATATCTCGCATATCAGATGACATCATTAGGTCGTCCTATAAATAACTCACACATCACCTCACAATACACATTCACAATATTCCTTCACAATATATTACTTTTTAATAAATTTCTTTTGTTATTCCAATTAATTTCTCTAAAATGGTCAACACAAAATACATTTATTCAACATAGAATATACTCAGGACACCCTTTCGTACGATCATTCAATTGATCAACTGAACAATTTTTATCTAGATCAATCAACTTCACCAGACGACATACATTATTATAAGTGGGTAATGAGGTATTTAATGGACCAAATATACTAGTTTAACTCAACATATCATGTTTAACCATTTAATATATACCATATCAATTAATATCACATGAATTTCATTATAACATTTCATGATCAAAATTAATTCATCTGATGTTAAGCTTTATTGTCATCTAGTGCTTCACGTGATCCCATCATGTGATCTAATTTCAACAAAAGGTTCTTAAAATTATCCCATTATGTAATTCAATGAATACTATAGGGTTAGTGGAATTTTATTCGCTTGATTTATTATGTCCTATGTGTAAGAATCCTTTTCTTATTCTTGAGGTATTCGTTTCTTCTTTTTGTCTTTTCCTAAAGTGTTTTTGAGAAAATAAGGAAAATGGGGGAAATTCATAAATTTTGTGACTAAACGCCATGTACATTTCCACACACCAGGTACTTTGGCCGTGTTGGATGAGTACACAGGGTGTGTAGCCATGTCGATGAGAAGGGGTGTAAAAACTATCTACACGCCATGTAGTGGGTATTTACACACCATGTAGTCAGTCGACGGGAAAACAGTAAGGTGGTGTCCTACTGAGCGGCAGTATACGTTGTGTACCCATGTTTTACATGTCGTGTACTCATGTCGATAGATGAATAGTGCCACGCTGGCGAGAAGCCGTAGAAGGAACAATTAAAAATGAAAAGTACACACCGTGTACATGAGAAGTACATTGTGTGTAGTTTGTTTTTTCGCATAAAATGGGCTATAGCCAACCTTGTTCATAGGTAAGCCTTAGAACCGGAGGAAGGAGTCTAGAGAGAGGGATAGACCTTCGAGGAGCTCTAGATCGAGTACCAAGAATCCATTTTATGCACCGTATATCTCCCTAGAACCGCACGGTTGAGTTCTTCCTCCTCCTGGCATAGTTCTTACCAATTATTTCCCTAGGAAATGTTATTTTAGTTTGAACGAGGTTTTCTTTCACCTCAGATCTGAGTCATTCTTGGATGATTCAAGGATCGTCGTTCACATATACCGATCAGGGGCATTTAAGGTAGGTGGATTTGTGCTTAAATTCCAACTGTTGTGCGTTTGTGTGTATCGTTGTGCCATGAACCCATGTTGGGGTGTCGTGTGGCTGAGGCCTTGTCTGTATAAGGGAAAGGGTCCCTATACAGTTACTTGATTGCTGCTGAGGAGTAGGGGAGCATGGGACCGGGCTTATGCTCGCGATGCTACCGGCTGTTTTGTTTTTTTTTCTATACACTATATTGTACTATATTGTATTATTGTGTAACATGTTCTAGATATTTTCTTAGAACATAGGACATGTTGCATCATTATCTATATAAATGTTGGTTATCTTTTACTGCAGTTGTTTATATAAAATGTGTATGGTTTATTACTTCCACTGTTGTTGTATGCTTTTTATTTTATTCTGATGCGCTACACTTTGACAAATGAGGTCATAGTTTCCCCACTATCAGACATGGGCCCTCGCTGCTAGTCTGTAGCCTCTGGCATTTGGGTAAATGCGCTTGAGGTCATGTGACCAATTGGGTTCGGGGCACCCGTTGAGTGGCACCTGGATCCGGGACATTACAAAGTGGTATGAGAGGAGTTCTTTTCTTTGACATACTGTTTGGAGCCTTAGTCAGGGATATGACAGAAATGGTTGTTGGTAATAAGTTGTGACCAGGAGTAGCTATCCCGTGTACAGGGAAAATCCAGTCTGCCTCGTATTTTTGCAATTTTTTTGATTTTGAAAATTTTACAGTTGATTTGATTTACACCGATGGGTGACACACTTTTGATTATGCTGTTATATATTATCCCTGGGTTCTATTTAGTTGAAACCCGATGAGATGATGGTATGCCATCTCCTGCATCATTTAGGCACATTCTAGAAATCACATGCCATGCATAGTTCCATGGCATGTGGGCGCATTAGAAAATTGCATGTTGTTGTGATAGTTGTTGTGCTAGAAAAAGCATGTTGTTGTGATAGCATCTTAATATATAACTGATGTGTGATAGTGTATTTTTGTGTGAGTCTGATGATTCAATGGACACCAAACATTGGTTTTTGGGGAGTATAGGCCCTCATTGACCGCAATTTGGTGGACCATTAACTGTTTATCTTATTATAACACATATACGATTCCAAAGTTTGATTCATGGGGATTATGGGACCTCATGGATCGGAATTTGGAACTTAGGTGTTGTTTTCAATATTTTCTGGGTTTCGGAGTAGTTTTAGAGGCTTACTGTTCGAAAAACCCAGGATACATGCCATGTAGTTCCTCGGACTCACGTAGTGTGTTCTTCTATTCGGGAAAAAATGAAAACTTTTTTGAGTACACACCATGTAACCTAAGTACACACCATGTTGTCTCTTTCAGTGTCATAGACCATGTGGGTAGGGACACGGGGAAGGGAAATGCTTGGTGAAAACACACCGTGTACCAGATGTACATGCCGTGTAGTGTTGACCTGGAGTCCTCCCATGTAACTAAAAACACGGATGGAGGATACCTTAATACATACAATCGTGTCCACTATGGAACACACCATCTAGTCTGACCTGGGATCCGGCCGTGTAACTAACAACACGGGTTGGTGAAATCCTTTCGTGTACACGTCGTGTGTATATAGAACATTCCATGTAGTGTGAGCCGTGTATCTGGCCGTGTAACTAACAACAAGGGTCAGTGAAGCTTGTCTAGTACACACCGTGTACCTATGGGACATTCCATGTAGTCTTGTCTGAAGACAGACTGTGTGGTCATAGCTACTTGGCTGGGGAAATGGGGTGGTGTACATGCCGTGTGTGGGTGTCACACGCCATGTAGTATCAACCAGAGTAGTCGGCCCTATCACAAATGACACGGGCAGTTGTAATTTACACCCTACATGGCGTGTAGAGTATATACACTCCATGTAGTTTTGTTTAAACGGGAGTCGTGTGGCTTAGCCATGTAGAAGGACCCGGGAGGGGGAATAGAAGTCATAAGCACGACTTGTAGTCATTATACACACTGTGTAGTCCTGTTTTGAAAATATGGAAATGCCTTCTTCCTCATGTTCCCTTTTTGGTCCCTTCATTTTCAGTCATTGATAATCTAGATCTATGTTGTGTGTTTGAACTTGTATAGTCATTGTTCGCCAAGATAGCGTTAATTATTATACTCCAGAGATAGTGGACCATGGGCTACCAGTGGATCCACCAGCAGATCCATATGAGTAGCAAGCCGTTATACCAGACACAGGCATAGAGGGGCAGTTCCGTGAAGGCTTTATGCGGTTCCTGCAGACCTTTCAGGGAGCACCGCCGGCTGCCACATATATGGCTGAGCTGATTCTTATATTCCAATAGCAGCATCTGCCTACGTTCTCAGGGGATAGTGGAACATAGGCTATGGAGTCATGGATGTGGTCTATGCATACTATTTTCGAGCATCTTGAGACGCCTCCATGGCAGAGGGTCAATCTCGCGACTTATATGTTCCGTGATTCCTCCAAGAGGTGGCAGGATGTTACCACCCAGTTAGAGCATCACAGATACATGGTGTGGGAAGATTTTTAGTCAGTATTCTATGACTTATTCTTACCAGAGACGCTAAGGGTAGAGAGATTTCGAGTGTTCATGAATCTACAACAGAGCGCTATATTGGTAATGGATTATTCTGCTCGCTTCACCGAGATTCAGCGTTTTGCACCCATTCTTGTGGGTGATCAGAAGTTGAGAGCCAGACTCTTTGAGGATGGTATTAGATATGAAATCTGAGCACCGGTGAATGTTTTCAGGTTTCCTACAATAAATTCTATTGTGAAAAAGGCGCTGATTACCGAGATGAACCTTTTGATAATCTAATGGTGTGGGCTATGGTGGTTTAGCCCCATTTTCTGGTACTATTTCTACCTAGAAAAGGAAGCGACAGATGAGTTTCTCTCATGGTGACAGTACTAGCTTGGATATTACTTTAGGTGGCCCGGTCAGGTGCTACCGGTGCGGTAGAGAGTGGCACAAGAGACCTCAGTGTCCATGAGACCCAGTGGAGTGTCGAGATTGCGGCAAGATGGGTCATCTGCAGCACTTTTGTAGGGTGTTTCGACTAGTGGATAATAAGATGGGTTTTGTGCCGACTCTATGTGTGGGAGCAGGACTAGTGGCTTCTTACCAATTGGGAACTGGAATACGTCAGGGCATGCAGGCAGAGATGGTGGTCATGGCCATGGTAGCCAGATGTCAGGATCTCAGAGGCAGTAGGGCGGGACAGCTCAGGGTGGCTAGGCTGTGTCGCAGGGCCGCAACACTGGGCATGCATATGTACTGAAACAAACCCAAAAGGATAAGGATCCTGGACCTTCTACTATCATAGGTACTATTCTAGTAGATTCTGTCTTATCTTCAGTACTTTTTGATATGGGTGCTAAGCATAGTTTCATATATGTACCCATTATGGAGAGGCTTGGGCTCTGTGTTTCTTGTTCTTCTATTGATATGATGCTAGACACTCCGTTGGGAGCTAGAACGACTAGTGTTCGTCAGTTCAAGGAGTTCCCCCATCAGGATTATGGGTTTCAATTCATTTGGGACCTCTATGTCTTTAAGATGACGAGCTATGATGTCATTCTCGGGATGGACTAGTTGGTTCCCTTTCGAGCCTTTGTAGATTGCTATCGTCGAATGGTGAGTTTCACATCACCAAAGGGCGGATAGTTTCTATACAAAGGTAAATGGGATGTTCAGGCAGGTCGATCTGGACCAGAGCATCATGGGCGAGGTGGAGTCACATCCCAGATTGCGAGTTTATATCTGGATGATCATGGGACTTGTCAGATGGAATTCCCCCTAGTGATTGATCATTTCAAGGATGTCTTCCCAGATGAATTTTGAGTTCTGCCTCTAGAGCATGAGGTGGATTTCCTTATTGATTTTGTGCTAGGAGCAGCACCGGTGTCCATTCCTCCTTATAGAATGGCCACACTTGAGTTTCAGGAGCTCAAGAGGTAGTTAGAGGAGTTACATGAAAAGGGTTTCATCTGACCCAATACTTCTCCTTGGGGTTCGCCGGTCTACTTTGCGAAAAAGGCGGACGGTACCCTCATACTCTGTGTGTATTATCGAAAGTTGAACCAGTTGACGGTCAGGAACTGATATCCCTTGCCGTGGATTGATAATCTTTTTGATCAACTTCCTTGAGCACGAGTGTTCTCGAAGAGTGACCAGAGGTCAGGATATCATCAGCTATTCATGAAACCATAAGATATACTACTTGTAGCTTTTCGGAGTAGATATGGTCTGTACGAGTACTTGGTTATGCTGTTTGAAATCACAAATGCGTCAGCAGTTTTCATGGCTATGATTAATCGTGTGTTCCATCCAAAACTAGATTCTTTTGTGGTAGTATTCATGGACGACATCATAGTGAACTCTCACACTCGACACGACCATGCCACCCATCTTGAGACCGTATTAAGTACACTGATAGAGAATTAGATATATGCTAAGCTCTCAAAGTGCCAATTTTGGATGGACCCGATCAATTCCTGGGTCATATCATCTCAGAGGAAAGAGTTTGCAGTAGACCTAGAGAAGGTGAGAGAAGTAGTTTATTAGGAGAAGCCTCAGAACGTGTTTTAGATACGATGTTTCTTGGGATGGATGGTTACTACAGACGCTTCATACATGACTTCTCCCGCTTAGCAGCACCGTTTATGGGTTTGACTAAGAAGGGTGTGATGTTCGTTTGGTCAGAAGCTTCTGAGGCTGCCTTTTAGGTCTTGAAAGGAAGGTTGATATCAGCACCAGTCCTGATACTCCAAGAGCATAGAAAGAGATATACATTTTAGTGTGATGAATCAGGTATTGGACTTGGAGAAGTGTTGATGCAGGGCGATCGAGTTGTTGCGTAAGGGTCTATGCAGTTGAGTCCACATCAGATAAATTACCCGACGCATGACCTCGAGTTAGATGCACTTGTTCATGAATTGCGATGATGAAGACATTATCTCATGGGATAGCATTTTTTGGTTTTCACAGACCAAAAAAGTCTCAAGTATATCTTTACTCAGTGTTACAGAAATCTGAGACAGATAAAGTGGGCTGAATACCTTCAATCCTTCGATTTTGATCATTCTTATACACCTGGAAAAGGTAATGCGGTAGCTAGTTCACTGAGCAGGATGACTCAGATACAAGCTGTGCAGGAGGCCAGTGATGAGTGGCAGCTTGTGGATTTATTCTCTGAGATGTATCTAGAGGTACACGATAGTCATGGGAAGACTTATCTATCATCTTTAGATATGACTTCTACCCTCCTAGATATAGTGAGGATGAGACATATATCGGATCCGGATGGCGTAGTTCTATGGGAGTCAGTGGAAAGTGGGGACCCTCCTCCTGGTTAGATGATAGGCGATGATGAAGTTCTGTGTTTCCATTGATGAGTGTGTGTTTCAGGGGATATGCACGAGGAGTTGATGCGGGTGTTTCAGGCTCTAGCTTGGGCAGTTCATCATGGGGTTACCAAGATGTATCGAGACATGAGATGTTAGTAATGGTGGCTGGGTATGAAGAGGTATGTAGATAGTTTTGTTAGGAGGTGTTCCACCTATCAGTAGGTGAAGGCAGAGCATCAGATGTCATTCGGACAATTACAACAGTTACCCATTCCAGAGTGAAATGGGATAATGTCGCGATGGACTTCATGATTGGGTTGCTGAAGTCACCACGAGGCAATGATGTCATGAAGGTTTTTGTGGAAAGACTCACAATGGTAGCTCAATTTTTTCCGGTCAGGGAGACCTTCGGAGTTGACAAGGTCATGAAGTTGTATATCCGATAGATAATACATCTTCATGGGGTCCCTCGTTCAATAATTTCAGAGAGGGATGCCCATTTTACGTCTCGTTTATAGAAGAGTTTTCAGAGGGTACTGGGTACACATGTGCTTCTGAGCACATCTAACCACCCTCAGATAGATGGACAGTTAGAGCGTATGATACAGGTGCTAGTGGACACGCTGCGTGCATGCATCATATACTTTGGGGGCTCTTGGGATAAGTATATACCCCTATTCGAGTTCGCCTACAATAAACGTTTTAGGAAACTATTGAGATGGAACCTTACAAGGCTTTATATGGTAGGCCATGTCGATCACCCTTTTGCTTGTTAGAGGGAGGTTAGGAATCATTATTTGGACCACTTCTCATGCAGGAAACTTCTGAATAGGTCCAGTTGATTCAAAAGCGGATGGCTACCACACTGTCTCGACATAAATCTTATGTTGATCGCTGCAGAAGACCTTTGGTGTTCGTGGTCAGGGATCAGGTCTTCTTACGTGTTTTGCTGATGTTGGGAAACATGCGGATCAGTAGATAGGGTAATAATTCACCGAGGTATGTGGGGCCATTTGAGATTCTGGAGAGAGTCGGGCTGGTTTCTTATCGGGTAAAATTACCACAGAGTTACTGAGGCATGCACGATGTCTTCTATGTATCTCAGTTGTGCCACTATCAATCAGACTCGTCTCACATTTTTCAGCCAGAGGAGGTTGAGCTTCAGGTAGATGCATCCTTTGAGTATAATGTGATTCGTATTGTGGATAGAAGCAAGAAGGTTCTCTGAGGCTGGACAATTCCTCTCATACGGGTGCAATGGCATCATGACCAAGTGCAGGACGAAACCTGGGAGTGGTAGACCGACATACGTGCTCAGTAGCCAGATCTGTTTTAAGCGTTATCTTCTTTACCCTTTGAAGGGAAATTCAGAGATGAATTTCTTTAAGGGGGAAGTTTGTAAGAACCCAGTTCTTATTCTTGAGGTGCGTGTTTCTTCTTTTTATCTTTTCCTTAAGTGTTTTTGAGAAAATAAGAAAAATGGGGAAAATCCAAAATTTTGTTACTACAGGTCGTGTACTTTTCCACACGCCATGTACTTTGTCCGTTTGGGATGAGTACACAGGGTGTGTAGCCATGTCAATGAGAAGGGGTGTAAGAACCGACTACATGCCATGTAGTGGATATTTACACGCAGTGTAGTCAGTTGGTAGGAAAACAAAAATGCGGTAGCCAATCGAGCGGCAGTACACGCCGTGTACTCATGTCGATAGATGAATAGTTCCACGCTGGTGATAAGCCGTCGAAGGAATAGTTCAAAAATGAAAAGTACATGCTGTGTATTTGAGATGTACACGCCGTGTAGTTTGTTTTTTTCGCTTAAAATGGGAACTATCCAACCCTATTCATAGGGAAGCTTAGAACCGGAGGAAGGAGTTGGGAGAGAGGTCCGGACCTTCGAGGAGCTCCACATCAAGAACCGGGAATCCATTTTCTACACCATCATTCTCCCTGGAACCACACGGGTGAGTTATTCCTCCTCATGGCCTAGTTATTACCAATTCTTTATTGAGTGAAAGTTATTTTAGTTTGAACGAGGTTTTCTTTCACCTCAGATCTTCGACGTTCTTGTATGATTAGAGGATCATCATTCGCATATATCGATCAGTAGCATTTAAGGTAGGTGTATTAGTGTTTAAATTCCAACTGTTGTGTGTTTGTGTGTATCGTTGTACCACGAACCCATGTAGGGGGGTCATGTGGTTGAGGCCTTCACTATTCTAAATACCTAGAATTATAAAAGTAATTAAATGTGATAATTAACTATTGTTTGGGATCGCTGCTTGGATCCAGGACCACCACAAGGGGTGTGTTCCTCTATTTAGTCGTTTGGCCAGGATACTCGAGGGTATGCCTTTGTAATAAAAATTATTGAATTGCCTTGAGAGTAATTGCATGTTTATTGATTTTTTATATGTTGGTTGTGGCCCAGTTACTTGGTTAGCCTGAGGGTAGTGCTTTACTTAGCCTGAGGGAAGTGTTTCCTTTAGCCTGAGGGTAGTGGTTATTTTAGCTTGAGGGCAACTTCTTCCGTGCCTGTGGGCAATAGACTCTGTGCTTGAGGGAGACACTTTGTTTTCCTAAGGGAAATATATGTTATGCCTGTGTCCAATTAATTGTGGGTTACGATTCTGATTACCTGAGGGTAAGGGTTTGTGTCTCTGAGGACTCTTACGATTTACCGATAAAATTCACTGTGGTGGTTTCCTTATATTGAATGATTTAATGATTAATAAATTTTCAATATAACTGGTAAAGTTGGTTAATTTTGATTGCTTCTTAGTTTATTGCATTTTACTACTGCACATTGTTGTTTCATATCTACACATAGATGGGCACGAGCCTTTGGTGGGTGCCTACTTGGATTTATTTCTCACACCCTGTTTGGTTCATGTCTTCGGCCCAAACAGATTACATTTCTGCAGGTGTGGATAAGGGAAAGTGTCCCAATACAGGTACTTGATTGCTGCTGAGGTGTAGGGGAGCTCGAGATAGGGCTTAGGATAATGATTCTACCAGCTGTTTTGTTTTGTTTTGTTGTACTCTGTATTTTATTGCAATGTATTGTTGTGTAACATGATATGGCTGTTTTCTTAGAACATGAGACAAGTTGCATCATTATCTATATAACTGTTGGTTATCTTTTACTGCAGTTTTTTATCTTAAATGTGTATGTTTTATTGATTCCGCTATTGTTTTATTCTTTTTATTTTATTCCTCTATGCTACACTTTGAAAAATGGGGTCATAGATTCCCCACTATCAGACCCGAGCGCACGCTGCTAGTCGGCATCCTCTGGCGTTTGGGGAAATGTGCTTGAGTTCATGTGACCAACTGGGTTCGGGGCACCCATTGAGTGGCACCCAGATCCTGGACGTCACACTATGTCATGATCTTGATATAATCATGTGGCAACATGACTTCATATGACAGTGTGATATTTTCATTATTTCAAGCTTCATTGACTTTATATGCTTCATGTGATCTCACTATGACAACCACTAGTAATCATTTTCTTTGTATTGTTCTGAATTTCTATGAGATATATTAATAATTACAATCAATATTTATTTCATTCACTTCCAATGAACTCTCTTCAAAATTCTCATACAGGAATCTAATTTCATCTTGTGCTTCTCATGATCTCTCCGCAAGATCCCTTGAAATTCATGTGGTGACTTCCATTGTTCTTGTCTTCTCTTTGAAGAAACCTCTTAAAATAATGTTGTGCTTCACATGAATCATACTCATGATATGTTGGAACTTAATAAAATCTTTTGATACCTTTTCATGATCAATAACAACATTCAAACTCCTTGGTATCCTTTATGACATTTTCACTCTTTGATATTAGTTTTTACATTCACTCTAGGAGAGATTAGTTCAGAAATTATCTCACACTCACCACATCTCCTTTGAAAAATATACTTTTTTAAAACCTAAAATTTTGTCAACATATACAATCAATGTAAAAAAATCAGGAGGGACATTTCTATGATTATTTTGAAATGGTGTAAGTTATCACCATTTATAATAGAGTAAAATGTCACTTTTAGAAACACCCCTTATATATTAATATTTTTGTGAAAGTAATCAAAGGAAAATGCCTCCATGGATTTTAATTTATTTAGTGTGTGGTTTATTTAGGTCAATAAATACTCAAAAATTAATTTCCAAACCAATTTAAAACATGCAATACGGATTATATCATTATTTTTTAACATTCTACTCAGTTACATTTAAAATGTTTAACGAGTTGTAAACTAGGTTAAATTATATTTTAATAAACATATAAAATAAAACATATAACCAAATTAGGGTGTGATTGAACATAATTTTACATCCATTTAATCTAACAAAAATTATATGTATTAAAAAAATAAGTTTTACATCAAGAAAAAAATGTATAGAAAATTTAATTTATTAAAAAAATTATATTTTGACCGTTATTGATTCACAATATTATTTAGTATTCATTATTAATTAAATTTTTGATAATATATATATATATAGTTGTGTGTGTGTGTGTGTTTTTATATATACTTATACATTCGTTATTTAAATTATTCAACATAACCGATTCAATATAAATTCTATGATATTAATAAAATAAAAATTTTAGAAAAAATATTCCACATTATCATAGTATTTAACATTAATGATTAAAATATAAAGACTATAGATAATGATTAAATTGAACAACTATAATAAGAAAAAAATAAATATGAGAATATGAGAATAATTTTATAAAATTAAATTTATATGTTCAGGTAAATTAATCTTAATGTTATAACATTCAACGAGTAAAAACACATTTAAAAATGTTATTTTTAAGATAATAGGCAAACCATTAGGATAGGAAAATCAGTGAAATTTACTCAAATGATTTTAAAAAATTATTATTATTCAAAAAAAGATTTATTTAATAATAAAATAATTCAAGAATAGAATTTAATCATGTTATAACTAATGAAATAAAATTATTGAAAAATATATTTCATGAAATCCCTATATAAATGTTTATAATGTTGAACATGAGATTATAAATTCAAAATGGCCTTTTAAAATGATTTATTATAATTTATTAGATATCACTTTATTTTAAAACACAGAAAAAACATTAAAGCTATTCATGTAATAAAATAATTTCATAAAATGTGGTGATATTTTAAAGTCAATATTTTTTACTATTTACCTAAAAATAGACTATTTTATAAAAATATCAAAAATAAAACTTAATATAATTTTATTTTAGGTAATTAAAAAATATTTTTTAACTGTTGAAATTTAAATTCTAATTTTTTTTAATTTTCTTTTCATAAAAAAAATATAGTATAAATAAAATGACTTTTACTGAAATTTAATGTTTCAATAATAACTCATATCAATTATTTACCTTTAAAAAGTAATAATAATATATGATTTATAGTCATAGAGTTTATTATAAATTGATTAATACTGTATTCCTAAAATATTGTTGATCATATGTTTGGTGTAGCCTGTGACATAGGTTATAGGTCACAATATATATTATAATGTATCTAAAATCTTAGGTAGTTACACTTCCTCTGCAAAATAACCCCAAAAATCATCTCTTTCACACATTGTATGGTAGGAATATGTTGATTATTTGAATAAATTAGTATCTCAAACCCTAAAATTCCGTCCAAAACTCTGTAATGTTGGTCTTGTAGTTGAAATCTTAGGATAACTCTAGTTCCCTGCCTAGAAGAATTTAAAATCCCACATGAAGGAAAACCCAAAAATCTCTGATGTTTGTAGATCATAACCCTATTTTATAGAATTGAGTGACCTCAACACGTACATAGTGAAATTAATCATCTATCACTTTCATTTATCATGTTTACTTATTAAGGAATTTGACTTTAGTTGTTTTTATGGGATTTCCCACATCTTGAGTTTGATTGTAGGAGTCGAGATGTCTTCCCAATGGAGTGACCTATGATTTCACCAATTTGTTAATTATTCCTCTGCTAGAGTCTATCACCTACTGCCAACATATTTTTCTAATGGAAATGGATTCTCTCTCTCAGTCCAACCACAATAATCATTGGTTCATTGAATCTATGTCACCATTAATATCGTGATTGTGGTAAACATGGGGGGATTGAAACATCATCACTCTATTCTTTTGGTGATTATTTATAGCGGTCCACAATTCACTACCTAGAAACTTTTCAATGAAAATTACTAATAAAATACATGAAAACAATTTGTTGAGGGCATGAAGTGATTTACAAATTATAGTATCATGGTATTTTTATAAAATATATACTAATTATAGGTAATTTTTTTACCACATAAGGGGATTTCATAGCCATGATTTCATAGAGTTATCCAGCTAAAATTGGATTTTTCTCTACCTAAAAATATTTATGTGGTGACATGGTAAAATTTTATAGGTATAAAAATTCATGCATAAACCTATATAAAAAATAGGTTTCACATATTTCCTCATTATCCACCCATTTTTTCATGGTATATTCCTTAAAATATCATAAATGATTGGGCTTCATACTCTCTATGACCACAATAAATAATTACAATGATCGGAGGTTCTTCATAGGGGATGGTTTTTAATTATAATTATTGACTCATAATCTGAGAATTCATATAATTATTTTGATATTGGGTACTAATACAAGACACATCATGAATGAAATTGTGTAATAATCACTCTTGTATCTTAACATTATCGTAAAGATTTTATTCCTTAAAATAAACTCAATTACAATCCCCAAAACAATTTAAATAGACACAAAATCCAAAAGGGATCCTTTCCCTCATAAAAATGAAATAGAAACTGGTAAATATTAACCAACCTATATACCATCAATGTCAATGTCCCTCATTTTTCTATCCTGTCCACAATGTAAAATGATCTCACTGATACGTTATATTTGGAATCATTAACTAGTAGAAGATATGTTCTCATTCACATCCCAATAGATCTTACAATTATGTCTAATGAGGGGTGTCAATTCTTATATCATAATCCCAATCTTCAGAGTGAACCTTCAATAGTACTCGTTAATATATTCCTAGGACCCCTACTTCATAATCGTAGGGAACCCTTTGGGTGAATATTATTTAGTTTTTTTCCACAAGACACTAAGATGGTCTTCGTCTATATTTCAAAAATGAAGTATATTATTGGACAAAGATCCATTATATTATTTTTAAGGTTATATTTTGAAATTAATGGGAAATTAGTGAAATATACTCATAATACTACCATGTTTAATCCAAGGTAATGCATTAATCAAATATGGTATCATGTATGTGTTCCCCAGATACATGGTATATATTAACAAAAAGGATACCCACTTATTTATTCCTCAATTAGAAGATATTGTTTTTTGAGGCCCAAGGGATTAAGAATTATAATACTAAATTAGTGTTATTGTAGATATATATTTGATAAGTCCAAAAAATATCATATATATAAACATATTTTAGATCATTATTTATTAAAATATTTCATGAATTCCCAATATTACAACATTTATTAATGAATAATATAAATTTTTAATCCAAAATATCTTGCCTAATTCCAACCCTTCAACTAATAGTGCATAAATAAATAATGATAGATATGAAAATTTTAATATATGGATTGGATAAGTGATCTTATTTGTCTTGGGAAGTTAAATTGTGGTACATCAAACACTTCAGTATAATTACTCCATATTTTATATAAACACCCATTAAATACATATGATCATTTTTATGTCAGTGTACATGTTGAACAAAGAGCAGAAAATGTATGATGGCGACTAATATTAATATCCTATTCTTGTAAAATGGAAGGATCTCATATGAGGGTTAATATTGATAATGATTCCATAGTAAACTTGAAATATAAATCATGAAAGTGTCACATTCATGATCAAAAAACACGCTAATATTCTCACTCATTTACATTGATTTGAGCTACAAATCCCCATCCTTAACGGTTAAATAATATTAAATTAATTCAAGAATTCACATTTGGAATATATTCACGTTTAGAGCTTTAGATAGTTATGATATAACTATTATATAACAAAAACATAGAAATATAATGTGGACATTTCCTAAATTATCTATTTCATCAATAAAATTAGATATTTTATAAGGAAACATTTTTTATTTTCTTGTTTAATAATCATAACT
Source organism: Viscum album (assembly GCA_963277665.1). Classification (NCBI taxonomy): domain Eukaryota; kingdom Viridiplantae; phylum Streptophyta; class Magnoliopsida; order Santalales; family Viscaceae; genus Viscum; species Viscum album. Next base: position 37,960,858 of record OY728131.1, read on the forward strand.
TTTCCAGTATTCCGGTAATGACTCTATTCTCCCTTAAATCTAATGTAAACATTTAAAAACATGTTTTGAGAAAAAAAAATTCATCATGGGACAAAAAAATAATGAAAACCCATTATTGTAGTTAAAACCTAATAACACATTCAATGTACTTTGAGATGATGAATCAAAACATTTTCATATGAATAACACTCATACGTTTTCACAATGAAAAACACTTAAATGAATAAAAAGAAATAAAAACTAATTTAGGTGACTTAGAGCATCATATACATAATTCACATTAAAACCTATTCCAATTGGAATGGACATATGGATGAATTAAAAATTAGAGATCTATAATGTGGATCACCATTCGTATAAGCTATACTGACCCCACCCGTTATATATAATGAGGCTTAACCCTTTATTTTAGTTGTTTCATCCAGACCTATGAGCTGTAATGGGGCTCAAAACGTCGTATTAGATATATCAAGAACACCAATGAGCTATAATGGGGCTCAAACCATCGTATAATCTATTTTAGGCTCACCCATTTCATATAATTCTCATGTACCATTTCATTAATAAAACACATTCATCACAAAAAGATTTTTTGAAAGATTCATCTAATCCTATATGAAAAACTTTTCCGTTTAAAAATAAAATTTTATTTTAAGAATACGCTTTCAATACCAAGATACCCAAATAATTGAATAATGGATATATTTTTATTTTAAGAGACATTAATTCTTATATATGATGATAAATATCAACTTACGATTATGGAAGTGAAGAATTCATTATCTCTATATATGTTAAAAAACATACCCCATGTCATTTTGTAAAGTAAGTAAAATATTTCATATAAAAATATTCCTTTTGAAAACATTGAATTAAATTCATGATTGATAAAAATTTCCATTATATTATTTTTATACCCACATAAATAAATTTGAAATTTTATATCAGGGAGAAAAAGATCTGATAATTAAATATTTAAATGTTCACGGTGTCCCATACCACACTGAAAATTTAAATATTCATCAATAAGATTTAATAAATAATATTTTTATAGATAAAATATCGTTATTTAATGACATTGGGGTTTTATATAGACCTTATAAAAGAATAAAGGCACATATTATCATGAAATTCCTCAATGAATGGATATTGAGATGAAGTTCCTTACCTTTAGTAAACTTGCCTCGTTTTTTGTTTGATTTCATGAATAATAAACATAGGTTTTTTTAATTTCATTATAAACTTTTTATATTTTATTAATCGTTTTTTATCACTTATTACTATGTTAAATCAATTCGTTAATTAGTTGAGTTCATATCAGACGTTTTTTTGATGTTTGATATTTGAGTCTAAAATGAACTTGTTTTGATGACAGTTATCCATGTGGTCATAAGACCATTATCTCTAAAATATTATTCAAAATTTAAATATCATATATATATATAGTATATTAATTTAGAATAGTCTATAACATTTGGAGATAATAAATGAAATGCGTCGTTCATTGAGATGGTAGGACGTACGTACGCATGTTCACTACTTTCATTTCTTTTTTATAATAAAAGAATATAAATAAAAGATACATATAATATCTATGTTATAAATGTTACATATATTCAATAACTCTATCCTTTATACATTTAATGAATGGAATAAATGATTCATATCACATAGAGGTGGTATTAGTCCACACATCCTCAAATGAAATTATCATTTTTACAAACTAAGGAAGACCTAAAGGTGTTTTTTGAATAAAAATTACATATTAATTGAGAAGATATAAATATAATATATATCATATATATATATATATACATTTTTATAATAATTTCATCCATGATAGGTGGTTGGTAAATATGTAACAATCCTCATTTAATGAGGTAGTAGTTCGTCATACACAGAAAGAGTAAGTCCTATATCCATTAGATGGAGGTGTCTATAAGTGTAGGTCAAACCCTTAGCATAAATTAATAATAGTATACTGATTATACTGGTATAGTTAAAAATTAATGGAATAACGAATGTTTTTGGGGATGTATATGGAAAATAAATTGAAGGAGCTTGAGAGGAGATATTACCTCTAAATCAGGTAACTCCTTTTGATTTTATACAAAAAGATTTCATTAATTTTCGTATTCCTAAGGTAAGGATTCTAGGAGAAAGTTAGTGGTGTTGGGAGATTATTTGAGCAAAATTTGGATGATCCAAGGGGCTTGAGAGGGGTGAGTAATTAGGTATAGGTGTGGGCCTTTTATAAGAGGGAGGTAGGGAACCTCAAAAAAGTCATGAAATATTATTTTATTATAAATTGATTTTTCAATTATAATAGTTCCAAAGTAATAAGTATAAAGGATAGGGTTATTATGGGATTAAATCCACCTATCCCATAGGGTTTAATCCATTTTAGGACACAAAATTATCCTTATCATTTATCTTTAACCCTTGGTCAAAAACATTAACTCTTACAATGTCTTCTTGTATTTTCCTAATATATGGTTCATATAGTTACAATAAAATTTCAAGAGAACCACAAGTGGATTATTTATAAAATTTTTAATATTATATATATCAGTTGTAATAATATTAAATTTTAAGACTCTTATATTATTTAATACAATAGTATTAGTTTTAAAAACTAATTTTTTTCAATTTTGACACTATTTAGAAATTTATTTTTTTTTAAGTCAAAAAACATGATTCCTTCAATTAAAAGTCATTGAAACATCCTTCATGTAAAAATATCATCCCAAAAATTATTTTGTGGCATCAGAATGTTGAAATTAAATTTATTTTAATATTTATAAAATCATTTATTTTTATATTTCATTAATAAGGTAATCACAACATCATCATTGTGTCAACAATATATTTACTTATTTAAGGTGAAAAAATTATAAATAAAATAAAATCATGTAGGAAATATTTTTATCTCTATAATTAATTTTTTAGTTAAATATAACATTTATATAATCCACATTAATTTTATTTTATTTTGGAAATACATGTTTCTATTATATTTCCCTTTTCTTTAATCAAAATATTATAAAACGTTATTATCAATCCCAAGTGGCTCCATGGGGTCCTAAATTCAACCCATGGATGAAATATTCATATTTATCTCATTAAATAGGATTAGGAAACATGTTTTTGTAGTTTAATATTATTATAATATTATTTTTTAACCTTATTTAACCGATTTACCCTATAACCATGGTAAATTAAAATAATTACTAATATTACTATTCATAATGTCTAAAACTAAAAGCTAAATATTTACATTATTTGGACCTTATGATAAAAATTATGAAATATTGTTTTCCAAATTTAAAACATAGAACTAGTAGAAATTAATTTAAAATAAATTCTCATTGTCAAACCAAAAAACCTGTTATTATAAAATAAAAAATATCAAAAGATTAACATGCATTTATGTCCAATTTAAATGTGAAATTAAATAAAATTAACATAATTGGATTAAATTATAAAATATTAATCTAATTACACTATAAAACAATTTAAATGGACAATATATATATATATATATATAAATTACATGAAAAATCATTTTTGAACTAAAATGCAGTATTTTACATTATTCACAAAAATATTGATTTTATCAGAAATATACAAAAATTTCAACTGAATTAAATGTTAATATCATTATTATAGATAAGATTTTTATTTTATTAAATATTCCATTTAAAATGTCAAAAACTATTTTAAAAAAATGGTTTCCATCAAATGGTGGTAAAAACCCTTTAAAAATATTATAGTATTTTATGCTCAAAATTTGATTTATTCTCATTTTAAGACTCTAAAATTCATTGGATAAATGTAAAAAAATTATAAAATATATTAAAAAAATTTATATATATTTATATTAATTTATTCCAATACAACTATTATGCATTAACTACAATTTAAATTAATAATATTATTGTTTTATTATTTTTTTGGTATAACTGAGTGTTGTGTGAACTGATTAATTTTGCAGAAACCTATTGTAGAGTGTAAAGAACACTATCATACATAGTTTCCCCTTTAAAATATAATTAATATTACAATCAAAAATATTAATATAAATTAAAATTTAATATTCTATATATACGTGGGATGTTACGTGAATCCCCACATTTGAAAAGTGTGTCCTAACAATTTTATAATTGGAATCAAAAATTTCATTGAAAATATCACATAAAAAACAATGAGTCAATAAAACTATCATTCTAAAATAAAGAAAGATAAGTACAAAGGTTAGTTGATATGTCATATTTTAGGGTTATTAGTAGACAAACATTTACATGGATGATAAAACTAACTCTCAATGACTAATAGAGAGTGACAGAGAACATAGTCATTTGAAGTTTATTAATCTAAACACCATAATTATGTAATGGGTCTGAATACCATTGATAAATGTTGATGAATAATTTTTTTCTTTTAATATCCTTTTGATAGTTTTTCATAATTAATTTAATTCCTCAAATAATAATATAATTAAACATAATTACTTGATGTTTTTAAAAAAAATTATCAAAATATCATTTTAATAATATTTCTAGAAAATGATACATATACCTATGAATAACCTTATGTATAAAAGATTGCACAAACAATTAATGATATGAGTTTCATAAACCCGAGGTCGAAATGTAAAGGCGTACATCCAAATTAAAAAAATAATACATAAACATAACCCCAAAAAAATATAAGTTAAAGGCGCTTATTAACTTATTATCACATCACATAAAACCTTAGAATATGTGTATAACACCGTGAAATTATGGTTTTCATTCAAAAAATACCATGATCTTAGGAGCCTTCATCAATTCATCATATGTCTCAACATCAACTATTGTACCATCAAAATCTTTTCAGAAACATTTTTGTTTTTGGTCATACAGATTCCCTCCCTGTGTAATAATCTTCAAAGACATATTTTCATAATGTCACAACTCATTGCTGCTAACTCATCTTCTTGCAGACTAGCTATTTGTTATCTCAATATTGAACTGTTTAGGACCCTATTCATTTAAATCACGAACCTTGTTACCAAACTTACCACACCAGAAACACTTTCCATATCATAAAATATATTTCCCATATTGCATTTTTTCACACTTGGAATATGTTTTGGTCTTACCTCCAAAATTCTTAGTTGGTTTCTTCTCCATTTCAATGATACATGATCGTTTCATACACTTATCATCTCATGGAACATAAGTGTTAGATAACTTCATTTCATATTTTTCAGCACAATGAACCACTTATTAATAACATTAAAATTCTTGTGAGAATAATTATCTTCATAGACCCTATTTTAATCCTGAGTAAAAACTATTAATTTTACTATAAATGTCCCAAATAAAATCCAGAACATTGTTCTCCAATCATGGGATGTCTTCTTCATATAAAAAAAAATTAATCTCTATCCTTTTACTTTAATTATAGAAATTATTTATCCATACTAATCCAAACAATCGTATGGAAATATTTATGCATAAAAATATCCTTAAATTCTTCCCATTCCCGGAAATCTAGACTATTTATCTTTCTAGTATTCTTAACTAATGACCATCATGGATCAACATCACCTTTAAAATGAAATATTTAGAGAGTTAATTTTTGATATTCCGAACATCCCATGAGGTCAAATATCTTATCCAGTGTATTGATATATCCTTTAGATACCACTATGTCTGATGAGCCATTGAATAGTGGGGGATGTCACCTCATAAAATGTTCCACTACTAAAATATTCTTTTCTTGTTGATCTGGACGATCTTGTTCAGGGATACTACTACCATTTATAGACGGAGTCAACTTCTCCTTTACTACAAAAAACTGTTAAGTTCCAATTATTATCATCTCATGATGTTGATCTGAACTGTTTTTTTCCTCTCAATACCATCCCATAACAACATTCCTATTTCCTCTATCGAAAATTATTCTGAAAAATTTTAGTTTTGTTGAATTAATAAGGTAATCATAAAATTCTACATCATTTCAACTTAACGAAATTGTAAAATCCTCCATGGTAATGTAACTAGCACTATGCTAACCTATAAAGTTATCTAAACCAATTTATAGTACAAATTAGAAGCACTTTTGTTAAATGTTACATTATCTTGAGTTAATTAATGAAATCAGATTTTTTTATGCCCTAAACATGACTCTATTCTCCCTTAAATCCAATGAAAACATTTAAAAACATTGGATGTGCACAAAAAGCATAGTAAGGGACATGAAAATAATGAAAACCATTAGTCTAGTTTAACACTGATAACCCATTCAATGTTCTTTGAGAGGATGAAACAAAACAGTTTCACATGAATAAGACTCAAACTTTTTCCATAATGAAAAACACTAAAACTAATAGAAAGCAATCAAAACTCTTTTTGGTGAATTAGATAACTATATACATAAAACCCTTTCAATCAACTTATAATTATAATAAGCATATAGCAACCCTCAAAATTAGAGATCTATAATGGATATCACCCTTCGTATAAGCTATGTGGGGCCCACCCATGGGCTATAATTGGCCTCAACCCTTCGTATAAGCCATGCCATGCTCACCCATGACCTATAATGGGGCCCAACCCTTGGAATAAACAATACTAGGCTCACATGTGAGCTATAATGGGGATCAACACATCGTATAAGCTATATTAGGCTCACCATGAGCTATAATAGGGATCAACTGATCATATAATCTATATTGGCCTCACCCATTTCATTTAATGATCGTGTTATATTTCACGAATAAAACACATTCCTAAAAAAACCCTTTTTGGAAAGACTTTTCTAATCCCGTATGAAAAAAATTACCATATAAAAATTCCATTTTTATTTAGGAACCCATTTTCAATACCATAATACCCAAATAGAGTAATAAGGGATTTATTTTATTCTTAAGAGTCATTATGGCTTATAGAGGAATCCAAATATAGAATAATAGTTACGGTAATGGATAAGTCATTGTCACTCTATAGGTTAAAAAAATTCATCTTTTAATTTTGTAATTAATGCAAAAAAATTCATATAAAAACACCCCTTTTATAAATGAAATTATCATAGGTAAAATATGGTTATGAAATGTAATAGTTTCTGTATTTAACCTTATAAATGAATAAAAGATCATATTATCCTAAAATTCAACAATTAATTTACAATGGGACACAATCCTTTACCTTGAGTCTGACTTGTCTCCTTTAGTCATTAATAAACCAGACATGATATTCATGATTCTATATTTAGGTTCAATAAACAAAACCAAAAACCATCTCCTCTTACATAAAATCTGATCTAAAATAACCATTCATTTTTACAGTGTGCAATAACCTTGTGAACCGATGTTATTTGTTTTCCAACCCCACCTATTATGACTAGATATAAGTATGGATTAAATTATTATATTCAATATTTTTGATAAAATTGTAATTATATAATTTTTTTATAACATATGAAATAATACTTTAAATTTTTTGGAATATAATAGTGTCACTCATGTATGTGGCGAACTACCACGTCACAAAGAAACATGGTTCATTCATATATTACATGTAAGTTAATAAGGAATTATTAGGGAACATATGTGATACATGTGATAAAAATATTATTTTTCTGAATGAAAATATATTATTTACCTTTCCTTAATTCATTATGTCTTGAAAATTGAATCAAGGTTTAGGCATACGTATGACCTACCATCTCCCTAAATGGTGTATTTCATTTTATATCTCTAACTCTTATATATTACTATAAAAACATATATAAACAATATATATGATTATTATATAATGGATGAAATTAATTTTATGTTTCATACATGATAAAATAAGGTTGATGAAAAATAAAAAGAAAAACATACATGAATAAACCAATATTACCCGAAATGTGACTTTAACATTTAATTTTTAAAATAATTTAATAATGGGTCATATGTAAATCATATACTGTATGATAAATAAACATATATATAAATACATATATATTGGGGTTTTAATATATTTATTATAAACCATAACTTATAGTATATCAGGTTTCAACATGTACGATAGAACATGATGCTTAATGTAAGATATTTTTGTCTCAATGTTCCTTCCTTGAGACATAGGATATATTATACACCTATTTTTTCATGAAGTATATATAAAATCCCTTAAACATATAGCTTAATTAATTTATATGTTCTCATGAAATTTTATGTTTTATTTAATGTTATTATTTCATTGGGCATACAATCCAATGTTACCAAAGTGGTGTGGATTTTAAGTTATAAACTCATTATTTATTATCATATTTTATTATATTTCTCATGATGAAACGATATGATATGTATATCTAATAACTAATGAATAATTTACACCATGGTTATTTCATTATAATTCATTTTTTCCTTCATATTCATGTCTTTATATCCTCATGAATTCATAATAACATTTTTATGAAAAATCTTCTTTTTTTCACACTTTTGTAAAATAACTTATTTTTACACAAAAACCATTTTTAGGAGTTTTTATGAAATTTTTTTTTAATTGTAAATATAATTTATTAAATACACTTTTACACATTTTTTACTTTTGTAAAATGTTTTTAATGGAATCTTCATTTTTATTCAAAACAATTCATGTTTGGTTTTTACTAGAAAATGTTAATGAAATCAAAATTTAACATGACAATCCTGAAATGAATTGTCCTCCATTTATAGTAGTCATTGGTTCGAATAATCCTTTATAATCCATTATTTTTAAAATCAATTAATTTTTTTTAATATTCATTATTTTTAAATATGTTTTAATAAAGAAATGATATTTTCTTCATGATATTTTATTAATTATTTTTAAGTATTATTTTAAAAGTATTCAAGTTTATTTTCATTTAAAACTATTCCTAAAATATTTCTTGAATTTTCGTGTTGAAAATTTAATTTCAGAAGAAAAGATATTTTCCTCATGAAAGGTTCCAAAAGAACATTCAAAGTCATTTTCCCTTTTTGATTGGGTCTTTTGATATAACATATGCTTTACTAGGAATATAATCAAGTGGTTTAATATTATTCTATATCTTTATGGGTTATTTTTATAATGAAACTTTATTTATGAAAACAATATTTAATCAATGGATTTTACCATGAATGAATCATTATAAACCGTAGTTATTTCCATGGGTTTTCATATAATGAAATTATAAAATTTTTATGAAACCTTTAACTTTTCCACTAGTTATTATATGATTAAATGTTTATTAAACCCATTTAATTTCATAGGAAATTATTTTATAAATTTATAATGATCTTATGGCACACATACATTTTAAATTCATTACATAAAGTATGGGTCATATTTTTATATCCAATGTATTGGGTATAGATTTGTATCACAATCGATATAACTAACAAGGATTCATATTGAACTCATTTTAGTAATGTTATTTTTATTTTATGATGTTCATGAGAGTGATATTCTACTAGAATAATGTATTACCGAGTTAACTTGTTCTACTATGATAGCCTTTTCAGTGTTCTTTGGCTTCCATTGGACTAATTTTCTCTAATTATGTGTATGAAACAACTCTATGTCTTATAAAAATATCATTATTTAATGGATCATGTTCTCAAGTTTCAATTTTATTAATTTATTATGAAAATATAGTTCATATTCTATGACTCATTATTATCCTCTTTGATATGTGTAGTATTATTTAATATTTTATTCAACTGATATCATACTATTATGTTAATATTATGCTTAAATATTTCCTTGTTTTCCCATAATGAACGTCAATGATCACACTTCATTACTTTTCCATTTCCCTATTATTATGAAATTTATTATTATTGATACATCTAAGAAGGGTGGTAGTTTTGAAGAGTATATAGAAATATTATGTAGTTCATGTATGAATCAATTTTGTGTGTTTTGAAGTTTATAAAGCCACTATACATTTTCAATCATTAGGATTTTATTTGTTTAATTAAATAAATATTCATTAAAATGATGTATCATATATGTATGAAAATTCTAATATGATAAATCATATATCAGAGGATAGGTTTAGTTTTCATTTGAAAACATTTATCAGAAAACTTTAGCGATATCTCTATGGACCTGTCTAAGGATAATTCAAAGGATGATTCAAAGTATATGAAAATGTTTTGGAAATTTAATAAAGGATATAGAAGGTAGTTTCTAATAAATTACATATTTTTATAGATACTACAAGTGGATTTTGATTTGCAATAGGGGTTTATATTGGTAATAAATCCATAATCATGTATTTAGCTGGACTCCATCATTACCTTGTGCATGATAACGACACATATTCCATGACTTGATTCAATCATATGGTGGATACACATTGGATATTCCAAAACCTTTTATAAAGAATCATGAAGTATTTAAATAGATATTAACTATGAATAAACTTGTATTAGCATAATTTTTCATAGATTAAAAAGAAGATTCCTTGTTTTTGACAACCAATATGTAATATTTAAAAATTACATATTTCCCCAATATTATTAATGTAACTTAAACAATACTTGTTGGTTTTAATCAGTGGATAAAACTGAAAGGAACCATTCTATTGACGAGTACTATAGAAGATTAAATGGTTTTCATCATATGTAGCCAAAATTTATGGGTGGTAGAATTAAAAAATACCTATTATCCTCCATCAACATTCTCAAGGATTTATTTTGTTGGTTCCGAGTGAAATGGATGTGTGCAAAGGTGGGATATGTATCAAATTTTATTTTAATAATTGTATCCTAAAACAATGGGAGATTATATTTAATGTCAAATTTATCATAAATTTATTTAATATTTTATGAATAAATACATATGTGTATGAACATTCTTCATTAGTGAATAAAGATCATTTGAAAAGATCCTTTCAGATCACCTTCATTGTGCAGTTAAGATCCAAGGATATAATCCCACTAGTTATGATCCACATGATTCCCGATGATCTATGATAATCACCACTCCAACAATGGGTGTAAGAGAAAATAATCAAATGTCATTCATTATTGTTTATTTCAACTCATTATTCTATCTTGATGAAATGTCTCTTATACATCTCATTATTGATATGGAGATTTAATGAGAAGTTTAGAGAGAATTCATTATGTCAAAAAATTATTTATTATCAATTTTTATACTCTTCCTTATAAACATATACATCTATTTATTGAGTAAGGATATAATTTAAAAAGATTTTTAATTGAATACAATCCTTTAAATAAAATTTATAACCATTAATAAACCCCATACAAAATTATAATAATTTTATTTATAATATTTTTTGGGCACACCAACTTGCGCTAAAAAAGTATTATGTAATGGTCTGGTTAATTAATATTGTTCACCAGACTTCGTCATTGTTTGTTAAAAATCAAAAATTATTTATTGAACAACCAAATAATTTTTTTAATAAATAAATATTTTACTCAGGATCGAAAGAATTGATATTCATTAATATATTCAAGAAATAAAATAAATATCTTATTCATGTGTTGGATAATGAATATTTATTTAATTTATGCAATCAATATAACAAGAATAAAATTAATCATCAAATAAGAGGTTAATGTTTATTCCATTAAATAAAAAAATATTATAATCAGGATAAAAATAATCACTTATTGTGTGACCTTATAGGATTCATTCTCATTAGTATTTATAGGAATTACCGAAATTCCAATATTACTATCTAGAAAATAGTCATGGAACCCAAGAGAATGAAGTTAATGTCGCAATTTTTACAACCACATATGAACACTCACTGTGTTATATAATACATTTTTCACAATATCTCATCATACAGGTTATATATCAATGTCAACAACTTTTATTCTTGATATATATTTTATTAACTATTTAAGATAATCATTTCATTCCACCATGTCCATAGAATATAATATAATGGTTTCATTCCAATAAAATGTTAGAAATAACATCTTTTATAAAAATGGACATGACAAATCCTTCATCAAATTACTCATGAATGATAACTCACTTGGGATGCACCCAACATATCCAAATACACTATGAAAAGTTATAATCATTGCTGGAAAAATAAATCAATGTATGAGATTTGTTACATTAATTAATAATAATGAAAAATTTGAAGGGCCATGACACAGGCTTGTAGTTACGAATATCTAATGACACCAAAACAAGTAGAATTTCGACTGGCGGGTCTCTTATCATAATATTACACCATGGATATTACCAATTGAAAAATTCATGAGAAGAATCCTAATCCGATTACGAGTAATCACACACAACATGTTATATTCTATGTTCCCCGTCATAGGAGGTTATCCACCCATAGAACAATATTTGATAATATCATCATAGCAAATCAATGTACTCATAACAATTTGTAACTAATATAACATTATCAATTTTATGTATAATATTTCACATTATTACATTAGATTCTTATATAAAAATAGATACCAAGAAAAAATATGTTTTAATAATATTCAATACATTGAATATTCTTGTAATCAAAGTACAAAATGTTTGTCCTATAGCACCAAGTCCAACAAACTCCCACTTGAACAAGAGCCAACTGTCGATGAATATTTCCCACTAGATCTCACATTATAGTTATGTTTCTCCAAAGTCATGGATATATTCAAGAGGTCTACAATGATAACTTCCATGGAAATACTACTCACTGCAACATCACCTCTTTATGATAAATCCACCAAGAGATGATTCAGATAATTTATGTGATTCATCTAATTATGGGACATTGCATCCTTTTCAAGAGAAAAAAATGTTATAATATCATAATACAGTGTGATAGGATCTTTTCTGGTAGGTACTACATCAATCTCATGGACAATTTTTCCCATCCATACTACTTATTTAGCAACCACAAAGTCCCTAATATAATCATACTCTATTGTAAAATCTAAAAAAATAGCCTTTATTGATCTTTTCTAGATCATATCACCTCCATTAAAAGTGAAGATTTATCCCATTTGTGACTTCATGTCATCTTTATCAATTTGGATACTAGAATATTCATATCATTTGATGACTAGATCTTTATCTACTCCATGAAATATGAATAGATCCTTAGTACATATCAAATACATAACGATGGTCTTGACTTCCATCCAATAGTAATCACTTAAATCATCATTATATCATCTTATAACACTAAATGAATATTTTACATCTAGCCTAGTACAAAGCATATCATACATGGATAACCCAATATTTGATTTTTATTAAATCCTTATCATTATATTTCATTCCTTATGTTCTTGATGATACATATTCCTAGAAAGATGAATGCCTTGTGATGCTAGAAACAATTCCTTCTTGTGTTTTTCTATATTGAATCCCTTTAGTATCTAGTCAATGTATGCACACTAACAAAGGACTAAAATCTTCTTGTATCTATCACTATAGATTTTGATGGAAATAATATATGTTGCCTCGCACCAATCCTTCATAGGGAGGAATTTATGTAAACATGCCTTAATAGAATTTATGGTTGATATTTCATTTTGAATGAGTAATATGTCATAAAAATACTATTTAAGAAATGGTTTCACTCCCACTAAACTATTAATAGACCAATGACTCACATTCATTATTTATAATTTTTTTTGTTATGTTCTCATAAAAATCAATGTTCCATGAACATGATTGTTTCCATAATCCATAAATGGGTCAATTCAACTTTTATATCATGTTTTCATCCATTGGAATCAAAAAACCTTCAGATTATTTCAGATTAAAATATTCCCAAAGGTTCATGTTAAGGAAGTTTTCTTTGGAATACATTTTCTAAATGTCAAAACCATTGAAAGTCCCAATTGAAAGTATAATTTTAATGGAATTGATAATTGAAATTCATAAAAAAAATATCACATTCAATGCCTTGATGATGTTTAGACCTTTTTCAATGAGTCACACCTTATAGGTATATCCATTTTATTCCATGTATAGTTTCTTAATGAATACATATTTTCAACACATGAGATTTATATGTATTGGAGGGTCTAAAAAAATCCAAATATGGTTTTTGTAAATAGATTCAATTTTAGAATTCATGGCTTGTTTCCAAATAGAAATATCTATTCCACTTATTTCTTCCATGTAGATTATAGAATCATTTATAATAACAACTAATAATGAGTCCATATACTTGATCAGGAAAACCATAATATTTTATTTATCTAACCTCTCTAGTACTCGTACACTTTAATTTTGTCTCTGGAACAATTTATTCATTAATATTGCTTTATATAATTTATTCTGGTACCAACTCTAAGGTCTCTTGATCTTGGACATCATTGAAGACTATTTCACTCATAAGATCTATTTTATATATAAGATCCTCTTCATGAAATGAGGGACATCATTCAAAAACATCATTATTTGTTTTACGGATTTTATTGATAATATACCTTTTATTTTTTTAAGATATCCTATAACGATAAACATAGTCCCTAGGGGTACAATCTTATTACCCAATGAGGACTAGAAAAATTATTTACAACATCCCACATGTATGTAGGACAACATGGGGTTATTTATATTCCATAATTGGTATGTTATACCGTTTGTTTCCTTTTTTGGAACATGTTTAAGTACGCATGATATTGTTTGTAACGTGTATTCCCAAAAGGATAATGGATGACTCACATGACTCATCCTTGATCTCCCCATTTCTAATAAGTTGTGGTTTTTCCATTCACTTACCATATTTCCACTAAGTAATAAAAGGAAGAGTGAGTTGAAAAAAATCCCAAACAATCGTTGATAATAAATGAAGTCTTGATTAATATATTATCCACCATGGTCTGAGTGATGTTTCATAATCATCATTCAATGATGTTTCATAACATCATTCCTATATTCCTTGAATTTTTCCAAGTAATATGACTAATACCTAATGATGTGGACATATAAATATTCACTAAAATAGTCATTAAATGTTATGAAGTATGACTACCAACACCATAATTTATTAGGAATATTTTCATAGTCATCAGCATGAACTATTTCTTGAATATCTTTATCTCTTCCACCTTTCCACTAGCTATTGCTTTGTATATTTTTCCTTGAAAAAATGTGTGACATACACCATGTGGTTTTAGTTCCAAAGAATATAAATATCCATCATCATGAAATATAATAATGTTCCTCTAATTTACTAGGAATATATAGTGATGCTAATATTTGGTGTGGTATGATTCATAAGGTGTAACTTTGTCTTTAATTTCCATTGTTTCGTTCATGTAATAAAACACATAATGAAAATTATTTTGATATTTATTCCCATAAAAAATGCACTCCTTATAAAGGAAAAAAAATTTACTATCAAATGTGGAAATAAATCCATATTAATCTCGCTTTCATATAGAAATAATGTTATTGAAAACTAAAGGAACATATTAAAAACCACATAAAAGAAAGTTTATTCTGGAAGGAAAAATGAGGTGGAAGACCCTGATAGGTACCCTAAAAAGATTATCACCATTTGAAACTCAAACATCTACCTATTCTAAGTTGGTATTTGTAATTATAAATTGTTAATATATTTTAATACTTTTTTGAGCACCAAAATGTATATCTAATAATAAATTCATAAAAATAGATGAATTCAAAATTATTAAAAACGCACCTTAAGATTCCACTTGATTCATTGGTTGGGTGTGATTTTTTTCTAGTTTTCCTTCTTACCACATGTGAAATAGAAAACATCTTGTTCCTTTGATTTCCCCATGATCTTCCTTTTCTAGGAATGGAATGAGATTGTTTCTCTACTAATGATGTTTCATTTCCCTTTCTATCTATTCACCATAACAATGGTAAGATATTCAGGCTTTGTATCCTTTTCTACATTGAGAATAACAATAAGCTTGTATTTTAGATACATATCGATGTTTTGCATTAAACAATTATTATAAAAACTAGATAATATCTAATGGAGTGATGCTAGAATTAGGTCTATGCCTAGTTTCTTGGGGAATTTTACCACTAAAACTTATAATCCCTAAATATATCCAATGATCTTGAATACACGAGGCTTGTCATGGGCACCCACTATATCATGCTATGAAAGAGCTCCTTGGAAACCAAAAACAATTCATTTCTAGCTCTCTCTTGGCAAACCCCACAATATTGACACTCTATTTTCATACATAGACATTACATATCATTTTTGGAATACTTACAAAATTATACAAATAGATGCATAAAAACCACAGTAGTTTAGCTCCTTTGAATACATGAAAACATAAACACTAGTACATAAATGAGATACATTATCTCCCACTATGGCTCTTCTTGAATTGAGCCCTTCTAAGAAACATACAAAATAATACATATCTTCATAACCTAGGGATATAAACATGAAACAGGGTGAGAAAAAACTCTCAATAAGGGTATGCCAGAGAGATTTGTAAGAATAATCATGAGCATAGATTAATACTGTATTCCTAAAAAGTAATAATAATCTATGATTTACAATCATAGAGTTTATTATCAATTTATTAATACCGTATTCTTAGAATATTGTTGTTTTTATGTTTGGTGTAGCCTGTGACATAGGTTATATGTCATAGTATATATTATAATGTATCTAAAATTTTAGGTAGTTACACTTCCTCTGCAAAATAACCCCAAACAATCTTCTCTTTCACACATTTTATAATAGGAATATGATAATTAGTGGAATAAATTAGTGTCTTTAGTATAACAACCCATACTTTAAATACATTGTTAGTACTTCAAAATTGAAGTACACTTATTAAAACATATAACAAAACCATGAAAGTATTGTATAGGTATAGTGTCTTTAGAAACTGGGAAACATAAACAACTGGTTCATAAAGCATCTACACAGTCTTCCATTTATTTCATCATATCTATAGTCCCTTTTGGCATATCTTACTTAATAACCTTCTTCCTGAACTGGGGAAATAAAACATAAAAAATGGTGAGCTTAAATACTCAGTAAGGGTAAACAAAAAAAATATCAATCACATAATATTCATAAAAACATAACATTTTGGAAATCTTACCCTACAAAAGAGATCAAAATTTCATAACATGGGATAAATCATGGTAGTGAAATATAATCACAATAATCATAACATAAAACATGAATATTTGTAGCATACACACATAATCATAGAGAATCATTTCTTATTAGTAAATACTCATTTCCAAGACTATCTTAGTGGACAATGTCCATTCCTTAACCGAGTTCATTCCTTGTTTCAGTCTTGTTTCACTGAACTGGTTTAACCTGCCGTTCCAGCCACGTCTATTTTAGGAGATATAAAAATCATTACCCAATGCATTATAGGGAGATATAGGTCCCACCCATATCATAGTGATACCATTCTTATGTGTGCCAAAAAATCAAAAATCATACATCATTGCATAACCCATGTAATAAAAATGGGATTCTTAAACATCGTGACATCATAAAACAATTATAAAAACAGAACCCTATATTATTTTAGATGGAAAATAATTTTGATAAAAAAACTTGAATTCCATTCTTGAGAAAAATATCCTTTCTACTTCAAAAACATTTTACTTTCTTAACATGTCATATAATATTGAACTAAAATAAGTTGATTAAAAATAAACTTGAAAACTTGTAAAGGAAGCTTAATGTAAATAATGTTCTAAAAATCCATTCATGTCGTATAAGTTAAAAAAACATTCTTCTCGTACTTTTGTCGGAAAAGTCAAAAAGTACCTCGTATGAAAAACGACACAAGATTCCATTCATATCTTTTACTAAAAACTCACTGAAGGGTAAAATTGGATTTAAACAATTATAGGTGTATGGAAATAATATTACATATTGAGGAAACATGGATGTGGATGATAAAATACACCCCAGTAAATACCAAATTATAAACAATCTCGGATAAAAATGAGATTGTGATATTTTCCATTACCTTAGGTATGATTTGCTTCGTAAGTGTCCGAACCTCTTGTCTAATGATTTAAATAATTTCATTGACTAATTCCAGAATCATACTCATTTTTATGATATCATATATGGTCATATTCTTAGCTTATTATTAGTAATATTTCATTGCTACTTGTTATTCGGGTGTTTGTTACTTTTTGTTCTTATGCATGTTTTGTTGAATAAATTCTTATTCTTATTTTTAGGTTATAGATACCTTATTTCCAAGATGGTATTAGTGTAATATATATCATATTTATTCAATAAATTCATTTATGTAATCATTATTCAATGAAAATCATGTAGAACGGGTCGCATCACATCGTGGAGACGGTATTCGGTATGTACGGACGAGCGATGATATCTTTCCCATGATCATGGAATTTTATTGGAGTGTATGTATACTATTTTAGAATAAATATCACTTTACTATAATAGTATATATACATCCTTTACGCTATTATACCCATCCGGGTAAGGTGGTGGTGGAAAATAGATTACACCACGGCGTGGAGACGGTATTCCATACGTACGCACGCGCGGTGATTTATTGTTCCGTAGGATCGATAGATAGTGAAATAGGGTTTTTTTGATACTTATAATAACATATCAGTATATGAGTGATACTGATGTTATTAATTCATAATGAAACAACTAAAGAAGAATAAGTGAAAAAGAAATAAAGTTGAAAGAATCGGTAACTGACATTACCTCTTCTTTGAAGCTCCTCTTTGAGACCTCCTTTTTTGGCACTAAAATTGGTCTTCGAAGAAGACCAGGACCTATAGAATGTTTCTCGGGAAGTTGAGAGGATAAATTGGTAGGGGTTTTCCAAGCTTGAAGGCTCAAAGTGGTGTGAGGAAGAGAGGGAGGAGGTTCCCTTTTATAAGGGAGGAGGGGGAACCTTTGGAAAAACTAAAAATATTATTTTATTATAAAGACATATTCGGGTTTCAATAGCTCCAAATTGATTTATTTCGAAGCTAAGGTGGGGATGGGTCTAAATCCTCTCATACAATAGTATTTGAACAAGTTTAGTTTACTATTTTAACCATTATCATTTAGATTTAACTTTAAGTTAGATAATTTTACTTTTACCGTGTCTTTTTGTGTTCTTACCCAATATGGTTAATAAACATACTATAACAAACCAAACGAACCCCAAGTTGTTTATTATTAATATATATAACCTTATCTAAGTCATTTGGCCGACCCATAGATTTTTAGGAATAAAATAACAATTAATAATATAATATATGTTTTACAAACTATTTTATGTCAATTTTGACACTATTTAGTAATTGATTTTTGTGAAAATCATAACAGAATGATTAGTTCTTAAAAAGTTAATTAAATCGATAATAACATATCATATTAACCTATAAAATTATTGTAATTCATAAAAATTCTCAAATTACATTTATTTGGGTATTTATAACATCAATTATGACAATATTTCATTAATAAGATAATTACTGAATCATCTTTCTGTCATAATTAAATTTTTTAATGTCTAAAAATTACAAATAAAATACCATTATGCAGTAAATATTTTAAGCTTCCTAATTAATATTTATAATTTAATTTATCTTATGTATAATCCTATATTAAAAATTATTTACTTATTAAACTTTCATTTTAACTATTTTAACCCTTCTTTAAAAAAATTAATAATAAATGTCCTAATCTAATCCAAGTGGGCCTAAATGGTCATATTTCATTACTAAGGTTGTTTTTGATCTATTTAAACTTATCCAATAGAATTAGGACATGTGTTAGGATAATAATCATATCATTTTTACCCTTAATTACCCTATTTAATTTTAACCGTGGTAAATAAAAGTAAAACGTTACTATTCACCGAAGATTTTTTTTCATCTCATTGAACCACATTTTACTTACTGACATCAACTATATCTCTTAGATTTTTGAAATTCCACTCACAGAAGCGGTAAAATTATGTTTTATGTAAATTTTCAAATTCTCCTAGGAGGTGGGTAAAAGACGGTGAAAAGTTCAATAAAATTTTTATATATCTAAAATTATTATAAAATTACTCCAATGAATTACATTGAACTTATATAGGTATTATTTATCAATTTTGACCTATTATAAATTTAAATAAAATAAATAATTATTTAAATAAAAAGTCGGTAACCCAGTGTTTTGACTATTCATCACAAATTGAAAGTTTCCAGAAAAATACCAAAATTACACCCTAGGCTAATTTCGATATTACGAATCCAAAAATGAAGTCCATTTTGAAAGATAAAATTTAAAAAATTTCAAAAAATGGTTATTACTATTTATAACAACTATTTTTAATAATATTTTAATAGCATATCGTTGTTTAGTGAAACTGGGTATTGCGTACGATGCAAGCTATCAAGGAAGGTTGTGATTGCGTGTAAAGCAAGCCATGCTAGTGTTGTATGTAGTGAAAGATTACTTTGATGATTTATATAAAATAAAAACAAAATATTTCTTATATAAGTCTTGGGTGTTACATTCTAGCCCCCTTAAAATGAATTTCTCCCTCGAAATTCATCACTTGTTACAAACAGATGAGGATACCTCTCCCTCATCATATCCTCAAGCTCCCATGTAGATTCTTCTAATTGGTGGTTCCTCCATAAAACTTTCACCAAGCGGGTGGTCTTGTTCTGTAGGAATTTTTCACTACGATCGAGAATCTCTATCAGCTGTTCTTCATAAGAAAGATCTTGATCCAACGGTACAACTTCTGAGCTGAGTACATGTGAAGGATCAGGTATGTACTTTCTCATGAGAGATACATGGAACACATCGTGAAATTGAGAGAGATTCAATGGAAGCGCCAATCGGTAAGCTACCTTACCATCACGATCCAGTATTTCGAAAGGACCGATATACCTAGGGCTCAGCTTTCCCTTCTTTCCAAATCTCATTACTCTCTTCCAATGAGATATTCATAAGAACACTTTATCACCCACTTCAAACTCTATGTCTTTTCTTCGGTTGTCGGCATAACTTTTTTGTGGACTCTGAGCTTCTCTTATGTGTTGTTGAATAGATCAGACCTTTTCTGCCATCTCATCAACAAGATCGGGTCCTAATAGCTTTCTTTCCCCAACTTCATCCCAGCAAGTTGGAGTCCTGTATTTATTTCCATAGAGAGCTTCATAAGGAGACATCTGAATACGGGAGTGAAAGCTATTATTATAAGAAAATTCCACCAAAGGTAGGTTTATATCCCAAACACCTTTGAAATCCATATATCAAGCTCCCAACATATCTTCTAGAGTTTGAATTGTCCTCTCAGACTGACCGTCTGTCTTAGGATGATAAGCAGTGCTGAAACTCAACTCTGTATCGAGAGTATGCTGAATACTTCGCCAAAACATTGAGTTAAACCTCGGATCCCGATCAGATATAATAGAAAGTGGTACTCCATGAAATATTACCACTTATTTTACATATATCCTAGAAAGAGGATCCAGAGAGAAATCCTCTCTAATAGCAATGAAGTGTGCAGACTTTGTAAGACGATAAACTATGACCCAGATAGAATTATTGCATTTGGATGTTTTAGGAAGTCCTGTGACAAAGTCCATAGTGATGTTTTCCCATTTCCATTCGGGTATGGGTAATGCCTGTAACATCCCCGTAGACTTCTATCTCTAAGGTTTAACTTGCTGACAAACCAAGCTTCGAGAGACATATTCAGCAACATCTCTTTTCATGCCATCCTATAAGAAGTACTCTTTCAGGTCCCTATACATCTTCGTGCTTCCGGGATAAATAGATAATGAAGAACTATGAGCCTCATCCAGCAGCTCCTTCTTTAATTCAGGGATGGGAGGAACACAAACCCGATTCCTGAAGTTTATTATCCCATCACAATCAAGGTTGAATTCAGGAACATTTCTCACCTTTTTTTTAACTCTACATCTTCTTTCTATGCCTCTTTAATCATAACATGTAAATATGGTTGAACATTCATTTTAGAAAGATACTCTTTTTTCCCCTTTCATTATAATTCCAAGATCTATCCTTTGTAAATCCATAAATATTGGATCTTTTGTGATCCTCATCTTGGATAAACTGGCATGGTCTTGTCGACTTAATGCATCTGCCACCTTGTTTGCCTTCCCAAGGTAGTAATGAATTGAGAAGTCGTAATCCTTAATCAGCTCCAACCATCTTCTTTGAGTCATATTCAGCTCCTTTTGTGTGAAAATATACTTTAAACTTTTATAATCTGTATAAATGTCACACCTTTCTCCATAAAGATAATGCCTCAAAATAATTAATGCAAATATTGCCGCAGCTAACTCCAAATCATGAGTTGGGTAATTTTGCTCATATATTTTCAACTGTCGTGAGGCATAAGCTATCACCATATCATTTTGCATGAGAACACACCCCAATCCCTTCTTGGATGCATCACTATATATCACAAACCTTTCTCCACTATAAGGCAGTGTGAGCATAGGTGCACTGGATAACCTTCTTTTTAACTCCATGATATTCTATTCACATTCCTCCATCCACATGAACTTAACTCCTTTTCGAGTCAACCTGGTGAGTGGATTAGATAATCGTGAAAAATCTTTAACAAAACATCGATAATATCCATCCAAACCAAGAATACTTCAGATCTCAGTTACTGTTGTTGGTCTCGACTATCTTTCGATAACCTCTGTTTTTTTATGGATCCACAGATATCCCCTCTTTTGAGATTATGTGTCTCAAAAATGAAACTTTTTGAAGCCAAAATTCACACTTGGTAAATTTGGCATAAAACTTCTCCTTTCTCAGGGTATTCAATACAATTCTCAAGTGATCTTCATGTTCTTCCTTGCTCTTTGAATAAACAAGAATATCATCAATAAAGACTACCACAAACTGATCAAGATAGTCTCTAAAGACTCTATTCATCAGATCCATGAAGATAGTAGGGGCATTAGTAAGACCAAATGGAATCACTATAAATTCATAGTGTCCATATCTTGTATGGAAAGCCATCTTTGGTATATCCTCCCTTTTGACCCTTAATTGATGATACCCTGAACAAAGATCAATCTTGGAAAAGTATTGAGCTCCACATAGTTGGTCAAATAAGTCATCAATGTGCGGGATAGGATATTTGTTCTTGATAGTGATCTTGTTAATTTCTTGATAATCAATGCAGAGACTCATTGATCCATCTTTCTTCTTAACAAACAGAACAGGTGCTCCCCAAGGTGACGCACTAGGGCGTATGAACCCCTTATCAAGATTCTCTTGGAGTTTCTTCTTCAATTCCTGCAACTCAATTGGGTCCATTCTATAAGGTGTCTTTGAAATAGGTAAAGCTCCCGGTACGAGTTCTATTGAAAACTCAACTTCACGATTTGGTGGAAGGCCCAGAAATTCCTCCGGAAAGACATCATCAAACTCATGTACAATTGGGAATATTCTTAATCGTGAGTTTCTCACCAACCATTTGAGATAAATTACCTTCATTTAGTGGAATCAAGACCCATAAGATGGAATAAATTTCCACTGGAAGGTTATGTTTATCCTTGCATCGATAGACGATCAAAGATTGATCTGGAATATGAAATGTGACTTCCCTTCTTTGGCAATTGATATGAGATCCATATAGAGAAAGCCAATCCATGCCATGAATCCCATCAAATTCTACTATAGGGAGGATCACAATATTTTCAGGAGGCACATTCCCACAAACTTCAATTGGAGAAGAATTATAAACTTTTGATCCGACTCTTATGGCATTAGGGGTTGTCATAGCTAACTCAACATCTAATTGTTGATGTAATACGGTGATACCCTTATAAAAATCTTTAGAAATAAAGAAGTGGGTGGATCCAGAATCAAATAAAACATTTTCTACTTTAGAGTGGATGGTAATTGTATCTTTCACCACTTCGTTATCGTACTCCACATCGCTGATAGAAATTACATGTGACTTTCCTTTGTCTTTAGCCTTAAGAGTTTTCTGACGTCGATCATCATCAACAACCCTTGGATTAGGGAATTTATTGGCAAAATTCCCCAGTTCCTTTCACTTGTAACATTGAAGTGTAGGAGGTGCACTCTGTGTAGCCTTTTTATTGTTCGCATCACTAGACATATTCTTCCCATCATTGAGGCATTCAAATGCCCGATGACCTTCCTTTCTACATTAGAAACATTTACTTGTCCCTTTAATACATCTCCATTCATGTTTCTTTCCACATTTTGAGCATAACAGAAAACTCATCTTCTTTTCAGTGTGCTCTTTAGATTTTCCTTTGAATTCCATTTTCCTCTTCATATCAAACCCATATGACTGATGGGTTACTCCAATCTCTATCTCATCTTTGAGAGCACATCGAACGATTTCCTCATAACTATTAAAGTCCCTTATGGAAAACGCCCTTTGAAGACTTGGTTTTAAGCCACTAAAGAATCGGTTGATCTTACTCTCAGGTTGGATAATAATACCAGAAGCGTACCTTGTAAGTCTTGTAAAATTTTCTTCATAGGTACCAACAGATTCATCATCCTTTTTCTTTAGTTCAAGAAACTCCTTCTCCATCTTTGTTCGGAGAATACGAGGGATTTACTTATTGAAAAATAAGTTCTTGAACTCGTCCCATTCCATGGACTCAATTTCATCTCTTGGCCTCGTATTATTGATAAGATTCCACCATTGACCAGAATCACCTTCCAAATGATACACTGCTAAGATGACTTTATCATGTTCAGAACATTGAAGAACTGAAAATATCTTTTCAGTAGTACTGATCCATTTTTTATCATCTAATGGATCATTAGACCCAATGAATGAAGGTGGACGCTGTCTCATGAAGGATTCAATATAATGTTGCTCCTTACTTTGCTAATTTGGATGTTCTTAATGATTCATATCTTGACAAAGTTGTGTGAGCATGGCTACAAGATTTTTCATTACTGCTCCCATAACATTTGGTTGCTCAGGGGGACAATCATTTCATTGCCCGTTGCATTCCGCATTAACCCGGTTCCTTTGAGTTCCAACCATTGACTAAAA
Source organism: Viscum album (assembly GCA_963277665.1). Lineage (NCBI taxonomy): Eukaryota > Viridiplantae > Streptophyta > Magnoliopsida > Santalales > Viscaceae > Viscum > Viscum album. Next base: position 37,985,870 of record OY728131.1, read on the forward strand.
CCAAGAAGAATAGTGTGAGCAACACTAATTATAATAGGAAAACCACATAATCAAGAATAAAATTTCACAGTTAAGGTCTTATACTAGGTTATTCATGGCCATTTCTAAAACACTACGATAGTGTTCTATGCTTAGACTTATCTCTAGGATTTTTACTAAGGCTTTCACATCCTAGTTTCCAAAGGTTGACTATACATTTCCTCTGATACCAACTATAACAACCCATACATTACATACATTTTTAGTACTTCAAAATTGATGTACACTTATTAAAACATATAACAAAACCATGAATGGACCGTATAGGTATAGTGTCTTTAGAAACTGGGAAACATAAACAACTGGTTCATAAAGCATCTACACAGTCTCCCATTTATTTCATCATATCTATATTCCCTTTTGGAATATCTTACTTAATAACTTCTTCCTGACCTGGGGAAAGAAAACATACAAAAGGTTGAGCTCAAATGCTCAGTAAGGGTAAACAAAAGAAATATCAATCACATCATATTCATAAGAACATAACATTTTGGAAATTTTACCCTGCAAAAGAGATCAAAATTTCATAACATGGGATAAATCATGGTAGTGAAATGTAATAACAATAATCATAACTTAAAACATGAAGCTTTGTGTCATACACACATAATCATATAGAATCATTTATTATTAGTAAAGACTCATTTCCAAGACTATCTTAGTGGACAAAGTCCATTTCTGAACCGAGTTCATTCCTCGTTTCAGTCATGTTTCACTAAACTGGTTTAACCTGCCGTCCTAGCCATGTCTATCTCATGAGATATAAAAATCTTTACCCAATGCATTGGAGGTAGATATAGGTCCCACCCATCTCATAACAATACCATTCTTATGTGTTCCACAAAATCAAAAATCATACATCATTGCATAACCCATGTAATAAAAATGGGATTCTTAAACATCATGACGTCATAAAACAATTCATATAAAATAAAGGAATTCATAAAAATAATTCCATCACAACATAATCAAATCAATTTAATAATAGGGATAGAAACAGAACCCTATATTATCTTATATGGAAAATAATTTTGATAAAACACATGAATTCCATTCTTGAGGAAAATATCCTTTCAACTTCAAAAACATTTTTCTTTCTTAACATGTCATATAATTTTGAACTAAAAGAAGTTTATTAAAGATAAACTTGAAAACTTGTAATGGAATCTTCATGTAAATAATGTTATAAAAATTCATTCATGCCGTATAAGTTAAAAAAACATTCTTCTCGTACTTTTGTCGGAAAAGTCAAAATGTACCTCGTATGATAAACGACAAAAGATTTCTTTCATATCTTTTAATAAAAACTCACCGAAGGGTAAAATTGGATTTAAAAAATTGTATGTGGATGGAAATAATATTTTATATTGAGGAAACATGGATGTGGATGATAAAATACACCCTAGTAAATACCAAAGTATAAACAATCTCGGATAAAAATGAGATTGTGATATTTTCCCTTACCCTAGTTCTGATTTTCTTAGTAAGTGTCCGAACCTCCTGTATAATGATTTAAATAATGTCATTGACTTATTCCAGAATCATACTCATTGTTATTATATCATATATGGTCATATTATTATCTTATTATTAGAAATATTTCATTGCTACTTGTTATTCGGGTGTTTATTACTTTTTGATCTTATGCGTGTTTTGTCGAATAAATTCTTATTCTTCTTTTTAAGTTATAGATACCTCATTTACAGAGTGGTATTAGTGTAATATATATCCTATTTATTCACTCAATTAATTTATGTAATCATTATTCAATGAAAATCATGTATAACGAGTCACATCACATCGTGGAGACGGTATTCCGTACGTACGCACGAGCGATGATATCGTTCCCATGATCGTGGAATTGTATTGGAGTGTATGTATACTATTAAGGAATCAATAGCACTTTAAAATAATCATATAAATTCATTATTTACTCCATTATACACATCCAGTTAAGGTGGTGGTGGAAAATAGATTACACCACGGCGTGGAGATGGTATTCCGTACGTACGCACGCGCGGTGATTTCGTTTTCTGTAGGATGGATAGATGGTGAAATAGGGTTGTTTCATACTTATAATAACATATCAGTATATGAGTGATACTGATGTTATTAATTCATAATGAAACAACTAAATAATAATAAGTGAAATAAGAAATAATGTTGAAATAATCAGTAACAGACATTACCTCTTCTTTGAAACGCCTCTTTGAGTCCTCCTTTTAGGGAACTAAAATTGGTCTTTGAAGAAGACCAGGACCTCTATGATGTTTCTAGGGAAGTGGAGAGGAGAAATTGGCAGATTTTGGCCGTGTTTGAATTCTCAATGTGGTGTGAGGAAGAGAGGGAGGAGGTGCCCTTTTATAAGGGAGGAGGGGGGCACCTTTGGAAAAACTAAAAATATTATTTTATTATAAATTCATATTCGGTTTTAAATTGCTCCAAATTGATTTATTTCGAAGCTGAGGTGGGGATGGGTTTAAATCCTTTCATCCAATATAATTTGGACATGTTTAGTTTACTATTTAATCCTTATCATTTAGATTTAACTTTAAGTTAGATAATTTTACTTTTTCCGTGTCTTTTTGTGTTCTTACACTATAAGGTTAATAAACTTACTATAACAAGCCAAACGAACCCCAAGTTGTTCATTTTTAATATATATAACCTTATCTAAGTCATTTGGCCGAACCTTAGATTTTTAGGAATAAAATAACAATTAATCATATAATATTTGTTTTAAAAACTATTTTATGTCAATTTTGACACTATTTAGTAATTGAATTTTGTGAAAATCATATCAGAATGATTAGTACGAAAAAAGTTAATTAAATCATAACTAACATGTCATATTAACATATAAAATTAGTTTAATTCATAAAAAGTCTAAAATTACATTTATTTGGGTATTTATAACATCAATTATGTCAATATTTCATTAATAAGATAATTACTGCATCATCTTTGTGTCATAATTAAATTTTTAATGTCTCAAAATTATAAATAAAATAAAATTATTTAGTAAATATTTTTATTTTCTTAATGTATATTTATATTCATATTTATCTTATGTATAATCCTATATTAAAAATTATTTACTTATTAAACATTGATTTTAACTATTTTAACCCTTCTTTAAAAAAATTAATAATAAATGTCCTAATCTAATCCAAGTGGGCCCAAATGGTCATATTTTATTCCTAAGGTTGTTTATGGTCTAATTACACTTATCCAATAGAATTTAGACATGTGTTAGGGTAATAATAATATCATTTTTACCCTTAATTACCCTATTTACTTTTAACCGTGGTAAATAAAAGTAAAAAGTTACTATTTAGCAAAAATTATTTTCATCTCATTGAACCACATTTCACTTAATAAAATCAACCGCGTCTCTCGGATTTTTGAAATTCCACTCACAGAAGCGGTAAAATTATGTTTTATGTAAATTTGCAAATTCTCCTAGGAGGTGGGTAAAAGACGGTGAAAAGTTCAATAAAATTTTTATACATCTGAAATTATTATAAAATTACTCCAATGAATTAAATTGAACTTATATAGGTATTATGTTTCAATTTTGACCTAAAATAAATTTAAATAAAATAAATAAATATTTAAATAAAAATTCGGTAACCCAGTGTTTTCCCTATTCATCAAAAATTGAATGTTTCCAGAAAAATACCAAAATTTCACCCTAGGCTAATTTAGATATTCTGAATCCAAGAATGAAGTCCATTTTGAATGATAAAATTTACAAAATTTCAAAATATGGTTATTAATATTCATAATGGCTAGTTTTAATAATATTTTAATAGCATATCGTTGTTTAGTGAAACTGGGTATTGCGTACGACGCAAGCTATCATAGAAGGTCGTGATTGCGTGTAAAGAAAGACAAGCTAGTGTTGTGTGTAGTGAATGATTCCTTTGATGATTTATATAAAATAAAAAAAATCTTATAAAAGTCTTGGGTGTTACATCCAATCCTAAAATTCAGTCCAAAACTCTATAATGTTGGCCTTGTATTTGAAATCATAGGATAGATCGAGATCCCTGTCTAGAGGAATTTAAAATCCCAAATGAAGGAAAACCCAAAAATCTCTGATGTATTTAGATAATAACCCTATTTTACATAATTGAGTGACCTCAAGACATACATAGTCAAAATAACCATCTATCCCTTTCATTTTTCTTGTTTACTTCTTAAAAAATTTGATTTTAGTTGTTTTTATGGGCTTTCCCCCAACATGAGTTTGATTGTAGGAGTCGATATGTCTTCCCCATGGAGTGACCTCTGATTTCACCAATTTTTTAATCCTTTCCTCTGCTAGAGTCTGTCACCTATTACCAACATATTTTTCTACTAGAAATGGATAATCTCTCTCAGTCCAACCACAATAATCATTGGTTCATTGACTCTATGTCACCATGAAGATCAAAATTGTGGTAAACATGAGGGCATTGAAACATCATCAATATATTCTTTTTGTGATTATTTATAGTGGTCCACAATTCACTACCTAGAAACTCTTCAATGAATATTCCAAATAAAATTCTCGAAAACAAATTGTATAGTGTATGAAGAGAATTAAAAATTAGAGTATCATGGTATCTTTATAATATATATACTAATAGTAGGTAATATCTTTACCACAAAAGTGGATTTCAGGGCCATGATTTCATAGAGTTATCTTGCTAAAATTGGATGTTTCTCTACCAAAAAATATTTATGTGGTGACATGGTAAAATTTTATAGGTATCAAAATTCATTCATAAACATATATGGAAAATAGGCTTCACATATTTCCTCTCCATCCACCCATTTTTCCATGGTATATTCCTTAAAATATCATAAATGACTGGGCTTCATACTCTCTATGACCACAATAAATAATTACAATGACTAGTGGATCTTCATAGGGGATGGTTTTTAATTATAAATATTGACTCAAAATCCAATAATTCATATAATTATTTAGATATTGGGTAGTAATACAAGATACATCATGACTGAATTGTGTAATCAACAATCTTGTATCTTAACATTATCGTAAAGATTGTATACCTTAAAATAAACTCAATTACAATCCCCAAAACACTTTCAATGGACAGAAAATTCAAAAGGGATACTTTCCCTCATAAAAATCAAATAGGAACCGGTAAATATTAACCAACCTATATACCATCAATATCACAGTCCCTCATTTTTCTAACATGGCCACAATGTAAAATTATCTCACTGATACGTTATATTGGGAATCATTAACTAGTAGAAGATATGTTCTCATTCAAATCCCAATATATCTTCCAATTATGTCTGATAAGGGGTGTCAGCGCTAATATCATAACCCCACTCGTCAGAGGTATCCTTCTATAGTACTCTCTAAAATATTCCAAGGACCCCCAACTTCATAATCGTATGGAACCCTTTGGGTGAATATTGTTTAGTTTTTTTCCATGATACACTAGATGGTCTTTGTCTATATTTCAAAAATGATGTATATTATTTGAAAAAGATCCATTATATTATTTTTAATGTTATATTTAGAAATTCATGGGAAATTAGTGCAATATACTCATAAAACTACCATGTTTCATCCAAGGTAATGAATTAATCATATATGGTCTCACGGATGTGTTCCCCATATATATGGTATATATTAACAAAAAGGATACCCACTTATTTATGCATCAATTAGACGTTATTGTTTTTTGAGGCCCAAGGGATTAATAATTCTAATACTAAATTAGTGTTATTGTAGATATATATTTGATATATCCAAAAATATCATAAATATAAACTTATTTTAGATCATTTTTGAATAAAAAATTTCATGAATTCCCAATATTACAACATTTGTTAAGTAATCATATAAACTTTAAATCCAAAATCTCTTGCCTAATTCCAACCCTTTAGCTAATAGTGGATAAATAAATAAGGATAGAGATGAAAATTTTAATATATGGATATGATAAGTGATCTTATTTGTCTTGGGAAGTTAAATTGTGGTACATCAAACACATGAGACTAATTACTCCATATTTTATATAAAAACCCATTAAAGACATATGATCATTTTTATGTATGTGTTCATGTTGAACAAAGATCAGAACATGTAGAATTGTGATTAATATTAATATCCCATTCTTGGAAAATGGAAGGATCTCATATGAGGGTTAATAATGATAATCATTCCATAGTAAACTATAAATATAAACTAGGAAACTATCACATTTATGATCAAATAACACTCTAACATTCTCATTCAATTACATTTATTTGAGCTACAAAGCCCCATCTGTAACGGTTAAATAATATTGAGTAAATTCAAGAATTCACATTTGGAATATTTTCACGTTTAGAGCATTATATTGTAATTTTATAACTATTATATAACAAAAACATAGAAATACAAAGTGGACATTTCCCAAATTATTTATTTCATCAATAACATTATATATTTTTAAAGAAACATGTTTTCTATTCCTGTATAATAATCATAACTTTTCCATGATTCCGGTCATGACTCTATTCTCCCTTAAATCCTATGAAAACATTTAAAAACATGGTTTGAGAACAAAAAGCTCAGAAAGGGACAAAAAAATAATGAAAACACATTATTGTAGTTAACACATAATAACACATTCAATGTTCTTTGAGATGATGAAACAAAACATTTTCACATAAATAACAGCCATACGTTTGCACAATGAAAAACACTAAAATGAATAAAAATAAATAAAAACTAATTTATGTGACTTAGAGCATAATATACATAATTCACTTTAAAACCTATTCCAATTGGAATAGACATGTGGTTGAATTCAAAATTAGAGATCTATAATGTGGATCACCATTTGTATAAGCTATACCGAGCCCACCCTTTATATATAATGAGGTTTAACCGTTTATTTTGGTTGTTTCATCCTTACCTATGAGCTGTAATGGGGCTCAACGCTTCGTATTAGATATATCAAGAACACCAATGAGCAATAATGGGGCTCAAACCATCGTATAATATATTTTAGGCTCACCCATTTCATATAATTCTCATGTACCATTTCATTAATAAAACAAGTTCATCAAAAAACAATTTTTTGAAAGATTCTTCTAATCCCATATGAAAAAAATTTCCTTATAAAAATAAAATTTTCTTTTAAGAATCCACTTTCAATAACAAGATACCCAAATAAATTATTTTGGGATATATTTTCATTTTAAGAGACATTAAGTCTTATAGAGGATGAAAAATATCAACTTACGGTTATGGAGTGAAGAAGTCATTATCTCTGTATACTTTAAAAAACATACACCATGTCATATTGTAAAAGAAGTAAAATATTTATTATAAAAATATTCCTTTCAAAAACATTGAATTAAATTCATGATTGATAAAAATTTCCTTTATATTATTTTTATACCCAAATAAATAAATTTGAAATGTTATATCCGGGTGAAAAAGATCTGATAATTAAATATTTAAATGTTCAAGGTGTCCCATACCACATTGAATATTTAAATATTTATCAATAAGATTTAATAAATAATATTATTATAGATAAAATATCGTTATTTAATGACATTGGGGTTTTATATAGACCTTATAAAAGAATAAAGGTGCATATTATCACAAAATTCCTCAATGAAGGGATATTAAGATGAAGTTCCGTACCTTTAGTCAAACTTGCCTCGTTCTTTGTTTGATTTCGTGAATAATAAACTTAGGCTTATTTTTACTTTCGTTATAAAATTTTTATATTTTAATAATAGTTTTTTATCACTTATTACTATGTTAAATCAATTTGTTAATTAGCTGAGTTCATATCGGACGTTTTGTCGATGTTTGTTATTTGAGTCTAAAATGAACTTGTTTTGATGAAAATTATCCATGTGGTCAAAGTAACATTATATCCAAAATAGTATTCAAAAATTAAATATCATATATATATATAGTATATTAATTTAGAATAGTCTATAACATTTGGAGATAATAAATGAAATGCGCAGTTCATGGGGACGGTAGGACGTACGTATGCATGTTCACTACATTCATTTATTTTTTACATTAAAAGAAACAAAATAAATGATACATATAATATCTATGTTATATAATTTACATATATTCAATAACTCTATCCTTTATAAATTTAATTTATGGCACAAATGATCCATATCACATAGAGGTGGTATTTTTCCACACTTCCTCAAATGAAATTATCGTTTTTACAAACTAAGGTATGCCTAAAGGTGTTTTGTGAATAAAAATAACACCTCAATGGAGAAGATATAAATATAATATATATCATAAATATATATATATATATATATATATATTTGTATAATAATTTCCTCCATGATAGGTTGTTGGTAAATATGTAAAAATCCTCATTTCATGAGGCAATAGTTCGTCGTACACAAAATGAGTAAGTCTTATATCCATTAGATGGAGGTGTCTATAAGTGTAGGCCAAACCCTTAGCATAACATAATAATAGATTACTGAGTATACTGGTATTGTTAAAAATAATGGAATAAAGAATGTATTTGGGGTTGTATGTGGAAAATAAATTAATGGAGGTTGAGAGGAGATATTACCTCTAAATCAGGTAACTCCTTTTAATTTTATACAAAAGATTTATTTAAATTTTTTATTCCCAAGGTAAGGATTCTAAGTGTAAGTTAGTAATGTTGAGAGATTATTTGAGCATAATTTGTATTATCCATGGGGCTTGAGAGGTGTGAGTAATTAGGTAGAGGTGTGGGCCTTTTATAAGAGGGAGGAGGGGCACCTTAAAAAAGTCTTGAAATATTATTTTATTATAAACTGATTTTTTAATTATAATAGTTCCAAAGTAAAAAGTATAAAGGATAGTGTTATTATGGGTATAAATACACCGAAACCATAGGTATTATTCAAGTTTAGGTCACAAAATTATCCTTATCATTTATCTTTAACCCTTAGTAAAAAACATTAACTCTTACCATGTCTTCTTGTATTTTCATAATATATGGTTCATATAGTTACAATAAAATTACAAGAGAACCACAAGTGGATCATTTATGATATATTTAATATTATATATATCATTTGTAATAATATTATATTTTAAGACTCTTATATAATTTAATAGAATAGTATTTGTTTTAAAAACTCATTTTTTTCAATTTTTACACTATTTAGAAAATAATTTTTGTTAAAGTCACAAAAACATGATTACTTCAATAAAAAGTAATTGAAATATCCTTAATTTAAAAATATCATCCAAAAATTTATTTTATATCATAATAATGTTGAAATTACATTTATTTTAATATTTATAAAATCATTTATTTGTATATTTCATTAATAAGGTAATCGCTGCATCATCATTGTGTCAAAAATATATTTATTTATTTAACGTCAAAAAATTATAAATAAAATAACATCATTTAGGAAATATTTTTATCTCCATAATTTATTTTTTAGTCAAATATATCATTTATATAATCCACATTAAAAAAAATTTAATTGGGAAATACATGTTTCTATTATATTTCCTTTTTCTTTAATCTAAATATTATAAAATGTTATTATCAATCCCAAGTGGCTCCATGGGGTCCTAAATTAAACCCATGGATGAAGATGGTCATATTTATCTCATCTAATAGGATTAGGAAACATGTTAGGGTATTTTTACATTATTATAATATTATTTTTTAACCTTATTTACATGATTTACCCTATAACCATGGTAAATTAGAATAATTACTGATATTACTATTCATGGTGTCTAAAACTAAAAGGTAACTATTTAAATTATTTGGACCTTATGATTTCAAATATGAAATATTGTTTTCCAAATTTAAAACATAGAACTAGTAGAAACTAATTAAAAATAAATTCTCGTTCTCAAACTAAAAAACCTGTTATTAAAAAATAAAAAATATCAAAAGATTAACATGCATTTATGTCCAATTTAAATGTGAAATTACATAAAATGAACATAATTGGATTAAATGATAAAATATTAATCTATTTACACTATAAAACCATTTAAATTGACTATGTATATATGAAAATAAATTATATGAAAAGGCATTTTTGAACTAAAATGCAGTATTTTTCACTATTCACAATAATATTGATTTTATCAGAAAAATACCAAAATTTCAACTGAAGTAAATTTTAATATCATTATAATAGATAAATTTTTATTTTATTAAATATTCCATTTAAAATGTCAAAAAATATTTTAAAAAATTGGTTTCCATCAAATGGTGGAAAAAAACCATTTAATAATATTATAGTATTTTATTCTCAAAATTTGATTTATTCTCATTTTAAGACTCTAAAATTCATTGGATTAATGTAAAAAAATTAAAAAAATATATTAAAAAATATTATATTTATTTATATTTATTTATTCCAATACATTGACTATGCATTAACTACTATTTAATGTAATAATTTTATTGTTTTATCGTTTTTTCGGTATAACTCAGTGTTGTGCGCAATGTTTTACTTTGCAAAAACCTGTTGTTACATGTATGGAACACTATCATATATAGTTTACCCATTAAACTAAAATTAATATTAAAATAAAAAATATAAATATAAATTAAAAGTTAATATTCTATATATACTTAGGATGTAACGGCAATCCCTACATTTGAAAATTGTGTCCTTGCAATTTTAAAATTGGGCTCAAAAATTTCATTTAAAATATCACATAAAAAACCAAGAGTCAATAAAATATCAGTCTAAAATAATGAAAGTGAAGTATAAAGGTTATATGATATGCCATATTCTAGGGTTCCTAGTAGACAAACATTTACATGGATGATAAAACTAACTCTCAATGTCTAATAGATAGTGATAGAGAACATAGTCATTTGAAGTTTATCCATCTAAACACCATAATTATGTAATGTGTCTGAATACCATTGATAAATATTAATGAATAAATTTTTTATTTTAATATCCTTTTGATATATTTGTAGAAATAATTTAAGTCCTCGAATAAAAATATAAAGAAACATAATTACTTGATATTTTTCAAATTTTTCATCACAATTTCATCCTAATAATATTTCTATAAAATGATGCATATACCTATGAAAAACCTTATGTATAAAATAGTGCACAACCCATTAATGATATGAGTTTCATAAAAAAGAGGTCGAAATGTAAAGGCGTACACCCAAATTAAAAAATCATACATAAACATAACCCAAAAAAATATATAATGGAAAGGCCCTTATTAACTTATTATCACATCACATAATACCTTAGAAGATGTTCATAACACCTTGAAGTTATGGTTTTAATTCAAAAAATAACATGATCTCAAGATATTTCATCAATTCATCATATGTCTCAACATCAACTATTGTACCATCAAAATATTTTCAGAAACATTTTTGTTTCTGATCATATAGACTCCCTCCCTGTGTAATAATATTCAGACACTAATTCTCATAATATGCCAACTCATTGCAGCAAACTCATCTTGTTGTAGACTAGATATTTGTTATCTCACTATTGAACTGTTCATGACCCTCTTTATTTGAATCACGAACCTTGTTACCAAACTTACCACACCAGTAACACTTTCCATATCATGAAATATATTTCCAAAATTTCATTTTATCACACTTGGAATAAGTTTTGAGCTTACCACCAAAATTTATAGTTGGTTTCTTCTCCATTTCAATGATACTTGATCATTTCTTACTCTTATCATCTCATGGAACATAAGTGTTAGATAACTTCATTTCATATTTCTCAGCACAATGAACCACTTATTAATAACATTAAAATTCTTGTGATAATTATTCTCTTCATAGACCTTTTTTTAATCCTGAGTAAAAACTTTTTATTTTACTATAAATGTCCCAAATAAAATCCAGAACATTCTTGGCCAATCATGTGATGTTTTCTTCATATGAAAAAAATTAATCGTCATCCTTTTCCTTTAATTCAAGGAATTCCTTATCCATCCTAATCCAAACAACCTTATGGAAATATTTATTCAGAAAAATATCCTTAAATTCGTCCCATTCCATGAAATCAAGACTATTTATCTTTCTATTATTATTAACTAAAAACCACAATAGATTAGCATCACCTTTAAAACTATAGATGTAAAGAGTTAATTTTTGATGTTCCAAACATCCCATGAGGTCAAATATCTTATCCTGTATATTGATATATCCTTTAGCTACCACTAGGTCTGATGATCCATTTAATAGTGGGGGATGTCACCTCATAAAATGTTCCACTACTAACATATTCCTTTCTTGTTGATCAAGATGATCTTGTTCAGGGATACAACTACCATTTATATATGGAGTCAACTTCTCCTTCACTACAATGAACTGTTCAGTTACAATTCTTACTATCTAATGATGTTGATCTGAAATTTTATTTTCATCTCAATACCATCCCATAACAACTTTCCTATTTCCTCTATGGAAAACTATTCTGAAAAAATATAGTTTTGTTGAATTAATAAGGTAATCATGAAACTCTACATCATTTCAACTTAACCAAATTGTAAAATACTCTATGGTAATGTAACTAACACTATCTAACCTATAATGTTATCTCAACCATCATATAATACCAATTAGAACCACCATCATTAAATGTTACATTATCTTGAGTTAATTAATGAAATCACATGTTTTTATTCCCTATACATGACTCTATTATACCTTAAATGCAATGAAAACATTTAAAAACATTGGATGTGCACAAAAATCATTGTAAGGGACATAAAAATAATGAAAACGATTAGTCTAGTTAAACCCTGATAACCCATTCAGTGTTCTTAGAGAGGATGAAACAAAACAGTTTCACAGGAATAAACTCAAACTTTTTCCATAATGTAAAATACTAAAACAAATAGAAAGCAATTAAAACCCTTTTTGGTGACATAGATAACTAAATACATTAAACCCATTCAATCAACTTATAATTAGAATAAGAATATAGTAGCCCTCAAAATTATAGATCTATAATGGGTATCACCCTTTGTATAAGCTATATGGGGCCAAGTCGTGGGCTATAATGGGCCTCATCCCATCGTAGAAGCAATTCCAGGCTCACCCATGACCTATAATGGGGCGCAACCCTTGGTATAAGCAATATTGGGCTCACCTGTGAGATATAATGGGGCTAAACACATCGTATAAGCTATATTAGGCTCACCATGAGCTATAATAGGGATAAACCGATCATATAATCTATGTTGGTCTCACCCATTTCATTGAATGATCATGTTCTATTTCACGAATAAAACACATTCCTCAAAAAACCCCTTTTAGGAAAGATTTTTCTAATCACATATGAAACAAATTACCATATAAAAATCCCATTTTTATTTAAGAACCCATTTTAAATACCATGATACCCAAATAGAGTAATAAGGGATTTATTTTCTTTTTGAGAGACGTTAAGGCTTATAGAAGAAGCCAAATATAGAATAATAGTTACGGTAATGGGGAATTAATTGTCATTGTATAGGTTAAAAAAATTCATTCTGTAATTTTGTATTTAATGTAAAGAAGTTCATATAAATATACCCCCTTTTTTATAAATGACATTATTATAGGTAAAATATGGTTATGAAATGTAATAGTTTCTGTATTTAACCTTAAAAATGAATAAAGGAGCATATAATCATGAAATTCAACTATTAATGTACAATGAGACACAATCCATTACCTTGAGTCCGACTTGTCTCCATCAGTATTTAATAAACTAGACACCGTATTCATGATTCGATGTTTAGGTCCACTAAAAAACCAAAAACCATCTCCTATTCCATCAAATTTGATCTGAAATAATCATTCATTTCTACAGTGTGAAATAACCTCGTGAACAGAGGTTATTTGTTTTCCATCACCACCTATTATGGCTAGATATAAGGATGGATTAAATTATTATATTCAATATTTTTGATAAAATCATACTTGTATAATTTTTCTATTACATATATAATAATACATTCAATATTTTGGAATATAATAGTGTCACTCATGTATGTGGTGAACTAACAAAACAAAAATCAAAATGATACATTCACGCATTACATGTAAGATAATAAGGAAGTATTAGGGAACATATGTGATACCTATGATAAAAATATTATTTTTCTGAATGCTAATATATTATTTACCATTCCTTAATTCATTATGTCTTAAATATGGAATCAAGGTTTAGGCATACACACGACCTACCATCTCCATGAATGGTGTATTTTATTTTATATCTCTAACTCTTATATATTACTATCAAAAAATATATAAACAATATATATGATTATTATATAATTTATGAAATTCATTTTATGTTTTATCCATGATAAAATAAGTTTGATTAAAAATAAGAAGAAAAACATACATAAAAAAACCAATATTGCTTGAAATTTGACTTTAACATTTAATTTTTATTGAAAATGTAAAAATGGGTCATAGGTAAATCATATAATGTATGATAAATATAAATATATATAAATATATATATATATTGGGGTTTTAATATATTTATTATAAACCAAATTTATATTATATGAGTTTTCAACATGTATGATAGAACTTGATGCTTAATGTAAGATATTTTTGTCTCAAAGTTCCTTCCTTGAGACATAGGATATATTATACACATATTTTTTCATGAGTTATATATACAATCCCTTAAACATGTATCTTAATTAATTCATATTTTCTCATGATATTTTATGTTTTATTTAATTTCATTATTTAATTGGGCATACATTCCAATGTTACCAAAGTGGTGTGGATTTTATGTTACAATCTCATTATTTATTAGCATTTCTTTATTATATTACTCATGATGAAATGATATGATATGTATATCTAATAACTAATGAATAATTTACACTATGTTTATTTAATTATAATTCATATTTTCCCTTTATATTCCTCTATTTATATCCTCATGATTTCATAATAACTTTTTTATGAAAAATCCTCTTTATTTCACACTTTTTTAAAATGACTTATTTTTATATAAAAACTATTTTTTAAGTGTGTTTACGAAAATGTTTTTTTAAATTGTAAATATAATTTATTAAATATATTTTTACACATTTTTTAAATTTTTTTAAAAAAATTTAATGGAATCGTCATTTTTTTCAAAACAATGCATGCTTGGTTTTTACTGAAAATGTGAATGAAATCAAAATTTAACATGAAAATACTGAAATGAATTATACTCCATTTATAGTATTTATTGGTTCGAAGAATCCTTTATAATCCATTATTTTTAAAATCAATTATTTTTTTAATATTCATTATTTTTTAAATATTTTTTAAATAAGAAATGATATTTTCCTTATGAAATTTTATTAATTATTTTTAAGTATTCTTTTAAAAGTATTCAAGTTTATTTTCATTGAAAACTATTCCTAAAATATTTCTTGAATTTTCATGATGAAAATTTTATTTCAGAAGAAAACTTATTTTCCTCATGAAAGGTTCCAAAAGAACATTCAAAGTCATTTTCCAATTATGAGTGAATCTTCTGATATAACTTATGCTTTACTTGGAATATAATCATGTGGTTTAATATTATTCTATATCTGGAGGGATTATTTTTATGATGAAACATTATTTATGAAAACGGTATTTAATCCATTGATTTTACCATCAAAGAATCATTATAAAATTTAGTTATTTATATGGGTTGTCATATAATGAAATTATATAATTTTTATGAAACCTTACACTTTTCCACTAGTTATGATATGATGAAATTTTTATTAAACCCATTTAATTTCAAAGTAAATGATTTCATGAATTTATAATGATCTTATGGAACACATAAATTTTAAATTCATTAAATGAAGTATGGGTCATATGTTTATATCCAATGTAGTGGGTATAGATTTGTATCACAATCGATATAACAGACTAGGATTCAGATTGAACTCATTTGAGTAATGTTATTTTTATTTTATGATGTTCATGAGAGTGATATTCGACTAGTATAATGGATTAGCGAGTTAACTCATTCTACTATGATAGCCTTTTCAGTGTTCTTTGGATTCCATGGGACTGATTTTCTATTCTTATGTGTATGAAACAAATCAATGTCTTATGAAAATATCATTATTTCATGGATCATGTTCTCCAGTTTCCATTTTATTAATGTATTATGAAAAAATAGTCCATATTCCATGAATCTTTATTATCCTATTTGATATGTGTAGTATTATTTAAAATTTTAATCAACTGATATCATACTATTATGTTAATCTTATTCTTAAATATTTCCTTTTTTTCCATGTATGAATGTCAATGATCACACTTAATTACTTTTCCATTCCCTGATTATGATGAAATTTATTATATATGATACATCTAAGAAGGTTGGTACTTTTGAATAGCATATAGAAATATTATGTAGTTCATGTATGAAACAATTTTGTGTGTTTTGAAGTTTATAAAGGCACTATACCTTTTCAATCCGTAGGATTTTATTTCATTAATTAAATAAATATTCATAAAAATGATGTATCATATAAGTATGAAAATTCTAATATGATAAATCTGGTATCTTAGGATAGTTTTAGTTTTCATTTGAAAACATTAATTAGAAAACTGTAGTGATATCTCTACGGACCTATCTAAGGATAATTCAAAGGATGATTCAATGTATATGAAAATGTATAATAAATTAAATAAATGATATAGAAGGTAGTTTCTAATAAATTACGTATTTTTATAGATACTACAAGTGGATTTTGATTTGAAATAGGGGTTTGTATTGGTAATAAATCCAAAATCATGTATTTAGCTGAATTCAATCATTACCTAGTGCATGATAATGACACATATTCCATGACTTGTTTCAATCATATGGTGGATTCACATTGGAAATTCCAAAACCCTTTATAAAGAATCATGAAGGATTTAAATAGATGATTACTATGAATGAACTTGTATTAGCCTAATTTTTTATAGATTAAAAAGAAGGTTCCTTCTTTTTGACAACCAATCAGTGATATTGAAAAATTACATAGTTCCCCAATATGATTAATGTCACCACACAATACTTGTTGGTTTTAATATGTGGATAAAACTGAAAGGAACCATGTTATTTATTAGTGATATAGAAAATGAAATGATTTTCATCATATGTAGACAAAATATACGGGAGGTAGAATTAAAAAATACCTATTATCCTCAGGAAAAATTCTCAAGGTATTATTTTGTTTGTTCCGAGCGCAATGGAAGTGTGAAAAGGTGGGATATGTATCAAATTTTATTTTAATAATTGTATCTTAAAACCAATAGAGATTATATTTCATGTCAAATTTATCGTAAATTTATTTTCTATTTTATGAATAAATACATGTGTGTTTGAACATTATTCTTCAGTGAATGTTGATCATTCGAAAAGATCCTTTCAGATCACCTTCATTGTGCAGTTATGATCTAAAGATAGAATCCCACTAGTAGTGATCCAAATGTGTTCCTATGATCTCTGAGAATCACCAGTCCATCTATAGGTGTACGAGAAAACAGTCAAATGTCATTCATTATTGTTTATTTCTACTCTTTATTCCGTCTTGATGAAATATCTCTTATACATCTCATTATTCATATAGATATTGAATGAGAAGTTTATAGGGAATTCATTGTGTCAAAAAATTCATTATTATCAATTTTTATACTCTTCCTATTATATATATACATCTATTAATTTAGTTATGATTTAAGTTAAAATGATTTTTAATTTTATAAAATCCTTTAAATAAAATTTATAACCATTAATAAACCCCATAACAAATTATAATAATTTTATTATTAATATTTTTTGGTCACACCAACTAGCACAAAAAAATATTATGTAATGGTTTGGTTAATTAAATTTGGTCACCAGACTCCGTCATTGTTTGTTAAAAATCAACTATCATTTATTGAACAACCAAATAATTTTTTTAATAAATAAATATTTTATTCACGATCTAAAGAATTGATATTTATTAATATATTCACGAAATAAAATAAATATCTTATTCATGTGTCAGATAATGAATATTTATTTAATTTATGCAATAAATATAACAAGAATAAAATTAATCGTCAAATAAGAGGTTAATGTTTATTCCATTAAATAAAAACAAATATATTAGAATCCAGATCAAAATAATCAATTAGTGTGTGACCTTATAGGATTCCTTCCACTTACTATTTAGATGAATTACCTAAATTCCAATATTACTATCTAGAAAATAGTCATGGAACCCAAGAGAATGAACTTAATGTCGCAATTTTTACAACAACATATGAACAGTCACTGTGTTATATAATACATTTTTCAAAATATCTCATCATACATGTTGTATATCAATGTCAAAAACTTGTATGCTTGATATATATTTCATTAACTATTTAAGATAATCATTTCATGCCACCATGTCCATAGAATATAATATGATGGTTACATTAAAATAAAATGTCAGAAATATCATCTTTCATAAAGATGGACATGAAAAATACTTCAACAACTTACTCATGAATGATAACTAACTTGTAATTCACCCAACATATCCAACTTCACTATGAACCATTATAATCATTACTGGAAAAATAAATCTATGTATGAGAGTTGTTACAATAATTAATAATAATGAAAAATATGAAGGGTCATGACACAGGCTTATAGATATGAATATCTTATGACACCAAAACAAGTAGAATTTCGACTGGCGGGTCTCTTCTCATAATCTCCCACCATGGATATTACCAATGGGAAAATTCATGAGAAGAATACTAATCTGATTACAAGTAATAACACACAACATGTTATATTATATGCTCCCCATCATAAGAGGTTATCCACCCATATAAAAATATTTGATAATATCATCATAGGAAATCAAAGTACTCATAAAAATGAGTAACTAATATAACCTTATAAATTTTATGTATAATCTTGCACATTATTACATTAGATTCTTATATAAAAACGAAAAATACGAAAAAAAATATGTTTTAATAATATCTAATACATTGAATATTCTTGTAATCAAAGTACAAATAGTTTTTCCTATGACACCAAGTCCAAAAAACTCTTACTTGAACCAGAGCCAACTGCCGATGAATATTAGTCCAGTAGAGCTCACATTATAGTCATGTTTCTCCTTAGTCATGGATATATTCAAGGGGTCGACAATGATACCTTCCATGGAAATACTACTCACTGCAACATCACCACTTTATGATAAATCCACCAATAGATTATTCAGATTATGTATGTGATTCGTCTAATTATGGGACATTGCATCCTTTTCAAGAGAAACAAATGTAATATTATCAAAATAGAGTGTGATAGTATCTTTTCTGGTAGGTAATACATCAATATCTTGGAAAATTTTAAACATCTATACTATTTATTTAGCTACCACATACTCTCCATTATAATTAGACTCTATTGTACAATCTAACATAATAGCCTTTATTTATCTTTTCTAGTTCACATCACCTCTATTCAAAGTAAATATGTTTCCCATTTGTGACTTCATGTCATCTTTATCAATTTGGATTCTAGAATATTCATATCCTTTGATGACTAGTTATTTATGTACTCCATGAAAAATGAATAGATCCTTAGTACTTCTCAAATACATAAGGATGGTCTTGTCTTTCGTCCAATGGTAATCACTTAAATCATCATTATATCTTCCTACAACACTTAATGAAAGTACGTAGCATATCATACATGGATAACCCAATCTCAGAATTTTTTTTTAAATCCTTATAATTCTATTTAATTCCTTATGATCATGATGATACATATTCCTAGAAAGTTGAATGCCTTGTGATTCTAGAAACAATTCCTTCTTGTGTTTATCTATATTGAATCACTTTAGTATCTTGTCAATGTTTGTACACTAATTTAGGCCTAAAAACTTCTTGGATCAATCACTAAAGATTTTAATCGGAAGAATATATGTTTCCTCACACCAATCCTTTATAGGGAGGAATTTATTTAAACATGCTTTAATAGAATTTATGGTTGATATTTCATTTTGAATGAGTAATATGTCATCAGAAATACTATTTAGGAAATGGTTTCACACTCACTAAACTATTAATAGGCCAATGAATCACATTCATTATTTACAAAAAAAATGTTATGTTCTCATAAAAATTAATGTTCCATGAACATGATTGTTTCCTTAATCCATAAATGGGTCAATTCAACTTTTATATCATGTTTTCATCCATTGGAATAAAAAACCCTTCAGATTATTTCATATTTAAATATTCCCAAAGGTTCTTGTTAAGCAATTTTTCTTTGAAATACATTTTCTAAATGTCATGATCATTGAAAGTACCAATTGAAAGTATAATTCTAATCGATTTGATAATTGAAATTAATAGAAAAAATTTATCACATTCAATGCCTTGATGATGTTTAAACCCCTTTTCAACGAGTCATGACTTATAGGTACATACATTTTATTCCATATTTGGTTTCATAATGAATACATATTTTCAACACATGGGATTCATATGTATTGAAGGGTCTACAAAATTCCAAAAATGGTTTTTGTAAATAGAATCCATTTTAGAAATCATGGCTTGTTTCCAAATAGAAATATCTATTCCACTTATTTATTCCTTGAAGACAATATAATCATTTTTAATAACAACTAATAATGAGTCCATATACTTGATCGGTAAACCCATAATATTTTAGTTATCTAACCTATCTAGTACTCGTACACATTAATTTTTTCTCAGGAACAATTTATTCTTTAATGTGGCTTTATATAATTTATTCTTGTACCAACTCTAAGGTATCTTGATGTTGGACATCATCGAATTCTATCACACTCATAAGATCTATTTTATCTATAAGATCCTCTTCATGAAATTTGTGAAATAATTCAAGAACATCATTATTTTTTTACTGATTTTATAGATAATATACCTTTTATTTTTAATGATATCCTATAACGATAAACTTAGTCCCTAGGGGTACAATATTATTACCTAATGAAGACTTGAAAAATTCTTCACAACAGCCCACATGCATGTAGGACAACATGGGGTTATTTCTATTCCATAATTGGTATGTTATACCATTTGTTTCCTTTTTTGGCACACATTTAAGTACTCATGATAATTTTTGTAACATGTATCCCCAAAAGGATAATGGATGACACACATGACTCATCCTTGATCTCCCCATTTCTAATAATGGGTGGTTTTTCCTTTCACTTACCAAATTTCCACTAAGTAATATAAGAAATAGTGGGTTGAGAAAAAAAATACCGAACAACCATTGATAATAAATGAAGTCTTGGTTAATATATTATACACCATGTTCTGAGTGATGTTTCATAATCATCATTTAATGGTGCTTTATAACATCATTCCTATATTCCTTGAATTTTTTCAAGGAATCTGACTAAAACCTAATGATGTGGACATATAAATATTCACTAAAATAGTCATTAAATGTTATGAAGTATGATTACCCACACCATAATTTATCAGGAATCTTTTCATAGTCATCAGTATGAACTATTTCAGGAATATATTTATCCCTTCCAGCTTTCCACGAAGTATTTCTTTGTACATTTTTCCTTGTAAAAATGTGTGACATACACCACATGGGTTTAGTTCCAAAGAATATAAATATCCATCATCATGAAATATAATAATGTTCCTCTCATTTACTAGACCTATCTAGTGATGATAATATTTGGTGTTGTATGATTCATAAGGTGAAACTTTTTCATTGATTTCCATTTATTCGTTCAAGTAATAAAACACATAATGAAATTTATTTTGATGTTTATTCACATAAAAAATGAAATCCTAATAAGGGAAGAAAAATTTATTATCAAATGTGGAAATAAATCCATATTAATCAAGTTTTCATATAGAAATAATGTTATTTACAACTAATGGAACATAGTAAAAACAACATAAGATAAAGTTTATTCTGGATGGAAATATGAGGTGGAAGACCCTGATAGGTACCTTAGAAAGATTATCACCATTTGAAACTCAATGATCTACCTATCCTCAGTCAATATTTATAATTACACATTGTTAGTTTATTTTAATACTTTTGTGAGAACCAAAATCATTATCTAATAATCAATTCATAAAAATAGATAAATTCAATATTATGAAAAACGCACCTTATGATTCCACTTGATTCTTGGGCTGGGTGTGATTTTTTTCTAGTTTCCCTTCTTACCACATGTGAAATAGAAAACATCTTGTTCCCTTTATTTCCCCATGATCCTATTTTTCTAGTAATGGAATGAAATTGGTTTTCTACTAATTATGTTTCATTTACCTTTCTATCTATTCACTTTAACAATGGTATGATATTCATCCTTTGTATCCTTATCTACATTGAGAATAACAATCAGCTGATCTATTAGATTCATATCAATGTTTTTCATAATAAAAATCTTAAAAAAAACTAGATAATCTATAATGGAGTGATAATAGAATTAGGTCTATGCCTAGTTTATTGTGGACTTTTACCCCTTCAACTTATAATCCTTAAATATATCCAATGTTCTTGGATACACGAGGCTTGTCATCAGCACCCACTATATCATGCTATGAAATAGCTCCTTGAAAACCAAAAACCATTCATTTATAGCTCTCTCTTGGTAAAACCCACAATATTGACACTCTATTTTCATAGATAGACATTACATATCTTTTTTGGAATATATACAAAATTATACAAAAAGATGCCTAAAAACCATAGTATTTTAGTTCCTTTGAATACATGGAAACATAAACCCTAGTACATAAATGAGATACATTATCTCCAACTATGGATCTTCTTCAATTTATCCCTTCTAATACACATAAAAAATTATACATTTTTTCATAACCTAGGGTTGTTAACATAAAATTGGGTGAGAAAAAACACTCTATAAGGGTATGATAGGGAGATTTGTAAGAATAATCATGAGCATAGAGTAATACACAAATTATCATAAAAATAGTGGACCACACCAATAATATCAATGATCATATACATGAATCATGGCAGATCATAAGACATGAATACTAAATAAATAGAGAACATAATCCATGAAATAATAACATAGGAATAAAACATGGAATTTTGGTCGATAGATAAGAATTTATAATGATTTCTATAGTAGTCATGGAATTTCTACCAAGGATATATTTATAGACAAAATCCTTGAATGCAATAGGTTCACACCCATTTTAGCCATGTATTACATAATTGAGTTCACTCCTCCGTCCAACCCTGTAATATTGAACCAAGTTCATTTCTCATATCATCCCTATAATACTGAACCGAGCGAATTTATTTTTCCAACCTAGTGAGATGGAACCATGTTCGTTTCTCATTTCATCCATGTAATTCTCATGATATATAAATCTTTACCCAAGAATTGAAGGGGGGTGTAGGTCCCAAAAATCTCTTAACGAAATCATACATATATGTTCCAAAAAATTATAAACAGTCAAATCAAAACCCAAGAAATGAAATGGGTATCATAAACATGTAATCCTATCATAACATGTGGAAAAAGATATAGGTTTCATAATCATATCATAAAAATCATAGCCTATGAAAGAGAAACATATTAAAAAAATATAACCCCTGAAATATAAAAAAAATTCATAAAGAGGATGAAATTAAGAAATACCCATTCGTAGATATAATAAAATGAAACCATTAAATTATTTCGTAGAATGAAATGAGTAACATATATGGATGTCATCATAGATGGAAAATAATTATGAAATATACTTCGAAATCATATATTGTAGAAAAAATCATTTATTATTTAAAATAGTATTTAATATAAATAAAACCATTTTAAAATTATTTTTTTATAAAATCACGTGAAAACATATAATGATAACATGAAATCAATATGAAAACATTTCTCCATGAAAACAAATAAAATATGATTCAAAACATTTTAAAAACCTATTTCCATTGAAAACTCATTAAACTTTATTTTAATGAAATCCTGAAACATTATGAAAACCATATATTTTAAAATACATTGAAAATTATAAATAAATATTAAAAAATTTAAAACAATTTTTCTCTAAAACATATGAAAAAATCATTAAAATGTTTTGAAAAGAATTTCATTGAAAATACAAGGGAATAATATTAATTATTATTGATTTTTCAAAAAAAAATTATCCATGAAAATTAATTTTCATAATATTTAATAAAAACATATTTTTTAAAAAATACTAATGATTAATTAAAATAAATGACAGTGTCTAAATTATTACATTCCATAAAATATAAAAAGAACATTCCATTTGAAAAGTAAAAGAGGATAAGAAAAAGTTCCTTGTTAGAAAAGAGACATGAATATCCTATTAAATGGATTGGTAATATATTAAAAGGGTGAAAAAGAATTTTAGATATTATAGGATAATTTTATAATATTATTGGAAACCCTATTTAGATTATATGGTTGTGAGGGAACAATATTTTTGGATCGAAGAGAGGGTAAATTCTAGCTTTTTTAAAAACACTTTCTTAACAATAGTATGTAATAAAAAGTTTACCAAATGGTACCAATATATAAAATTTTCATGAATATCTATAGTATAATAAAATACAACATATTTCTTTATATATGGATGATAATATTTCATCAATTAATCTTAATCATTAACAATCTCAAAAAGAGATGACATTACTTCAACAAACTATTTTCTCTTGGTTATTTTGTGTAATACTCTCCATGTAAGAAAAATAAATTACATTACTCTTAAAATAACACTAATATAATAATATTAATTATTAAACATGAAAAATGGAATTATATACACATCATAAAAGAATTTGGGTTCATAATAAAACACTTATCTCAATTAAGGAAAATTGAGACAAACTTATTTTGTCGTCTTGGTAACTTTTGTAACCTTTACACCATGAAATAAAGATCATAAACAGACATGTAAATAACCATAAATATTTGTACTAGAATAATTTAATACATTAATTGGGGATAAACACACAATATTAATGGAATGGGTGTTGAATAAATCATATCTCTCACAGAAAAAAGTGATAGAAAATCCCCTTACCTTCTGTCTTGAATCTCTTCTTAATCATACAATATTTTTTTATAATAAATGTAAGTTTATAATAAATATTTTTTAAAAAAATATTATTATATCAAATAATATATATGTTTTGATGATGAAATTATATTATAGTCTTTTTATCAATCTTATTTTATGGTTTCACTTCTGGTAATATTCAATTTTTTCTTCACTTGTGTATTAATTTGTAATATCATTGGTCATTATATGTATTTAATGATTTTATAGTGTCAAAAATGATATAAATATCATTTATATTCTGTGTTTTTGTATGATAATAATCTATTCATTATATATTTATGAATTTAAATTTAACATTTTTAGAGATGATAAGTTGTACGTACGCATGAATGTTGTTATCGTATTTATCATCGCATTGAAAGAAATACGTGAAACTACATATGTGTGTCTATATATATATCATTTTTAAAGTAGAATTACTATATATTATATATCATAAACATCAACTAAATCTATCTTTAATCGTTTCCATGATTTTTGTTAGTGAATCACATCACTCTGTGGGGGTGGTAGTCCACACTTCATCAAACCAAATTATCATATTTACA
Source organism: Viscum album (assembly GCA_963277665.1). Taxonomy (NCBI): domain Eukaryota; kingdom Viridiplantae; phylum Streptophyta; class Magnoliopsida; order Santalales; family Viscaceae; genus Viscum; species Viscum album. Next base: position 38,011,593 of record OY728131.1, read on the forward strand.
TGAAATGGAATGTAAAAAGATATGTGTTATAAAATGAATAAATAAATATAAATATATATTAAATATAATATATAATATATAAAAAATAATTTACATCATTATTTACACCATAATATACGGTAAAGGAAAAAGTAACAATCAGGGTTTCGTGTGGTGGTAGTTCACCGTAGACATAAACAGTATGTTCACTACCCTTTAGATGATGGTTTCTATAAGTATTGGTAGAAAAGGATTCATAAAAACATACTAGTATTTTTATCATACTGGTATTTTTTTAAAAAAATTTATTAAGGATATTTTATGGTTAGAGAATGAAAAAAAATGAAAGGAAAATGAGAGAAGATTTTACCTCTTAATCGGGTAAATCCTTTTGGATTATCCCAAAAGGCATACATGGAAAGATTTATGACCAAGGGGAGGATTCTAGGACTAAGGCAGGGTTTTTGGGATGTGTATTGGGAATATATATTTTGAATTTATGTGGTGTTATAAGTGTGACGCAGCGACAGAGGTGGTGTGTTTTTATAAAGACGTGAAAGGACATTGTTGGAATTTTTTAAAACAAGTTAGGTATAATCATGATTTACCTAATAAATTCAAAAAAAACAGAAAAATAATAATTTAAAGTTAAAAGATTATTAATTTCCAAATAATGGGTGTTGGAAATGTTTTTTTTTTTTTTTTTTCTTATATATAATGATTAATCCTTAGTTAAGCTTAATTTTTCCTTAATTGATGTAATACATTTTAATTACATTCACTAATATTTATGGTAAAAACTAAGTTGAATGTATTATAAATTATAAATTAAGATAACTACATATATTGAATCCATTTTTCTAATTTCAAATAAAATTATAGGTAGATGTTAATTTAAATTTTTTTCCGCTTAAGAGAAGACCCTAGAGGTTTTTCAAGTAAAAACATCAAAATATTTATGATGTTTTTATACCCAATTTCAAGGTGAAATTGATTTCAATGACATAAAAAAGGGTTAATAAATATAAATATAATATAAATTAACTTTTAAAACAAATTATGTATAATTATATGATATAAATAAATTAAATAAAATTATAGTTTTGAATAAAAATACTTGTATTTTTTATTATTATTCAAAAAATAAAGTCTCCCAGAAAAATCCCAAAATTTCATCTTAAGCTAATTTCGACATCTTAAAATAAAAAATTAACATCATTTTGTCAAATAATATTTCAATATATTTCTAAAAATAAATATATTTTTTATCATATAAAGACATGAAAGGTATATTTTTATACGAAAAAATATTTTTAAACATATAAAGACTTTACAAAACGTATATCCTGCATTATCAATATATCTTATTTAAATAATATCATTTTAAAAAATATTTAAAAATTTTATATTACTATTCATATTACTATGTTTAACTACTTGGTTTTAATTATATCATTTAGATAATTATAACAATAAAAATATGTTTTATTGAATTTATGTATTTTGTATAGTGCATGCCAAGTCATTGTGGGGTGTTAGGTATTCCAAGTTTATTTTTGATTTAATGTAAACCATGTCAAAAGATAATATGTAATTCCTTTATATATCAAGATAAAATTTATGGTGTGTGTAGTGCATGATGAACATGGTGTTTCATGTAACCTAAGACAAACATTGTTCTTTAATAAAAAATTAACGATTTTTAGAGTTACATAAAATGAAAACGACATAAATGTTTAAATTAAAACAAAACATTAGTTCAAAAAATATAATGGTTTTACATTATACACCGCCGTAAAATGAATATATTCTTTAAAATTTTTCTAGCTTATCAAATATTAATACTTTAATGTCTCATCCATATAAACCCATATAAAAAATGGATTCAAAAACATCCCTTAAAAATGGAAAGTTGGGACCATAACAGTTACCCAAAGTTACATATAAATATGTTTCCACTTATGAAAACATATTTTCTATTGAATATTGGACATGGAGGAAATTCTTAAATATTTATCGGTAGTGATTGAGGTCATCAATCACAAATAATGTAATGATAAAAGAAAAATTGAGAGCCCTAATATCATAAATCTGTGATGATTAATAAAGACAATGGTACCAAAACATTGAGGTATTAAGACAATTTTTTGATTATTATCCAATATTTGAGTAATTATTTTAATGAAAAAGAATATATTTAAATATACCAACATTATATATTTATATAAAAAATCAGTCTTTCAGTTTTTCTTTTCTAAATTTCTAATTCAGTCATTAGTTTTAGTATTGGTTGCCCAGAAATTACCTTCGATCCACAATGTAATAAAATACACTTTTATATGATCTTACTATCCATAGAATAATTAAATGTATAACTATTTATCTATAACTATTCTAAAATATCATATGACTAATAAACCAATATCTATATATAAAAAGTGACACTATTATTTTATCATAAATTATTATTCATAAATATTAATTATACAGTAACCATGAAATCATGTAGGCTCATGATATTCCTGAAACACTTATCATCCTTCAGTTATGGGTTCAAGACCTACGACCATTCTAGTCTTGATTGGTTGTCACCCTATATACTTGATGTCATTTTATAAAAGCAGGCTAATATAATTTAAAAAATATGATGAATATTTTTCTAATAAAGTTAATCACTAAATAATAATTTTACCAATGTTTTCAATACAATCTCAATTCATAAATAATTCCATTAAAGTGTAACCTAATATTCTCATGTAAGGATAAATTTATAACCCTTCATATAGATGAAATTAGATAACCTTTGAAAGAATCTCCAGAAATTATCTAAACATTAATTAGCCATAGATCAAAATGTATATCTTTGTTGTCACATTCGAATCAGGTGAATACCCTCTTGGTAAATTATCATGGGACATGGTAAAATCCTGAATTACCATAATTAATTTTGAAAAACATAAATGTTTCATTATTTAATATATTACTGGGTATATTCCATTAATCCATGAAGTCGTAAACATGATCAATGATTGCATGAGCTACTTCTCAACAAGCCCTTAATTAGTTCCAAGGTAATTAGTCCCATCAAATTTACTGATTCAAATATCACATATCCTTGTCCAAAAAAATTATCATAACAAAATGATAATACTATGGTATATCTTCACCTTAATCATGAGTTTTACATGGACACCTCTTTTCCGTTATATCACTTTTCTCTTCCATCAGAACCATTCAACATTATCTTGTAGATTCGTAGTAAAAAAACACAAATGGAACAATCCTTACATATTTCACCATTAATATAACATAAATATTAAATCAAAACACATAAAACATTTTATTATTCTATATCATCCTTTTCCATTACCAAGGATACCTAATCCTATTAGAATATACCTATTTCCATTCCATGTTCTTATTTAGCCTCTTCATCATCTAAAATGTCACCATAACTCACACCACCTTGTTGATATTTTTCAAGAGATTTCCTCTTGGGAAATTCAGTTATATAATAACCATTTATTCTACATTTAATCCCCTAATCCTTTGATGATGTATTAGGGAAGCCAATATTATAACCCATTTCACTAATCAAACTCATCATTTTTCCCTTACTATCACTTGATTTTTGTCATTCTTTTCCAGAGTCAAAATATCTTATTTCTCCTCTAAGACATTCAAATTGGTTATTCCATCCACATTATTAACATAATGGAAACCAAATATTCTTTCCTACATGGTCTCCATTACTAGTACTCTTAGGGAACACCTTCATTATCTTCCATAATGAGTCTATGAGATTGTTAAGATACACATTGTTAATCAACGTCTATGAAAACTGATTCGGCATGATCAGAACATCTTTCACTCCTGTTATCATCCCCCTTGATTTTTTAACATCAAAGATTACATCACATTCAATGTTAATAACGTTCCTTCCAGTTCCCACCATTGACTAAATCTCAAAGCATAGTGTGAGAATTATTGTCATATCAGAGAACCACATAATGATGAAAAGAATTAAATCTAGGATTTTCAAATCATGAAATCATCCCTATTATATGATAACCAAGGTTCATCATTGGAAATTTATAGAAAACTTATATTTAAATCATTCATGATGGTTCATGAAGATTCCATGAATTCCCAATTCATATGGACTGGGAGTGTCAAATTAGGTGTGCAGAAAGGCCCATTGTCATGTACCATATTACCCCGAGTTAGGATCGTAACATCTTATCAGAGTTGTTAATATGAGATATTTCTATGACAGATCCACTTCCACTGGTAGTATCCAAACATTAATGTATTTCTAGAAATCTTCTTGTAATAACTCGAACCTTCTTTTTAGGTATGTTTTCCTTTTCTGGCCATTTTTTAGAAAAATAGGTGAATCTGGAAATTTTGTAAGTACACGCCCTGTACTTTACAAGTACATATAGTGTACTTTTCTTCCGCTCGAGTCCATGTGCTGGCCGTGTCTAGTTCAGTCACACAGGGTCTAGTGATGAGGTGGAGTCCGATTAATACGGCGTACGGAAAATGGGACTACACGTCGTGTACTCAAGAAGTACACGCCGTGTACTTTTCTTTTTATTTCATTAATCGTACAGGGGTCGTGCCTAATCCATGTTTTCATCTTCTTATCCACCTAATTATGTCCAGAGCGACCTAGAGAGACTATTCTTCTCTGAGCCACCGATTCTTCACCGGTTTTCCGAATCGAACGTCGTCAGGTGCAATAGAATCACAGCGGTGAGTTCTCGGTTCTTCTTTGGCCATGTTTCCTTATTCGTCCTCTTGTGAGAGTTATCTGAGGTTGAAAATTTTAGATGTTTTTAGAGATTTACTCTATTCCAGGCTGATTCACAGGCCGAGTTTCAAGAATATCAATATCCAAGGATTGAGGTAGGTGGTTTGTTTCCCTACGTTGAATGTCTTTGAGTTTTTGGTGCAAAAGTGTCAGATACCCATGTATCGGGTATCTCGGGTTAGGGTTTTGATCCTGTTGTGTTATATTCCTTAGATTTATTGTATACTTGAGGTTATTAAATGATTAATAATTGCTTGATAGCATATTTGAGGATCACCCCTGGGTGTTTCCCCTTGTTTTGGCTGTTGATTGCCGTTCGGCACAGTTTGCCTACGAGGTATCCCTTTTGCACATTGCTAGTATGCATGTTGACTTGATTGCATGTACTGCCTACTGTTTATATGCTTGTGGATGCTTTTGTAGCTATTAGACAAGTAGTTTCTGAACTTACTTAGGCTGCTAACAGTCGATTACGCACGACTAAACTGCTCAATGTTGAGTGAACCTGGTGTGGTAGACTAAAGGGGAAATTGATGATTAGGGCTTCCCTAGAGAGTCTGTTATAGTTAGTATCAATCACAGGACCTATGGGAATGGGACTTTGTGCTTCCTTAGAGTGTCCTTAGATACGTAGCGATACTATATGGAGAATTAGACGTATGTTCTTCCTCAGAGAGTCTATATATTTCGTTGCAAGACCACATGGGAATTGACAGTGAGAGCTTCCCAGAGTTTTTTTGCCCTTGTACGTCTACTTGACTAGAGGGGTTTTCTAGTAAGATTCATCTAGAGATTTAGTTCTTATTTGTTGGTTGGTTGTGACGAGTCCACCAATCCATAGAACAATCTTGGGTTTGTACTACTTGTTGTTTAGGTAGGCTACTGAGTTACCTGTTGTGATTACTTTCTTGCTTTGGGAGTATAGAGCTGTTGCTAGGTTCCTTGGTTGACAGCTAAATGATTGTACTGAACTAATTAATAAATGTGAATGAAGATTTATAGGATTGTTTCATTTGTGTACTTCTGCTTCTCTGCTGCATTTATTTCCTTTACTTTTTCTATATTACTCACTAACAGTAGGGCATGGATCTCTTGGTTATTTCCTACATGGATTAGTCTCACACCCTATTTGGGTCCTGCTTTTTATCCCAAATAGGTTATATGGTTGCAGGTGTGGATAGGGATTTTGGCCCTTCTACTCCGGGTACGTGATTGCTGGTTGAAGCTGGAGAGCATAGAACCGAGATTAGGCTTGCAATGCTGCTGGAGTTTCTGTTACTTTCGTTCTTTGTTTTAAGTTGTATTTCAGCACGTTGTTGTTTTTGCTGCTTTCCATAGATACTTGTACCTACTGCATCATTATCATTATAATTATGTCTTCATTACTTCCGCTGTTTTGTTTCAGTGTTTGTATGTTGTTTACTACTTCCTCCATTTACTGATGTTTTCTTGCCTGGTATACCTTAGCAAATGAGGGCATTGTTTCCCCCAATAACTTACCAAGGCCCTCACTACTAGTCGGCAGCCTTTGGCGTTTGGGGGAATGCTCCTGAGGTAATGTGGTGAACCGGGTACGGGGCACCAGTGGAAGGGCTCCGGATTCGGGTCGTTAAAAAGTGGTATCAGAGGAGATCTTTCTTTTTTCTATTGACGTACTGTTTAGAGACATTAGAGAGGTATAGGAAGGAATAGTTAAATGGTAAATAGTTGTGCCTGGGTGTTCTAGAACCCGTGTGCAGGTAAAAAGCCAGATTACCTTGAATATTTCAAATTTTGAGTTTTGTGAATGTTACAGTTTAATTGATTTCACCGTTGGGTGATGCACTTGTTTGGTGTTGTTACTATTTATATGAATGTCGTTCTATTTTGTTGCAACCCAATGAGATGAGGGTATTCCATCTCATGCATCATATAGGCACATGTTAGAAGATCGCATGCCAAGTATTTTTCCATGCCATCTAGGTTGCGTTAGAGATTACATGCTGTTGTGATAGGATTTGTGATAGACAATGCATGCTGTTGGGATGGCTGCTGTGATAGAATACATGCTATATTGATAGGGTATCGTTGTTTGGAGCTTTTTATCATGAATTCCAAACATTGATCTTAGAGGTATTATGGTCCCTCCAAGATCATAATTTGGTGGGTTGTGAGTTCTTATACTGTTTTCTTGTTATATGCACTGTTAGGATGCCATGCTTTTATTTTCGGGGAGTATGGGCCCTCACAGGTCGGAATTTGGCACCTTAACCTCCTTTTTCTATGTTTTCTGGGCTCCGTTGCAGTTCTAAGGCTATTGTATGGGAAAACCCAGAATACACGGCGTGTACTTTATAGATACATGTCGTGTAGGTTTTGGTTGTGTCACTGACCGTGTGGACATGGACACGGAGCTGTAAATGGTTTTCGGGAACCCGCCGTGTACGGTAGGTACATGCAGTGTAGAGTTTAACTAGGAGTCTGACTATGTATCTAACAACATGGGCCAATTAATGCATGTTTAGTACATGTCGTGTTCGGTATGCACACTTTGTGTATCTTTTCCTAGGTATCCGGCTGTGTCTTGAGAAACACAGGTCGGTGTTATCTTCTCATATACACGTTGTGTTTGTTCGGAACACGCCATGTAAGGATCGGCTAAGTACCTAGATGTGTCACGAACAACACGGGCTGAGGTTTCCCTTCAAGTGCACATCATGTCTCTTAGGAACACAATGTGTAGTGTTGACTGTGTGTCAGACCGTGTCGCTAACAACACGGGCCAGGTTAGGCATGTCCAGTACACGTCGTGTCTGACTCAAAGCACGCCGTGTAGTCTTCAGCTGGGACATTCCGTGTGACTTAGTCATGTAGGAGTAACTGGGCAGGGAAAAAGGGTTAAGTACACACCGTTTTGTTTAAGAACATTCCGTGTAGCCGGGTAGTTTACATGACCATGTATGGCCAAAGTACATGCCCTTGGTAAACTTTTAAGAAACACGTTGTGTAGTGGTACTACATGTCGTGTAGTCATATTTTTCCCAGATTTAAAGGGTTTTCCCTCCTGTTTGGTTTCACTCTTCTATGTTACAACTGTGTTCGTCTTTAATGAAGGTGTGTTTTGGTATTTCAGAGCTATGGCACCGAGATGTCCTCTGATTTCATGCCAGGAACCAGGCAGCGATCATACGCCTGATACGACCGATCAGGGACGTCCATTAGTTCCGCCCATCGTTCCGGACATGGAACCAACAGTTATTCTAGATACTGGTGCCGACACTCAGTTTAGAGAGGGTTTCATGAGGTTCATGCAGACCTTCCAGGGAGTTCATCATCCTGCCCCGGCTATGGCAGAGCTGACGCGGGTCTTCAGCAGCAGCATCCTCCCACTTTCACAGGGGATGGAGGATGTCAGGCTGCAGAGTCATGGCTGGAATCCATGCTATCCATCTTCCAGCATCTGGAGATGCCTCTAGAGAGGAGGGTGACGATCGTGATGTATATACTCTGAGATTCCACCAATAGATGGTGGGACGTAGTCTCTCAGACGGGGCGCCAGCACGCTATGGCTTGGGATGAGTTTCAGTGTACGTTTTATGACTACTTCTACCCAGCGATGCTGAGGGCTGACAAAGCCAGGGATTTCATGAGCCTACAGTAGGGTACTCTCTCAGTTATATAGTATTCCTCCTGCTTCACTGAGTTAAAACGATTCACTACCATCCTGGGAGATGACAAGTTGTTTCTAGAGAGGAATTTCGAGGAAGGCCTCTGACCGGAAATCAGACCGCAGGTGAATGTCTTTAGGTTGACTTCTATTACTCTGATAGTCAAACAGGAACTCATCACAGAAAGGAACCTGAGGTAGACTGGAGCTGTGGACCTGGGCGGTATAGCATCCAAGGTTGATTCCCTCCAGACGGACAACAGGAAGCGCCACCGAGAGTCTACCCGAGGCGACCCGAGGAAGCGAGGTATTCCTTCTAGTAGATGAGATCTCTCTTCTGGCACACAGGTGTTGTGTTATCAGTGTGGGAGGAGCGATCATAAGAATCCCTAGTTCCCGAGGGACCCAGTGGAGTGCCGATCCTGCAGCAAGATGGGTCATTTGCAGTGTTTCTGCAAGGTTTCCCTTCCAGCAGCCAGTGAAGGAGGATCAGTTTTGATCCCGCATATAGGAGCAGGAATACTTGCTCCATATCAGAGTGGGGGATAGAGTTCTACAGGACGTTCAAGTCAGGGTAGAGGCCATGGACGAAGTGGTCAGGCTCAGGGAGGAGTAGCTCAGGGTTTTCAGGCTGCTACATAGGGCCACGGTACAGGCCCGACTTTTGTTGTAGATCATATTCCTCTGGAGCAGGATCCTGGACCCTCTACAGTTCGAGGTACGATCTTAGTAGTCTTAGTTTTATCTTCATCCCTTTTTCGATACTGGTTCATCATATAGATTTATCTTTGTTTCTGTCGTGGAAATCCTTGAGCTCTGTGTCTTTTCTTCTGTTGACATGTTGACTCTCGACACGCCCTTGAGAACGAGGACATGTAGCGTACATCAGTGCAAGGGGATCCCTCTCGAGGTTGCAGGGTATCGTTTCTTATGGGACCTCTATGTCCTGGAGATGAAAGGTTATGACGTTATTCTCGGTATGGACTGGTTGGTTCCCTTCCAGGCAGTCATCGATTGCTATCACCACAGGGTGAGTTTCGTATCACTAGAGTGTGAATCATTCCTTTATAAAGGCAAGTGGGATGTTCAGGCGATTCGAGCCAGACTCGAGCATCATGGGCTAAGAGGAGTTATGGCCCTTATTTCTAATCTTTATCTAGATGACTATGGGACTTCTCAGTTATATTTTCCTCTAGTGGTTGATTTATTTCGAGATGTCTTTCCAGAAGACTTCTTAAGTTTGCCTACGGAGTGTGAGGTAGACTTCTTGATTGAGCTCATGCCAGGAGCAGCACCGGTGTCCATTTATCCTTATAGGATGGCTACACCTGAGTTGCTTGAGATCAATAAGTAGTTGGAGGAGTTTCAGGCAATGGGTTTTATCCAACCCAGTACTTCTCTTTGGGGTTCACCTATTTTGTTCGCGAAGAAAGCAGATGGTACGCTTAGCCTTTGTGTGGACTATCGGAAGTTGAACCAGTTGACGGTCAAGAACCAATACCCCTTTACGAGGATTGATGACCTCTTTTACCAGATTCAAGGAGCTCGGGTGTTCTTGAAGATCGATTTGAGGTCCGGTTATCATCAGCTGCGCGTTAGACCTTCAGATATACCTCTGACGGCCTTCAAGAGCAGGTGTGGACTCTATGAGAATAAGGTTATGCCATTCGGTCTAACAAACGCGACATCAATTTTCATGGCGCGGATGAACCGAGTGTTCTATCCTTACTTGGATTCCTTCATCATGGTCTTCGTGGATGATATCTTTGTGTACTCTCACACTCGACAAGATCATGCAACCCATCTTGAGATCATTTCGAGTACACTGATAGAGCATCGGATTTATGCTAAACTCTCGAAGTGCCACTTTTGGATGGACGAGATTCACTTCTTGGGTCATGTCATCTCAGAGATAGGAGTATCAGTATACCTAGAGAAGGTGAGCGCAGTAGTTACCTAGGAGCAGCCGAAGAATGTCTTCGAGGTACGGAGCTTCTTGGGGATGGCTGGTTACCCGAGGCGGTTTATACCAGACTTCTCACGCCTAGAATCACCGTTGATGGCCTTGACTAAGAAAGTGGTGAAGTTTCTTTGGTCAGAATCCTATTACTCAGCCTTCCAGGAGATGAAGGGGAGATTGACTTCAGCACCGATCCTAGTTTTTCTAGAGCTAGGTAAAGGCTATACAGTTTTTTGTGATGCATCTGGCATCGGACATGGAGCAGTACTTATACAGGAGGATCGAGTGGTTGCGTATGGATCTCTCTAGTTGAGTCCACATGAGTGTAATTATCCTACGCACGACCTAGAGTTGGCTGCGGTTGTTAATGCTTTACGTTGCTGGAGAAATTACCTTCTGGGTGAACATTTTGTGGTATACACTGACCACAAAATTCTCAAGAACATCTTCACGCAACGTGACCTGAATCTGAGACAACAGAGGTTGGTTGATTATCTCTAGTCCTTCGATTTCGATCTTGAATATACTCCTAGGAAAGGCAACGCAGTGGCGGATGCACTGAGCAGGAGGACTCAGATATAGGCAGTTCCGGAGTCCAGTAGTGAGTGGAAACTGATGGATCTTTTCTTGGAGATGCATTTGGAGGTGCACGATAGTCAGAGGAAGACTTTCCTATCTTCTATGGTTTTTACCTTTACAATTTTTTGACTGAGTTCGAATGAGGAAGTTGGAAGATTTAGAAGGGCTAGTCCTACGAGAAAGCATGTCAGGAGAGGAACCTCTTCCCGGGTGGACCGTTGGCGAGGATGAGATCTTGTGTTTCCAGGGACGCGTATGGGTGCCAGCAGATATACGTGAGGAGCTGATGTGAGACTTCCATTCCTCAGTTTGGGTAGTTCATCCTAGCATCACTAGGATGTACTGTGATTTACATCGCCAGTACTGGTGGCCAGGTATGAAGAGGGATGTGGCTGGTTTTGTCATGAGATGTTCCACCTATCAGCAGGTGAAGGCAGAGCACCAGCGGCCAGCTGGGCTTTTGCAGTAGTTACCCATTCCAGAGTGGAAGTGGAACGATTTCATGATGGAAATCGTGTTAGGGTTACCGTGATCGTCGAGATGAAACGATGCGGTGTGGGTTTTCGGTGAAAGGCTTAGGAAGGTTGCTCACTTCATGCCGATAAAGGAGACCTTCAGTGTCGATGAGATTGGATGGTTGTACGTCTGTGAGATTATGCGCTTGCATGGGGTTCCAAGAACTATCATTTCAGATAGGGATGCCCGCTTTAATTCTCATTTCTAGAAGGGGCTAGAGAAATATTTGGGTACATAGGTGCTTCTGAGTACTGCTTATCATCCTCAGACAGATGGACAGTCAGAGCGCACGATCCATGTGCTTGAGGATATGCTCCGAGCTTGCTTTCTATACCATGGTGGTTCTTGGGAAAAGCATATACCTCTCGTGGAGTTTTCCTACAACAACAGTTTTCAGGGAACAATTCAGATGGCACCTTACGAGGCTTTTTACGGTAGGTCATGCCAATCAGCTTTGTGTTGGTTGGAGGCAGGAGAGGCAGCTTTGCTGGGAACTCATCTTGTTCAGGAGACCTCAGAGCAGAAAGAGTTGGTTCGGAAGAGGATGGCTACTGCACAGTCTCATCAGAAATCAAATGCTAATCAGCGGAGGTGACCTCTATAGTTCGGGGTCAGAGACCAGGTTTTCCTACGTGTTACCCAAAGGTTGGGACACAAGAGGATCAGGAGACAGGGTTAGCTTTCACCGAGATATGTCGGGCCGTTCGAGGTTCTGGAGAGAGTCGATCTGGTTTCTTAAAGGTTGTATTTACCTAAGAGATACCAGGCTATGCACGATGTCTTCCTTTTTTCTCAACTTTGACACTATTTCTCAGACTTGTCTCGTGTTTTTCGACTTGAGGAGGTTGAGCTGGACCAGGATGCATCATTCGAGGAGCATCCTATCAAGATTGTTGATCGTATCACAAAGGTACTCTGTCGCTGGTCTGTTCCTCTGGTATGGGTGATATAGCAGCACGACCGTGTGTAGGACAAGACTTGGGAGAGGGAGGCAGATATGCAATCACAGTGGCCAGAGTTGTTCGAGGTTTCTTCTTTTCCACCTTTCTAGGGAAATTCAGGGACAAATTTCTTTAAGGAGGGAAGTTTGTAAGAACTCAGACCTTCTTTTTAGGTATGTTTTCATTTTCTGGCCATTTTTTAGAAAAAGAGGAGAATTTGGAAATTTTGTAAGTACACGCCATGTACTTTTCTTCCCCTCAAGGCCGTGTGATGGTCGTGTTCGGGCCAGTCACACGGGGTGTAGTGATGAGGTGGAGTATGATTAATACGGTGTATGGAAAAGGGGACTACACGCCGTGTACTCAAGAAGTACATGCCATTTACTTTTCTTTTTATTTCATTAATCGGACCAAGGTCGCGCCTAGTCCCCATTTTCATCTTCTTCTCCGCCTAATTACGTTTAGAGAAACCTAGAGAGACGATTCTTCTCCTAGCCACCGATTCTTCACCGGTTGTCTGAATCGAATGTTGTCTGGTGCAATAGAATTGCAGCGGTGAGTTCTCAGTTATTCTTTGGGCATGTTTCCTGATTCCTCCTCTTGTGAGAGTTATCTGAGGTTGAATGTTTTAGAAATTTTTTCAGATTTACTTCGTTCTAGCCCGACTCACAGGCCGAGGTTCAAGAATATCAATATCCTAGGATTCAGGTAGGTGGTTTGTTTCCCTACGTTGAATGTCTTTGAGTTTTTGGTGCAAAAGTGTCGGATACCCATGTATCGGGTATCTCGGGTTAGGGTTTTGATCATGTTTTTTTATCTACTTTATATTGCTTGTATGCTTGAGGTTATTAGATGATTAATAATTTCTTGTTATAATATTTAAGAACCACCCCACGGGTGTTTCCCCTTGTTTTGGCTGTTGATTGTCGTTTGGCATGGTTTGCCTACGAGGCAACCCTTTTGCACAATGCTAGTATGCATGTTAACTTGATTGCATGTATTGCCTGCTGTTGATATGCTTGTGGATTCTTTTGTAGCTATTAGACAAGTAGTTGCTGAACTTTCTTAGGCTTCTAACAGTCGATTACGCACGACTAAACTGCTCAGGGATGAGTGAATATGGTGTGGTAGACTAAAGGGGGAATTGACGATTATGGAATCCCTAGAGAGTCCATTATAAATATTATTGATCGCAGGACCTATGGTAAAGGGACTTTCTAATTACTTAAAGTGTCCTTAGATACATAGCGAGACTATAGGGGGAATTATACGTAAGTGCTTCCTTAGAGAGTCTATATCTTTCATTGCAAGACCACAGGGGAATTGACGGTGAGAGCTTCCCAGAGTGTATGTGCCCTTGTACGTCTACTTTACTAGAGGGGTTTTCTAGTAGGAGCCATCCAGAGAGTCAGTTCTTATTTTTTGGTTGGTTGTGAAAAGTCCACCAAGACAAAGAACAAGCTTGGGTTTGTACTGCTTGTTGTTTAGGTAGACTGCTGAGTTATCTGTTGTGATTACTTGTTTGCCTTGGGAGTATGGAGTTGTTGCTAGGTTCCTTGGTTGATATCTATATGATTGTACTTCACTAATAAATAAATTTGAATGAAGATTTGTAGAATTGTTTCTTTAGTGTACTTATGCTTCTCTGTTGCATTTATTTCTTTTTCTTTTCTTATTTTATTCACTGACAGTAGGGCACAGATCTCATAGTGATTGCCAACTGGGATTAGTCTCACACCCTGTTTGGGTCATGATTTTCGGCCCAAATAGGTTATACGGTTGCAGTTTTGGATAGGGATTGTTGCCCTTCTAATTCGAGTACGTGATTTCTGGTTGGAGCTGGAGAGCATAGGACCAAGCTTAGGCTTGCGATGCTGCTGGATTTTCTGTTACTTTCATACTTTGTTTTCAGTTGTATTTTAGCACGTTGTTGTGTTTGCTGCTTTCCTTATATATTTGTACCTACTGCATCATTATCATTATCATTATGTGTTCATTACTTCTTCTATTTAGTTTTTATGTTTTTATGATGTTTACTGCTTCCACCATTGGTTGTTGTTTTCTTGCGTTGTGTACCTTACCAAATGAAGGCATAGTTTCCCCAATAACTAACCAAGGCCCTCACAGCTAGTCGGCAGCCTCTGGCATTTGGGGAAATGCGCTTGAGGTCATATGGCGAACCGGGTACGGGGCACCAGTGGAAGGGCTCCAGATTCGTGTCGTTACAATACTCACTCTATACTTTCCAAAAAATCCATGAAATTGTCCAATGATTTCAGTTCTCCGTTGACTTATCCTTAGACATGTCATTAGGGTTATCAATACATTATTACAATCCTAACAGCCAATGGATAACTAATTCTATTTTATGCTACCATATATATAAACCCTCATTTTTCATACACAGACATTACATAACATTTTTTAATACATAAAACATTATAAAAATAGATACCTAAATACAATACTATTCAAATGAATTTGGGAACATTGAAATATAAACATTGGTACATAAATGAAATACATTATCTTGCACAATATTCTTCTTCACTAGATACAATTTTAGACACATCAAAAACAATACATATCTTCGTAACCTTGAGAAGGAAACCAAAAAATGGGTGAGCTTAAATTCTTAGTAAGGGTATCCAAGAAAGATATGTAAGAATAATCATTAGAATAAAGGTACGAGTACATATTCATGAACATACAAGATCACACCCTTCATATCAAAGATCATATTCATGAATGATGGCATAAATATTAGTAGTTCATAAGACTTGAATCATAAGGAAATACAAGACATAATTCATGAAATAATAAAATTGGAATAAAAAATGAAATTTTGAGACACATATAGTCATATATAATGAATTACATAGTAGTTTAGGAATCACTACCAAGTCCATCATAGTGTAAAACTCAATTACTAAACCACTTTCAAACCTCATACCATCCAATTATTATTGTACATAGTTCACCCCTCCTGCAATTCCTATAATACTGAACTGAGTTCATTTCCCATTCCATCCATGTAATGTTGAGCCATGGTCATTTCTCATTCAAGCCCTGTAATACTGATTTGGGGTTATTTATCATTCCATTCATTTCCTTCTTAGGAGATATAAATATTTCCAAAATTCATAATAGGGATATATAGGTCCCATAAATATCATAATGAAAACATACATGCATGTTCCAAAAAATCATATACAATCATATCATAATCCATGTAATGAAATGGGTATCATAAATATTTAAACATATCATAACTGTTGAAAAATTATAGGGATGTCATAATCATTTATTCAAACCCATTACCATAGAAGAAAAAAATATTTCATACACATATAACCAATGAAATAATAAAAAGTTTGCATAACTACCAAAACATTAATCATAAACCATTCATAAAAATAATATGAATTAAACCATTAGATAATTTCATAGAAATGAATGAGTAACATCAGTGGATGTCATCTTAGATGGAAAATAATTTGGAACTGTCTTTCAAATATATGTATTGAGGAAAATATCATTTCTTTTTTTTAAATGGTTTTTAATAGATAAATCCCTTTGAAAATATTTTTCTTATAAAATACCATGATAACTTATAAATATGACTTGGAATCATTTTCAAACCCTTTTTCTTTTAAAATGTATACAATAATCATTAAATATTTATAAAAAACATTTTTCTTTGAAATATAATTAAAAAATTGTAAAAAAATCATGAAAATATTATAAAATCTATTTTATAGAAAATAAATTTAAATCCAATAAATAAATCATCAAAATGTTTTGAAAACCATTTTACATAATATTATATGAAAGAAGATTGAAATATTTTTGAAAACCATTTATTTGATAATAATTTGAATATTAATAAATAATGCTTCCATATAGTATGAAAAAAATTATAAATAAAATTTACACACATAAATATTTTATTAAAAATTATTATTTGAAAAATGATAAAAATTCATCATGGAAATGACGGTGTGTAAATATGTGCATGTCGTATGAGGTTAAAAGAACATTCTGTTTGTGCCGTAAAAAGGATAAAAATTGAATTGTTTGGAAAGTCACAAGAATATTTCATTGAAGATATTGGTTAAAAAGGTATAAAATATTATTTTAAAGATTATATTTTAGTCATAAATTATTCTTAGAATCCCTTTTCAGAAAACATTTTTTTAAATGAACACATATTTTTTGCCGAAGAGGGGGTAAAGTTGTGATATCTTTAAAACACGTTTTTACCTATCCTATTTTCTAAAGAGTAGAAAACATGGTGCCAATATATTAAAAAAATAATGAATAATAATAGTAGAAGATAATTTATTAGTGATATTGAGAGATAGATGATAATTTTTTATCAATGAAGCATAATCATTATTAATGTAGAAAAGTAATGAGATTGTTTTAATAATCACTTTCCAATGGGTTACATGGGATCATATTATCCATGTATGAAACTGAAATTAAATGAAGCCTAAAAAAAGTGAATAATTATATTCATTATACAACATGTAAATTTTATGTATATACATCTTGAAAGATAATTTAGGTTCATAACAAAACATGACTCTAAAACAAGGAAAATTGAGACAAAACTGTTTTACCGATTTTGTAACTTTTGATACCAAAATCCCATGACAGAAATATAATCAAATTGGTATTTAAATACACATAAATTTTATTATAAAAATAATTAAATACTTCCATGGTTAGTATACACACAACAAAAAAGGAATGGGTGGTGAATAAAACATGTATCTTAGAGAAATAAAAAGTGAGTTGAAATCTCCTTACCTTGAATCTTTACTCTATTCATAATCATACAATCTTCCTGTGTAATAAATTTAATTTTACTAAAAAACCTCTAAATAATAATATTATTATATCTCATACCATATATGGTTTCATCATGACCTTATATTACCCACTTTTTGACAATCTTGTGTGAAGGTTTCACGTTAGTAAATTTTATTTGTTCTTTTCATGTGTCTTAATAAGTTATATCATTGTTCCTTATACTAATATCATGATTACAAAATGTAAAACATGAAATAAATATTATTTCTATTCAGAATATTTTTATTATAATAATCTATAGAATATATAATTCTGATACGTATCACACCATTCATGGAGACAGTAAGTCGTACGTACACACTAACGTTGTATATGTATTTATTATGCTATTGAAAATTGAATTTATATGATATATGTGTATATATATGATTATATATCATAATTTAATTATCATTATAATATCACATATATCATATACATTCTTTAAACCCTTCCATAATACATTCCATTCTGTTTCAGAATGAATCACATCGCCTTGGGTGGGTAGTAATCCACATTTCCTTAAACCAAATTATCATATTTACACGAAATGAAGAGTAAATAAGATATGTGTTGTAAAAGTAATAAGTAAGAATAAATATATAATAAATATAATATTATATATTTAAAATTATTTTTTCTATCATAATATATATTATGAGATGTGATAAAGGAAACATCAACAATCATTATTTTTTGAGAAGGTAGTTCCCCAAAAACATAAAATATATGTTCATTACCCATTACATGGTGGTGTGTTTAAGTGTATGTAGAAAAATTTTCATAAAAAAAATACTAGTATATTTAGGATACTAGTGTTTTGATACAATCATGTAATAAATATAGGGGATGGGTAGAGAATTAAAATAAAAGAAATTAGTTTGAGAGAAGACGTTACCTCTTAATCAGGTAACTCTTTTTAGTTAATACCAAAAGTAATACTTGGATAATGTTATTACAAAGGAAAGGCTTATATATGGAATGGAGGGATTTTGGGAAGTTTATTGGTCAGATCTTGAACAAACCTGAGTGGTTTTAGAGGAGTCGAGAATAGGGATAAGTGGTGTCCTTTATATGGTATAGAAAGGAAAAAATTTTCTTTTTTTAAAACAAGTTAGGTGTAAAAGTATTTCTACCTTAAAAAATTCATAAATATCATAATAAATTAAGTTCAATTTCTAAATAATGGACTATAAATTGATTTTGGATATATTTTTATTTCCTTTCGGGTCTTAAATATTTTTAGACCATTGTTAAGCTTAATTTTACTTTATTCAAAATAATTAATTTTAATTACATTAACTAATATTTTGGGTAAAAGATAAGATCAAATTATTAGAAATTATAAATTATTCTGATTCCAAATTTGGAATCTATTTATAAATATTTTATCACATACATGTAAAAAATTAATTTAAAATTATTCTCGTTGATGGGACGACACTGGAGGTTTTTAATGTAAAAAATGTCCTAACATTTGCTGAGTTTTTATACCCAATGTCAAATTACAATTAATTCCATTGAGCTAAAATTGATTAATTGATACAAATATGATCTAATTAAACATTTAATCAAAATTAAATCATAAATTATCCTTATAAATGAAGATGTTATAATTGCAGTTTTGAATTATGATTCGGTATTTTTCACCGTTCATCTAAAAATTGTCGTTTATTAGAAAATTCACAAATTTTCAATTTGAGATAATATAGACAATCTAAAATCCCAAATGATGTTTTCTATAAAATTATATTTATAATTTTATATAAAATTAATTATAATTTTTTTCACATAAATAAATTACAATTTGTTTATATGTGAAAATAGTATTTTAAAACATATATGAACATCACCAAAAATTATATCATTCATTACCAATATTTTTTATATATATAAACTCATTATAAAAAATTTATTACATTTTTTTACTACTATTAATATTTTTTATTTTGAACATATATGTTATAATTATATAAATTTAAATTATTATAAAAATAAAAATATGTTTCATAGAAACTCAATGTTTCAGGTAATTTAAGCCAAGTTCGTGTGGTGTGATGTATTCCCAAAGATGGTTTTACAATTAACACATGTAAATTCGTAAGGTGGAATTGATCATCCATTTAGAGAATACTAAAATTTATGTTTTGTGTAATGCATGATTAACAAGGCATTGTATATAAATCAAGCCATATATAGTTCATTAATATAATGTAATCTATTATTTTTATTACATGAATTGAAAAATATCAAAAGTGTTAAATTAAATCAAAATAATAATATTTCACAAAATCCTTGAGTACTACAACCACATAGGTGTTCAAAAATACTATAAACATCCATGTTTTTGTGAGACATCATTAGTTCACAAGACATCAACAAAATCATAAACTTTGAACATTGACCACATCAGTCAATGGTTTTGATATAAATGGAACTCATAATTGCAGGACACTTTAACTGGTGGATTAGAATTAAATGATTCTAGCATGTAATATTTTCATTCTTGGCATATCACAACCCGCGTCCAAACCACTATTCTATGTTACTTCAAGTTAGTAGGTTATATTTCTCTAATATAGATCATAGGGATAGTGTGGTTCATGAACCTCTCATTTTATTATTTAATTAAATAAATGATATTATCATTACTTTTCCTAATTAAAAATTAAGTTGGATATAATAAATTAATTTTTTTGATTTTATTTTTTTATTAAATCTCCAACAATTTTATAATGTCTTAAGGAACATGACCATTTGAAATCAAAATGTCACATTTTTTTATGGTCTACTGGAAAGGATTCCCATTACTTTGTTTAATAATCTATAATTTGGACATGAAAACCATAATAATGTAATTAGGTAGGTTGTCCTGCCTTGTTTGGACATGAGAATCCTTGATATTTTGAGTGGATTCCCGTATCCTTAAAACAAGACTTAGGTTTCTGCAGCACTTTCTAACAAATTTGTATTAAACAGACTGTGGTTGTCAAACTCAGTACAATTTTGGTGAAGCCAACCCAAAAACCTAATGATAAGTCCCTATTAAAATTACGTTACTGGACCCTAGCCATGAAAAAAATTTAGCTACCTGATTTTATTCCATATCATGTAATAGATTCCATAGACTAACATAATATGTAATTGAGGGATTTTAATTTATTATGAATAATTTTTTATTCTATTTAATCCTTTATATGTTTTGTTTATTTTATGAGGATGTTAAATAAATAATTAGAGATGTTGGATAATACATTTAGATATAATTTATTTATTTAATATCTATTTTTCACATTAATTAATTTATTTATGTAATCACACCCTTGAATCCATTACTTAAATAATTTCACAAACAGAAATAAATATGTAATTAAATGGCATATTCCTCAAATTTATCTAGATGTTTATTTAATGATGGGAAATTAAATCTACATTTCACATGGGTGATATAACTATTATTTCCTGTCATGGAATGAGTTTCAATATATCAACTATCGATCTATATATCACCTTGGTTGGAATAACTATTTTTCTATCTTGAATCAGCTCCATGTTCCTTGGTATTCTCCATTAATTAAAAATATTTATTTCTCACACAGAGGTGAATTGAACCAAAATATTAGTTAAAGGGGGTCCCATAAATATTCATAGACATGTATGTCCTATATAATAATGGAGGTGGATTATTTTTCAGTCATCATTTAATTTCATATTATATAATTGAAAATCATGAAATATATTAAATTAAAACATCCAACACTGACACAAGTATTGTTGATGATCAGGAACATTCATAAATAATAAAAATACACAAAACTAAATGTCTATAATTCAATTAATTGTTCATTATTTTACAATTTATGATAAACACACTTGCATTAATTAATATATAAATAAATTATTTAATTCCTTTTGAGATTAATGATCATCCAATATTATTTTTAGATACCCATCATAAATGGAATTGATGGAAAATCAATGATAGAATGAATAATGAAATATTAATTATAATATATAAATTATGCATTAAAAATTACATAAGACCATTATTAAATTGGAAAACACATAGTTGTGTTTCAATCAATATAATGATGTGTTAATTCTACAATTTTAAATTTTGATGTAATTTTAATTTTTTTTCTATTAATGGAAGACTACACAGAGTGTACATGAACTACATTCCATGTACCTATGTTGACATGTATCCATGTCATTGACCTAGAGCATCAACATCTAATATTGGATAGAATACATTGTGTTTACATGCTAGTTACACACCATATATATGTTTATCGTATTCTAGGTTGGCCTTGTCAATACACATTGTGCAAAAAAATCATTACATATAAATGATTGCTCAGTGCATCTAGATACAACGTGCACGGGTATATGGAATGTGCTCAGACTACATGTGGTGTAACCCTATTGTACAGACCAATGATTTCACACTTCTCGATGGAATCATTGGTAATTCGTTATTTTTTATTAAAAATTTTAAGAAATGAAGCACTAAATGAACATTAATAATATGTCTATAAGATGTAAATGAAAATAATATTAAATAAAAAATAATATGATAATAAAATATAATCAGAATTTTTCATAGAACAACAATCAAATAAATAATTATAAACTTTAATGAAACTGATCAAATTCCACTTGTTGGTTCTGTGCATAGTGGAAGCATGTGGATGTGGCCAATGTATTAAAATTTATTTTAATAATTGTTTCCCAACACAATGAGTGAGGATATTTTATCTCAAATTTATTATCAATTTTTTTAATATTTGAATAAATAAATACATGGGTTTAGGAAATTTCTTTATTGGTGAATGTTGATCATCAAAATATCCCTTTATTG
Source organism: Viscum album (assembly GCA_963277665.1). Classification (NCBI taxonomy): domain Eukaryota; kingdom Viridiplantae; phylum Streptophyta; class Magnoliopsida; order Santalales; family Viscaceae; genus Viscum; species Viscum album. The sequence goes on from OY728131.1 coordinate 38,033,748, forward strand.
ATCTCCTTAGTTGCACTATGATAATCAAAGGATAGAATCCATCTATTCATGATCCACATGTTCTCAAATGGTCTCCATGAAACACCACCCAATATTCCGAAGCTAGTTCAACGATTTGAATGTCATGAGTTATCTATTCATGACCAACCCATCTTCTGTCTAGAAGAATATCTCTTGCTATTTTTGTTCTTGAGAAGGATAGACATGTAGTTTTTGAGGGTAAATTTATTGTGGACAACAATATTCTAAAATAAATTATAGATAATATATTCAATAGACTTATATATCTTTTTATAAAGTTAGTATTGAAGATAATATTTTATTAAATTTCCTACAAGATATTAAATAACATTTATTACCTTCAATAAACAAAATGCCACAAAATAATAATTATTACACTCTATCTTGTAAAATAACATACATTATGTAATGATATTGTTAGTTAATATTTTTCACTAGACATGTTCATCGACCATTCAAAAACCTCTATCATTTATCGAACAATCGAATAGATATTGTTTTTCATAAATAAATATTTTATTTACAATATACGAAATAAATATTTTATAATATACATAATAAATGAAATAAATATTTTATTTACATTCTAGTAAACGAATATTTTTTTAATTATGTGATAAATATAAATATAATATAATTATTCTTCAAACTCAAGAATAATTATTATTTATTTAATTAAACTCAAATAAAATTTAGTTGTGATATACAAAAATAGTTATAGAGTGACCCTCTTGGATTATTTCTCAGTGACATTAGGTGGGCTTTCCTAAAGTACAATATTACAGTCTTGAATTGGGTTATGACACCCAAAAGAATGAACATAATTTCATAACATTGACCACCACATTTGAACACTCAATTTGTAATATTATCCCTTTTACATATTTCATCTTGAATGTTTCATAACATTTTCACCAAACAATAATTTCGAAAAATATTTCTATGACTTTCAGATATAAACCTGTCATTACACCATTGCTAGTGAATTTAATGTGGTACTTTTGTTTCAATAAAAGGGTTGATATATGAGATTCTGTAATGATGGAAGGTTCAAATACTTACATGAATTATTCATTAATGATATGTCACTCATTATGCACCCAATGTATCCATATTTCCCTCAAATAGTTATCTTCATGGATTATTAATTGCATCTATATATGTGAGTTTTAACTTGAATTAATAATAATATAATTGTATAAGATCCATCACACATTATCAGAAATAGTAAAATCTAATGACAAAAAACTATACAAGATTACTATTAACAGGTTTATTATACTAATCTCTAATATTAAACATTACCGAGTGCAAAATTCATGGGATAAAACCTCATCTTCTTATGAGTACTGAAATATGATAGTCTATGTACTATTTGTATCAACATAGTATGTTATCTAACTGCATAAAATTTTTTAGGACTATCATCAAATCACATAAAGTTTATCCTCATAGTTGGGAACTGCTATGACATTACCAATGTGGTCTATACTCTAGGAAATTATTTCATTATATTCGTGGATAACAACAAACAATTTGTAATAATAAGTTTCATTAATATTAAATACAATTATTATTCATGTAATCAACATAAAAATAGTTGGTCCTAGGACACCAACTAAAACATATTCAAAAAGAACATCCAAATCAAAAAAGGAGGTAAATCATTTAGTTGAGTCCTTCATGAGGTAATATAAACCTTCCTTTAGTGAATCTATTGATCGACTAGTTTTCTATAAATAGACCTATTCCAATGAAAATGTATTTTCTATCATTAATTCTTCTAAACATGAAAAATCCATTTTAGTGGTCTATCATTTTAATGGAGAAGTCAATCAATGGTATAATATCACTATAACCTGAGGGGACATTATAGAATTAACCCATGGATTGTGACGAGCTTAGGAATATATGTTTTAATAATTATTTTTCTCTTATTCCTCTTAAAAATATGGTTAAAGAGTTTCAGAAGATAAAAAATGGTAATAATTGTTTTGGTATGATTCTAGTATTATCATCCAACTAGAATGTTTGGTTGACCTATTATTTAGTTTTTTTTAATTATTTTCCTAAATATAATTAACATAAGATAATTTTTGATGCATGATGACTCTATATGATGTGATATCAAGGTGGAAGTATAGGTTAGAGTTTTTATCAATATCATATATTTTATATGTGTATAAAAATAGAATTCAAATGAAATTAAAAAAACCCATATGATAAAAAGATGAGCATTCCATTATGATCAGTGTGTGGAAATAAATATAGAGGAAATTATCTTAAGGAAACAAATAAAATTTTCATTTATAGAGTTGAAGGTAATCATTAAATTGAATTATGAAGTGGTTTGAAGATGTTAGCTAATAATGAAAATATATAGAAAGCCCAATAGAATGATCCATACATAATATATTGTTTAAAATGATATGAGTATTTTAATTATGATATCTAGTGCCCAAATCTTAAGGATAATGATGATTATCGATGTCAGCAATATCTTAAGTTGAGAGACAAAAGTAAATATCATGTTACAACTATTTTTGATAAGTGGTATGATAATAACATTGTGTAGGGTACACTTACCATAATGTCTTGAATTACTAATGTCTAATATGACAATGGATCTACCCATTCTTTTATATATGAAGACTTTTATAAAAATGTCATGATTCCAACCAATTCAATAGATGTATAATTAGTTGTGAAAACCCCTAATGATACAATTATCAAATCCAATATATCTAATTCCTCTCTAATTGAAATTTTTTGGATTTTTATTCCTATAAATTTTTTCATTCTTCCTCTGGTGTTAGTTATTGTTATTATCGATATGTTTGTATTTCAAAAAATAAATACCACAACAATTTTGGAGGAAGGTAAGTCATGTTTGATATTCCAAACCATCCTTTGAAAATATATCAATGTGAGGATAACTATGAATTTACAGTGGATATAACATCCACTATAAGGATCTTGATTCCCATTAAAAAGTGTTATTTATCTCATATGTTTAGAGAGAATCTTGAAATCAATTATATGGCTATTGTGTTGGAATTTTTTAATTTCTTTCCTGAAGTGTTTCCTTTCACTCCACTAAAATTTGAATTTGATTTGAAAATAGAACTCATACCTAGTGCGGAACCAGTTTAAAATAATCACTATCGAATTAAATGATTGATTTGTATGAATTTAAGACACTACTCTAGGAGAACCATTAACATGTATTCTTCTAGAAAATCACAACAATATATGCTGAACATGTTCTTTTTTAAACATGAATGATGAATCCATGTGACTCTACAATGATTACTGAGAGTTAACCAAGATCGCTATAGAAAAAAGTATCATATAATATGTATTGATGACCTGTTTGATCAAATTAATGGAGATAAACACTTTTCTATGATTTAAATTCATTCTTCATATAATTAATTGAGTTTTAAGAATGAGGATATACCCAAGTCCAAGTTCTATACAAGTTATAAAAAATACTATTATATTGTGATAACATTCATTCTTATTAATTGCCTTACAATATTCATGGATTCAATGAATATTATTTATAGATTACCTTGATTAGTTTTTTTTAATCATTATAGATGATATTGTTTTATATTAAATGATAAAGTAATATCATAAAGAACACTTGAGAATTGAAATAATGAATCTTGGGAATGAGAAATGAGATAAAAAATTTATAAAGATTGAATTTTGGATGAAAAATGTTTAATTTTTGGCTCATATATTCTCAATATAGTGTATATTAGTATATTAATCAATGCAATAGGCTATTTAGTGTTGTCCTATAACAACCATGGTGACCATGTTTCATATTTTTATTGTTTTAGCTGGATATTATTTATGATTTTTGGGTAATTCCTCATGGAAATATAATCCATTCACCAAGTTATCTATGAAGTTATAGAAGTTTCTCTTGATAAATAAGGGTGTGAAAAATTTCAAGGAACTAAAGGAAATATTAGATAGCTCACCTATAATTACATTACCCTATAGTGAATAAGGGTTCGTAACATATATTGTTGTTTTAAAAAATGTATTGGGGTGTGTTCATAAATATAATTACATGGTTATATCTTATTTCTCAGGAAAACTGAATCATCATGAGAAACATTTCCCAAATAAAGATTGTGAGTTAGGTACTTTCTTTATTTCATTATAGCTGTGATGTAATTATCTTTATAGTTAAAATTTTGATTTATAAATCAACACAAAATTACAAATTATATGTTGACATAGATTTAGTTAAATATGAACCAGATAAGACAGTTAGATCTGATAAATGAATATGACTAGTCAATATATTACCACAATGGGAAAGAGTACAAGGTGTTTTATAGCTCTAGTTAAAAGTATCATGCTAGCTTATCCATGATGAGGATAAAAAATTATGTAAAATTTATTGATTTCGAGATGATATGTATATAAATTTTAAAGGATGGGAGAATTTTATCATTCATCATATAATGTTCACCCATATATCCATGTAAAGATTAATGTGGAACATAATAAAGATATAGAGCTACAAAATGAGTTAAAAAATGTTTTGGATTGTAACCTTGATCATGATATAATGATATTGTTTATTAACCATGTATATGTTTCCTCCATGTTTTATTTGATGAAGGAGTTGTTAGAGGTGGATCAAATTTCATCATTTTTTATTCTTCCTATAATAATGAAAATTTCTACTGATTTGAAAGTGTATTTTAGGTTATATTGAATTAATATAGATATCAAATAATTATCATCTCTGTTCATGGTATGTTAGCATTCTATATCTGAGAGAAAAAAGTATAAGAAGATATTAAATCCATTACAAATACAATAATGGAAATTTTAATACATCATCATTTATATATTTCAAATATTTTATTTATAGAAATAAATTATTAAGAAGTAAGATGAAAAATAATGGTTAATGTTTTGATAAGTATTTTGAGTGACATATGTGCTTATTACTAATATTATAATATATTCTAAATATCACGAGAATCATGAATCACATAGAGGATATTCTATATCTCGTTTTATTTTCAAAATTTATAAACAAATGTTAGATGTAATCTATACAATTTAATGGTTTTAAATTGGAAATGTTATAAATTTTTAGAGACATTTATTATTTTATAATAATTAATTGAGGTATGTGTGGCCCTTATCACTAACAAATAAAAAAGGTTATTTGAGTGAAAATTATAACCATTGTTTATTTTAAGAAAAATAAATTTACATTGGTGATAAGTTTACAATTTTATGTATAAACTTTAGGGATTATATGATATTTATTGTTGAGGTAATTATGGGTTATTTCATTTTTGGGGATACCTGAAGAAAAAAATGAGATAACCTTTGTGTTTGAAACTTTAGATAAATATGAATATATTAAAAAAATTATAGGTTGTTACTTACATTTCCATGAATGTTAATTTTGTTATATTGACATTGTTTTAGAAAAAGTGCAACCTAATAGTTCGGAAATAAATTGTCTCATCTGACAATGCAATGAGGCTTGAAAAATAACTGAAGGGTTGTAATGTTTCAACCCATACAACTATCTTAGGTGATTTTGTCGATAGTATGAAATTATTTTAATTACCTATATGATATGATGGATAATGGTTAAATCCATTTTGGTAACATGTGTCTTATAATACATATAACCCTGAGATTTGAAATTAATTTGGTGATTAAGTGATTAATGTTATTTTGGAATAATATTACTATAATATTGGAGAGAATTATATGATTGCGGTAAATGAAATTATATGGGAATTTTTTAGAAAAAATAGATTAATTATAATCTAGAATAAAATATTATTTTTGGATTAATTATGTTGATTTATGTTATTTTTATAAATGGTCAGTATATTATAGAGAATATGTAATTAAGGTAATTACATAATTTATGATACATGAAGTTTGAGTGATTTTATTTTGATATTAAACTAAAAATTATATTTTAATAATATGTAATAACATCCTTATAATCTTTCCGTTTCAATTTTAGTCTCTAATAATTTTTGTAATTTTAAGGATTTTTATTTATGGATTTTTTTTAAACACTAGGTATTACTATATAATTTAGGTGAGTAATGTAGCTTCTCTTCGTTTAATTTTTTATTAATATTAAAAAACATATTACATTTTTATCACCATTATTGTTTTTGCCAATGACTAAATATTGGACGAATAGATTTTTTATCCACGTATTCTAATTATAGTTCATCATGCATGAAATGATCACCATGAATGCAAATTTTTTGGATAAAATTAAATTATTTTTCTTGGAATTGAGAAAAATAAGAAATTATAATTTCCATGTAATTATATTTCAATATAATATTAGTATTGATAATAACATAATAACAAAAATTTAGGAAAATTATTTTGATGGTAAAATGATTACCATTTACATTTCATATAGAAAAATAAATGGCCATTTAACTAATCATAGATTTATTGTTTTATGATGGTTTGATTTCCCCAGACCATGTCCTCTATCAATCTATATCAATATATATGAAAAATATTTTTCTTACATATCCATTTTTTTACTTCCCACTTATATTCTCTTACATAGAAACCTACTTGTTGTTATTAAAGATGACATTTGTACTTCTCAATCTCTCTTTTCAATAGGAAGCACTGTTAACCCTATTTATGATTTGGGGTTTCAAAAAAGGTATTTTTTAAAAGTCAAAATCATGGGTTTTCTATCGCATCAAATTTATACGGATTTAATTTCTAAATTTAGGAACAATTTAATATCACAGGATTTTTAAAATAACGAATATGTTAAATAGAGTTCACGATATGAAACACTGATCCTAAATGAAAACCAAAATATTATTATATTAATTTTACCATTTTAACATGAACATTAAATTTGAGGGTATGAATATGAATAAATGCATTATGAAATAAATATAATTTTCATACTTAATATAAATATATTCTTAAATTCGTAGAAAAAACACTAAATATATAATATAGTTATTATGGTTCCAAAAATATGTTTTCTTCAAAAATTTATTATGTTTAATTTTAGTATAGAATGTGATAATTTACATCTATAAATTTTTGGAAATTTTATTTTATAAAATTAATTTTAATTTTTAAGATAAAATTTTAAAATTTTTATCTTATGAATTTCGGTGAATTTTCTAAAAATACTAATTTTCAAAGAATAATGAAAACATATGGATTTTTATTGATTAATTTTTTATTTAATAATTAATGATACGGTTAGGAAAAGATTTAAAATATAAATAGTTAATTTTGATTTCTAATAATTCAATTATGGGTTTTAAAATGATTTTTAGGATTCGGTTTAGTACAAAACATTTTATATTTAAAAAGAACATTAAAAAAACTATTTGTCATTTCATTTTGTCAGTTAAATTTAAAATAATATTTCTCCACTTTTTTGATATGAATTATGAAAAAATTGATTCCATATTTTAATTATTTTGTTTATATTTATTATATACACCCATTTCATTTTATGAAAATATGAATAATAACTTTAGTAATTTTTATTATTGCTATAACGGGAAAATTCAATAATTAATGTTAAATATAAATTGATAAAAAATATAAAATTACCCCAACACATTAGAAAATGTTATTGTATGATTTAATTTCATCAATAATAATCCACTATTAGGTTGTGTGGAAATTTTTTTATATTTGGATGATATCGTAACATTAATAATATTTTATTTAAAGAATTGAGAAAAATATCACAATATTATATTTAATAACTATAACATTATTATAATAATAATATGTAGAATTTTTATTTAGCTATATGTGTTTATTTGAAATCTAATGGACTGATATTCATCATTTTAATATATTTTTAATTTTTTTTGATGAAATAATTGCCTTAAATTCTTGCATAACTCCGAAAAAAAATTAACAATGAAGAAATTAAATAAATTATAATATAAATAAAAAATCTATTATGACTTGATATAATTAATGTGTGTCATAAATTTAATAGATTAATGCATGCTTGAATGTCGTTGGGCATGGGTGAAAATCTAAAATTTATAACCTACTTACTACTTAGGATAATGGCAAGAAATGGTCGAACCACATGGAGTCCTCATGTAATGTTTGGCAATCAAATGAAAAGTAAACTAAACAAACACACACACACAAGAACAGGAAAAAACAATTGGTGATGGAGAAGTGGAGTGAGTGAGAATTAGTGTGTGAAGAAGTGAAGGTTAATTGGTGAGTGTGAGGGGAGTAGAAAGAGAAGCAAGAGAATTTGTGGTGTAAACAACCAATAGATGAGTAGGGGGAGGAAGTCAACTGGCCGATTTCAATATTGCCTACTCTCGGTCTTGCACTAGGTTTATGAAATATGTATCTAGCTAAAAGTAACTGGCCAAATTTGTCGTCTGGTTAGTTTGTGATGAAATAGCACATATAGTCCTTTGACTGTAAAAGCCTTTCCATCCAATGGTGATAACAAGTTAGTTGTCACTGTACTCAACTTGTAAGTTTAGTTCAGTGTGTCTCTCGCATTTGAGCATGACTCATTTTTCAACGAGTTCCCTCAGATTTAAACAGTTTTCATTAAGATTCAATCAAGATCTATTTTCACTCGACCTAGTTGTTTTTTAAATAAATATGCTCCATTTCCAATTGAGAGATACAACCTAGAAAATGACGCAGTGCGTGACATAGAATAAGAAAATCCAATCAACCAGCTTATTCCCCCCCTGAATGAATTTTGCTAGACATAATTGTTGGTTTTAATGAAAAAATTTAATTAAGATCAATGAAATTAATATTGAAACAAGTTGCAGATAAACAGAGAATAAGTAAAACTAAGATGCTCGAACTCACAACTAATTATCTTGAAGTACTAATCCAAGCTGTACAGTGATGAATGCGATGCGGGAATGCACTCGATGTCCCTTCCTAGAAATTAAGGTATTAAATGCACTGATCTTCTACTCACAGTCCTCCAATATGCTCGTGATAGAAGATGTTGTATGTTCCTCTTACTCTCCTCCCTCGGTCTGGATCGAGGGTCTCTCCCTTGCTTCTTGGTACAATCCCTCCCCCTGGTCTCTAGTTATCTTTGTCCCGCACTTCACCCTCCAGTGTCTTGATCATCTCATGCCCTTAATGAATGATAATGAGCTGTAGAAGTCTTGGAATCTCACCTGAGGTGTTCCCTGGCTTCCATGTGTAGCTTTCAATGCATTGGTCCTCTTACGCTGGTCACTGCATCATTTTCTCCTAACTGAATAAAAATGGTGCGCTCGCAGCGAACTACAATCATTCCTCGAAACAACAGATCCACGTGGCGTGCTTTTATGTGCACGTCACCATCTTTTTAGTGAACAATATGTAAGTGCATACACCCCCTGCAGAACCACCAAAAAACACAAAACACGTCAGAATTATAAAAAAAACAATTACTATAATTGTGTATAAATGCATACATGTATGTACTATTATATATTTTTATTATAGGTATTAAACATTACTAAAATATGTATGTGTTTATATAAATTATAATTTTTCTATTAATTTAATATAAAGCATAAATTCTAAACCTTAGACTTATATATAGATATATACATTAGTATATTTATTATTATGTATATTATTACTATTATATAAGTACTAATTAAGGTACATTAATTATACTAAAAATATTATATAATATCTGTTATAATATGTATATACATTATATATTATATTATATTATATTAAATAAGAAAATTAGATTGGGGTGTCGGGTTTAATGGGGTTCAGCCGGTGCCGGGAAGAGGCGGAAGGCAGTGGGTCTCAGCAAGGGTTCTGTTCGCGCGACGAGGGTGGATCTGAGAAGCGGGAAAGTAGGGGGAGGGTTGCGATGAGGTGAGAGGCGGCGAGAGGTTTGCAGCTAGGGGGAGAGCTCAGGCTGACGCTAGTGGTGTCGACCAGGAAGGGCGGCAGCTTCGAAAAGTGGCGAGTGAGATGTGGGTTTGAAGTGGTTGACGCCGCATAGGATGTTCGACACACGGTGGATATTAAAAAGCATAGGGGGTGGATGTATGTTCGAGGGAAGCGAGGGCTAGGTGCATATAGAGGGAACCTTAGGGAAGAGGATGGCGTGAAGACTTGGGGCATGGGATGCAGCGTGGATGCGGCAAAGCAAGAAGGTCGGTGGCCGGAGTGCGACATGCCACCATTTTATTTTTTTTGAAATGGAGAGACTGCACAGGATGAACCTTCAGGAAAAATAATGGAAAGGAAACGGTGAGACGTGAACTAAAATGGTGGTACTGTCAGGTAGGGACACGGTGGGACAAGAACGGGTTACGGTGACTAGGTTTGATGTGGCACCATGATTGAAACGTTGGCACAACAACCGTGATGAAAGGGGTGAAACAGTGGGACATACCACCGTGTGGTGCCACCGTAACCTGCAAATCAAAAATAGCAACTAAATTAAATAAAACATTGATACAACTATGAAAAAAGATTCATAAAATTTAAATACTAAAAAATAAGTTAAAAATAATAATGAATTATTTAAAATAAAGAATTTATATTTCTTAAATAAAAAAATAATAATTCAAGAATAAATTAAAATATTTCAGTTACTTGCTTAAATTAATCATCCAATTAATTAAATAATTAATAAAGTAAATTAAAGAATAAGAAATATTAATTGAATAAACTTAAATTATTTAAATTTATATAATTATTAAAAGACTAAAAACTAAAATGAGTTAATTATTTAAAATTGAAAAGATAAGCAATTAATTAGCTTAATTAATGAATTAATAAACTAACAAGAATAAAAAAATTGTAAACATATAAGAATAAATAAATAAAAGTCAAACTCAAAAGAACTTATTTAATTTAAGGATTATTTAAAAAGAACAGTGATGAATATTAAAAACACATTATCTAAACTATAATAGATTATTTTTTATAGAAAATTCAAAAACACAATAATTATCAATTATTTAATTAAAAACAACATTTTAAAAATAAAAAAGTCAATAAAAAGATACAAACAAAAAGTGCCAAATATTGTGAAAACACTGCCACATCAAACTCCCCCACACATAAAACATTATTTCTCCTCAAACAAATACACACCGTTAACATTAAAACAAAAAGATGATCTGTGAAGTTCAGTTTAAAAAGTGAATGATTAAACATTAATACCAAGAGGATCAAAAGCACCAGTGAGTCATGTCATCCAATGAAATTAAAAAATAGTATCCTGCTTAGCTTCAAATACCCACTAGAAGTAAAAATTGTCAAAGGTTCATACACTATCAATTATTTCATGCCTTTTATGTGTACTCATTAACTGTCATACTTCGCCTTCCAATTCAAGTTCTAATTCAAGGAATGTTGACAGGTTAGCTAAAGTGGAATTAAAAACATAACCAGGGGAACCTTCCATTCTCACCTTCCTATAGGTTATAGAAATTAATGTCCATTAATTTCCTCACTTTATTGACTCAACTCAAATGAAAATTAACCAAGTCGAATTTCTCCCTTCTTCATCTGGGATGAAAATTCCCCTCACCTTAATGAGTGCATTTTTGACAAGGGTACTTTATTTTAATCATTCACAGTCATATTCCATGTGCAGAGCACTGTGCATAGCACTTAATAAGATTGAAATTGGTTTTATTAATTCAACGGAATGCACCTAGTGAACCTTGTCTCAAATACCCAGCGTGGGATCTCATTTTCTCATTTTACTCCACTTACAAAGGACATAATTAATAATCCATCAAATTGACTTCCAAAAGTGATTGTGTATTATTGTTTATCCGAAGGTGTGAGTCCCCTAGGTTTCAGTGAGAACTTCAAGTTACTCTAAGTAATGATCCTTATTCCTCAAAACATATCATGTCACACTCCAATCCCTAGTTTCTAAAGTGCGGTTCATAGAGAAAGTGAACAATTCCACTCAATAATCACTCATGCTTTAAGGTTTCTGACTAAATGTCACTCTCATCATCCTGCTAGGAGTCATCCACTAAACATAAAATATTTTAAATACCTGTAAACCTCCAATAACCATCATGTGATGAAATAATGTGAATTTTTTTGAATGAATTCTGAGAATTTTGAAAAAAAATTGACCTTTTTTTACAAACACAAATGCAAGTTCAAACTAAAGTTCAAAGGGAAATTTGAAATGACGCTAGAATGAACCCTCTCCACCACACATAATGTAACACCCCAGGTAAATAAAGAATATGACATTTTCATATTTATCCATATTTGTGAATAAAATATTAATATTACTTTAAAGGGGATGCTATGCTAGATGGCGTACCCAATACGCAATGACGAGTTTCTTGGGAATCTTACGTTGCACTCTAACAATAAAATAATATTATATTTAATGGTAGTTAACACCTAGCTGTTGTAATGGAGGGAATGAATAGAACTAACAACAAAATGATTATATATGTTTGTCAAATATTTTTACTTTTTACAATAAATGTTAGAGGATTAAAAATTCGAATGAATCCAATTTTAAGCGTAAACATTCTAATATTCTTTAAAAGGTCGTTTAAACCGCCATTTGATGAAGAACCTCTTTTAAATCTACTTTTTGAAAATTTTATGTGTTATATTTAACAAAATAAAATTCTTCTTTAGAATCGAGACATCAAAATTTACTTTGTGTAAATTTTTTGTATTTTTCTGATAAAGTTCATTTTTAATGAATAGTGAAAAATGTTGTATTTCAATTCAAAACCTCTTTTTAATCTAATTTATTTATATGATTAGATTATCTTTTGAATTGTTTTTAAAGTTAAATTGGAATATATTTTTACCATTTAATCCAATAGTGGTCATTGGAATTAATTTCACTTTGAAATTGGACTTAAACTAGTGTCAATCTTTTAATAGATATTGTTTCTTAAAAACACACTATTTGTTTTGACAGCGGGAATTAATTATTAAATTAATTAATGAAACTTATATGTTTTGAATTTTTTAAAATAGACATCATTTTTGAATTTGGAATATTAAATATTGCTTAGGGTGAATTTTTGGTATTTTTCTGGAAATCATCAATTTTTTGATGAATAGTGAAACCACTAAGTGGTACTTAAAAACTGATTTTTCGTTTAAATAAAATTTTACCACCTCTATGTTTTGAATTTCAAAAATCCGACATACATGGTTGTCATTAAGAAGTAAAATGTGGTTCAATGGGATTAAAATGATTTTTTTGGTGAATAGTAACTTTTAAGTGTTAATCGCGATTTGAGGTAATTAGTGTAGTTTAAGGTAAAAATAATGTTTTAATAATATGAAATGACCTAGACACATGTCCTACCCTAATTGGATGAGTCATGGCCGACCAAGACAATCCATGGGTCAATTTGGGGACCCCATGGAGCCACTTTGGTTGGAAAATGACATTAATACCTTTTTTAAGTTAAAATTAAAATGTCACAAACATGTGTAGTTTTACTAAAACAATTTTTAGATGAGGTTATACAAGTAATATTTTTTACTATAAATATTCATTAGAAAACTAAAAAGATTTTCTATATCATGATATTTGTTTTTCAATTTTTATATATTAAATAAATTAATTTATTTATGACACCGTGATGATGTAGTGATTACCTCATAAATGAACGATTTAAATAAAATGAGAAGATATGGTGAAATATAAGTCTTACACTTGTCACAAATCAATTGGATGGGTGGATTTAGAAACCTTATCACCTTATCCTAGAAATATATCCTTTTGGGACCTTTTAAATCCGAAAATCATTTTATAATAAAGTAATATTTTATAACTTTCCAAGAGTGCTCCTCCTCTCCTCTTATAAAAGGCCCCCACCTCTACCACCTTACACAAACCTCTCAAGCCTTTGGCTCAGCCAACCCCTTCCCATTTCATCTCTACACATTCCTCTATTCATCATTGAAGCCTCACATTGGGAAGAATCCTTTCTAAGGAAGCCTTTGAGCTCAAATCAAAGAGAGTTACCCGATTTAGAGGTAATGTCTTCCCTTGTGTTCTTTTGTTTTCTTTTTCTTCTCCAAACCCCTAAACACTTTTTATTACTTCTTTTTGTAACAAAACCAGTAACTTAAATATACTAGGATGTTTTTATAAGAAGTATTCGAGCTACACTTTCACACACCTCCATCTAATGGTTAAAGAACATACTGTTTCTGTGGATGGTGAATTACTGCCCCATGAAACGATGATTGTTCAATATTATTTTAACACCTTAAAAGGTGGTCATTAAGATGTCACTATATTTATATATGATATATAATATGTTTATGGTTTCCTTAAGATTCTGTATTTTTCATTTATGGCATACCTTTATGGTTTCCATTATGGGTAAACGCGATATCTTCATTTTAGAAAGTGCGGACTACCACTAGTACAAAAACTATTTTTAACGTCACGTTTTTTCATGTCAGTTATTAGATAACCGACGTAAAATCCATTTGCGTGGACTTTTCACGTCAGTTATTATATAACCGATGTGAAAATCCATTTGTGCGGACCTTTTCACGTTGGTTATTTAAGAACCGACGTGAAAAATTATATTTGATGACTTTTTCACGTCGGTTATATAAGAAATGACGTGGAAAATAAATATTACGATGTAAAAAAAACATGGTATTGAAATTTTTAGGCGGCAATTGAAAATTTCGACGTGGTGATGTAAAAAAATGAAATTCCTCATTGGCGGGAAATTAAAATTATATTTTACGTCGGTTATATAATAACCGACGTGAAAATTCATATTTCATGACCTTTTCACGTCGGTTATATTAGAACTGACGTGAAAAATCTAGTTTTCATGACTTTTTAGGTCGGTTAATTAATAACCGACATCAAAATAATAATATCATTGGTTTTCACGTCAGTTATTAAATAACCGACGTGAAAAACGCATGACATGATTCATTTTTCATGTCGGTTTTTAAATAACCGACGTCAAAAAAAAATAATATCACTATTTTTCACGTCGGTTATTAAATAACCGATGTGAAAAACACGTGGAAGGCTTCATTTTTCACGTCGGTTATTAAATAACCAACGTGAAAACTGCTAACCTACATGTATAAAATTTTCAGATCTTCGATTTGATAGGTCTCGGAGCCCAAACGGAGTTACGTATCAAAATTTATAGCCATCAGAAGTTGATCATCACTAAACAAAGTCTTAGGGAAGACCAACTTCTGAGGGGCATAACTTTTAATTCGTAACTCCGTTTGGGCTTCGAGACCTATCAAATCGAAGCTCAGGAAATTTTCTACATGTGTGTTAACATTTTTCACGTCGGTTAATAAATAACCGATGTGAAAAATGCATTTTTGACGTCAGTTATTAAATAACCGACGTGAAAAATCTGGTTTTCATGCCTTTTTCACGTCGGTTATTTAATAACCGACGTTAAAAAGGCATTTTTCACGTCGGTTATTAAATAACCGACGTGAAAAATGTGATCATACATGTAGAAAATTTCCCAAGCTTTGATTTGATAGGTCTCAGAGCCCAAACGGAGTTACGGATTAAAAGTTATGCCCCTCGGAAGTTAGTATTCCCTAAGACTTTGTTAAGAGATGATCATCTTCTGAAAGTCATATCTTTTGATCCGTAACTCCGTTTGAGTGCGACAACCTGCCAAATCGAAGATCAAGAAATTATCTACAAGTTGGAATTGATTTTTCATGTTGGATATTTAATAACCGACGTGATAAAGACCAAGGAAATGATTTTTCACGTCGGTTATTAAATAACCGACGTGAAAAACGTGCGGTGGGCCTCATTTTGCACGTCGGTTATTAAATTTGATTTTTCAAGTCGGTTATTATATCACCGACGTAAAAAATGTGAATAAATTTAAATCTTTTTTCATGATGGTTATTATAAAACCGACGTGAAATATAATTTTAATATCCCGCCCACACGGTATTTCAATTTTTTATATCGCGGCATCGAAATTTTCCTTTGCCGCCTAAAAATTTTAATACCGCGTTTTCTATTAACATTTCAATTATAATGTTTCATTATATGCATATAATAACTTATCAATCATTTATTTCAACCATTATCAATCCACCGACTCGACTCGTTTGATCTTCAACGTGAATGAACTATTTTTTATTTTCGCAATCTTGTCAAGGTATTTGTAATCATTTATCCATGATTTATATTTTTTATGATTCGTTTTCTAAATTGATTTACCATTTAATGATAATTTCATTCAATAATATTCTTTCCACTAACTTTTCTTGTTTGATCTTCCACATGAATCCACTATTTCTTCTTTTTGTGATCTCGTCAAGGTTTGTGTAATCATTTTTCCATGATTTATATTATACATGAGTGGTTTTCATAATTTATATACCTTTTAATGATTCTTACATTATGATGATGATGAATAGTTCTTCATATCATCGAAAAACTATAAATACTTCTTTGAAATATAAAATTCTTTCCAAGATGATGTAATAATTTTCTCAATGAATCTTTCCTCAAAAAAATTTATCAAACTTCTGATAGTCATAACGTTTGATCCGTAACTCCGTTTGAGCGCCACGACCTTCCAAATCGAAGCTCAAGAAATTATCTACAAGTTGGAATTGATTTTTCATGTTGTTTATTTAATAACTGAGGTTACAAAGACCTGGGACATGATTTTTCCCGTCGGTTATTAAATAACCGATGTGAAAAACGTGCGGCATGCCTCATTTTTCACGTCGGTTATTTAATAACCGACGTTATAAATGATAAGCCATGGGTTTATAATGTTGGTTATTCAAATAACCGACGTTATAAACGCCTGCCCCATCATTTTTTCACGTCGGTTTTTTAATAACCGACATGAAAAATGAAGCCTGCCGCGCGTTTTTCACGCCGGTTATTTAATAACCGACGTGAAAAACAGTGATATTATTTTTTTTACGTCGGTTTTAAAATAACCGACGTAAAAAAATTTATTTATAACGTCGGTCGTGTTAACGCCGGATAAAAAGTGACGTAAAAAATTAAAAATAACCGACGTAAACAATGTTTTCTACACAAGTGTACCGCCCCCTCAAAGTGATTTGATTCGTTAATGCCATATGTGGGACATATAAAGGAAGGAATTAATGGTATTACATATGATATCATACTGGAATTATAATATACCATTATATCATTATTATTTAATTCCATTTAATACAAAAAAAAAATAAATGAAAGTAGCGTTCATGCTTACGTACGGCTTACCGTCTCCATGAACGGTACATTTCATTTCTTATCTCCAAATGTTATTTACTATTATAAGTACATATATATAATGGATTTATATGTAATATATTACATCTAAATGATGGATATCATTCTGGAATTATAATATATAGATCTCATTTTTTTAATTCCATTAATATGACAAAAAATGAAAGTAGCGTTCATGCGTACCTACGGCCTACTGTCTCCATGAACGGTGCTTTTAATTTTTTATCTCCAAATCCTATGGAATAATATAAAATTAATATACACTGGATATATATGATATTTAAAACATCAGTACTATTCTGGATATGATGTACTTATAACTACATGGAAAATTCTTTTCCAACAAGTTTGATTTTTACTCTTGTACCGAACATCGAAAAAAACATCTGATATGAACTCACTTTATTAACCAATTATTATAACATTATAATATGCGATATTAACTGAATAATAATATTTAATGTAGGTCCTTAAAAAATTATAAATTAACCAAATTTTATTATTCAGGAGATTTAAGAACGATCGAGTCATGTCGGACACGAGGTAAGGGATCATACCCCTCTCTTTCTTTTTAAGTACACTCTTTTATGTCATTCCTTTTAAGCTCATCTTTATTATGATTGGGATGTTCTTTTATATTACTCCTACTGTTATTTTTATGTTCATATGATGATAGAACCTATTTTCTCTCATCAATCCATTTTGGAAGTTTTTAGTGGCGCCGTTAGGCTGCCGAATTTTCGTAAGAGATCTAACCTCTCTCTTTCTTTTTAAGTACTCTCCTTTATGTCACTTCTTTTAAGCTCCTATTTTTTATGACGGGGGATGTTATTTTATATTACTCCTTATGTACATTTTATTGTAATATGATGAGAGACCCTATTTTATCTCATCAATCCATTTTTGGATGTTTTATGTGGCACTGTTAGGCTGCTGAGTTTTCGTAAGGGATTTTTCATCTCACTTTTAGTCCCGTGAGATTTATGCTACATTTTCCACCATTTCCTTTCAGTGGTGTATGTAATTCCCATTATTATACTCTTTGTGTAATATAATTTCATTTATGGGTATTTACATATTCATCGTATGACCCTTCTTCAATGGGGTGTACGTTTCGAAAGTTACCCAAGTCAGTAAGGGAACCTTTCACCCTCCTCTTTTTAAAGGACATATTTTGTTATGTCTTTTAATTCACATACTATTATATTGGGATATGTTCTTATATATCCTTATTGATGTAAATTTTATTTTCAAGTGATGAGATACCCTTTTTATCTATCGTCAACTCTTTTTCTAAATTTTAAAGTGACGTCATTAGGCTGTCGAATTTTTGCAAGGGAACTTCTTAACCCAATTCTGATTAATTGGGATAAACTTGTACTCCTTGAATATGTTGTTCTATGAATATGTGTTAATTTCATATAATTTTTTTACACTTAATATACACTTATATTTGGTGTATTCGTTTGTCACACATAATTATGTAATTGATTTATCCTTAATCCAAGGATATCGTCTTTGTAAGGGACATCGTCTCAATCTCCTTTCATTGAGGCATATTTTTGTTTTATACACATATATCATTTATACGGTGTATAAACCCCTTTTACTTTTCTTTTATTCAAAAGGAATCTTTTTATACGAAGTGTTTTACTAAACGACAAAAAAGAATGTTTTTCTTGTCGTACGTATGCGGTGACAACGACTTCTCCACCGCCTAGACCATTATTTGAGTTTCAGCTTCCTCTACAAGACATAACTTTTTTTGAATGAAAAATAAATACCATGTTTTAATCTTCTTTTATTTTGGTATTGAAAATGGTTTTCATAATGTTTTTATATCAATGTGTTTTATTGATATCTTGTGATTGAAAAGTGAAAATGTTATGTTTCCTTTATACATGTTTTATGTGATACGATTATGTTATGGTTATTGGGAATTATTATGATGATGGGTGGTTCTATGATAAAATAAAGGCGGGTGAGACCGATATACCTCTCCAATGCATTGGGTAACTCGAAGGGGTTAAACGTTAAGGTTTCTCCGAAAAGATTTAGGGAATATACTGTAATGGGTATTCCAAACGTAACCAAGAGGGTTACTCCCTACGTAAGAATGTTATGAATGCCTCAAGTTACCTTTATGCCTTTTGATTTCTATGATTCATTCATGATTTGATGATCTATGTTAAAATTCTTATGTTTTATGAGTAAAGTATGATTTCATAAATGGACTAATGTTTTCTTTTCATACTATTATATCCCTTACTGAGCTTTTTATGCTCATCCCAAGTTTTTGAAATGTTTTTCACAGGTCAAGGGAAAGGTGCATGATATGATGATAGTGTCAAGGAAGTGTCAAGAAAGAATCCATGTTTTATTTTAAATATGTTTCTGTTGATGGGAAAAACGAATACTATCTTTTATGTAACCACTTTGTTTAAATGTGGAATGTAATTCATGATTTATGATCTAATTCTCTAAAACACTAAACTTGAAAAGATCCTCAATGTGAATTATTTATTTAATTCAATATTAAGTAAGGTTTACGGACGGGGCATTATAGTTGGTATCAGAGGTCGGTATAGATAACTTTAGATGTTAGGGTATTCTCTAGGCATAAGTGACATTACCATAATGGTTAGGATTTCAGAAAGATTCCTAGTTTTAGATAAAGTGAATGAGTAAGTATATCTTAGTGTTTATCTTCGTCATTAGTACATGATTGTTTTGTTGATATACTCACACTGACATTTCTATTTTAATGAATGGATCGATCTAGCAGGCACCAAAGTGACAATAGGTTTGAAGGAAACTATGGTGGTTCTCTGATTAAGAGACTGGATGAAATGGGGGATTCAATGAGGAAACTTGTGGTTGTTCTAAACCAACTATCAAGGAGTCATGATGAACCACTTGTACGTTGGTATGTTATGTAATGCATCATGTACGAGATGACCAATCGATGTGGAAGTTCAGGTAATAATTATAAAGGTAACCATTAGGGTTTATATGATCCTTACTTTTGAGGTAATTATGGGTTATTATAAATTATGATGGAAAATGAAAGGCATGAGATAAACATGATTTTAAAATATGTTATGATTATTTTTGAAGATTTTATCTTGTTTTGGGGAATGTTTTAATAATTATATAGTTTTGGAAAAAGGACAACATGAAGATCGTGTGACAACCCATTGCGTCGGACAAAGCTATAGGAATCGAACCCACAACCAAAGTGCGATTGGTATTTATCGCCTACCACTGGACTACATGAAGTCCTTGGTTATTTTGACTAATTATTTTTAGTTAGATGATTTTAGTAATCAATAGTAAGTTTATTTTGGGTTATCTATGTATGTGATTAACCTATCATCGAGGATATGTGATTAGGTTAATTACTTTTAAATATGAAAATTTAAGAGCAACTAATGTTATTTGGAGATAAAAGTTAATTTGTACCCTAGAAGACTACGTGATTAAATACTTCAAATATTTGGGTTTCAATATTAGTTTGGTTTACTTTGAAGAATTTTATGGACAATTTTTTATCGAATGGTCTTCGTTGAACTTTGGGTTTTTTTTGGAAAAAATTTAGAGATTAAGAATAGATTTTCTTTTTATAAAGGATTATACTTTTGTGGATTATCTGATCTCATACTAACAATTTTGGTTTTGGATTTTGTATAAAGACATGGGAAATATATAGTTCTCTTTTGTGGATTAGTTTATTCTCAAGAAGTTGATTATAGTACTCTTAATGCAAACAAGTCTTCCTATATACTCATCTTTTGGAGAAAATATGAGTTTGATTAAGGATTCTAGTAAAAGTTGAAAGTCTACGTGACAAGTAATTATATTCCATTATGATTTTGTTAAGCTAAAAAATAAATTCCTCAATGAATACTAACTTAAAACAAAAATGTTGTCTGTTAAATTTTCCTACTGGAGAATCGAATATCGTTTAACCCATCACAAGTTTGTGATTTTCTTATGGTTAACTTTCTCCTAGACATGTTTACTATCACTCTCCCTCAGAACATTACCTTTTGTTTTTTTCCTCCATATCCATGTTTTCCTGCATGGAATCCTAGTATGGGTTAACTCGGGTGACCTTTGTACTTCTCTTTCTTTATTTTAAAGTGATTGTTTTACTGACTCTTGTTCCGATGTGGGATTTTCAATGAAGTTTCCATGCCCAATTTTAAAATTGTGAGGACGCAATTCCCAAAAGGGGGGAAGGATGTAACACCCCAGGTAAATAAATAATATGAAATTTTCATATTTATCCATATTTGTGAATAAAATATTAATATTAATTTAAAGGGGACGCTATGCTCGATGGCGTACCCAATACGCAACAACGAGTTTCTTGGGAATCTTACATTGCACTCTAACAATAAAATAATATTATTTTAAATGGTAGTTAACGCCTAACCGTTGTAATGGTGGGAATGAAATGAACTAACTAAAAAATGATTATATATGTTTGTCAAATATTTTTACTTTTGACAATAAATTTTAGAGGATTAAAAATGCGAATGAATCCAATTTTAAGCATAAACATTCTAATATTCTTTAAAAGATCGTTTAAACCACCTTTTGATGGCCAAACTCTTTTAAATCCACTTTTTGAAAAATTTATGTGTTATATTTGAAAAAATAAAATTATTTTTAGAATAGGGACATCAAAATTTACTTTGTGTTAATTTTTGGTATTTTTCTGATAAAGTTCATTTTTTTAATGAATAGTGAAAAATGTTGTATTTTAATTCAAAACATCTTTTTAATCTAATTTATTTATATGATTAGATTACCTTTTGAATTGTTTTTGAAGTAAAATTAGAATATATTTTTACCATTTAATCCAATAGTGGTCATTGGAATTAATTTCACTTTGAAATTGGACTCAAACTAGTGTCAATCTTTTAATAGATATTGTTTCTTAAAAACACCCTATTTGTTTTGACAGCGGGAATTAATTATTAAATTAATAAATGAAAATTATATGTTTTTAATTTTGTAAAATATGCATCATTTTTGAATTTGGTATATCAAATATATATTAGGGTGAATATTTGGTATTTTTCTGGAAAACTTCAATTTTTGATGAATAGTGAAACCACTAAGTGGTACATAAAAAACTGATATTTCGTTTAAATAAAATTTTACCACCTCTGTGTTTTGAATTTCAAAAATCCGACCTACATGGTTGTCATTAAGAAGTAAAATGTGGTTCAATGGGATTAAAATAATTTTTTTGGTGAATATTAACTTTTTAGTTTTAATCGCGATTAGAGGTAATTAATGTAGTTTAAGGTAAAAATAATGTTTTAATAATATGAAATGACCTAGACACATGTCCTACCCTAATTGGATTAGTCATGGCCGACCATGAAAATCCATGGGTAAACTTGGGGACCCCATGGAGCCACTTTGGTTGGAAAATTACATTAATACCTTTTTTAAGTTAAAATTAAAATGTCACAAACATGTGTAGTTTTGCTAAAACAATTTTTAGATGGGGTTATACAAGTAATATTTTTTACTATAAATATTCATTATAAAACTAAAAATA
Organism: Viscum album; assembly: GCA_963277665.1. Taxonomy (NCBI): domain Eukaryota; kingdom Viridiplantae; phylum Streptophyta; class Magnoliopsida; order Santalales; family Viscaceae; genus Viscum; species Viscum album. The sequence continues at coordinate 38,056,637 of OY728131.1, forward strand.
TTTACTACATCATTATATTTGTTTTATAATTTTTATATATTAAATAAATTAATTTATTTATGACACTGTGATGATGTAGTGATTACCTCATAAATGAACGATTTAAATAAAATGAGAAGATAGGGTGAAATCTAAGTCTTACACTTGTCACAATCCTATTGGATGGGTGGATTGAGAAACCTTATCACCTTATCCTCGAAATATATTCTTTTGGGACCTTTTAAATCCGAAAATCATTTTATAATAAGGTAATATTTTATAACTTTCCAAGAGTACCCCTCCTCTCCTCTTATAAAAGGCCCCCACCTCTACCACCTTACACACACCTCTCAAGCCTTTAGCCCGGCCAAAACCTGCCCATTTCATCTCTCCACATCCCTATATTCATCATTAAAGACTCAATTTGGGAAGAATCCTTTCCAAGGAAGCCTTTGAGCTCAAATCAAAGAGAGTTACCCGATTTAAAGGTAAAGTCTTCCCTTGTGTTCTTTTGTTTTATTTTTATTCTCCAAACCCCTAAACTATTTTTATTACTTTTTTTGTAACAACACCAATATCTTAAATATACTAGTATGTTTTATAAGAAGGATTATAGCTACACTTTCACACACCTCCATCTAATGGTTAATGAACATACTGTTTCTGTGGATGGTGAATTATTGCCTCACGAAATGATGATTGTTCAATATTATTTTAACACCTTCAAAGGTGGCCATTAAGATGTCACTATATTTATATATGATATATAATGTGTTTATGTTTTCCTTAAACTTCTCTATTTTTCATTTATGTCATACCTTTATGGATTCCATTATGGGTAAACAGGATATCATCATTTTAGGAATTGCGGACTACTGCCCCCTCAATGTGATTTGATTCATTAATGCCATATGATGGACATATAAAGGATGGAATTAATGGTATTAAATATTATATCCTACTTTAATTATAGTATACCTTTATATAATTATTATTTAATTCCATTGAATACAAAAAAAAAAGAAATGAAAGTAGCGTTCATGCGTACGTACGACTTACCGTCTCCATGAATGGTACATTTCATTTCTTATCTCCAAATGTTATGTACTATTATAAGTACATATATATAATGGATATATATGTAATATATTAAATCTAAATTATGGATATCATTCTGGAATTATAATATATATATCTCTCATTTTGTTTTAATTCCATTAATATGACAAAAAATGAAAGTAGCGTTCATGCGTACGTATGGCCTACGGTCTCCATGAACGGTGATTTTAAGTTTTTTATCTCCAAATGCTATGGAATAGTATAAAATGAATATATACTGGATATATATGATATTTAAAACATAAATACTATTCTGTATATGATGTAACTATAACTACATGGAAAATTCTTTTCCAACAAGTTCGATTTTTACTCATGTACCGAACATCGACAAAAACGTCTGATATGAACTCACTTTATTAACCAATTATTATAACATTATAATATGTGACATTAAATGAATAATAATCATTAAAGTAGGTCCTTAAGAAATTTTAAATTGACCAAATTTTATTATTCAGGAGATTAAAGAACGATCGAGTCATGTCAGACAAGAGGTAAGGGATCCTACCCCTCTCTTTCTTTTTAAGTACACTCTTTTATGTCATTCCTTTTAAGCTCATATTTCATATGATTGGGATGTTCTTTTAAATTACTCCTACTTTACTTTTTATGTTCATATGATGAGAGGCCCTATTTTCTCTCATCAATCCATTTTGGAAGTTTTGGGTGGCACCGTTAGGCTGCATAATTTTCATAAGAGATCTAACCTCTCTTTATTTTTAAGTACTCTCCTTTATGTCACTTCTTTTAAGCTCCTCTTTGTTATGATGGGGGATGTTATTTTGTATTACTCTTTCTGTATATTTTATTGTAATATGATGAGAGACCCTATTTGATCTCATCAATCCATTTTTGGAAGTTTTAAGTGGCATCGTTCGGCTGCCGAGTTTTCATAAGGGATTTTTCATCTCACTTTTAGTCCCGTGAGATTTATGCTACATTTGCCACCATTTCCATTGAGTGGTGTATGTACTTCCCATTATTATACACTTTGTGTAATATAATTTCATTTATGGGTATTTACATATTCATTGTATGACCCTTCTTCAATGGGGTGTACGTTTCGAAAGTTACCCAAGTGTGTAAGGGAACCTTTCACCCTCCTCTTTTTAAAAGACTTCTTTTGTTATGTCTTTTAATTCACATACTATTATGTTGGGATATGTTCTTCTATATCCTTATTGATGTAAATTTTATGTCCAAGTGATGAGATACCCTTTTTATCTCTCATCAACTCCTTTTCTGAATTTTGAAGTGACGCCGTTAGGCTGTCAAATTTTTGCAAAGGAACTTCTTAACCCAATTTTTATTATTTGGGATAAACTTGTACTCCTAGAATATGTTGTTCAATGAATATGTGTGAATGTCCTCTGATTGTTTTACACATAATATCCACTTATATTTGGTGTATTCGTTTTTCACACATAATTATGTAATTGATTTATCCTTAATCCAAGGATACCGTCTTTGTAAGGGACATCGTCTCAATATCCTTTCATTGAGGCATATTTTGTTTTATACACAAAATTATTTTATACGGTGTATAAACCCCTTGGACTTTTCTGTTATTCAAAAGGAATCTTTTTATACGAAGCATTTTACTAAATGACAAAAAGGAATGTTGTTCTTGTCATACGTATGCGGCGACAATGACTTCTCTGCCACCATGACCATTATTTGAGTTTCGGATTCCCCTACAAGCCATAACTTTTTTTGAATGAAAAATAAATACCATGTTTTACTCTTCTTTTATTTTGGTATTGAAAATGGTTTTCATAATGTTTTTATATCAATGTGTTTTATTGATATCTTGTGATTGAAAAGTGGAAATGTTATGTTTCCTTTATACATGTTTTATGTGATACGATTATGTTATGGTTCATGGGAATTATTATGAAGACAGGTGGTTCCGTGATAAACTAAGGGCGGGTGAGCCTGATATATCTCTCCAATGCATTGGGTAAGGCGAAGGGGTTAAATGTAAAGGTTTCTCTGAAGATATTTAGGGAATATACTGTGATGGGTATTCCAAACGTAACCAAGAGGGTTACACCCTACGTAAGAATGTTATGAATGCCTCAAGATACATTTATGCCTTATGATTTCTATGATTTATTCATGATTTAATGAGGTATGTTAAAATGATTATGTTTTATGAGTAATGTATGATTTCATACATGGACTAATGTTTTCTTTTCATACTTTTATATCCCCTACTAAGATTTTTATGCTCATCCCAAGTTTTTGAAATGTTTATCACAGGTCAAGGGAAAGGTGCATGATATGATGATAGTGTCAAGGAATTGTCAAGAAAGAATCCATGTTTTATTTTAAATATGTTTCTGTTGATGGTAAAAAACGAATACAATCTTTTATGTAACAACTTTGTTTAAATGTGGAATGTAATTCATGATTTATGATCTAATTCTCTAAAACTATAAACCTGAAAAGATCCTCAATGTGAATTATTCATTTAATTCAATATTAAGTAATGTCTAAGGTCGGGGCCTTTTACTTAAAACCCAACATTGTCCTCAATGTTGAATTATAAGGTGGAAGACAGTGGGAGATCACAATTGATGAAGAGTTCAGCTTAAAAAGGATAGGGTGGGGTAGCAATGAGGTTCGGAATTTTTTTTTTCCACACAAAATGTGATAGAAAAGAAAACAAAGAACAAATAAAATAGAAGAATCCAACACCACCAACCATCACTAGAAACCATGTGTATTTCTATTCCTAAAATGTTCAAGCTTTAAATCATTGTGAGCAGACAAAAGATTTTATCAATAACATTTAATTAGAAGCATGATGAATAGTGATGTGTAGCAACAACATAATGAAATTGAAATCAGTGGGTGAAAGAATGTTTCAAAAATAAGATCAAAATATTTTTTCAACTCTCTAGATACTATCATCTAAACACCCATTAAATAAATCATATTCATTTTTTACAAATTAGGGGGATGTCCCCAACACTTAGTTCACAGTGAAGATTAAGAAAGTAATTGAAAGTAGAAAAGGGAAGAACAACCATTCCATGCTATATTGGCCATTTAACTGTGGCTTTCATCAACAGATGCTCTTTAGCAGGGCTAGATCATTACCCCTCATAATTAACCGGCATGTTACAATATGTAAAATAAGGTTTCATATTTTTATGTTCAATATAAGTAACCCAAGGCTGTGAGTAGAGAGAAATGCTATCCATATGATGAAGTGGATTACTCCGTTGGGGTTTCCTAGCCAAGTGTCTGGCAGTAACAACTCCCTCTATAAAACAAAAACATATCATGAAGCACCATCAAGAAGTTAATAAATTGATCTGTAGAACAAGCAGTAGAAATTATTTAAATGAAGAACAAAAATAAAAGAGAAACAACTAAGCAGTCATGTATTAGTTCCCATGAAACACTGTGTTTATAGTCCCCAGTTAGATTTGAACCTACTCATTCTTTCATTAGAGATATGGGAGCCAAGACCTTTGGCTTTCAATCAAAGAAGTGATTAATCCTATGATCATTGACTAAGAAAGGTCGATTATCTTCTCCAACTAGCTCAACAACTCCATTAACCAATACTCTATCAATGGTAAATGGTCCCGACCACTTGGACTTCAACATTCCTAGAAACAGATTCAATATAGAATTGAAAAACAAAATCCTCTCACCAACCATGAAATTCTTATTTAAAATGATTGAGTTAGTGAAAACCTTGGTTATTTCATTTTAAATTTCAGCACTCTCTCTGGAATCTCATCTAATCTCGTCCTACTAACTCAGCTCTAATAGTATCCTCTCACAAGCTGACATAAAATCAAAGTTATGTGCCTTCTCTGCCCAATAGGATCTCTGCTCTAACTCCATAGGTAGATGAAATGTTTTCCCAAAGAGTAGCCTATATGGTGACATCCCTATAAGAGTCTTATAAATAGTTCTTTAGTCTCAAAGGGGCTCATCTAACTTCCTTGACCAGTTCTTCGTAGATCTAGAAACTAATTTCTCTAAAATTTGTTTGATCTCTCTATTTGAAACATCTGCCTGCCCACTTTTTTTGGCTGATAAGTGGTGCATGTTGTAACGCCCTGACCCCAGTTACCAAGAGTTGGTGCATTATTTTAATAAATTGGAATGATTACAAGGAATCAAGTCCCGAAAGACCAATCAATTTAGCAGTCTTGGAAAAATAGATCACATACATGAATGTTACATTTGCACTTTATGACGTACAAAACAAAATAAATAGTCTTTATGAACGCCAATATTCCCTTGGCTTAACCCTGCATATCAATCACATTACACTTCTTGGAATCCTGGGAAAATAAAACATAGAAAGGGGTGTGCTCAAATTCTTAGTAAGGGTAAGAAATACAGCAGAAACTTTCAAAAATAAGCATAAACATTTAAGGAAATGTATAAAACTAAAACAATAGACTTTTAAACTTGAACTTCAGCATAATATGGCAGAAATAAAATGAAATAATTCCATTTACTTATTCACATGGATATTCTACTAATCGAATAATCACATGAAATATCACTAACCACTTTCATAATGATGGAATGCGTGATGCCAAACTTTAATTTCTGTGTCGAGGCCTCGTGCCAATACCTAAGGGATAACAGTAACTGGAACCCAACCCGGAGAGCCTCTGTAACCAGACTCCATCCCGAAGTGCCTCTAATAACCGGACACCAACCCGGAGTGGCTCTAATAACCGGACACCAACCCAGAGTGCCTCTAATAACCGGACACCAACCCGGAGTGCCTCTAATAACCGGACACCAACCCGGAGGGCTTACATTTACCGGTCCCCAACCAGGAACATAAAAGTCCAACAGATTCATCTTAAGAAGAGGATGAAATATAACATAAACATTTGTATTAAAACTAACATACAAAATGTCAAAAATTTAATCATAAACCATTAACGGCATAAAAATAACTCATCCATAGTAAAAAATATCAAAAAAACCTTAAATACAATATTTATGATTTGTATCATAATAAATCAACTTGAAATAAGTGTAAAATTTATCAAAGGATGTTGACATAGATGAAATCAATACTATTTGAGAGAAATATCTCTTTTTTGAAATCATTTAAAAGTAGCATAATTATAGAGAAAACCTTTATTTTGAAAATATCTTTATAAGATTGTGAAGGAAGCTTCAAAGGTGTAATAACGACGGAGAATAACCACACCTGCTGTATAAGTTAAAAAAAGACATTCTTACCTTAATTTTGTCAAAAAAGTTAAAAAGTAACTTGTTTCGAAAACGTTGGAAAGATTCCTTTAAAAACATATAAAGTAAAATAAGGGTATAAATGACTTTAACCCATTGTTTATTAAATAGTAAAAATGTTTTGAAAGAAATTTTTAAGAAACATGGATGTGGATGATAAAGAGGTCCCAAAAGATAATTACGTATAAACAACCTCGGCTAATGAAGCGATTGTGAAATAAACCCTTACCAATTTGGTAACTTACAAAACATACACCCCATGAAAGAGGTATCATACAATGAATATGTAAATACACATAAATAAAAGTGTATTACACAAAGAACACAATTATAGGCAGTACATAAACCACACAAAAGTTAATAGTGGCAATATGGCATGAATCTCACAGGAATAAGGAGTGAGATGAAAACCCCTTACCTTGCACTTTTCTTTAGTAGAGGGTACGTTTAACCTCTTGTACGAAGATCGTAGTATGTTATTAAATTATACCAGAACCATATTAATATTTATGATATCATACATTATTCATTTATGGCTTTATATTACCCATTTAATAATAATTTCCACGTTAAGTTAACATTTCGGGTAATAATCACTTTCTTTATCGTTCGTGTTTTAACTTGTCACTCTTGGTTGTATCACTTAGATAATGATTTAAATACTTCCAAAATATAAAACATGATAAATATATCATATATATTTAGAATATAAATATGTATAATAGACATATATATGAAATGGAAAACACCGTTTATGGAGATGGTAGTCCGTACTTACGCATAAACGTTGTTTCTGTTTTCATATAGTATTGAACGGAAGTAAGTGAATAAGATATATGTAAGTACATAAATCCTTATATATATATATATATATATATATATATCCAGTAGAATTATTATGTCATATATTACATACTTATTAGTAATATATATTTTTATAATCGTTGATGAATGGTGAACTTGGAAATGAATCTCATTGCGTCGTGGAGACGGTAATCCGTACATACGCACGAGCGAAAATATCATTCTTTTGATATTAAAATAATATATAATTGGATGGTATATCATATATACAGAATCATTATAATGTTATATTTATTATATACATGAATTAAAAATAATTATTATATCCATCCAAATAATAATATATTGAATAACAATTACACCACGACGTGGATATGGTAAGCCGTACGTACAAACGTATGGTGACATGTCATTCAAAGGATAGATAGAATACTGAATATGGTTGTACCATATTTATAATAATATTAAAGTATATAGGAGATACTGGATTCATTATTTTAGAATTGTAATAACAAATAAATAAGAAGTGGAAGAAGAAAGGAACTAGAAAAAGGGTGGTGAAATCATTACCTCTTCTTCGGGTTCTTCCTTTTGATTTGATCAAAAGGTCTCCATAGGATGGCTTTATGACTAAAATATGGACTCTAGGATGAATTTAGGGAAGTTGAGAGAGTATTTGGGAAGGGGTTGGCCGAACCAAAAGGCTTTTAAGGTGTGAATTAATGAGAAGGGTGAGTGACCTTTTATAAGAGTGATGAGGGGCACCTTTGGAAAAGCTAGAAATATTATTTTATAATAAATTAATATTCGGTTTATAATGTCTCTAAAGTGTATTATTTAATGGTTAAGGTGGGGATGGGTTGAAAACTACTCAATCAATAGAATTTAGATAGGTTTGGGTCATTATATTAACCTTATCTTTTAGTTTTAACACTTAGTTAATTAGTTTGACACTTACCATGTCACTTTGTATTTTTATATTATATAGTTAATAAACATACAATATACATCCAAGAGACCTCCAAAAGGTCTATTAATGATACAAATATCATGATATAAGTCTATTTTCCTAGAATTAGATTTTTAGGAATTTAATATCAATTAATAATATAATATTTGTTTTAAAAACTCTTTTATGTCAATTTTGACACTATTCAATAATTGACTTTTGTAAAAATCATAACAGAATGATTACTTCGAAAACAGTTAATTAAATAAATCCTAATATGTCATATTAACCTAGAAAATTATTTTAATTCATTAAAAGTCTCAAATTAAATTTATTTGAGTATTTATAATATCAATTATTTTAATTTTTCACTATTATGGTAATTACTGCATCATCTTTGTGTCATAAATAAATTAACTTATTTAATGTCTAAATTTTTTAAATAAAATACCATTATGTAGGAAATATTTTTATATTTCTAATTAATATTCATAGTAGAAAATCCAACATAGATAACCATATGTAAAAATTGTTTTGCTAAAAGATATATGCTTATGTCATTTTTGTATTTATTTTAACTTAATTAATATAAAGTGTCATTATCACTTACAAGTGGATCCATGGGGTCCAAAAATCAACCCAATGATGCCCATGGTCGGACATGTATCAACAAATAATGTTAGGACACGTTTTAGGGTAATTTAGTATTATTATAATATTATTTTTTAACCCTTATTTACCAGATTTACCCTTTAACCATGGTAAATAAAATATTTACCGAAGTAATTATTCAAAATGTCTAAAAATAAAAGATACCTATTTATACAATTTGAACATCCTGATTCCAAATATGGAATCCATTTTTCCAAATTCAAAACACATAAGTGGCAGAAATTAATTTAAAATTAATTTCTGTTGTCAAAACAAAAAGCGTGTTTTTAAGATATAATAACTATCAAAAGATTGATACTTGTTTATGTCCGGTTTAACTGTGAAATTATGTTCAATGACCAACATTGTATTAAATGGTAAAAATATATTAAAAATATAATTTAAAACCAATCAAATTCATAATTTATCAATTATTATTATTTTGATTAAAAATGTTTTTTTAATTAAAATTTAGTAATTTTCACTATTCATCAAAATATTAAAGTTATCTGAAAAGTACCAAAATTTCACCTTAGGCTAAATTCGATACTATGAATCCAAAAATGAAGTCCATTTTGAGAGATAAAGTTTCTAAAATTTTAAAAAGTCTGTATTACTATTCATAACGGCTACTTTGATTGGTCGTGGTGTGTGTTAGAACTCGAAGTTGCGTACAACACACGCAACTGTATTATTCAAAGAGAAGCATATCGTGGAAGCTCGGGGTGTTACACATGTCCTATGTGAGAACCCATAGCTCTCCATTAAAACATTGAACTTATAATTCTTAATGTGAGTCTCATTATCAGTTTTGTATGCTAGAGGTGAACCAAATATGGAAAATATGTTTTTCTTAATGAATTTCACTACACTATTAGATGAATTTTCCAGCAGAGCTACGGCCTCAACCCACGTGGACACATAATCCACATCAACCTAAATGTACTCATTACCATAGGAGGATGGAAATGGTCCCATGAATACCAAACCTCATACATTAAATATTTGAACCTCTAGAATATCTTTTTGGGGTAGGTCCTGCCTTCTTCAAACATTTCCTAACATTTGACATCTTTCACAGCCAATAACCAGACTCCTAGAATCTTTAAACATTGTTGACAAGTAGAAGCTATCCTCTAGGACCTTTTGAGCAGTATTTTCTCCTACATGGTGGCCACCCCCATGTGATGCATGGAAGCTCTCATGTATGGGAAAAATCTCATCCTCAACCATAAATCTTCTAATAATCCCATTAACACATCTCCTAAGGAGAAGACGGTCATCCCAAAAATAATATTTCAGTTCAGATATAAACCTCTTCCACTGGTTGTGTGAGAGTTCGTTGTGCATGATTCCTGCTGCCAGAATGTTGGCATAGTCTGCAAAAAAAGGAGATTGCTACACAGAAGTTGCAATCAATTGTTCATCATGGAATGAAGTGTTGATCACTTTTGGTTCCTTACTTGGGGAATTGGGAAATTGGGAAAAGTGATCAACAACTACATTCTCAGCCACTTTCTTATCCATAGTCACTAAATCAAAGTCCTGTAACCGCAAGGTCCACCTCATGAGTCTGGGATTTGATTCCTTTGTATCCAGAAATTACATTAGGGATAAATGATATGTGAAAGTTATTATCCATGATCTTATCAAGTACTACCTGATGTTTTCTATAGAAAACATTACAGCAGTCAACTCCTTTTCTGTAACACCCCGAGATTTTATGAAAAATATTCTTTTTAATTTCATTAATGTCTTGTGTTGTACGCTACACCAAAAGGAGCTTTCACAACACGTATCCTTGACTTGCCTTGCATTATACGCAATCGCGACCTTCCTCGATAGAGTGTGTAGTTCGCAATACCGAGTTTCACTAACCAACGATATGCTATTAAAATATTATTAAAACTAGCCGTTATGAATAGTAATAACCACATTTTAAAATTTTAGAAATTTTATCTCTCAAAATGGACTTCATTTTTGGATTCGGAGTATCGAATTTAGCCTAAGGTGAAATTTTGGTACTTTTCGGATAACTTTCATATTCTGAGGAATAGTGAAAATTACTAAATTTTAATTAAAAACAACTTTTTTAATCGAAATAATTAATAGTGATAAATTATTAATTTGAGTGGTTTAAAAGTATATTTAGAATATATTTTTACAGTTTAATACAATGTTGGTCATTGGATGTAATTTCACATTTAAACGAAACATAAACAAGTGTCAATCTTTTGATATTTATTATCTCTTAAGAACACGCTATTTGTTTTGACGACGGGAATTAATTTTTAAATTAATTAATGCAACTGATAAGTTTTAAATTTGGTAAAATAGACATCATTTTTGAGTTCATAATATCAAATATAGCTTAGGCCTAATTTTTGATATTTTTCTGGAAACTTTCATTTTTTTGATGATTAGTGAAACCACTAAGTGGTAGTTAAAAAAATGAACTTTTCATAAAACTTAATTTTACCACTTCTGTGAGTGGAATTTCAAAAATCCGAGAGACACGGTTGATGTTAGTAAGTAAAATTTGGTTCAATGTGATGAAAGTAATTTTTGGTGAATAGTAACTTTTTACTTATTTTTACAACGGTTAAAAGTAAATAGGGTAATTAAGGGAACAAATGATATTATTATTACCCTAAAACATGTCCTAATTCTATTGGATAAGTTTAATTCGACCAAAAACAATCATAGTAATAAAATATGACAATTTAGGCCCACTTGGATTAGATTAGGACATTTATTATTAATTTATTTAAAGAAGGGTTAAAATAGTTAAAATCAAAGTTTAATAAGTAAATCATTTTTAATATAGGGTGATACATAAGATAAATTCGACTATAAATATTAATTAGAAAGATATAGAGAGTTCCTACATAATTATATTTAATTTTTAATTTTTAGACATTAAATAATTTAATTTATTTATGACACAATGATGATGCAATAATTATTTTATTAATGAAATATTGACATAATTGATGTCATAAATACCCAAATAAATGTAATTTGAGACTGTTTATGCATTAAACTAATTTTCAAGGTTAATATGACATGTTAGTATTGATTTAATTAACTTTTTTAGAACTAATCATTCTGTTATGATATTCAAAAAAATAAATTACTAAATAGTGTCAAAATAGACATAAAATAGTTTTTAAAACAAATATTATATTATTAATTGTTATTTTATTACTAAAAATATAAGGTTCGACCAAATGACTTATATAAGGTTATATATATTAATAATAAACAACTTGGGGTTCTTTTGGCTTGTTATAGTAAGTTTATTAACCTTACAGTGTAAGAACACAAAAAGACACGGTAAAAGTAAAATTATCTAACTTAAAGTTAAAACTAAATGATAAGGTTAAAATAGTAAACTAAACTTTTAAAAATTCTATTGGATGAAAGGATTGATACCCATACCCACCTTATCTTCTAAATAAATCAATTTTGAGCTATTAAAAACCGAATATGACTTTATAATAAAATAATATTTTTAGTTATTCCAAAGGTGTCCCTCTCCTCCCTTATAAAAGGGCACCTCCTCCCTCTCTTCCTCACACCACTTTGAGCCTTAAACCTCGGCCAACCCCGGCCAAATTCTCTTATACACTTCCCTAGAAACATCCTAGAGGTCCTGGTCTTCTTCAAAGGCCAATTTTAGTGCCCTAAGAGGAGGACTCAAAGAGGCACTTCAAAGAAGAGGTAATGTCCGTTACCGATTCTTTCAACTTTATTTCTTCTTCCACTTATTCTTCATAGGTTGTTTCATTATGAAGTAATAACATCAGTATAACTCATATACTGATATGTTATTATAAGTATGAAACAACCCTATTTCACCATCTATCCATCCTAAGGAAAAATAAATCACCGCGCGTGCGTACGTACGGAATACCGTCTCCACGCCATGGTGTAATCTATTTTCCACCACCACCTTACTTTGATGGGCATAAGGGTGAAAGTAATGAATATATATGACTATTGTAAAGTTATATTGATTCTGAAATAGTATACATACACTCCAATACAATTCCACTATCATAAGAACGATATCATCGCTCGTGCGTACGTACGGACTACCGTCTCCACGACGCGATGAGATTCATTCTCCACGTTAACCATTCATGAATGATTATAAAGTATATATAATAAGTAATCATGAAATATATGACATAATAATGATAATGTATTTATGTGTATATATATGTATTTTATCTACTTAATTCCATTCAACTCAATAAGGAAACGAAAACATCGTTCATGCGTTCGTACGGCCTACCGTCTCCATGAACGGTGTATTTCTTTCCATTTACTGATCTATTATATATATGTATATTCTGAATATATATTATATATAAATCATGTTTTATATTCTGGAATTAAGTAATCATGATCTAAGTAATTATATGAATAGTTACAAGTCAAAACACGGACGACAAATGAAACGATTTTACCCAAAACTCCCTTTAACATGGAATTTGCAAAAGAACGGGTAATATAAAGCCATAAGTGAACCATATATGATATAATAACAATTATTATGATTCTGGAATAAGTCAATGACATTATTTAAATCATTATACAGGAGGTTCGAACACTTACGAAGCAAATCGGACCTAAGGTAAGGGAAAATCTCGCAATCTCAATTTTTATCTGAGATTGTTTATACTTCAAAATTTACTGGGGTGTATTTTTTCATCCACATCCATGTTTCCTCAATATGTAATATTATTTCCATCCACCTAAAATTTTTTAAATCAAATTTTACCCTTCGAAGAGTTTTTAGTAAAAGATATGAAAGGAATCTTTTGTCGTTTTTCATACGAGGTACTTTTTGACTTTTCCGACAAAAGTATGAGAAGAATGTTTTTTTAACTTATACGGAATGAATGGATTTTTAAAACATTATTTCCAAGAAGATTCCTTTACAAGTTTTCAAGTTTATTTTTAATCAACTTCTTTTAGTTTAGAATTGTTTGACATGTTATGAAAGGAAAAGTGTTTTTGAAGTAGAAAGGATATTTTTCTCAAGAATGGAGTTCAAGTGTTTTATCAAAATTATTTTCCATATAAGATAATAAAGGGTTATGTTTCATTCATTATTATTACATTGATTTGAATATGTTGTGATGGAATTATTTTTATGAATTCCTTTATCTTATATGAATTGTTTTAGGATTTCATTATGTTTAAGAATCCCATTTTTATTACATGGGTTATGATATGATGTATGGTTTATGATTTTGTGGCACACATAAGAATGGTATCATTATGAGATGGGTGGGAGCTATATCTCCCTCCAATGCATTGGGTAAAGATTTTATATCTCATGAGATATACATGGCTGGAACGGTAGATTAAATCGGTTCAGTGAAACAGGACTGAAACGAGGAGTGAACTCGGTTCAGAAATGGAATTTGTCCACTAAGATAGTTTTGGCAATGAGTCTTGACTAATAAGAAATGATTCTCTATTATTATGTGTGTATACCACAACGTTTCATGTTTTATGTTATGATTATTGGGATTAAATTTCACTACTATGATTTATCCCATCTTATGATATTATGATCTCTTTTGCAGGTTAAGATTTCCAAAATGTTATGTTCTTATGAATATGATGTGATTGATATTTATTTTGTTTACCCTTACTGAGCATTTGAGCTCACCCTTTTATGTTTTCTTTTCCCCAGGATATAAAGAAAGGTTTTAGGTAAAAAAAGGAAGTTATTTATGGGAGATGTTGAAGATCTTTCACCACGATTAGAAGATTATATTCTGAGTTTCCAAAGACACTAAACTATTACGTTCCTTGTGTGTGTGTTTTTGTTATGTACTAAGTATTCCGCAAAATTAATGTAATGTCCATGTACGTTAAGGTTCGGGTCTCTACAGTTGGTGTCAGAGGAAAGGTTTAGTCAACCTTTGGAAACTAGGATGTGAGAACTTTAGTGAGATCGCTAGAGATATTTCTAAGGTATGTCTAGGGATGTCCCTAAGGTTAAGTATAAGTATAGGTTATAGTACTATAATTATGGTAACCCAAGATGTTATATATTGAAGGTACTCCCCCTTTATTATATTGTTTTCCCTAGCGTGATTTTTTCCTCTCACACTGTTATTTTTTGGTTTTAGACGATGGCAGGAACCCGAAGGAACCGTGTTGATCAATGTAATGGACAATGAAATGATTGTCCTCCTGAACATACAAATTTTATAAGAGATGGAGTGCAAAATCTTATTGCTATACTTACACAAGCTATGAAACATTCTGGACTTCCAAATGAGCAGAGAAGGGAACAATATTCTATTGAGTCCTTCATGAGGCAACATCCACCTTCTTTCAATGGGTCTTCTGATCCACTTGTTGATGAACAATGGATCAGTACCACTAAAAAGATATTTTTAGTTCTTCAATGTTCGGAACATGATAAAGTCATCTTAGCAGTGTATTGTTTGGAAGGCGATGCTGATCAATGGTGGAATCTTATCAAGAATACAAGGCCAAGAGATGAAATTGAGTCCATGGAATGGGACGAGTTCAAGAACTTATTTTTCAATAAGTACTTCCCTCATATTCATCATACAAAGATGGAGAAGGAGTTTCTTGAACTAAAGCAAAAGGATGATGAATCTGTTGGTATATACAAAGCGAATTTTACAAGGCTTGCATGGTATGCATCTGGCTTTATCATCCAACCTGAAAGTAATGTTGGTCGATTCTTCAATGTCTTAAAACCAAATCTTCAAAGGGAATTAGCTATAAGAGACTTCAGTAGCTATGAAGAAATTGTGCGTTGTTCTATCAAGGTAGAAATGTAAGTTGGTGTTACTTATCCATATCATCATTTTGACAAGAAACGAAAGATGGAGTTCAAGGAGAAATCTCAGAATAATGGTGAAAAGAAGATGAATGTTTCCTTATGCTCAAAGTGTGGAAAGAAGCATGGTGGATATTGTCTTAAAGGGACTAGAAAATGTTTTAAGTGTGGAAAAGAAGGTCATCGAGCAGCTGAGTGTCGAAGTAATGGAAAAAAGGGTTTCTGATGATGTGAATAAAGAAAAGACTGCAGAGAACACACCACCAACACTTCAATGCTTCAAGTGCAAGTAAATGGGGCATTATGCTAATAAATGAACTAATCCAAGGGTTAGTGATGATCGACATGAGCAACCACTTAAGGAAAAGGACAAAGGGAAGTCACATGCGATCACCATTGGAGATGTTGAATATGAGAACGATGTGGTGGAATGATTAAGTGTTTATGTAATGGGATTCAAAAATAATGTTGTATATAGTATCATGGAATATTGGAATATTTATGTATTGGTCTATTGTGGTTTTCAATAATTTTATGGTACCGGTAACCATGGAAAGTGATTGAGATATTTTTGGAAAAAAGATAATATGCGCATAATGAAGGGATAAGAAAAAAATGAAATGTTTGACAGTATTCATGAGCTCATGATTGATATAAGGACTAAGTGATTTCATGGTTTGAGTATATAGAGAATTTTGAGGATTTTGGTATGTGGAAAGAGTTAACTTTTAACAGCATTCATGTTTTCAATAAGGTTCAATGAGTATTCATTTTCTTTTTCAAGAGAATACATGATTAAGGCCTTTGAATGTTTGGAATGTGACCAACAAGACATATCTCATGATATATGGGGATCAACAATTGTATTAACATGCTAGTTGTATAAACTCTTTAGTAATCGTTTTCACAATAATATGAGATTGGACAACAGTATTTTGGATAAGCATAAAGATTGGAATGGATTATGTTGGACATAAGTTAGTATTGTTTAAGGATAGAAGTTTTTTCTATATTATTTATGGGATGTTATAGTAATTTAGTTTTAGAAAAAGGACAACCTGCAGGATGGGCGATAGCCCATCACGTCGGACAAGGCTGTGGGAATCGAACCCACAACCGAAGTGCGACTGGCCTTTATCACCTACCACTGGCCTACAGGAAGTCCCTGTTTAGTAGAAACTAGTTTTATTATATCAAGAAGTATGATATATGAAGTATAAGTCCATTTTAGGAACCATATATGATTAATCTCACTATAGATGGACTTATGTATTTTTTGATAACTTTTCTAACCTTTTGTTTGAGACAGATGGAATGACGCATCATTCTATCACATGATCTGCTAACACATCACGAATGACAAATTCAACTTCATTTCTTTAAGAGATGAAGTGGAAATTGTCCAAAGAACGACCAACGGTGAGACTATACCAAAATCACGAAAGTATTTCTTCTAATTCCAATTTCATCAACTTTAGGGAAATGATCTTGAAAACCAAAAATGTTGTCCTAGTGCTCTTATATCTAATGAATCAGATGGTACTTTAGATCATCACAAATTTATGGCTTTGTGATTGCTGGAATTTCCATAGCCATGTTCACTACCACTCCCCATAAGAACATGATGATTAGATTTCGCTTCCATATCCATATTTTCACCTATGTGGAAACCTAGTGATTAGTTTATTTGGGTAACCGTTACATTTCATACTTTTGTTCTTAAAGATTGGTTTTGGTATTCCTTTTTATGATGTGGGTTTATATTAAAGATACTTTTGAATAGTAAACCATTTATAACCCCGACGAATTTCGAGGGCGAAATTCATTTTAAGGGGGGTAGAATGTAACACCCCGAGATTTTATGAAAAATATTTTTTTTAATTTCATTAATGTCTTGTGTTTTACGCTACACCAAAAGGAGCTTGAACAACACTCATCCTTGACTTGCCTTTCATTACACGCAATCTCAACCTTCCTCGATAGCGTGTGTAGTACGCAATACCGAGTTTCACTAAACAACGATATGCTATTAAAATATTATTAAAACTAGCCGTTATGAATAGTAATAACCACCTTTTAAAATTTTAGAAATTTTATCTTGCAAAATGGACTTCATTTTTGGATTTGGAGTATCGAATTTAGCCTAAGGTGAAATTTTGGTACTTTTCGGATAACTTTCATATTCTGATGAATAGTGAAAATTACTAAATTTTAATTAAAAACAACTTTTATAATCGAAATAATTAATAGTGATAAATTATTAATTTGAGTGGTTTTAAAGTATATTTAAAATATATTTTTACAATTTAATACAATTTTGGTCATTGGATGTAATTTCACATTTAAATGAAACATAAACAAGTGTCAATCTTTTGATAGTTATTATCTCTTAAGAACACGTTATTTGTATTGACGATGGGAATTAATTTTTAAATTAATTAATGCAACTGATATGTTTTGAATTTGGTAAAATAGACATCATTTTTTAGTTCATAATTTAAAATATAGATTAGGCCTAATTTTTTGTATTTTTCTGGAAACTTTCATTTTTTTGATGAATAGTGAAACCACTAAGTGGTAGTTAAAAAAATGAATTTTTCATAAAACTTAATTTTACCACTTCTGTGAGTGGAATTTCAAAAATCTGAGAGACACGGTTGATGTCAGTAAGTAAAATATGGTTCAATGAGATGAAAATAATTTTTGGTGAATAGTAACTGTTTACTTTTTCTTTCCACGGTTAAAAGTAAATATGGTAATTAAGGGTAGAAATGATATTATTATTACCCTAACACACGTCCTAATTCTATTGGATAAGTGTAATTAGACCAAAAACAATATTAGGAATAAAATATGACCATTTAGGCCCACTTGGATTAGATTAGGACATTTATTATTAATTTATTTAAAGAAGGGTTAAAATAGTTAAAATCAATGTTTAATAAGTAAATAATTTTTAATATAGGGTTATACATAAGATAATTTCCACTATAAATATTCATTAGAAATCTAAAAATATTTCCTACATAATGATATTTAATTTTTAATTTTTAGACATTAAATAATTTAATTTATTTATGACACAATGATGATGTAATAATTATTTTATTAATAAAATATTGACATAATTGATTTTATAAATACCCAAATAAATATAATTTGAGACTTTTTATGAATTACACTAATTTTCTAGGTTAATATGACATGTTAGTATTGATTTAATTAACTTTTTTCGAACTAATCATTCTGTTATGATTTTCACAAAAATCAATTACTAAATAGTGTCAAAATTGACATAAAATAGTTTTTAAGACAAATATTATATTATTAATTGTTATTTTATTCCTAAAAATCTAAGGATAGGCCAAATTACATAGATAAGGTTATATATATTAATAATAAACAACTCGGGGTTCGTTTGACTTGTTATAGTAAGTTTATTAACCTTATAGTGTAAGAAAACAAAAAGACACGGTAAAAGTAAAATTATCTAACTTAAAGTTAAAACTAAATGATAAGGTTAAAATAGTAAAATAAACTTGTCCAAATTCTATTGGATGAGATTATTTCTACCCATACCCACCTTAGCTTCTAAATAACTCAATTTGGAGCTATTAAAAACCGAATATGACTTTATAATAAAATAATATTTTTTGTTATTCCAAAGGTGTCCCTATCCTCTCTTATAAAAGGGCACCTCCTCCCTCTCTTCCTCACACCACTTTGAGCCTTAAATCTCGGACATCCTCTAAAAAATTCTCTTCTACACTTCCCTAGAAACATCCTAGAGGTCCTGGTCTTCTTCAAAGACCAATATTAGTGCCCTAAGAGGAGGACTCAAAGAGGCGCTTCAAAGAAGAGGTAATGTCCGTTACTGATTCTTTCAACTTTATTTCTTCTTACACTTCTTCTTCTTAGGTTGTTTCATTATGAATTAATAACATCAGTATCATTCATATATTGATATGTTATTATATGTATAAAACAAACCTATTTCACCATCTATCCATCCTACGGAAAAAGAAATCACCACGCGTGCGTACGTACGGAATACCGTCTCCACGTCGTGGTGTAATCTATTTTCCACCACCACCTTACTTGGATGGGTATAAGGGTGAAAGTAATGAATATATATGATTATTATAAAGTTATATTGATTCTGAAATAGTATACATACACTCCAATACAATTCCACGATCACGAGAACGATATCATCGCTCGTGCGTACGTACGGACTACCGTCTTCACGACGCGATGAGATTCATTCTACACGTTAACCATTCATGAATGATTATAAAGTATATATAATAATTAATCATGAAATATATGACATAATAATGATACTAGATTTATGTGTATATATATGTATTTCATCTACTTAAATCCATTCAACTCAATAAGGAAAGGAAAACAACATTCATGCGTACGTACGACCTACCGTCTCCATGAACATTGTATTTCTTTCCATTTACTGATAAATTATATATATGTATATTCTGAATATATATTATATATAAATCATGTTTTATATTCTGGAATTAAGTAATCATGATCTAAGTAATCATATGAATAATTACAAGTCAAAACACGGATGACAAATGAAACGATTTTACCCAAAATGCTCTTTAACATGGAATTTACAAAAGAACGGGTAATATAAAGTCATAAGTGAACCATATATGATATAATAACAATGAGTATGATTCTGGAATAAGTAAATGACATTATTTAAATCATTATACAGGAGTATCGGACACTTACGAAGCAAATCCGACATACGGTAAGGGAAAATCTCGCAATCTCTATTTTTATCCGAGATTGTTTATACTTCAGAATTTACTGGGGTGTATTTTGTCATCCACATCCATTTTTCCTCAATATGTAATATTATTTCCATCCAACTACAATGTTTTAATTCTAATTTTACCCTTCGGCGAGTTTTTAGTAAAAGATATGAAATGAATCTTTTGTCGTTTTTCGTACGAGGTACTTTGACTTTTCCGACAAAAGTACGAGAAGAATGTTTTTTTTAACTTATACGGCATGAATGGATTTTTAAAACATTATTTCCAAGATGCTTCCTTTAAAAGTTTTCATGTTTATTTTTAATCAACTTCTTTTAGTTTAGAATTGTATGACATGTTAAGAAAGGAAAAGTGTTTTTGAAGTAGAACGAATATTTTCCTCAAGAATGGAGTTCAAGTGTTTTATCAAAATTATTTTCCATCTAATATAATAAAGGGTTCTGTTTATATCCCTATTATTACATTGATTTGATTATTTTGTGATGGAATTATTTTTATAAATTCCTTTATCTTATATGAATTGTTTTATGATTTCATGATGTTTAAGAATCCCATTTTTATTACATGGGTTATGCTATGATGTATGGTTTATGATTTTGTGGCACACATAAGAATGGTATCCTTATGAGATGGGTGGGACCTATATCTCCCTCCAATGCATTGGGTGAAGATTTTATATCTCATGAGATAGACATGTCTGGTATGGTATATTAAAACGGTTCAGTGAAACAGGACTGAAATGAGGAGTGAACTCGGTTCAGAAATGGACTTTTTCCACTAAGATAGTATTGGAAATGAGTCTTGACTAATAAGAAATGATTCTATATGATTATTTTTGTATGCCACAAAGTTTCATGTTTTATGTTATGATTATTGGGATTACATTTCGCTACTATGATTTATCCCATGTTATGATATTATGATCTCTTTTGCAGGTTAAGATTTCCAAAATGTTATGTTCTTATGAATATGATGTGATTGATATTTATTTTGTTTACCATTACTGAGCATTTGAGCTCACCCTTTTATGTTTTTTCCCCCAGATATAAACAAAGGTTTTAGGTAAAAAAAAGGAGGATCTTTATGGGAGATGTTGAAGATCTTTCACCACGATTAGAAGATTATATTCCGAGTTTCCAAAGACACTAAACTATTACGGTCCTTGTGTGTGTGTTTCTGTTATGTACTAAGTATTCCGCAAAAGTAATGTAATTTCCATGTACGTTATGCTTTGGGTCTCAACATTTTCAGCGGTATAATAATTCTTCTAGGCATCATCCAAAAACTTTCTTGGATAGTAAATAACATGAAGTCTCTTATCCTTCCTCTGTCCAAACACAGCTCCTACAATAATGTCACTATCATCACACATAAACACAAAGGGAAGATTCCAGTTAGGAGCAGTGATTACTGGTGAAGTAGTTATCTTCTCCTTGAGAAAATTAAAGTCTTTTATACATGTCTCATCAAAGAAAAAGGGTGTGTCCTTAACTCATAGAGAGAATATGTGTCTAGTAATCTTTGAAAAATCATTAATGATCCTCCAGTAGATCCCATAATGTCCCAAGAAACTTCTGATTCCTTTCACATTTTCAGGTGGAGGCAACTTCTGTATGACCTAAATTTTAGCATTATCAACCTCCATCCCCTTCTTGGAAACATTGTGTCCTAAAACTATGCCTTAAGTGGCCATGAATTGGAAATTCTCCCAGTTTAACATAATGTTGGTCTCTTGGAACCTTTCTAACACTATTTCCATGTTGGTTAGATTGTTCTGAAAGGTATTTCCCACAATAGAAAAATCATTCATGAACACATCAATTATCCTTTCAATCATGTCAGAAACAAATTTCCATCATGAACCTCTGAAAAGTATAAGGAGTCCCACACAATCCAAAGGGTATACACTGGTAGGAAAATTCCCCAAATGGACAAGTTAGGGTGGTTTTCTCTTGGTCCTCAGGTGCAATGGAAATCTGGTGGTAACCAGAATAACCATCAAGAAAGAAGAAGAATTCATTGTCTGCCAATATATCTAACATTTGATCCAAAAACGATATGGGAAAGTGATATTTTCTTGTGTAAACATTCATTTTTATATAGTCTATATAGACTATCCGATTAGTCACTACTATTGTCTGGATCTACTCAATCTTTTCATTAGTGACCTTTGTCACTCTATATTTTGGGGTACCACCTGGACTTGACTGACGTAGGGGCTATCTGAAATGGGAAAAATTATTCCAGATTCAAAAAACCAAATCACTTCTTCTCTCAAAACTTCCTTCATGTTTGGGTTGAGTCATTTTTTTTTGCTTCTACTTTGGTCTTACACTCAGGTTCCATGAGAATTTTATGCATACAGAAGGCATGACTTATCCCCTTGATAACAGCAATCAACCAGCCTATGACTGACTTGTATTTCTTTAAAACACTAAGTCGATTTTTCTCTATACTCACCTCTAGGTTGGAAAAAATGATCACATGAAGGCTAGAACTTTCCCCTCAAAAGGAATATTTGCGGTGGGTCGGGCGGGGCTTATGTTCAGGTGTGGGTGGTGACTAGCTTGAAGGGAGACACTTGGGCCTAGGTGGACTATGGTCTTCATGCTGCCTCTTGAAAAATGCAGTTGAGAAGGTTTTTTCCTCAGTGCTAGAGCTTACAAAATATATCTCCTCAAACTCATACTCCTCTCTCGTGGTAAAAATATGCTGCAAAACAAACTCATCTAGGTTCTCCAAGAATTCTCCATCGTACACATCAATAAATTCTCTCTCCTTACATGAGCTAATCCTCATGCATGCCGTAACATGGATTTCTGGTTCACTATTGATTTTAGCTATCATTATCTGAAACTCTTCTTCCTCATTATCAAATCTACTCTCAACAAGTAATATATCATCTTTTGGGAAAATTAGGTGGGTGGGTTCTGAGACTATCATAACAACATTGAATTCTTCTTTCCGTTCACCCATATTTAAAATCAGTTTCCCCTTGGACACATCTATCACAACTCCCCGTGTGGCCAGGAAGGGCCTACCGAGAATGATAAGAACCTCCTAGTTAAACTCCATATCAAGGATAAGAATGGGAATAGTTAAAATGAGTTTTCATACTCCCACTAACAGATCATCTCCCTATCAACTGGATGAGTAATGGACCTATCAGCAAGTTGTAACACAGCCGTGGTGGGATGGGGAACTCCTAATCTCAGGTGGGGAAAAAAGTGACAGTGGAATCAGAATAATACTATAACCTGATCACACAAATAGTTGAACTTACCACCTCTATCCCCAAAAGTACAAGGGATGACAAAGCATCAATGGTCCTGAAGCTTATGAGGTATCCTATTCTTCCAGACTACACTACACTCCTCTATTAAGCTATAGGTCGAAAATTATTCAAATGTATTTTTTTAAAATATTATATTTATCGTTTTTAGATATGATGGGATTATAATCAAGGCTTCCAAGAATTGGACATCAATGTTAGGATTTTTAACAACTTACAAAAATTTCAACAAAAAAGATTCATGAATTGGCATCTTAATTCATTATGGGAATGGGATTACATGGGGAAAATTCCTCGCAATTGGGGGTATCTCTATAGCTTCTTCTTCAAAAATTTTTGTTCCTTCATTGTCTTTGTTTTTCAATAATTTTTTATTGGGTTATTTGAGTTGTAATAATAGGAACTGGAGGTATTCCAGTGGTGCTATTTAGTTTTCCATATTCAGGTTCATTTATATTTTAGTTTGCAGCTTCATCTAGTTTTTCATTTTCAGTATTTTTGGGTTCTTTCCTAGGATCTTGGTGAGTTGGAGACCCATTCTGGTGGACATTGAAATGGTACTCTCCTTTGGATTGGAATCAGTATTGTTGGGCAACCTACCCTTTACTCTATTACTAGCATCCCTAGGCAACTGCCCCTTTTGAATTCCAGTGTTCTTCATTCTAGCATCCATTTGACCATTATCATAATCATTGTTGGTCTTTTGTTCATCAAACTTCTATATCAATTGAGGTAACATGTCACTCACCTCATATTTTGAGTTGGATGACTCATCCTCATGTTGAGGTTGGGGTTGGAATTGTTCCCTAGGAGTCTGTTGGAATCCAGGAGGTGTAGTAGGTTGGAGGACTCCCTGCTCCCTCCATGACAGGTTAGGATAGTTTATATACCCCTGATTTTAGGAATTGGAAAAAGGATCATCCCTAGGAAATATCTGAGTCCCATAGCCAGCAAATCTGGAACTCTCATGATGATGAACAAGAATATCAAATTTTTTACAACAGTTTTGAGAATGGCCATACATGCCACAGTGGTGGCCCAACTCCTTAAGGATTTTATGTGGCTTCTAATTAAAAAAGCTAGCAGCTTGGGCTTCATCTTGAAGCGTAGAGGTGGTTTCCTTTTTCACTATGGTTATCCGCCAAGAAAATTTGTGCTGGGAGTTTTGAGAAAAGGTATTAATGATTTTTCTTAGCTCCTCAGTAGTCCAATCACTAAAGTCTCCTCCAAACGTCTGCTCCACCGAGGATTTGTGGTAAGGGGTGAGGCTATTATTGAAGGTGTCCATGAGGAATATAGGTGTACATTGATGATTTTACACTTCCATAGTAACCCTTTAAACATATCCCAGTCTTTATGAAATAGTTTTAATTCATCCTAATGAAATCCAGTAATTTTGTGCCTAATTTCATATGCCAACCTCCTAGGATAGAACTTCATTGGGAAAGCATTGTAAACATGATCCCAGGTGACATAAATTTCTTCTTCTAACTATAAAAACAAAGACCTAGAATTTCCCTTGTGGTACAAGAGGAACAGTATCCGTTTAAGCTCTTCCTCAGTGAGACCCCTAAGTGGTAGCTGTTGGACACTAAAATAAAAGGCTCTAATGAACTCAAGAGGGTCTTTACTAGGCATTCCATTGATGGTCGGCAGCTGACTAAGAATTGATTGCTTGATCTCGTAATTTCTGGACCTAGGAGATAGTCTAATGAATTAAGAGTTAATAGACACATAAGGTAGCTAGGACTCTCTCAAACTGTGACTCTCAACTATCTCATTCCCAAGTGAATTCATCATTCCAGGTTGGTTCAAATTCTTAGGAAGTGAATTGTTCTAGTTTTCATATATGTTATCATTCATTTTGTCCTTGTCTTTGTTATTTCTAACTTCCTTGCGGTGCTTATCAATTTTAGGATTACCATATAATATGTATTCAAACTTAGAAATAGTTTTTATGCGGTAGGATCGAATTTTTTTTGAATTTCAATTTTTATTTTGCAGATTTTCTATTTTTTAGTGATTTTGTTATTTCTGAATTTTTGTTTTTTTTAAATCGCACCTATCCACCCCGACAATAGTGTCGAAATTTTAACGATCTCGCATCATTGTGCATGGCCGAAAAACCAAAATTTATAACCAACATACTACATAGGAAAATGGAAAGACATGCTCAAACCACAAAGAGGCCTCATGTTGTGTTTGGAAAGCTAAAAAATAAACTAAACAAAAACACACACACAAGAACAAGCAAAAGAAGTTGGTGATGTTGAAGTGGAGTGAGTGATAATCTATGTGTGAATAATTGAAGGTTAATTGGTGTGTGATATGGGAGTAGACCGAGCAAAAAATGGAAAATGTAGTGTAAACATCCAATAGATGAGTAGGGGGAGGAAGTCCACTGGCCAATTTAAATATTGCCTAATCTCGTTCTTGCACTGAGTTTCAGAAATATGGATCTAACTAAAAGTAACTGTCCAAATTTTCCATTTGGTTGGTTTATGATGAAATAGGTCTTACATTGCTTCAACTATAGAAGTCATTCCATCCAATGGTGATAACATTTTAGATATCATTGGACTAAACATGTCATTTGAGTACAGTGTGTCTCTCCCATTTGAGCATGACTCATTTTTCAACGAGCTCCCTAAGATTTAAATTGCTTTCATTAAGATTCAGTCAAGATCATTTTTCACTTGAACTTGTTGTTTTGAAAATAAATCTGTTCTGTAACCATTGAGAGAGACAATCCTTAAAATGACGTAGTGCATTAATTAGGATAAGCAAAACTAATCAACCAGCTTATCCCCCCAAAAAGGAATTTAGTTGGACATAATGGTTGGTTTTAATTCAAAAAATATAATTTAGATCAATGAAATTCATATTAAAATAAGCTGCTTATAAAAAGAGCATAATGAAAACTAAGATGTTCGAACTCCCTGCAAATTATCCTGAAAGAACTAATCCTTGATGCTCAATGGTGAATGCGATGTTGGAATGTGCTCGATGTCCTGTCCTGGAAATCGAGGTATGAAATGCACTGATCTGCTACTCACGGTCCTCCAATCTTCACTTGATGGAATATGTCGTATGTTCCTCTTACTCTCCTCCCTTGGTCTAGATCGAGGGTCTCAACCTTGCTTCCCGGTTCAATCCCTCCCGTCGGTCTCTAGTTCTCTGTTCCCCACACTTCACCCTTTGGTGTCTTGATCATCTCATGACCTTCATGAATGATAATGAACCGTAGAAGTCTTTGGAATCTCACCTGAGGTGTTCCTTGGCTTCCATGTGTATCTTTCACTACGTTGCTCCTCTCGCGCTGGTCATTGGAGCTGTTTCTCCAAACTGAATAAAAATTGTCCCCGCACAGCGAACTAAAATCTTCCATTGAAACAAAATATCCACATGGCATGCTTTTATGTGCACGTCACCATCTTTTTAGTGAACTCTTTGTAAGTGCATACCCCCCCCATGCAGAACCACCAAAAAACACAAAACACGTCACAATTAGAGAAAAAAAACAAGTACTACAATTATATATAAATGCATTACTTCATTTACTATTATATATATTTATTTAAGGTTATAAATATTACTAAAATATGTGTGTGTAAATATAAATTATCATTATTATATTAATTTATTATATAAAGCCTAAATACTTAAACATTATACATATATTTAGATATATACATATGTATATTTATTATTATGTATATTATTACTATTATATATGTATTAAATAAGGTAGATTCATTATAATAAAAATATTATATAATATATGTTATAATATGTATATATATTATATATTATATATTATATTAGATTAAAGACGAAAATTGGATTGGGGGGTCGGGATAATTGGGGTTCAGCCGGTGCATGGCAGAGGTGGAAGGCAGGGGGTCTTGGCTGGGGTTTTGATCGCGCAATGAGTGTGGAGCTGAGAAGGTGGAAATAAGGGGGAGGGTTGCTGCGAGGTGAGATGCGGGGAGAGGTTTGTGGCGAGGTGGTGAGATCAGGCTGACGTCATTGGTGTGGAGCAGGAAGGGTGGCGGCTTCCGGAAGAGGCAGGTGAGATGTGGGTTTGAAGTGGTTGTCGGTGAACAGGAAGTTCAGCCCATTATGGATATTAAAGAGCAGAGGCGGCGGATGATTGATCATGGGAAGTGAGGGATATGTGCGGAAAGAGGTAATAGTGGCGTGGAGGATGGCGTGATGGCTTCGGGGTAGGGAAAGCCATGTGGATGTGGAAAAGCAGGAAGGTGGGTGGCTGGAGTGTGACGTGCCAACGTTTTATTTATATTTTTTTTAACGGTGACACTGGACATGATTAACTATCCGGAAAAAATGGAAAGGAAACTGTGAGATGTGATCAGAAACGGTGGCACCGTAAGGTGGAGACACGGTGGGACATCAATGGGTTACGGTGCCTGGGTTTGCACTGGCTCCATGAGTGAAACGGTGGCACAACAACCGTGATGAAATGGGTGAAACTGTGGGACGTGCCACCGTGCGGTGCCACCGTAACCTTCTAAAAACAACATAAACTAAATTTCATAAAACATTGATACAACTGAGAAAAACGATTCAAAAAAAATAAAAAACTAAATAAATAAGATGAAAATAATTATGAATTTTTTAAAATAAAGAATTTATTTGTCTTAAATAAAATAAACAAATTAATTCAAGATCAAACAAAAATATTTAAAGTTACTTTCTTACATTAATCAACCAATTTATTTTATAATTAATAATGTAAATTAATGAATTGGAAATATTAATGGAATAAAAATAAATTTATAAAATAAATTTAATTATTAATCGACTAAAATCTAAAATGATCTATTTATTTAAAATTTATAGGATAAAGAACTAATTAATATAATTATTTAATTACTAAACTAACTAGAATGAAACTTTTGTAAAAGTAAATGAATAAATAAAAGTCAAATTCAAAAGAACTAATTTAATTTAAGAATTATTTAAAAAGAATAATAATGAATACTAAAAACACAGGATTTAAAATACTATTTATTATTTTACACATCAAATTCAAAAACACAATAATTATCAATTAATTAATAAAAAAACATTTTAATAATAAAAAAGTCAATAAAAATACAAATTAGAAGTGGAAAAGTGCGTGAAAACACAACCACATTAATTAACATGGAATATTTTTATTTGCTAAATTTTTTTTTATTATTTTATTTATTTTACTGATATTATTGTAGTTAATGTATTGAATTGTTCCAAAAATTAACAATATTGAAATTTTATAATAGATAATATTTTATTAAATTACATAAAATCCCAAAAAATATTAATTTTTGAAAATTTATTATGATATTGTTGATTATTCCAACCATGGTAGATTGGTAGGACTATTTTTCATATATTGGATGTAACTCTAAATGAGTAAAGATCATTGTTGTCCTAGAAAATTTAAAATGTGCTTATCATGGGTTAAAAACCACTTGTAAGTGTAAAAATGTGACCTAAGCCCGTAGAAAAAATATCGCCTGTGATTAGATCTACCAATCCAAAATATCTATTATAAATAAAGTAGTTTTATTCCATTTTTATTCTAAAAGTAATATATATTAATTTTAAATTTTGAGAAATTCCAAGATTTCCACTTCCCTCTCTTATGAAAGAGAACATATTATTCTCTTTTATTCACATTTCAATCAAATTTTTTTAATGAAATTACCTACCCTAATCCCTTCTTATAATTTTTTCCCTAATTATGGATGAATTTTTTTTGGCATAATACAATGAATATAGTTATTAAAGTCTTAAAAAAATGTTTTTCAATAGAAGAGGTATAGTTTTTCACAACATGTTTTTATTTTATTTCTTATTCCGCCTCTATAATTTTCCTGAACCATGAAATAAATAATTAAAATATATCTTTCATATATTGAGATGTTATTATTTTGATATCCTAACCTATAAACATATCCCATTTCATCTAATGGGAAACAAAATCATCATTCTTGTACAATGAAGACTACAACCTCACAAACCAATGTATTTATTTTTCTTCACAAACTCTGTAGACTAGTTATAATGAAGGAACTAATTTTATTATATGATATTAATTTTATATTTATCATTCTGAAAATATAATATATAATTTAAATTATAATCTTTCCATTCACTAAAATAATGACAACGTTGTTTGTGTGTATCTGTGCACCACCGCCTCCATGAAGAGATGTCAGTTTTTTGGCTTCACATAATCAAAGTGATATTATATATATTTATATTTAAATAATGAATTTTATATTTCTGAAATTATTTTCATTCATTGAAGTTAAAATAATAAATACCTTTTTTCCCATAATTGTGGTTGAAATAATGCATGTCACGTATAAGTATATACAATCTATCCTCATTATGATTGTAACATAGTTCATGTCTCATAACAATATGTAATTATTCAATTTGAAATTATAATCTATGTATAAGTATGAAAATTATTTCATTATTATTATTCATGATATTTTGTAATAATAACCCTATTGACCATAGATGACTCACTTAATCCATTTTGGACTTATGAAAAGAAAATCATCCAAATGTTTAAAATGAATTTAATTGATTAAATAATTAAATATATCATATTAATGAATAAATTAAAATTAATAATAAAAATGGAAATATCCTGAATAATTTTAAAAAATATCCAATTTTTATTATCCGCGGATGAAATACTGTGTAATGATTCAGACTCAAGGTAAGGAACTTGATATTATATTTTTTAATGTATCCTATATAACCCACTTTTTAATCCATTAAGATATTTTATAAAATGGTTTTAATAAAGGTTTTCACTATTCTAATATGATTTTTTATTTTAATTTTTACTCATGTTTGACTTTTTACAAAAATCATTCAATGGAATCCTTTTTTTCATTTTCAAAATGTCGTAATTTGTGAATTTTTTGACAAAATTATAGAAGTAATGATATTATTTAACATACATAGAACGAGTAGATCTTACCTCCATCCTTAAAGATATTTTATCTAAACATACTTTAAATTTTTACAATGCTGTTTTAATGGAAAATAGTTTCCATAATAATTGAGAAATTTTTTCAATAAGGTAATCTAATATGGAAGATTTGTTTTCCTCAAAAACATTTTTAATGATTCCTGATTTTATGTAACATTTAAGGTACATTGATATTGTTTATAATGATTGGTTGTTCCATTGTAAACATTATTTTGGTGGGTTTATGATAACCCTCTAATTCATTGGTCATATAAGCCAAACGATATGGTTATTCTAAATATGGGATGATGTTAACTGATTATTTTTTGCTAATAGAAAAATAGGATATACTGTGACGGTTATTGAAAGATCAACTATGATAGTTAATTTATTAGATTTTTTTATGGTTAATCAATGGTAATATATAAAAGTTTACTATGAAGGAATTAAATTATTATCTATGATGGTTACTCAAAATTTAACATTGAAGGTTTTTCTATATGTAAGAGTGAAAAATATAACTTTGTAAAAATATTTTATTAATTTAGAAATTTATAAAACAAAACTTATGAAAATATTTTATCTAAAATATTATTAATCAAAATCTTCAGTGAATGTATTTTATAGATATGATGATTTCATGGGTAAAGAAAGTGTTTATTTTTACCCAAACCATTAACTTAAAAAAGGAAATTTATATGTATCTATTCATGGATTTATGGTTTGTTTCTATATTTTTATATACATTACTAATAATTTTTTCCAAATATGAAATTTTAAAATTTTTTCATAGGGATTAAGATTGGGTAATGTAATGTAAAATGATAGGCCAAATTTCATCCATATTTTTCCGGAAAAGAAAAACGTGGTTCACTTTAAAAGTTATATATTATGGGAAAAATGATATAAATTTAAATTTTCTAGTACGTATAAATATTCATTTATTATTTATGAATTATGACCAAAATATCAATAATTTAAACCCAAATGTTCACTAAGAATGAATGAAAGTGAATTCTAGATTAAATAAAATCGAATCTGTAATATTTATGGCTGGTTCCATTAAAATAAATAGGCTCTAAGTATGGGTTAGTACAAATTCATATTTTTTTAGGAATATGAAATGTAAAATTTTTATCTAAAATTTATTATAGAAATAATCTATAACAAAATTAAAATTTACAATGGAAATTTGTTTTTAAATATGTAAATTCTATACTATGTAAATAATTTATAGAAAAAACAAGCACTACATTTGATATATTTAATAGTTATATGGTTTTTCTAATATAAAAGAACAACATTAATCATAATAACTATTAATATAGTTATTTCACAATAAATATTATGATTAATATATTATGATTTATGATAAATTTGAATTTATGAAGATGAAAGAAGTGATGACCTTAACCAATAGGATGATACACTTGGAAGAAAACTTATCAAGGATTCTGCGGGAGATAACATCAATTGGATTTCCCATTAATTAATCATAAGATGAGACTCAAAAAAAATATTTATTAGAGAATTTAAATCCTATCAATATCATAACCCATATAAAGTATACTGAACCCCCATAAAAAAATCTCAGAATCTCACTCCTTACCATTTGAAAATATTCCACTAAAATTTAAATATATTGTTGGAATCCTCATATTAGATCATGTATTAATGCTCACAAATCAAGAAAATCATACAAATAACACGGATCATGAAAATCATACACATCACACAAATCATGCAACTCAAGAAAATTATGGTAATCTAGTTGAAATCATGTTTGAACTTTTTTGGTCTTCTTATGATTCCATTATTAATGGTTCAAATTTGAAATATCACCGGTTATGCCTAATCATGTTCTATTTTGTTTTATTATACCAATAATTATTTTTAAACCATTTTTTGAATAATACTACCTAATACTATTTATAGATATTTGGATAAGTCTAATACATTTTGACCCAACACCGTGACCAGACACCTTAAAAAAGATACCATGACCAGACACCGTGGCCAGATACCATGACAAGACATCGTGATGAAATAATGTGACCAAACACTATGAGTAGACACTATGACCCAGGTACCATGACCCGAAACTATGACCCAGATATTGTGACCCTGACACAGTAATTCTACTCAAGACCCTTTCAATATTTTAACAAAGGATGAGAAACTACTTCCAGAGACACTGTGATCCTAACACCACATCTGTGCAACCGGTTCTAGATTTCATCATAGTTGTGGAATTATTATCGTCTCTCATTTCTCAAAGGAAAATAGTAATACAAAGTCTCCCAATGACACCATTTCCATGTGACATTGTTTCATGAATTAATGTGCCAACATTTTTTAATATTATTTTTGTCACTTTCAATTTAATTTCAAACGGTCATATTCATGTTATTAAATGGAACTGACAACATTAATGTTTCTTTATATATATTTCACCTTACAGTACAAGTCATGATGTGCAGAATACATACATCTTTTCTGTTACAACATGCACACCCTCAATTAAAAACGAGATAATCCTATTGCAGAAACAATAAATAGAGACGTGCGATCATGTTGGAAAAAGTTAACTCATGAATTAAAAATTCTACTATAGATCACATGAAGCACTCTCAGACCCTAAAGTTTGAACTACCTTAGATTAGAGCCTCAAACATATTCGCAGTACCGACTATAAGAACATGGGCCACTTAGTTAACATCTTTGACTTTGAAATGAGAGAACCAGACCTACGATAGTCTGTTTTTCACAAGAAGATTCATTACTTGAATCTGCGTCTTCCTACAAGTCCAGAGCTATATATAATTACACTTAGAGAACTTATAACTCTTTCTCATCATCTTCCCTCTGTTGTGTATTGTGTTTTCATTTGAGTAGTGTGTGTGTCTCTATATTAAAAAATACATTTTCTCCTGTATTAAATAGAGGAATACAATATAACATTCTTATCATATCTTCTTACATCTTCTAACTCTAATGAAGATAATTTTAAGAGGCCATTGTGTTCCCAGGTAGTTTATACCCACGAAGAAAGTGGAAGAGGTCATGTGACCAGGATAGTCCTATGGACTATTGTTTTACCCTGATCCAGGGTTTGGATCAATCTCCTATATATATAATACTTGGTGGATGTTCTACACCTTGTGGAGTGGATTAAGTCTCAACATGAGACTGAACCATCTGTTTTATTTTATGTGTCTTTTAATTTAGTTTTTCTTTTTTTACATTATATTTCAGATAACTCTAACTTACATTGATAGTTAGTCTTGGATAAAAGTAATAACTGGTTTCCCTATTAGAGTAGCTTCAAAAATTGTATAAATAACTCATATTAATATAACATTGAATTAATCTATCTTCTGGGAAGTTATTTGAACCGTCAAAAAATTATAACCGTATTAAAATGATTAACTGTAATGTATTCATTTTTATTTGGGAATATTTTTAAGAAGTATTTTTAAAATAAATTTTTATAGATACTCAATTAAACCCCCCCCCTCTTTAGTACTCTACTCCGACCAAAATTTGATATCATATGATTTATTTTTCTTAAGACTATGTTTCTATAATCGTTTTTCTGTGATATTAATATTATGATAATGTTCTATAAATTTCTCTTAGTTTTAAATTTACATCTCTTTAAACATATTTATTTTTAATGGATTTTAGTCTAGAAGATGTTTCTACCAAGAGAACATCATTCATTAATGGATCTAATTATTCTTAATGAATAATTAAAATGAAAATAAATTTAGAAATTATGGGTTTGAAATTTGGACATCAATGGTAGATGAGTATAAAATTCAGGATACTAATAAAACTATGTGGGATGACCTAACCAATACTTCTTACAATAATAAATGAAAATCCACGAATTCCTTATATTATAATTTTGGAGATGAGGAATTTAACATAATTTCTCCATGTAAAAATGCCCATGAAATTTAGGATACTCTATCTATTTCACCTGATGGACCCACTAATGTGAATGAAATGGGACTCAATACTTATACTATTATGTATGATAACACTAAAATTAAGCTTTATGAGCCTATTTATGATATGTATCTCATGTTCAACAAAAATGTAAACACAATTATCACTCTTAGAAGATATTTCTTTGCCAATGAAAAAATATTGAGGATTATCAGATGCATACCTATTAGATAGAGTGGAACTTGTGTCTATACTAGAAAATGATGTAACCACAACAAATTACATGTCAAAGAACTCATTAGGAAACTAATGATATATGAATAAGATTTCAAAGTCAACAAGGAAGAAGTGGATGAACCCAAAATAAAATCTCTATCATTCAATAACACAACCTCTAAAAAAAAGGAAATAGAGAAACTATAAGTCTATGTAGAAATTTATAGTAGTAAACAATATTGACCTGACAATGATGAGGGGATTGCTTAATTAGGTAGAAGGTCTATGAAATTTTATAAAAGGAATATGTTCTTCAGAAATCATAACTTCTAAGGAAGATATGATCAAAAAATGAAGCTTGAAGAATGATTGGAAAATATATGAAAAGTCTGATGAAATATTATTTTATGAATGAAAATGAAAGGGACATGTAAATGCTCACTATCCTAAGATCATGTATAAAAGGAAATTAAAGGATAAATATAGAATGTATAAAAAAGGAAAAAATAAATTTAGAGTTATTGTAAGGAATGTTCAAGTTACTCAATGTCTTCACCTGATGAACATGATGACAAACACACCATATGTTTCATGAAAAACACATCTGAGGTAACCATGGAATCTCTTATACAGAATTCTTATTATTCTAGAGATGACACTGATTATAAAAATATATATAAATAATACATGTTTGAGTATGAAATATGATTGAAAAGACATGTAATGAACTAAAAGATAAATACAAGTCTTTAATGAAATTATATGCCCTTACCTCAACTGTTAAATATGAACTTTCTGTAGAAAGAGAGAAAAATATTCATTTACACAAAGAAAAAAATGAATTAAAGCTATAAAATTAGCAATTGAAAAAGGACCCCGATAGGTTTAATAATGGTAATGATAATAGGGTAAAAATTATAAGTAAATAAATTTCCACAAAATACAGTAATAGAATTGTCTATCAATCTGGTGAAAGAAATTTTGGGAAAACATATTTTGTATGTAAATCTAGATCATACAGCTTTATTCCTAATACATGAAAACACCATACTAGTTCATACTATGATACATCCTCTAACGTCTTTTGCTTTACTAGAACAAATAAAATTTATATCTCTAATATTTTCATAATTCTTATAAGAAAACTACGAGGTAGATGTGGTTTAATATTGAACTAGATAATAATATTATGCTACCTAAACAAATATGGTTACCGATTTTTTCATTGTTTGACTATTTTTTAGGAAAAATATTTGAATAGATCCTTTAAAATATTATGGTACTTAGAAAGTGTGTGTTTAAGACAAATGAAAGGTGAATATTAATGCTTCAGACCTAATAAATATTGATAGTGTACATGTCACTTTTGGTGACAATTCCATTGTAAAAATAATTGGCATCAGCCAAATAGGAATCTCTAACATGGTGTTAATTTCTAAAATAATTTTTTTTATGGAATAAAATATAATCTTTTTTAGTATCTATCCACTATTTTTTGAAGGATTTTATGTGAAATTTCCAAATATTTCTTGTAATGGTATTAATTCTAAAAATAAATTAGTATTTTTTGCGTTGATAAATGAAAATGTATATTATGTTAACATATATTCTTTAGATTCTAAAAATTCTTTATGTATAAGT
Source organism: Viscum album (assembly GCA_963277665.1). Classification (NCBI taxonomy): domain Eukaryota; kingdom Viridiplantae; phylum Streptophyta; class Magnoliopsida; order Santalales; family Viscaceae; genus Viscum; species Viscum album. Next base: position 38,093,135 of record OY728131.1, read on the forward strand.
ATATTTCAAAAGGAGACTTGGCTCTGGCATAGAATACATAGACACTGTAATATTCACTCCCATAGAAAGCTAACTAGAAATTTTTTAGTCAATGGTCTACCCAAACTAGTGTTTCAAAATGATAAAGTGTAAAATCCTGGTCAAAATGGAAAGCAACACAAAATTTTCATTAAAGTAAAGAAAGAAGTTTCAACTTCCCAACCTCTCAAGATGGTTCACATGGATTTGTTTGAACCATCTATAGTTTCTAGTGTAAATGGGAAGAACTATGATTGTATTCCTATGGATGAATTTTCTAGGTAAACTTGGACATTCATCATGGATCACAAAAGTCAACCCTACTCTTACTTCACCAAGTCTAATGAAATAGTAGAAGACCATAGTAGAATAAAATCTCAAAGAAGTGACCAAGGCCATTAGTTTGAAAATCAATAGTCTGAATCCTTTAGCTCAAAAAATGGCTATAATCATAATTTATCCTCCACTACAACACCTATACAAAAATGGAGTTGTAGAAAGAAGAAATAAGAATTTGTATGAAATTTCTAGAACCATGCTTAGTAAATATGACTTGCCTAATTATTTTTGGTGTGAAGCTGTAAATATAGCATGCTATATTATTAATAGAGTATTGAATAGACCTATAAATAAAATAACTCCATATTATTTGAGGAACAATTGAAAACCCAATGTGAACTACGTTAAAGTCTTTTGTTGAAAAGTCCAAATCCTTCATACCAAGGACAATCTTGAAAAAAATTCATCAAAGAGTGATGACTGAATCATTCTAGGATATTCAATCTCTAGTAAATACAATGGAGTTTTATTAAAAACAACTAAATGTGTGGAGTAATCTGACCTTGTAATGTTTGATGAGATATATACACATAATCCTAAGACATATTTTTAAAATAATTAGAATGATATATCAAATCTAGAAATTAATGGTAAATCCTATTACTTTCTTGTAATTGAATCTGTAAAAACTTCTAGTTCTGGAAAAATCTCAAGAATCTATCCATAATGAACCATAATTATGTAATGAACCTTTAATAACAATCCTTGCCTTTCCTTGAACAACTAGAACCTGTAAGAACCATCCATGGGATGTTTTTGTAGGAGATCAAGATATGAGAACAGAAACTAGAGATTCGTTGATAAACCAGGTTTAACATAAAGCTTTATTGTTACTACATGAACCTAAAAACATCAATGATGTAATCAATAATGAATTTTGGGTGATGTATATGCGAGAATAAATTAATCAGTTTGAAAGGAATCAAGTTTGGAAACATGTTGAAAGACCCAAAAACAACTTTATCATAGGCACTATGTGGGTGTTTTAAAATAAAGTAGATGAAGGTGGTAACATAGTTGGAAATAAATCCAGACTGGTTCCACAATTCTATAGTCAAGAAGAAGGAATTGACCACAAGGACACCTTATCACTAGTTGCTAGACTTGAATCCATTATAATGATTCTTTCATAAGAAGCACATTTGAATTTCAAACTATATCAAATGGATGTAAATTGTGCATTCTTAAATGGGTATATAGATGATGATTTGTTTGTCGAAAAACCCCTGGATTCATAAATCCCCACTTTCTGAAGCAAGTTATTAGATTATCAAAAGTGCTTTATTGTTTAAAATACGATTGAAGAGCGTGGTATGATAGGTTAAGTACTTTTCTTCTTTTCAGTAGTTTTAAAAATGTTATATATTATCCTACTCTTTTTATAAAATTAATTTTTAATGATGTTTTATTAGATCCAATTTTAGTAGAAGATATTATTTTTGGATCTTCAATAAATTATTTATGTTTTGAGTTTTTAAAATGATGAAAAATTAATTTGAAATGAGTTTAATGGGTGAACAATTATTTTTTATTGGATTTCAAATCTTTCAAAATAAATAAGGTATTAATTTAAATCGAAGAATATATACTAAAGATCTTCTAAAACTTTTTTTATTGGATAGCACTATATGTAGTGATACACCAATGAGTACTATATGTAAGTTGATATTAATGAAGATGGAGAATATGTTGATTAAACCCAAAAAAGGGGAGTGATTGGAATCTTACCCCACTTAACTACGATCCAATTTGATATTATATTTATTGTATGTATCTGTTCTCACACTCAAGAAAACATAGAGTAATGTCATTTAAATTATATTATGATAATTTTAAAATAACTAAAACATACACCCAATCTATGTCATTTCTATTCCATAGGATAGTCATTTGTGATAGTTTTCAATTACGATGCTGATTTTGGTGGTTATAAGTTAGATAGAAAACCACCACTAGAACATGTTATATACTAGTTAAGTCTATAGTGTCATGATGTTGTAATAAACAAAACTATGTTTCATTATCAATGTCGCAGCTTAATACATCATTGTTAGTAGTTGTTGTGAATAGATTTTGTGGATGAAACACATATTACTAGAATATGGATATCAATTCAGACATGTACCTATAAATTGTTACAATACAATTTTTATTAAAATTTCAAATAATATTGTTTCACACTCCTAGAAAAAACATATAGATGTAAGACAAAATTTTTTGGGATACCATTACCAAAAATGTGATATCACTGTGGAAGTAATTGGAATTGAATATCATCTTACTGATATATTCACCAAACTATTAAATTCTGAAAGGATAGATTACATCATACATCAATTAAGAATGATAAGTCTTAAGTGAAAGGATTATGGTCTAGACTTATTATTTCACAGTTTCTTGTTTAATGCTTTCACGGTTTCATAAGATTATTTGCTTGAAGTTACTATATCAGTTTCACGGTATCACATTTACTATCTCTCAGTCACTATTTTTCTCATACTATCTCAATGTTATGATGCCACCTTTTGCCGTCACACCATAATTATGACACCTAACTGACATGTTCAAGTATCACATTAAAGACCTATATATATATATATATATATATATATATATTCTTATTTCCCATATCATGATATGAAATATTTCAAATTACCGTGAATTTTGTGTTTACGACGTTTGGACTTCCTAAATGGAAAAAACTGATATTTTTTACTTCTCTCTTCACTCAAGATTTCCTCTCTCAAAACTAAATCCCATTCCTTCAAAATATAAAACATTTCATCAAATCCTTCTCATTATTGAACCGATCATTTTATGCCCACAATGACATGACACACATTCTCGACTCCTGAGAAGAGAAGGTAACACAAAAGGCAATAAAGGTGATGCCAATAGCACTAGAATGCCCATCAAACCCTGGTCTCCTAAATATAGTAGTTCTTCTAGAAACAAAAGGATGTTATATGTGGCTACTATCATGTGAGTCGATGCTCTTGAAGTTTCTTACTAAACAAGGCTTGTATGATGTGTTTACAATGATAAAATGACCCATTTATCCAAAAACCAAATCTTAGTTTTATCACTATGTCTAGTTTTCATTCAACACTGAAAATGATTTTGTTGTATGAAGTTTTATTAATGGTCAAATGTGTACTTTTCCCTCAGGGTTATGGGATTCCTTCCTAATGATACTTTAATAAGGAATATGTGAGGATAATTAGCAAGAACCTCTTCGTTATAATGATATATTTACCTTAGAAGAAGCTTTGGGAAGCCTAACTAGAAATTGGAATAAAAGAAGAGAAATTGTTGGTGATTGGGATGGAGAGACAATGAAGTAGATTAAGTTTATTCAAAATCTTATTAGTCCCTAAAAGAGGGATTTTTCTACATTATAGTATCAAGATGTATTCATGAAAAATCTTATGAAGAATGGGTACATGATTAATCTATTTATGTATATTTTACATCAAATTTGTGAGTTGATCAAGAATACTTCAAATTATACCTGCTTATTCTATTCATGATTGATCTTGGAAATGCGATTTCCAAAATTATTTGATGTCCAGATTGAAGAATTCATTGAAGGATATGAGTTCTGCATTTCAAATGATACAATCAGATGGATGAAGATAAGATTTATTTTTTGGAAAAATTCATGGGTGGAGAAAATGAAAGAATATATGATGAATTCAATCCCATTGAAAATCCAATTATACATATAAAAGTGTGACCTAGGCTTATTACCAGATGATTTGGTAGAATACTCAAGTAAAGAAGTAGTGGATATAGAAGCTACACATGCGGACAAAATTGTCAAATAAAAAGAAGACAATAGCTTACCTAAACCACAAGTCGATGACAAAGCAGTTTCTGAACAAATATTTGATGAAGGTTTTGTTGATAAATAAGTACCTTATATATGTTTGGAAGAACAAGATGATCCTGAGGAATATCTAGAAGAACCTGTTGTGAAGAATGTTCTTGTAGTTTTCGAAAGGTATGAAGAACAAGACAATCCTAAATTAATCCTATCAACTGAAGAAATAAAAGACCCAGCCTATCAGCAAGATATAAAAGATATGGGTGGGACTAACATTGATGCATGTATAGAATTTGAGAAAGAGAATAGGACTCTCACTCATAGAGTTGATGTAAAAATTGAGGGGGAAAATGTTATTATAGAATCTACTCAATCACAATGCTCTTTTGAGACTAGTCATATGGACAATGTGTATAAATTCCCGTGCTATTTTTATGTCCCATATTCTTAAGTGGCTTCCATTAGAAGAATTGATATTACAAAGAATTCTAAATTGACATCTTCTCCTCTATAAGGAGTAATACTTGATAAGGAGCCTGAATCTACTGAGGTAACTAAACTTGAGAGTTCTCAAGAAGCTCAAAGCTCTGTAACACAGGAGGATTTAAAAAAGTTGGCTAGATTTGAGAAGCTTTTGAAAGATCAAACTCTTCACATAACTCATCTATATGAACGTGCTACTATGATGATTTTGGAGAAACTTATATGGAAAACTGAACCTCAAATGTTTCCTTAAATTCTAGAATCAAGAATTGAAAATCAATAGCTAAGAGAAGAAGTAAAATCATTAAGTTCTTTGGTTGACGAACTGAAGAAAGTGTTTGAAACTGTTGAACCATATGTTTCTTTATTTATCACATAAGATGATGAAATGATAGATAAAAAAGTTTCATCACTGATTTGACCAAATATGGTAGCTTTTTTGAGAAAATAGTATCAAATAATGACCAGATGGCAGATGAAGTTCAAAAATTTGCATCATAATTGATGTCTTACATAGTATTTTCAAGGACACTGTTGAAACTGTTGTTAAAAGCCTTCCTGAAACATCTTTAAACATCTCAAAATTTTTCTCCATGGATTATCCTAGTCAATCATCTCAGTTTTCAAAATGTATAGCTATGAGAAAGGTTATTCAATTAGAGCTAAAATATTTGAAAAGTATTTCTCTTAAGGACAGACTCTCTAAAATTGTTCAATACAATGACCATGTTGAAGACATGGTTCTCCTGTACACTAAAGAAGCATCTATAGAATATGATGAGATTACAATGAATGTGTATTTCTACTACAAATTAATTTATACAGACAAAGAATTGAAAAGTCATTTCATGTACATTGTTGAAAATTTGAAAATACCTCCTCTGACTCATGTGTTAAAGGATAATGTATAGATAATAAAATAGTTAAAAACTAACTTGGAATATTTTATTGAGAATAAATACATCATTAAAACATCTATGAAAAATTGAGGATAATTCATCACTGATTTAATCAATCTGTGGAAGCCCTATCTTCATGTGCAAAGAACTACCATTGTCGCTCATACAGCTCCCTTGAATCCTGCTTCCACCACTTATTCATCATCTACATTTTCTCCTATAACCATGTCTATATCTGAGGCTCTGAGCTATATCTATCCTGTTATCCTCGAACAATCTGTGACTCAATATCAGACCAAACTAACTCTTTCCCCTTTTATTTTTTAATGTATGCCTCTTCCTTACCTCATCTTTGGATCCCTCTTAGATATTCCCTCCACTACTACTCTTGTGGATCCTCATACAGATTCTACAAAGGTAAAAGTGAAGTTTAATTCCTATGAATATAAGTTGAGATTTTTTAATTGATGGGAATATTCTCTATTTTGTTTATTTTGCCTTATATTTGTACTGTATTTTCTCTTATATTTCAATGGGATGTCGCATCATGATATTTGACTTTAGCTTTATATTTATTATCTTCTTATTATGTTATTCTTATTTTCTTGTGGATAATCCCATAAGGGGGAGAAGTAACAAATTTATTCATTTTTAGATAGTTCATACATGCCATGATTTTTTTCATCAAAATGGGGGATATTGATTGACTCCTCCTATTTGATAATGTTTTACTGCTCACAAAGCATGAAAATCATACAAATCACAAAAATCATGAAAATCATATACATAACATGAATCATGAAACTCATGAAAAATATGATAATCTTGTTTAAATTCTGTTCGAATTTTGGTGGTTTTCTTATCATTCCATTCTTACTAGTTCAAATTCAGAATCTCACTAGTAATGATTAATCTTATTCTATTTTATTTTATTATACCTATAATTATGTTTAACACATTTTATGAGTATTAAAGATTAAGATATTTTACAGATACTTCTCTAACACTGAGACACTTTGAATAGAGTCTGTGACTAGAAAACATGAATCAGGTATCATGAAAAGACACCGTGACCAGACACTATGAACAGATATCATGACCAGACCATGTCACCCATATACGGTGAACCTAACACCGTAATTCTACGAAATCCCCATTCAAAGTTTTAACAATGAAATAGAAACTACTACCAGATAAACCATGATCCCAAAACTACATATTTTCTACTGATTCCATATGTAAACGCAGCTACGGAACCTTAAATATCTCACATCGCTCAAAAACAATGGAGAAGAAACTGCTTCTTTATGAAATTTGTTCCAAGTGACATCGTTTCAAGACATAGTGTGACATTGTTATTTAATATTTTTTTGTCATTATCAATTTAATTTATAAAGGTTGTATTCATGTTATTAAATGGAACTTAATGTATTAATGTTTCTCTATAAACAAGTCACCTGATAGTATGAGGTATGAGGTGCAAAATACAAGCACCATGACGGTTCCAACATGTGCACCCTCAATTGAAATGGAAATAAGCCTGCTGGTCAAAAAATACACAAAGACATGCGAACATTTTTTAAAAGAAAAATAATTCATGAAACATACTATTGAATAACACATGAATAACTTTCAATCCATGTAGGTTGAACTACCATATATCCAAGCCTGAAACATCTTCCCAAAACCAACTAGAAGAACACGTGCTATGTAGCTCACATAATCAAACTAGAAATTAGAGCACCATACATGGGATACTCTGTTTTTCACAAGAGGACTCTATATATGAATTTTTATCATACTACAAGTCTATAGGTACATTGAATAATACTCATATCACTTCTAACTCTTTCTCATCACATTTTCTCTATTGTGTACCATTTTTAAATTTTGAGTACTGTGTGTGTTTGTGTTTGTTTTTCTATTTTAAAAACACACATTGTCTCCTGTATTAAACAGAAGGATACAAGATAACCTTCCTCTCATATCTTATATCATCTATTTACTACCATGAAGAAATTTGGAATAGGTACTTGTGTGACCTGGTAGTTTATTCCCACGAAGAACAGTGGAAGAAGTCGTGTGACCTGGAAAGTCACATGTACTCTTTTTTTATCTCAAAATGGGGTGTGGATCAATCTATTATATATTTATATTTCTTAGTGGTAGGTGATTACCAAGTGTTGTGGATTATTTCTTGACTAGAGAATAAACTACATTTTTAATCTACTATATCTTTTAATTTAGTTTTTCTTTGTTTTACTTTGTATTTTAGAAAACTAGATTTTAATTTGATAGTTAGTCTTGGATAGAAGTTATAACTATTTTTTTCCTATTATAGTATCTTAAAAAGATGTATTAATAACTCAAATTGATATTACTAAGAATTAACCAATAATTTGAGATGTTATTTGAACAATCAAACTATTATAATTGTATTACCTTGATTAACTGGTATGTATTCATTTTTATTGGGGAATCATTTCAAACAAACTTTTTAACCGAACTTTGTATAGATACTCAATTCACCCCTCCCTGTTGAGTACTATACTTTAACCCACAGATACTTATCTAAAAAATAACAGTATTTCTTTTTATATTTTATTTCAATAAAATAATGATTATACATACCCTATTTTAATATTACATTTTAAATGATTAAATAATGAGTTTGATAAAAATTAGTTTTAGATTTTATGAAATAAAAATTTATTTTTGAAAAATGAATAGAATTTGATTGTTATGAATTCATGAATTTTTTAATATATTATAATTTCATAAAAAAATATATAATATACTTTTTTTAATATATAAATGATAATATAACATTACAATTCCATAAATAATGTTTATAATAGGTTAAAACTAATATTATAAATAAAATTATTTTTTAATTAAATTTATTCTTTTATTAAAACTTGTAAATTATCATACATAATAATTTTTTTGGTGAAAATAAATATTTTTTTTAAATTATCATGGTAAATTACCCTATAGTTATTTTTTAAAATATATGGAGAAATTTTAATTTTTGGGTTAAAATTTAATATGGTATAAATATTTAGTTTGTGTTATGAATTCATAATTTTAAAAATGTGATTTAATAGATTTCCAGAAATTTATACATGGATAGATATATATTTTACACCTAATATAATGTGTTTCACATCATTTAAATAACTTTATTAACCCTTATTGAGTCTTCTAAGATGTAGATTATATTATAAGGTTTTTATATCAATTCAATGGAAATAATACTCACTTCTACATCACCAAGTGTTTTATTTTAACGATATAGTTTACTGAACATGTAAAAGAATAAATCTACTTTAATTTGGAATAAACTATGGGAAAAAACTTGTTTGGGTTTATAATTTCGATTAATTTATTATATTGAGTCCAAAACCTATGTTTGGATTTTAATAATGAACTTTTAACACTTTTTTATATAAAACCAGCAAACCTAACATTTTTATTCACTAGAACCCTGTTTAGAATACAATTAAACTTATCATACCCCCTATATCCCTCTTAACGTGTCTCCACACTCTTAATATGTTCCTACCATGCTTTTAGAAGCATCACATCAAGGTAATGGATCATCTTTGTCACCTCTTTATTCAAAAACAACATTTACATTATTCTAATTTTTTATGTATTTATTCTTGTTGGGATATGAATTCAAACATTAATATTAAAAAAATTATTATTTCCATTGTATTAGAGACATCCTTCACAACAATTATTCCCTACCATGAGCCTTTACAAACCCCCACTATGCAACCATAATTATACTGTGATTTTTATGGAAAATATTTTTCATTATCAACACCAATAATTATTCCCACTGATGTGTATTCATGTAGAAGTAATTATGCTAAATTTTTTGGGGAATTCAAAATAAATTACCTAAAATCATTGATTGTGGGATAAAAAATGATTCAATGGAATATTTTTGTTCTACGATTCTATGATAAACTTATACATGCTCATGATACCAAAATGATGGTTGCACCCAAAAGGCTCTCCAATGCATTGGGTAACGTTTCAATCTTGGGAGACAACATGTATGGGATTAGAGGGTAAATGTTACCAATACTGTGAATTTTTACACAATGTTATGATGTATTGTTATTTATCCTAAATATATGATTACGATGTGTTGTTTATTATTTCCTCCACATTCCCATGTTGCGTTTATGATATCATGGTATATTATGCATAATTACTCTAATATTATTATTATAACACCACTTATTTTACATTTATATTCCACATAACTAACATTTATTTATTTAACTTATTATAATCTTTTATAATACTGTGATGGGATTTATATCTCACCTGTTTCTTGTATACATTCCAATGTTTTACCACACCGTTATAGAATATCCAAGGAAAATAAGATAATGTTTTATAGATTTTAAATAATGTAATTGAATTTATATCTCATGTTGTTATGATATGTAACTAATTTCACAAATACACTATGATTAAATATGTTTTGGGATTTTATAATGTGTACCATTAGGAAATAAGTCATTAAATAATGTGTATCAAGGTTATTGGTAGTTATAGTAGGCATCAGATAATACTCTTGTTATTTCTGGGATTATGATTATAAAAAACTATTATAAACCAAAGGAAAAATTGAAAATAGTAAACTTACAAGAAACATTTGGTAAATTATTTCATATTTGTTTTCAAATATATCATATCATTGTGATAATACTTCAATTGGATGTTTCACTAGAAAATATGTACATTGGGGTGATAACCATGAAATTAGTTCATTTAAATAGACTCTATCGTTACCTGGTGAATGAAAATAGCATTTGTTTCCTAGTTGGTTGGGAACTTCTATAGGATATGATTTGTTAAATTTAAAAGATCATTACAATACATTCTTGAGAGAACAAAAACGAACAAAAGATTTTATGTTGGGAAATAGATCATGGATAATCTATATAAAAACATGTAAATTAATTGGTTAATGAATATATATTCTTTTGGATTTAACGCTTTAACATTCATTTGTTTTTTGTGTTTAGTAGTGAAAAATAATCTTCCCTAATTATCCATTGATTTTAGTCAGTTTCATTAAATAGGAGGATCCATGTCAATAACCAATTATATGAGAAATGTAATGGTGACCAAAATGATATTCCCTACTTGTTCAAAGTACGATTCAGGAAAATCATGATAATAATTTCTCAGATGTATTAGATTTTTAATATTTTCTTAAAGTATTAGGAATTTAAAAATACCCTAATAAATAGAAATTTTAAATTTCTACCTTAATACCACAAGAGCCTCCAATATATAGTGGGTCTTATTATCCTTTAATCATTGAACAATATATAAGCACAATTCAGATGTTCTTATCCATATTATAATGCACACTGAATGAAAAGGTTTTACTGTTTGTTTATCAAATGTTTGGTAATGTTACAAATGATGTATATTGGTAAAAAAATAATTCTCATGTAGAAGATAAAAGAAATGAGGTTGGATAATACCTTAAATTTACATTCAACAAATATTTTCCTTGCACTCTTTGACAGAAAATGTCTAGGGGCTTCCTTAACCTCAAAAAAATGATGATGAATCCTTCAGAGCATATTACATGAATTTCACAATACATACTTGATACACATATTTCTTTATCATTAACCCTTAATATAAATTTTATCTCTCTTTTGGTAGGTTCTTGATGAATTTACAAAATTACTATGTGGTTCATCACTTTTACATGTAGAATGTAATTTGATTATGTTCCCTTAAAGACAAATATTATATCGGGGAATATCTAGTGTTTATAATGCTAAGAAGAATAAAATAATGTATTATTCTAGTGGTATGATGGTGAAATCAATTCGTGGAATCCAATGCCAGCATTCCACTTTTCAAATTTATTGTATGAATAATCCTAGAAATTGGCTAAGGGGTGATGACGTTGTTTTTATAGGTGAAGGAAGAAATCATAGCAAGTGATTATCAACGGGAAAACTGATAATAGTGACACCAGAATTTAATTTCCCAGTCACCCCAAGCATAGTTGTTTAGTGTTTAAATTTCAAGGAAAATAGGCATTATGCATTTAAATTCCCTAATACAAGGGTTTTTATAGAAAATCAACAAAACAAACACCAAGGACGCAAGGGTTGGCTTATTCAATCACAAATTCTATTATGGATCTAGATAAATATGTAGTGACATGTGTTATTGTAATTCTTTAATGAATATAAAAAACTTAATTTTGGTTGTATAAAATCATATGTATAACATAAGTTTATTAGAACTATTCAAAAACCATCACAAATAATGGAATTAGTGTTATTGGTGAAATCTAAAAATGGTGAAATTATTACAACCAAATAATATATCTCTACCCCTATCCATATTTACATGAATAATTTCCTATAATAAATGTGACACTTATTTTCTATTAATATGATTCAATTATAGGCATGAATATTTTTTCCTTATAAAGATCAAAAACAATTTTCTAGGAGATGGAAATCACAATCTCTATCATAAATCAACATATTATTCTATACATGTTCAAGGAGGATGGATTTTATTTGGTAAAAACATCTCAACCTTGAATATTATCTCTTTTTTTAAATATATCATGATCATTTGTTTGATACTAAATATAAGGTATATCGTTAGAAAATTCCCATTGTTATTGAATATATTTTTGAGTTTACTGAAGAATTTCATAGCCTCTCTCTAGTCCAATAGGTTGAATTTTTCCAATATATTATACCTAATGCATTACCAATATCCAACATTGGGTGGAATGAATGTTGTTGAACTATAGGAGATAAATAATAACCTTAATGATAATCTAGTTAAATGGTTCATATGCACATGTGCATCCCTATGGGGTGCGTTGTCCCTCTTTTTCATTAATAATGATATGTCAATGTGCCTCTGCATTGATTATCATGTTTTAAACAAGATCATAAAAATTAACCAGTATCATCCACCATGGATTGATGATTTTTTGGAATAGTTATATGGATCCAATTATATATCTATGGTGGTTATTCAGTCGAGATATTGTCATGTAATGTTGAAGAATGAGGATAATCCCAAGACTAAGTTTAATAAAAGGTATTATCACTAAGAGTTCATAGTTATTCCACTTGGAAACCCTATTTCTCCAACAATAATTACAGACCTCATGAATTGAGTCTTTATAGATTTCTATGATTAATTTTTGGTAGTGTTTATATATGATATTATCATATACTCTAAAAAGAGATGAACATGTAGAACATTTTTATTCTTTACTAAACAATTTTTAAAATGAAAAGTTATTTTTGAAGTAGAGTAAATATGATTTATGATTGTATGATGTATAATTATTAGGTTATATTATCCTTGGTGTAGGTATATATGTATACAAATAAAAAATATATAATTAATGGATTGAGGGGAACAACATCTATGATAAATATCTTTAGATTTCTTTGAATAGATGGGTATTATCAACTATTTGTGGAAAAAATATCATGATTTTCAATCCCAGTTAACAAGGTTTCATTGAAAAAATTCTATTTTTCTAAAATGATTAGTTTGATTAATGGTTTAATGATGTGAATAAGAGACTCATTATTTAACCTATTCTCACATTACCCGCCAATATGGAATTATTTGTGATCTATAGTGATACATGCAAAAAGGGGTTGAGTTCTATACTATTAGATGATGAAAAATTGATAACCTATTCAACCTACCTTCTAAATCTCCCTTATAAATTATACCCAACTCATGATCTATAATTTTATGTGGTTTAATTTTTTTTAATGATTTGGTGGAATTATATATACTGGTAGAGGTGTGACATATATATGGATGACTAGATCCTAACATATATATTCATATAAAATGATATAAATATAAACAAAAAAAAATGTTGTTAGGGATAATAAAATACTATTGATGATCAATGTATTGAAATCCTAGGAATGATAAAAATGAAGAAGATGCTCTGAGTATGAAGTAACATAATAAAATATCCATGATGAGGATTGTATGGGATCCAATATTTGCAGATATAAAATGTATGGATATTGGAATAATAGATGGATATTCGTCCTACATTTCTCAAATAACATCCAAACCTTCCATTCTTCAGAGTATCAAGGAGGGTCATAAATATGATTAATTTTTATAGATAATGGTAGTGAATATTTATGTGTTCAGATTTACTGAAGATGAACTTATATATTTTGGTATTTATATATGTGTCCCCTCAAGACCATATCTAAAGAGAGAACATATTAATGATTTTCATAGAATATCCTAGTCTATTCATATATGAAGTACTACCATGTATATATATCTATATTAAAAGCATATAATGGTATAACATGAAGTGGGATATTACATAGTTTGTATCTCAAAGCCATATATAATAAAAAGTCAACGCAGAATGAAATTATTCTAAAATTTTGAGGTATTATTTCACATACTATTATGGAAATGGTAAAATATTAACATGGATAATGTAATAGGTCACCATAGTACACCTAAATGAAATAAATCCATTTTGGTGGTACTAAATAACTTTAATATGTTATTGCATTTTATTCCAATGGAGAAAAGTTTCTCTACTAGCTAAATAAAAAAGATATACATAAGGTTACTAGTAAGACATTATGGATTTAAACACTCTGTTGTATCTGATTGAGATATGTCATTTACCATGAGGTTTTGGGAAATCCATAAAAAAATTAATATAGTGTTGAGATTTATCACTTCTTATCATTATCATAAGTTTGTTCAGTCTGAAAGGACCATTAAAACATTTTAGTAAAAATTAAGATCATTTTCAATGAATTTACATATATTTATGAAACATAAATTTCCTGAAGTCATGTTATCATATATATAGAGATATATTCTACTATAAAATGTTACTATATATATTTTTTTATGGGAAGAGGTGTCAGACTATGACATAAAGGGATACAGTTGGAGATCTAAAGCTGATGGGTCATGATCTTATCCCATAGATGATAGAGATGGATCAAACCATTCAGATTCATATGAAATCCCCACATAGTCAATATTAAATCTATGAAAATAATCATTGATGATACCTAGTGTTTGTGGTAATATATAAATTACTATTTATTTCATCACGGAAGAATGTCATGAGGTTCAGGAAGAAGGGATGGAATAGTCCTAGATACATTTGATCTTTTGAAACCATTGATCACATCAATGTGATAGGTTATTAACCATTACACCCATAAAAACTATCTCATGAAAATGAAGTGTTCTATGTATAACTATCAATAAAGTACATCCCAGAACCCTCACATGTATTGAATCATGGTTTGGTACCATTGGATAATGATTTATCATATGAGGTGATTTCTGTAGAGATAATAGATGATAGATACAAGGATATATACAACATGAAAAGTTAAATGGTCTAAATATTTTGTCAGAATGACAATATTGAGGAAGAAACATTTGAAATAAATGATGTGATGATAAAATAGTAACCTCATTGGTTTTAGTGAATGAAATAATTTTTTTTTTCAATTTTTTTGATTAGGAGAAATTTTAATGACCTAAAATTTTATAAATTATATCATTTTTTAAATATAAATTCATTGTTAAGTAGTAATGTTTGAAATACACATGCACTAATTTAGATATCTACAATAATTATATTTTATAAATAACTTGAAATACCACTATGAATCATAAATTTATTCAATATTGCCATTATACTATGGAAATTAATATTATCATTTAAAGAGTTTTGATAAATTCCAGTCTATATGTTTGAAATTAGTGATGTACTCAACCTAAAAGATATATCCCAATAAATCTAATTAATAGAAAATTTGGTGGGAGATAAAATCACAGGGATTTTCAATTCATCAGGACCAAGCCATGGTTCAACAACAGAAGCTTGAACAAGAGTGTGATGATATAAGTTCAAGAACATTGATATCATAATGCAAACAATGTGTACTGAACCACTCCATGAAAATCTAAACATTATACACAATACCTGTATGGAATTTTATGAAACAATATATGGTTATGTATCTAGAAAGTAATATTATGAATTTCTAAATTTTCATTCATTGAAATAATTTTTATATTTATTGATTTTAATATTATTTATTAAATAATTTGATAATAAGTTTGATAAAAAATAAAATTTTATAAGATGAAACACAAAGTGAATTTTTTTAATTTATGGAAACTATATTTTAATTAATTAAAAATATTATCAAAGAAATAAAGTTTAATAAAAAATAATTATTTATTAATTTTTATAATATATTAATAGTCAAATAAATTTTCCAAGTAAAAAAGTTATTTTTGTATGGGATAAAAACATTTATTCTCAAAAAAAGTAATTATAAATAAATATGTATTTCTTATTGAAAAATAAAAAAAAATCATATTTAGGGAATTATTATGGTGAAATAAATTTATCTTTTTAAATCATAATGTCAATGTTTTCCAACAATGATTTTTCCATAATTTTTGGGACGACAAATCATAGGTTCAAAATTAATATTATGTAAATATATAGTGTGCATTGTGACATCATAATAACCCAAATGTTTTATCATATATTCCCAAAATTTTATCCTGAACCAAAAATAATTCCCATTTAAAATAATGCATTTTTATATAATTTGATTAATTTTATAAACCATTAATTAATCATGAAATACATGTATTTTATTTTAAGGTTTCTAAATAAATTCATTGTCATCATTATTCACAAAAACATTATGAATGAAAATATTTTTATTATTAAATTTATTAAACTTGTAAAATTATGAAAACCACTTCATATTGGTATAAACTATTGTAAAAAAAAGAGAAAAGGTTTTTGGTTTTGGAAACATTATCATATTGAGTAAAAAACCTATGTTTTGAAATGAATAAATAATTATACTCCAATTTTCTATAAAAACCCACACTACTTCCCATTTATCTTTACTAAATAAACATATAGGTAAATACCCAATAATATTTTATGAATTATGTCTCTTTAATTGATATATTTTCATCGACAGCTTAGGTTGCATGCAACACAAAATTTAAACAGAACACTATATAATAATAAAATATTAACGAAACCATTATAATATAATTTATAATAAGTGTGGTATTAATAGGAATTATAATATTTATATATAAATTTATTAATATGAAATAAAAACAATATTTTTTGTAATGACTTTTTATTCTTTAAAAATATATTTTCTTCAAAAAATGATTTTATTTCCTTCAATGAGAAAATAAATATAAATTATTTCCTGAAAATAATACAATGTATAATTAAAAATAAAATTAATTCTCAATTAATAATTTAAATAATATATGTGGATTATTTTTTTTGAGAATTTTTTGATAAGTAATGAATTTTAAGCAATATTGAAAAATAATGATTTACATTAAAACTCTATAATTCTTTTAAAGAGTTTACTATGTATGATTCTATTTTAAATTTCTTTTAAACATTAATTAGTTTATGTGGATTATAAATAATATTTTTATGATAATTTAAATAAATTCTGTAAATGAATTTATTATTCAAATATTTTATACATAAAGGTGTATTTTCTTGGAGAATTCAATTTTGGCAGCATTTTTCCGGAATAAATTTAAATTAAATTCATAAAATATATGTTTTGAATTTTAAAAAATGAATTACATGTTTAGAAAAAAAATATATAAATTTATAAAATATTCCCCTTTCTATTTTTGGTTAATATGAATAGTAACACTGGTAAATTTTTGTTACCAATATTGAGGGTAATAATAATATGATAAGGGATATAAAATTACATAAACACATTCCCAAATATTATATGTATAAATATATTCGGATCTCAAAGCCTATGGTTAGAAATTTAATTATTTAATCACTATCTATCTATGAAAATGAAATAGATATTATTAAAATTAACGATGCTGAAAAAATGACACATTCTTATTTATTATTAGTATTCAATTTTTAATAGTGGGATGACTAGGAGATATCCTCTATAATAAATTGTATTCAGATATCTAAAAAAATTATATACATATTAATATTTTTTTATTTTATTTGAAGAAATAACTTCTTTAAATTAATACATAATAAGGATTCTGTAATTATAAAATTCATTGGAAAATAAAATAAATGATGTTAAAAATATTAAAATGTATATAATATTAGTTACTTATATAGAGAAAAGAATTATCTTAATGAAAATTAAAATATTATGATATAATAAAATAGTTTTTTAATATAAAATATTTGCATTATTATTTTAGATTGAAATAAATAAATAGTTTAAAATTCAATATTAATGATTTTTTATAGGATTAATGTTTTATTAAATTATTTAATAATCATAAATACGTGTAAAAAATACAATATAATTATGATATGATCTGAAATAGATTATACTATAGATTTATGTTCCAATTTCTAAATATAATTAAAATTATAACATTTTAATATTGAGTATTATTACCACAATTCTAATTAAAACTGGTTAATTAAGGGTTAATCAAAATGATAAGGTTTAAAATAAAATCAAAACATGTATAAACTTTTTATTATATTAAAACCATTTATTATATGATATTCTATTCTATTTCCATTTTATGTTATTTGGATAGAACATAAATTCACAATAATATAATATTTATGAGGAAATTTCCATTAAAAACCCCTCCTCCCTTATAAATATGACCCTTCACAACACCTTCTTCCCACACATTATAAGCCTTTTTGGTTTTAAATTTTCATCCAAATTCCATTCCCAACCCTCGTCCCAAAATCCTAGTAAATCAAGCCTAAAAATACCAACTTTAGGTTCCTCAAGGGTTCCTTTAATGAGGATACATTTCTGATGTACCTTTATCAAAATATCTATTTTAATTTCATTTGTCCTTCTTTTTTCTCCTCCCCTCCACTCTCTATAAAATCATAATATATATAGTATCATGTATATACTATAATTTTATTTTATAATGAAATATCTTCTACCCTCCTACTTTTTAATAAAAAATCATTTAATGAAATGAATTCATTTCTAATATAATGGTTGTTAACAGTATCCATTGATAATGTGTTATCATTTTCCATTACTAACTTCAAGGATGGCCATAAAACCATAATTATGGATAATAAGAATTTAATATGTATATTATAACTTATTGGGTGTTCTATATATAATAATTAGATATAATATAGAATTAAACAAAATTAGATTGTGATAGTTAGAAAACCAACCCAAATAAACTCACCATTTTTTATTGACGTTTTATAAAATGAATCATCCCCATAACATTAAAATAAATGTTATAGGGGAGAATATAATTTTTTTAAGTGAATTAATACCACGTAATTTCAAATCTATATAATTATTCCCATTTTACTAGAACATACATAATTATACAATAGGGAACCGATCATGAAACTATTAAAATAAGTTCTCTTGGAATGAAGAAATTGAACTTTATAACTCATCGAAATTTATATAAAAGAACACAATAATTGTATGACAAATAATATAAATATAGAGGAGGTTATGAATTAAATAATTAATTAATACATTTTTATTAACCATAATATTATTTAAAATTGTAGATCACCTTCGAATAGAGGGTAAGGGATCTCTTCTAGCCTCAATATTTTTCATCTGGTTATAGTTTCTCTCTCTTTATCAAATTTAATCAATTCATTATTTGTATATAATCATCATATACATTGATGTTATGGTCCAAACATATATATATATATATATATCAATTTATTTTCATTTAATGGGGATATAAATGTTTTATAAGGATCCCTTCGCAATTCTTAACAACAAGAAAACACGATTAAAGGGATATTCTATTTTCTTAACCATTTTCTAATACACCCCATAAACTCTTATAAGCCTCTAATATTTAACTAAAATCACTTATTTTATTATTAATAAACATTATAATTCAGCTTTAGTTTTATAAATACAATTATACTTTTTTTCAATATAAATGTTTTTTATTATTTTCCCTAAAACATTGTTGAAGAATCAAATTTACAATGTTACCAGACCACTATTTTTTACAATTTTCACTTAAGATGAATATCATTTATCAAGGTAACTTATTATTTTTCATTATGAATGTCTGATTATGATTAAAATATATTATATCATGGGTACCACCATGTTACACCATTTGGTTATGAAATATGACATTTTAATGACACTCTCTTCTTTCCGTGGGCAACCCTTGTGTTTATTAATTATGATGGATTCGTTATATTAAACACTTATTAATTAAAATTTACAATGTCTTCAAACTGATATATCTCCACATAATTTCAAATCTATATAATTATTCCCATTTTACATGAACATACATAATTATACAATAGAGGACCTATCATGAAACTATTAAAATAATCTCTCTTGGAATGATGAAATTGAACATTATAACTCATCAAAATTTCTATAATAGAACACAATAATTGTAGGAAAAATAATATAAATATAAAGGAGGTTATGAATTAAGTAATTAATTAATACAATTTTATTAACCATAATATTAATTGAAATTGTAGATCACCTTCGAATGTATAGTAAGGGATCTCTTATAGCCTCAATATTTTTCATCTAGTTACAATTTCTCTCTCTTAAACATATCTAATCACTTCATTATTTGTATATAATTATCATAAAAATTGATTTTATGGTCCAAAAATATGTATATATCTCAATTGATTGTCAGTTAATGGGGATATACATGTTTTATAAGGATCCCTCCGCAATTCTTAACAAAAAGAAAACATGATTAAAGGGATATTCTATTTTCTTAAACATTTTCTAATACACGCCATAAACTATTATAAGCCTATAATATTTATCTAAAATCACTTATTTTATTATGAATAAAAATTATGATTCTTTTTTAGTTTTATAATAACAATTATTCTTTTATTCAATATAAATTCTTTTTATTATTTTCCCTAAAACATTATTAAAGAAACAAATTTCCAATGTTACAAAACCACTCTTTTTATATTTTTCACTTAAGATAAATATCATTTATCTAGGTCACTTCTTATTTTTCATTATGAATGTCTGAGTATGATTAAAATATATTATATCATGGGTACCACCATGATACACCATTGGGTTATAAATTATGACAATTTAATGACACTCCCTTCTTTTTGTGGGCAACCCTTGTGTTTATTCCTTATGATTGATTCTTTATATCAAACACATATTCATTAAAATTTATAATGTGCTCAAACTGATTGATCTCCACGTAATTTCAAATATATATAATTATTCCAATTTTACAAGAACATACATATTTATACAATAGGGAACCGATCAGGAAACTATTAAAATAAGCTCTCTTGGAACTATGAAATTGAACATTTTAACTCATCGAAATTTCTATAAAAGAACACAATAATTGTATGTAAAATAATGTAAATATATACGATGTTATGAATTAAGTAATTATTTAATCCAATTTTATTAACCATATTATTAATTGAAATTGTAGATCACCTTTGAATATATGGAAAGGGATCTCTTCTAGCCTCCATATTTTTCATTTGGTTATAGTATCCCTCTCATTAACATATCTAATCACTTCATTATTTGTATATAATTATCATAAACATTGATTTTATGGTCCAAAAATATGTATATATCTCAATTTATTGTCATTTAATGGGGATATACATGTTTTATAAGGATCCATTCTCAATTCCTAACAACAAGAAAACACGATTAAAGGGATATTCTATTTCTTTACCCTTTTTCTAATACACCCCATAAACTATTATCAGCCTCTAATAGTTAACTAAAATCACTTATTTTATTATGAATAAAAATTATAATTCATTTTTAGTTTTATAATAACAATTATTCTTTTATTTAATATAAATGCTTTTTATTCATTTCCATAAAACATTGTTAAGGAAACAAATTTCCTATGTTTCTAGACCACTCTTTTTACATTTTTTTTACTTAAGATGAATATCATTTATCCAGGTCACTTCTTAATTTTCATTATGAATGTATGAGTATGATTTAAATATATTATATGATGGGTACCACCAGGATACAACATTTGGTTATGAATTATGACACATTAATGAAACTCTCTTCTTTCCATGGAAAAGCCTCGTGTTTACTCCTTATGATTGATTCTTTATATGAAACACATATTCATTAAAATATATATTGTGTTCAAACTGATAGCTCTGCATGGAATTTAGTAATGAGTATTCTCATGAGACTACATGTGTAGTATTGGGGAGTAAAACAAATCGAATATTGGACTTTTTTCCACCATGTGATATAGTCGTTATATTTAGCAATGGATAGTGATTGTGGAATATTGTATGTTGCTGATATATTAAAATATTTTCATGATCATATGATTCCATGTTAAATATTTAATTATTACATAGGTTTAAAAACTACCCATTATTTTTATGTTATCATTTAATTATTTTCTAAATCATGTGTAATGTTTCATTCCCATGTTTAATCCCTCACTACGATTTTTAGCTCATGGATTGTGCCTATGAGATCCCAAGGATAACCGATTAATATATAGAAATAGAAAATAAGTTAGGATCTCATTATAAAGATTAAATTAAAAATGTTTTTATTTTATTATTTTAATTTTTTCTAATTAAGTTCCTAATACTCAAAATTCACTAGAATGTTCGATCCTTTGTTTTTATTATGATTAAAATCATGTAATAATATGTGACAAATACTAAGGTCTCAATAGACGGTATCTGCGTAGAGTATAGTTATTTTGGGGATTATGACCTCAAAATGTTTTTAGGAACCCTATAGATTATTTTTTCACTCTGGATAACCTATATTGAATCTTAGTGATCAAAATTTATGATATACTTTACATTTCGATGTTTATCCTTCCATATTAGATTTTTCCTTTTTATATCCTCAATATCTATGTACTTAATAACCCCTTGTATTTTAATTTTTTTTGATAATTGATTGATGTAATGGAACCCATTCTAAATACCATTATCATAATAAATGTGAAAATTTCCCAAATTAGAATCCAGAATAAATGGGAATATGAGCATATAACTTCATGATAGTAATCTCTAAATAGGATCATGTTGTTAATAATAACATAAATCATGTTGAACTCTGTCATCTTCATAAAAGAGAAGATCTTCTAGTAGAGTCCTTATTAGGATAAAGGCCTCCTATATTTAAATAATCTTCTTATCCCATCATCGTAAAATGATAAATATACTCTATTGGGTTGATTTTATTTGTAATCTAGTTCTATGAAGAAGAAAATGTTGTGTTGGTCATCTTTCATTTGGGTGGGGAAGCTGATTAGAATTTGAAATTGATCCAAAAACTGAATTCTAAGGAGGCAATTGATTCAATGGAATGGTAATATTTAAAGAAAATGACTTTCAATAGATCCTTTCTGAAAACTATACATATTAAGATAGAGAATGTGTTTTTTGGTTTAAAACAAACGAAAGATGAGTCTATCAGTGAATATGAGAAAATATTCCAAAGTCTTACATGAAATGCTTCCCAGATTTTCATCAATACACAAAGTAAGATGTAATGATTATTCACTACATTGAGACTGATTTTATGAAATATCTTAGAAATATTATAATTTGATAGTTATGAAGATATTTTATGTTTTCCCCTTAATATTGAGATGTAGATTTGAGAATGTGATTATTCTTATGGTACATGAGATAAGAAACAAAAGGTGAAATTAATATTTAGAAATCCTACAAAATAATTTCATGGAAGATAATAATCACAGCATCCCACATGTTGAAAGTGATGGAAGAAACATCATGGAAAATTATTAGGGAAACAAGAAGGCTCTTCATGTGTAGAAAAGAGGGTGATCAAGATAATATATGAAAAAATGAAATGATGAAAAAATAATAAGGAAATGAAAAAAGGATCAAATGAACACTTTTTTATATTGTACAATACTTTAAATACAAGGATAAAATTCACTTCCAATTCCTTATGTAATGTAGTGTTGGAGATATTCAATGAAAATAGCTGATAACATAACAAAGAGGGTCATTTTCTATCATAAACGTTAATTTGGATCCAAAATATGATTTCATTAAAGGTAGACAATTTATTCTTGAAATAATATGAAATATTCCTTTTGATTCTGGTTCTACACATATTTTCATATCCTACAAGTTTAGTATAACTATTCAAACAAAACATAAAAATATAAATGTTTCGTTATCTGTGGGAAAAATAAACGTGGAAATTATAGAATCAATTTTATATAAATCCTTCATATATTTGTTTTATGGAAAAAACTCCCAATAAATATCATTTTACATCCATATGTGGAGTTTGATTCTTTATTGATCACGGATCTGTATATCTTTATACGATAAAACCATCTACCATTAAGAAAGAGAGATCACAGTTCACTTCCTAAGGAATACCATAATTCATTAAAAGTGAAAGGATAACAATTAATCTCGTTCAGAATCATCATCTTAATTGTGGACATTACTACTTTGTATGAAATCATATCTAGCTCAAATGATTGAGAAAAAGGATGAGATCATACTCAAAAGCATTCCCACTATGAAGTACTACACCAATGTGTTCCCTAAATAATTTCATGGTCTTCCTCATGATTGATAGGTTTAGTTCCCAATTTATATTAAATAATGACATCTTTCTATATAAAAGAGTATTTAAATAATATCCACCATTGTGTTCGAAGTACTGAAGATATAGTTTCAAGAGATCTTGATAAGGGTTTTATATACCCAAGAGCTTCACCATAGGAAGAAATATTCCTATTTTTCCATATAATGGTTTAATAAATTCCCATATTCCATGATTATAAAAAACATAACAAAATAATGATAAAGAATAATTATCTTATTCAATGGATTGATGAAATTCTCAATCAACCCTATTTTCACAAAAAATAATTTTTATCCAATGGGACATTCGTGATTTAGGGAATTAGAGGAACACTTATTTTTATTCAAGAAATGGTAAAAATGGATAAAATGATATATTAGTTGGTCTATGGGAGTCCCAATTCTATAAAACTACTATAAGGAAATAGATCCTAATCATAGGATTACACTCACAAGGTGTGTTAAATTAGAATTTCATAGTTTCCCTAATGCAAATAACTAGGTAGATAGTGGAATTAGGGATTGATACCTCATATAAAAAAGGTTTTAATTAGTTATATATATTTAATCAATTATCTTGGAGAAAATAAAATAAGTTGAAAAGGGAAAAATAGAAAAACTATAATTTGTTAGTTATTTGGAGGTATGGTACTAGTCTCGCCAGAATTTACCCAAGATTTTAGGGTTAAAAAGTCAATTGTAGTTTAGCATAGGTTATTGAATTTAAAGAGACCTAATATGGAACCTAAAAACATGAACATTCTATGGATTTATTTTTGTAATGATGTGTTTCAGGACCCATCCCCCAGGGCTCGCGTCGTGAATACCTCATTCCCACCTTCTATAAGCTAGGGTCTGGAGATTTGCACCGAAAGGCGTATTACAAAAGACAGGAAGGTATTGCCTTTAAACCTGTATAAAAACGGTTCAAGAACACAACCTAAATCAACAGTGATGTAAAATGCTGTATATAAAGGAGTGATGAAAGTAAAAGGGTTTTTAATAAAAACCCAACTGAATGTACAATTACAATTGAAAGGTTCAAATACAACATAAAGGAACAATATAAATGAAAAATGGAAAACAACTCCTTAGTCATCCTCCAAGGATCCTACCAGAAGGGAAGGTATTGATCACCACCACAACACTCCATGTTTTCCTATCTCCTTCACATACCTCCTTATTCTGGTTCCCTCATGGCTCAGCCCAGCTGCTCGTCGTCAGCACAATACACAACAAGGTGTGGGATTAGCCCATGTAGGGGTGAGTATAATGATACTCATTAGGGACCGAGATACCCCCAATGGTCTCCCAGAAATTCACAAGGGAAACCACAAAGCATGATCTCAATCAGAAAGAATAAAGCAATATACACATCTCAATTAGTGTCTCAGCTCAAACGAGGTATACAACTCCAAGAAAAAGGATTATGATTCTCACACACACAGGATCAATATGAATGTAGATATCCATCCATGGATTCTATAGAACTAGGAACAAGTCTCATTCTAAGAGACAATGTGTATCACCTTGTCTATTGGATAAATCCTCCTCTATCGAGTAAAGTGGGCCTGCCGCGTCACATAGAGGCTCTTCCCACTAACCTTGGGCTACCTAAGAACCCCTCCCTATAACATATTTTGGGCTTGATGGGTCACATAGAGCCGCCCCCATCCATGTTCTTCTGATATAATCCTCCTATCGAGTGCCGTGGGTTTTCCGCGACACATAGAAGTGATCTCCACCGTTGTTATGCCGCATCACACAAAGGTGATACCCCATGGGCCATAGAGTCACTTCGAGTCGAAAAGATATGCAGTCGTCATGTCTCATCTAGTCACAGGGTTCTGTATGTTGTGGGTTTGTGAGAACCATCCTCAAACCATTTTTTGTATTAAACTTATCAAAGAGTCTCACAAAGAAGTAATCATGTGATCCTCCATGTCATAAGGGTTCCAACACCGCAGACATCGTGTCAATAGGACTCCCAGTCTATACGTTATTTACATTTTAGTGCTGAGGGCTTGGTTAGATGTGGGTGCAATCCTTCGCAGCCATACTCCAATATTATTCATAACTCTCATGGAGTAAGTCAAAAGGACCATCTTGCTCCAAGGATCCCAACTCCATATAAGGTTCATCAAACGGATGTCTGGTTCTGAATATAAGGCCCATTAAGTGTTTCTGGGCCCTGGTCCGGTCCAACCCGGTCGTACCGACCCTGTCTGGGATGGGTCGTGGTGGACTTGGTCTGCTGCGCTGAGGTCCAGACCGACCGAAAAAAGAGGCGTCATACAAGGGCGGCCCGACACACCAAGCAGTGGCCCGACCCGTGGTGGGGGCCTGGTAGGGTGGCAGCTCGGTAGAGCGGTGTCTTAGCCACATGAGGTGCGACCCGCATGGGGTGCATCCTATCCACCACTGGGGGAGAGACCCCTGGTTTTCTCAAACTCCTGATGTTCGTACGGTCTTCTTGCAGCGGCGGTGCCACGTGGCACCGCCCGGTGGCCCGCAGGACCCACTGGGGTAGGTCCTCCCAACACCGTCGCAACCGGCCAGCTTGTCCGCAGACATCTCTAGCGGTGCAGGACAGCTTTCTAGTCCACCACGCATGGATGGAATAGGTTCCAGATGCCTTCCTCTGTTCACTGCGGTTGATGAGCCGCAAGCCCCGTTGCTCACCGGCGGCGCGCGATGGTGCACCGTGCCTCCTCCATTGCTGGTCGATGATGGATGCTCTGATGACCATCATGGATTTGTGCTGCATCCTTTTCCTTCTGCATGCATTGACACGCTATCCTCAACATTTCTGGTCAGTTTAATCATGTTGTTAGTCTTCCATGGTGGAACAAGTATGTTTCAATGATAAAGGTGGGTTCGTACCAGGTTTGTCAGGACCATGTCCTCCGCGTTAGCTCATAACATAAGGGTGTTAAGGGTTTAATAATCAATTGAATTAACACCATGAAAAACCCCACAAAGATACCCCAGAACTACCTCCCTCAAAGGCGAATGAATTTTGGGTTAACCCATTTGTCAGTTGTTCCGCGTTCTTCGTAATATTCAAGAATAGAGAAGAGGAAAGAATCATTTAAAACACATAACGAAAAATTCCCCTACCAAGAATCATCAGAGAAACACTATCACATGAAGGTGGATCATGTTCTTCTTTCCTAAAACAGGATCCCAATGATGCCACTTGTACGTCTCCCTTTGGTTCAGGTTTCAATGTCGTCTGTCACCACCCTCTGTGTTAGCTCTATCTTCTAAGGGTCTGGCATCATGGCGCTCCTTCATCACTTCGTTTCTTGATGAAGCTATGCTGACACACCTCCCCAAGGTCCATATATATAGGAGAGGGGGGGGGGGGGGTAAGTAACGACTTTTGAATTTAATGGGGATTATAAATTATAAATCTTCCTAATTCCCCAACAACACCATTACATAAGGTTGGAAAGTCATGAAATTTATTGGCCTGACACATTACTGGCCCCACACACCTCTTTTCATGTCCATTGGAGGGTGGGAAATAAAATAAAAAATTATTTCATTTCGTTTAAAAAGTCACAAAACATAACATTCTCTCCATACCTACTTTGGTCAAAGTAAATCCTCCATTAAGTGAATCCAGGTGCTGTGTATTCAACGGTGCCCTTGGATATATAACCTGATAAATAGTTCAAAAGTTAGAAAATGCCTCTCACACATTTACTAAATGTACCTCAAAAAAAGTTCATAAATTCATTTCTGGCACTATGAGGCTCAGAATCACATTCCGTCAAATTTCACAGACTTTTAATAATTCCATATAAATAGAAATAAATTAAATTGAAAATTTGGGTCTTTAAATGTAACACCCGAGACTTTTATGTTATATAAATCATCAAAGGAATCTTTTTCTACACAACACTTTCTTGGCTTGCTTTACACGAAATCGTGACCTTCCTCGATAGCTTGCGTTGTACGCAATACCGAGTTTCACTAAACAACGATATGCTATTAAAATAAAACTACCCGTTATGAATAGTAAAAACCACTTTTTAAAATTTTATAAATTTTATTTTTAAAAATGGACTTCATTTTTGGATTCGGAATACCGAAATTAGCCTAGGGTGAAATTTTGGTATTTTTCTGAAAACTTTCAATTTTTGATGAATAGTGAAACCACTAAGTGGTAGGTTAAAAACTGAATTTTGCATAAAACATAATTTTACCGCTTCTGTGAATGGAATTTCGAAAATCTGACAGACACGGTTAATATCAAGGACTAAAATGTGGTTCAATGAGATGAAAATAATTTTTGGTGAATAGTAACTTTTTACTTTTTTTTACCACGGTTAATAGTAAATAGGGCAAATAAGGGTAAATATGATATTACTATTACCCTAACACATGTCCTAATTCTATTGGATAAGTGTAATTCGACAAAAAACAACCTTATGAATATAATATGACCATTTAGGTCCACTTAGATTAGATTATGACATTTAATATTATTTTATTTAATGAATAGTTAAAATAGTTAAAATCAAAGTTTAATAACTAAAACATTTTTAATATGGGGTTATACATAAGATAAATTCGACTATAAATATTCATTAGAAAGCTAAAAAGATTTCCTAGACATTAAATAATTTAATTTATTTTTGACACAATGATGATGCAGTAATTATCTTATTAATGAAATATTGACATAATTGATGTTATAAACACCAAAATAAATGTAATTTGAGACTTTTTATGAATTCCACTAATTTTCTAGGTTACTATGATATATTAGTGTTGATTTAATCAACTTGGTTAGAACATATAATTCTGTTATGACTTTCACAAAAATCATATATCAAATAGTGTCAAAATTGACACAAAATAGTTTTTAAATCAAATATTATATTACTAATTGTTATTTTATTCATAAAAATATAAGGTTCGGAAAAATGACTTAGATAAGGATATATATATTAATAATAAACAATTTGGGGTTCGTTTGGCATGTTATAGTAAGTGTATTAACCATATAGTGAAAGAAAACAAAAAGACACGGTAAAAGTTAAATTATTTAACATAGAGTTAAATCTAATTGATAAGGTTAAAATAATACCCAAAACTTGTCTAAATCTTATTGGTTGATAGGATTTCGACCCTTCCCCACTTTAGCTTCAAAATAAGACCCTTTGGAACCATTATAAACCAATTTTGACTTTAATATAAAATAATATTTTGAGATATTCCTAAGGTGCCCCTCTCCTCCCTTATAAAAGGGCACCTCCTCCCCCTCCTCCTCACACCAAATTGAGCACTCAAGCTCGGCCAACCCCTGTCATGTTCTCCTCTCCACTTCCCTAGAATAATCCTAGAGGTCCTGGTTTTCTTCAAAGACCAATCTTAGTTCCCTAAGTGGAGGATTCAAAGAAGCGTTCCAAAGAAGAGGTAATATCCATTATCGATCTTTTCAATTTCATTCTTCTTCAACTTCTTCTTCTTTAGTTGTTTCATGATAAAGTAATAAAATCAGTATTACTTACATACTGATATGTTATTATAAATATGAAACAACCCTAATTCACCTTCTATCCATCCTACGGAAAAATGAAATCACCGCGCGTGCGTACGTACGGAATACCGTATCCACGCCGTGGTGTAATCTATTTTCCACCGTCACTTTAAAAGGATGGGTATAATGGTGTAATGAGTAACTATTTATGATTATTATAAATTAATATTGATACTGAAATAATATATATATACTCCAATACAATTCCACGATCATAGGAATGATATCATCACTCGTGCGTACGTACGGAATACCGTCTCCACGATGTGATGCGGCTCGTTCTACATGATCATCATTACATAGTAATTATATAAATGAATTGAATGAATAAATATGATATATTTTACACTAATACCATTCTGGATATAAGGTATCTATAACCTTAAAAGAAGAATAAGAATTTATTCGGCAAAACACGCATAAGAACAAAAGGCAATAAAGACCCGAGTAACAAGTAACAATGAAATATTACTAACAAGAAGCTAAGAATATGACCATATATGATATAATATCAATATGTATGATTCTGGAATAAGTCAATAACATTATTTAAACCATTATACAGGAGCTTCCGACACGTACAAAGCAAATCGGGCCTAAGGTAAGGGAAATATCACAATCTCATTTTTATCCAAGATTGTTTATTCGTAAGTATTTATTGGGGTGTATTTTATCATCCACATCCATGTTCCCTCAATAAGTAATATTGTTTCCATCCACTTACAATAGTTTAAATCCAATTTTACCCTTCGGTGAGTTTTTAGTAAATAATATGAAAGGAATCTTTTGTCGTTTTTTTCGTACGAGGTACTTTTTGACTTTTCCGAC
Organism: Viscum album; assembly: GCA_963277665.1. Taxonomy (NCBI): domain Eukaryota; kingdom Viridiplantae; phylum Streptophyta; class Magnoliopsida; order Santalales; family Viscaceae; genus Viscum; species Viscum album. The sequence continues at coordinate 38,123,800 of OY728131.1, forward strand.
AAAAGTACGAAGAATGTTTTTTTAACTTATACGGCATGGATGGATTTTTAAAACATTATTTCCAAGAAGCTTCCTTTACAAGTTTTAAAGTTTATTTTTAATCAACTTCTTTTATTTTAATGTCGTATGACATGTTATGAAAGGAAAAATGTTTTTGAAGAAGAAAGGATATTTTCCTCAAGAATGGAGTTCAAGTATTTTATCAAAATTATTTTCCATCTAAGATAATAAAAGGGTTCTGTTTTTATCCCTATTATTACATTGGTTTGATTATGTTGTGATGGAAATATTTTTATGAATTCCTTTATCTTATATGAATTGTTTTATGATGTCATGTTGTTTAAGAATCCCATTTTTATTACATGGGTTACGCTATGATGTATGGTTTATGATTATGTGGCACACATAAGACAGGATTCATTATAAGATGGGTGGGACCTATATCTCCCTCCAATGCATTGGGTAAAGAATTTATATCTCATGAGATAGTCATGGCTGGAACGGAAGGTTATTTCGGTTCAGTGATACAGGACTGAAACGAGGAGTGAACTCGGTTCAGAAAGGGACTTTGTCCACTAAGATAGTCTTGGCAATGAGTCATGACTAACAAGAAATGATTTTCCATGATTATGTGTGCATGCCACAAAGTTTCAAGTTTCATGTTATGATTATGGGGATCTCATTTTCACTTCTATGATTTATTCCATGTTAAGATATTATGATCTCTTTTGCAGGTTATGATTTTCAAAAAGATATGATATGATTTTTATTTCCTTTATTTGCCCTTGCTGAGCATTTGAGATCACCCTTTTATGTTTTCTTTTCCCCAGGTCAGGAAGATGGATATTAAGTAGAATATGCTAAAAGGGACCCTAGATATGATGAAATAAATGGGAGACACTGTAGAAGATTTATGAACCAGTTGTTTATGTTTCCCAGTTTCTAAAGACACTATACCTATACGGTCCATTGTGGTTTTGTCATATGTTGTAATAAGTGTGCTTCAATTTTGAAGTATTAACAATGTATGTAAAGTATGGGTCGTTATAGTTGGTATCAGAGGAAAGGTATAGTCAAACTTTGGAAACTAGGATGTGAAAGTCTTAGTAAGAACCCTAAGGATAAGTCTAAGCATATAACACAATCTTAGTGTTTTAGAAATGGCCATGAATACCCTAGGATAAGACCTTAAGTGTGATATTTTATCCTTGATTATGTGGTTTTCCTATTATAATTAGTGTTGCTCACACTATTCTTCTTGGTTTTAGTCAATGGCTGGAACCCGAAGGAACCGTGTTAATGCGTAATGCGATGGGCAATGCAATGATTGTCCCCCTGAGCAACCAAACGATATGGGAGCTGGAATGAAAAATCTTGTAGCCATGCTCACACAACTTTCTCAAGCTATGAATAATGCAGGACTTCCAAACGAGCAAAGGAAGGAGCAACATTCTGTTGAATCCTTCATGCGGCAGCGTCCACCTTCTTTCAGCAGGTCTACTGATCCATTAGTTGCTGAACAATGGATTAGTACTACTGAAAAGATATTTTCAGTTCTTCAATGTTCTGAACATGATAAAGTCATCCTAGCAGTGTATCGTTTGGAAAGAGATGCTGATCAATGGTGGAATCTTATTAAGATTACGAGGCAAAGGGATGAAATTGAGTCTATGGAATGGGACGAGTTCAAGAACTTATTTTTCAATAAGTAATTCCCTCGTATTCTCCGAACAAAGATGGAAAAATAGTTTCTTGAACTGAAGCAAAGGGATGATGAATCTGTTGGTACCTATGAAGCAAATTTTACAAGACTTGCAAGGTACGCTTCTGGTATTATTATCCAACCTGAGAGTAAGATCGATCGATTATTTAGTGGCTTAAAACCAAGTCTTCGAAGGGCGTTAGCCATATGGGACTTCAATAGCTACGAGGAAATCGTTCGATGTGCTCTCAAAGTCGATATGGAGATTGGAGTAACCCATCAGTCACATGGGTTTGATAAGAAGAGGAAGATGGGATTCAAAGGAAAATCTAAAGAGCACACTGAAAAGAAGATGAGTTTTCCCTTATGCTCAAAGTGTGGAAAGAAACATGGAGGGAGTTGTCTTAAAGGGACAAATAAATGTTTCAAATGTGGAAAGGAAGGTCATCGGGCATTTGAATGCCGCGATAATGGGAAGAAGATGTCTAATGATGCAAACAAAGGAAGGGATACACAGAATGAACCTACTACACTTCAATGTTTCAAGTACAAGGAGATGGGGCATTATACCAATCAATGAACAAATCCAAGGGTTGATGATGATGGTCGACGTCAACAAAATATTAAGGCTAAAGACAAAGGAAAGTCACATGCAATTTCTATCAGCGATGTGAAGTACGATAACGAAGTGGTGAAAGGTACACTTACCATCCACTCTAAAGTAGCAAATGTTTTATTTGATTCTGGATCCACCCACTCTTTTATTTATGATAAATTTTCTAAGGGTATCACCGTATTACCTCAACAATTTGATGTTGAGTTAGCTGTGACAACACCTAATGGCACAACAGTCGCATCAAAAGTTTATAATTCTTCTCCGATCGAAGTTTGTGGGAAAGTGCTTCCCGAAAATCTTGTGATACTTCCTTTAGTGGAATTTGATGTGATTCTTGGCATGGATTGGCTTTCTCTACATGGAGCTCATATCAATTTCCAAAGAAGGGAAGTCACATTTCATATTCCAGATCAATCTACGATCGTCTATCGATGCAAGGATGAATATAACCTTCTAGTGGAAATTTCTTCCATCTTATGGGTCTTGATTCCACTAAATAAAGGTTATTTATCTCAAATGGTTGGTGAGAAACTCACGATTAAGAATATGCCCATCGTACGGGAGTTTGATGATGTCTTTCCGGAGGAATTACCGGGTCTTCCACCAAATCATGAAGTTGAGTTTTCAATAGAACTCGTACAGGGTGCTTTTCCTATTTCAAAGACACCTTATAGAATGGCCCCAATTGAGTTGCAGGAATTGAAGAAGAAACTCCAAGAGAATCTTGATAAGGGATTCATACGCCCTAGTGCGTCACCTTGGGGAGCACCTGTTCTATTTGTTAATAAGAAAGATGGATCAATGAGACTATGCATTGATTATCGAGAACTTAACAAGATCACTATCAAGAACAAATATCCTCTCCCACACATTGATGACTTATTTGACCAACTACGCGGAGCTCAATACTTTTCCAAGATTGATCTTCGTTCAGGGTATCATCAATTAAGGGTCAAAAGGGAGGATATACCAAAGGCGACTTTTCGTACAAGGTATGGACACTATGAATTTATAGTGATGCCATTTGGTCTTACTAATGCCCCTGCTATCTTCATGGATCTAATGAATAGAGTCTTTAGAGACTATCTTGATCAATTTGTGGTAGTCTTTATAGACGATATTCTTGTCTATTCAAAGAGCAAGGAAGAGCATGAATATCACTTGAGAATTATATTGAAGACCCTGAGAAAGAAGAAGCTTTATGCCAAATTTACCAAGTGTGACTTTTGGCTTCAAAAAGTTGCATTTTTGGGTCACATAATCTCAAAAGAGGGGATATCTGTGGATCCAGCAAAAACAGAGGTTATCTAAAGATGGTCGAGACCAACAACAATAACTGAGATCCGAAGTTTTCTTGGTTTGGCTGGATATTATAGACGTTTTGTAAAAGATTTTTCACGATTATCTAATCCACTCACCAAGTTGACCCGGAAAGGAGTTAAGTTTGTCTGGACGGAAGAATGTGAAGAGAATTTCAAGGAGTTGAAAAGAAGGTTATCCAGTGCACCTGTGCTCACACTGCCTTGTAGTGGAGAAAGGTTTGTGATCTATAGTGATGCATCCAAGAAGGGATTGGGGTGTGTTCTTATGCAAAATGATATGGTGATAGCTTATGCCTCACGACAGTTGAAAATCCATGAGCAAAATTACCCAACACATGATTTGGAGTTAGCTGCGGTAATCTTTGCATTAAAGATTTGGAGGCATTACCTTTATGGTGAAAGGTGTGATATTTATACTGATCATAAAAGTTTAAAGTATATTTTCTCACAAAAGGAGCTGAATATGCGTCAAAGAAGATGGTTGGAGATGATTAAGGATTATGACTGCTCAATCCATTACCACCCTGGGAAAGCAAACAAGGTGACAGATGCATTAAGTCGACAAGACAATGCTAGTTTATCCATGATGAGGATCACAAAAGATCCAATATTTATGGATTTACAAAGGATGGATCTTGGAATTATAATGGAAGGGGGAAAATCTTATCTTTCTCAAATGAATGTTCAACCATCTATACATGTGAAGATTAAAGAGGCACAGAAAGAAGATGTCGAGTTACAAAAGAAGGTGAGAAATGTTCCTGAGTTCAACCTTGATTGTGATGGGATAATAAAGTTCAGGAATCGGGTTTGTGTTCCTCCCATCCCCGAATTAAAGAAGGAGCTACTGGATGAGGCTCATAGTTCTTCATTCTCTATTCATCCTGGAAGCACGAAGATGTATAGGGACCTGAAAGAGTACTTCTGGTGGGATGGCATGAAAAGAGATGTTGCTGAATATGTCTCTCGATGCTTGGTTTGTCAACAAGTTAAAGCTGAGAGACAGAAGTCTAAGGGGATGTTACAACCATTACCCATACCCGAATGGAAATGGGAAAACATCACTATGGACTTTGTCACAGGACTTTCTAAAACATCCAAAGGCAATAATGCTATTTGGGTCATAGTTGACCGTCTTACAAAGTCTGCACACTTCATTGCTATTAGAGAGTATTTCTCTCTAGATCAGCTTGCCAGGATATATGTAAAGGAAGTGGTAAGATTGCATGGAGTACCACTTTCTATTATATCTGATCGGGATCCGAGATTTACCTCAAAGTTCTGGCGAAGTCTTCAGCATACTCTGGATACAGAGTTGAGTTTCAGCACTGCTTATCATCCCCAGACAGACGGTCAGTCTGAGAGAACAATTCAAACCCTAGAAGATATGTTGAGAGCTTGCTCTATGGATTTCAAAGGAGGTTGGGATCAACACCTACCTTTGGTGGAATTTTCTTATAAAAATAGCTTTCACTCCAGTATTCAGATGGCTCCTTATGAAGCTCTCTATGGAAAGAAATGCAGGACTCCAACTTGCTGGGATGAAGTTGGGGAAAGAAAGCTATTAGGACCTGATCTCATTGATGAAATGGAAGAAAAGGTCAGATCTATTCAACAACACATAAGAGCAGCTCAGAGTCGATAGAAAAGTTATGCCGACAACCGAAGAAAAGACCTAGAGTTTGAAGTGGGCGATAAAGTGTTCTTACAAATATCTCCCTGGAAGAGGGTTATGAGATTTGGAAAGAAGGGGAAGTTGAGCCCTAGATATATCGGTCCTTTCGAAATACTGGATCGTGTTGGAAAGGTAGCTTACCGATTGGCACTTCCACCGAATCTCTCTCAAGTTCACGATGTGTTCTATGTATCTCTCCTGAGAAAGTACATACCTGATCCTTTACATGTACTCAGCTTAGAAGTTGTACCGCTGGAGCAAGATCTTTCTTATGAAGAACAGCCAATAGAGATTCTGGATCGTAGCGAAAAAGTCCTACGAAAAAAGACCACTCGCTTGGTGAAAGTTTTATGGAGGAACCACCAATTTGAAGAAGCTACATGGGAGCTTGAGGATATGATGAGGGAGAAGTATCCTCATCTGTTTGTTACAAAGTGACGAATTTCGAGGGCGAAATTCATTTTAAGGGGGGTAGAATGTAACACCCGAGACTTTTATGTTATATAAATCATCAAAGGAATCTTTTTCTACACAACACTTGCTTGTCTTTCTTTACACGAAATCGTGACCTTCCTCGATAGCTTGCGTCGTACGCAATACCGAGTTTCACTAAACAACGATATGCTATTAAAATAAAACTAGCCGTTATGAATAGTAAAAACCACTTTTTAAAATTTTATAAATTTTATTTTTCAAAATGGACTTCATTTTTGGATTCGGAATACCGAAATTAGCCTAGGGTGAAATTTTGGTATTTTTCTGAAAACTTTCAATTTTTGATGAATAGTGAAACCACTAAGTGGTAGGTTAAAAACTGAATTTTGCATAAAACTTAATTTTACCACTTCTGTGAATGGAATTTCGAAAATCCGACAGACACGGTTAATATCAAGGACTAAAATGTGGTTCAATGAGATGAAAATAATTTTTTGTGAATAGTAACTTTTTACTTTTTTTTACCACGGTTAATAGTAAATAGGGTAACTAAGGGTAAATATGATATTACTATTACCCTAACACATGTCCTAATTCTATTGGATAAGTGTAATTCGACCAAAAACAACCTTATGAATATAATATGACCATTTAGGTCCACTTAGATTAGATTATGACATTTAATATTATTTTATATAATGAATAGTTAAAATAGTTAAAATCAAAGTTTAATAACTAAAACATTTTTAATATGGGGTTATACATGAGATAAATTCGACTATAAATATTCATTAGAAAGCTAAAAAGATTTCCTAGACATTAAATAATTTAATTTATTTTTGACACAATGATGATGCAGTAATTATCTTATTAATGAAATATTGACATAATTGATGTTATAAACACCAAAATAAATGTAATTTGAGACTTTTTATGAATTCCACTAATTTTCTAGGTTACTATGATATATTAGTGTTGATTTAATCAACTTGGTTAGAACATATAATTCTGTTATGACTTTCACAAAAATCATATATCAAATAGTGTCAAAATTGACACAAAATAGTTTTTAAATAAAATATTATATTACTAATTGTTATTTTATTCCTAAAAATCTAAGGTTCAGAAAAATGACTTAGATAAGGATATATATATTAATAATAAACAATTTGGGGTTCGTTTGGCATGTTATAGTAGGTGTATTAACCATATAGTGAAAGAAAACAAAAAGACACGGTAAAAGTTAAATTATTTAACATAGAGTTAAATCTAATTGATAAGGTTAAAATAATACCCTAAACTTGTCTAAATCTTATTGGTTGATAGGATTTCGACCCTTCCCCACTTTAACTTCGAAATAAGACCCTTTGGAACCATTATAAACCAATTTTGACTTTAATATAAAATAATATTTTGAGATATTCTTAAGGTGCCCCTCTCCTCCCTTATAAAAGGGCACCTCCTCCCCCTCCTCCTCACACCAAATTGAGCACTCAAGCTCGGCCAACCCCTGCAATTTTCTCCTCTCCACTTCCCTAGAATAATCCTATAGGTCCTGGTTTTCTTCAAAGACCAATCTTAGTTCCCTAAGTGGAGGATTCAAAGAAGCGTTCCAAAGAAGAGGTAATATCCATTACCGATCTTTTCAATTTATTTCTTCTTCAAATTCTTCTTCTTTAGTTGTTTCATGATAAAGTAATAACATAAGTATTACTTACATACTTATATGTTATTATAAATATGAAACAACCCTAATTCACCTTCTATCCATCCTACGGAAAAATGAAATCACCGCGCGTGCGTACGTACGGAATACCGTCTCCACGCCGTGGTGTAATCTATTTTCCACCATCACTTTACAAGGATGGGTATAATGGTGTAATGAGTAACTATTTATGATTATTATAAAGTAATATTGATACTGAAATAATATATATATACTCCAATACAATTCCACGATCATAGGAACGATATCATCACTCGTGCGTACGTACGGAATACCGTCTCCATGATGTGATGCGACTCGTTCTACATGATCATCATTACATAGTAATTATATAAATGAATTGAATGAATAAATATGATATATGTTACACTAATACCATTCTGGATATAAGGTATCTATAACCTTAAAAGAAGAATAAGAATTTATTCGGCAAAACACGCATAAGAACAAAAGGCAATAAAGACCCGAGTAACAAGTAACAATGAAATATTACTAACAAGAAGCTAAGAATATGACCATATATGATATCATATCAATATGTATGATTATGGAATAAGTCAATAACATTATTTAAACCATTATACAGGAGCTTCGGACACGTACAAAGCAAATCGGACCTAAGGTAAGAGAAATATCACAATCTCATTTTTATCCGAGATTGTTTATTCGTAAGTATTTATTGGGGTGTATTTTATCATCCACATCCATGTTCCCTCAATATGTAATATTGTTTCCATCCACTTACAATAGTTTAAATCCAATTTTACCCTTCGGTGAGTTTTTAGTAAAGAATATGAAAGGAATATTTTGTTGTTTTTTTCGTACGAGGTACTTTTTGACTTTTCCGACAAAAGTACGAAGAATGTTTTTTTAACTTATACGGCATGGATGGATTTTTAAAACATTATTTCCAAGAATCTTACTTTACAAGTTTTAAAGTTTATTTTTAATCAAATTCTTTTATTTTAAAGTCGTATGACATGTTATGAAAGGAAAAATGTTTTTGAAGAAGAAAGGATATTTTCCTCAAGAATGGAGTTCAAGTATTTTATCAAAATTATTTTCCATCTAAGATATTAAAAGGGTTCTTTTTTTATCCCTATTATTACATTGGTTTGATTATGTTGTGATGGAAATATTTTTATGAATTCCTTTATCTTATATGAATTGTTTTATGATGTCATGTTGTTTAAGAATCCCATTTTTATTACATGGGTTACGCTATGATGTATGGTTTATGATTATGTGGCACACATAAGAAAGGATTCATTATAAGATGGGTGGGACCTAAATCTCTCTCCAATGCATTGGGTAAAGATTTTATTTCTCATGAGATAGACATGGCTGGAACGGAAGGTTATTTCGGTTCAGTGATACAGGACTGAAACGAGGAGTGAACTCGGTTCCGAAAGGGACTTTGTCCACTAAGATAGTCTTGGCAATGAGTCATGACTAACAAGAAATGATTTTCCATGATTATGTGTGCATGCCACAAAGTTTCAAGTTTCATGTTATGATTATGGGGATCTCATTTTCACTTCTATGATTTATTCCATGTTAAGATATTCTGATCTCTTTTGCAGGTTATGATTTTCAAAAAGATATGATATGATTTTTATTTCCTTTATTTGCCCTTGCTGAGCATTTGAGCTCACCCTTTTATGTTTTCTTTTCCCCAGGTCAGGAAGATGGATATTAAGTAGAATATGCTAAAAGGGACCCTAGATATGATGAAATAAATGGGAGACACTGTAGAAGATTTATGAACCAGTTGTTTATGTTTCCCAGTTTCTAAAGACACTATACCTATACGGTCCTTTGTGGTTTTTTCATATGTTGTAATAAGTGTGCTTAAATTTTGAAGTATTAACGATTTATGTAAAGTATTGGTCATTATATTAAATTCTCCCCACCACAGGGATTTTCTTCCTTGAAAGGCAAAACATAGACTAAGAAAAAAAACGGGATACTGAGCCCAAATCTGAGCCTCCTGCTCCCATGTTATCTCCTAGAGCTTCCCCTGCTACCAGTGAACACTCACTAGAGGTATCAACCTCCCATGAAAGAACCAATATTTTCTATCCGTAATCTCTACATGGAACCTCTGTAAAAATCGTATCATCATCTTTGTCCAGCTTGCCATGGGCGATGACATGAGATGGGTCATGCACCTATCACCTCTGTTGGGATATGTGGAAGATGTTGTGCACCCTCTCAAACTGTGGCAGGACTACCAAGTTTTATTACACCTTAACTCTCCTCTGATGTATCAGAAATGGATGGATAAACCTCAGTGATAAATTGTCCTTGTGGCCAAATCTTTGTAGTCCCTGTCGAGTAGAGACTCGCAAGAAAACATGGTCCCCTCCTGAAACTCCTAAGGTCTCCATCTCTTGTTAGAATATGCCTTATGTCTTCTATGTGCAGTCTTCATCTTCTCCTGGATGGTCTGAACCTCTCAGTGGTATATCGTACCAACTCTCAACTCAAATCTTCTCACTCCCCTGTGTCTTTCCAACATAGAGGTTATCTGAAAAGTCGACCGTACAAGGCCTAGAATGGTGTCGTACTGATTGTGGGGTGATAACTATTGTTGTATGAGAACTCCACAAAGGGTAAGTGATCCTTCCAACTACGGCCGAAGTATAGGATGCATGAAAAAAAATTCCTTCCAACATCTGAATGGTCCGCTCCATCTGACCATCCATCTGAGGATGAAAGATGGTTCTCAAACGTAGATGAGTCTCGAACACCTCCTGCAATCTCTTCCACAACCATGATGTGAAACTTATGTCATGGTTAGAGACTATCATATATGGCACCCCATGAAGTCAAACAATCTCATACACATAGTGGTGTCCCAAGCCCTCTACTAATCCCTTCACTAGGATTGGTATAAAGTGGGACTACTTGGTGAGTCATTCAATGATAACCCAAATGGAATCATGTCCACTGGTCGTTCATGGAAGCCCTATCACAAATTCCATTGAGATTCAATCCCACTTTTAATCCGGCACCTCTGTTGGCTAAGCTAAGCCTGCTGGAACCTGATGATCATTATTCACTTACTCATATGTGAGGAATCATGAAACAAACTCTTTAATTTCCTTCTTCATCCCTAGACACCAGTGCTAAAGTCAGAGGTCCTGGTACATCTTCGCCACACATGTATGTGCCGCTAGAGGAGGATTATATTTCTCCCTCAAAACCTCCACCCATAGCACCAGTGGTATCATGGTATGTACTTGGAAGATAATGATGTTGTCCCCACGTTTATAAAATGCATCAGGTGCCTGTCCTGAGGATATATTAGCACTTCCGTCCTCACAATCGTTGTCCCCAAGTTGTGCCTCCCTAACTCACTGAAGGAGTTGGGCAGTGATAGTTATAGGCTAGAGGATTGTTTCTCCACCTCAATCCACGAAAGATATTTGCAATATGGATAGATGCTTTATCACCTAACTCAGCAACTGTAGACTAGACCTACATATTAGTTTATCTTCTACCATGTTCCTCTTCCCAAGAGTATATAAAATCTCAAAGTCATAGTATTGGAGGAACTCTAGTCATCGCTGTTGTCTCAGGTTCTTATTCTTCTGATAGAAGATATATCTGAGACTCCTTTGATCAGAGTAGACTATAACAGGTTCGCCCATAATGTAATGTCCCCACATCATCAAGGATAAGACCACTTCTACTAACTCTAGGTCATGGGTAGCATTGTTCTACTCATGTTGTATTAGCTGTCACGAGACATAAGCGATCACTACCACTCCTACATCAGGACAAACCCATGTCTGGTCCTTGATGCATCGCAATAGACTACATACCCATCAACCTCTTCTGGTAGCTTCAATATGGGGCCACTCGTCAGTGTCTGCCACAACTCCAAAAACTCTGATGGAATCTATCTGTCCATAAAAAGTGATTCTCCTAATTCTTCAATGCTAAAAAGGGTTCCACAACTCATGAGAAGTCAGGAACGAATCTTCGGTAGTATCCAACCACCCTCAAGAATCTCTGCACCTCCATTACGCTCCAAGGTGGCTCCGAAGAAAGCACATCCTCTATCTTCGTTGGATCCAATACAACTACAACCTTTGAGATAATGTGACCAAGAATGTGGAACTATAGTATCCCGAACTCTCACATTGAGTGATTACCATAAAAGTGATTATCTAAGAGTTTATCCAAAACTATCTACAGATGATTGGCATGCTCCTCATCTCTATCATAGTATATCAAAATTTCATTGATGTACACCACCACAAAGTGATCGAGGTATGGATAAAATGTCTTTTTCTTGAGTCCCATGAAAACAGTTGGGGAATTAGACAGGCTAAAAGGAAAAACCATGAACTCATAATGTACTAACTGATACCTGAAGGTCGTCTTCTGCCCATCTTCATCTGGTTTCCTAAGCTGATTATATCCTGATCTGAAGTCTATCTTCAAAAAACAAAGAACTCCCTTTTGTTGATAAAAAAGATCATCAATCCTTGGAAGTGGATACATGTTTTTAATGGTTACCTAGTTCAGGCATTGATAGTATAAAAAGAGCCTAAAACTCCCGTCTGCCCTCTTGGTGATCAAAATCTATGCTTCAAATGGAGAAACACTGGGACTTATGATCCCCTTTCCATTCAAGTCCTCCAACAATACTCGTAACTCATGAAGATCCACCTGAGCCAATATGATATGCTAGTGTAGATATATGTTTCATCTAGATGTACATGTCAGTGTAAAATTATACCTCTCTACATGGAGGTAGTCCCAAAACATCATTAGGAAAGGCATCGACATACTGGTCCACCACTACAGGATATCTCAAACTCTCAACATCAGCTGCTCCGAGGGTGAGGCTAGCCAACTGATGAGTAATCATCTACACCCACCTCTGGGTTTGTCCATCCTGTGCTTCAAAGGTTCCTTTCTCACCAGTGAAAGAAAAATATGGTTCCATCCTTACATATAGACATCATTTTATGCTTAAAACTGTAAATCTTAGCATGGAGTGTGGATAACCAGTCCATACCCAAGATGACTTCATAAGGCCTCGACACCACTAATTGGAGATCCCAGCTGAAGCTCTCTCCCCTTTAATAAGACCACACTATCAGAACCATTGTGAAATATTCAAATATACTCTTTTAGAAGTATCTATACATAAAAAACAATCCAATGTCTCCACAAAAATATATGAGCTTCGAATGGGGGTCATTTAAAAAAAAGAGCGACTAGAACCTATGTCTATAAGTACTGTAGAAAATGTAGAGTAGACACAGATCGTAACTCTAATCATCTCTAGAGCATCGTAGACATAGGTCTCAGCTACCTATACCTGAGCTCATCCATTTCCTCTTTCTCCCTATGGTCAAGGTGGACCACCCGGCGGTGGTGGTGATAGAACCTCGAAACACCTCCCTTCGCCTACTGCACAACCAGATCCTCTGCCACATCCACCACCCTATGGACCTCCTTGCTCGAACTTCTTCTACAGCCTCGGTGGACCCTCGACTATCTGATGGTCTTCTGTATGAAGGGTCAGGTAGTGGTGAGACATATGACCATGCCCGCCACACCTGTAACATAGAGTGTCCCTCGCATGTCTTCTTCTACCTCACGAGCGTCACACCTCTAACCCTACATCCTGGGGTCATCCACTAGAAGGTCTTATCCTCTTGGACTTATTTGTCATCTACCTGCTGCCTACTTTAGACGAATCTGCTACCTGACGTCTGGTGGTGGCTCTTGTTGTGGGTGCCTGCTTAGCTAGGATTCTCTCCTCCAACATCGCTCACTGTAGCACCCCATATAGAGTCAGAATGCTAACTGATACCATCGATGCTATTATCACCCATCAAAGACCCTGCTCAAAGGACTAGGCCCTGAAGAAGGGGTCACGTACCATGTTGATGGAATAGCGGGAGAGATCAATGAACCTCATAGTGTACTGGGCCACTGTCATGCTACCCTAATGTGAGTACATTAGCTCCTATATACGTACGTACCATATGGTCGCTGAAACAAACTCTTCCCTGGAAAGGCCCTCGACATTCTCCCAAACGAGGGTCACATCATCATGTATTTGGAGCATCAGGATCCACCATCTCCCTTATACTGCCTGAAAAAGGATTTCTTCTAGGATCACCATAAAATTATCTGGTGTCCCAACTATAAAAAAACGTTGGCCGCAACCTCCAGCCAATCCTCAACTCCCTGCAGGTCCGTCTGTCCTCGGATCCTTAGAGGCCTCTATAGTTGGAACTCATGCAGCTTTCTTAGTCAGTATTCTCCCTCTACTATTGGGGCTGGTGGAAATGGCTATCCAATGGGTATTGGTGTTGCTGGTACACCACCCGAAGGTGCTAACACCATAAGTGGGGCATTCACTATGGCCTCATCGCACGGTGGGCCGTCATCCCATAATATCTCTGGAATCTTGGTTGGATGTCTACGTGGAGGCATCCTGAAAGAAGACAGGTGTTACAAGGTAAATAACTTATACATGGTGAACTGGATATAGAAATCAAAGAAATTCTTTTCAAGACACACACAATCACTATTTTCATGCACTGAGTCAGAAATCAGAATTCATGGTCCTGGTGTATTGATACTTTAGCTGCCACACCAACACTAGATTCCCCAAACTAAAAACCACCCTAATAACACTTAATACAATTTCAACACAAAAATGATTAAAGTCATAGTTCTTCAGTATAAATGAACTCCTCCGACACCAATTTTTCATGACCTTTCCATCAGGTCCCATGCCGTGACTACCCCAATTTCGCCTTCTAAAGGACGAGGGATGACAACTAGCAACTAAAGGCGTATTCCCTAAGACACGAAAGAATTTTATTTAACCCTATACAAACAAAAGATCTGAGAACACAACAAGAAGCAATTTTTAAGTGAAAAAATGTAGAAACAGAAGTACTGAAAGTAAAAGGGGCCGAAATAGAATCCCAACAGAATGTACAAGTACAAATGAAAAGTAAAAATACTACTAAAAGGAACAATATAACTAAAAAATTTAAAACATCTACTAAATTGTCCTCAGAGGATCTTACATGATGGGTAGGATTAGATCACTTCCTCATCACTCGATGTCTACATGTATCTTCCGCATACTTCCTTATCTTGGCTCCCTTAAGCCTCTGCCCAGCTTCTCATCATCTCCACAAGACACAACAACGTGAGGGCGTAGTATGTGAAGAGGTGAGTATAACGATACTCAATTGGGAACCTAAGAACCCCGATGGTCTCTCATAATTCCACAAGGGAAACCAGAAAGCATGATCTCAATCACAAATCACAAAACAATAGAACAAGCTCAATTAGAGTCTCAATGCAATCTAGATATAATGAATAGAGAAACATGATTATAATGCTGACCCACATAGAATCGCTATGAATGATAATATCCATCCATGAATTCTCTAAACCTAAGAACAAGTAACATTCCCAGTCACAACGTTTAACACCTTGGATGCTAGAGAACTCATCCACTATCGAGTAAAGTGGGTCTTCCATGTCACACATAAGCGCTTCCCACTAACCTTGGACTGCATAGGAACCACTCCCCAATGCGTACTATGGGTCTGCAAGGTCACACAGAGCCGGTCCCCACTGTGGCCTGCTAAGGTACTCCTTTTTTAGAGTATCGTGGGTCTACCACGTAACACAAAGGTGCTCATAACTGGGAAATCAAGTCACTCCAAGTCAAAAAGATCATCAGTCTCCAAGTCTCAGCTAGTTGTAGGGTTCTGTACGTTGTGCGCTAGGGAGAACTGCTCCTCAAACCATTGGTTGTATTACATCATGCCCAATGTCTCAAAAATAATCAAAACGATGGTCTGTAATGTCATAAGTGTTCCAATGAAATAGAAGCACATCAATCGGACCCCTGATCTATGCATTATTGGAATTTTAGTGCTAAAGGACCGATTGGATTCTGCGGCGATCCAACCCATCCGTACTCCATGTTTCTCCAAAACTTTTAATGGAGTAAGTCAAAATTATTATCTTGCTCCCAAGATATCAACGTCGTATAGGGTTCTTCATAAGGATGTTATATTCTGAAGATAATTCCCTTTAAGTGTTTCCACCATGGGTCCAGTCCGACCTGGTCAAACCGACCTGGCCCAACCCGAAAAAGATTTGACCGGCAAGGGTATCCCAGTCCGCAATGGGGTGGCCCGAAAGGGAGGCCCGGTATGGCAGTGGCCTGGCCACATGAGGCACAACCTGCAAGAGGTGCATCCTAACTACCACTGGGGGAGAGACCCCTCAGTTTTCCCAAATGGTTGAGCATAGTTCGGTCTTCTAGTAGGATTGGCACCATATGGTGCCACCATGCAGCCCTCAAGACCTGCTGGGGTGGTTCCTTCCAACATTTTCAAGGTAAGACATCATGCTGGCCGACATCTCCTAGGGAACAGGATTGTGTGCTTCTCCACCACCCGCTGTTGTCGGGTTCCGACCTCTCCGATGACCGCCACAATATTGTATTGTGGCATCCTCTTACGGCATGCATCAATGTGCTATCCACAATGTAGATAGTCGATTTCCTCATGCTGTCAGACTTCAATGGAGGCTCTAGGATGTAGCAAAGATAGTGGAGAGTTAGGGCTGGGTTCGTTAGGCTTGCTCCCTCCGTGTTAGCTCATAAAATATGGTGGATTAATGGTTTAATAATCAATTGAATTAACAACATGGTAAACCCCATGAAGATACCCCAAAACAACCTCCCACAAAGTCGAATGAATCTCGAGTCAACCCGTTAGTCGGTTGATCGCGTTCTTCATATTATTAAATAATGATGAAGAGGAAGGAATCATTTAAAATGCCTAAAAAATAAACCCCCTACCTCTAATCGTCGGATAAATCTCAGTGCTTGAATGTGGATAATTTTCTTCATTCCCACAACTAGTTCCCAATGACGCCACTCGTACGACGCCCTTTGGTTCATTGTTCGGTGTTGTCCATCACCTCCCGCTAGGTCGGCTCCATTTTCTAAGCGTCCTATTTGGCGGTGCTCCTTCAGCACTTTGTGGCTTGGTGAAGCTGGGCCATTGCCCCTTCCTAAAGCTCCACACATAATGGAGAGGGGGATAATAAGTAATAATGTTGGAATTTAATGGTGCTCATCAATTAGGAAGTTTATTAATTCCCCAATGATGTCATTACATAGTGTTAGCATGTCAATCTATTTATTGGAGTGACACATCGCTGGCCCCTCACACCTCTTTTCTTGTCCATTAGAGGATATGAAATAAAATAAAATAAATTATTTTATTTAATTTATTTTAAAAAGTCGAAAAACACAACCTTTTCTCTATTCATAATATGGTCAAAGTAGAGTCTCTCTTAAGAGAATATCAGCGATGTAGATTAAACGGGGCCCTCAAATTTTTAATCAATGAAATGGTTCAAAAGATAGAAAATACTTCTCACGCAATTAATAAACGTGCCTGAATTTTTTTTTCAGAAATTCATTCCGGGCATTTTGGGCTTCGGAATCAGGTGCCATCAAATTTTTCAGACTCATAATAATTACATATAATTAAAAAAATTAAATGGAAGATATTGGTCGTAAAAATATGTCCATCTTGGGTTGATTTTATATGGGGTTAACTGAATGCTAATATACTTAAAAAATTTAATTTTAAAGATTGATTTGGTCATAGTTTATCACATGGGGTGGATTGGATGAATTCCTTATGAAACTATTTCAATTCCTTTTATTTGAGATGTATTTATTTAAGAAGATAAAAAACATCATAACATACTGGTTTAATACAAGCACAACATAATACTAATCACATATACACTTGGATGATCTTGTTTTTGAGAACTCTAAGGTAATGGTTCATATTAGCAGTTGAAGTGTGTGGCCATAAATTCAACATGGACGAAGGAGTTTAATGATAGTCATAAAAGATTCTCAAATAAAGGAATATATTAGACATAAATGGAGTGAAAAATTACATCAAATCCATCCCCTTTATACCCACTTGGATCAACCCAAAAGTGGGTTAGTCCGCTATTGATGTTTTGATTTCAATGGAATCGGGAAGTAGACTCATCATTGAGGAATTGAAGAAGTAAAAAAACAATAAATTTACTATCACTCCACCATTGTGTGAAAATTACACAAGGTTTGGTCTAAATAAATTTCAACCATGATGAAATGGTATCAACGTTATATGAATAAGAACATAATAAAAGGATAATAAGAACTTTTATTAAGATCCTAATGTGAATTTTACAACTTAAATGTGAAAGACAAACTCAAGGCATCGAAATCACAACATAAAATTACAATTAAACAATGAACCGAATATTATCAAATCATTCACCACCACTACATTAAATTGGTTTCATAAGAGGAATGGATTGATCTCAAAATATTACAAAAAATACCACTTGAGTATGGTAGGCCTAGGGTTGTGGAATGTAAAGGAAATTAGGTTTTTTATCCTTGACTTGAAGTGGATGCCATCATGAATCTACAAAAGAGAGGCACCGAAATGAGCTTATAGATTGTTAAATTAATGTAGGACAAAGAAAAATAAAATGGTGAGCCAAATTTATCCTAACCATAGGTACAATTTAAGACAGAATAGTTTTTCTGTGAGATATGATCTAAATGAAGGTTTGTTTTTCAGGCCTGCAGAATTTGGTCCAGAATTAAATCTCCAAACTAGGCCACATATAATTATATTAAAAATCATAACTAGATCATTTCACTATTGGATTTAATGTTACTCATGATTTCCTCTACGTTTAGATAAATGTTTATAATCATTGGGCTTGGATCTTGGCGGATAAAGTCTCTTTATTGGGATGTTGTCCTTTTTACATTGACCAAAATATGTTCTCCTGAAATCACTTTTTAGAGGTCTTCCAATGTGAATATTTATGTACCCCAAAAGAATGAATTTGTACTTATATATTGGGAGACCTGAAAATAAAATATAAAAATAAAACCAATAACTTTATGAATTTTAGGATGTTTTCAAATATGTAAAATATAATAGTGAATTTTAAGAAATAAAAAAAATCATAATGTGAAATAATGTCCAAATTTTCAAATGCACTAAATATATAGTTTATGAAAAATTATGCTCATGAATATTATAAATATTAATAATGAATATTATCATATTACAGTTGCTAATCACACAAAATTTTTTTTTTCTGAGAAAAATATATCTCAAGAATTTGAAATTCGAATTCCCTTTTCCAAAAACATTTTAATAGACAATAATAATGAAAAACCATTATACCAGAAAATTATTAAACCAAAAAAAAATTAATACAGGATATTATCATAAGCATATCCCAATCCCATGCCCATTCCATTATTCAAATTCATCACCATATTTTATCCAATACTACTTAAGAATGATGGTGTGTTGTGCCTCAAAATAGACATGGGGGTTCATATTTATTTAAGGGAAAATGATGGAAGTGTTAGGTGGAATCATATTTCAAAATTAATATGAGTATTCAATTTTTTTATTTTATATATTATTTGTTTCTGTTTTTGTTTATGGAAAATTTTTCCTGGTAATTGAAATTGCACTCAATTGAGTCAACCCATGTAGTGACACTTTGCTGATGACTCCAATGCTCAAAGACCATAAGGTACCAAGTGAAGCCCACATACTCAGGCATCATATCTTGTTAACTCAGTAAAACAAATGTTAAATTAAAACAAAAGGAGATATAATTACTAACTTTGGGCTAGAAAATTATGGATTTATGACACCCAAGTACCGAAATCAACGCATTAGGTCATTTCAATGCTCTACGCAAAAATTTATTAATTTTTATATATTTATTTTTTGATTTTTTATTGATTTATTATATTAAAACTAAAATTATCAGCAAACCTATTATATTATTTTGTGTGAAAACATGAACAAAAACTAATACCCCATTAGCCGAAGGACGTGCGGTGTGAATTTTTTTAATTTGGATGAAACTATAAATAATGAAATATAACATTAGAGATCCAGAGATTCCAAATTCTATACTCATGAAATTATACATGGATTAAAATCATAATCATATAATTCTAAATTATTTGATATTGAATGCCAAATTGTGTAATGTATATTATCACGTTCAATGTTAAAATATTTTCCTTCAACACTTTATTTTATGCACTAAAAATTATTATTATTATTTTTTTTCACCCCCAACAAAGAATAAAATTTTCCTTAGTGTTTAATGAAATTAAGAAATAGGAGGGATAGAGGAAAGGAGTTCAAAGAGGACATTGAAAATGATAATCAGGGAATTATGTTACCTGGTTGTTGAAGTTGATGTTCGTGATGCTATAATTTAGTCCTTTTATATCCATATCACTCATAGAGTTCCACAGTGGAACCAGGAATTAAAAATAATATATATATATATATATATATATATAAAGTAAAATATAAGTATATATACAAATATTATTTAATAAAGATGCAATATAACTTGTAGGTTAGTGGAAATAGCATGCTCGTGTCCCCCTTAGGTCCCTATTTCAAGTATTCAAAACTTCATCAGTTGTGACAGGGTTTTCCACATGACCTATGATGTGTCCTTTTATTTTTTTTAATTATTATTATTAATTTTTTATTTTAAACTACAATCAAATAAAATTAAAGTAATGTTATAAAACATTGTCTACTGGGTAATGTATTACTCATGGATAACACCACATGAAACAGATGAATATGGTTCTCTCCTTTCATACCCTTCCATACTCATAATATAATATGTCAATAGTCTAATTTACTATCGTATTGAGAATTGATTGATTAAGTATATTTTTTAAATATCAAATTTATTTATTAATCCTTTTTCAAAAATATTGATTATTCATAATGATTAGAACCCTGAAAACCACATGTTGCCTCCCCTATAACAATTTTATTTAATTCATCCCGCTTAACATAGAACGATAATAATTTAAGTATATTCCTCATCTAAGGATTGTTCAGAAAAGTCTTCATCAACGTTGTGTTTTCTGGAATGGCTGAACGAATAGTTTGACTCTATGACCATTAAAATTGAAGGTTTTACTATTGGTGGCCTCATGAATATCAATAACCCCATAAGGGTATAGCTTTTCCCTTATGTATGAGCCTGACCATTTGGACAACAATATTCCCATCTGTAAATGATTTTTTGAACTATAAAAGAGCACAAATTTACCTAGTTCAATGTTTTTTACTTTGATATTCCAATATTAGAAGGAATTATCACTAGTTTTATTTATCCTTATAATTTTATATGCCCCCATCCAAAGTTCCTCAATTTCATTAAGATCTAATTTCCTCTTTGCTTCTATCAAAGAAATTTCAAAGTTCATTTTTTGATTTCCCAAAAGTCCATATGCTCAATTTCTACACGTAAATGGCATGAATTTACATAAACCAACCTATATAGTGACATTCCTAAGATGGTTTTTAATCATGTATGATATGCCTAAAAGTCATCCATGAGTTTTTTGGACCAATATTTCCATAAGGGATTGATATTTATTTCAATAATTTTCTTAACCTCACTATTCACTAACTTAGATTGACCATTGGTTTGAGGATGGTATGTAGTGGAATATTTATATGAAATCCCATAAATTGACATGAGTGAATACAAATGATGGTTTTAGATATGGGTTCTTGAATCAATGGTTATAGCCCTAGGAATTCTAAATTGAGAAAATATGTTCTCTTTCAGAAATTAGATAACAAAATAATGGTCAATGGACTTTGTGGGAATGGCCTAAACCCATTTTGATACATAATCAATAGTTAAGAGGACGTATAGTTATGCCCTAGAGTTTGGTAAGGGTTTCATGAAATCAATTCCCCAACAAAAAACGATTTTTAAGACCAAAATGGGAGTGAGGGGAATTTGATTCCTTTTGGTAATGGATCCCAATTGTCGACACAGAGAATAACTTTCGCACAATTAGAAGAAATAAATAGTGAGGTAATGCCCGTAGAAAACACATTGGAGTTCCTTTTCAGTTGTTGTTTTTTGTAAAATTTACCACCACATGCCTCTTAATGACAAAATTTTATAATGGACACTTGCTCAGACTCAGGAACACGTCTCCAAATGTTTTGATTAGGACAACATATAAAGTGGTAGGTCCCTTGAACACATAGTGTTTGTCATTAGAATGTAATTTCATCTTAGCTTGTGCCACTAGGAATTTTGTAATTTCACGTCTAACCAAATGGTATTCTATGTCATTATACCATGGGAAATCACTCATAGAATAGAGGTGCTCATCCGAAAATGAATCAAACACATAAAGGTGATGTGAGTTGTCTCTGAATTCCATCCAAGAGATGTGATCAGTTGTAAAATTTTCAGAACCATTTTTATTCTTAATGGGTAATTTGAACTCTTGAAGAAGAAGGATACACCCAATCCATCAAGGCTGGGTAAATTGATTTTGGAAAATTTATTTCATGGTTGAATGAGAATCGATGACAATGATGGGTGATCCTAAGAGATAATACCAGACCTTCTATAAGGAAAATGCAATAACATGAAACTCTTTCTCAGGGGTAGTGTAGTCTATTTGTGCATCATTTAATGATTTTCATTTATATGAAATAACACATGGTGTTTAATCACAATATTTTCCTAGGAAAACTCCTAGAGCGAAGTCACTCGCATAACATATGTTCTCAAATGGAAGATTCCAATTTTGAGATAACATGATAGTTGTAGATATTATAGTTGACTTGAGTGTAAATAATGATTCCTCAGAGCTTTATGTCCACAAAAATGGCCGATATTTCACCAATAAAACACTACGTCGTCAAAAAATAGAGTATAAATTCATAATTAACCTTTAATAGAAACCAACATGTCCTAAGTATGAACTCACTTACATAATAGTTTTAGGAGAGGGATGGTGATGAATGATGTGGACCATAGCTTTATGAAATTAAATCCCTCTACAAGATATCAGATGACCTACAAAAAGTCCTTCATTTCCCATGAAATAGAATATTCAACAATTTAGGATGAGATTATAATCGTTGTATCTTGACAAAAACCTTTCAACCTTCTGAAGGAATCACTAAAAAGTATACCCGAAGAAGAGAAGTAATTATTTAAGACCTCTAAACAATCCCCCACCGTGTCAAAGAAGATTACCATCATGAACTGCTGGATGGTATGCGGGGTATTAGATAACCCAAAGGGAATGAACTAGAAGGAAATAGTACCAAATGGACATGTGAAGGTTGTATTTTCATGATCCTATATGGAGAACTCAGTTTGATTATACCCAATAAATCTATATATGTTGTAATATAATTGATGACTGACCACTTGTTTGAGGAATTTATCAATATAGGGAATGGATAAATTGTCTTTCTCGGTACCATAGTTGAGAATCCTATAGTCAACACACACTCTCCATCCACTACTGACCCTTGTGGGTAGAAGGTCACCATCCTCATTAATGATCACAATGATTCTATATTTCTTTGTGACAACTTGAATATTTTTTATGCACTTACTCTCAGCAATGTGGTAGATGATACCCACTTCCAACATGTTAAGTGCTTCCTTCCATACCACATCCATAAGATTTGGATTGATTATCCTCATAGGTTGATGACATGGTTTGGATTTAGAATACAGAACAATCTTATGAGTTCCAATGAGTGCGATAATTACAGTAATATCAGAACTGTTCCATTTAATTATTTTAGTATGCTTTCATAGGTTTTCCGGAATAATCATCTCTTGATTGGATTCAAAAGGGGAATAAATGACAAAAATAAAGGATCAATTGTCCCCAAAGAACTAATACTTTAGTTATGATGGTAGGAACATAAATTTCATATTATACTGGTTATCACCTTCCAAGAAAGGATGAGACTTTGTATTGATATAAGTTTCTTTGTTTATATTTCTTAACATAATTGGGTCCTCGTGAATATAATTTTCATCTAATAAATTGGCCTGATCAATTTCATGAATTGGCATGGACTCAATGTTATTGATTTAACTAAAGGTATCACTGATTTTTGATTATATGAAATCACAAATATAGTTATCTGAAATATATTCAAGCCAAGGAGATAAATTTCCCTCATGTGAACAAAAAAACTCCTCTTGAATTATACATCCTTCAGTAATTCCTTAATGTTCTTTGAGTGTACTATCAAGACTAACAGGCCAATTAACCTCATGTATCACTTCATCATCCCTATTTTGAGAGTTTTCATTGTATATGTTCATGTCTTGACTCATGTATCCAAATGTTGGGGTCATGTTCCCATTTACGACTCAAATAACAGAGTTGATTGTTTCAAGGATGGAATGACCAAGGATGATTGGTATTTCCCCCTAGGACCCAATAATAGGTGATTTTCAAAGAAATAAAAGACATATTGGTAAATTAAATTTTCATATTTCACCAAAACATTCATTAATATCTCCTTAGGAACTATAATATTACTATCAAAAGGCTGAAGACGAATAGATGTGGGTTCAAGTTCTTTGAGCATTAAATAAAAATACATGGCATTAGGAATGAGTTTCACATGGGATCCAAGATCAAAAACGGATTTGAAACACTTTTTATCCCCTAACTCAAAACTGATGAATAAACATCATTGATCTTTCAAATTTGGGGGAATGGTCCATTAAATGGTGGTACACACATTAGTAACCAAAAGTACATGGGTTTTATGTGAAAACATTCTTTTAAAAGTGCAGAAGTTTATAAGGTAATTTCAGTAGGTAAGAATGGTTTTTATTGCATTGAGAAGTGGAATGTTCAACTTAGCCTGAGAGAATATTTCCCTCAATGTTTCATTTTGTTCTTTATTAGATTTTCTACTCTTGTGTTGAGGGAAGAGATCAGGTTATTTGATTGTCTGGTGTGGTTGTAGTTTCATCACATTCTCATTAGGGTTTTCAGAATATGTGGGTGGTTCTTATAAATTTACATGTGTTGTTGAATCTTTTAATGGTTCTAAAATAAATTTATCAGGTTTTTAAATTGATATAACACATTTTAAAATAGTCGCTTGATTGAGTTGTTCGTGAGTGGTTTGTGTGTAACTGAATTATCCCCTTAAAATTTATTATGATACTACCTGAGCATGCATGGGTTTTGTCCCCATTTTAATGGTATTGAGTTCATGTCTAAGGTATGATACTTATGAGTTCATTTTATCAATTTGTTTAAACAACAGCTCAAGTATTAGAAGATGTAAATACTAAGTTGGGGCTTGTGCTGGTTGGTTTTCCTAGGGGGATACTTAGGTTATTGGATTGGTTATTGCATGGGATTATAGATGGGTTATTAGTATTGGATAAGATGGTGTTTTTATTATATTTGCAGTGGTTGGAACTGGTTATGGTTTTGAATATTATTTGGAGTGTATGGGTTTGGTCCTTGTGACTGACTAGGTTGTAGGTTGGGATGTTGGTTATCATTCCAATGGAATCCAAGGTGGTGATTATACCATGGATTGTATGTGTTTTGGTAATGTGTCTAATTAATATTCATAGCATTGACCGCCACTAGTGGTCCTACTAAAAGAACATCTTTAATGGAAGGGACATTTGGGTAGTGTTCAGTCTTTCGGTCATATTTGTCACAAATTGTTTTAACAGGGTCAATAGATTGAATTTTATTTATCTTCCTATGATCAATCTCCCTGCCCTTCTTAGTGATTGCAACATATTTCTCACTAAGGTTTTCATTGTCCCTATATGTTTGAATTCCATAATATTTGTGTGGCTTTACATAGTAATGTGATGTTCCTCATGATTAGTTTTGTTCATCTAGACCTTCTAGATACACATAAGCATCATTTGGGACTTTGTTCTTGAATGTTATATCACACATCATGTCAATTAATGGTTTTTTTCATGGACCCAACACTTCATTTAAAATTGTAACTTGTTCAGGGATTGAAAATCCATGGTGAGGTTCTATGTTGAGTGTGCCTTTGGAGCTTTCCTATGTTTCATAAAATGACTCTCCTTCATTTTGAAAAAAGTTTTGGATTCTATTTTTATGTTCAATTGTTATGTGATGGGGGAAGTATTTTTTCCATAATTATCCTTGAAATTGGTCCTAGGAGTAGACTTATGTAGGTCACATATTGTTTAACCAATTATTTTCTCTATCCTTATGTGGGAAAATAAAGTTCATCATCATAGCTGACTCAAGTTGATGTGGGGGGAACATGGTTTCAACAATGTTGTTGAAATCTTTGACATGAAGGTATGACATTTCTGAATCCATCCAATAAAGGTTTGGAAGCTGGTTTAGGGCATGAGGTAGGAAACCACATTTGTCTTCTAATAGGGATGACAAACTAATGAAAGAGATTCATTGGACTAGGAATGTGTGAGGTAGTCATTCATGGTTTGATTGACTGCATTTCCCAAGTTTGGGGCATCCTCATTTGGGTTTTCATATTCGTTCCCTCCTGGGTTTTTTATGGTATTTATGTGAAAACACTCCATTGAAATTAGATCAATTTGGGAATATGGAGTTTTTGGAATATTTTGATCTATTTGGAAGATACCACTAGGTGTACTTGAATCCCCATACCCATGAAATTCTACTCTATCTAATCTGTTCGAGTTATCACGTGTGTAGGTAGACATGCACCAAAAGAAAAATATAAGCAGAGGAAAAGGTAAGAGAATTTGGGATGAGATAAGTGAAATAGGGTATAATAGAATGGGTGTTGAGATGACTTTCTTGTTTCCTCTTGTAATGGTGAAAAAAATTAGATCTAGCCCAAATTTACCCATGATTACAGGGTTATGTGGTTGCTTGTAGTTTAGATTTAGTTTCCAATTTTTAGAGACCTAAGAAGTAACCATGAAACATGTACATTCTATGGATTGTTTTTGTTTATGAAGTTTCCAACGTGGCTTGATTTTAAATGTGTTTATGTGAACTCTAACAAGATTAAACGAATTGAATTTAAAATAATGAGTTGATCATAAGTTATAACTGGGAGTCGATTGGATTCATTCCTTTTTCATCATTTTAAATTCCTTATATTTGGGATTGGTTTATTTAAAAAGATCGAACATAATCATCACTTACTGATTTAATACCTACACACTATAATACAAATATCCTTTACACATATAAGATCATGGTTCTGAACAGTCCAAGGTAACGGTTTGTATTATCACTTGAAGTGTGTGGCATTAAATTCAACAAAGATGAAGGAGTTTAAAGATCGTCAAATTAAATTTTGAATTAAAAAAAGTGATTAGACTTTAATATAATGAGAAATAACAACAAATACAACCCCTTGGTACTCAATTTTATCATCCCATAAGTGGGTTATCCCTCCATTTATGCTTTGGTTTCCATGGAAGCGAGAAGTAGACTCCTGAGAGAGGAATTGAAGAAGTAAAAAAAAACGAAATAATGATCACCCCAATATTGGGTTATAATTTTACATGGCTTTTTGTGTGTAAATTCACACCTTGATCCAATGGTATAAACATGTTATGAATCAGAATACAATTAGAGGAGAAGAATAAATTTTATTATGAAACTAAGTTGAATTGAACTACATAAATGAGAAATACAAGCTCATGGCAATGAAATCACAACATAACATTAACATTAATCAATCCTCCAATGATGATTTACTCCTTAACTACCACATCCATTTATAGTCATTTAATGAGTCCTAGGTGTAGATCCTAAAATTAAAATAATCTCACTTGAGTATTGTAGGCATAGGGTGGTGTAATGTAAGGGAGAGTGGACTTTTATATTCATGACCTAAAGTGGAAAGCAACTTGCATCCACTGTAGAGAGGTGTCAAAATGACCTACTATATGGCCTAATTAGTTTCAGCCATAGAAGAAGAAACTGGAGCACCATATATCTTATAACCCCCTATTAATTTGTATCCCCAATAGAATTATGGTTTTCTAGATATGATCGACATGGTGGTATGTTTTTCTGGGCTATTGAATCTGGCCCAGAATTTTATATCCAACCTGGGCCACTTGGAACAACATTAAAACATCCGAGTTTGATCATTTTACTTTTGGATGAAAATTTTCTGATTATGTCTTCTATATTTAGATAATTGTTTACAATAACTAGTCTTGGTTCATGGCAGATACATTCTCTTTTTTGGGATCATATCCAGTTTAACTTGCCAAGAATGTGTTATCATGAAAGCCCATTCTGGTGGACTTCCAAGGTGAATCTTCAATTACTCCAAAATAATTAATTGTTCCTTATATAGTGGGAGTCCATAAAATAAAATATAAAAATATAATTAAGGCCATTTGTATTTTAGGATGTGTTCAAATATGTATCATGTAATATTTCAATTTAATAAATAATTACAATCATAATGTGAAATAATGTTCAAATTGTAAAATTCACTAAAAATTGTGTTTAGTTATAATTAATCTCTTTAATATTATAAATATTAACAATGAAAATTATCCTATTTTAGTGGTTAATTATGTTCTAATACTGAATTAAAATTCACAGTGTACTCCATCTCAGTGTTGTATTGGGATACAAATCAATAAAATATTATCAATTAATGAATAGTTTCATTGAGACTTAATAAAATGAATGAATATTTTTTTTGTAAACAAAAACAATAACATTAATTACATCAAATCATTGGTTTTGTAATAAATTTAACTAGTATGTCAAGAAATAAAATCCCAAAATTAAAGGAACATTAGATCTAATGTTCATATTTTCCACTTATACCAATATTATTAATTTTATATGAATATCATTCCATGGTCATATAATAAAATTAATAAATTTAATAATATATCAGTCAAAACAAAACCTAAATACAATTCTTAAATGAATCCTCAACAATGCAATCAAAATAATATAAAAAAAACTATATATATCAATTATAAATAATATTGAAATAATGGAAGAAGCCATACATCATATATAATGTATTTAGATAGTGAGTACATTAATATAAAGAATACAACCCCATATATGATGATGATGTGTAACATTACTTGTTCTAAGATGATCGTCACTCGATAGGCACTACAATCCTCCTTATAATATATTCTCTAATGATACAATAGGATTAGCATTGGGTTGACATCCTCTTATATAATATTTGGAGTCCCCTATAAAATCAAAGTTGAGTTACTGGGAAAATACCCTCCCTACCAAGTGAATACAAACAAAATTAAAATGTATTATAATTAAATACATGTCAATCTGACGAATAGTGTGGCTAGTATTACTACATTTTTTTCCTTAGTTTGAAAATTTAATTTTAATTAATAGTTGATTTCATATACTAAAAAAATATTAAATGATTATATTGGTGATATATATTAATTTAAATATAAAAAATTCATTTCTATGTTTATAAATTATCCACATTTCATTCCAACCCACATTGTGAATGGTATGACCAAAATTGCAAAAAATCCTTAAAATAGATAAAAAAACTTGGGGGTATTGAATTAATTTTTAATATGTTTTATTTATATACTATGATATCCTTTTAATTTCAGTATGGTGGATTTTCGTTTATTTATTTCGATTGATGAATTATTATATCATATATGTGTTTTGTATATTTTCTATAGTACTATGAAAATTAGAATTATTTTGTTATATGTATTTTTTAATATCATCGAGAAGATGGTGGAGGGTTTGATAACTGGAAATTTGATTCAACCCCATTGGAAGTGGGTCTCAAAGTCATAGGAATACATGGCTACCCAATCTCCTTTAAGTTTTATTATTTTTTACCTTTTTGAAATTATAATTGTTTGAAATAAATTATACATATATATGTAATTTTAATGTAATTAAATTCTTATAATAAAATTTATATTTAATTTTAATTTACATTAATTTATTTTTATGTTAATTTATTTTCATTTTTTTTGTTTCATTCATTTGTATTCTAGAGTGTGTTGTTCACTCAACAACTCACTGTTGTAGCTGAATGAATTTCCTTTGATCAAAAATAAATGTAGAAGAGAAAAAATAGATATTATAATAAATTATTTAAAACATCTAAATTTTTCTAACCTTAATGAGTCCTGGAAAAATAATAATTTTTTAGTGCCAATAAAGGAAATATCATTTGATGATAAAAGATGATTCTGTAATGATTGATATTGAAACACCAATAAAAATTATTAACATGATTATGTATGAAAAATATAATATTAATATAATACATAAGGAATTGTTTATAAAATTTAGAATAAATATAATATAATATATAATAATATTTTTTTTATGTTTAGCTTCACTGCTTGTGGTGGCACGAAATTGTCATGGAAAGATTATAATTTCATGTATGCTCTTATTAATTGATATTTATTTAGAAGTAAATTAATTATTAAAATATAATATTTTATAGTAAAGTTTTGTACATTATAGGGGGAAAAAGAAAATTGGGTCCCATATAGACACTTTTTCAGCCCATTTAAATGTTTTCTTTATAATTTTCCTTTCCCATATTATCAAACATTTAATTAATCAATCAATAATTATTATTTCAGTATTATTATTATTTCCTTTGGTTTTTTATTTAATATATAATAATAATATATTCCCAACTATTGGTGATGGGGTTGTATGTGTTTCTGGGTAAGAGGCAAGCCATGGGGTCATGTCCCTAGACCTACTAGTTTACTAAAATTTTATTCTCTGTGTTATGTTACAATGTGGTGGATGTAATCCAATAATTAGTATATAAAAATAATATATACATACTAATGGTGGGGACAAGATAAGGAACCCTCCTCACCTCTCTTAAAAAAGATACAGTTATATATATATATATATATATATATATTTGTGTTTCTAAAATATTTAAATTTTTAGAAAATGGTTTCATAATGTGAAATTCTTTTGAAACCCAACATTGGAATGTGGGTTGGAGTGGGCTGTTCTTTATAAGGGGAAAATAAATATTCATTAAATTAAATGATAATGTGGTGATTAAATATAAAATGTGACATGGTAAACTACCTAATTTTTGAGATTTCACAAAAAATAACATATTGCAGATCATTAGTAGTACACTATTCACCTTGAATGACAAGTATGTTCTTGAAGATGTTTTTATTTTTCTCAAATGATTTTTTATATATTGGATCATAACAAGGCATGAATGATTGTGTTTGGCGGTTCAAACTAGTTCATTGGACATGATTAATTTAGATGTTTGATTAGATGAAAAATCATAAAATTGATATGTTGCTTCCATGGTGTGTGGGATTTGACCACATATTCAATTGGATGTGATCATATGGATGGGATTTATCCATATATCATATACCTCATTAGAGTTTTTTATACCCACTTATATGGGAAAGGATACGATATTTGAAGGGGTAGTCCAATTATTATACAATGTAGTCTATAAGGACAAAATAAATTTTCAATTATATCAATTAACATTAATCCAATCCCTCTATATGATATATATTTATCTCAAGTCATATATGATCTTAAAATGGTCTTTTTTGGTTCCCAACAAAAAAATCACTTTGATCACACTATTGAATTTGAATCCACATCAAGGGATTCTATCACCTATGTATATGTGTAGGGAATTGATCTCAAAATTCATCCTAAAGTGAACTCTTTTTCAACCCATTAAACTAATAATTTTATGGTGGTGGATCTAGTCTTAAAATGGGTGACAACATAACATGCATCGGGGGGGGGGGGGCTTCATCAACTACCATCCATGAATGTTTTATACCATTTTCAACCAATATTCTCATAAATATTAATATTAAATTCTTGTAAACATATATATGGTTATTCTCAACAACATGGTGAAGGAAAATAAATTAAATGGGAATAATTATAAGAAGTGAAAAATAAATCACAAAAGATGAAATGAGATTGAAATTAATAGTAATAAATTCTATTTCCCTAAAAAATGGAGGTAGTGAATCAATCATAGAGGAATTTTGTAGAGTGTATTGTATTCTAAAAAACCAAAAACAAAACATGATTTATAATGATGATTCTATTATTGTCACGTTCGTCATTTATAATCCCCCACTTCATGGAATAATGTTAAAAATTTTATGAAACATAACATGGCATATATTACCATCAATGTGTTACCCAACTTCAATGGAGTATAGAAAAATAATATAAAAAATATGAATATATATATGAATACTAGGATTATATATGAAAGATCTTAATATAGGTTGGATTGTGACCATCCACATATTTTAATGGAAATGAACTTCCAAACCATCCAACAAATAGAAAGGTATAATTAAATTAGATGAAAGGGGAATTATACATCCAAGAAAATCCAATAAAATTTAAATGATATTTATATCTCCATAAGAAGAAATATGGAAATGAAAATACACATAAATATAACATTGTATCCATGATACTAAAACATAGTGTGTTTGAGTTTAACAAATATTGGAGGAAAGAATTTGGAAATAAACTACACATGTTATATGGCAATTTTTTTCAAGGGGGTGTAATCAATTGATGAAGGGAAATGTTTCTATGTGATAAACTCTTTATTCATAAATATAAAATGTTAAGAAATGGTTGATATTGAGTTTTCATTAGTAATGATCCACACTTTGAAAAATGATTTTTATGTGCTTGAATTTAGTAGGAACATAGTTTTTGGGACCTTGTTGAACAATCCTATGTTCAATAATATGTTTTAGGTCAATAAAATTGTTCTATCAAGGTGTTGGATATTTCATAAAAATGATCTCTTGGTTAATGGATTATTCTAATTAAAATAAATTCTGTTTATGCTTTCATTATAGAGTTTTCTCTTATGGTATAATATTTTAGGTCCCATAAATTATAAGAAAAGTCATGACATGTAAAACAATTAATTATTACTTTGTTTGAATAAAAATTTTCATAATTTTATAACATTCATGATTACTAAAATTATTACAAAACCATTTCAATATTTATATATATAATTTAATTAATAATAGTTATATGTGGTGGTGTATGTGATTTATATTCTACACCCAGCATAGGTAATAAAAATTAATTTTTATCTTCAATTTATAATTCCTAAATGTTTTTTTTTTCATTTACATCCTTTAAAAGCCAAATATGACGTTAATTATGTGTTTTGTTTCTATAAAATGAGTTTAAAATACTATTCTCACAAGTAATTAAATTCCTCATATTTTAAAGGTGAGTAAATATTATAGTGCATCCTTTTTTGAATCTCTATAGATCATACATGATGTGTAAAATCTATATACACCACAAAAATATAGCTGAGTGAAATAATATAACATTAATGTAAATCATTTTTGAAATGATTAATATATTAGGTCTCTCAATAATATATTTGGGGAAATGAATTTTTAAATGCAAGGGACAACCAAAATATAGTTCCCATAAAGGGAAAAATATGATTCTATAAAAATTATTATAACAATGGAAACCAAATTTATAATGGCTAAATCATATTAGTTGTTAGTATATTGTAATAGTACCTAGACCTAAAATGGAAACATTCGGTAAAATGTGATTTTTTATCATATTTCATAGATATGTGTAGAATTAAAAATCATATAGGGTCATGGTTATAGAATCAATTGATCTATAAACATTTAGTTATTTCATCACTAGATAATATATTTCATGAACCTATGTTTACCTCCTGATCTAAAAAGTCAATGATGAAGAATTATCCATAAAATGGGTATATCAATAATATATATTCATGAAGTTTCACAAAATATAATAACCACAAATACTAAATTCATATTCACCTAAATTTTATATGTACTGATTGGATGAAACTAATGTTTGTATTATTTTACAAACTTTGTATTTTGTTAATATAAAGTCTAATATAAAATAATTTATGGAATTTATTTCATCTTCTTATTTATATCATTGGAGAGAATAAATAAATGATGGAATGAAATATATAACTTGGAATTGTACATATATGTTAGTTGACCTTCCACAAGGTTTTCTAATATTAGGTTTCAAGTGGGTATTTATAAAAAATGAGAAGTCTACTATATAGTAAAAATATACTCTGGTTTTGATAAATAAGTGGTTTACTAAAAAGGATATAATTTATTTTTTTTATACATACTATAGTGTGCATAGAACTACATGAATTTGAATTATTCTTGATTTAGCAACTATAAATATTTTACAAATTTAAATAATGAATGTTAAACAAAATTCATAACTAGTTATTTAGATGATGAAATATATATATGGATAAAATTGAAGGACTCATAGAACCAAGAAGTGAAAATAAAGTTTGATTATTTTGGTTTAAAAAAATATAAAATAATTCCATGATAAATTTAATGATATAATTTTATCAATATTATTTTTACTTATCCCAGATCATTAAGGTGTTTATTTTAGGTTACATTTTAAACATGGTAGGATTATGTTTTTAATTATTGATAAAAGTTTCTTATTTGGAATTTTTATGAATGATATAAATAATTCATATTATATTCCATCATGAAAATTTGATATGAAGGACGAGCGAGAAGAAAAATTTATGTTTGAATCAAAATTAATACAAATAATAATTTTATTTTTCATTATCAATATAATTATAATGAATATTTTTCAAATAGGTATACAAAATTTTACTTTTCTATAGTTTCTAATCCATATTCTCTTGGGAGTATGATTCTACAAAATCATAGTAGGGTTATTGGCCAACTATAATATTAAGGGGTGATAGAGTGTCCTATGTATGTCACGACATGAATAATCCCTGATATTTTATATGCTATTTAAAATTTGATTGGTAATATAATTAGTTCGATTATTTCATAATGTGATGTGGTTAAAATTTTAATCAAATGTATTAACATTACTATAGGATATTGTATATGTTATAGTAAAAATGGAATCAATTTAGAATACCTTTTATTTAAGTTGGATTACTAATCTATAGATGTACACATCTATGAATTATTTTTTTATACTTTTTGGTGGGGTAATGTATTATGGATATAATAAAAAACAGTTATAACATACACGAAAATAGAATCTGGGATTGTGGTTTTAATATCTAAAAGAAAAGAAGTGGTATGGATTGGATCTCTTTTATTAGATCAATCATTATGGTCCATGTCAATGTAATTGGATTCTATAAATTGTGATACTAAATCAAACTATTTAAGGAATATAACAATATTTATAATGGATAATTGAGACATAATGGTCTTATACTTATTTATGTGAGGTGTCATCTTCATGATGGTATCATAACTTTGGAATTTATTATATTGCTATATAATTTTAAAGATCATCTATCAAAGGTACATTCATTGGATGTGGTGTGAAAACATCCATAAAGATGGGTTTTGATAAATTTTTTAATATTCACCAATGATGGGACCTCTGCTTAAGTTGTGATAACTTTACATGTTTTAATTCTATGGAGGAAACACTATAATATGTGTGGTGGAAACAAAAAATGAATATAAAATAAAAATTAAATGATGTTTAATTCTTGTGAGAAAATATTGGTGAGTTTAATATTCCAAATGAAATAACAGAACAAAACACGTTTTTAATATTTGTAACACATTTTGGTGTACATATATTAATGTGGGGGGGGGGGGGGGGGGTTCTCTAGAGAGATTATGACATTGGCTCTAAAACGTTCATAAAAGGATAAGAGAGATATTGAAATATTGATTTCATGGAGTATTTATGTAACAAAGTAATTTTAGTAGACTTATATATAATGAATATGCATGATGATAAGAGTTTTATGACCAAAGAAGTGTTCAGCTATTTCTCTATTTATATTTGAGTTGTATGTGTTATATAAAGGATAAAATTGAGAGATAAGATAATTTGTGGAATTTATATCCAATATAATGATTCATCTTAAAAAAAATTAATATATTAAAAATACTAGGGATTGTAAAATTTTGGTTTTTTAAGAAAACAAATAATTTGATTAAAATTTGTTTTAAAAAATCAGAAGAATTTTGGAATCTCACAATTAATGTGGGAGAGAGTGGGGTAAAATTTATAAATAAAAACATAGTTATCATTTTTTAAAATGATAAATTGAGGGGGGAATGTTGTTTGGGATATTTCACTGCACCATTGGAACATATGTGTAGTTCTTTGATAGAACAATTTACACATTGCATGATGTGTCAATATGAGGTTCTTAGAGTTTCCATTAATTTATATAAGATATCTGTAATTTATATTGGTGTGGGACCAGAGTTGAATGTATATTCCTAGTGGGACATCCACGTATACTAAATAGGAATGATCTAGACCATTGGCCAATTCTGACATTATATAATAGACACTTCAGTTCACTAGTGGGTGCGATATGAGCAGTGTATTTGATCATGTGTAACCTAATAGATTGGACTAATCTAAAGAAGATATGTCTTTACCGAGTAGGTTCACACACATTTTCAAGAGGTAGGATTCCTTATCTAATGGAGTACTTCGATGATAATAAAATTAATTAACTGTTGTGGGGAAAATAATTCAATTTAAATAATTTCATTGAACTCAAATCCCTCAATGATGTTGTGATCTAACTCATGTATTTTACAGGATTAAAATAACATTATCGGTGTGCCACTATTAATTACTTTCATTACACTCTTATTATAAAGTCATCTTCAAGGTTTACTCCCCAATAAATAAAATCATATCATATCATTCAACTATTTTATCCTATAAAATTGATCTCTTGAAACCCATTGAATTGTCCATTTGGTGGGGGTGAATTTATACTTAAATAGAGAGACAGCATAACATGATTCAGCAGGATTCATCTACTAAAATTCAATAAAACTATATATCATTATCCACTAATACCACTAATATATATAATCTTATTATTATTTTAAACAATATTTAAGTAAACAAAATAACTTAATTTAAAGCATCCGAACAACTACTACATATTTGGGAATTATCGATGATTGAAATAGCCTACATTTCGGAAAAATGTGTAGATGATGAAATGTCCCTTAAAATCTTAGAGCTTTCATCAATGCGGAAAATAGTTTAGATAAAATTGCTTTTTTGCAGCACTAAAAACCCAATGTTAAATGGATTCCTTAATCTATTATAATATAACACTGATAAAGTGAACTATTATACTCTTTTCTATTAGAGACAATAATAGCCAAGATACAGTAGTGTACTATTAAAGTTACATGACACCACATAAACCAACGGGAAATTTAATTTCAATTAAATTTATAGAATAATAAATGAAAAAAGCTAAAATAAAGTGATTAAAAATTATTCAAACAATGGAATGTAAATTTACATTGGTATATAAAATTTATTAAAAACAACAATAAACTAAAATACATTAAATTTAAGTTTTTTACTAGACCTCATCCCTCTCTCAAAAGTGATGAATCATGATATCAGTTTGGAAAAACATGTGTACATGTAAAAAAAATTCTTATGTGAATTACAAAATAAATAATTAAATTAAAAATTATTATGAAACAATACATTAAAATGCCACTTTTAAATTGAAACCATACACTTTGAGTCATACTAGAACTACATGTTCCAGATTAATATAATGTTGATTTAGGCATGTAAAAAATTATTTATATTTTATTTTCCAAATGTATCAAGACAATATGATCGAATTTTATTAGTTTTAAGTATTTGACATTATTTTCAACTAAAACAAAATTGTTAAATAAATACATGTTCTATGATTCATATCAACCACACCATGTGTCAAATTGATGTAAAACATGTTCCTAGGAAAAAACAAGATATATGGATCAATATCATAAAAAATCATAATAATATGAGTGGGTTTTCTAGGATTTTATTGAGTGATACATGTTTTTATCTAAAATGTATCATTACTAAAAAAACAAATACTACGAGTCATATCGGCCACACTATGTATCAGAATAAATTTAGGCTAATTTCAACACATCAAAAATGAATAATAGATTGTTTTCCAAATGTATTAGGACAATATAAGGTTTCCTTATTATTTTTTAGTGAGGGAGACATATTTATTCCAAAATTATAATTTTTAAAATCAATACAAATAAGTTTAGTCGTACTAGTCGCACCATGTATCAAATTGTGGTGTGGGTGGTTCTGACACTATAAATATGACATATGAACCATTTTATAAAACTATCAAAATAACATGAATGTTTTTGATAAATTTTGAGTATTTCAGGATTATCTTGAACAAAAATGTCAATTATCAATAAAATCACACACTAGGAGTCATACTGTTCACATCATGTGTAAAACTAATGTCTGGTTGATAACAACACATAAAAAGCATTGTCTATATAAATATTTCATAAAGTATCATGGAAGAATTAGTTCTTTTTAATCGGATTGAGTATATGATGTGGGTTCTAAATTAAATCTTAAATTTTAAATAAAAATATGAACATTGAATCTTATTTGAAACACTATTTATCATATTGATGTTTGGATGATTTCAAAACCTAAATAATGATTTGTATATCATTGGCCTAAAATATCAATATGATCCAAGTGTGTTTTCATAATTTTCCTAGTGTGTAATGTTTTGAACTAAAATATAATTTGAAATATAAAACATTGAATTTGAGTTGTGAAGGTCACACTATGCATCAGAATGATATGTGACTGATTACAAAATGTTCCTAATGAATTATGGATATTTTTCCAAGAATATAAATGCTATATGAGAGTTTGTTTTCTCAATTTTAACTAAGTGATGCATTTTTTAAACTAAAATTTTACTTTTAAATGGAAGAAATGCATTTCCAATGATACCAGTCACACAATGCATAAAATTGTGGTGATAATGATTCTGATATGTCACAAATAAATTTGATTAATTTTTCCGAAGTAAAAAATAACCGGGAATGTGTTTTCTTTATTTTCACTAATTAACACATCATTGGAATAAAATGACAATTTAAAATAAAAACACATATATTGAGTTATACTTTATGGACATTGTATCATATTGACGTGTCTTCGATTCCTAGAAGTGAAAAATTAAATATAGATAAATATCCTAATGTTTCATGAAAATCCCAGTGATTTTTTTGGGTTTGAGTATGTAATACCTATTTTGAACTCAAATATCCATTTTAAACATAAAATAAACACTTTCTGTCATGCCAAAAACACCCCTAATTGGATATAAATGAGACTAATTCATACATTCCAGAAATTAAATATGGATCGTTTTAAAAAAATTATAAACATAACATGAGCTTGTTTAATTTTTTTTTCAGTGAGTGACATATGTATTTTAGAAAATATAATTTTCAATTGAAAACACATTATTTTTGTCATATCAGTTTCATTGTGTGTCAAATTTATACGTGGATGATTCCTACACATAAAATTGATTCATAAAACATTTTACAAATAATCATGAAAATATCTTTTTCCTCTCTATTTTCATTTAGTGAAACATGTTTTTAACTAAAATATCAATTCTAAATTGAAAACAAAATTTTTGAGTCATACTAGTCACATCATATATCAGATATTGTTGCGGATAATTCATACATGTCACAAATGACATATATATAATTGTAATGAAATATAAATAAAAATTAAATCTATTTTATTGGTTTTCATTTTTCAACACATATTTTGAAATACAATGTTTCTTTTAACTAACATCCCACATATTGAGTCTTGTCGGCCACATCAGGTGTCATATTGATGTGAGTTTAATTACTACAGGACAAAAATTACATATGGACATTTTTCATTTAGTATAAAGATAATATGAGTTAATTATCATAGTTTTGAGTATGTTAAACATGTGTGGACCTAAAATTTTATTTTTATACTGAAAAAAATAATTTGATTCATAACAGCCACACCATGTGTCAGATTGACACGTTGTAGAATCATAAACATCCAAAATCACATATTGATTAATGTAAAAATTATAATGACAATTTTAGTTCATTTTTTCTTTTTTTATCTATTGAAATGTTTTTTTAACCAAAATTTAATTTTTAAACTAAAAACATGAACATTATTTCATACTGTTCATTATTTTTGTTAGACGAATGTGTAGTTATTTCCTACCCATCACAAATTAATTTTTACATCACTTTCCTAATGAATAAAAACCATAAAAGTGATTTTTATTATGTATCACTTTGTGGAAAATGTTTTAAACTAAATTGAAATTTTTAAAATAAAAACAAAAATTTCGAGTCATACTGATCACACAATGAATTGGATTGAGGTGTGAATTATTCCTACACTTTACAAAGGAATTATGGATCATTTTCCAAAATTATGAAAATAATATGATCATTTTGACAATGTTTTGAGTATTTCAATATTTATTTGAACTAATATATAATTTTTAAATAAAAAAACACATTTTGAATGTTACATGTCTTTTGATCTAAAATGTTTATTTTAAATAAAAATTACTACATTTATTCATATCTAACACATAGTGTGATGGATTAATTTATATATGATTTATATTCATAAAAAATGATTTATTAGTTATTTTTCAAAAATATCATGACAAAATGGGCATGTTTTTTCGGCTTTTAGTGAGTTTCTTGTTTTAAAATAAACTATCATTTAAAACTAAAAGCATATACTTTGAGTTATACTAGTCACATTATTTTTTTGATTGAAATTTTATTTACTCCTATACATAAAAAATAACATATGGATAATTTAATTACTATATAGAGATCGTAAATGTACATAATATTATTTTTCAATGTCAGACATTTTTAATTTAAATTCCTCATTTTAACAAAAAACAGATATTCTGAGCATACCTCTCTCAACATGTATTTGATTGAGGTATGTACCATTCATAAATGTAACAATAAACTTATTGTTTTTCATTTTTATGTCTCAAATCAATATGAATGTGTTTTCTTAGATTTGATTATGTCACATTCCCTTATGAGTAAAATGACAAATTTAATTAAAACTGAGATATTGATTATTGTTTTCCACACCAAGTATTATACTAAACTGTGTTTGATTTATATATATCAAAAATTACATGTGTATAATTTTACTAAATTATTAATAAAATAAGCAAAAAATTTATATTTTTTAGTAAATGATGTTTATTTTGAACAAAAATTTCAATTTTAAATAAAAACACACACATTGAGTCATAAAATGAACACCATTTGATGGATTGATGTGAAAATAATTATTTGAAGTAAAAAATGTATTATGGATCCCATCCAGAAATATTATATATAATATATATTTTTTATGTATTTCATTGGGGGATGCATGTTGTAAAATAAA
This sequence comes from Viscum album, assembly GCA_963277665.1. Lineage (NCBI taxonomy): Eukaryota > Viridiplantae > Streptophyta > Magnoliopsida > Santalales > Viscaceae > Viscum > Viscum album. The sequence continues at coordinate 38,164,604 of OY728131.1, forward strand.
AAGAAATTTTAAACAGAAAATAGAATCTTTGAGTCTTTTTTAAATTAAAAACACACATTACTAAATGAATAAATCAAACAGATAACAGATAGATTTCTAAAGAGAAAATATACTACATGATGTTCATCAATATTCTCAAGTAATTTTATCTAGAATATTTTTATCAAAGCCTTATGTGATCTTTATATTTCTCAAAATGGTTATAGAATAAAATAGCCAATAAAGTAATTTCATTATGAACTCTTAAAATAGTAACAAAATAAATCATAGATAAAAACTATAGGGATATTAAATAGGAAATTTTAGATGAAATGATGATAATAAGAACTCAATAATTTGTTAAAAGTCACCTTTTTTCTTCTCTTCATTCATTTTGACACCACGTACTTTCACGACCCGTCCCCAATGGCCCGGGCTGTGACTATCCCAAGCCCACCTACTATAGGCCAGGGGATGGTGACTAGAACCAAAGGCGTAATTCCCTAAAACTGGGAAGGAATTTCCATTATTACCTATAAACACACAGAGAAGTTACGAACACGAGTAAACTGAAAAACCAACAGGTGGGTGAAGTAAGTAAAAGGGGAAAAAATAAAGCCCATAGGGAATGTACATGGAACTGAAATAACAAGTAAAACTGTGGAAATAGCAAAAAAAGCCACTATGTCATCCTCCGAGGTTCCTTCCAAAAGGGTAGGTACATATCGCCTCTTCAACATTCCATGTCCACCTGTCTCCTCCCAGTACCGACACGTCGTATGGTCCACCTCTGGGTACCGTCTAGTTTTGGTTCTCTCTATCTCGTTCAGTGCTGTTAGTCATCTACATACAACACAATGAGGTGCGGGCATAGCCCATGAAGGGGTGAGTATAACGATACTCATTAGGAACCCCGAGACCCTCATGGCCTCACAAAATCAAACAAGGATAAACCACTATGAATGAAATCATCGGATAACCGCACATAGGTATATTCCCATACATTTACCTATGTTATAAAGTAATTCATCTCAATCATGAGGTAAACACAAAAGTTATTGACTCAGCTCAACTAGGATTTTTGTTCACATTATCGAAACCAAAGATGCTGGAGAACACCTGCTCAATCGAGTATTGTGGGTATTCCTTGACACCAAGGTGCTTCCCAATAACCTTGAACTACTGAGGTACTGCTTCTGTCGAGTATCTTGGGTCTGCGATGTCATACAGAGGCGCTCCCCACCATGGGGTTTCCGTGTTACCAAGGCGCTCCCCTAATAGCTTGTAGATGCACCTCTTCTGTCAGGTATTGCGGGTCTTTCGCCACAACCAGGCGCTCCTCCGTCGTGGGTCTTCTACGACACCAAGGAGCTTCCCACTGGGCTAGTAGAGTCACTCAGAGTCAAATCCGTCAGATGTTGTTAGGTCTCATCCAGCTACTAGGTCTCCACACTCTGCTCTCTCTTCACCGTAAGGATCCCATCCACGAGCTACTGTTTGAAACTCTAACTGTCACGAAGTCCCACAATGATGTATCTCAAAGGTATTCCTCAACATAGTGGTCTCAATGAAACAGATGATGCATCAATCAGACAACTATTTTGTGAGTTATAATCCCTTTAGTCCTGGGGCCTGATTGGATTAATGCACGATCCAACATGTTCGCAACTCAACTATACCCCAATCTCTAGTGGGGTATACTCAAAGAGACCGTCATGATCCATGATTACCGTGCCACTGAAGGTTAGTCAAACAGACTTCTAGTGCCAACGATACGACCAAATGAAAGTAAAGTGTTGGTAGTGGGCCCAGGTCCGATCCAACCGGGTCGGACCTACCCGACCCGACATAGTTTGGACGACCCAGTTCGGGTCGACCCGTCCTGATCCGTTGGGTCGAGCCTGGCCCGTTGGGCGGGCTGGACCATTTGGTTCGGCTTAGCCCTCTCGGCCCAGCCCAGCAGGCCGCGAGGGCGGTTTGGCCTGGAGGGGGGCCCTGTAGGCGGCTCGTCACGGTGGCGACGAGTCGGTTCGGCAAGGATCTCCATGAGGACTTGCGGCTCGGGTGGCTCGGGCAGCTCGTCCTGTGAGGTCGGGGCTGGTTTGGCCAGCGCCACGAGGGGTGAGGCTCGAGCGGGTTTGTAACACCAGATATTTTTTATGAGAAATATTTTTTTTATCTTATATAAATCATCAAAGGAATCTTTAACTACACACAACACTAGCTTGGATTTCTTTACACGCAATCACATCCTTCCTCGATAGCTTGTGTAGTACGCAATACCGAGTTTCACTAAACAATGATATGCGATTAAAATATTATTAAAACTAGTCGTTATGAATAGTAATACACACTTTTGGATATTTTGTAATTTTTTTTTCAAAATTGACTTCATTTTTGGATTCAGAATATCGAAATTATCCTACGGTGAAATTTTGGTATTTTTCTGAAAATTTCAATTTTTTATAAATAGTGAAAACACTGGGTTACTATTTGAAAACCAACTTTTTATTTAAATAAGTATTTATTTTATTTATATTTATTTTAGGTCGAAATTGATACATAAAACCTATATATGTTCAATGCAATTCATTGGAGAAATTTTATAATAATTTTAGATATATAAAAATTTTATTGAACTTTTCACTGTCTTTTACCCACCTCCTAGGAGAATTTGCAAATTTACATAAAACTTAATTTTACCACTTCTGTGAGTGGAATATCAAAAATCCGAGATACACAATTAATATCAAGGACTAAATTTTTTTTCAATGAGATGAAAATAATTTTTGGTGAATAGTAAATTTGTAAATATTTTTACTACTGTTGAAAGTAAATAGGGTAATTAAGGATAAAAATGTAATTATTATTACAATAACACATGTCATAATTCTATTGGATAAGTGTAATTCATCAAAAAAAAAAACCTTAGGAATAAAATATGACAATTTAGGCCCACTTGGATTAGATTAGGACATTTATTATTAATTTATTTAAAGAAGGGTTAAAATAGTTAAAATCAACGTTTAATAACTAAATAATTTTTAATATAGGTTTATACATAAGATAAATTCTACTATAAATATTCAGTAGAAATAGAAGAAGATTTCCTACATAATGGTAATTTATTTGTAATTTTTAGACATTAAATAATTTAATTTATTAATGACACAATGATGTTGGAGTAATTATCTTATTAATGTAATATTGACATAATTGATGTTATAAATACCCAAATAAATGTAATTTGAGACTTTTTATGAATTAAAATAATTTTCTAGGTTAATATGACATGTTATTATTTATTAAAATAACTTTTTTCGAAATAATATTTCTGTTAAGAGTTTCAAAAAAATCAATTACCAAATAGTGTCAAAATTGACATAAAATAGTTTTTAAAACAAATATTATATTATTAATTCTTATTTTATTCCTAAAAATCTGCGATTCGGCAAAATGAATTATATAAGGATATATATAATAATAATAAACAACTTGGGGTTTGTTTGGATTGTTATAGTAAGTTTATTAACCCTATAGTGTAAGAAAACAAGAAGACACAGTAAAAGTTAAATTATCTAACTTAAAGTTAAATCTAAATGATAAGGTTAAAATATAAACCTAAACATTTCTAAATTCTATTGGATTAGAGGATTTCGAGCCATCCCCACCTTATCTTTGAAATAAATCAATTTGGAGCTATTAAAAACCGAATATGACTTTATAATAAAATAATATTTTTAGTTTTTTCTAAGGTGCCCCTCTCCTCCCTTATAAAAGGACACCTCCTCCCTCTCTTCCTCACACCACTTTGAGCCTTAAAGCTCGGTCAACCCCTGCCAATTTCACCTCTCCACTTTCCTAGAAACATCTGAGAGGTCCTGTTCTTTTTCAAAGGCCATCTTTAGTTCCCTAAGAGGAGGTTAATAAGAGGCGCTTCAAAGAAGAGGTAATGTCTGTTACCGATTCTTTCAAATTTATTTATTCTTCTACTTCTTCTTCTTTATTTGTTTCATAATGAAGTAATAACATCAGTATCACTCAAATAATGATATGTTATTATAAGTATGAAACAACCCTATTTCACCATCTATCAATCCTATGGAAAACGAAATCACCGCGTGTGTGTACGTACGGAATACCGTCTCCACGCCGTGGTGTAATATATTTTCCCCCACCACCTTACTTGGATGGGTATAATGGTGTAAATAATAACTATATATGATTAATTTAAAGTGATATTGATTCTGAAATAGTATACATACAGTTCAATACAATTCCACGATCATGGGAACGATATCATCGCTCGTGCGTGCGTACGGCCTACCGTCTCCACGATGTGATGCGACTCGTTCTACATGATATTCATTGCATAATGATTATATAAATGGATTTAATGAATAAATATGATATATATAAAACTAATAACATTCTGGAAATGATGTATCTATTACGTAAAAGAAGAATAAGAATTTATTCGACAAAACATGCATAAGAGCAAAAAGCAATAAACAACCGAATAACAAGTTACAATGAAATATTAATAATAAGAAGCTAAGAATATGACCATATATGATATCATAACAATAATTATGATTTTGGAATAAGTCAATGAGATTATTTAAATCATTATATATGAGGTTCAGACACTTACGAAGCAAATCAGACCTAAGGTAAGGTAAAATATCCCAATCTCATTTTTATCCAAGATTGTTTATACTTAAGAATTTACTGGGGAATATTTATCTTCAAAATCCATGTTTCCAAAATATGGAATGTTATTTATATCCTCCTAAAAATTTTTAAATCCAAATTTTCCCTTCGGTGAGTTTTTAGTAAAAGATATGAAAGGAATATTTTGTCGTTTTTCGTACGTGGTAATTTTCGACTTTTCTGGCCAAAGTAGGAGAAGAATGTTTTTTTAACTTATACGGAATGAATGGATTCATAGAACATTATTTCCATGAAGCTTCTTTTACAAGTTTTCAAGATTATTTTTAATCAACATCATTTAGTTTAAAATTGTATGACATGTTAAGAAAGGAAAAATGTTTTTGAAGTAGAAAGGATATTTTCCTCAAGAATGAAGTTCAAGCGTTTTATCAAAATTATTTTCCATATAGGATAATATAGGGTTCTTTTTATATCCCTATTTTTACATTGATTTTATTATTTCATGATGGAATTATTTTTATGATGTCATTTTATCTTTTATGGATTATGTTATGATGGCACAATGATTAAGAATCCAATTTTTATTACATGGGTTATGCTATGATGTATGATTTATGATTTTGTGTCACACATAAGAATGGTTTCATTATGAGATGGGTGGTACCTATATCTCCCTCCAATTCATTGGGTAAATATTTATATCTCATTTGATATACATGGCTGGAACGGCAGGTTAAACCGGTTCAGTGAAACATGACTGAAACGAGGAGTGAACTCGGTTCAGAAATGGACTTTATCTGCAAAGATAGTCTTGTAAATGAGTCTTGACTAATAAGAAATACTTTTCTATGATTATGTGTGTATGAAAAAATATTTCATGTTTTATGTTATGATTATTGGGATTACATTTCACTACTATGGTTTATCCCATTTTATGAAATTATGATCTCTTTTGCAGGTAGTATTTCCAAAATGATATGTTATTACGAATATAATGTGATTGATATTTCTTTTGTTCACCCTTACTGAGAATTTTAGCTCACCCTTTTGTATGTTTTATTTTCCCCAGGTCAGTAAGAAGGATATTAAGTAAGATATTCCAAAAGGTACTCTAGATATGATTAAACAAAAGGGAGAAATTGTAGATGATTTATGAACCAGTTTTTTATGTTTCCCAATATCTAAAGACACTATACCTATACGGTCCTTTCATGGTTTTTTTATATGTTGTAATAAGTTTGATTCAATTATGAATTAATAACAATGTATGTAAATTATGGGTCATTATAGTTGGTATCAGAGAAAAGGTTATAGTTAACATTTGGAAACTAGGATGTGAAAGCCTTAATAAGAACCCTAATGATAAGTTGAAGCATAGAACATAATCTTAGTGTTTTAGAAATTTCCATGAATAACCTATGATAAGACCTTAAGTGTAAAATTTTATTCTTGATTATGTGGTTTTCCTATTATAATTAGTGTTTCTCACACTATTCTTCTTGGTTTTAGTCAATGGATGGAACCCGAAGGAACCATGTTAATGCGGAATGTGATGGGGAATTTAGTGATTGTCCCCCTGAGCAATCAAATTTTATGGGAGCTGGAATGAAAAATATTGTAGCCATGATCACACAACTTTCTCAAGATATTAATTATACATGAATTCCAAACGAGCAAAGGAAGGAGCAACATTCTGTTGAATCCTTCATGAGGTAGCATTCACCTTCATTCAGCGGGTCTACTGATCCATTAGCTGCTGAACAATGGATCAGTACCACTGAAAAGATATTTTCAGTTCTTCAATGTTCTGAACATGATAAAGTCATCTTAGAAGTGTATCGTTTGGAAAGATATGCTGATCAATGGTGGAATCTTATCAAGAATACGAGGCAAAGAGATAAAATTGAGTCCATGGAATGGGACGAGTTCAAGAACATATTTTTCAATATGTACTTCCCTCATATTATTTGAACAAAGATGGAGAAGGCGTTTCTTGAACTGAAGCAAAAGGATGATGAATATGTTGGTACCTATGAAGCAAATTTTACAATACTTGCAAGGTACGCTTCTGGTATTATTATCCAACCTGAGAGTAAGATCTATCGATTCTTTAGTGTCTTAAAACCATGTCTTCGAAGGGAGTTTGCTATAAGGGACTTCAATAGATACGAGGAAATTGTTCGATGTTCTCTCAAGGATGAGATGGAGATTGGAGTAACCCATCAATCATATGGGTTTGATAAAAGAGGAAAATGTAATTCAAAGGAAAATCTAAAGAGCACACTGAAAAGAAGATGAGTTTTCCCCTATGCTCAATGTGTGGAAAGAAACATGGAGGGAGTTGTCTTAAACGGACAAGTAAATGTTTCAAATATGGTAAGGAAGGTCATCGGGCATTTGAATTCCCAAATTATTGGAAGAATATGTCTAGTGATGTGAACAAAGAAAATGCTACACAAAGTGCACCTCCTACACTTGAATGTTACAAGTGCAAGGAAATGGGGCATTATGCTAATCAATGCCCTAATCCAAGGGTTGTTAATGATGATCGAAGTCAAAAAACTCTTAAGGCTAAAGACAAAGGAATTCACATGCAAATTCTATCAGTGATGTGGAGTACGATAACGAAGTAGTGAAAGCTACACTTACCATCCACTCTAAAATATCAAATGTTTTATTAGATTCTGGATCCACCCACTCTTTTATTTCAGAAGATTTTTCTAAGGGTATCGTTGTATTAACTCAAAAATTAGATGATGAGTTAGCTGTGACAACCCCTAATGGCACAACAGTCACATCAAAAGATTACAATTCTTCTCCGATTGAATTTTGTGGGAAAGTGCTTCCTAGAAATCATGTGATCCTTCTTATAGTGGAATTTGATGTGATTCATGGAATGGATTGGATTTCTTTATATGGAGCTCATATCAATTTACAAATAAGGGAAGTCACATTTCATATTCTAGATCAATCGATGATCGTCTATCGATGCAAGGATGAACATAACCTTCCAGTGGAAATTTCTTCCATCTTATGGGTGTTGATTCCACTAAATGAAGGTTATTTATCTCAAATGGTTGGTGAGAAACTCACAATTGAGAATATACCCACTGTACTGGAGTTTTATGATGTCTTTATGGAAGAATTTCTGGGTCTTCCACCAAATCGTGAAGTTGAGTTTTCAATAGAACTCATACTGGGTACTTGGCCTATTTCAACGACACCTTATAGAATGGCCCCAATTGAGTTGCAGGAATTGAAGAGGAAACTCAAAGAGATTCTTGATAAGGGATCCATACACCCAAGTGCGTCACCTTGGGGAGCACATGTTCTGTTTGTTAAGAAGAAAGATGGATCAATGATACTCTGCATTGATTATTGAGAACGTAACTAGATCACTATCAAGAACAAATATCCTCTCCCATGCATTGATGACTTATTTGACCAACTACACGGAGCTCAATACTTTTCCAAGATTGATCTTCGTTCAGGGTATCATCAATTAAGGGTCAAAAGGGAGGATATACTAAAGACAACATTCTATACAACGTATGGACACTATGAATTTATAGTGATGCCATTTGGTCTTACTAATTCCCCTACTATCTTCAGTGATTTGATGAATAGAGTCTTTAGAGACTATCTTGATCAGTTTGTGGTAGTCTTTATAGACGATATTCTTGCCTATTTGAAGAGTAAGGAAGAACATGAAGATCACTTGAGAATTATTTTGAAGACCCTGAGAAGGGAGAATCTTTATTCCAAATTTACCAAGTGTGGATTTTGGCTTCAAAAAGTTGCATTTTGGGCCACATAATCTCAAAAGAGGGGATATATGTGGATCCATCAAAAACAGAGGTTATCTATAGATGGTCGATTCCAACAATAGTAACTGATATCCAATGTTTTCTTGGTTTGGTTGGATATTATTGACGTTTTGTGAAATATTTTTCATGATTATCTAATCCACTCACCAGGTTGACTCGAAAAGGAGTTAAGTTCGTGTGGATGGAGGAATGTGAAGAGAATTTCAAGGAGTTGAAAAAAGGTAATCAAGTGCACCTGTACTCAAACTTCCTTTTAGTAGAGAAAGGTTTGTGATCTATAGTGATGCCTCCAAGAAGGGATTGGGGTGTGTTCACATGAAAAATGATACGGTGATTGCTTATTCCTCATGATAGTTGAAAATCCATTAGCAAAATTACCCAACTCATGATTTGGAGTTAGCTGCGGTAATATTTTCATTAAATATATGGAGGCATTATATTTATGGAGAAAGGTGTGATATTAACACTGATCATAAAAGTTTAAATTATATTTTCACACAAAATGATCTGAATATGCGCCAAAGAAGATGGTTGGAATTGATTAAGGATTACGACTGCTCAATTCATTGCCACCCTAGGAATGAAAACAAGGTGGAAGATGCATTAAGTCGACAAGACCATGCTAGATTATCCATGATGAGGATCACAAAAGATCCAATATTTATGTCTTTACAAAGGATGGATCTTGGAATTATAATGTAAGGGGAGAAATCTTATCTTTCTCAAATGAATGTTCAACAATCTATACATGTGAAGATTAAAGAGGCACATAAAGAAGATGTAGAGTTACAAAAGAAGGTGAGAAATGTTCCTGAATTCACACTTTATTGTGATGGTATAATAAGGTTCAGGAATCGGGTTTGTGTTCCTCCCATACCAGAATTAAAAAAGGAGCTACTGGATGAGGCTCATAGTTGTTCATTCTCTATTCATCCTGGAAGCATGAAGATGTATAGGTACCTGAAAGATTACTTCTGGTGGGATGTCATGAAAAGAGATGTTGCTGAATATGTCTCTCAATGCTTGGTTTTTCAAAAAGTTAAAGATGAGAGATAGAAGTCTAAGGGGATGTTACAACCATTACCCATACCTGAATGGAAATGGGAAAAAATCACTATGGACTTTTTCACTGGACATCCTAAAACATCCAAAAGCAATAATGTTATCTAGGTCATAGTATATTGTCTTACAAAGTCTGCACACTTCATTGCTATTAGAGAAGATTTCTCTCTGGATCAGCTTGCCAGGATATATGTGAAGGAAGCGGTAAGATTGCATGGAGTACCAATTTCCATTATATGTGATCGGGATCCGAGGATTACCTCAAAGTTCTGGCGAAGTCTTCAGCATACTCTGGATACAAAGTTGAGTTTCAACACTACTTATCATCCTCAAACAGATGGTCAGTCTGAGAGAACAATTGAAACTCTCGAAGATATGTTAAGATCTTGCTCTATGGATTTGAAAGGTGGTTGGGATCAACACCTACCTTTGGTGGAATTTTCTTATAATAATAGTGTTCACTCCAGTTTTCAGATGGCTTCTTATGAATCTCTCTATGGAAAGAAATGCAGGACTCTAACTTTCTGGGATGAAGTTGGGGAAAGAAAGCTATTAGGACTTGATCTTGTTGATGAGATGGTAGAAAAGGTCAGATCTATTCAACAACACATTAGAGCATCACAGAGTCGACAAAAACGTTATGTCAACAACCGAAGAAAAGACCTAGAGTTTGAAGTGGGTGATAAAATCTTCTTACGAATATCCCCTTGGAAGAGAATAATGAGATTTGGAAAGAAGGGAAAGCTGAGCCCTAGGTATATCGGTCCTTTCGATATACTAGATCGTGTTGGGAAGGTAGCTTACCAATTGGTACTTCCACCGAATCTATCTCAAGTTCACGATGTGTTGAATGTATCTCTCATGAGAAAGTACATACCTGATCCTTCACATGTACTCAGCACATAAGTTGTACCGCTGGAGCAAGATCTTTCTTATGAAGAATAGCTGATAGAGATTCTGGATCGTAGTGAAAAATTCCTACAAAACAAGACCACTCTCTTGGTGAAAGGTAAATGGATGAACCACCAATTAGAAGAAGCTACATGGGAGCTTGAGGATATGATGAGGGAGAGGTATACTCATCTGTTTGTTACAAAGTGACGAATTTCGAGGGTGAAATTTATTTTAAGGGGGCTAGAATGTAACACCCTAGATTTTTTATGAGAAATATTTTGTTATTATGTTACATAAATCATAAAAGGAATATTTCACTACACACAACACTAGATTGGCTTGCTTTACACGCTATCGCGACCTTCCTCGATAGCTTGTGTCGTACGCAATACCGAGTTTCACTAAACAACGATATTCTATTAAAATATTATTAAAACTAGATGTTATGAATATTAATACCCATTTTTTGAAAATTTGTAATTTTTTTTTTCAAAATGGACTTTATTTTTGGATTCGGAATATCGAAATTAGCCTAGGGTGAAATTTGGTATTTTTCTGAAAACTTTCAATTTTGATTAATAGTGAAAACACTGAGTTACTATTTAAAAACCGACTTTTTATTCAAATAATTTTTTATTTTATTTAAATTTATTTTAAGTCAAAATTGATACATAATACCTATATAAGTTCAATGTAATTCATTGGAGTCATTTTATAATAATTTTAGATATATAAAAATTTTATTGAACTTTTCACCATCTTTTACCCACCTCCTAGGAGAATTTGCAAATTTACATAAAACAGAATTTTACCACTTCTGTGAGTGGAATTTTGAAAATCCGAGAGTCATGGTTAATATCAAGGACTAAAATGTGGTTTAATGAGATGAAAATAATTTTTCGTGATTAGTAACTTTTTACTTTTTTTTACCACGGTTAAAAGTAAATAGGGTAATTGAGGGTAAAAATGTTATTATTATTACCCTAAAACAAGTCCAAATTCTATTGGATAATATTAATTCGACCAAAAAAAACCTTATTAATAAAAAAAATACCATTTATGCCCAATTGGATTATATTAGGACATTTATTATTAATTTATTTAAAGGAGGGTTAAAATAGTAAAAATAAATGTTTAATAACTAAATCATTTTTAATATAGGGTAATACATAAGATAAATTCGACTATAAATATTCATTAGAAATATAAAATGATTTCATACATAATGGTATTTTATTTTTAATTTTTAGACATTAAATAATTTAATATATTTATGACACAATGATGATGCAATAATTATCTTATTAATGAAATATTGACATAATTGATGTTATAAATATACAAATAAATGAAATTTGAGACTTTCTATGAATTAAAATAATTTTCTAGGTCAATATGACATGTTTTTATTGATTTCATTAACTTTTTTAGAACTAATCGTTCTATTATGATTTTCACAAAAATCAATTACCAAATAGTGTCAAAATTGACATAAAATAGTTTTTAAAACAAATAATATATTATTAATTGTTATTTTATTCCTAAAAATATAAGGTTCATCCCAATGACTTAGATAAGGTTATATATATTAATAATAAACATATTTAGGTTCGTTTGGCTTGTTATATTATGTTTATACCGTATAGTATAAGAAAACAAGAAGACACGGTAAAAGATAAATTATCTAACTTAAAGTTAAATCTAAATGATAAGGTTAAAATATAAACCTAAACTTGTATAAATTCTATTGGATGAGATTATTTCGACCCATCCCCACCTAATATTTGAAATAAATCAATTTGGAGCTATTAAAAACCGAATATGACATTATAATAAAATAATATTTTTAGTTTTTCCTAAGGAGCCCCTCTCCTCCTTTATAAAAGGGAACCTCCTTCCTCAATTCCTCCCACCTCTTTGAGCCTTCAAGCTCTGACAAACACTATCAATTTTTCCTCTCCACTTCCCTAGAAACATCATAGAGGTTCTGTTATTCTTCAAATACCATCTTTAGTTCCCTAAGAGGAGGTTAAGAAGAGGCGCTTCAAAGAAGAGGTAATGTCCGTTACCGATTCTTTCAACTTTATTTCTTCTTCTACTTATTCTTCTTTAGTTTTTTAATTATGAAGTAATAACATCTGTATCACTCACATACTGATATGTTATTATAAGTATGAAACAATCCTATTTCAACATCTATCCATCCTACAGAAAATGAAATCACCGCGCGTGCGTACATACGGAATACCATATCCACTCCGTGGTGTAATATATTTTCCACTACCACCTTACTTGTATGGGTATAATGGTGTAAAGAATAAATATATATGATTATTGTAAAGTTATACTGATTCTTAAATTGTATAAATACACTTCAATATAATTTCACGGTCATGGGAACGATATCATCGCTCATGCGTACGTACGACCTACCGTCTCCACGATGTGATGCGACTCGTTCTACATGATCTTCATTGCATAATTATTATATAAGTGAATTTAATGAATTAATATGAAATATATTACACTAATACAATTCTATAATTTAGTTATCTATAACCTAAAAGAAGAAAAATAATTTATTCGACAAAACACGCATAAGAACAAAAAGCAATAAACACCCGAATAATAAGTAACAATGAAATATTACTAATAAGAAGCTAAGAATATGACCATATATGATATCATAACAATAAGTAAGAATCTGGAATAAGTCAATGACATTATTTAAATCATTATACAAGAGGTTCAGACACTTACGAAGAAAATCAGACCTAAGGTAAGGTAAAATTTGACAATCTCATTTTTATTCGAGATTGTTTATACTTCAGAATTTACTTGGGAATATTTATCATCCACATCCATGTTTCCTCAATATGAATTATTATTAATATCCTCCTACAATTTTTTAAATCCAATTTTACCCATCGGTGAGTTTTTAGTAAAAGATATGAAAGGAATCTTTTGTCATTTTTCCTATGAGGTACTTTTTTATTTTTTCGGTCAAAGTACAAGAAGAATGTTTTTTAACTTATAAGACATGAATGGATTCATAGAACATTATTTCCATGAAGTTTACTTTACAAGTTTTCAATTTTATTTTTAATCAACTTCTTTTAGTTTAAAATTGTATGACATGTTAAGAAATGAAAAATGTTTTTTAAGTAGAAAGGATATTTTCCTCAAGAATAGAGTTAAAGCGTTTTATCAAAATTATTTTCCATCTTACATAATATAGGGTTCTGTTCCTATCCCTATTTTTACATTGATTTGATTATGTTATGATGGAATTATTTTTATGATGTCCTTTTATCTTATATGGATTATCATATGATGGCACGATGTTTAAGAATCCCATTTTTATTACATGGGTTATGATTTGATGTATGATTTATGATTTTGTGGCACACATAAGAATGGTTTCATTATTAGATGGGTGGGACTTATATCTCCCTCAAATGCATTGGGTAAAGATTTATATCTCATGAGATAGACATGGCTAGAATGGCAGGTTATACCGGTTCAGGGAAACAGGACTAAAACAAGGAGTGACCTCGGTTCATAAAAGGACATTGTCCACTAAGATAGTCTTGGAAATGAGTATTGAATACTAAGAAATGATTTTATATGATTATTTTTGTATGCCACAATGTTTCATGTTTTACGTTATGATTATTGGGATTACATTTCCCTACTATGATTTATCCCTTGTTATGAAATTATGATCTCTTTTTCAGGTTAAGATTTCAGAAATGATATGTTCTTATGAATATGATGTGATTGATATTTATTTTGTTCACCCATACTGAGCATTTGAGATCACCCTTTTGTATGTTTTCTTTTCCCCAGGTCAGGAAGAATGATATTAAGTAAGATATTCCAAAAGGGACTCTAGATATGATAAAATAAAAGGGAGACAATGTAGATGATTTATGAACCAGTTGTTTATGTTTCCCAGTTTCTAAAGACACTATACCTATACAGTCCTTTAATGGTTTTGTTATATGTTGTAATAAGTGTGCTTCAATTATGAATTAATAACAATGTATGTAAAGTATGTATCGTTATAGGGTTAGCCCAGGAGCCGTGGTCGGTTCGTCCAGTGCCGCGAGGGGCGTGGCTCGAGTGGCTTGGCCCAGAAGCCAAGATGTCGGCGGGGTGACCGGGAGGCCGACGGGTGGCCGGGAGGCTAGTAGGTGGGTGGGAAGTGCTCTTAGTCTAGGGACGGCGGAGCTGGTTCAGCTGGAACACCACGAGGGTGACGCGGGTTGTGGAGGCCATGGGTAGTACGGTCATTGCCCGTCACCTTCATCGCCTTCAACACCAGTGACGAAGAACATCACAAAAAAGATCAGTGGAGGGGTCATCCCCTGTTGGTTTGGCTCGCACCCTCCACGTTTAGGGTGGTAGCAAGCGGTTCAAAACCATTTTCAATTTCAGAGAATTGTCAAGATAAAAAAGAGAAGAAAACAACCCACATCTTCTAGAAAATGATGGTTCCCAACCCGCAAGGTAAGCATACACAATGAAACATTGTTTTAGAAATGATGCAATATAGGAATAATATCATATTCAAATGAAACCCCTACCTTTGTTCGTAGTTTGTTGATGGAGTCGCAGGAAAGAATATGGATCATTGGAAAGGATGGACCTCATCATTTTCCTCGATCATCGGTTTGTGTGCTTGCTCATCATAGTCAAAGAAGTCCTACATCGAAGGAGGTTCTGAGAAAGAAAGTCGAATTCACTCCTCTCCGATGTTCTTCATTGGAAGAACCCGTTATTCATTCTACATTGGCGAGATCTTTTCTCCCTAATCTCTCTCTCTCTTCTCCCAAGTTCCACCAAAAGACATATACTAACCAAAATAATAGATTATGTTTATCTAATATTTAACTATTAGAACAAAATTTAAATGGGTTAAACAATTAATTGAAAGAGTTGGCTTAATTAATTAATTATGAGGATTTGGAACATTAAGTGTTAGGGTAATTGAAGAGTCTCCCCCACACTTAATGGAAAATTGAGGGTTTATACCAATTAATGGGGTGTTTCAAGTGGGTTTAAAACCTGGGTGGCCCCACCAGAATTAACATGAATTGGATGTTAGGTTCAGGTGGACCCCACCAACATAACCTCTCATGGGAGGTTATGGTGTGTTGGTCCCCACCTCTAACTTCCACATGGATTCTTTAACCAACAAAATAAAATTAAATCTACAAAACTTTATTTTTATTTAATTATTTCACAAAAAACCCAAAAAATAACATTTATTCTCGACCCACTGTCATTTAGGTGATAGTCTCCATAACCGAATACATGCACTGTGAGTGAAACAGTGACCTCATATTTCCGTTCCAAGCACTGGTTCAAAAGTTATAAAATCACACAAGTACGTTTACTGAATGTATGAAAAAAAAACATTAGAAATTTTTCCCGGTTACCCCGAGCCCAAGAATCATGCACTGCCAATTTTTTCAGACTCATAAATTTCCCATTTATTTAAACAAATACATTGAAATTATAGGTCTTTACATTCTCTCCACCTTAGGCTTTACGTCCCTATAATCCACAACTAAAACTAAGGGAACAAGTGGGGGTACTGAGCACACATCTGAGCCTCCCCCTCCCATGTGCTCTCCTGGAGGTTCTCTGCGACTAGAGAACACGCCCAAGAGATATCGACCATCCACGAATAACCCACTTCTGTCGATCCTAAATCACTACTGAAACCTCCATAAAAGCCACCCCTTCATCGATGTCCAGCTCACCATGGTCGATGAAATGGGAAGGGTCGTGCACGTATCTCCTCAGCTGGGATACATGGAAGATGCTGTACACCCCAAGAACCTGAGGTGGAAGATCTATGCGTGAAACAACATCGCCAACTCTGCTGAGGACCTGAAGAGGTCCGATGAATCTCGGTGATAAATTGTCTCCTCCACCAAATATCCGTAGACCTCGTCGAGGTGAGAGCCCTAGAAAGATGTGGTCGCCATCCTCGAAACTCCAGAGGTCTCCATATGTTGTCAGCATACGACATCTGCCTTCATTGTGTAGTCTCCTTCTGCTCCAGGATGATCTAAAGCTTATTCATGGAAGCCCGTACCATCTCTGGTCCCACGAGTGCTAACTCTCTTGAGTCAGTCCAGCATAGAGGTGATCTGCAAGGTCTCCCAGATAACGCCTCAAAACGTTCCAGCCCGATGGTGGAGTGATAGCTGTTGTTGTATGAAAACACCACCAAAGGTATGTGATCCTCCTAGAAGTGACCGAATTTGAGGACACAGACACACACCATGTCTTTGAGGGTCTGAATGGTCCGCTCGGTCTGACCATCCATCTGAGGATGGAAGGCGATGCTCAGACGACACTGCGTCCCGAAATCCTCCTACAACCCCTTACATAGCCAGGAAGTAAATCATGTGTCACAATCAGAGATAATAGAAGAAGTTAATCCATATAACCGCACAATCTCCTGGACATAGAGGCGTACCATGCTATCTACTGAACCCTACACTCTGATCTGTATGAAGTGGGCCATCATGGTGAGTCAGTCGATGATCACCCAAATCGAGTAATGTCCCCTGGTTATACGTGCATGTCCTATCAATAAATACATGGATATCCCATCCCACTTCCACTATGGAACCTCTAACTGTTATAAAAATCCTACTGGTACCTGATGCTCCGCCTTCACTTGATGACAATTGAGGATTCATGAGAAAAACTCTGTAACTACCTTATTCATTCCCAGCCACCAGTGCTCTAGTTGAAGATCCTGGTACATCTTCACCACTTCTAGTTGTACTGCTAGAGGGGATGTGTGGAACACCCTCAACACTTCCTCCTGGAATGAAACTAGTACGACGGTATGTCCTCTTAAGAGAATGACGTTCGCCCCACCTTCAAAAATTCAATCAGCTGCATACCCTGTGGATATATGAGCATGTCGTGTCTTGCAATCATCGTCCCCATGATACACCTCCCTGACTCACTGATGAAGTGGGGGATTGAACATAAGAGACTGAAGAAAGGATGCTCCATCTCTATCCACAAAGGATATCTGTAAACCAACCAGCTGATTTGTCGCCTCACCTAGAAGAAGTATACCGGATCTCCTACTGAGCTTATCTGCAACAACGTTCCCCTTCCCAAGAGTATAGAATATCTCGAAGTCATAGTCCTGGAGGAGCTCAAGCCGAAATGGTTGTATCAGGTTCATGTCCTTCAGAGAGAAGATATAACTGAGACTATTGAGATCAGAGTACATGGTAAAACATTCGCCCATCAGATAGTGTCGCTACATCTTCAATGCGAATACCATTATGGCTATCTCCAGGTCATGCGTAGTGTAATTATGCTCATGTTGTCTCAAATGAAGAGACGAATATGTGATCATTGCTCTCTCCAGCATCAGGACACATATTAGTCCGGTCCCTGATGAGTCGCAATAGTCTACATACCCTACGCCTTCCTCTGGAAGCCTCAAGATGGGGGCACTATTCAGCCTCGGACTCAGCTCCTGAAAGCTCTATTGGAATATCTATGATCATACAAATGGTTTCCCCTTATTTGTCAAGGCTGGTAGTGGTGTTTCAACTCTGGATAAATCAAGCACAAATCTATGGTAATATCTAGCTAAACCCAGGAAACTCTGTACTTCCGTCATAGTCCTAGGTGGCTCCCATGCAAGTACTGCCTCAATCTTTGATGAATCCACTACATCTCCAACCTCCTAAAAGACATGTCCTAGAAAGTGAAGCTCTCAGATCCATAACTCACACTTCAAGAGATTACCATAAAGGTGGTTATCTCGAAGTGTGTCCAGTTCTACCTGGAATGTGATAATCATGATTCTCCTCAGTAGTCGAGTAGATCAAAATGTCGTCAATGAAGTCTACAAAAAAGCGATCATGGTATTGCTGGAAGATCCTGTTCATGAGTCCCGTGATCCATGATGGATCATTGGTTACACCGAATGTCATAACTGAGAACTCGTAGTGGTCATAATGACACCTGATGGTAATCTTTTTCACAACCTCATCTTGAACATTTAGCTGGTGATAGCTTGATCTGAGATATATCATCGAGAACCATTGTGCTCCCTTCAGCTGATCAAAGAGAACGTCAATCCTCGGGTGTGTGTAATTGTTCTTCACGATCACCTGGTTTAGGCATCGATAGTCAACACAAATCATAAATCTCCCATCCGCCTTCTTGGAAAAAAGAGTCGGGGCTGCCGAGGGGGAAACACTAGGTCGGATGAATCCCTTCATCTACAAGTCCTCTAGCTGTGCCCGCAGCTCACGAAGCTCTATGGGAGCCATCTGATATGCTGGAGTAGAGATCGGTGCCGTACCAGGGTACAAGTTAATGTAAAATTCCACCTCTCTCGAAACATCATCAGGAATGACATCCACATACTGGTACACTACTACAGGATAGCTCAGACTCTCCACATCAATAGCTTCTAGGGGAAGGCTAGCCAACTGATGAATGATCGGCTGCACTATCCTCCTGGTAAGTCCATCTTGCGCTACAAAGGCTCCCTTCTCACAGGTGAAGGTACCCTTGGTCCCATCCGTGTGGACACACTTCACTTTGTTCCTAATACATTCAATATAATCAAGGACTGTAGATAACCAGTCCGTACCCATGATGACGTCGTAGGGCCTCAACACCACTACTAGAAGATCCCAGCTGAAGCTATTGCCTCTTAGAGTAAGGTAACACTGCCGGAACCAATGCGTAATCATTGAATCTGCTCCCATAGGAGTCTCTAGCCTTATGGATCAAGAAGAAAGCTCCGTAGGAATCTCCGAGCTCTGAATGAGGGTATTTGAAATGAAAGAGTGACTACCACCTCTGACTATAAGTACTTCACCATTGTTGGAGTAGACATAGATCGCACCTCGAATCATCTTCGGAGAAAATTGATTGTCGGCCTAAGCTGCCTGGAGCTGATCTATCCCCTATCGACCTTCTCCCTGCTGTCAGGGTGGACCTCCTGTTGGTGGTGGCGATAGCACCTTGAATCTTCATCGACCACCAGTTGAAGGACCAGCTCCTCTACGATGTCTTCCTTCTCCCTGCAGACTGCCTCGATTGAATCTTTTTCTCTCCCTAGACGGTCCTTCGACCATCTGCTAATCATAAGAACCGTGGTTCGCATAGTCATGAGCCATGTAACCCAGCCTGATGCATGTGAAACACTTCCCACTCCTGGCATGTATGTCTCTGCTCCAAGTGCCCCGCCCAACCAATCATGAGTCATGAAGACGTCCACCAGTAGGTCTAGTCTTCTTGGACCTCTAAGATATTTGTCTGCTGTAAGCTATAGAAGACACTGCTACTTGTTGACTAGTGGTGGATCTCACTATTGGAGACTAGTCAACAAGAAACTCTCCACTAGGGGCCCTCACTAACCCCCTTCCTGCATCGGGATGCTGAGTGAGATCATCAAAGATCCGATCTCATGTCTGAGCCTCTACTTGAAGGTTCAGGCCGTGAGTAATGGGTTTCGTACCATATCAGTGGAGTAGCATGAGAGGTATGCGATCCTTGTGGATTACTGAGCTACATTCATGCTTCCCTGCTACAGATAGAGTAGTTCATGTATGTGCACTGCGCGAAGAGTCGGTGGGAAAAACTCTACCCGAAACAGGCTCTCGAAGTCGACCCAGAGAAGCTTCATCTCATTGTTGACCTGGAGAATCATGCTCCTCCATCTGCCCACTGCTTCCTATAGATATCAGGGAACAAGAATCACCAAGATGTTGGTTGGTGTCCCTAACAGTCAGAAAACACTCACCACAGCCTCCAACCAATCCTCAGCCGCTTGTGGGTCCATATCTCTCTTGAACCTGGGTGGCCTCTGGCTCTAGAACTCATGAAACGGGCTCAAGAGGTGTGTATCATCTACTGATGGGGCTGGTGGAATTGGTGGCCCAACATTGAGTGGTACCACTGGTTCCCCCGCTGGAAAAGGGCCCTGCACTGAGGCCTCATCTCTTGGAGGGCTATTTGTGCATACAACTCTTGGAAATTTAGATGGTAATCCACAGGGAGGCATCCTGAAAAAAGAAGACATGACATGGTCAAATGACTATACATGGTGAGATGACCTAGTTGATATGAATTAAAGAAAAAATTTGAAAACAGACACACAATCAGTGTTTTCGTGTACGGAGTCGAAAATCAGAAATCATGGTCCTGGTGTATGGATACGTTGGCCGCCACACCGACACTGGACTCCCTCAACTGAGAACCACACTCACTACTCTTATCACTATTTCATCATAGAAAAGAAAAATCAGAGTCCTACATTCTGCAGTAGAACCAACTCCTTTGATATAAATTTTTCACGGCCTGTCCCCCGGGGCCCGTGTCATGAATACACCAAGCCCGCCTTCCATAGGCCAGGGGCTGGCGACTTGCTCCAAAAGCGTAATTCTATAAAACTAGAAAGGTATTTACTTTATAACCTATAAACACACACAGCAGATACGAACATGAGTAAACTGAATAACCAACAGGTGAGTACAGTAAGTAAAAGTGGCCAGAATACAAGCCCAACTGGAAAGCCCAAGGAACTGAATGTACAAGTACATCTGATGAAATAGGAAAAACAACCAATGATTCGTCTTCTGAGGGTTCTATCTAAAGGGTAGGTAGAGATCACCTCCTTAGGATTCCCAAATCCGTCTGTCTCCTCCATGTACTAACAATCCATAAGGTCCACCTCCGGGTACCATCCAGTCCTGGTACTCTCAGCCTCGGTCAGCGCTGTCAGTCATCTGCATCCAACACAACGAGGTGCGGGCATAGCCCGTGCAGGGGTGAGTATAAAGATACTCAGTAGGGACCTCAAGACCCTCAAAGTCTCACAAAATTTAACAAAGATAAACCATAATGAAATAAATCAATAGATAACCCCACTTATGTGCATGCCCATATATATACCTAAGTTATCTAGTAATTCATCTCAATCATGTGATAAACACAAAAGTGATTGACTCAGCTCAACTAGGATTTTTATTCACATTATAGAAACCTCGAATGATGGAGAATGTCTGCTCAATCGATTACAATGGGGCTGCCAAAACACCAAGGCATTTCCCACAAACCTTGAACTGCTGAGGTACTCTTCATGTCGAGTACCGTGGGTCTGCTTTGTCACATAAAGGCACTCCCCATCATGGGTCTGTTGTTTCAGCAAGGCACTCCCCCTAATAGCCAGCAGAGGTACTCCTCCTGTCGAGTACCGCGGGTCTTCTGACACAACCAGGTGCTCATCCATCGTTGGTCTGCCATGACACCGACATGCTCCCCACTAGGCTATTTGAGTCACTCTGAGTCGAATTGGTCAATAGTCATCTGGACTCATCCAGCTACTATGTCTACGCACTCTGCTCGCTCGTCACTGGAAGGATCCACTCCATGAGCTACTGGCCAAAACTTCAACTGTTACGAAGTCCCACGATGAAGTATCTCAAAGGTCCACCATGTCATATAGTTCTCAAAGCAATAGACGGCGCATCAATTGGAGGATCGGTCTTTGAGTTATTATCCTTTTATTCTCGAGGGCCTGATTGGATACGTGCACGATCCAACCTGACTGTTACTCAAATATACCCCAAACACAACTGGGTTAAAATGAAAGGTACCTTCATGTTCCAATATTTCCAGCACTGTTGACGGTTCGTCAAATGGACCTCTGGTTCCAAATATATTTCCAAAAGAATGTAAATGGTCGGTAGTGGGCCTGGGTCCGGTCCGACCCGGTCGGACCGACCTGGCCCGACTTAGTCCGGATGACCCAATTCGGGTCAACCCGGCCTGTCCCGTTGGGTCCAACCAAGCCCATTGGGTTCGACCTTGCCCGATGGGCCCATCCCATAAGGTCGCGAGGGTGGTTCAGCCCGGAGGGGGGCCGTGTAGGCGGGTCAGCATGGTGGCGCAGAGTCGGTTCAACCCGGAGTGCCATGAGGGGCACAGAATGCCATTTTGGCTGAGGAGATGCAAGGGGCGCGGGAGGCCGGACTGGACAGACGTCGCAAGGGGTGCATCTCCATCGGCTTGGCTCGGGAGGCCGGGGCCGGTTCAACCAGCGGTGTGAGTGGAGCGGCTCGAGTAGCTCGGCTCAGGATCCAGGGCTGGTTCGGTGAGCACTGCGAGGGGTGTAGCTTGAGTGGCTTGGCTCGGAAGGGGAGAGGTAGGCGGGGCGACTGGGAGGCTGATGGGTGGCTGGGTGCCGGCAAGTTGGTGGCCAGCCGGGAGCCCGAAGGCCTGCAGGTGGGCGGCGTGCTTCGGCCGGGGACGGCGGAGCCAGTTCTGCCAAAACACCGCGAGGGCGGCACGTGATGCAAAGGCCACGGGTAGTATAGTCGTTGCATGTATTCTTCATTGCCTTCAACGCCATTGTCGAATAACATCATAAACAAGATCAGTGGAGGGGTCGGGCCTTGTTGTTTTGTCTCTCACCCTCCACGTTTAGTGTGGTAGAAAGCGGTTCAAAACCATCTTTATTTTCAAAAAATTTCAAGAAAAAATATTGAACAAAAACACCCCACATCATCCCGAAAATGAAGGTTCCCAACCTGATAGCTAAACATCCACAATGATACCTTGTTTTAGAAGGGAATAAATATAGAAATAATATAATATTGATATAAAACCCATTACTCTGTTCGATGTTCGTTGACAGAGACATGAAAAAGAAGACGAATTGTTAGAAAGGAAGAATGTTGTCATTTTCCTCAATCTTTGGTTTGTTCACTGGCTTGTTATAGTCGAAGACATCCTACATCGAAGGAGGTTCAAGAGAGGAATGTTGAATACACTCCTCACTAATGTTCTTTGTTGGAAGAATGCTTTCTTTATTCATCATTGGTGAGAGCATTTCTCCCTATGCTCTCTCTCTTCTCCTAAGTTCCACCAAAAGACAAATTCCATCTAAATTAATATATTATGTTTATCTAATATTTAATTGTTGGAATAAAATTCAAATGGGTTAAACAATTAATTGAAATAGTTGTCTCAATTAATTAATGAGAAGGATTTAGAACATTAAGTGTTAGGGGAGTTGAAGAGGATCCCATACACTAAATGGAAAAATTGAGGTTTTCTCCCCATAAATGGGGAGTTTCAATGGGGTTTAAAACCCAGGTGGTCCCCACCATAATTAACGTGAAGAGGAGGTTAGGTTCAGGTGGGACCCACCACCATATCCTCTCATTGGAGGTTAATGTGTGGTGGTCCCCACCTCCAGCTTCCATGTGGAGGATTTAACCAACAAAATAAAAATTAAGTTCCACCACTTTATTTTTATTTAATTTTCCACAAAAACCCAAAAACTAACTTTTATTCTCGACC
Source organism: Viscum album (assembly GCA_963277665.1). NCBI lineage: Eukaryota > Viridiplantae > Streptophyta > Magnoliopsida > Santalales > Viscaceae > Viscum > Viscum album. The sequence goes on from OY728131.1 coordinate 38,188,417, forward strand.
CAGAACCATCGAGGTTAAAGTATCCTTATGTAAATACCTGCGCTGCGAGTGCAATGGTGCCCTCATATTTCAGTTCTGAGCAACGGTTAAAAAGTTATAAAATCCTGCTTGTAAGTTTACTAAACTTACACAAACATAATTTCAAAAATTGATTCCAGTCACACCGAGCCTCAGAATCACGCGCTGTCAATTTTTGCACACTTGTAAAACACCGATTTATTTAAAAACATTTACATGGAAATTCGAGGTCTTTACTCATACTCTGCCTATTTATTTCTAAAAATTACATTTCCTCTTGTAAATATGTGTATTGTAGTTATTACTAGTAGTAATAAAAAAATGTAAATAAAATAATATAAATAAATATGTTTAAATAAATTGTTATTATCATGGAAAATCCTCCTTCATAGATTATAGTTTCTTTTCGGAATATGTTATATTTGAGAAATTTGTAAATCTAATATCCCTTATTATTTCTATATGATTGTTTAATTCACTGAATAAACATTTATAAAAATGAAATTTTATTTAAATATATGTTTTAAGAGTGAAATAATATTATAAGTACCATGATACATATTCAGTTATAGAATTAAATAATCTTCTTGTATTCGTGGGCTATCCTCATACCATTATTTTGATAATAATTATACATTTACAAATAATAACAAAATACTCATTAAAACATAATATAAAACATATTACATGAATCCTATTTCATAAATGATTAATGTAGTGGTTAAAAAATTAATAAACATCATAATTTCTAGTCATTTTTTAGGTAATACCTCCATGGAATCAAAAAAAATCATTATAATATCAAAATTAATTATAATGCTGAATTAATGATCCCTAAAATGAAAGAGAAAATAAGTGATAAAATAAATAAATATATATATATATTACTTTATTTAAATTTAGATTTCCCCCAACATCATAGGTATTAAGAAGAGTTTTCCATCTATAAGTTACTTTTTAGAAATCATGGCCTATTGGTCCACTATTTTTAAATATTCCTCATCAACCAATGACGATTTATGTGTAGATATTCTATGAACACTCAAAATTCTAAAAAAATCATAGAGTTTTTCCTTCATATAGTACTGATATATGTTCTGTAAAAATTATAAATAGTATTAAACAATAATTAATATGGTAGATTATCTATTGGAAAAATAGATTATTAAAATGCACTCATATATATATATATATATATATAAATCATACTCCTAGTCATTCATTATTCATGATTTAATCTATATTCCCAACAATTAGAATGTTTGTATTGGCCTCTTTGTTCATTTATTACTCAAAATAAATGATGTTCATATCACCACCTTTGAATATTGCATCTCCATGGACATATAATATTAGTGAATGAAATAGTTAAACTATGTATGTAAATACACTATTTGAAGGTTATTTATTGAATAATAATACTTAATATTTTTTTAATTCAATATTCATTTTCCCTTCCTTTTCAGTATCCATAATAACATTCTTTAGTTTTTACCTTTTTCAATAATTTATATTAGATTTTAATTATAATAAATATTAATGTACATACCTCATTTTTTGTCATGTATCATTACATGATAAAATAGCCATGTTATCAATGTTCCAATAGAAATTTCAACCACGTCAACATCCATATATTCATGGGGAAATGGTAGATCAGTGCTTATCTCATGATATAGGTTAATTTCTTCTGTCATATGACCTTTTGAACAATTTTTTTAATTTTAGAATATCTTAGTTTATATTATACATTGTGACCTCAGAAAAAGGTGATTTGTGGGTCCTAATAGATATAAATCACAATCATTTTAACCTCATTGAATAGTAGTTAAAAAAATAATCAACTACTTCCTAAATAAATTTTTTATAATTTTTAATAAAAAAATCATTTACCTCTGGTTAGGTTGACATTTGATGGGAATGAGTTTTCTCAATGATGGGTGGTATCTTCAGGCAGTGGTTAATTTTTTTTATTTTGTAACATTATTATTATCATATCAAATTATATAAAAACTTGGACTATCAATTAATTTTTTTTATATAACACTTATTCATTTATTCATATCATTAATTTTCTTATCTTTTTCATATTATTCATTTTTTTCTTACAGGATGTCTTCAGTTACACTCCAAAACCCACAAATCTAATGTGGATATATCGTTTGGGTAACATCAAGGCCATTAAAAGTTGACATTCATCGAGTAAAAATGAAGATATTTCATATTTATAAACTAGAATAATAATATAGGAAATTTTGTAGTCATTTTTATGTAATACCAATGTAATGAAAAATATATTTTTATTATTTCATAATCACACTTGATTTCCATACTCTATGTATTTTGATCTTCTAGTATTCCAACATTATTTACATGGGCCTCATTCCAATGAACATATCACGGGGTGGAAGTGGAATTTGAATTATATTCACCAATATTCATACAATTAATGTAACAACACTTTTATTTTGTTCAATACCACATAAAAGTATTACTATAGATTTAAAATAAATGAAAATTTTTCAAGTTATGCTTCACCCATCGATAATTGTTTTATGAGTATGATGGTTTTGATGCACATAATTTATTTTTAGAACATAGTTATTATTTTAAAAATTAACAATTCTTAATCAATGTAAATAATATACATATTTCCATGAACATTATTATCAATCATAACAATCTTGAAATGATGGATCCTCATGATGAACAATAAATGCATTCATGGTTTCTTGGATTATCATGTGTGCCTATATTTATGGTGGGATGAAGTATAATTACCCTTTAGTATCCCTAAGATGATGATTTGTATGAATTTTTTTAAATCCTCCATTATAATTCCCAGTGATCATTAATACAAATTTTATTCATTTTGTATACAGTATAAATAAACACACATAGGGAAAATGAAGAATAAATAAATGTTTCATTATTATTATATAGTAAATTGTAGAGATTATATCAAATGTTGGACTAATATCTTACAAAATTAGATTCTTAATACCTGGAACAACAATGTGATGCATATCTACATCAATCTGTACATCACTTTTAGTGGCGACCCTGATGAAACTATTGTATGTGATATTTTTGTTGTTAATAGGCTCGACATGTGAATTATATAAAACTTAGAATGTTATAGATTTTCATCTCAACTTAATAATTTTTGTTAACAATATATTACTGAATTCTATTATTCTATTGGGAAATATGTTGTTCAACATATACCATTTCCTTAGTTGCCATATTTTCCAAATGTTATTCTTCAGGATTGGTAGGAAAGGCATGTATAGAAATTTTCTAATCCTATGTATTGTGAGCATTAGTATGTAAAGAAACCTATTGTTCCTCTGGATTGGGACCATCGAAATATTGATAATGCATTATATATAGATGTAGTTAAACATTTAAATTAAATTTCATATATATATATATATATATATATATATATTTCTGAAAAAATGATATTATGATTTAATACTATTTATAATAAAAAATAGAACCTTGTTATTAAAGTCACATTATTATATTTAAATGTTGAATGGATTTTACACCTCAATTGAGTTACCAAATCCCCTCATTAAATTTTCCTAAAAAATACAAGACATAATATACTTTAGGAACACTATGAAATTATTATGGCATTCCAATGAAAATATCCTCCATGGATGAATTGGAATCAGACCCAAAAGTGGTTTTTATGATAAATGACCAAATGAATACTTTCTATTTATAGAATATAGGCCATAAAATACATGTACTTTTAGTGATTTCATTATTAATTGATCATAGTTCACCCTCAATTATGGGATATAATATTCATGAATCCCACTTCATTGATTTAAAGTAAACTTCATTTATCAACCCACTTGAATTGATATATTAGTAGTTTGAATATAGATAATACAACTCACATATTAATTATATGATACCAAAATATGAAATATTCCCAACAATTTGTTATCCCATTGGTGCCATATACATACATCACTTCAACCAGAAGAGTAATTACACTATTTGAAATCATTCTTTGTTTATCATATTCCCCAGTATTACACATATAACCATTAATGAAATAACCAAAATAATATGAAACCTGCACACATAGAATTATTTATAGACATGAAAGTCATTCTGAAATTGGGTTTGGACTTGTAATTTACTCCTTAACAATAGGGCCTTGAAACCATCCAATACACTATTGATTATTTGTATTTGATGTCCATGATTAATCCCATGATGGTTTCAAATGCCTAAGAATTACATTATATGTTTCAACGTGTATCTCAATGTCTAAACTATTACATAAAACACAATGGTGATCATACATCTTCTCTATAACCTAAATAAGGAAAAAATATATTCTATAAATTAATTTACCCACATGTCTATTATGTGATATGATTTCTGTAGACCAATGATTTCCACATTGGGAAGGTAGTTGATACAGTATTATAAAGCTTCCTAAAAAATATATTTCTCTGTAATAAATCATCATGGATTACTTACATTTTTGACACATCCTTTCAAAATCATCGAATACCATTTAGTAAGATATATACATCTATAACATAAAGGACCTCATAGTCAGATATCTCCAACAAATTCATACATCATGTGAACCATCAAATCGAAGAGTTAATATGTGAATTAAATTTCCAAAATCCATATAATTTGGGAGAAATTTTCTTATCCATATTTGGTAATTTAAAAGGTCTCGAACAACATATGTTTATATATAAAAAATATTGGTTATTGTATTGAATTATTTTTAGCAAAAATGAAATGAAGGGATATAATAATTACATCTTGCATCAAAACATAACATATATGTGATTTCATGCACTTTAAAATTTAATAATTCATTAAAATTTTATTATTCATATTTTATGAATACCCTTAAGGAACCAATATATTATTCAGGAAGTCAAAAAACTAATATATCACTTTCTTGGAATGAGTATAAGGTTCTCATGGAAGAAAAGTCTATCGTCCATTCTTATTAGAATCAACACTTCCAATATACCCATGTAAATCATGACTAACCTATCCTTAATGATTTTTCATTTGGATTCATTTTCTAATGAGATAATGACACTATTAAAGACATAATTTTCCACATACATCAAATCCAAAAAATGTCTATCATATAAAAAATTCTAGTACGATAATTAAAGAAAATTGATTTCATTTTTCAGCTAGTTTTTATATGTTTTTTAAAAGAAGGTTAAACAAAAGCGGTATCTATATCCTTTAATACCTGATATATTTGATCACCTATTGATAAATATGGTGTTGTAAATTTTTAGGAATTCCCATCAAATTATATCATCCATGATTTATATTTATGTTATCTGAGTAGAATTCATTGATTTCATAGATTCAAAGTCATTAAGGAATATTTCAACATAGTAGATTGTGTACATTATTCACTATTAGGATGTCATTGAGTTCCTAAAATGATATATCCTGATAATTTGAAATAACAAGGAAAATAATTTTTCATCCAATACAATCTAGCTCGGAAAACAAAATATTATTTTCTGTTGGCATCATATAACATAACAACTAAATTCCACATTAATATCTATTATTCCATCAATAGATCCACATACACATAAAAATCAGTACCATTATTTTTTGTTCATCATATATGAAGAGAAAAAATAATGTTTTTTCACTTCATTCATAATGATAATATAATGTTAAAATTTACAAATAAAATGGAAAATTTATTTTGAGTGATACTTTTGAAAACAAAAGGATTCAATCCCTTAGTAGATATTTTATGAATTTTTTCTATTCATTTACAAATGCTTCGTACTCATGATAAATTTTCTGCCTATGATGAGAGATTTATGGGTGAGGAAGTTTCATATTAGGATTTATTATGTTGTCATTCCACATTAATTTCCATGGAGTCTCTTCACTATTATATTGGTCGATAAACCTTATAATTAGTGGAAACTACCATAAAACATTTGATAGACTTGATTAATTATTCTTGTATCAAGAAGAATCAAAGTTTTGAACTTTTTTATGTTACTAATAGCATTGTGCAACAATTTTCAATCATCTGGACACAAAAATATTTTTTCTGAGATAAGACACATTGAATGTAATACTGGTTTAATGTCATATGTTTTAAAGGACAATAATTATCTTCTAGTACCATATAATTAAAGAAAAAAAATTAGTTCTGTAATAATGGTTTCACTCCATCAGTTTCCATCATTTACATTACATATCATTCGTATGGACTAGGTGGTTTTTTATTTAGTGAAATTGGTATATATTGGAATCTTTTTACAACTTGTTAACCCCTTAAATAGTTTCAGAAAATAAAGAATCCATTTTCAACAGTCATATTCAATTCATCAATATAATATAGATCATTATTTTCACCTAAAATCATTTAGTCTATACAATATTTATCATCATTCATGATTATAATCATATTAGACGATCAACAAAATGCAGTATTATCCTGGTCCGTAGAAACATTTATTTTTTCTGTATGTTTAGAAAAATAGTTATAACATTGATCTATTCAATGTATGATAAATTTTTCTTCAAACACCTCAAGGATAATTACACTTGTATGAAAGCAACATAAATGTGGTCATAGGATTAGAAATGGTTATATTCATGATCTTTTGAAAACATGCTGAAATAAATCTCCCAATAACTGCAATATTTTTTATTTTATTTTAATCCATAAATTTTTTATTCATATTCATAGTATTTGATTTATTAATATTCTTATTAAAAAAACACATAGTAGTTATTATCTTATGAATATTATAAGTCTATTATTTGTATATACACACATATAATCATCATATTTGATATAAATTTTCATTGTGTCAACAACGTGTTAGAATATACAAAGACCAATAATTATTTGAATTTTAATTATTGTAATACTTAATTTTTAATGACAAGAAACCATATATTAGAATTCATTCATATTAAAAATATATTCCTCAAGGGAGATGAAAATGTAAACTTTAAAAATAGATATCTTCATCTCTGTTCTCTTTACCATGTCAAATATTTTCAAAGTAGTTGGAAATCTTTAGAGGCCACCATGAGGAATAAATACATATTAAAAAGATTTATCCTTTCAATTTTATATCTCATATGGTGTATTTTATGTTTTCATGGCTATAACTTAGTTATCTATGATTTTTATTGCTTACATAGCATAATCACAATTTAATATGAGAATCACTACATTGAATGATCATTATTCTAACCACGTTTACTAATGTTTTTTTAAAATTACATTAAATTATATTACTTCCAATTTACTAGTTTATGATACAATAGCACACCCCCTTAAATAGTTAGTAAACACTTAACATGGTTATTTACTCCATCAATTTTGTTAAATCAACATTAGAAAATTTCTGTGATAAATATTTTAAACAGTTATAGGATATTTTGGAATATTATAATGATTTTATATTTATTCATCATTGGAAATATATTTTTTTGTTGAAAAAAATATATTTGAATCTAATAAAGTAACATAAACCACAAATTACCTGTATACATGTAGATCCTTTCACATATACGATGATATAACAAATCATATTTCATAGAAATAAATAAATATTCTCTCAAGGTAGGGATTGTTTGCCCAATGTGGACTGAGAAAATTGATGAATAATGTTATGATATAATGTAATGGTTTCTTTCAAGGATGTTGAATGATTTAAATAATATTTAAAGTTATATTAATGTATAAAAATATAAATACATTTATATACCCATATATACATAAATATTCAATGTAAAATTGTAGAAAATGTATATAATTTTATAATTATAAATATAAAAATAAGTTATACACACACACACACACACACACACACACAAACAAAAACATACTATCTCATGACATGTCTCTATAAAAACATTAATCATTTTCATCATTCATTCTCCTTAGAAACATAGTTACTTGGTTGATCTAGTCTAAAAATTAATGAATAATCCTCAATAAATTATTATTATATGCTATGAACTTATTTAAAACCAAAAACAAATATTGAATTCTTATCTATTAATAAACATATTATTAATTCACCTCATAGAAAAAAAATCATTCCACTACACCAAATTAAAATTTCCATTTAATAGAAAATAATAAAATTATTATATATTTTTTAGGAAATACATATCTATATTCTATATTTATATATAAATATATAAATAAAAACCTTAAATCCTGAAAATAAATCAAGACCAGAAAATAGAAATGAAAAAACCCTAAAATATTCTTCTAAAAATTGTGGTATAATAATGAAAAAAACTAGTTCACAAAGAACATGTAGGGGATGAACAATAATAGATAAAAAACATTATAGAAAAGATAAATAATCATGAAAAACTCATGAAACATCAACTTAAAATAATTAAAAACTAGTTTCAAAAATCATATCTTCTGTTGTGAGGTTCAAATTGAAAAACAATTGCTCAGCTACGATAAATGGGAATGGGATGATCAATACAAAATAATCATGATAAAACATGAATGATTGACCAAGAGTCCTTAAAATTATGTTTTGAATTATATATATTTTGTTTTTAGGTTTTATTTTTCAACAAAATTTCCTTTCACTACAATAGATCTTCGGTTCTAGAATATTGTTAATACAACACAAGGAAGAAGGGATATTCTAGGGGTTTTTTAAAATGATGAAACAGTTTATTTTATCTTACTGTAATGCACTAATAAATGTTCATTCATCAAATGATAAAAATATAAGTATTGAGAAATATCTCTTTTCTCAGAACTTCCTTAGCGACAATAAATCATTTCTTTTATTAATGCCAAAAAATAATTAAAGTGGTATTTCTCATCGATTATATTTTAATGAGTATAAAATACATTTTTATCAAAACTTAATCTAACACTAACAAAAGTTGAAGGATTTATAATAAAAATGAATTAAAAATAATTTCAATTATATAAATAATTCAATAATAAAAAATAATTCGAACTATATAATTAAATAACATAAATACTAAAAACATGATTTTAAATTAGTTAGTTATATAAATTACAAACATATTTAAAATATTAAAACATAATTATTATATATATAAAAATAAATATTAAAAACTGAATAATTTATGCAAATTTTGAAACTAATAAATACTAAAAATTATAAATAATATGAAATTAATGAACATTAAAAACAAATAAATAAATTTAAATAAAATTGAAAATTATTAAAAAATTGAATGAAAATGATGAATGATGAATATTTATTGTATAAATAAGTAAATTATCAAAAAAATATTAATATTAAATTTTTTAATTTAAAAAATATTAAAAAATGCTCTTAAATAATTTAACTAATTAAATTTCAAACATATAATAAATTTATAAATGTAATAAAAAAAGAAATAAATATTAATTATATAAATTACAACCATATTGAAAATTTTACAATGTAACAATCAATTATGTGTAAATAAATATTGAAAACAATCATATTTCGAAAAGTTTATATTTTACTAAATATTGAAAATGAATAACTAATATTAATTGAATTAATATTAAATTTGTATAATGAAAATTTAATATAATACAAATGTTTTGGAAAAAATTGATTCATAAGATAAATTACGTGAATTGTAAATACATGGAAAATGAAGATATAGGAATTATAAATAATATAAATTATATAAATTAGAAAATTATGAAAAATTAATTATATTAAATAAATAAATTCTAAAAATATAAATTTTTTTTTTATAATAAAATTATTTTATGAAAATCAAACATTTTTATAATATTAAAATATACAAAATGAAATTAATGAAATATTAATCACATAAATTGAAAACATATTGAATATATTAAAACATAGTAAATAAATATGTATAAAAATTATTAAAAATAAGAAAACTTCTAAAAAATTACAAATTAAGAAATCAAAAAAATTGATAAATAATATTATAATTTAACTAATAAAATTTTATAAATTTTAAGAATATTTAAAAATATAAATTTTAACCTGAATTAAGTGAATTAAAAAAACATAATAAATAATTAAAAATGATAAAAATACCATATTTATTATACAAAAAAATTAATAAAATTAATTTTAAAGACAATAAAAAAATATTAAAATTAAAATCCATTTAATTAAATCAATTCTATAAATTTCAATCATATTAAAATTATTAGAACATAGTAAGTAAAAATATATAATTTTTAATCTTATAAATTACAAAAAAATTGAATATATTAAAACATATTAAATTAAAATGTTTTAATTTAAAAAATGAATAAATTTATGAAATATAAAAAATTAATAAATACCCAAATGGAAAAATATTAAAAGAAATATAATTATTATAATGACCCAAGTATTTATATAATAATATCTTTTCCCATCTATTAATATTTATAAATAAGAATACAATTTTATTTTAAAAAGGACACTTTGTCTGATAGCATACTAAACAGGCAACAACATGTTTTTTTAATCTTTTATTGCATCCAACATTGCGTTATACCAATAAATAATAATATACTATTATTATTTTAAATGGTAGTTAACGCATGGCCATTGCAATGATGGTAATGAACATAACTAACTACATTATGAAAACATGTGTTTTTTAAATGTCCTAAAATTTATCAAATAAATTTTTTAGACATAAAATATGAATGTATCTGATTTTAAGTGTGAAATACTCTAATATTCTTTAAAAGGTTGATTTAACTCCTTTTGATGGTGAACCATTTTTAAATATTTTTTTGTCACTTTTATATGCTACATTTGAAAAAATAAAATTCTTCTCCAGAATTGGGATGTCAAAATTTTCTTTGGATAAAATATATGCATTTTCTTTGATAATGTTCATTTTCTTAAGGAATAGTGAAAAATGCTGCTTTTTAATTCAAAAAATCCTTTTAATATATTTTGGTTATATAGTTACATTATTATTTTAAATAGTTTTAAAATGTAATTGGATAATATTTTTACCATTTAATATAATTTTGGTCATTTTAGGAAATGTTACATTTTAATTACCCATAATCACATGTCAGTCTTTTGATAGTTATCATTTCTTAAAAACCCACTTTTTTGATTTTGAAAAGAGGAATTAATTTTAAATTTATTCCCACAAATTATGTGTTTTGAATTTGAAAAAATGGAATCCTTTTTTGCAATCAGGAGTTCCAAATTGTGAAAATAGTTACGTTTTATTTTTAGACATTATGAAGAGTATCATCAGTAATTATTTTTTACCATGGTTAAAAGGTAAATCTGGTAAAAAAGTGTAAATGTTTTTTTTATAATAATATAAAACTACCCTAAAATGTTTCATACTCATATTTTATGATACATGTCAGACTATGGTAATATTTTCATGTTTTATTGGACCACATGGATCCACATGGATGTGAAAAATGACATTTTAGAAAAATTAATTTAATATTACGAAAAATGTAGCATAAACATGTATCTTTTAGTAAAAAAATTCTCATATGGAGTTATATTTGTTATCTCTTCAAATATAAATATTAATTTGAAATCTAAAAGGATTTCATACATCATGGTATTTTTTTTATAATTTTTAGACATCAAATAAATAATTTTTTTTATTACACAACGATGATGTATTGATTACCTTATTAATGAATTATTTAAATTAATGAAATTGTAAATATTAAAATAATTTTTTTGAATCATTTTAGGCCATCCACGTATTTTTTAGTTTATTAAAACTTGTTATATTTTAATTAATAATGTTTTTTTGAAATAATAATGTTTTAGTGGATTCTTTAAAAGTCATGATATGAATAGAAAAAATTACATAAATAATATTTTAAAACAAATAATTTTTTATTAAATTATATAATAGTATTAGAGATCTATGATTATGAAAAATGACTTATATACTATTTTAAATTACATTAATGAATGACTTCTATTTCGATGTTATTTTTATAATAACAATATTAAACATATAATATGAACATACAAGAAGACATGGTAAGAGTTGAATTAGTTAACACAGGGTTAAAAATAATGATAGGGTGAAATATAAAACCAAAACATTTCAAAAACCTACTGATATAGGTTTATGCTGCATTTTTACAACGAAGGTATAAATTAACTTATGTTTATTATTTAGTAAGAAAAATGAACAAATGTGTTGAGTCAGACTCAAGGTAATGGACTTTGTCTAAATCTCCTTTAATTGAGGAATATTTTGATAATATACACCTCTTTATTTTTTACAGTGTATAATAAACACCTTTTAATTTTAAGTTCATTCAAACGAATGCTTTTTTATATGATGCGTTATCCTAAACGACAAAAGGAATGTTTTTAACCTATGTGGTGGAAATGAACATCCCACCACTGTAAGCATTGATATATATATAGCCTCCTTAACAAGTTTTAATGTTATTAAATGGAAAATAAATTACATATACCCATTTTTTTGTAATTTTGTTTTGAAATTTTTTTTAAATGGTTTGAGTATTTCAATATCTTCAAATGATTTATTATGATTGTAATTGAAAGTTTATTAGTGAAATTATATATTTGAAATATTATAGGTGGTACATGGAAATTTGATGTGTGATTATGTGATAAAACAATGATGATTGGTTGTGTGATAAACCAAAAGAAGGGTGGTTCCATTATAAACCATGGATGGGAGGTTACATTATTACCTCCAATGCATTGGGTATGGAAGTTGGCCATATGGATAATACATTAAGTGTTTTTTTTGAAGAAGTCATCCATATGTTTACCCCTTTTTAGTATGTTTATGTCTCATGTTACCTTTATATGTTATATTCTGCTTTATATGGGATTTATTGTAATAATTCAGTTTCAAAAAGGGTATGAAATGAGGTTATATTTAGTGAAGTGTTTTTTATACTTATTAAAGGTGAAAGGTATTACTTTATGATAAAGTTTTAATTGTTTACATATTATTTTAAATAAACTAACAGTCTTAATTATTTATGTATCCCATACATCACATTTTATGCTCATCCCATGTTTTGAAATGTTTTTCATAGGACATAAAGAATAATAGATTCATGGATGGGATCATAGAAAAGTTATAATGTTAAAACATGTAACGATGTTGTCTTTAACTTTAAAGAGTTTTATTTTATGAAAAAAATAGATAATGAGTATAAGTGTCTACTTATAATATTCATGATATTATATATAAGTTATCACCTAATTCTCTAATGCTCTGAACATGTAAATATCTTCTATTTGAATTTTTCACATAATGCAAGATTATGTAAGGTTAAAAGTTGGGATGTAAAATTATGACAGAATAAATATAACTAAATAAACTAAAGAAATATTCAAAAAAATGTGATTTCATAGCATTAATGAAATAAATTTCAAACACATATGAAATGAATAAATATGAATAAATAAATAATATTTTTTCGTAATTATTGATATATTTACTGTATTTATCTAATAAGAAATGTAATTAATTATTAACCAATAGAGTTTTTTATAATAATTTGAAAAATAAAATATAATAAAATCAATTAATATATTAAAATGAATAATTAACAATCAATATTGAATATATTAAAAAAATATTAACTGAACTAATAATAAAATTGAAAAATTGTAAGAAATTATAAAAAATGAATAAATAATATTAAATAAATTAATAGACATATACATATACATATGCACATATATACACATAGAAACATATGTAAACAAGCATTCAAATAAACATACACATGTACACATTCAAATACACAAACAAATGCACATACACATACATGAATATTCAGCCCCATACACATATACATACATGTTTATGCACCTACACATACTACATAAACGCACACATGTCACTTAAAAATACACATACATGCACATTTACACATATAGAAAAATACATGTATATAAAAATACACATATTAACACACATACATAAATATACATCCACATGAAGTCACATTCAATGACACATTCACCTACACATAAACACACACAAAAACATATTTTTATTCATAATAACCTATATATACACACATAGAAATGACCCATCAATTCATGAAGGTACATATATTTGGTTTTCCAATTTACATCATTTTCTTAATCATGGTATACATGCACAAAAGACAATGGAATGTCTCTAGAGGATCCATGTCTTGTTTGAATCCTTGAATTCTAGAGAAATTGGAAAATTAATGGGTTTCATGACTTCTCTAAATCTGTGCAGTTATAAAAATTCTCACATGTAGGTTGTACAATTTATCTATAACCATTATACCAAAGGCCCATAATCATGCAGTGTTTCTAAAAATTGGTATATAGTGGATTTTGAACATTTCATCATGGTTATACTACTTTTGCACCAAACCATGTGAGGTCCCCCAAATACAAGTGGAAGGTGCCCAATTATTACATGATTGGAAAACATTGTGCCTAAACTGTGCAACCCCTTAATTTGATGTGATATTAGATGTTTTCGCTTAATATAATACTATCCCATTTTACCTTTCTACCTTCTCACATTAATGATTGCATCACTGTAATGCCCTGACCTCAGTTACCCAGATTCGGTGCATTATTACATAACATTGGCATGATCACAAAAGTTCAAGTCTCGAAAGATAGATTACTGTAGTAGACTTAGAAACACTAGATATATTCATAAGTCTTACATTACATCATAAAGTGAAAAAAGAAAACAACATAGTCTCTATAGTCCACACTCATATCCTCATACTATCCCTGTAGGTCCTTCATCAAATAACTTTTCACATCCTGGGAAAAATAAAACATAGAAAGGGGTGAGCTCAGATGCTCAGTAAGGATAACAATATAGCAGAAACATTTATAAATAAGCATAAACATTTAAGGCAATGTATAACTAAAACAAAAGCCTTATAAACTTGAACTTGAGCATAATATGGAAAAAATAAATTGAAATAATGCCATTTACATATTCACATGGATACTCTACTAGTCAAATAATCACATGCAATATCAATAACCACTTTCATAAAGATGGAATGCATAATGCTAGAATATCATAACCACATAGTCAAGGCCTTGTGCAAAGACTACAAATAATATTTTGTCAAGGTCTTGTTCCAAGAAAGTAGATTGTCTCATGAGACCTACCAATGCATCGTGGAGCTATAGCTAGCTCCACCTATACCTTACTGTGTCCAATGCATTCCTCATATGAATAAGTTTAAACATAACATAAACATTCGTATTAAAACTAGAATTCGAAATGTCAATACATTATCTGTAAACGATGAATGGTATAAAAATAACACATCCACAGTCAAACATATCACCAAAATTTCAATACAATATGGAAGTTTTGTATTATAATAAATAAACCTCAAATAAACTTAAAATCTATAAAATGATGTCTACATAGATGAAATCAAAACTATTTGAGAGAAAAATATATGTTTTTTTGATATCATTAAAACGTCGCATAATTATAAAATAAAACATTAAATTTGGATATATTATTATAAGATTTTAAGGGATTCTTTAAAGATATTATATCGGCGGAAAATAGCCGCACCCGCCGTATACGTTAAAAAAAATACATTCTTACCTTAATTTTATCGAAAAAGTTAAAAAGGACCTTGTTTGGAAAATGACGGAAAGATTTATTTATAAACATCTTATAAAAAGTAAAACAAGGGTATAAATAAATTTAATCCATAGTCTATAAAATAGTAAGGTTGTTTTGAAATTCATTTTTAAGTAACATGGATGTGGATGGTAAAGAGGTTCCAGTAGATAATTACATATAAACAACCTCGGATAATGAAGAGGTTTTGAAATAAACCCTTACCTTGTAAATTTCCTTGGACGAGGGTTGGTTTACCTCTTGAATAATGGTGAAATAATTGTTATTAAATTACACAAGAGTCATATTCATTAATATTATATCATATATGATCTTTTAGCATTGCTTTGTAAATAATATCTTAGTATTATCATTGTTTCGGGTGTTAGCTGATTCGTTTTCATTTATATGAATTGTCTTGAAAGCCATGATTTTTATGGATAGGTTGTATATTATTCATATACAGAATGATATCAAGTCTTTAAACATTACTTTTAATCTCAAAATGTGAATTATTCTTGAATGGATATGACGAGGAATGAATCTCATCGCGTTCGTGGAGACAGTAGTCCGTACGTACGCACGAGCGACAATATCATTCTTTTGATATTAAAATCGTATATAATTGTATGTTATATCATATATAAATAATAATTATAATGTTACATTTATTATTTACTTAAATTACATATCATTGTCATACCCATCCAAATAATAATGTTTTGAATAACAATTACACCACAACGTGGAGACGGTAAGCCGTACGTAGGCACGTATGGTGACATGTCATTCAAACGATGGATTGAATACTGAATATAGTTGTACCATGTTTATAATAAAATCACAGTATATAGAAGATACTGTAGTTATTATTTTATAATGGAAATAACAAAGAAAGAAGAAGTGGAAGAAGAAAGGAACTTGAAAGAGGCTGGTGAAAACATTACCTCTTCTTCGGGTTCTTCCTTTTGATTTTATCAAAAGGGCTCCTTTGGTTTGATTTCTAATAAAACTAAGGCCTCTAGGTTGAAGTGAGAGAAGTTGAAAGAATATTTGGGCAGGGGTTGGCTGAGTCAAAAGGCTTTTATGCTATGAATTTGAGAGAAGGCAGAGTGCCCTTTTATAAGAGGGGTGAGCGGAACCTTAGAAAAAGCTAGAAATATTATTTTATAATAAATTTAAATTCGGGTTTTAATGGCTCAAAAGTTTATTATATAAATTTAAAGGTGGTCATAGGTCGAAAACAACTCAACCAATAGGTTTTAGATATTTTTGGGTCACTAAATTAACCTTATCCTTTAGTTTTAACTCTTAGTTAATTAGTTTGACATTTACCATGTCTCTTTGTATTTTTATATTATATATTTAATAAACATACTATATACATCAAAAAGACCCACAAGTTGTCTATTAATAATATACCTATCATTATATAAGTCCTTTGGATGAAAATTATATTTTTAAGAATAGAATATCAATTAATAATATAAAATTTGTTTTAAAAACGTATTTATCTCAATTTTGACACTATTTAATAATTGATTTTTGTTTAATTCATAAAAACTTTATTAATAATAATAAAATTAATTTTAGAACTCCTAACATGTAATAGTAACCAATAAAATTCATGGATGTCAAAAAACCATTCAAATTATATTTATTTTAACTTTTATAAAACCAATTATTTGATTCTTTACTTAATAAGTAAAATACTACAACATTATTTTGTCATAAATAAATTTATTTATTCAATGTCTAAAAATTATAAATAAAATACAATTATTTAGGAAATATTTATATCTTTCTAATTAATATTTATAGTATAAAATATAAAATATATTACTTTATGTTAAAATTTATTTTCTAAAAGATATATTCTTATTTCAATTTTTTATTTACTTTAATTTAATTAATATAAATTGTCCTTATCACCTATATGTGGCTCCATGGGTCCAAAATCGACCCAAATATTCCCATGGTTTGACATGTTTCAACCAATAAGGTTAGAACATGTTTTAGGGCAAATTAATTTTATTATAATATTATTTGTTTTACCCTTATTTACCGGATTTACCCTTTAACCATGGTAAATAAAATATTTACCGAAATAATTATTCTTAATGTATAAAAATAAAAGTTACCTATTTACACAATTTTGACCTCATGATTCTAAATATGGAATCCATTTTTCTGAATTCAATACACATAAGTGGCAGAAATTAATTTAAAATCAATTCTCGTTGTCAAAACAAAAAGCGTGTTTTAATGAAATAATAACTCTCAAAATATTTCCACTTGTTTATGTCTGGTTTAAATGTGAAATTACATCAAATGAAAAAATTTGTATTAAATGGTAAAAATATATTCTAAATATACTTTAAAACCACTCAAATTCATAATTTATCACTATTAATTATTTCAATTAAAAAAGTTGTTTTTAATTAAAATTTAGTAATTTTCACTAGTCATCAAAATATGAAAGTTATCATAAATGTACCAAAAATTCACTCTATGATAATTTAGATATTCCAAATCCAAAAATGAAGTCCATTTTGAATGATTAAATGTATGAAATTTTAAAATGTGGGTATTACTATTCATAATGGCTAGTTTGATTGGTTGTGGTGTGTGTTAGAACGCGACGTTGCGTACAACACACACTACAGTATTATTCAAAGAGAAGTGTACCATGGAAGCTTGGAGTGTTAAATTATCCCCTCCTTCAAATAATTTTGTCCTCGAAATTTCTAGAATACTACTGCATGAAATGACTTGGGTGGTTATTCATCATAAGTTCCTCAGGTTCCCTCGTTGCCTCTTCCATATTATGGTTTCTCCATAGAACTTTTACCAGGAGAGTCGTCCGGTTTTTCAGAACTGGTTCTCTCATATCAAGAATCTTGACAGGATCTTTGCAATAAGATAGATCGGGTTCTAGTTCTAATTCCACATAGGTGAGTACATGCATTGGGTCAGGATGAATTTTCTCAAAAGTGATACGTGGAACACATCATGAACTTTTGAGAGACTTGGTGGAATTTCCAAATGGTAAGTTACAGCCCCAATTAGTTCTAGAATTTTGAATGGTCCGATGTACCTGTGACTCAATTTTCCATTCTTACCAAAGCATATAACACCCTTCCATGGAGATACCTTCAAGAAAACATGATCTCCTACATGAAATTCTAAATCCATCCTTCGGTTGTCAGTATAGCTCTTCTACCTACTTTTAGCTGCTTTGATGTGGTTTTGGATTACCTTCACCTTTTCCATCATTTCCTCAACCAGTTCTGGGCCTATATGTTTTCTTTCACTAACATCATCCAAATTGGTTTGTGTGCGACATATATTTCCATATAATTCTTTACATAGTGCCACTTGAATACTCAAATAGAAGCTATTGTTATAGGAAAATTCTACCAGAGGTAAATATTGACCCCACATACCCTGAAAGTCAAGTGAGCATGATCTTAACATGTCTTTTAAGGTTTGAATAGCCTGTTCTGATTTTCCATCAGTTTGGGGGTCCTATGTAGTTCTCAAACAAAGTTTAGTATCCAGGGATTTCTGAATACTTTTCCATAATCCTGAAGTAAAACATGGTTCGTGATCAGAAACAATCGATATTGGTACTCCAAGAAGTCTTAAAAATTCATTAATATATAGTCTTGCTAAACGTTCAAGTGGTAAATAATCCATTATAGCAATAAAATGTGCTGACTTGGTAAGAAGATCAACAATGACCAATATTTCATTGTTACTTCTAGGATTCTTTTGTAGTCCTATGACAAAGTCCATCGTAATATTATACCATTCCCACTCAGGTATGGGAAGAGGTTGTAATACTCCACTAGGATGTTTCCTTCTAACTTTCACTTATTGAAAAAACATATATCATGACACAAAATCAGAAATATCCCTCTTCATGTTGTCCAACCATAAATTTTCCTTCAAATCACAATACATTTTGGTGCTCATAGTGTGTATAGAGAAATTGGAACTATGAGCATCATCCAACAATTCCCTTTTTAGATCAGGTATATCGAGAACACAAAGTCTCCTCCTAAATTTCAAAATTCCATATTTATACACCAAGACACTCAATCTCCCATCATTCACATATTTAATTTTCTTTTTAAACTCTTCATCATCGGTATGAGAACTCTTAATCCTTTATATTAAAGATGGTTTGGCAACCATTTGAAAAAGTATCGATCTTTAACCTTCCATGGTTATTCCTATATCCATCTTTACTGGATTCATGAAAATTGGATCCCTTTCAACTCCCATTTTTTTCAAAACTCCATGATCCATTCTTATAAAATATTATTCCTCCTTATTTTCCTTCCCTAGGTGGTAGTGTATCATGCAATCATAATCCTTGAGTAGTTCACGACATCTCCTTTTCCTCATGTTGAGTTCTTTCTGTGAGAAAATATACTTCAAACTCTTGTGATCAGTATACTTCTCACATTTTTCACCATAGAGATAGTGTCTCCAAATATTCAAAGCAAATATTACAGCTGCTAACTCAAGATCATGGGTAGAATAGTTTTGATCATGAATTTTTAGCTGTCGTGATTCATAGGAAATAACTCTATCATTTTGCATAAGGAGACAACCAAGTCCTTTCTTCGATGCATCACTATAAATAACCAACCCAACATTCCCCTATGGTAGAGTCAATATAAGAGAATTGACTAATATTATCTTCATTTCTTCAAAACATTCTTCAAACTCTATTTTCCAAACAAATTTAACCCCTTTACACGTGAGCTTCATTAATGGGTTAGCCAATCAGGATAAATTCTGGATGATTCATCGATACTAACCTGCTAAACCAATAAAAATGCGTACCTCAGTTATAATCGTTGGTACTATCCATTCATGGATTTCTCTTTTCTTATAAGGATCAACATAGATTCCATATTTAGAGACCATATGGCTAAGAAAAGAAATCTCCTAAAGATAGAATTCACACTTGGTAAACATCCCATATAATTCATGTCTTCTCAGAGTCTTCAAGATAATGCGCAAGTGATTATCATGATATTCATAGCTTTTGGAATATACCAAGACATCATCAATAAATACCTCCACAAAATCATCGAGATATTAATATAAAACTCTATTCATTAGATCCATGAATACAGAGGGTGCATTAGTCAATCCAAAAGGCATTATAGTAAAATCGTAATGCCCGTACCTGGTTCGAAATGCTGTTTTCGGAATGTCTTTCTTCTTCACACACAACGAATGGTATCCAAATAGAAATTCAATCTTTGAAAAGTATTGAGCTCCATGGAGTTGGACAAATAAATCATCAATGTGTGGTAGGGGATACTTGTTCTTTATTGTTATAGCATTAATTTCCCACTAGTCGATACATAACCTCATAGATCCATCTTTCTTTCTAACAAAAAGGATAAGGGCTCCCCCTGGAGAAATTCTAGGGAGAATAAATCCCTTATTACTCAATTCCTCTAGTTTTTTCTTTAGTTCAACTAATTCCACAGTGGCCATTCTATAATGGGTCTTCGATATAGGCCTTGAACCAGGAATTAAATCAATGGAAAAAACAATTTCTCATTCGAGCTATCATCCATGTAAATCTTCCAGAAACAGATCTACATATTCTCTCACAATAGGTACATACTCTATTTGAACATTCCTTTCCTCTCCCACAATCATTTCATTCTCTTCCTCCCAATTATTGAATTTAGTTGTGCTACTGGTGGGGGATCTAGATAAGAATTATGTGGTGATGATTCTGCTTTTAAGATAAGGTGTTCCTTATCATCATCATCATCAAAAATCATATCCACCTTTTTCTTACAATAATTCTTCGAATCATGGTCCGAAATCCAATACAGACTGAGGATTTTATCCAACTCAATCATAGGTACAATGATGAGATCAGTAGACAAAGAACATTTATATGATCAAATGGGGACTGATTCACAACACTTTGTTGTAATGATACTTCCCTTAGGAGTTTTAAATAACAACTCCCTTGTTAAATAAATTTGGAAACATCTAATTTTCTTAGAAAACTGGTAATATATAAAATGATTTGATGATCTAGAATCAAAAAATTCATTTTCTAAACTTTAGGAAACCGTTAAATTACCTACCACCATGTCTTTCGGAGCTTCAACCTCAGTAGTAGTGATCGCATAAGCTTGGCCCTGATCCCTTGGCCTTATCTAAGATATGTTTCCCTAACGATTAGGACATTCATTTTCATAATGTCCCATCTCCCTGCAATTGTAGCATTGAACATCGGTAGCTTCTTTCTTCCCATAGTAATCACGATCTTGGTGTCCTTTTTCACCACACTTGTAACAGACTCTCATTCCTTTTAAGCAAGTACCGTGGTTTTTCTTCCCACATTTACTACAGGATGGATATTCAACATTTCTATTCTTCCCCTTATTTCCATTCCCTGAGTGATCAACATATCTCTTCCTCTCTTTCTTTGCTTTAATGTCATAATACTTAGATAATTCCTTTTCTGTCTTGATAGCACATGAGACAATATCTTCGTATGACAAGAAGGATTGTGAGAATAATGCTCGATGGAGAAATGGTTTTAACCCATCAAATAAATGATAAATATTTCTTCCTGGGTTACATATATAATCTACAGTATACCTTGCTAACCTTGTAAAGTTAAACTCATACTATGAAACATTATCGCCCTCCTTTTTCCTCAGACTCAGAAATTGTCTTTCCATATCCGCTCGATGGTCATGAGGAAATTATTTTTCTAAGAAAATATCTTTTATCTCACTCCATTCCATATTTTATAATTCATAATCTTCCTTCGTGTTTTGAATCATTGACCACCATTGATCAACATCTCTAGTGAGGTGGTAAACTGCCATGAAAACTTTTTCCCTTTAGCTACTATCCAAGGCATGGAATATTTTCTCTAAGGAATTTATCCATTTCTCAACTACTAGTGGATTAGTACCCCCATTGAACGTTGGTGGTTGTTTCCTCATGAAGTGATCTAACATTGATCATCCACGCTGTGGATTAGGGTGCTTCATATAGGTAACATTATTATTCATAACCTGAGTGAGTTTTCCTAGATTCATGATTAGCTGTTCAGCACCAGTTGCATCACCAGATCCACTATAATTATCTTGAGTAGGAGGGAAATACCTATATGGAGTGCGTGCATTGATATAGTTTCCATTCCTTCCACTAGGCTCCATTTGTAAAAAATGGCATAAACTAGATCAGTTTATGAATCAAAATACAAAATTCCATACTTGTAAAACACTTAACATAAATTGAACAATTTATAGATATAATCAATAATCATAAAAAAGTTTCCATTGTGGATGTATATACTCATAAACCCTTCATAATGGTTTGTAATGAAAATGAGGATTATCCTAAGCATATCCCCCGAGAGTGTTGTAACCAAGAGTGCACCAAGGCCCGTTGTCGTGAACCAATTCACGTTCGAGTATAGCTCAAAGCGGTGTTTTCGGGTTTTACCCCTAGGTACATCTATGCCAGATCCGTATCTACATGCTTGTATCTAGACAGGGATGTATTGCTTGGAAAACTCACCAAATCACTACAATACCAAAATTCTAGGGAGTTATTCTACACTAATCCTCAATGTCAATCTTAGGTCTATGTTCTCTAATCAGAGTTTATCTAAATCTAGCTTCAAAGGATTGTACTAAAATCCCTATGATACAAACTGTAATACCATGAACCTAGTTACCCAGAGTCAGTGCATTGTTAAATAACATTGGCATGATCCCAAAAGATCAAGTCTCGAATGACCGATTAGTTTAGTAGCCTTGGAAACACTAGATACATTCATAAGTCTTATATTACATCATAAACTGAAAAACTACAACAACATAGTCTATATAGTCCACACTCATATCCTCATACTATACCTCCAGTTGACACGTAAAATACTTCTTCACATCTAGGGAAAAATAAAACATAGAAAGGGGTTAGCTCAGATGCTCAGTAACGATCACACTATAGTGGAAACTTTCGTAAATAAGCATAAGCATTTAAGGCAATGCATAACTAAAACAATATCCTTTTAAACTTGAAATTGAGTATAATATGGAAAAAATAAATTGTAATAATTCCAATTACTTATTCACATAGATATTCTACTAGTCTAATAATTACATGAAATATCAATAACCACTTTCATAATGATGGAATGCATAATGCCAGACTATCATAACCACATAGTCATGGAATTGTTCCAAGATTACAAATAAGATTTTTTCAATTCCTTGTGCCAAGACACTAGTTTTTCTCATGAGACCTACCGATTCATCGAGTAGCTATAGTGGTCTCTACTCGTCACATACTAAGTCCAATGCATTCCTCATATGAACAAGTTTAAACTTAACACTAACATTCGTATAAAAACTATGATAAAAAATGTCTACACTTTATCCATAAACCATGAATGGTATAAAAATAACACATCCACAATCAAACATATCACAAAACCATCAATAAAATATGGATGTTTTGTATCATAATAAATCAACTTCAAATAAACATAAAATCCAAAAAAGGATGTTGACATAGATGAGATAAAAAGTATTTGAGAGAAATATCTCTTTTTTTCAAATCATGTAAAGGTCATATAATTATAAAATAAAACATTTACTTTGAAAATAATCTTATAATCTTGTAAGGGAATATTCAAAGATTTTATAATGGTGGAAAATAGATGCACCTACCGTATAGGTTAAAAAAATACATTCTTACCTTAATTCCGTCTAAAAGGTTAAAAAAGATATTGTTTGGAAAATGATGGAAAGATTCATTTATAAAAATATTATAAAAAGTCAAAAAAGGGTATAACTGGCTTTAAACTATAGTATATAAAATAGTAAGGATGTTTTGGAATACATTTTTAAGAAACATTGATGTGGATGATAAAGAGGTCGCACTAGATAATTACGTATAAACAACGTCAGATAATGAAGAGATTGTGAAATAAACCCTTACCTTGTACTTTTCCTTGATCAAGGGTTGGTTTACCTCCAGTATAATGGTGAAATAATTGTTATTAAATTATACAATAATCTAATACATTAATATGATATGATATATGATCCTTTAACATTGCTTTGTTAATAATATCTTAGTATTATCGCTGTTTCGGGTGTTAACTGATTCATTTTCCTTTATATGAATTGTTACGTAAGCTGTGTTTGTTATGGTTAGGTTGTATATAATTCATATCCATAATGATATCAAATACTTAAAAATTACTTTTAATCATAACATGAGAATTATTCTTGAATGGATACGATGGGGAATGAATCTCACCGCGTTCTTGGAGACGGTAGTCCGTACATACACACTAGTGACAATATCATTATATTGATATTAAAATCATTTATAATTGGATGGTATATCATATATACAGAAACATTATAATGTTATATTTATAATTTTAATTCAATTACACTTCATTATCATACCCATCCAAATAATAATGTTTTGAATAACAATTACAACACGACGTGGAGACGGTGAGCCGTACGTATGCTTGTATGGTGACAGGTCATTCATAGGATGGATAGAATACTGAATATAGTTGTAACATATTTGTAATAACATCGCAGTATATAAAATATACTAGAGTTATTATTTTATAATGGAAATTACAAAGAAAGAAGAAGTGGACGAATAAAGGAACTTGAATGATGGTGGTGAAAACTTTACCACTTCTTTGGGCTCTTCCTTTTGATTTGATCAAAAGGGATATTTAGGTTTTCTTTCTGATCAAACTAAGGATTATAGGTTGAAGTGATGGATGTTGAGAGAATATTTGGGCAGGGGTTGTCTGAGGCAAACGGCTTTGATGGTATTAATTTGAGAGAAGGTGGAGTGCCCTTTTATAAAGGGTTGAGGGGAACCTTAGGAAAATCTAGAAATATTATTTTATAATAAATTCATATTTGGTTTCTAATGGCTCCAAAGTAGACTATTTAAATTTTAAGGTGGGGATGTGTCGTAAACAACTCATCCAATAGGTTTTAGACAGGTTTTAGTCACTATATTAACCTTATCTTTTAGTTTTAACTCTTAGTTAATTAGATTGATGTTTACCATGTCTCTTTGTATTTTTATATTATATAGTTAGAAAACATACTATATACATCCATGATACCTCCATGTGGTCCATTAATAATAAACATATTATTATATAAGTCTTTTGGATGAACCATAGATTTTTTGGAATATAATATCAATTAATAATATAATATTTGTATTAAAAACTCATTTATGTCAATTTTGACACTATTTAATAATTTATTTTTGTTAGTCTTAACAACTTTATTAATTCTAATCAAATTCATTTAAGAAATACTAACATGTAATAGTAACCAATAAAATTTGTGGATGTCATAGTAACTTTCAAATTATATTTATTTTAACTTTTATAATACCAATTATTTTATTCTTTCATTAATAAGGAAAATAATTCATCATTATTGTGTCATAAATAAATATAATTATTAAATTTCTAAAAATTCTAAATAAAATACCATTATGTAGAAAATATTTTTATGTTTTAATGAATATTTATAGTCTAAAATATAACATATATAAGATTATGTAATTTTTTTTTGCTAAAAGATATGTGCTTATGTCATTTTTGTATTTACTTTTACTTAATTAATATAAATTGTCCTTATCACATTCATGTGGCTCCATGGGGTCCCAAAATAGACCCAAAGATGCCCATGGTCTGACATATATCAAACAATAAGGTTAGGAAACATTTTAGGGTAAATTAATATTATTATAATATTATTGTTTTTACCCTTATTTACTAATTTACCCTTTAACCATGGTAAATAAAACATTAACCGAAATAATTATTCAAAATGTCTAAAAATAAAAGTTACCTATTTACACAATTTGGACCTCTTGATTCTAAATATGGAATCTATTTTTCTAAATTCAAAACCAAAAAGTGGCAGAAATTAATTTAAATTTAATTGCCGCTATCAAAACAAAAAGCGTGTTTTTAAGAAATAATAACTATCAAAAGATTAACACTTGGTTATGTTCGGTTTAAATGTGTAATTACCTCCAATTGATAACATTTAATTAAATGGTAAAAATATTTTCTAAATTTACTTTAAAACCACTAAAATTCAAAATTTATCACTATTAATTATTTCGATTAAAAAAGTTGTTTTTAATTAAAATTTTGTAATTTTCACTACTCATCTAAATATGAATGTTTTCAGAAATGAACAAAAAATTCACCCTAAGATAATTTCGATATTACAAATCAAAAAATGAAGTCTATTTTGAATGGTAATGTAGATAATATTTCAAAAAGTGGGTATTACTATTCATAATGGTTAGTTTGATGGGTTGGGGTGTGTGTTAGAACTCAAAGTTGCGTACAAAACACGCTACTGTATTATTCAAAGAGAAGCGTACCATGGAAGCTTGGGGTGTTACAATCACCTCTCTTCCCCCAAGGGTTTCCCCCTCAAACTAGTACATATAATATCTACATATTTTTACATTATAATCAAGATCCCAAGGAAGTGTTAGATAGCCTACAATACACTCGTTATTCCTCTAAACATTGAATAATGTTTATCTTAGGATCCATCATGCTATTTAGGTGCAATATCATAGTCCCTGTTTTCAATGAATTGAACAGTTTCTCAAATCTCAGCAATCCTACTTCAAATATGAGGTCTATATCGAGCCTGATGTCGTCTATAATCATGAGGTAGGTCGTCACATCATTTTCCCTTAGATATTTGGTGCTCCATAGCATTTCAATTATAATGAATGGTGGATTTGGCCAAGCATCCCCTTTTTTCATTATATAAAACAGTTCATAACACCTTATTTTATGCCTAATTCTCCAACTAAGCATTGAAATTGACTATTAAATTGAATTCCCCCTCCAATAAGAGTTATTGATTTAAGAAAGGTTGACTCCTTTCTTTTCCTCCAAACAAATAATTAGAATTTCCTTTTTAGGAAATTCCTTTAATGGACTTGAAACCTTTTTAAAAGACCCATTAATCCATGTATATGAAATTTCTAGGATTTAGTAGATTTAATTAGTTTGAATTATATGGGATAACATATGCATGATGATTTTTATTTACATTAAATCTAATAACATGATTTAAATTAAATAGATAATTTGTAATGATTTTCAAAGGGTGGTGAGACCACATCTTTTGTTATGCTTATAATTTTTCATTGAAAATGGTAAGGACATCAATGTAATGGAACTTGTCTAATGAGATGCATGGAGGAAATACCTCGTTATTTATTTTGTAAATTTAATTATCCTGGTTCTTATTGTGGTATGAGGGTAAGGGATTTTTGAACATGGAGTTGGCATAACCCCTTACATTCAGTGTTGAGAATGATGTTTCATACCATTGAAACTATTTGGATGGTAGGATCGACATGCCCCTTTAATTTTTCAGATTGATAACATGATGGCTCACTCACTATCCTGAGTTTCATGCATGCCGTCTCATAAATTTATTGGGATATAGGTCATGTACCCTATTCATGAGCTTATAGGCTCATTAAAGAAGTCATGTATATCTATGTAATACCCCAGTCTATCTTTAACTTGAATTCACGGTATATGTCCACTTTTTTCCTTACATACATGGATCATATGTGGATTGAATATAAATGATTTAACTATACATATATATTTATTGATATATATATATAGTAAATTATATTACTTATGTTTCACCCATGATCCAAATATGGTATAATTTCAGGTATCCAATAAGAACATGTTTATTCTTATTATTTAATTCATATTTTTTTTCTCTTTTGTTTATACCTCCAAACTATTTAGTTTAGAGAACAACTTGGATTACATGTAAAGTCCACTGGCCGAGGCCTACTAATATTTTTTTAATCACCCTTATTGGGATTCATTTGGTACACAACAATATTATCTTATTACAGGTTTGGAGAATGGAAAGAACCCTTCTAATAATTTTTTACATCCTTATCTTATTAGTATAGCATAAGAGGAGTGGACAGAGAATACACTAGAGATGTCAGTAGAGTTGATTTTATTATTTTTGTACATTTTTATTGAATGATTCATGTGTATTATTGTCTTCCATTTGGTATATCAGCATGGAATTCATCCATGTATTCACAATTACCTAGTTTCTTTTGTATTATTTTTATCTATTTATTTATTTACTCATCTTAAATTATTTATTTATTCCTAAAATTAATTATCTTTCAGTATTTTCATATATTCTTCCACTACTTCTTACATTTATATAATGTATCGATTTATCTACTTTGACAAGAGAGTATAGTCACCCCACAATACCACATTCACACCCTTGTTTCTATTTGGCAGCCTTTGGCATATGGGGAGAAGTGCATGAGGGTATGTGACCCACCAAATTGTGGCACGGGTTTAGTAGACAATGGGTCCGAATGATAAAAATTGGCATCAAAGCCTTAATTTTTGCATCATATTACAATTTGTGTATTGGATTTAAGACTATGAGAAAAAGGGATTTGAAATCGATCATTTTCCTGTACGTAGATTAACTATGTACAAGGGAAAAATAAATTACATAGAATGGGAAATTTTTTTAATAGATTATGAAAATCATAGTTGACATGAATTCACAATTGGGTGACACCATTGATTTATAGTTTTATTACTATTGACGATATTGATATAATGACTTTATTAACTTTTCCTGGTGAAATAGGGGAATTGCATTGGTACATGCATCCTCATAGGAAACTGATTTGTCCTAATGTTCCAACTATGGTGCCACATCCTATTTCTGATAGGTAAACTGATGACTATTTTTGAGAGGGGTTCTTAGGAATCTTGCAGTCTACCAAAGAGTTATTCGACCGACCACAAGCATGGAAGAGTTGACTCCCGAATTTCAATAACATCATCCTCCCTAATTTTTTGGGGATGGAGGACCCCATGTCGTGGATTTGTGGAATAATGAAATCCTCTATATATTTTATCATCTTTTATATGCCTCCAAATTAGTGGGTCAATCTTGGAACCTAGAAGAAATGAAAATCTACTATGTAGTGGTCGAATGTTATCACCTTGGATGATCAACATCATAATATCGTGTAGGCATATTTCCTTATGATCTTATACAAAAAAAATTATTTAGACATTGAGGGATTATTGATATAGATAATTCATGATCCTATAGAAGGGGAGCATGTATTTAATGTAGTATTCTTTAAATTTCATTGAGCTACAATGGTTCTATACTACTCTACCAGGGAATGATCTTATGACCTAATTCTATTTGAGTATGGGATTGTATAAGCCATTGTGTCATAGATCAATGTTTTAAGGTTGAATAATATGTAATAAATCATCAACCAATGCCATATTAATGAGAAAACTATGTGGATACATTATTATATGATTTATTGTGGTTTGAAACCTAAAACTGTTGGTTATTATTTTAGGGGAATGAAATGGTTTCATGCTACATGCTGAGGTTTCATTATTTAGGTTCCTCATGATGATTTTTTTCTTATCTACTACCAGTATGGGAAGTCAGGACACAAGAAGCATCAATATTTATGGTTATAGTTATTTGCATAGGTTGTGGTAGTATGGGACATAACCATAGCTTCTACATGAATTTCACTTCAGTGCATAGTGTATGGGTATTGATACCTACTCCTCGATCAAGAGTGGGGCCAATATGATCACGATGGGAAAACAACTAGATTTTCTATCATTGATCTAGCTGAGTTGGTTGACAAGTTCATGGTATTCATACTTCCGATTCTCATCTCTAGTAGAGATGGATTTCATAGGTATGTCAGACAGTGACTCAAGGCTGCAGTACATGCCAGTAACATGAAGTCTGTCCTTTGTTGGAGGTGTAGATCTTTGGAAATTTTATATTGTGAGGTACTATTATATTATCCTCCATAGTTGAGTCTTAATTATTTGACAGGGGCATGTATCACTCTATTATATCATATAATGTTACGAGATTTATGGGTCTTTAGATCGAACACATTCATGGATTTATGAAAATAGATAGACCATTAGGTAACTGATCAATAGTTGTTACCGTTGTAAGTATTACCCCCTCAAGATTGGTGGTTACATATTCATATATATTCTCTTCAACCTATTCATGAAGGGTTTTGAGATAATCATCATGATGGAATTATTAGTTCCCTTATCGAGCCCATATTTACTACCATCATTAAAGGATGATATTTACATAACCATATGGTGTTAGGAAGAAATATAAGGTAGAATGGGATGTGAAATATTTGCGGTCAATACCCAAGAAACAGAGGATGGGTAGTGTCACCAAAAGTATAAAAATTATTTCCTTGTATGATCTGGGGTTATGATCCTTTTTCATCCCCCCTGACGTGGAAAATTTTATAGATGTATTTCCAGATTAAATCTATTGTTAACCTCTGGTGTGTGAGGTATTATTAAATATCGATTTTTTTCTAGGATTAAAACCAGTGACCATTCCTCTTTGTAGGATGTATCCCAAGGAACTTCTGGAAGTGAACAAGATATTAAATGATTTTATGCTAAAATATTTTATGTCACAACTCTAATCCCTGTGTTCCACTCATTTTTTTTCACGAAGGAATACGATACCCTTAATCTCTGTGGAGATTATAATCAGTTGAGGCTTGTTACAATAAATAATTTTTCTCCACTACCTCATATAAATGACCTCTTAGATCAAATACAAGGAGAGAGAGTGTTCCGAAAGATGGAAATGAGGTAAATCCATCACCAAGTGTGTGTTAGGTCGTCAGTAATAACTCACAAAATTATTAGGAGTAGGTATGGTCTCTATGAGTACCGAGTCAAGCCGTTTAGACCTATGAATGCACCTGTATTATTCATGGATATTATGAATAGGGTTTTCCAACCATATTTGGTTTAATTTTTGGCAGTCTATATTGAAAATATCATGTTGAATTCACACTCCAAAAAATACCAGGAAAATCATCATGATATCATGCTAAACACACTAAGATGGAATCAACTCTATGATATGTTTTTTAAGATCCACTTCTAGATGGAAAAAATCCACTTCATGGGTCACATTTTCTCAGAAATAAAGGTTTTAATTGAACAAAATAAATTGATAGATGTTGTTTACCTAGAGGACCCCAAGAAAAACATAGACATCAGGAGTTTCTTGAGTGTTATTGGGTATTACAGAAATATTATCCAGGATTTATCATTCCATTTAGTTCCACATATGGGATTGAAAAATAATTGTGTGAAATTCTTATGGCCAGAGGATTGTGAAGAATCCTTTCATAAGTTTATGGTCTATTAAACATCACCACCATTACTGATTCTTCTAAAATATGGAAGGATGCATTCTATTTAATATGACACATAAGGAATTGGTAAGAGATATATTTTGAAATAGGATGAGTGAGTAATAATATACATGTCTCGTTAGTTAATTCCTCATGAGCATAATTACATGACATATGATCTCGAGACCACTATTGGGTTTCATTTCATACACTTATAGAGACAATAATTTTTGGGAGATCATTTTTTGGTTTATACTTATCAAAAAATCAATAATAAATCTTCCCATAAAGGGATTAAAATCTAACAAAAAATAGTTGGTTTTAGTACTAATAATCATTTTATTTTGATCTTGCCTATATGCATGGTAATGTAAATTTTATGGATGATTTTCAGAGCTATAAATCTTAGAAATAATTTGTTTTAGAATCCAATAGAAATTGAAATTTATGGACATATTCTCATGTATGAAATTCGATGATTAGTAGGGCCACATATAGAATATCCTCACAATCTTATCAGTGTCATCTAATATTATAGAACAAGTTAGAATGATAAATTTATCTATCCCCAAAGGCCTTGTCCTTAGAGAATGTACCATAAATGATGATACTTATTTTGGATATACTATGTATGGGGATGATACATTGTTGTTCAATTGGAGTAAATGGGTCTTAATAGATATCATATAGGAGATGACGCAAGAATTCAATTCCTCATCCTAGGTGGTTCACCCTGATAGAACCAATATGTGTTGAGGCTGATGCCACTAGTATTGGTGGACCTATTTGACATGTGATATTAAAGGATTCATCACTAGATGTTCCACTCGTCAATAGGTGAATTTGGAACATCAATGAATTTTAGGTATTTTATAATTTTTTCCCTTCCTAGGTAGAAATGAGAAGATGTTTTAATTTATTTTGTTACTGGTCTACCCATTTCACATCATAGAAATGATATAGTGTGGGTTTTCATTGATCATATGAAAAATTTCCCACACATCGTACCAATGTGAATGACCTTCATGATAGATGATATTGGAATGGGTGGACATCATGGGGGTTGTACATCATCATGGAGCACCTCAATTAGTTGTTTCTGATAGAGACATATTTTATTGTCATTGTTCTCACATGGGGAATTATAAGGCCTTGGGTACATAAGTTCTT
This sequence comes from Viscum album, assembly GCA_963277665.1. Taxonomy (NCBI): domain Eukaryota; kingdom Viridiplantae; phylum Streptophyta; class Magnoliopsida; order Santalales; family Viscaceae; genus Viscum; species Viscum album. The sequence goes on from OY728131.1 coordinate 38,221,609, forward strand.
CTAATAATATCCTATCACCCACTGACCGATGGATATATATATCGTACAATTCAGGTTCTATGGGACATGTTGCATGCATCTGTCCGTGGCATTGGGGATCAATGGTGGATACCCATTCCCCTCAGTGGGGTTTCTTATAAATAATCTTTTAGGCTACAATTTATATTTCTCATTATGGTGTATTATTTGTTATTCCATGATGATCCCCTCTATTTTGTCTAGAGTTAGGGAGGAAGCTATGTATGGACCTTGTCATCAAGAAGAGGCTATAGACAATGTCTATCTTAAGAAAAAATAATTTGACCATTCATTGTAGACAAAAGTCGTATGCTAACAAATTCTAATAACTGCCCATGTTCAATTATTTATACCATGTTTTATTGTGAGTCTTGACCATGAATGGGAATAGATGAATTCATAAGTACAGTAAGATCACACTTAAGATCATTAGAGATACTAGTCTCTGCATGTTTTCATTCATGCCCCTCAACATCACCAATAATATCTAGTCCCATCACATGTCGTTCAGCCTAATGATGTTGAATTGGATGTTTATTATTCCTTTTAGGAGTATCCCTTTCATATTATTTTTTAATGTATGAAGACAACACGAGGAAGGTCCATTCCATTAGTACAAGTGTCATGGAAGCACTTTTGAGTACATGATGAATCCTAGGAATGGGAAGATGATATATGATCTCAGGGGATAAAACTATTTACTGATGATACCTATTTACCCTAAAAATGGAATATCATTGATATGTTTATTAATAAGGTATGATTGTAAGAACATGTATTTCTTGAATGTATAGTTATCTTTTTTTTAATTTGGATGATTTTCTCAATCAGGGGGAGAAATGACCACAAATTATCAAATGTCATTTGGGAATCCTGGGATGGTTTAGATACCATAATTGTGGAAAAATTCAGAAAAAATGGGCTACATGGTTTGGAGAAACTGTTCCACCCACATTGCTTGGTTTCTCTGAAACCATGTTGTTACATATAGTGGCAACTATAAGCCACTTGATTCATCTATAACCGGGTGACAAGATGTTCATGGTCATGCAGGGAATCTGATATTTGGGAAAGATCGGATTAATAAGGACTAAGAAAAAGGATACAAGAGTGTCTACAGATTATTTGGAGATGATAATTTTTTAAAATTTGGAAATATACTTGGTCACATGATTTTCTGAAACCGTTCTGCCTAGCCCATATGGTTTCTATAAAACTGTGCAGTTGTTGAAAGTATAACCTATAAGTTGAATGGTTTTTTTCAACCATGCAACCTAAGGTGCATGGTATTGGAAAGCTTCTCACATTTTGGAAAGATGTTATTATCATGGTTTGTTCAGGGATAGAAAAACCATTCTTCTAACAATGTGAGGTTCCACCTTATAATTGTACAAGCATACAAGTAGCACACTGTTTGCAAACTGTGACCCTAAAGCATGAATTCCTTTTTACTGTGGTGAAATTACATGTTTTACATTAAATAAATCCTTATCCTATTTTTCTATATCCTTTCTCCAATTCTAGCATCCATCACACTCTCTTCCTCCCATTGGTTGTATTCTCTCTCATCCTCGAATCACATATATATATCCCATATGAAATTGGAATCGTATTTTGAATGAATTTTTGAATTGAGTATTGTATGCTTTTACTTCTTATTACCATAAACTAAATAATATCTTAATATATATAATTCTATTTTGATTACTGATAATTTTCCTTATTTGTAGGGAAATATTTCATTTCTCAAATCCCTACCACCCTTCATCAATTTTAAGAATGATATCGAGTGAGGAGTCATCTACAACCTTAAGGGAGGTGGTCATGTCATTTAACCAATGATTCATCATTCTCTATATAAACAATGTTGCGCCATAGGTCTAGTATTTCATTGAATCTCTTTTTTTGGTTCCATCATGTCAAATTTAACTTTCACCTTGATATACACCTATTGATACTTATTTGCCTATTTTGTAGATGGGTATTCCATTTATGGACACCCCATGGGTGTGCCAACACGAATTTTCATAAATAGTTAAATGTGTTTATCGAAGATTCACCACTTAATCTTTCATATTGATTTTAAAATTTATTTTCCCCTTTAATAAGGGTTCTTGGTTGATCCAATGGAGACTACAATAGGTTTGGAACAATGTATACTTGGAATTTACTATGTAGGAAATTCCCGTAATGGCGTTGATATCTTTTTAAAATATCCATTAATCCTTATAAATGTAATTTTCATGCATTAGTAAATTGAATGCTATTGAATTATATAGGATAACATATGCTTTATGGGTTTGATTTACCTTAAAATCAATAAAATGGTTTAAATAAAATTAATCCTTTTATAATTATTTGTAAAGGGTGGTGAGACCACACATTTTTTTATGCTTATAAATGTTCATTGATTATGTTAAGTCCATGTATGTAATGGATCATGGATATTGTGTACGTGGTAGGTAATTACTCATGCATTATTTTATAAATTTAATTAATCCATGATATGGATATGGTATGATGGTAATGTATTGTTGAGGATGATGGTATCATGATCTCTTGCATTGATTATTGAGCAATATGTCTCACACCATTGACATTGTTGGTTTATTGGGATTGACAAGACACTTTCCCTTGCTTGAGTGATTAAATGATGTGTCACTCTTCGTCTCATGTTTCATGCATTACATCTCACCATATTATTGGGATGAAGGGCATGAAACCAATTTCATAATCTTATAGGATCTATAGACTGGTCATGGATGTCTTAGTTACATCCTGATCTAGCCAGCAACTGGTATTCAAGGTAGATATCCACTTACATCTCCACGTACATGGTCTATTTAGGTAGATGAAATATATATAGCTAAACTATATATATATATATATATATATTACTTTTTATATATATAGTACATGATCATAATTCCATTCTACCCATGAGCTAAAGTAGATATACAACAAGGTGTTCAATGGGAACACAAGTAGGCTGTTTTTTTAATTCATCATTATTATCCTAATTTTTTATACATTCACACTATTTAGCCACAATCACAACTCACATTACTTGTAGAAACCATTTTTGTAGGTCTACCGAGACTTTATATCACTCCCTACTTGGGCCTCCTTTTGTACCGATGAATTTTATCTTCTTGAAGGCCTGAATAAGGAAAAGTGGCATGCTACATGTATTTTAAATTCATAGACTTTACCTGAATGGCCCGAAGGCCTTCTTTTTATTGATTTTTGTTAACCCCCCTTTTAATGGATGATGGGATCACTTACAAGGCCCGTAGGCTCAGAGATTACAAAACCCATAAAATTAGGAGATAACATGACCTGAAGGTCTTAGGGAATTCAACTAGACTCTTAACAAGGAACTGCCCCTCCCCAGCATCTGCATCATCATTATAGCTCTCCACCTCTGCATGGACTTCTGGCTAGGATTTTTGTTCAAGCACATGCTGGTTCCGATGTCATAAATACACCCCCTCATTCTGACAATCCATTTGGATAAACTCTAGTGAATCCACCTGCTCTAAATCATCTTATAGGGTTTCTACTTTTTTTGTACAGTCTGTCTAAGGAAATTTCTTGTGGCCCAAAGGCCTTGATGTGGCCCGAAGGCCTAGGTGGCCCAAAATCATTAAGGGATCCATGCCCAAACTGATTGCCCAAGGTGAATAGTTCCAATTGCTATAGTTCAGAATAGTACCTCCTACAGTGACTATTACAGTAACCACACAGTGTACAATTCTGCTACAGTACCTACACAGTGTACAGTCAGCTACAGTGCCACACAGTGTACAGTCTGCTATAGTACTACTATAGTGCCTGCTACATTACTATTACAGTACTGCAAATATGCCTCTACCTGGTTTTGAACATGTGCCTTATGGATGCCCTTAAGGATACCTCACCAAATGGGTTGAGGCTCGTGTGCTATTTGATATTCTTATCACATTAATGGATCACAAGAGAAGAGGATCAAGAATGTTTTGAAGATACTAGTAGAGAATATTTTTTTTTTATTTTTATAATTTTCGTATAGTAGGATTTCATATATATATTTTTAAAAGGATGGGGCCGAAGCCTCATTTTTATTATTAAATCAAAGAAAATACCTATTTTAACTAGTTAGAGGTAAACCCATTACATATCCCGAAGGACCAGTGGTCTTGTTGCCTATTACATAGCCCGTAGGCCCAAATATTTGGCCCAATTCACATTTTGTGAATAGTAATCTGCCTGCTACAGTACTCACACAGTACCGCCACCAATACAGTGCCCTGCCGCTGCTACCATACCCGCTGGTGAACAGTGTCGCCGCTGCTATAGTGCCGCTACAGTACTGCTACAGTACCCTGCGCCCAATGGGTTTCAAAACCCCATTTTTCATGTAGGATTACGGGGTGATTGCATACAGTAGGATTTTATATATGTTTACATGTTTCCTTTTGTATATTGGCATCCCTGCATCAATTTATTGACATTATCCTAGTGGGGTTTTTATTATTACCATTTGTTTATTTATTCTTCCATATTTATTTATTCTTCATCTTCTTTATCTTCCATTTTTTTCATATATAATTTCAAAAAAATAAATATTAATCTATTGTATCTAATGTGACACTCTAATAAGAGGTTATAGTCTCCCCATTGTTCCACATTCCAATCCTTTCAACTAGTTGGTATCCTCTAGCATATGGGGAGGCACACATGGGTCCATGTCACTAACTCGCACGTGGAAAAAATTTATGGGATCCTGGATAAATAAATTAAACATATACACAAAATGTATCCATACACAAAACCTACAAATAGACACGAAACACCACCCATGTGTAAACAAGAACACAGAAATGCCACATTTGGCCACCACTAGATGATGTTTCCATTACTAGACATTACTCACTCCCCCAACACATCTTTCTCTCTCTCTCTCACCCCCTCAATATTGATAACTCTCTCTCTCTCGATCGATCGATCTATCAGAAATTTTTAGATATAGAATTTATTTTCCGAAATTATATTCATATTTTGTAAACATAAATAATAAATTTATTGTATTAAATTTCCAAACTTGATGAACACATAGAACATTAATCAAATAACTATCAATGAATTATGTTATAAACTAATTAACTGATCTATGAAATATAATTCAACAATAATGATCTAAATTAAAAACAGGGATTGAAATTGGTTTTTCAAGATACCATATTGAGGGGAATGTTATCACTTACCCTAACACTATAAAATTCTTTTTGATTAATCCTAGGAATTTACTGTTATTAATGTGTAAATGAAAGAAAAAAATAGTTATTTATAGACAATTATCACAAACAATCCTAGGTATCAATAGAAATAAAACATTATCATAATTTAAAATTACATGTATTCTATATAACACATAAAATCTATAAAAAAATCCATTTATTTTTGGAAACTATAATAAACATGCCTCATTACATGTAATTTAAATAATTAAATAATTAAATTTTCAGAGTAATGATCTAGCATTGTATCGTAAAGAGGACCCACATTCAAACCATTAAAACATTCTATTTGCTGGGGGTTAATCATATTTTAATGGGAGATATGTTATAACATTCATTGATGATAATTATATGATATAATACACTCATGATCCACACTATTAAACAAAAATATCCCAAAAAATTATAAGGGTATAATTCTATTAATGAATATATGCTGACACTTAAGAACATGATAAATGTCGAGAAATTAAAAGGAAAAAATTCTAAGTGGTTGTAAACTATGATACACTTGCTTATTTAAACACTAATCATGGTGTATGTGATCTCAAATTCAAATCCCCCAACATCTAAAGATATGATGATTCAAATTTCTCAAATGAGGTAAAATTTGGAAAATAAATATCTCACATGTCAAGTACACATAAAATTTCCCTTTTCTATCGTCTTCTTCAACACATATCCACACATATTGATGGAAATATTGATGTACTACTATTTGGAAAAATATATATATCATTGAGGATGCAATGAGTTAGAAATTACAATAAATTCATTTCAGTTCATAATAAATGCAATATAGTAGATCTATCAATTAACTATTCTATGAAATACATCCCATCTCACAACATCTATTATATAAAAATATAATCATATGTGATGCTATCATTTCCATGTTAATTATTAATAAACATTCCCATTTTTGGAATATTTTTATCATTCTCTTACTCATAATATAGAATATACTCCTCTCATTTATTTACTCAAATGAAAAAAAATTAATGAGAAAAAAAACCATGTTGAGGAAAATGAATCTATAGATGATATATACAATGACCTCTTAGCAAATAGAGTGGGTCCATCTAGGTCTGCAAAGGGTGAAGACATCCAAAGCATATCTAAACATACAAAATACTATTTTAAAAGAATAAATTGGCATATAATTTCTATGTGAAGTCATGACGCCACAAATATAACTCTCCACAACATAATAATAATATTTTGAATAATAATATTAATAAGGTTAAAGTTTCATCCATTATCGTAAAAGATAATGTTCTTGAGGAAACTTATTCTGGTTGGATTTATTCTAAAGCTACAATTAATGTGTGAAAAATCAAATCTCATCTCAAGGGGATGAAATTGTTCAATAATGGGATATCACTACACGAGGTGATATCTACAAGTATAAACATATAAGGGGAGAGTCTGGTGGATCTCATGTTTACATATAAAAATACACCCAATGAAAAAAATGTTTATATATGTCCATCATTCATATGAACATATTTTTTTGGATATTTTCGTATAATAAAATGGTTCAAGATTATTGTCATGGAATGTTTTGTAGAAGTGATGGATAATTTCTACAAAGGTTCACTTGAATGATGGATAATTGAAATTTAAATAAATGTATTTTCTAATTTCTAGATATAGTATTTTTTAATGTCATAATATTTTAGGAAACATAAATTATAATAAAATTTAAGACCTGGTAAAAATGAAAATATTACCAAGAGTGGATAGAAATGATCTTGAAGGTGTGACTTTCATGTGAACTAAAATTGATAGAAACCCATTACTAATAATTGAAATGAAAAGTAATTTACTATAATTAATATAGAGTGATCTATGTGATTTTCATGATACACCCAATATAGGTTAATTAAAACTACATTATTACTTCCATTAATTATTGATCTATATCTTTTAATAAATATCCTTTACATGATATAGATAATGTCATAAATAAGTTTTGTTTCTATAAAATTGATGTTCAAAACCAATATAGACATACAATTTAAAAAAATCTAACAGTGTGGGATAATATTATAATAAATCATTTTGAAATCCCTAGTTATCAAATATTATGTGATATCACTATATAAACCTCATTAAAACTATACAATTTAGTTAAGAAATAATTAATTAATGTAAATGTTTATTTCTATGATGTCTATCTCAAGTCTCCCAAGGGGATTTTAGGGGAGACACCATTAACTATGTGTAGACTCCAAAATAGAGTTCCTACAAAAGGGAAGGATAAAATTCCATGTTAATTATAAACATATAAAAATCATAACCTAAATAAATTAACAGTTTGGGGTAGTCTTGAAATTATTAGAGTAATTGAACCTAAAAGAGAAATTTTTTCAAAAAGGGTATTGATAGTATGCTTCGTTGATATTTGGAAAACATAAAATTTTATAAATTATTTTATTATGGAATCAAATTAATTTATGGTTGTTAAAATATTCATGTAATAATGAGATATTATTTTTCATGAATATAGGTCTACCTCAATATCTCAGGAACTCCAGTTGAGGAATAGAGGTCATATAAATTAATATCATAATAATTTATGGTTGAGTTGGTTGATAGAATAAAACTATATTTGATACCAAAGAATGAAATATAATATCTATATGTTTCTTTTGGAAATAACAAATTGTAGGATTATTATAAAAACTCGAAATTTATTAAATATAGAGTTTGGCCATTTTTTTCAATGAATCCATTTCAACCTGTGATTCATTTATATGGATGTTATAAAGGATGAATGAAAATCTATAATTGTGAAAACTGTAACGCCCTGACCCCAGTTACCCGGAGTCGGTGCCTTACTTTGTAACATTGGCATGATCACAAAAGATCAATTCTCGAAAGACCGATTAGTTTAGTAGCCTTGGAAACACTAGATACATTCATAAATGTTATATTACATCATAAAGTGAAAAACTAAAATAACATAGTCTCCATTTTCAACACTCATATCCCCTTCAGACTATCCCTGCAGGTCATTCCTATAATACTTCATCACATCTTGGAAAAATTAAAACATTGAAAGGGGTGAGCTCAGATGCTCAGTAAGGTTAACAATATAGAAGAAGCTTTCATCAATAAACATAAACATTTAAGGAAATGTATAACTAAAAAAAAGCCTTTTAAACTTGAACTTCAACATAATATGGCAAAAGTAAAATTAGATAATGCCATTTACTTCTTTACATGGATATTCTACTGGTCGAATTATCACATGAAATATCAATAACCACTTTCATAATGATGGAATGCATAATGCCAGACTGTCATTACCACGTAGCCAAGACCTTATGCCAAGACCACAAATAAGATTTTGTCAAGGCCTCGTGCCAAGACACTAGTTTGTCTCATGAGACCTGCCGATGCATTGAGGAGCTATAGCGGGCTCCACCTGTCACTTATTAAGTCTAATGCATTTCTCATATGAATTGGTTTAAACATATCATAAACCATAACATAATCGTATCACATAAAAAATGCATAAAGTAAACATAACATTTCCACATTTCAATCACAAGATATCAATACAACACATTGATATAATAAAAACACTTTCAAAACCATTTTCAATACCAAAATAAAATAAAAGTAAAACATAGTATTTATTTTTCTTTTAAAAAAAAGGTAGGGCTTGTAGAGGAAGCCGAAACTCAAATAATGGTCACGGCGGCAGAGAAGTCATTGTCGCCGCATAGGTATGACAAAAACATTCCCTTTTGTCATTTAGTAAACGCTTTGTATAAAAATATTCCTTTTGAATAAACGTAAAAGTCAAAGGGGTTTATACACCGTATAAAAGAAAGTTGTGTATAAAACCAAATATGCCTCAATGAAAGGAGATTGAGACGAAGTCCCTTAAAAAGATCATTTTTAAATAAAATAGATATATTATGTGTATTCACTATAATTACACATAAAGAATGTATAAATACAATATAGGACATAATAATATCATGATGTAATTTGAAAGTAGGAGATTAACCCAAAGAATGGAAATTGGGTTAAGAAGTTCCCTTACCTTGCGTCTTGTCTTGACTCGACCGTTATTTAACCTCCTGAATAATAAACTAGAGTTAATTTATAATTTCATAAGAACCTAATTCATGTTTTTTATTCCTTTTATATTACTTATTACCACAGTATGAACATTTTGTATTTATTTAAGTTAATAACGGTCTTTTTGTAGATCTTTAGTACTTGAGTCAAAAATAAACCTCTTATAATTACAAGTTGTTCATGTGGTGAAATATCAATTATATACAGAATTATATTCATGATATAGATATAATATATCTCATATATATCCAGTATATACATGAATTTATAATATTCCATAACGTTCAGAGGTAAGAAATGAAATGCACCTTTCATGGAGACGGTAAGCCATACGTACGCATGAACGCTACTTTCATTTCTATTTCGTATTTAATGAAATCATAATGATATAAAGGTATATTATAATTCCAGCATAATATCATGTATAATATCATTTACTCCATCCTTTATACATCCCACATATGGCATTAACGATTCAAATCACTTTGAGAGGGCGGTAGTCCGCACTTCCAAAAATGAAAATATCGCGTTTACCCATAATGGAAACAAGAAAGGTATGCCATAAATGAAAAATAAAGAACCTTAAGTAAAACATAAAAATATTATATATCATATATAAATAGAGTTACATCTTAATGGCCACCTTTTAAGGTGTTATATGAGTGTTGAACAATCATCGTTTCGTGAGGTAGAAATTCGCCGTCCACAGAAACAATATGTTCTATAACCATTAGATGTAGGTGTGTGTAAGTGTAGCTCGAATAATTCTCATAACAACATCCTAGTATATTGAGGATACTGGTGTTGTTACAAAATAAATTAATAAAAAGAGTTTATGGGATTGGATAAGCAAAATAAAACAAAATAACATAAGAGAAGACATTAAATTAAAATCGGGTAACTCTTTTGATTTTAGCAAAAGGCTTCCTTGGGAAGAATTCTGCCCAAAGTGAGGCTTCTAGGAGTAAGGGATGGAAGTTGGGAGAGTATTTGGGCAGAGGTTGGCCGAGCCAAAAAGCTTTGAATGTGTGAGTAAGGTGGTAGTGGTGGGGGCCTTTTATAATTGGAGAGGAGGGGCACTTTTGGAAAGTAATGAAATGTTACTTTATTATATAATGAGTTTCGGATTTTAAAGGTCCCACAGTTATATAATTCGAGGATAAGGTGATAAGGGTTTGAAATCTACTCATCCAATATGTTTTCTACAAGTGTAAGCCTTGGAGGTTACATTATCTTTTCATTTTATTTTAATCGTTAATTAATGAGGTAATCGCTGTATCATCATGGTGTCATAAATAATTTAATTTATTTAATGTCTAAAAATTATAAAAAAAATATCATTATGTATGAAATATTTTTAGATTTCTAATGAATATTTATAGTCAAAAATTTTACTTTTATAACCCCATTTAAAAATTGTTTTAGTAAAACAACTTATGTTTGTGACATTTTTATTTTAACATTAAATAAAATGTTTTTAATGTCATTTTCCTACCAAAGTGGCTCCATGGGGTCCCCAAGTTGACCCATGAATTTTTTTGGTCGCCCACGACTCATCCAATATATGTAGTACGAGTGTAAAGGTCATTTCATATTTTTATAATACCATTTTTACCTTAAATTTCACTAATTACCTTTAATCGTGATTAATTAAACTTAAAAGTTACTATTCACCAAAAATTATTTTAATCCCAGTGAAACACATTTTACTTCTAATGACAACCATGTATGTCAGATTTTTGAAAATCAAATAACAGAAGTGGTAATATTTCATTTAAATGAAAAAATCAGTTATTTAACTACCACTTAGTGGTTTCACTATTCATAAAAAATTGAAGTTTTTCAGAACAATGTCAAAATTTCACCCTAATCTATAATTGATATTCCAAATTCAAAAATGATGCCTATTTTTAGAAAAGTACAAACATATAAGTTGCATTAATTAATTTTATAATTAATTCCCGCTGTCACAACAAATAGCGTGTTTTTAAGAAATAATATATATCAAAAGATTGACAATTGTTTATGTCCAATTTCAATGTTAAATTAATTCTAATGACCACCATTGGATAAAAAAGTAAAAATATATTCTAATTATACTTTGAAACTACTCAATAGTATAAGTTATAACTATAAATTATTTTGATTAAAAAAGTTGTTTTTAAGTATTTTTCACTATTCATAAAAAAATTGAAGTTCTCAGAAAAATACCAAAAATTCAACATAGGATAATTTCGATATTAAGAATCCAATAATGAAGTCCTTTTTGAAATTTAAAATATATATAATTTCAAAAAGTGGTTATTACTATTCATAACTGCTACTTTTATTGGTCGCGGTGTGTTAGAACTCGAGGTTGCGTACAACACACGCTGCTCTATTATTCAAAGAGGGGCGTACCATGGAAGCTTGGGGTGTTACATTCTACCCTCCTTCAATAAATTGCATCCTCGCAATTTGAAATTTTTCTTTGAAAATAAAAGGTTGAAAATAGAAAATACCTTTGTGGAAAACCCACATCGGAAATAAGGTTAATAAAAATATAACTTTAAAAGAAAGAAAGATAAGTACAAAGGTCACCCGAGATAGCCCATAATAGGATTCTATGAAAATATGGATATGGAAGAAAAACAAACGATCAAGGTTTGATGGAGAGTTGTAGAAAACTGGATTAGGAGAATGTTAACCATATGAAAATCACAAACTTGTGATTGGTTAAACGGTCGTTGAATCCACAGTTGGAAAAGTTAACCGACAACGTTTTTGTTTTAAGTTACCTTTTATAAAGTTGAGGAATTTATTTAGGAGATTTACTAATAACGTAAGGGAATATACATACTTGTCATGTAGACTTTCATTCTTTAATAAATTTTTACCACAAACCCATCTTTCACTCTAAAAGGTAATAGAACTCAAAAATATTCTATTTATCCTAATTGTATAAGGTTCCAAATATTAACACATACCATTTAGATTAGTAAAACTATTTTGTAATAACCAGGGAATTCCTGTAGGCTAGTGGTAGGTAATAATGGCCTGTCGCACTATGGTTGTGGGTTCGATTCCTGCAGCTTTGTCCGACGCGACGGGTTATGCCCCACCCTCCAGGTTGTCCTTTTCCTAAAACTATAGTATTATACTATTCCAAAAATAATCTTCAGAAATGTTTTAACCTTAAACAATACTATCCAAAGATCAACTTAATCCATTCCAACCTTTATAGTTATCCATAATACTTCTTTCCAACTCACAGTCCAAATTTTATAAGGAAGGTAAACATAATGAAGATCCTTTTTTCCACATAACAACATGTGAAAACCTTCATCATGTATTCTTTTAAAACACTGAAACATATTGAATTACCATAAATCCTTATTTATTACATTCATGATCCCTTATTCCTTATAGAATACGAGATATACTCCTTCTATCAAAAAATGTATACAAATCATTAATCAGTTTCAAGGAAGTTAAGAATATCCAATATAATTTATCCAAATCAATCATGTATTATTCCAAAATCACTATCTCTGTATCAGACCCATATTATGGTTTATATTTCTCTAAACCATATATTTTCCAATACTTTAACCTGCTGTGGATTCACTTTTCTTGGTTCCACACAATCTCAAGTCCTTGATGAAATAGTACTGCAGTATAATCCTTATATACTCCATAATTATTATAACCAGTACATCATTGATACAACACTCAAATGAAAAAATTATTTAATAACAACATAAGAACTCTAATCATTCCTCCTCATCTGTGGTAGTATCATAACTTGATTATTATCCAATAACATCATTTGCGGCATACTCTGATGATTTGGACATTGGTTTGCGTAGTGTCCCCACTCCTTGCAGATGAAGCATTGTAGATTTGAAACCTTTATCTTACCCTTGCAGTCACGCACTTGGTGTCCTTTTTCTCCACACTTATAACAAACTCCCATTACCTTCAGGCAAGTTCCAAGGTGTTTCTTTCCACAGTTATCACATATTGGAAAATTCTTCTTTTCCCTCGTCCCTTTATCCATATTCTCTCTTCCATCATTATCTTCTCTTTCATCCCTCCAAATCCATAAGACTCAGAGAATTCACTACTTATCTTATTAACACATGATACTATTTCTTCATATGTTGAGAACACATGGGAGACTATTTCCATTCTAAATGTGGGCTTGATACTGTGAAAGATATGATCCTTCTTACTCTTTGGATCATACGTATTGATGGAGTTCACATTCCTTCTACTGGGCGACATTTCTATACAATGGCATAAACTAGGTTAGTTTATGAATAGAAATACATAATAACAAACATGAAAAACACTTAACATAAATTGAAGTTTTATAGATATAATCCATAAAAATGTTTTCTTTGAGGAAGTATATACTCATAACCCTTCATAGTGGTTTGTAAAGAAAATGAGAATTATCCTAAGCATATCCCCCGGGAGTGTCGTAACCAAGAGTGCAGAAATGCCCGTTGTCGTGAACCAGTTCCCATTCGAGTCTATCTCAAAGCGGTGTTTTTGGTTTTTACACCTAGGTACATCTGTGCCAAAGGCACCTTTACCTGCTCGTATCCAGACAAGGATGTATTGCTCGGAAAACTCACAAAATCCCTATAATACCAAAATTCTAGGATGTTCTTCAATACTAATCATCAAATTTTATCTTAGATCTATGTGCTCTAATCAGAGTTTATCTAAATCTAGCTTCGAAGGTTAGTACTAAACTGCCTCTGATACCAACTGTAACGCCCCAACCCCAGTTACCCGGAGTCGGTTCATTACTTCGTAACATTGGCATGATCACAAAAGATCAAGTTTCGAAAGACCGATTAGTTTATTAGCCTTGGAAACACTAGATACATTCATAAATGTTACATTACATCACAAAGTGAAAAACTACAATAACATAGTCTCCATTTTCCACACTCATATCCCCTTCAGACTATCCCTGCAGGTCATTCCTATAATACTACATCACATCCTGGAAAAATTAAAACATTGAAAGGGGTGAGCTCAGATGCTCAGTAAGGATAACAATATAGCGGAAGCTTTCATCAATAAAAATAAAAATTTAAGGCAATGTATAACTAAAACAAAAGCCTTTTAAACTTGAAATTAAACATAATATGGAAAAAGTAAAATTAGATAATGCAATTTACTTCCTCACATGGATATTCTACTGGTTGAATAATCACATGCAATATCAATAACCACTTTCATAATGATGGAATTCATAATGCCAGACTATCATAACCACGTAGCCAAGGCCTCGTGCCAAGACCAAAAATAAGATTTTGTCAAGGCCTCGTGAAAAGACACTAGTTTGTCTCATGAGACCTACCGATGCATCGAGGAGCTATAGCGGGCTCCACCCGTCACTTATTAAGTCTAATGCATTCCTCATATTAACAGGTTTAAACATATCATAAACCATAACATAATCGTATCATATAAAACATGCATAAAGGAAACATAACATTTCCACATTTCAATCACAAGATATCAATACAACACATTGATATAATAAAAACACTTTCAAAACCATTTTCAATACCAAAATAAATGAAAACTAAAATATGGTATTTATTTTTCTTTTTAAAAAACGGTATGGCTTGTAGAGGAAGACGAAACTCAAATAATGGTCATGGCGGAGGAGAAGTCATTGTCCCCACATACGTATGACAAAAACAATCCCTTTTTTCATTTAGTAAACGCTTCGTATAAAAATATTCCTTTTGAATAAACGTAAATGTCAAAGGGGTTTATACACCGTATAAAAGAAAGTTGTGTATAAAACCAAATATGCCTCAATGAAAGGAGATTGAGACGAAGTCCCTTACAAAGATAATTTTTTAAATAAAATAGATCTATTATGTGTATTCACTATAATTACACATAAAGAACGTACAAATAAAAGATAATACATAATAATATCATGACGTAATTTGAATGTAGGAGATTAACCCAAAGAATGGAAATTGGGTTAAGAAGTTCCCTTACCTTGCGTCCTGTCTTGACTCGACCGTTCTTTAACCTCCTAAATATTAAACTAGAGTTAATTTATAATTTCTTAAGAACCTTTTTCAAGTTTTTCATTCCTTTTATATCACTTATTACCATGTTATGAACATTATGTATTTATTTAAGTTAATAACGGTCATTTTGTAGATCTTTGGTACTTGAGTCAAAAATAAACTTCTTATAATTACAAGTTGTTCATGTGGTGAAATATCCATTATATAAAGAATTATATTCATGATATAGATATCATATATCTCATATATATACAGTATATACATGCATTTATAATAGTCCATAATGTTTAGAGGTAAGAAATGAAATGCACCGTTCATGGAGATGGTAAGCTGTACGTACGCATGAATGCTACTTTCATTTATATTTCATATTTAATGAAATCATAATGATATAAAGGAATATTATAATTCCAGTATAATATCATATATAATATCATTTACTCCATCCTTTATACATCCCACATATGGCATTAACGATTCAAATCACTTTGAGGGGGTGGTTGTCCGCACTTCCTAAAATGAAAATATCACGTTTACCCATAATGGAAACAAGAAAGGTATGCCATAAATGAAAAATACAGACCCTTAAGTAATACATAAACATATTATATATAATATATAAATATAGTTACATCTTAATGGACACCTTTGAAGGTGTTAGATGAGAGTTGAACAATCATCGTTTCGTGAGGCAGAAATTTTCCATCCACAGAAACAGTATGTTTTTTAACCATTAGATGTAGGTGTGTGTAAGTGTAGCTCGAATACATATCATAACAACATCCTAGTATATTAAGGATACTGGTGTTGTTACAAACGAAATGAATAAAAAGTGTTTAGGGGGTTGGATAAGAAAAATAAAACAAAATAACATAAGAGAAGGCATTACCTTAAAATCGGGTAACTCTTTTGATTTGAACCAAAGGATTACTTGGGAAGAATTCTGCCCAAAGTGAGGCTTCTAGGAGTAAGGGAGGGAATTTGGGAGAGTATTTGGGTAGATCTTGTCCGATCCAAAAGGCTTTGAAAGTGTGAGTAAGGTGGTAGTGGTGGGGGCCTTTTATAAGTGGAGAGGAGGGGCACTTTTGGAAAGTAATGAAATGTTACTTTATTATATAATGAGTTTCGGATTTTAAAGGTCCAAAACTTATATAATTCGAGGATAAGGTGATAAGGGTTAGAAATATACTCATGCAATAGGTTTTTGACAAGTTTATTCCTTGGATGTTACATTATCTTTTCATTTTATTTAAATCATTAATTAATGAGGTAATCGCAGCATCATCATGGTGTCATAAATAATTTAATATATTTAATGTCTAAAAATTATATAAAAAATATCACGATGAAGGAAATATTTTTAGTTTTCTAATGAATATTTATAGTCAAAAATATTACTTGTATAACCCCATTTAATTTTTTTAGTAAAACAACTTATGTTTGTGTCATTTTTATTTTAACATTAAATAAAACGTTTTTAATGTCATTTTCCTACCACAGTGGCTCCATGGGGTCCCCAAGGTGACCCATGGATTATATTGGTCGTCCATGACTCATCCAATAGAGTTAGGACAAGTGTAAAGGTCATTTCATATTTTTATAACACCATTTTTACCTTAAATTTTACTAATTACCTTTAATCACGATTAATAAAACATAAAAGTTACAATTCACCAAAAATTATTTTAATTCCATTGAACCATATTTTACTTCCTAATGACAACCATGTATGTTGTATTTTTTAAAATCAAATCACATAAGTGGTAATATTTCATTTAAATGAAAAAAATTAGTTATTTAACTACCACTTAGTGGTTTCACTATTCATCAAAAATTGAAGTTTTTCAGAACAATGCCAAAATTTAACCCTAAGCTATAATTGATATTCCAAATTCAAAAATGATGTCTATTTTACTAAATTACCAACATATAAGTTTCATTAATTAATTTTACAATTAATTCCCGCTGTCACAACAAATAGCGTGTTTTTAAGAAACAATATATATCAAAAGATTGACAATTGTTTATGTCCAATTTCAATGTTAAATTAATTCTAATGACCACCATTAGATAAAATACTAAAAATATATTCTAATTATACTTTAAAACCACTCAATAATATAAGTTATCACTATAAATTATTTTTATTAAAAAAGTTGTTTTTAAGTATTTTTCACTATTTATAAAAAATTAAGTGTTCTCAGAAAAATACCAAAAATTCAACATAGGCTAATTTCGATATTAAAAATCCAAAAATGAAGTCCATATTGAAATGTAAAATATATATAATTTCAAAAAGTGGTTATTACTATTCATAACTGCTACTTTTATTGGTCGCGGTGTGTTAGAACTCGAGGTTGCGTACAACACACGCTACTCTATTATTCAAAGAGGAGCGTACCATGGAAGCTTAGGGTGTTACATTCTCCCCTCCTTCAATAAATTGCATCCTCGCAATTTGAAATTTTTCTTTGAAAATAAAAGGTTGAAAATAGAAAATACCTTTGTGGAAAACCCACATCAGAAATAAGGTTAATAAAAATATAACTTTAAAAGAAAGAAAGATAAGTACAAATGTCACCCGAGATAGCCCATAATAGGATTCTATGAAAATATGGATATCTAGGAAAAACAAACCATCATGGTCTGATGGAGAGTTGTAGAAAACTGGATTAGGAGAAAGTTAACCATAAGAAAATCACAAACTTGTGATTGGTTAAACGGTAATTGAATCCTTAGTTGGAAAAGTTAACCGACAATGTTTTTGTTTTAAGTTACCTTTTATAAAGTTGAGGAATTTATTTAGGAGATTTACTAAGAACGTAAGGGAATATATATACTTGTCATGTATACTTTCATTCATTAATAAATTTTTACCACAAACCCATCTTTCACTCTAAAAGGTAATAGATCTCAAAAATATTCTATTTATCCTAATTGTATAAGGTTACAAATATTAACACATACCATTTAGATTAGTAAAACTATTTTGTAATAACCAGGGACTTTCTGTAGGCTAGTGGTATGTAATAAAGGCCTGTCGCACTATAGTTGTGGGTTCGATTCCTGCAGCTTTGTCCAACGCGACGGGTTATGCCCCACCCTGCAGGTTGTCCTTTTCCTAAAACTATAGTATTATAATATTCCAAAAAAAAATCTTCAGAAATGGTTTAACCTTAAAAAATGCTATCTAAATATCAACTTAATCCATTCCAAACTTTATAGTTATCCAAAATACTTCTTTCCAACTCAAAGTCTAAATTTTATAAGGAAGGTAAACAAAATGAAGATCCTTTTTTCCACGTAACAACATGTGAAAACCTTCATCATGTATTCTTTTAAAACACTACAACATACTGAATTACCATAAATCCTTATTGATTACATCCATGATCCCTTATTCCTTATAGAATACTAGATATACTCCTTCTATCCAAAAATGTATACAAATCATTAATAAGTTTCAAGGAAGTTAAGAATATCCAATATAATTTATCCAAATCAATCATGTATTATTCCAAAATCACTATCTCGGTATCAGAACCATATTATGGTTTATCTTTCTCTCAACCATATATTTTCCAAAACATTAACCTGCTGTGGAGTCACTTTTCTTGGTTCCACACAATCTCAAGTCCTTGATGAAATAGTACTGCAGTACAATCCTTATATACTCCATAATTATTATAACCGGTACATTATTGATACAACACTCAAATGACTAAATTATTTAATAAAAATATAAGAACTATAATCATTCCTCCTCATCTGTGGTAGTATCATAACTTGATTATTATCCAATAACATCATTTGGGGCATACTCTGATGATTTGGACATTGGTTTGCGTAGTGTCCCCACTCCTTGCAGATGAAGCATTGTACATTTGAAACCTTTATCTTACCCTTGCAGTCATGCACTTGGTGTCCTTTTTCTCCACACTTATAACAAACTCCCATTCCCTTCAGGTAAGTTCCAAGGTGTTTCTTTCCACAGTTATCACATATTGGAAAATTCTTCTTTTCCCTCATCACTTTATCCATCATTTTATCTTCCATACTTTTCTTCTCTTTCATCCCTTCAAATCCAAAAGACTTAGATAATTATCTACTTAACTTATTAACACATGATACTATTTCTTCATATGTTGAGAACACATGGGAGACTATTTCCCTTCTAAATGTGGGATTGATACTGTGAAAGATATGATCCTTATTACTCTTTGGATCATACGTATTGATGGAGTTCACATTCCTTCTACTGGGCGTCATTTCTATACAATGGAATAAACTAGGTTAGTTTATGAATCAAAATACATAATAACAAACTTGCAAAACACTTAACATAAATTGAACTATTTATGGATATAATCCATAAAAATGTTTTCTTTGAGGAAGTATATACTCATAACCCTTCATAGTGTTTTGAAAAGAAAATGAGAATTATCCTAAGCATATCCCCCAGGAGTGTCATAACCAAGAGTACATCAAGGCCCATTGTCGTGCACCAGTTCCCGTTCGAGTCTAGCTCAAAGCGGTGTTTTTGGATTTTACCCCTAGGTACATCTGTGCCAGAGCCGCCTCTACCTGCTCATATCCAGACAGGGATGTATTGCTCGGAAAACTAACAAAATTCCTATAATACCAAAATTC
This sequence comes from Viscum album, assembly GCA_963277665.1. Classification (NCBI taxonomy): domain Eukaryota; kingdom Viridiplantae; phylum Streptophyta; class Magnoliopsida; order Santalales; family Viscaceae; genus Viscum; species Viscum album. The sequence goes on from OY728131.1 coordinate 38,241,707, forward strand.
CTGGAAGTTAGTCTATACTAATACTAAAATTTTATCTTAGATCTACGTTCTCTAATCAGGGTTTATCTAAATCTAACTTCCAAGGTTAGTACTAAACTGCCTCTGATACCAACTGTAACGCCCCGACCCCAGTTACCCAGAGTCGGTGCATTACTTCGTAACATTGGCTTGATCACAAAAGATCAAGTCTCGAAAGACCGATTAGTTTAGTATCCTTGAAAAAACTAGATACATTCATAAATGTTACATTACATCACAAAGTGAAAAACTACAATAACATAGTCTCCATTTTCCACACTCATATCCCCTTCAGACTATCCCTGCAGGTCATTCCTATAATACTTCATCACATTCTGGAAAAATTAAAACATTGAAAGGGGTGAGCTCAGATTCTCAGTAAGGATAACAATATAGCAGAAGCTTTCATCAATAAACATAAACATTTAAGGCAATGTATAACTAAAACAAAAGCCTTTTAAACTTGAACTTCAACATAATATGGAAAAAGTAAAATGAGATAATTCCATTTACTTCTTAACATGGATATTCTACTGGTCAAATAATCACATGCAATATCAATAACCACTTTCATAATGATGGAATGCATAATGCAGACTATAATAACCACATAGACAAGGCCTCGTGCCAAGACCACAAATAAGATTTTGTCAAGGCCTCGTTCCATGACACTAGTTTGTCTCATGAGACCTTCCGATGCATCGAGGAGCTATAGCGGGCTCCACCCGTCACTTATTAAGTCCAATGCATTCCTCATATGAACAGGTTTAAAAATATCATAAACCATAACATAATTGTATCACATAAAACATGCATAAAGGAAACATAAAATTTCCACATTTAAATCACAAGATATCAATACAACACATTGATATAATAAAAACACTTTCAAAACCATTTTCAATACCAAAATAAATGAAAATTAAAACACGGTATATATTTTTCTTTAAAAAAATGGTATGGCATGTAGAGGAAGACGAAACTCAAATAATGGTCACGACGGCGGAGAAGTCGTTGTCTCCGCATACATATGAAAAAAACATTCCCTTTTTTCATTTAGTAAATGATTCGTATAAAAATATTCCTTTTGAATAAACGTAAAATTCAAAGGGGTTTATACACCGTATAAAAGAAAGTTGTGTATAAAACCAAATATGCCTCAATGAAAGGAGATTGAGACGAAGTCACTTACAAAGATCATTTTTTAAATAAAATAGATCTATTATGTGTATTCACTATAATTACACATAAAGAAAGTTCAAATACAAGATAGGACATAATAATATCATGACGTAATTTGAAAGTAGGAGATTAACCCAAAGAATGGAAATTAGGTTAAGAAGTTCCCTTACCTTGCGTCCTGTCCTGACTCCACCGTTCTTTAACCTCCTAAATAATAAACTATAGTTAATTTATAATTTATTAAGAACCTTTTTCAAGTTTTTTATTCCTTTTATATCACTTATTACCATGTTATGAACATTATGTATTTATTTAAGTTAATAACGGTCGTTTTGTAGATCTTTGGTACTTGAGTTAAAAATAAACTTCATATAATTACAAGTTGTTCATGTGGTGAAATATCCATTATATTCAGTATTATATTCCTGATATAGATATCAAATATCTCATATATATCCAGTATATACATGCATTTATAATATTCCATAATGTTTAGAGGTAAGAAATGAAATGCACCGTTCATGGAGACGGTAAGCCGTACGTACGCATGAATGCTACATTCATTTCTATTTCGTATTTAATGAAATCATAATGATATAAAGGTATATTATAATTTCAGTATAATATCATATATAATATCAGTTACTCCATCCTTTATACACCCCACATATGGCATTAACGATTCAAATCACTTTGAGGGGGCGGTAGTCCGCACTTCCTAAAATGAAAAAATCGCGTTTACCCATAATGGAAACAAGAAAGGTATGCCATAAATGAAAAATACAGAACCTTAAGTAAAACATAAACATATTATATATCATATATAAAAATATTGACATCTTAATGGCCACTTTTGAAGGTGTTATATGAGTGTTGAACAATCATCGTTTCGTGAGGCAGAAATTCACCATCCACAAAAACAGTATGTTCTTTAACCATTAGATGTAGGTGTGTGTAAGTGTAGCTCGAATACTTATAATAACAACATCCTAGTATATTGAGAATACTTGTTTTGTTACAAAAGAAATTAATAAAAAGAGTTTAGGGGGTTGGATAATCAAAATAAAACAAAATAACATAAGAGAAGACATTACCTTAAAATCGGATAACTCTTTTGATTTGAGCCAAAGGCTTACTTGGAAAGAAATATGCCCAACGTGAGCCTTCTAAGAGTAAGGGAGGGAAGTTGGGAGAGTATTGGGGCAGAGGTTAGCCGATCCAAAAGGCTTTGAAAGTGTGAGTAAGATGGTAGTGGTGGGGGCCTTTTATAATTGGAAAGGAGGGGCACTTTTGGAAAGTAATGAAATGTTACTTTATTATATAATGAGTTTCGGATTTTAAAGGTCCCACACATATATAATTTGATTATAAGGTGATTAGGGTTCGAAATATACTCATACAATAGGTTTGTGACAAGTTTAAGCCTTGGGTGTTACATTATCTTTTCATTTTATTTAAATCGTTAATTAATGAGGTAATCGCTACATCATCATGGTGTCATAAATAATTTAATTTATTTAATGTCTAAAAATTATAAAAAAACTATCATGATGTAGGAAATATTTTTATATTTCTAATAAATATTTATAGTAAAATATATGACTTGTATAACCCAATTTTAAAATTGTTTTAGTAAAACAACTTATGTTTGTGACATTTTTAATTTAACAGTAAATAAAAAGTTGGTAATGTCATTTTCCTACCAAAGTGGCTCCATGGGGTCCCCAAGCTGACCCATGGATTGTCTTGGTCATACATGACTCATCCAATAGAGGTAGGACAAGTGTAAAGGTGATTTCATATTTTTATAATACCATTTTTACCTTAAATTCCACTAATTACCTTTAATCGCGATCAATTAAACTTAAAAGTTACAATTCACCAAAAATTATTTTAATCCCATTGAACCACAGTTGACTTACTAATGACAACCATGTATGTTTTATTTTTGAAAATAAAATCACAGAAGTGGTAATATTTCATTTAAATGAAAAAAATCAGTTATTTAACTACCACTTAGTGGTTTCACTATTCATGAAAAATTGATGTTTTTCAGAACAATGCAAAAATTTCACCCTAAGCAATAATTGATATTCAAAATTCAAAAATGATGTCTATTTTACCAAATTAAAAACATATAAGTTTCATTAATTAATTTTATAATTAATTCCCGCTGTCACAACAAATAGCATGTTTTTAAGAAACAATATATATCGAAAGATTGACAATTGTTTATGTCCAATTTCAATGTTAAATTAATTCTAATGACCATAATTGGATAAAATAGTAAAAATATATTCTAATTATACTTTAAAACCACACAATAGTATAATTTATCAATATAAATTATTTTTATTAAAAAAGTTGTTTATAAGTAAATTTCACTATTCATAAAAAATTGGATGTTCTGAGAAAAAAACCAAAAATTCAACATATGCTAATTTAGATATTAATAGTCCAAAAATGAAGTCCATTTTGAAATGTAAAATATATATAATTTCAAAAAGTGGTTATTACTATTCATAACTGGTACTTTTATTGGTCGCGGTGTGTTAGAACTTGAGGTTGCGTACAACACACGCTGCTCTATTATTCAAAGAGGAGCGTACCATGGAAGCTTGGGGTGTTACAAAAACAATTATACAACTATTGATACTTCTCATTGTGAAAAACAAGTAGGTTTTATGTTGATATTTATAAGGAAAAAAATATTATGAATGTATTGTTGAAAAATATAAATCTAGATTGGTTTCCAAAGGGGGTTACTCAAAAAAGGAATCAATTATTTTGTTCCTCATGCTCTTATGGAACATAATACTTATATTAGATTTATTCCCACTTTTTATTCTATATATAATTTATAAATTTACTTGGTGTATGTTAAAATGGCATTATTTAATGATTAATTAGATGATGAAATATACATTAAACATCCTAAAGGATTTATTATACATGGAATTCAAGATAAGGTCTTCAAATTGGAATGTTCGCTATATTTTATGAAAAAACTCAAATATAATTGAATCTAGTAATTAATGGTGTGTTTATTTTAATTTACTATGTAGTTATCTAATTGGATAAATGTGTTTATAGTATTTTTATTTCTCTCCATGGTGTATTATTTTTTTATATAATGATGACCTGATAATATTTGGAATATATTGATGGAGTCGGTTCCATTAAACTGACATTCAGGTACATTATATTGACTTGTATTAATTGTTTCTTACATTAATAAACCTCTTCTAAAACCATGTTTTTTGTATTCTATGTAATTTAGTATGTGATAATGTCATTTGAGTTCGAAACTATGTTCGAAATCATGGAGAACAGCGGTATTGTGAAACAACGTGTCTTCCATAGCTATTTTCTGACCCCCCAACAATTCCACAGCAGTGGGGGTGTGTCTTTTATGGATGGAAAACATTGACATTAGAATCAAATCCTACTCCTAGAATCACGTGGATTCTTATATTAACTATTTCCCATGTCCTCAATGGACATTTGTGGGATTTTTTGATGGCCATCAGAAAATTAGAAATGTAAATCTTGGGATCTTCTATGTTTGTTGTGACAAAGATTGTCTGGCCCTATCATTTTTGTTGTAACTTTAGTGATATTATGTATTAGAATGAAAACATAGGGGGAGTTTTCTGATCCTATGATATGATGTCTGGCTTCTTGGATACAATATCCACAGAGAAAGAGAATGATTTTGGCAATACATGTTGTCCCTTCTCCCGGTTTTGAGGGAACATGGAATGAACACTCATTTTAGATAATCTGGATAAATTTTTGGGTTCCATGAAGTGGAAAAAAATTAAAAATTATACACAATGACCACCTACAACCATAATAATCAAATCAAATTTCAAATTCCTTTTATTTTTCTCATAGAGTTCATATTCAATGATATTGAAAAAGATTTAGGTTCATAATCTTCACGGAAAAGATCGTGATTGTGAAGAGGTTTTCTTCTCATGTTGGAAGTATTAAAACACATACATTGGTTTCAACCTCTAGTAGGTGGATTAAAATCTAGGTTTATGGTGTAGTAATAAATTTAAACAACCCAACAAGCATTGCAACTCAATTAAAATATATCTAAGTTACATCGTTGGATAATATCTGAATAATTCAATTCATTCTATAATTAATTATCTCTATGGGGAGTTAGATGAAACCATTCATATTAACAAGATCTTATAAAAAATGTGTGCATACGAATTCCATATTAATTAAGGGTATGAAAACACATGTTAAATCCACCAGAATACTTATGAAAGGTTCTAAAAAAATATATTTTTTACATCCCGTATATTGATGGTAGAGATACATCCGATGATGAAGGAATTGAATATATATTTTCCTTTTATTTTCAGAAATATTTTATTTCAGGGGATTCAAATTTTTCAGATGAGGTGTAAAAATGCATAAAACCCAGGATCACAGATGTAATGAATCAAAATATCAAAAAGGATTTTACAAATTATGAGATCATATAGGCTCTAAAGCATATCCATTCCACAAAATATGTGGGTCTAATGATTTCTATGCTCTATTATTTACGAAATACTGGCAGACTATTGGGCATGAAATTTTATCTCTTATGAAAGACATATATCAAGGAAATATCGAAAATTTATCTCTAAATGAGACCATTTTAATGCTCATCCTAATGATGAAGAAACCCCTATTGGATTTGGACATCAGTCCAAATAGCTTCTGAAGCTTCTCTTAGAAATTGTTCTCAATGATTTTATTCAACTAACTATGCATGTGGTCACAATATAATTTCAATGAAATCCAAAGTGCCTTTATTGAGAAAAGGCTAGATAATTTTATTATATCCCATTAAGTGTTTCATTCTATGAAAACATGCACAATGGTAAAAGGATATTCTATTGACTGTAAAATTGATACGAATGAGGCATATGGTATAGTGGAATGGATTTTTTTTTGGTTTTTAATGACTAAAATGGGATTCTATTAAAAAATGTAATGATTTGATCATTCATTTTGTTTCATTTATTTCATTAAGAATAAATATTAATGGTGTAATTTCACAAGTTATTTCCCCCATCGGATTCCTTCACTATGTAGACACCCTCTCCCTCTTTCAATTTATCTCAATAATTGATGCTTTTCCAAACTCATTTCTATGGAAGATTCCTCCAACTCAATTTATTGGGAAAATGGGTTCCTTATTAACCTACATGGTTGTAATCAATTTTTTGATGATGAAGTTCTTTTCATTTCAAGATACACACATGATTAATTCCTTTCTATATTCCATATGATTCAAGTTTTTGATAGGGCCTATGTATTAAAGATTAATCATACAAAATTGAAAATTTCCTTTTTCTCTTGTGTTCCACCGAACTGGAGCGCGGATCATTGAATAACTATTAGTATGAAAATGGTCAACTAGATTACTAAATAACATAGACTTTACATGATAGTATTCCAATAAAAAATAAATTTTCTCTTCTGTAGTGGATTGAATTGAGAAAAAAACTAGGGCTGGTCTCCAAAAAAGAATATCTACGTAGGGAAATAAACTCACATCAAGAATTCTCTTCAATATATCCCAAGTTACATTAGGTCACTGTTTAATCTTCCATGTTCTGTTATTGACCCAATTATCCCCCTTATTTTTAACATCTATTTTATCTATTCTAATAGGAGATAAAAAATTCATTGAAATTCCTAGATTTAACTATGTGACCTAAAACAGTTGGTAGAATGGGCTTTTGAGAACTCCTCCATTTTAATGATTCCCTTTTAGCTAAGCAGGGCCTATGCCTTTTGACTCAACCAAAATCTCTCTGCCTGTGCATTCTCTGTGAAACATATTTTCCCCACTTGGATTTCCAAAATTCCAATCATGGCCCTTTTCCTAGCATGTAATGGAGAATTATTTTGTAATCAAAAAATAACTTCATAAAGGTGTTTTATAGATGATTAGGGATGGGATGAATGTAAAAATTTAGAATGATCCATGGTTGATTTATAAATATTTCAGGATGGAAACTTTCCCTGGATTATTCTAGTTCTAAGGATGTCACTGTCTATATGTTTTTAAATGATGTTGGTAATGGTTTGTGCTTGGATAAAATCAATTCTTAGTTCAACAAATGTGATAAAGGGATCATTCTTATAATTACATATGTGATTGAAGCGAGGAATGATTGACTCTTTTTGAGGAATGAAATTTTAAGATCATATACAATGAAATAATGATATATAATTGCTCTTGATGGTCATATCAATAATATATTGGTTCTCTAGAAAACAATCTAAAAAATTAACACCCCCAATGATCATATACTTCTCTTTGAAGGATTGTATTGGTATTCTTCTCCCCTTTTATTTCCACTCCTTCAACCATTTTACAGACAACCAACAGTATCTCTCATGGTCGAATGAATTTCTACACTATTTTCATTCTATCATACATTTCATAGGGGATACAAGGGTTTGGGATACTTGTGGATTTCATAGAGTGATTATGCTTTATAGGGTGTCAGACCTCCCATCACTTCTAATGCTGTTGTATTCCACATTCACTGCTGATAAGTTTTATTTACTATGTATGGTGTCTTAGATTATTTTGGTTATATCAATTGATTTCATTTTTAATCACACATCAAATCCATATGGTTTTGGATTGAACTAGCTACTTGTTGTATTGATGGGTTGAATTGGGACCCTAGCTAGAATGGGTTCTCTTGATATTTCTCACTTGATACTAGATGGATCCCCTTTATAAGAGATCCATAATATCAATTTTGATGATTCTATTTCCTTGTAAGGATTTTTTGGAATCAAATTGATGGTTTGGGACCATTTTGGTAAAATCGTTACAACTATATAAGAGTTGAACCATGATTTTTGGGAACCCACAATTTTTGAAGCCCACACCATCCTTGAAGGTCTGACCTTTGACAAATATATTGTACATTATTATACTCACAATTAATTTGACTTACCCAACATCATCAATTCAATCAGCACAAATTAGTTAAATATCCCATTTTTTGTTATCCTCACCAATAAAATCCTATCTCTCATCCGCAGCTTCATGGAAGTATCACATCATCTGGATAATAAATATCCATCAAGAGAGAACCACTTTTGGATTTATTATCTTCTTTCATGGATATTCAATGATGTTACACACAATCTCCAGAATTAATATATAATACTTATTTAGTCAAAAAATTTCATATGAATAATTTTCATATTGAATAGAAAGATTAGTTCTCTGTTTGGTTGAGAAACTAGAAGTTTCAAAAATCATTATTAAAAAATATATTTTTTCTATAGTTTAATGATATATCATTATGAGAAAAAATTGTACATGATATTATAGTTGGAAACTCATTGGTATTTTAGAAACATTCCCTTGAGGTATGCGTATAATAATTTCTAGTGTGGGAGATTATAAGAATCTGAATAGCTTGTGGGAAATATATATTTACATTATTCATTGGATGTTCCTATAAATAGATTTGTGTATTGATACTTTTACAGTAATAGTATTCTTAATCGATATTAATATTCATTTACCGTAATGAATAGATGAAAATTTTTATGTCATAGGTTCATGGTGATGTTGGAAATCATGGTTTTGTCATGAGTGATAGTATGTTAATGAGTAACATTGGAAAGGGTTGTTCCCTTTATTTATTTAATGGATATAGAAATATTAATATCTTTTATGGGAATGGAACATCCTAAATAAAACAATATATATGTTTTTCAATGGGACTGTTGGTTTCTGTAAAGTCAATGAAATAAACCTTTAGTACATAGGTTAATTATATTATCATGAAACATTCTTATTATATCTTTGAGGATATTGAAATTATATTACATGGGAATCATTAATATATGGTTATATGTTATTTTGAATCTAAATTATTTATCTTTTAGTGCTTTATGTGTTGTTAGATAGGGACCATGTCTTAGGGAAGCTCTGCCTAATTCCCCAGAGAAAGAGGCATAGAGGGTTACATGCTCTGTGTATCTAAAAAATCTGTTAAATATTATTATTTAACTTGTAGAATGAATTTTATTATTATATGTGTTTTAAATATTATTCAAGTACCCTTGATCACAAATATTCTATCCATTGTTATTTTGTAAAATACGTCTGAGCAGAATATTTGATAAAAATTCATTTTCAATATTGTAAATATAATATTTATTTATTTGTTGGAGAAAAAGAACTACTATTTATTTATTTAATATATGGTTATTTTTTAAGGATTTGTAAAAAATTTGACCAAAGGAGAACCAAGTTTAATTTTTGTGGGGATATGTAACATATATGAATAATTATTTTAATAAATTTAATTTTATTTATTCAATAAATAATATTTAATTAATCCAGTATTTTTTAGAATATAATGTAATGTAATAATAATATTATTGCTATTATTTGGGCTTGTTTTATTTAGGATTAAAAAACAATAACGTCATATTTTCCAAAATTATTAGCTAACCCAATCAATATTTAAACCAAATTATGTAATTTTTTACCCTAATGTTATCAATTTTCTGGTTATGAAAAGAGAAATTCATAGGATTCCCTCAAGCCCAAGATAGATTATCTAAATGAACGCCCTCAAGAATGGAGAGTGATCCTCCTCCACCAACCCTCTCAATTATATATAGAACAATGAGTGTCTTTATTTGATGTGATTCTTGTTGTTATAAATGATGAAGGGAATGTGCATTATGATAATACATGCTATCAATCATAGAATCATATGGTATCAATCATAATTTCATGGTTCATGAGTGGATAACTATTAATGGAAATCTACACATGATTTATTTGATGCAATGATTATACAATATAGATATGTTGTCAGATTCATCAATAAAAAAATCATCAGATGAAAACTTTTCAGCATTATAAATTAAATATAAATTATTATGTAACGATCCTACATTTGGGGTTTCTATTAATTTGTCAAAAAATCAATGAATTAATTATAATTTTCAAAGTTTTTAATCTTGTGTACATCTAAATGCAATCATAGATAGAAAAAAATCAAACATGGCATACAATTGGAAAAGGTTCACTACACCTCAGTTCCAATGAGTTCTATTAGAGCGGTTGTATAATGATAGATAATTATTTAAATGTCAATAATTTATATACACATTTATTGTAGGTTCCAATTATACTTTAATTTATATTTTAATTTAAATCATGATTCATACAACTATTCATATACAATCCCTCAATTACAATAAAAAAATGAATTAATTGTGAATGTATAACATTCTAAGAACTCACCAATATGTTTTAAGTATTATTTCTAGAGAACATAATAATATAAGGGGTGTAACCCATGGGTAAACATCATGTACCCATTTTTAAACAACTATTAAGTCTCTTAAATCAATTCAGAGTGGCATGCATTAACTTAACACAATGTTTAATAAATACACAAGATTAGTTTACTTGTCTGTAACACCCCAAGATTTTATGAGATAAATTATTTTTAATTTATTTGATCTTCTATTATACATGACACCATGATTAGCTTGTACTATACGCAACACCGAATTAGCTTGCAGTATATGAAACACTGTTATTGGCTTTCATTACACACAATCGCGACCTTCCCCTATAGCTTGCATTGTACGCAATATCGAGTTTCACTGAACAACGATATGCTATTAAAATATTATTAAAACTAGCCGTTATGAATAGTAATACCCAATTTTTGAAATTTTGAAAATTTTATTTTTCAAAATGGACTTTATTTTTGGATTCGGAATATCGAAATTAGCCTAGGGATAAATTTCGGTATTTTTCTGAAAACTTTCAATTTTTGATGAATAGTAAAAACATTAGGTTTCTATTTAAAAACCGAATTTTTATTTAAATAATTATTTATTTTATTTAAATTTATTTTTGGTAAAAATTGATACATAATACTTATATAAGTTTAATTCAATTCATTGGATTCATTTTGTAATAATTTTAGATATATAAAAAGTTTATTGAACTTTTCACCGTCTTTTACCCATCTCCTAGGAGAATTTGAAAATTCACATAAAACATAATTTTACCGCTTCTGTGAGTGGAGTTTCGAAAATCCGAGAGACATGGTTAATATCAGAGACTAAAATGTGGTTCAATGAGATGAAAATAATTTTTGGTGAATAGTAACTTTTAACTTTTTTTTACCACGGTTAAAAGTAAATATGGTAATTAAGGGTAAAAATGATATTACTATTACCCTAAAACATGTAAAAATTCTATTGGATAAGTATAATTCGACAAATAACTACCTTAGGAATAAAATATGACCATTTAGGTCCACTTGGATTAGATTAGGACATTTATTATTAATTTATTTAAAGAAGGGTTAAAATAGTTAAAATCAAGGTTTAATAACTAATTCATTTTTAATATAAGGCTAGACATAGGATAAATTAGACTATAAATATTCATTAGAAAGGTAAAAATATTTCCTACGCAATGTTATTTTATTTATAATTTTTAGACATTAAATAATTTAAGTTATAAATGACACAATGATGATGCAGTTATTACCTAAATAATGAAATATTAAAATAATTGATATTATAAATACCCAAATAAATGTAATATGAGAATTTTTTTGAATTACACTAATTTTATAAGTTAATATGACATTATTATTGATTTAATTAACTTTATTCTAACTAATAATTTGTTATGATTTTCACAAAAATCAATTACCAAATAGTGTCAAAATTGACATAATAGAGTTTTTAAAACAAATATTATATTATTAATAGTTATTTTATTCTTAAAAATCTAAGGTTATTCCAAATGACTTAGATAAGGTTATATATATTAATAATATACAACTTTGGGTTCGTTTTGAATTTTATAGTAAGTTTATTAACATTATAGTGTAAGAAAAGAAGAAGAAACGGTAAAAGTAAAATTATTTAACTTAGAGTTAAATATAAATGATAAGGTTAAAATAGTAACCTAAACTTGTCTAAAATATATTGTATGAGAGTATTTAGACCCATACACACCTTATCTTCGAAATAAATAAATTTTTAGATATTAAAAACCAAATATGACTTTATAATAAAATAATATTTTTAGTTTTTTTTCGAAGGTGCCCCTCTCCTCCCTTATAAAAAGGGAACCCCTTCCCTCTTATCTTCACACCCTTTTGAGCCTTAAAGATCAGACAACCATTTCCCATTTCTCTTCTACACTTCCCTAGAAACATTCTAGATGTTCTGTTCTTCTCAAAAGAACAACTCTACTTCCTTACGAGAAGGCTCAAAGGAGGTGCATCGAAGAAAAGGTAATCTCTTCTTTCGATTCTCTCAAGTTTCTTTCTTCTTCAACTTCTTCTTATTTAGTTGTTTCATTATAAATTAATAAAATCAGTATCACTCATATAATGATATTTTATTAGGAATTCGAAACAACCCTATTTCACCTTCTATCTATCCTACGGAAAACGAAACCGCCACGTGTGCGTACATACGGAATACCGTCTCCACGCCGTGGTGTAATCTGTTTTTCCACCACTACCTTACATTGATGGGTATAATGGTGTAAATAAATAACTATATATGGTTATATTAAAGTGATATTGATTCTGTAATATTATACATACACTTCAATACAATTCCACGATCATGGGATTGATATCATCGCTCGTGCGTACGTGCAGACTACCGTTTCCACGAACGTGATGAGATTCATTTTCCATGATTAACCATTAAATAATGATTATAAAGTACATATAATAATAATTAAATATATGAAGTAATTAAGACACTGTATTTATGTATATATATATATATATGTCATCTACTTACTTACATTCAAGTCAAAAAAGAAAGGAAAACAACGTTCATGCATACGTATGGTCAACCGTCTCCATGAATGGTGTGTTTCATTTCATTTATCTATATATTATATTTATATATATACTGAATATATATGATATATAAATCATGTTTTACATTCTGGAAGTAATAAAATTATGATATAAGTAATAATAATATCAAGAACAACAAGTCTAAACACGTACGATAAAAGAAACAATTTTACCCAAAACAATACTTAAACATGGAATTGAAAAATAAAAGGGTAGTATAAATACCTAAGTGAACCATATATAATATAAAAGAATGAATATGATTCTCTAATAATTCAATGACATTATTTAAATCATTATACAGGAGGTTTGGATACATATGAAGCACATCGGACATAAGGTAAGGGATAACTTTTCCAATCTCGTTCTTATCCAAGATTGTTTATTCGTAAGTGTTTACTAGGGTTATTGTTCTCATCCATGTCCATGTTTCCTAAAGATGGTTTCATGTATGTTTAATGTACTTTTTACCCATTTTTTTACTTATACTACATTGTATGTATGGAATCTTTCTTTTATAATGTACTTTTTGATTTTTTCGGAAAAAGTATGAGAAGAATTTTTTTTAACTTATACGGCATGAACGGATTTTTACGGTTTTATAAAGCCTTATTTTCATGAAGCTTCCTCCAAAATATTTCATGAATATTTTCAAAAAAATCTTATTCTTTTAAAATTTCATGATTTTTTGTGAAATGAAATTGATTTTTAAGAATAAAGGATATTTTCCTCAAGAATTCATTTCAAGTGTTTTATCAAAACCATTATCCATCTAGGATTACATTAATTGATATGTGTATGTTTCACGTAAAAAGTCTCTATGATTTATATGGTTTCAATTTTCTTATTAGGAAATGATATCCATTTCTTTTATATGTATTATTTGATGATGGGATGATGTTTATGAAACCCATTTTATTCGTTGGGTTATTATGAATGATGTATGTTTATTTTGTGGAACAAGTAGGAATGACTTCATTATGAGATGGGTGGGACCTATGTATCCGTAAAATGCATTGGGTAAAGATATATATCTCATGATATGGACATGGTTGGAATGGTAAGTTAATCCGGTTCAGTGTTACAGGACTGAAACGAGGAGTGAACTCGATTCAGAAAGGGACTTTGTCCACTAAGATGGTCTTGGAAGCAATGCCTTGGCTAATATAGAAATCATATCATGTGCTTAATGTTTTTACACAATTACAAGTTTTATTTACAAGCTATTTTATCATTATTGATGTTTCTTTATGATATATGCCTTACGTACTTCCAGGATTTATGTCTTTAATCAAGATTTTGATGTTTAGATTTTATGTTCAAGTTCTTGCATTAAAATGTTTATGGATTGTTTTATGTTTTCTATGTTTACCCTTACTGAGAATTTGGGCTCACCCTTTTTATGTTTTCTTTTTCCCAGGAAATAAATAATGGTTTTAGGTAATAAAACCAATAGGGGAAGATCTTTATGGGAGATGTTGAAGATATTTTACCAGGATTAGAAGATTTCGTTCCAAGTTTCGAATGACAGTAAACTAATACGGTCTTTGTGCGACAGTTTTTGTCATGTATTAATTATTCCGCAAAATTAATGTAATGTCCATGTACGTCAGGCTTTGGGTCTCTAAATAGTCCATCTTGGTACATAGTTAGTTGAACTACACATCATCAAAAATTCATACATTGGCTTTAGTCCATTAGACATTGATGTTTCATGTGTTTATTACATATCATGTGTGACTTTTAATATTGTTACTAAAAAATGATTTCTTGGCTCCGTATAAATAATTAAATCCATTAATTTCCATTGTAGTATACCATGCCTAATCAATAATAATTTTCCATTTATAGACAATGAATAACCACACATGAGTTGTTGAAATGTTGTATAGGCCACATATATTTTTGGTTTAGAAAAAAAATTAATTTATTATAATTATTAAACCTTATTGGTCAATTTTTCGTGTTTCTTTTATTTGACTGTACATGTTGTGTGATGGGTTATATATATTATATATTTCATTTTTTTCAAATATTCAAAACTAAATGTTGTGTATGTTTCATAATTCAATGATTACTCTATACCCATTAATATCATAATATGGAACATAAATAACATGTGTTTATGCATCCTATATTTGAAAATACAAACCATGAAATTAAATTATAAGATGTGTAATATATATCTCATATGAGTACACATCGACTGTTATACATACTAGGTAGTTCAAACGAGAACTCACTATGTTGACTCTATAGATGTTTTTTGATATGGTCAATTTAAATAAATTATTTAAAATTTAAATCAAAATCATGAATTATAATATAAATAATTTTCCAAAGATAATTTTTATAAATGAAATCATTAATAAAATTAAATGATTAATTCATTAAACTGTAATTTATGTTACATAGTACCATTTTGATTGAATTCTAGTTTATTAATTGCGTAATTAGTTGCATGTATATGGTTGATCATGTCTATATACCAAATCTCTATATATTATTGGATCCTATAAAAATTATTAGTATTAAGAAATTAAATTGATGTAATCCGTGAAATCCCTCTTTCCATTATTTAAGGGATTGCATTGCATCATTTTGGTTTTAATCAAAACCCCTAATGAAATCCGTTGTTCACATCACAATTGTGTGAATACAATCATTTATAATGCACAAGTAACATAGTTGAGTACTGGAATATCAAATTTGAATTTGATATTAACAAAATACATGAGATTTTATAGAGGACAGGTTAAATTCTATAAATGGAAACAAAGAATGTTTTGAGGTGTTTTGTCCAGTGTAAACGGTAATATTATCATATTCCTGTTAAAAAACAATTATTTAAGGATCTTGATTGTACCAACATCAATTAATTTTTATGTTTTATGGTTAATTTTATTGTGGTTGTTTTATCATTATCAAATAAATTAATTATATTACTATCGTGGAAGATGGAACTAAAATAAATTGAAATCGGTATGAACATTATATAAGGAATGGTTATTCACTTAATTAAGTCCAATTAATATTAACATGGGTGTAAAAAAGATATAATGTTAAATTTAAATTTAATGTAAAAAAATAAATCATGTATTTATATTATTGTAGTATTTCATTCCACTCATAATGTTAATATCAAACCTATTTTCAATGTGATTTATTTGCCATTTTTTGGTGATTTCATTTATGCATGAATTATAATTTTATTTTTGGGTTGACATAACTTTATTCACAAAATATTCTGAATACCACATAAATAATTATCGAATATAGGAGGAAAGGGTTTAGAAAATCTAAATTTTGGATTATAAGATTGGAGAGTCCACTCAAAAGATCATGGAACTATGAGTTAATGTAGTTGTAAAAATTATAACTACCTAAAACCCTTCAAATAACATGTATGGATAATTTTATTTTTATGAGAAGTTGGTTACTGTTTATTTCCACAATAATATCCTTACAATGATATATTTCCAAACCATTTGTGAAGGTTATAGAGTTTCAAAAAAATAGTTAGAGATTTAAAAATATATCATTTATTAAATATTTTTTTGAATAATTTGGTGTACTAAAATTATTCTAATTTTTAATATGAAAATTAAAACATGTGTGAAATAATATATCACCATGATCCATATTTGAGTAGTATAAACTTATTATTTGAACTAATTTATGATGAATGGGAAAATCACCAGGATTTCAATCTATACCATGAAAAGAAATCATATGTCCTTTAAAACCCCATTCCATACGAACGTGACCAAGATGATAGTAATGCTGAATTTTTGATCAATATGAAACATTTTGATTATTTCATATGCATCCAATGATTCATGTTACCATCTATATAGAACACGATTATGAAGAAACATAAATATATGAATGTGTATTGATTCCTGTATCGCATCAAGATCTCAGTCAAAGAGATGGAATGACAAGAGAGATATGATATCTCTAATGTACATTTCATTTTCAATCATAGAGATTAAGCTCTAGATGAAACTAATGTTGTAAATATTGTTTTCTACAAAGATATATTTAACATATGGGGCATTTATATCACTCAGACATTTTACATAGATGTCATTGTATCTTCACTTTCTAAATCATTTTTAAGTTTCTCAATGAATTTCAAGATATGAAATAGTGAGTAAACTCTATGAAAAATTCTTACTCTCTTTTTACCTATTGGGATTTAAATGCGTGTGAAAACCATTTGATCGTTGTAGTGAATATAGAAATGAACAACCATGAAAAGTGAATTATGGATTATTTAATGTCTAAGGCTACCAAGAACTGTCCTTCTAAAATTATGAAGATTCAATGGATGTAAAAAGAACACAATATAGTATATCATTCATGGGTAAATCTAGTCTGTTGGATGAAGAACTGCACAATGGATCAATATAAATATAACAATACATTTTTTTCAAGTGAAATATTTATATATATACACACTGGGTATTAGATAAAACATTTGGTGCTAATATCCATATCAAAATATATAAAACAAGTATATTTTGAATGATTTATGGAGGATAGGTAGAACATAGATTATCCAATGAAGCATGACATGTTTGTTTGGCTATATGATACTACCAACTACTTCCACTAACTATAATGATGTTGGTTTTAATGTACCATTATTTAGTGATAAGAATTACTATGAATAGAATCTCTATTTCCTTTCATTGAACTGGATGGATTACTTATCATAATTAGAAATAATGAATTATTTTTAACTATGAAATAATTTATTATGGTATAAAATAACTAAATAATAGTACTCATGTATTAAATAAAAAAACACATTTTTGAAATAGATAAAAAATAATGTTCGCATGACCCATATAACTCCATTCTATGACATCACTATCTTGGTTACGTAAATGGGAATCATGTAAAAAATCTCTATCTAGATGATTATTTTAAATCACTAGAGCTATTATCACATGAAAGATATTATTCTTATTGATGAGAAAAAATGACCCAATCAATATTTAATTCATATGATAAATAGTTTATAGAGACATTTGGATTGGTACACATTTATGTATGTGGATATTTTTTAGTAGAAGATAATGGTGGACATTCATAATTAATAAGTTTTTCTGATGACTTATATAAATATGGTTTTGTCTACATGATGATGTATAAGTCCCATAATTTTACAAAAATCACAGAATAAAATAAATAAGTATAAAAATACATGGTAGGATGATAAAGAATATTCGATCTGATAAAGGTGAATAATATCTTAACAATGTGATTTTCATGATTTTAAGGGATTTCTTGTTTATATCTCAATTCACACCACTTTATGACATATATTAGAAAGATGATATTGAAATAATGAATTCTGCCTTGTTGAAATTGTTATTTAAGATGATGATTCATAAAAATATTTTATTATCCCTTTGGGGATATTCATTAAAAATTATGAAATACACAATAAAATGACTACAAAATAAAGAATAAAATGGAATTCCATTTGCGTTGTAGAGTGAAAAGATACATATTTTTTCAAATTAATGTGAATGGTGATATTTGGTGTCTTCTTGACCACATTTTTGCAAATCTAGAACCCTGATGCATAAATTGTATACTTATGAGATATACTAAGAAAACCAGGATATATTATTAATATAACCCCTTTGATAAGAATGTGACCATTGTTAGAAAATCTATATTTTATGGGATGGGACACAAACTCAAGAAGGATAGTTGGAGTAATATTGACTTTTTAATTTTTCTACTTAAAATACTCAATAGATGGATTAGGAAGATATTTCAAAGCTCCCCCGAAATGAATTTTTTTCCTAAAACAAAATAACAATGGAATATTAACAAAAAGGTAAGAGAAACAGAGTTGTATGAGTTAATAGTAACCACTAATAGTGACTCAATATAGATTGGAATTGATGATCCGCTTTCCCACAAGGAAGTATTATGTAGATCAAAAGATGAATGATGTCAATATACTATGAATTATGAGATTAAATTCATGTATTATAACAAATTTTGGGTTTTGATCGATTCTTCAGTAGATGTATTCAAAATATTTTATAAATAGGTATTCATTATAATACTAGACCATGAAGCTAATGAGAAAACATATAATTCATTTACAATATACAGATTGTTAAAATAACATCAACATAATTGAATATGATGAAACCGTTTTCCAATTTCATGTCTATGTTCATTAGATTTTTATGTATTTTAATATATTACCATGAATATGAGATATATTATATGGATTTCAAAATATTATTACTTAATATGAACTACACGAATAATGTATATATGACACAACCATAATTGTGTGTGACTCTATTTAATTATAAAATGGTGTTCAAGATGTAGAGATCCTTTTATATATTGAATAAATAATTCACATCATGGAACATTTTGTTTTTTGATTCTATAAATTAATTTGGTTTCAATAATAATGATTGTGATATATATATATTTATAAGAAGTCTAGTGAGTGTAAAATCATTATCCTAGTAGAATATGTTGATGACATATTATTTATTGGAAATAACATAGCATCCTTATGGTTAGATAAACACTGGTAAATCAAGTGCTTCTCTAAGAAATCCATAGGTGAATTAGACTATATTGAAGGTTTTCAATTGATTAAAATGATTTGAAGTTGCAATCAAGATATGTAATTACTATCAACAGATTATTTTTATGTTGAAAGTGTTCAATGCAGCCTATTGTAGTTGATTTTAAATTATTATATGAGTATACAAAGGATATTTATTTATCCAAAAATGTTTTATGTATATTTAATATCTCCTATATTATTGATTTTTGAATTATAATTAAAACCCCCATAAGAATATATTCTGATAATACTATAACAATGTCTCTCAGAAAGGATATATGGTCACACAAACACATAATGAACATATTCTGAATATTACACCTCTTGAGGGGTTATTCATAGAGGAGAGATGTTATAGTGTCTAAAGGATTCATGTAATAGAACATGGAAGACCACATTATTAAATCCTTATCATAAATGAAGCGTGAGCATCATATGAAAGAAATATAGATGAGGGTTCTTTGCAATTGGATATAGAAAAAGTCGATGTTTGTAATATTTTAGTCTGTAGAACAAACTTCTGTGTACTTTATGATTATCTGTGTTAATTATTTTGAATATTAATAATCATTTTTTCAAATAATGATGGTTCTTCTACATAATGTAGTATGGGATAATTTTCTAAGAGAAATTTTCATACTAAAATGTCCTATATATTTCATTATATGATGAGAACCAAAAAGTTCAATGATATTATTATAAAAATATCTATTCTATATAGCAGGATAATATAATTTTAAAAGACATAAATGATACATATATCAGGGGTTGTGACTCATAAGACATTGATGTACTTTCTTATTATGTATGCTCCTGGAAAATTTCAATGCAATTAATTACGAGAACAAGATCCTCCTTTTGAAATTCCACATTTATATGTTTCATTAGATGTTCCTACAATTTGTTTTTTATAGATCCATATAATTTAATATTATTATTAATACATATGAATAGTTACTTATTTGTATTTATTTTAGAAAATACAAAAAAATTTCTTTTTTATAATGTTGGATACATTGGGTGCGTCATGTGTGATATTGCATTAATGAATAATGTGACAAAGTATTTTTCCCTAAAATTAGTTAGGGAAAGTTGATATTGTATTCCATTTTATTGGAATGGAAGAGAATCTTTGGTCACGGTGTTCTATGGGAATGATTAATTCAATAAATTCAATAAAAAATATTCATCAACAATGTAGGTTTATTACACCGGCATGAAACCATCCATATTAGTTATATCATGATAAAGAAATTATATTACATAATATGAAATAATATTAGGTTTTATTTAATTAAGGTATTATCTTCTTTCTCAATGTTTTCCATAGAGTGTTACTAGCCACTAATATCAGACTTTTTATTACTCTCCCAAATGCGACTAAGAATGAGGAAAAGATGGATACACAATATGTGTATCCAGAACCCCAGTTAAATATTATTATTTCACTTATGAATAAATATTATTCCAATATATGTTTTGATAATTATTTTTATTTTCTAGATCATCAATATTAGGAAACATATTTAGATATTATTTATGAGCATAATAGTTAATAAATATTTATTTTTGTTTTTAATAAATATTATATATATCTATTTATTAGTGAATATTGTATTGATATTTATTAATTACATAAATAGTTATTATTCAAGGGTTGATAAACTTTTTTGATGAATGGATGACTGAGTTTACCAGTTTTGAGGAGAAGTAATATTTAGTAAATATTATTTGGAAAAAAATTATGAATTTAACTTAATAAATAATATATAACAAATCAATATATTATTTAAAAAACCATAACTCTATAAATTTGATTATTTTATTAGAATAACATCTAGAAAAAACTCAATAGTGATTGATAGATCATCTCAATTAACACTCTCTTGAAAAAGGGTAAATACTTCGTCCCTACCACTATTGATTATATAGATAACAAGGAGAGTCCTTTATTAGAGTTCTCCTGGTGATCATTGAGGAATGATATGTGCAATAGGATATTCTCTTCTATCATTTGATGGTTACTGCATCATCACTCGTAGGTTATTTCTTTGTGTTTAGATAACCACTAGAGGTAATATACACTTGATTATTTTTACAAAATAATACTAAGATGTAAATACATCTTCAAATCCATCAATGAATATTGAATTCATTGAAATTTAATTCTCTGACAACTTAAATTAATTACTAATTATTATGAAATGATCCTGTATTTTGGTTATAGGGTTCTTTTTTAAATTAATAATTTAATTAATTTTATTATTCATGAAATTCCACATCTTGTATTTTTGTGAATAATAATTGATTATGAAAAAAATATAGTTTTGTATTGACATGCCAGAACTTTCGCTAACCATGAGTTCCTCAATGTGGAATGATAGTAGTCCCATAATAAATTATAATTATTTAATGTTAATTGATTGATTTTTGAATTTGTGGTTAGTTTTATATTATGGATTATTCATTATTTAAATATGAATAATTTGATCTCTTCTTCTTTTTTATTTTTATAAAAAATGGATTTTTATGATTCAAGAACACTTGAATAGAACATTTGGAGGTGTTAAGGATTCTGGAAGGATAACATAAGAATATATAGAATGTAGACCATAGGTACATGTTGTATACTCATGATTAATTCAACCAGATGACTCATGAATTAATTTTAATATTCATGTATTTTTTCACATAGTCTATAATAAATTCTCTTGGTATTTTTTATTCTCTATCCTAGAGTATGGTTAGTTAAACTACATGCCTAGTAACTTGCATACATGACATGTAGTCCACTATTTAGGGGTGATTCGTGGGTTTATTACACGAAACATGTTACTTGTACCTGTATAACTTAAATAAAACATGACATGCACATAAAATATAGGTATTTCAATATATTAATTCTTTTATAAGTCCAATAGACCCAATCCAAATGCATCTGTCATCGATATATGTAAAAGAACTAAACGTGACATGTAGCTAGATTGTATGCGACATGTATATTACATTTTTATAATGAATTTATAATTTATTTATTATACTGATTATATAATATAAAAATGTTTTTTTAATCATTTATTATACATCTAAACATCCTATAATTATTTATATTCATATATAAATTTCTATCTAATTTATGTGTAATAACCAAAACTACATAGCATTTATATGTCATAATACACTGATTACTCTACAGAACATAAAATTAGAATAGAAAATTTAGATAATATCTTTCTATCTGTAATCTATTTTATATTACATTCTATAAAATTGTATGATAATATGTGTATAACTCATTTTTAATGAGTAAGTGTAACACCCCAGGCTTCCAAAGTACTCTTCTCTTTGAATAATGCAATTGTTTGCGTTGTTTTCAACTTCGAGTTCTAGGACATCACAAATAATAAAACTAGTTGTTATGAATAATAATACCAAATTTTTGAAATTTTGTAAATTTTATTTTTTAAAATGGACTTCATTTTGGTTTTGAAATATAATAATTATCTTAGGGTAATTTTTTTTTTATTTTTCAGAAAACATTCAATTTTTGATTAATAGAGAAAAACACTCTGTTATTGTTTAAAACCAACATTCATTTAAATAATAATAATAATTATTTAAATGTATTTTTATGGAAATTTAGATACATAATATCTATATTAGTTCTATGTAATACATTGGTTTCTTTTAATAATGAGATTAGATGTATAAAAGTCTATTGAACTTTTTGCAACCTTTTACCCACCTTCTTGGAAAATTTAAAATATTATATAAAACCTTATTTTACAGATTCAGTTAATTGAATTTCAACAATACAAGATACATGGTTTATATCAGTAAGTAAAATTTATTTCAATAAGATGAAAATAATTTTTTGTGAATAGTAAATTATGAATTTTATTTACCATGTTAAAAGTAAATAGGGTAATTAATTGTAAAAATGATATTAAAATTACCCTAAAAAATGTCCTAATTCTATTAGATAAGTTTATTTCAAAAATAAATCACCCTTAGGAATAAAATATTATCCTTTTGATCCACTTGGAAAAGATTAGGTCATTTATTTTTATATTATTTCAAGAAGAATTTAAAGTGTAAAATTTAATCTTTAATAACTAAACCATTTTTATATAGGGTTACAAATACGATAAATTTAATCATAAAAATTAATTTGAAAGATAAAAAAATTTCCTAAATCTGGGTATTTTATTTATTATTTCTAGACATAAAATAATTAAATTTATTTATGACACAATAATGATGCAGTAATTAACTTATTAATGAAAGATTAAAATAATTGATATTATAAAAATGAAAATAAATTTAAATTGCGACTTTTGATGGATTCAATGAATTTTATTGGTTAATATGACATTTTAGGGTTGATTAAGTAAATTTTTTTAAAATTGATAATGTTTTTTTTGACTTTCAGTAAAATAAAATAGTAAATAGTGTCAAAATTATCAAAAAATAGGTTTTTAAAAGAAATAATTTTTTATTAAATGATATAATATTCAAAAAATTCAATGGTTTGGAAAAAATATTTAGATAAGGTTAGATATATCAATAATGAACCACTTGAGATTCTCTTGGCTGTATATTGAATGATTATTAAACATGTAATATTAAATATAAGGATACATAGTATATATCAAACTATTTAACAAAGAGTTAAATTTAAAAGATAAGGCTAATATGGTGACCTAATCTTTTATAAAACCTATTGGATGAGAAGATATCAACCCATAACAACCTTATCCTCGAAATTAATCTATTTTGGTCATTTGTAAACCAAAAATGATTTTATATTAAAATAATATTTCAACCTTTTTCTAAAGTAACCCTAACGTCTCTTTTAAAGGGTACTTCCCCATCTGTAAAAAACCCACATCCAAAGTAATTTGGCCTGGCCAAACCCAGATAAACTATCTTCCAAACTATTAAAAATTCAAACTAGAAGCCTTTCACTGATCATAAATCTTCCCTATGGAACACATTTGATCAAATGAAAAGAATACACCTGAAGAAGAGAAAATTATTTCATCACCTCTTTCAATGTTCTTTTCTTCTTCCACTTCATATTTATTTGTTGTTTCAATAAAAAAATAATAAATCCAGTACCTTATACATACTATGATGATATTATAAATATGGTACAACCATATTCATTATTCTATCCATCCACTGAATAAAAGGTCACCATACGTGCGTACGTACAGATTCCCATCTCCACATTATGGTATAGTTTGTTTTCAATAATTCATTATTTGGATGGGTATAATAATGATGTATAATTGGTTTAAATAATTAATATATGTTTTTAATGATTCTTTATATATGATTCAACATCCAATTATATAAGATTTCACAATCAATAGAATGATATTGTCGCTTAGGCGTACGCACATATTACCATCTCTAAGAACACCATGGGATTCATTCACCCTCTTAACCATTCAAGAAGGGTTTTAATTGGATGATTAAAATTAATTCTTATGGACATAATATAATGTTGGTTCTGAATAAAATACACCCTATAGATAAAAAACATGGCTTATGTTAAAAAACATATAATGGAAAATGAATTATTTCAAACCGGAAATAATGACTCTACTAAAATATTACAAAAAAACAATATAAGAAGATCATATATGAAATAATATTTATGCATGTGGTTATTTTATAATTTTATATCAATGATATAACCTTTATATAGGAGGTTAAAAAACCATCGACAAAGGAAAAGTAGAAGGTGAGGGTTAATTCTACAACGTTTTAGTATCACAATGTTGTTTAAACATAAGAATCTACTGGGACCTATTTATCATCCACATTTGTGTTTCTTTAAAGATTTATTTAAATAAAATTATATTTACTAGAAAATTTGTTATGGTCATTTATGACTTTGTTTATTTTCATAAAATGGTTTTATAGGAATCCTTCCATCATTTTCCAAACATGGTACTTTATGACCTTTTAAAAAAATTAAGGAAATAATGTTTTTTAACTTATACAACCAGTGCAACTACTTTAGTCCATTATGACACCTTAGAATATTCACTTACAATATTATAATAATATTTTCAAAATAAATATTTTCTTTACATTTGAATGATTTGAATGTAGAAGGATATATTTTACTCAAATAGATTTTTTGGAATGATTCCATCTATGCCCACACCCATCATTGGATTTTCTATTTGTTTGATGTTAATTTATTATGATACATTATTCAATATGGTAAAGAAGTTTTTGTTGTATGATTCAATGTGGATGTGCTATTTTTATACCATTCATGGAATATTGTTTATGTATTGACAATTTGTACACTATTTTTAATATGAATTTTTATATAATGTTTCAAACTATTAATATGAGAAATGCATTGGACTTAGTAAGTGTCGAGTGGATCCTGCTATAGCTCCTAGATGCATCAGTAGGTATCATTGGAAAAATTAGTGTCTTGGAAAAAGGCCTTAACAAAATAATATTTGTAGTCTTCGCACAAGGCGTTGAATACGTGGTAATGACATCCGACATTATGCATTCCATCATTATGAAATTAGCTATTGATATTACATGTGATTATTCGACTCATAGAATATCCATGTGAATTATTATACGGAAATATTTGATTTATATTTTCCATATTATGATGATGTTTATATTTAGAAGGCTTGTGTTTTAGTCTTATAAATTTCTTTAAATGATTATGTGTATTTATGAATGTTTCTTCTATATTTTTATCCCTAATGAGAATCTAAGATTACCCCTTTCTTATGTTTTCTTTTCATCAGATTTGAAGAAATATATTATGATTGACTTGTAGGTAAAGGATAAGGGATATAATTGTGTTCAAAGGGGACACAATGTTGTTTTCTTTTTTCATGATATAATGTAAAACTTATGTATGTTTCTATTACTTATAAGGCTAATAAAATAATTGGTCATTCGATAATTCATATCTTGTGATCATGAAAATGTTATTTAATAATTCACCGAATCTAGGTATCTACAGTTGGGAAAATATAGTCGATATCATCAGAAGTTTAGTATAAACATTGGATGTTATATTTAGAAAATCTATTATTGGAGAACATTTCTCAAAGATAGAATTTTGAGATTAGTATATAAGAACATCCTAGAATTTTGGTAATGTTGAGATTTTGTGAATTTTATGATAAATACATATATGTCCAGATACGAGTAGGTAGAGGCTACATTGGAATAAATGTACCTTGGTGTGAAAAATCCAACAAGGAGTTTCATATTCTACCCGAGGTATCCTGGTACACAACAATGAGCTTTATTGCACTCTTAGTAATGACACTATTAGGGGATATGGTAAAGATAATTCAAATTTTAATTACAAACAATTCTGATGGTTTTATGAGAAAATACTTCCTCATAGAAAATATTTTTTGTATGATTATGGATTATATGAATAACCCGTTCTATTTATGTAAGGTATTTTACTAGTTTTTAATTATGTATTATGATTCACAAACTAATCTAGTGTATTCCGTTATTTAGAAATGTAGTCTAGTGGATTGAATGGAAGTTTTATTAATGTATGCTATCCATGTTGGGATTTACCTCCTACTTAGTCTAATTATAGCGGAGCTGGTGATGAATCTAGTGTGTATCATCATATAACCATTTTGGACAACTCACATGGGTTATGAATAATAATCTTACCTATATGCAGAACCCCGATCCACAAAATGTATGATCAATGTTAGACTACTTCATGAGGAAACAAACAACATCATTAAATGGGAATAAAAATTCATTTGTATATGAGCAAGGGATATGTCCCGCAGAGAAAATATTTCATGCTTTGGGGAGTATTGAAAGTGAAAAAGTTTTCATGGTAGTTTATCACCTCAAATGAGATGTAGAACAATGGTGGTCATTGATTAAAAACCCAAAGGATGATGAAGAAGTATCAAATATTCAATGTATGGAGTTTAAATATATTTGTATATAAAAATAATTTTTTTCGTGAACATTGAGCGGATATGGAAAAGAAATTTCTTGAGTCTGAGGCAAAAAGAGAATGAGAATGTCGCAAAGTATAATCCAAACATTATATTGTTAGAACAGAATGATACAAATTATATACATAATGCAAGGAATAATATTGATCGATTCTTTGATGGGTTAAAACCATTTATCCATCAATCATTAGTCTCACTATCCTAATTGTCGTGTGAAGATATAGTCTCATGTGTTATCAAGACAGAAAATGATATCTCTATGTCTTATGACTTTAAATAAAAGTAAGAGATGAAGAGATCTGATTAACACTCTAGAAATGGAAATAATTAGAAGAATGTATAAGGAAAATTTTCATCCTACATTAAATTTTGGAAGAAACAGCATGGTACTTGCCTAAAAAGAATAAGAGTATATTACAGGGGTAGTGAAAAAGGCCATTAAGCTTTTGATTTCAAGGGAATGAAAGAGGATTTCAATGATCAATTCTAAAATTGTATATAAATGGGGATTTATGAAAATTAATTTCTAAAGTTCCAAGGAAACATATCTCAGAAAAGGACACGGGTGCAAGGCCAAGCTTATGTGATCACTACTGTAGAGATAGAAGCTCCAAATGATGTGGTGGCTGGTATATTAATCATTTCCTCAAAATTAGGAAATTCTTTATTTGATTCAAGATTATCACATTCTTTCATATCTTCCTAATTTTCCATGAAAATTTGACATTCCTAATTTGACTTAACAAAGGAGTTGTCAGTCAAATCACTTAAGGGAAGTATCATTGTAATAATGTTTTGTCAATTAGTTACCATTATGGCATATAAACATTCTATATCTTCTGATCTTATTATATTATCCATGATTTAATTTGATATAATCCTCGATATGGATTGGATATTGGACCATGATGAAAACATTTATTGTATGAAGAAGGAAGTGACAATTTTAAATGATGATAAATAATACCTTATCCTTAGAGAAAAAAAGTCACCATCTGAATGCTATATAGATCTACCCCAAGTAGATCTACTAAATTAAATTATTGGGGACGAAGGGAGTGATATAACTATGGGTGATGAAAAAATGTTCCAATATAAGATGTACCTATTGTGAAAGAATGTGTTGATGTGTTTCCAGAGTAATTACATGAAAATCCTAAAGAACTAGAAATTGAATTATCCATTGAATTAATTCTGGGTTCAAGGGCCATTTTTAAGACCCCTTATAGAGTGGAAACTGTAGAAGTAGTGGAAATAAACAATCAATGAGAGGAGTTTATTAATTAAGGATTTATTGTCCCTTGCGTTTCTTCATGGGGAGCCCCTTTTCTTTTTTGTTTACAAAATGGATGGATCTATGAGGATGTGCATTGACTATAGAGAGATCAACTCTCTGACAATAAAGAACAAGTATCACCTACCTCTCAATGATGATTTATTCGACTGACTTCAAGAAGCTCAAATTTTTCAATGATTGAACATCAATTTGGATATCATTAGTTGTGTTTGATTTAGGAAGACATTCCCAAGACATCATTTCGTACTAGGTATGGCTATTACGAGTTTACATTAATTCCTTTTGGACTTACTAATGCACCCACTAATTTCACAGATCTATGGAATAATGATTTTAGGTATTATTCTGATGAATTTTTAGTGGTATTTATTTTATGATATATTGGTATACCCCAAAAGCAATGAATATCATGAAAATCACTTGCACACTTTTATTAAGTCTCTTAGAAGAAAATGTATTATATGGGATGTTTAGCAAATGTGAATTCTGGTTTCAAAAGATTTATTTTCATGGCCATATTATCTCTATGGATGGTATCTCTATTGACACATAAATGACAATGGAAGTCCAAAAATGGCCCGTACTGACAAGTATAACTGAGGTATGTAGTTTTATTGGTTTTGCAGGTTATTATCGATGGTACGTACAAAATTTTTCCCTATTGGCTGACCTATTAACCATGATCACACGTAAAGGGGTTAAATTTGTTTTGAAAAAAATAGTGTGGAGAATGTTTTGAGTAATTGAAGGTAATATTATTCAATTCTCTAATATTGACTCTTCCAATGGTGAATGATGAGTTTTTTATTTATAGTTCTACTAAAAAAAGGACTAGGTTGTGTCCTTATGCAGAATGATAGGGTTATTTTATTTGCATCAAAACAACTAAAAATCCATGAATATAACAATTCTACTAATGTTCTTGAGTTAGAAGGAGAAATATTTGATTTTTGGATCTAGAGACACTATCTCTATGGTAAAAAATGTGATATTTATACTGATCACAAGAGTTTGAAGTATAGATTCTCAAAAAAAGTACTCAACATGAGGAAAATGAGATGGCTGGAACTACTAAAAGATTATAATTTCCCAATACATTACAATATTTGGTAGTAAAATAAGGTGGAAGATTCTTTTAGTAGAAAGGATCATGGAGTTCTGAACAAGATGAGAGTTGAAAAGGATCCTATTTACAAGGATTTATTAAAGATGGATTTGGTAATAACCACGGATGGTGAAACAACAATACTTTTTCAAAAGGTTTCCAAACCATAGTAACTAGAAATGATAAAAATTTCTCATACTCATGATGTGGATATTCAATAGATGATTAAAGCTATTAATGATAGGATATTGATTAACTTCATATATGACGATGGAATTTTGTAATTTGGGAAGAGACTTTGTGTTCCTGATATAGATGATCTAAAAAGGGAATTGTTGGATGATTCCCTGAGCTCCAATTTCTCTATACACCATGGTACAAATATGATATATAGATATTTGATGGAACATTTTTGGTGGGACAACATGAAGAGGTAGATTGCTAATTATGTGTCAAGATGTATTGTTTTTTAACCGTTGAAAGTTGGAAGATCAAATCCAAGAGATATCATGCAACCTCTTCCCATCACTGAGTGAAAATGGGATGATATTATGATGGACTATCTCATGGGGATACCAATGAATCCATCAAGGAATGATGCAATATGTGTCATTTTTTATCGTATTTTCAAGTAAGCACATTTAATTGTTATAAGAGAAGATTTACCACATGAACATTTAGTAAGATTGAATATTAATGATGTTGTAAGACTTCATGGTTTAAATTTATTGATTATTTGTAATCATGATCCCCATTTTAAATTATGATTTGGGAAATGTCTTCAGAAGGACTTGGATACTGAACTATGTTTGAGAACCGCCTACCACCATCAAACTAATGGAAAATAATAATGGACTATTCAAAACTTAAAAAACATGTTCAGATCGTTCTCACATGACATTCAATGTATTTGGTATCATTATTTTCCTCTATTATAATTTTCCCAAAACAATAGCGTTCATTCAATTATTTAGATGGCACCATATAAAGACTTATTTAGAAAGAGATGTCATACACCAACTTGTTGGGATAATGTTGGTGAATGAATACAAGTAGGCCCAGATCTTCTTGAGGAAACAATGGAAAAGTTAAATATTATCCAAACCCATATCAAAGAATCATATAGTAGGAAAAAGAGAAATGTCGATAAATGAAGGGAGAATTTGGAATTTTAGGTAGGAGATCATGTTATCTTGAAGGTATCTTCATGAAAGGGAGTTATATGATTCTATGATAAGGGTAAATTATGTCCCAGGTACATCAAAATTTTGAAATTCTAGAACAAATTGGGGCTGTAGCTTACCGTTTGGCAATGCCTCCAAGTCTCTCTAAAGTTCATGATGTGTTCCACATATCACTGTTGAGAAAATACATTCTTGACCCAATGCATGTACGCATCTAGGAAGAAATAAATATAGAACCCGATCTATATTATTGTGATGATCCTGTCAAGATTCTTGTTACCATAGAACAAGTGTTGAGAAACTGGAGGAATCATGTGGTAAAAGTTTAATTGAGAAATCATAAGATGGGAGAGGCAACATGGGACGCCGAGGAACATATGATGAAGAACCACCCGAATATTTTTATGGAGTAATATTATAGAAATTTTGAGGATGAAACTATTTTAAAGAGGGGATAATGTAACACCCCAAGCTTCCATGTTACACTTCTCTTTGAAAAAAGAAATATCTTCCATTTTACACAACATCTAGTTCTAGGAAAACATGACCAATCAATCCAGCATTTATGAATAGTAATTCCCACTTTTTTTAAATTTTATTAATTTTAGTTTTTAAAAATAAATTTATTTTTGAATTTATAATATCGAAATTAACTTAGGGTAAATTTTTGGTATTTTTTTGAAAACTATCAGTTTTTGCTGAATATTGAAAAATACTATGTTATTATTGAAAACCAAATTTTATTTAAATAACTGTCAATTTTGTTTAGATTTATTTTTCATTAAATAAAATATACATTATATATATATATTAGTTAAATATAACTAATTTGAGTCACTTTATAATAATATTATATGTATAAATGTCTATTAAACATTTTAACGTCTTTTACCCTCCTTATAGGCACATTTGCAAACATGCATAAAAAATAATTTCACCACTCCAGTGAATTGAATTTAGAAACTATGAGAGAAAATTTTAACATCAGTAAGTAAAATTTTATTCAATAGGATGAAAATAATGTTTTGGTGATTATTAACTTTTGAATTTTATTTACCACGTTTAAAAGTAAATTTGGTAATTAAAGGTAAAAAAGATATTATAATTTTCCTAAAACAAGTCCTAATTCTATTGTATAATTTTATTTTGACAAAAATTAAAATTAGGAATAATATATTATCATTATGATCCACCTGGATTAGATTAGGACTTTTATTATTATATTATTTAAAGAATACTAAAAAGTGTAAAATTCAATGTTTAATAACAATTTTTTTCAATATAGGGTTATACATTAGATAAATCCATCCATAAATATTAATTGTAAATCTAAAATTATTTCATAAGTAATGGTATTTTATTTAAACGTTTTATATATTAAATATTTAAATATATTTATGACACAACGATGATGAAGTAATTGCCTTATTAATTAATGATTAAAATAATTGATTTTATAAATATTAAAATAAATGTAAATTGAGACTTTTGATGAATTAAAAGTTTTTTAAAGGATAATATGACTTGTTAGGGTTGATTAATTAAATTTTATTTTAAGTGATAAAGTAGTTATGACTTTCAAAAAAATAAAATACTAAATAGTGTCAAAATTGACATAAATTTGTTTTTAAAACAAAAAATATTTTATTAAATGATATAATATTCCTAAATAAACACAGGATCATTAAAATAATTTATATAAGGTTAGATATGTACATAATGAACAACATGAGGTTCACTTGGTAGATTATAATATGTTTATTAACCATATAATAAAAAAATGCAAGGAGACATGGTAAATGTCCAACAAATTAACAAAGAGTGAAATCTAAAAGATAATGTAAATATGGTGTCCTAAACATGTCTAAAACCTATTGGAATAGAAGATATCGACCGATACTAACCATATAATCTAAATAAATTCATTTGGGTCCTTTAAAAACTGGAAATGATTTTATAATAAAATAGCATTTCAATCTCTTCCTAAAGTGACCCTCACCTCTCTTATAAAGGGGTACCTATCCTTTATTCCCAATCACACCTCCAAAGTCATTTGGATCGTCCAAAACCTACAAAAATATCTTCCCAAATACCCTTAATTTTTCCTATAGGCCTTACTTTGATCATAAAGACATCCTATATATCACTTTGATCAAATCAAAAGGAAGCACCCGTAGAAGAGGTAATTATTTTATCACCTCTTTTAAAAATTCTTTTCTTCATCCACTTCCACTTTATGTATTTTTTCCATAAAAAATAATAAATATAGTACATTCTACATAATGTTATGTTATTATAAATATGGTACAACCATATTCATTATTCTATCTATCCAATGAATGAAAAATTTACCATATGTGTGTAGGTAGGGATTACCATCTCCACGTTGTGGTGTAGTTTGTTATTCAACACTTAATTATATGGATGGGTATATTAATGCTGAATAATTTATGTAAATAATAAATATAAAATGTAAGTTATTATTATATATTATATAAATTCCAATTACATATGAATTTACCATCAATAGAATGATATTGTTGCTTGTGCATACGTACAGATTACCGTCTCCATGAATGCGAAGAGAATTATTCCCCATCATAACCATTATAGAATAATTTTCATTTAATTATTAAAAATAATATTTAATAAGTTAATATAATTATGGTTATGAATCAAATAAATCACATTCATGACCAACATGGCTAATTTAAAAAAACATATAAAGGAAAATGAATCAGTTAACATCCGAAAAAATGGCACTTCTAAAATAATATTAACCAAAAAATATTAGAAGATCATATATGATACAATATTTATATATGTGGCTATTTTATAATTTAATAATAATAATTTAACCATTATAAATGAGGTTAACGTACCCTCGAAAAAGTAAAATTATAAGGTAAGGGTTAATTCTAAAATCTCTTTGTTTTTCTGATGTTTTTTTAAATAAGTATCTGTTGGAGCCTCTTAATCATCCTCATCCATGTTTCTTAACGACATATTTAAAAAAATTTGTGATTTACTAGAATATGGTTTATAGTCATTTATACCCTTGTTTTAATTTTTTTAAAATGGTTTGATAGGATTCTTTCCATCACTTTCTAAACAAGGTACTTTATGAACTTTTCAACAAATTGAGGAAAGAATGTTTTTAACTTATACGGCTAGTGCGACAATTTTACATTGTTATAACACCTTATAAGCACCCCATACACGTTTATAAGAATATTTTTAATATGAAATTTTTATTTACTTTAGAATGGTTATAATGTATAAATTAATATTCCACTCAATTTTTTTGGACTGATTTCATCTATGTTCACATCCTTCATTGGATTTTACGTTTGTTTGATGTTAATTTGTTATGATACAATATTACATATTGTATTGATGTTTTTGTGATATGTTTGACTGTGGATGTGATATTTTTATACCATTCATGCATTATGGTTAATGTATTTCCATTTTGTATGCTCGTTTTAATACGATTGTTAATATTATGTTTTAACCTTTTCATATGAGGAATGAATTGGACTAAGTAAGTGACGGGTGGAGCCCGCTAAAGCCCCTCAATGAATTGATAGGTCTCATGAGACAAACTAGTTTTTTTTCATAAGGTGTTGACAAAATATTATTTTTAGTCTTGGCCCAAGTCCTTAACTACGTTGTTATGGTGTCCAGCATTATGCATTATTATGAAATTAGAAATTGATATTACATGTGATTATTTGAATAGTAGAATATAAATGTGAATAATAAAATTAAATTCTTTGATTTATTTTTCCAATATTCAGAAGAATTTTATGTTTAATATTCTTGTGTTTTAGTCTTATAATTTTCCTTAAATTGTTATTCTTATTTTTGAAAGTTTCTGCTATATTGTTGTCCTTACTGATAATCTGATATCACACCTTTCTTACATTTTATTTTCTAATTATTTGAAGATATATATTATGATTGAACTTCTTGGATAGGACAAGGGATATAATTATGTTTAAAGGGGACACAATTTTGTTTTTTATTTCATGATGTAATGTAAAACTTATGTCTGTCTGTAGTACATCCAATGCTACTAAAATAATAGGTCATTCGAGACATGACCTTTTATGATCATTATAATGTTATGTAAAAATGAGTCAACTTGAGGTTACTAGGATCGAGGCATTACAGTTGGTATCAGATGATGTTTAGTACATACCATGGAAACTAGATTTATAAAATCATTGATTAGAGAACACTACCCTGAGATAGACATTGAGGATTAGTAGAGAATAACATCCTATAATATTGGAAATGTAGAGAATTTTGAAATTTCAATGCAATACATCCCTATTTAAATATGAGTAGGTAGAGACGGACCTGTCACAAATTTACCATGGGGTGATAACTCTGACAAGGAGTTTTGGGATTGACTCGGGGTATCACGTTACACAAAAATGGGATTTACATCACTCTTTGTTATGGAACTCCTGGGGATATGCTTAGGATAATTTAAATTTTATTTACAAACCATTATGAAGGATTTTTGAGAAAATACATCCTCTATTAATATTTTTATTATTATTATGGATTATATGCATAAATTGTTCAATTTATGTTTGGTATTTTACTATTTTTGAATTTTGTTTTAAGATTAATAAACTAATATAGTGAATGCCAATTTTTAGAAATTTTGCATACTGTATGGAATGGAAACTGTATCAACACACTTAATACATGTTGGGATTTCCAACCTACTCTAGATTATTATAGTGGAGCTGGTAATGCAACTAGTGTGGATCATCTTATAACCATACTGGGAAAACTCACAATGAATAATAACCTTACCTGTATGGATCACCCTAATGCACAACATGGAGGATCAATGTTTGACTGCTTCATGAGGAAACAATTAACTACATTAAATGGGTCTATAAATCCATTTTTATCTATGAAATGGATAAGTTATTTAGAGAAAATATTTCATGCTTTGGGGAGAAGTGAAAGTGAAAAAGATTCCATGGCAGTTTATCACCACACAAGAGATGAAGATCAATAGTGGCCATTGATCTAAAACACAGAGGAGGATGAAAAAGTATACAATATGGTATAGAGCGTGTATAAAAAGTTTTTCATAGAAAAATAGTTTCCTTGTGAACATCAAGCAGACATGGAAAGACTATTTCTATGTTTGAGGAAAAAGAATGATGGGAATGTCGGAATGCATGAGGATAAATTTACAAGGATTAAAAGGCCAACTGAATATTATATAGATAACCCAAGGAGTCAGATTGATCGATTCTTTGATGGGATAAAACCATTTCTCCATTGAGCATTATTCCCACAAACCTTCTTGTAGTACGAAGATATAGTTTCATTTTCTTACAAGAAATAAAATTAATTTTCTAATTCATTCGACATTAATGAAAATTTAGAGAAGAAGAGATATTCTGAACACTATTGAAATAGAAATAAGTGTACAAAGGGAAAATTCAAATTTCCATCATGCAAAAACTGTGGGAAGAAATACCCTAGTACTTTCTTGAAGGGAATGAGAGTTTGTTACAAGGGTGGATAAAAAGGCCACCATGCTCATGATTTCAATGTAAAGAAAGATGTTGTTAGTCTTAAATGATACAATCGTGGAGAAATGGGCCTTTAGTCTGATGAATTTCCCAGGTGCCAAGGAAACATAACCTAGAAAACAGAAAAGAAGCAATGCCGAGCTTATGTGATCACTACTGTTGAGATTGATGCTCTAAATTATGTGGTGGTAGGCACATTAATCATTTAATCAAAATTATACAATGCATTATTTGAGTAAAGATCATTTAATTCTTTTATATATTCTTAGTTTTCCAAGAAAATTAGTTATTTACAATTTTACTTAATGATAGAGTTGTCAGTCAAAACTCTTAAGGGATGAATCATTTCAATAATGTTTTTTCAATTAGTTACCATTATGGAATATAAATGTGCATTATCTGCTGATTTTATTTTCATATCCATGATTTACTCTGATATAATCATTGTTATGTATTGGCATTCAGACCATGATGATAAAATTTATTATAAGAAGAAGTAGGATACAATTTTTTGGTGATGATAAGGAATACCATATCTTTATTCCAGAAATGGAACAATCTAATTCTTATCTAGATCCTCCCCCAGCAGATCCACTAATT
Organism: Viscum album; assembly: GCA_963277665.1. NCBI lineage: Eukaryota > Viridiplantae > Streptophyta > Magnoliopsida > Santalales > Viscaceae > Viscum > Viscum album. The sequence continues at coordinate 38,279,209 of OY728131.1, forward strand.
ATAATTATTGGGGTTTAAGGGAGTGAAATAACTATGTGTGAGGAAAAGAATGTTCAAATAGAGGATGTACCTATTGTGCAATAATATGTTGATGATTTTCCATAAGATTTACCTAGACATCCTCCGGAATAATAAATTGAAATTCCAATTGAAAAAATTCCTGGTTCAAGGCCCATATCAAAAACCCATTTTAGAATGGAAACTGTGGAATTAGTGAACTTAGGAAGAAACTAGAAGAGTTGAGTAATATTGGATTTTTTTCTCCTTAGTGTTTCTCCATGAGGAGCCCATGTTCTTTTTGTTAAGAGAATGGATGGATCTATGAGGTTGGGCATTGACTAAAGGGTGATTAATGTAATAACAATAAAGAACAAGTATCCCCTACCTCACATTGATGATTTATTCGATCAATGAAGATCATGAAAATCATTTTCACACTACTATTAAAACTTTTCAAAGAAATTAATTATATAGAATGTTTAGAAAGTTTGAATTCTAGATTTAGAAGATTTCTTTTCTTGTCCATATTATCTTTATAGATGTAATCTCTATTGATCCTACATATAAAAGGAAATCCATGAATGGCCATCACTAATGTGTATAACTAAGGTACGCAGTTTTATTGGTTTTATAGGTTTTTATTGGGGTTTCGTCCATATTTTTTTTCATGATTGGATAACCCATTAACCAAGCTCACATGTAATGGGGTTAAATTTGATTGGACAAAAGAGTGTGAAAAATGTTTTTGAGGAATTGAAGAGAATATCATTAAATACACCTATATTGACTCTACAATATGGGAATTATGTGTTTTTAATTTATAGCTATTCTTTAAAAAGGATTGGGTTGTGTCCTTATGCCGAATGATAAGGTTATTGATTATGCATCATGGTAGATAAAAATTAAAGAAACAAAACTATTTCACTCATGATCTTGAGTTAGAAGCTATAATATTTACTCAAATGATATGGAGACATAATCTCTATGGTAAAAAATGATCAAATTATACCGATCAAAAGAGTTTGAAGTATAGTATCTCACAAAAAAAACAATATGATGATAAAGGGGTGGCTAGAACTACTCAAGGATTATGACTGCACAATACACTACCATTAGAGGAAGGAAAATAAGGTGGAAGATGCTTTGAGTAAAAAGGATCATGGAGTTTTGAACAAGACGAGAGTGGAAAAGGATCCTATATACATGAATCTAGTAATGATAGATATGGGAATAATCATGTAAGGGAAAACATCAAGGCTTTTTCGAATGGTTTCCAAACCAACATTACTAAAAAGGATAATAAGTTCTCAGACTTATGATGAAGAGTTTCAATAGAAGGCTAAAGCAATGAATGATATATGATTGATTTAAATTTTATAAGAATATGGAATTTTGATCTTTTGGAAGAGATTTTGTGTTCCAGATATATCGGATCTAAAAAAGGGAATTGTCAAATAATGCTAATAGCTATAATTTATCTATACACCATGGTACAACTATGATGTATTGATATTTTAAGGAACATTTTTGGTGGGAAGAAATGAAGAGGGATATTGATGATTATGTGTCAAGATGTATGGTTTGTCAGTATTTGAAGGCTGGAAGACAACATCCTAGAGGAGCGTTGCAACCTCTTCCAATAACTGAGTGGAAATGGGATGATATTATGATGGAATTTGTCACAAGGATACAAAATATTCTAAGAAGGAATGATGATATATGGGTCATTGTTGATCGTCTTACCATGTAAGAACATTACCTTTCTATAAGATTATATTTACAACTTGAACATTTAGTAACACTATATATTACTATTGTTGTAATACTTCATGGTGTACCCCTATCAATTATTTCTAATCGTGATCCCTATTTTACATTTAGATTTTTGAAAAATTATTCAAAAAGGCCTAGCTACTGAATTTCATTTCAGCCCCACCTACGACCATCAAACTAATGGACAATCAAAATTTACTATTCAATCCTTATAAGACATGTTTCGATCATTCTCACTTGACATTCAAGGTATGTGGGATTGGTATTTACCTTCGGAATAATTTTCCTATACCAATAGATTCCATTCATGAATTCAGATTGCCCCAAATGAAGAATTATATGGATAAATATTTCTCACACAAACATGTTGGGATTTTGTTTCTGAATGAAAACATGTAAGGCTAGAACATTTTGAGGAAACAGTGGAAAATGTGAAGATTATCCAAAACCACATCAAACAAGTTCATTGTAGGCAAAAGAGCTACGCCAATAACAGAATGAATTATTTGGAATTTTAGATTAGAGATCATGATTTCTTGAAGGTATATCCATAGAAGGGTGTTATATGATTTAGTAAGTAGGGTATATTATGTGCCATGTACATCAGACCATTCAAAATTCTTGAACAATTAGGGATGTAGCTTACCGTTCTGAAATTTTTCCAAGTCTCTCCAATGATCATTATGTGTTCTACATATCACTGTTGAGAAAATACATGACTGGACCAATGCATGTACGCACCTATGAATTAATTGAACTCAAAATCTGTATTTATTATTGTGAATATCCTGTCAAGATACTTGATACCAGAGAAAAAGTGTTGAGAAATGGGACGACTCGTCTAGTAAAAGATCTTTGGAGAAATCATAATATGGAAGAGGAAACATGGGAACCTGAGGAGGATACGATGAAGAACCTCCCAAATCATTTTTGGAAGTAATATTCTAAAAAATTATGGATTAAATTTTTTTAAGGAGGGGAGAATGTAACACCCCAAGTTTCCACAATACTCTTCTCTTTGAATAATACAATAGCTTGCGTTGTAAGCAATTTCGAGTTCTAGCACACCATGACCAATCAAACTAGATGTTATGAATAGTAATACCCACTTTTAAAATTTTTATATTTTTTTTTAAAATGGACTTCATTTCTTGATTCTTTAAATCAAAAATTAGCATAGTGTAAATTTTTGGTATTTTTCTCAAAACAATCAATTTTTGATGAATAGTGAAAAACACTATGTTATTATTTAAAATTGAATTTTATTTAAATAATAATAATTATTATTTAAATTTATTTTTCATTTAAAATAGATACATAATACCTATATTAGTTCAATATAATCCATTAGAGTCATATCATAATAATATTAGACGTTTAAAATTTTATTGAACTTTTTACCTTCTTTTACCCACCTTTTAGACACATTGGCAAATTTGCATAAAACAAAATTTTACCTCTTCTATGATTTTAATTTAAAAAATGTGAGATACATCATTGAATTTAGTAAGTAAAATGTAGTTCAGTATGATGAAAATAATATTTCGTGAATAATAACTTTTGAATTTTATTTACCACGGTTAAAATTAAATAAGGTAATTATTGATAAAAATGTTATTATAATTACCTTAACACATGTCCATATTCTATTGGATAAGGGTATTTTGACCAAAATAAACCTTACGAGTTAAATATGATCCTTTTTATCCACTTGCATTAAATTAGGACATTTATTGCTATTTTATTTAAAGAATAGTTAAAAGTGCCAAATTCATTGTTTAAAAAACTGAACCATTTTTAATATAGGGTTATACATAAGATAAATCCAACAAAAAATATTCATTAGAAAGATATAAATATTTCATAAGTCATGGTATTTTATTTATTATTTTTAGACATTAAATAATTAATTCTATTTATGACATAATAATGATGTAGTAATTACCATAATAATGATAGATTAAAATAATTGATATTGTAAATATTAAAATAAATGTAAATTAAAAATTTTGATGCATTCCATGAATTTTATAGGTTAATATGACATCTTATATTTAATTGAGCAATATTTTTTTTCAAAGTGATAGAGTAGTTAGGTCTTTCACAAAAATAAAATACTAAATAGTGTCTAAATTGACAAAAATTTGTTTTTAAAACAAATACTATTTTATTAAAGGATATAATATTCCTAAATATATAAGGATCAGAAAATGTAATTAGAAGAGGTTATATATGTCAATAATAAACCACTTGATGTTCTCTTGGTAGTTTATAGTATGTTTCTTTACCAAATAAAATAAAAATACAAGGAGACATAATAATCGTCAAACTATTGAACTAAGAGTTAAATCTAAATGATAAGATTAATATGGTGACCTAAAGATAGCTAAAACATATTGGTTGAGAAGATTTTGACTGATCCCAACATTTTCCTTGAAGTAAATCTATTTGGATACTTTATAAAAAGATAATGATTATATAATAAAATAACATTTCATGATTTTCCTAAAGAACCATCACCTACCTTATAAAATGGTACTTCCCCTTCTCTCAAAATCACTCCCCCAAAGCCATTTTTCTCGGCCACCACTAATAAAATATCCTCCCAACTACCCTAACATCTACATAGTGGCTATAATTTGATAATAAACCTAACCTAATGAGATCTTTTGATCAAATCAAAAGAATGAACATGAAGAATAGGTAGCTATTTAATCACCTATTTCAATATGGTACACCCATATTCATTATTCTATACATCCTATGAATAAAAATGTCACCATACGTGGGTACACTTGACTTATCACCTCCACGCCGTGGTGTAGTTAGTTATTCAAAACATCATTATTTGGATTGGAATATTAATGATGTATAATTTATTTAAATAATAAATATAACATGTTAATGATTCTGTATATATGATATAACATCCTATTATATACTATTTCCCCATCAATAGAATGATATTGTCGCTCGTGCGTACATACGGATTATCATCTCCACGAAGACGATGAGATTCATTCCTCGTTGCGACCATTCCGGAATAATTTAAATTTGATGATTAAAAATAATTTCTATGAACTTAATATAATCCTGGATATGAATAAAATACATATTATCCAAAAACTAACATGGCTTATGAAATAAAACATATAATGTAAAATGAAATAGTTAACACCTGAAACAATGATACTACTGAAATATTATTAACAAAATAATATTAAAAGATCATATATGATTTCATATTTATGTATTATGTTCTTTTATAATTTAGTAACAATGATTTAACAATTATACATGAGTTTAACATACCCTTGACTGAGGAAAAGTACAATGTAAGAGTTAATTCTACTTTCTCATTATGTAGCTGAGGTTGTTTTTATGTATGTATCTAGTAGGGCCTCTTTATCATTCCCATCTATGTATCTAAAAAATGTATCTAAAAACATTTATCTATTTACTGGACTATGGGTTAAAATAATTTATACCCTTGTTTTAATTTTTATAAAATGGTTTCAATGTATTCATTCTGTCACTTTCAAACAGGGGACTTTATCACCGTTTCGAAATATTATGGAAATAATGTTTTTTTAACATATACAGCTGGTTGAGCTATTTTCCATCATTATAACACTTTCTAAGCTTCCGTTAAAATCATATAATATTATTGTAAAAATAAATTTTTTCTTTACATTTGAATTATTTCAATGTAGAAATAATTATTTCCCTCAAATATATTTGTTGGATTCATTTCATATATGTCATCACCCTTCGTTGGATTTTACATTTTTTGAAGTTAAATTTTTATGATAGAATCTTCCATATTTTATTAATTTTTTTGCGATACGTTGGACATTGGATGTTTTATTTTTATACCATTCATTTTTATGGATAATGTATTGACATTTCATATGCTATTTTTAATACGAATATTTATAATATGTTCGAACCTTTTCATATGAGGAATGAATTGGACTTAGTAAGTGATTGGTGGAGCCAACTATAGATCCTCGATGCCTCAGTATGTCTAATGAGACAAACTATTGTCTTTGTAAATGGTCTTGATGAAATCTTATTTTTAGTATTTTCACAAGGCCTTGACTATGTGGATATGATGTCTAACATTATGAATTCCATCATTTTAAAATTATCTTTTGATATTACATGTGATTACTCAACTAGCATAATATCCATGTGAATAAGTAAAATGTAATTATATGATTTATATTTTCCATATTTTAATTAATTTTAGATTTAAAAGGCTTTCATTTTTTGTATACAATGCCTTAAATGATTATGCTTATTTATCAATGTTTATGCTATATTTTTATCTTTACTGAGAATCTAATCTGACCCCTTTCTTATGTTTTCTTTTCCTAAGATGTGGAGAAGTATATTGTGAATGAACTTCAGGAATAGGCTAAGGGATATAAATTTCTTCAACTGGGACACAAAGTTTTATTATTTCATGATGCAATGTAAACCTTATATATGTTTCTAGTAATTTCATGGATACTAAACTAACTGGTCATCAAGACATGATCTCTAGTGATCATTTTAATTTTATGTAATAATGCACCGACTCTAGGTAAGTTGGGATGGGTAATTATAATAAGAATCATTTTATTTTCATACATTTTTGGTAGATCAAATGGGTACTCACCAGGTTTCCTCGAATGTTTTAGTTTTTCATACATAGATAATTTAAATTTAATGTTTATTTTTTAAAAATAATAGAGGTTGAGAATATCAAAAAATTTAAAATTAGAAATAATATATAATAAATGATTAATTAAATAATATAATTTATTTATTATACTATGATTTATCTTAAATAATATTTATTTTTATTGAATATAAGATTAATAAATGAATAATTTGATTTATTCATATGGATGATAGTGAGCATTGACCAGACCTTCATATGTGATGGAAACTAGTAATTTTATTATTAATATTAAATTAAATTTATAGAATTTGTGTCATTAACTCTATTATTATATACGGTCATGTGTTCCCATGTTGTCCTTTTATGAAAAATCCCTTAACCAATCTTTCAACTCCCCTTAGCCGTGTGTGGGTAAAACCTTATGTAATAGTTGGAGATCATGGAAAAGTGTATGTTCTTAAAATTGTTCAAATATGAAAAAAATATATATGAGGTACATGGGATGACAATTGGGAATCTATAACATGGAAAAATAGTGGTTTAATCAATTTTCTCCATAAGTTGAGTGTAATTTTAACATTTTATAGATAAACTAATCATTGGGAAAGATTCAAGATCATATGATTTACTATTGTTTTAATTATATCATGATTCATGAATAATTATAGCTTGAATGTTTTTTCATGATCACCTAAATTAATGAACTAACTTGCACAAAATATGTAACCAAAATAATTTAGATTATGTGTAAAATTTATCTAAGACATGTCTAATCACTTAACAAAATCCCATAAATATTAACCAGAATGATATAAATATAACGTTAATATTTTATGAACAAATATAAAAAATAATTCATGTATATATATTCAATTTGCAATTCATTACACTCCATAAGTTATTGCCTATCCATATTTCAGGGAGCATGACCAGCTAATATCAGGGGTATTCAATTATCATGGAATTCTAATATCATTTTTGTGTTGATTTAACCTAGTTCACATAATGGGTTATGTTCTAAATTTGGGATAAGATTAACTTAGAGGCAATTTATAAGGAAATTATAATTAAGGATTTCAGGATTTCAGAGTCCACTCAACTGATCAAGGAACTACAGGTATTGTAGTTGGAAAAAATAGTCCTACCTAAAACCCCTCAAATAAAATTACAAGGAAATTTTTGGATATTTATAATGGAAATATTGGTTCTTTCTAATAGAATTTCGATGAAATTTAATGTCTTTAATCCATTTATCATGGATATTGAGTTTTAATATAATATTGGTAGATTAATAAATTTACAAGTTGGTATCCAATTTTTTAAATTAAATAAATTATTAAATTTAGTCATTTATTAATTTTAGAAAATTAAACCACATGGCCTCAATAATATCACCATGATCCATAAATGAGAAGGATAACCTTTTTCGTTGAACTAATTTCTCATATTTTCAATGTTACAATCACATTATTCAATGCCTTGATATGAAATTATATGTACTATAAAACTGCATTCCTATAGTGTTTAGATAAGACATTATGAAGGATGAATTCTGTAACTACATGAAACAATTGGATTATTTCTCAAATGAAAAATAAACATGATGATATAGATGTGTATACAATCATTTTTCAGATTCTTTATCACCATCAAGTGGTGGAGGGACACGAGGGATATAATATCTTAAATTCACTATTTATTTGTAATCATAGAGAGTCAGTCTCAGTTGGGAGTTGTTTAGTCAACATGTTTGGATACATAGATCACTAAAACATTTGATATATAGGATTCATAATGAGATACACCCAAATATCATCCTTTAAAAACTACCTATATAATTCTTTAGTTTTATTTTTAATTACATATTCAAAGATAGTGAGAATAATATTTTTGAAAATCTTACTCCAACTCACTATGGTGACATGGAAAAGGGGGTATGCAAAACCAATGATCCTTATACTGAATAAGAAAAGGAAGAATAAGGAAAATGGAACCGGTGATATTTCTATGTTTAAGTCTCACAATCAACATCCTTTTCAAAACAATATAATTACAGGGTATGTAAAATAACACAAAACAATTTTTTTTTCATGTGGAAACATCTTCCAATATAAGAGGAACTAAACTAAGATATAGGGGGATGCTAATTTCTATGAAGTGAAATATTTTTATATTCTAACATTATTTTTTAAATGAAGCCTATGGTTTTCACATTTATATACAAATATTTTAACAATTTAGATTTATAATTATTTATAAAGGATATGTTGATCATCAAACTACCAATGGATCAAGGCTTGATTTTTTTCCTATAAGAGACTACCACCATCAGTTATCAGAATGAATTCATTTGGTTTAAAAACAAATTATTTTGTGCTATGGGTTACTAAGAACATCATCTCAGTTTATATACTTAATATGGATGGATTTATTTTTATATTTAGAAATAAATAATGCCTTTTTAGTGAAGAAAACATTTTTTATATTATGGAATAGGTATGTAATGGACATTATGTGTTAAATTATTAAAACTATGTGTTATAAATAAATAACAAACCATGTTTGATGACTAATAAAATATCTCACTAAGTTATAAAAATAATGATCATGTAAACAAGAAGTACCGAACATATATATCACATTGTGTTTATTTAGACTATATTGAGATAATACCACGTGAATGATGTTGTTCTTGTTTATAATGAAATATGAAGCAACCACCAATTATTGGATCGGTTGAAAGAGCCACAATGCTTTTTGAATTGGTACACACTATTTTTGTGTGGAAATATTTTAGTAGAATATAGTTTTGGATATTCTTACATCATAAGATTCATTGATAAATTGATTGGATTTGGTAATATCAATTTGATGATGTATGAGTTTCATACCCTTCAAACAATCAAAGAGAACAATAATGTAGTGAAGAATTCAACATGGTAAGAAGATAAATAGTATTATACCTAATCATGGTGGTGAATATAAAAACCCATAATTGATTGAATTTATATGGGTGTTGGGGATTATATCTCATCTCACAAAACCATATACACTATAGTGAAATAGTGTTAGTGAAATGAATAACCAAACAATTATAGACATGGTGAGTTAAATGATTATTCGTGAAGATATTTCATTATACTTTTAGGGATATTCAATACAAAATACAACATAAACAATAAATTGAGTAACCAATAAATCGTAAAACGATATTCCTTTCACGGTAAAAATTGAAAAGAATCAAATTTTTTCATATACATAGGTATGGTTATTTAAGGGATTATTTAATACCATATTTGGAGATAAACTAGAAGTCTATTACATGAAATATATATGTTGGGGATATAAAAAGGAAACCATGGGATATTTTATATATAACCCCTCATATGATAAATTTATTGTCACAAGACCAACCATCATTATTAATAGGGAAAACATCCAAAAGATGTATAGTTCGAATTTTATCAACTTTGAGGTTGTTGATGATGGAGGTACCCAAGATTTTGTAAAAGAAAATAATTCTTATATACCCATAGAACATGTTTTTCATGAAAGAAAACAAAAATGAGTGAGAACTATAGAGGTCAGATATGCTGATAGATATGTATTACAAGTCTTAGACAGTGGTGGATCCCTACTAATTTACAGTAATGATCACATTTCATATAAGTATGTAATATTGAGATTGGAAGTTGAATGATGGTATGAATACAAGAATTATATGTTTTAATTACTCTATCTGCATACATTTTAGGTTATGATTAATTCCCAAATTGATTAAAAACCAATTCGGTGCAAAAGGGTATTTCATAAAAAAGATGACATGAATGGAAAAGTGAGTACATTAACAGAAAAACTATTGGATAAATGGTTTAAACATCATATAGTTGTTTATTGTGATGATTTTTTGTGGATTCTATTTTTAAGACCATCTAAATTCAGCTTTCTATAGATTTATACCTTTCCTATAATATTTATAAAATGCATTTGACATTGTCATTCCTTAACAGGAACCTGCAGTGATATGTTTATCTAAAACAACCCTATGGGGTTTTGAATAAACCTAATAAGAAAAATGTGTCAAGGATGTAGATGGCCAATAAAAGATTAAATAAAACACCCATCTTGTTAAAATATTTGATTGATGAATCTAAAAAAATATTTTGTTTCATTAAGTACGAATGATATTAATGTGATTAAAAGTGGTTTAGTAGGAGTGTAGTTATTATTATAGTTGTATATGTTGATGGTATATTACTTAATGGAAATGAAATAATAGTTTTTTTAATACTTATGTATAGTTTAAGAAGGAACTTATCCATGAAGGACTTATGTAAAACAACCTACATTTTAGGGATTGAGATGTTTAATTATTTATCCTATAGTTATATTGGACTATGTGATGGTAAATACTTTGATCATATACAAAATATATTTAATATAGGGAAATCAAAAAGATGATTAGTCATAGTGACACATGGTATAAGACTTTCCTATAATAAGTTTCCTTAGACGAATCAATAATTAGATTGAATGATTAATATACTATATGATTCTGGGATATGATATATTATGTATATAATGTTGGGAACCTGGATTTATGTTTCCTAAGCCATTATGATGGTAGGAATATATCACGAGGATCTAGGGGAAAAACATTGGTCTACTATGTAGGGTATTATTAAGTATCTCAAATATACTAAAGATATGTTCATGGTATATGAAATATTCATTACGGGTTATATTGATTATAAATTTCAATCAAATTATAATGATATGATGTGGAAAAATGATATTACATCAGTATCAATAGAGGGGCTATGATATACAGAGTTCAGTGAATTTAGTTTTATTTTAGTATACAATGGAGTAAATATATATAAAATATTCTAAAGAATCCAACAAAATTATTGAGACACAAAAAAATTTCAAATAGATTTATGTAGTTTCAATATGAAAAAAACCCAACATGTTATATCTAGATAATACTGCTACGGTGTCTCTTACAAAGGATCCATGGTCACCTCAACCTAAAAACAACAGACTATGGATTTTTCCCCACATGAGGTATTTTTATAAAAGCGGTGATGTTGTGGTGAGTCGAGTTTCCATGGAATAAAAAATAGAAAACTCATTAAATATATCATTATCTATGATAAATAATGTGTATCATATGAGATCTAGTGAACTAATGGTTGATAGAAGGTGGTTCTAGTTCTAGTCGTAATCATCTAGAGTTGGTTCCATAAAACCATCTTATATATGCTTTATGGTCACATGTATTAATTAATAATATTATTAAAAACATATAATCACATCATGATTATTATTATATGTTATGTAGTATGTGATAAGTTTCTATGACTAACTTCAAACTAAAATATAAGAGTAGTTCCCCACTATGATGATAACCTAGAAGGGTAATGACAATATTCATAAAATATAAATGTTCTATATATGGATTATATAATTTGATATGAGAAAACATATATTGGATATAAATCGTGGAGAGTCACTGTAATTTGAGAATCTATATAATGGTGTAGTTCATTGGTGATTTCTAGTGGAAGATATTATCAGAACATAACCCACTAGTAGAAAATCCACGTCTATATGTGATATCTGATGTTCCTATTTTTGTATGTGTATTTATACTTACTCATTGAGATTATTAATATTAATTATTATTAGTAACATACATTTATATATTTATTAAAAAATTAATGACATATATTCATGGTTAATTTGGATATATTGGACGTGTCAAGAGTAATATTGAATTAATGAATAATGTGATAAAATATTTGTACCTTCTATTTTTCAGTGGAAGTTTATATCTATAGAGAATTTATTGTAGTGGAACACCCTAATTAAATTTATAGTCATAGAAATCTATATGAATCTTATTTCTATAATGTCAAAGAAATAATCATCATAGACATTGGTTGATGACAGTAGTATGAAACCTTCTTGATTAGAGATACCATCATAAAAGTTATTATATTAAATAGTGAGAATTTGTATGAGGTTATATGGTATTATTAAATTTCCTTCTTTCCCTATTGTTTTCGTGGAATGTTTCTAATCATTTTATATGGAATTTTCGTGGCTTCACCTAATCCCACTAAGAATGAGGCCTATAAAGTCACACACTCTATTTATTCATAACTTTGGTTAAATATTATTATTTAAAATATTGAATTACAATTCTTCCCATATATTTTTAGTAATTATTATATTTTAACTGATCGCATATATTCATTCACTTGTTACATGAGGGAGTATTTTTTAGAATAATATTTGAAAAATATATATTTAATATGTAGTAAAAATAATATTCATTTATTTATAGATGATATTGGAGTAATGTTATTATATTAAATAAATAGATAATACTCAAGGATTGATAATCATTTTTTCAATGGGATACAAATTTTATTGGTCTCTAGGAGAAATAATATATATTAAATATTATTTTAATTAATGTTAATAATTATATTCATGAAATAATATTTAGTTAAACCTAGAGTTTTCTGCATGCGAGGAAAACTATTATTATTTTTATTATTTGGAAAAGGACTTTAACATGGATTTATAAAATAATAATTTCATATGATTAGTAATTATTTTATCACCCAATGAATATTTATACTAAAATATATTATTTCAAAACCTAATGTTATCCATTTGATTGGTAGTGCACAACAACTTTTGTAAAATACTCTCCAGCACTAGATATATGTTCTCAAAAAATACTCTCATGAAGGGAGAGTGATCATCCTCCAACCCCTAACCAATTCTATATTGAATAAGTAGTGTCCATCTACCATGTGGTTATCATGTAAATAAAATCTGAACATCATATCCATTATAATATTTTATGATATCACTCAAATATTCCTATGTAATCACTCGAATGTTTATATTGTACATGTATATCACATCTTAATGGAATGTATAATTAAGTCACGTGATTCAGTAACAACACCATGTATATAATTTTTATTTTCTTAAGTAAAGAAATAATTCATCACAATTAATTCATTAGAATCATAATTTAATTAGATATTTTCTATGAAGATCAATCATTTTGGTTTTAAGGTATTTTCATCAATTAATCCATAAATAAATTTTAATGGTCTTGAAAATATATTTCATTAACATCTTGAAATAATTCTCTATTATTGAAAATACTATATTGGGAATTCCCAACAAATTCTTAAATTGTTTATATATTCTTAGACTGATATGAATCACATACACGAGGATAAGTATACATTATTTAGAAGCTTCGATATGAAATACCATAGTAAAGAAAATTTTATTTTGAGAATAATAATTATTGGAAATAAGAATTGTATTTTGATTTATGAATCCCTTTTTTTTAAATTTCATTATTTTTGAACCATTTTATTATTCAATAGTTTCTCCCCATATGCTTATAGGAATAATATTCCATTGAATCCCAATGTTGAAGCTTCAAAAATAGAATATTCATGGTTTATTGAGTGTATAAAGTGAGTTATAACTAGAAAAAGAAACAATATTGAATAAGTTGTAGGAATTTTGGTCAAGTATACATGTAATCACAGTTATGCATAATGGGATATAGTTAATAAGATTAAATAAATTTCCTACAAATTATCTATGTTATTATATAAGTTATAGTGGAAACACTATGGTGTTGAAAGTATTTTCTAATGAAATATGGATAACGAATTTGGGGGATCACACATGTATATGTGGTTGGGGTTTTTTACATTGATGTAGAGTAATATCTAAGGCATCAGTGAAACAAACTTATATATGAGATTCTATAATGAATCTTATTTTTGATACCTTAGTTGAGAAAATAAAATAATCACAATGGATTATATTTCATTTATAGTTTCTACCATTGTGCCATATGGCTGTTTATTCAGTTTCGGTAAATAGTTATCATCAAAAATTTTTTGAAAGGAAATAATTATTTGTATATAATGGAAAATAAAGAAGAATAAGTCTCTATCATATTTGTATAATGAAATTCATTAAATATTTTATCATAACAATTAAAATTTTCAAATGGAGCCAAAATTTAGTAGTTATACTAATAAAGGGGAACTAAAGGTATTATATTGTCAAAAAATATTTATGGGTAAGATTAAATTTAATTTCAATGATTTCCCAATAATGGGGCCTAAAATGAACATTTGATAAGATGGAACAAAAAACATTAATGTATGAAATACTATAGTTTTTTTGATGAAAACAATAAAAGTATATTAAATCCATGGAAAATTGTTTTTGTTCCCATGAGAAAATGATGGTGGGTTTGAAAATTTTACAAAACCAAGGATATCAATCATGTTTTGAAACTCAGTAGAACGTTTTGGATCACCTATGTGAATGTAAGAGTGGGGAAAATCCAATGGGATTATTAATTTTTCTCTCAAATATTAAAAATTACATATGAGAGACATGGTAATAATGGTTTCTAGTATTATGTGTATAATTGAATAATTATAATGGTCTTTTTTCTTATGTATCTTATTGATAATAAGAGTTATTTGTTCAAAGTAGTGTCCATATGCTTCTCTATTTAGATTACATTTTTCCCAAATATATATGGTTAAAATTGATAGATACCGTTATTTTTATGTTATTTTCATGGGATTATGATGATATATCTTATAATAGAATTATTATCTATATATAAATGGTGGGGTGTAATGGGATGAACCATTAAAGATTATTAATTTTTATCTTTTGGTGTTGGGGTTTTTGGGAGACAGTTACTTGAAAGGAAGTGATTTTAGAGAAATCATATCATCTATATTACCTAATTACTAGTGTGGCATAGATACGTGTATCATGGGTGTTAGATGGATAAGTGAGGTGGTGTTTCAGTTTGACATGGTGCACCTTGAATGGTTGTGTCAAGGAATAGGGTATCTAGTTGTGGTGTGAGGAGTGTTTAAAAATTAGTAGTGGTTTCCTTGGTAATAGGCACCTCACTATTTTTTGTGGGATATTTTGTCGCTGTATTTCAATATTTAGTCATGTAGTCACATTATCAGTTGTAGAATTTAGGAAAGGGAATATTCTTATCATTGGAAGAATATTCATATAAATTGATTAAAAATTAATACGATCTCCTTTATTGTTATTATAGTTATGGTGTGATGTTATAACTAATGATATGGTATGGTTTTGAGAGTTTTTTAATTAATATTTGAGTGGTTATCTTGGAATAAACATTTGTATTGTTGTGTGAGACATGGAGGTTAAATTTGTTGCGTTCTTTCTATTTCATAGGTCATAACATCATGGTACTCATGTGATGATCCATATAGATTTGTGCCCCAGTTTGAAAAATGTAGATGATAACAATATCCTTGAATATCATGGGAAATTAAATTTTTTGAAAGTCATAAAAAAGTTTATAATATGTTTAACTATGGTTAATATAGTTTATATTGTGTTAAAAATCATGTCTGGAAAATTAATGGAAAATTTTAGTGTTTTTTAAAAGTGTTAGAGGTACAATTAAATAGTTCTGGTCCGGTTTGAGAGGTTTCCGAATCTACATAGCCAATTTTTGTAAGGATTGATTCACATAGACATTTTATGTGTAGTTGATTTGGTTTAGTTAATATATGAATCCATTTTAGGAAAAGGGATCAATCACATATTTATATAACCTAGATATCAGAATTGGCAAAGGAGATCCTTTTAGGTGATTGACATTGTTTTTTAGATACGTAAAGGAATAACTTAGCCATTTCCGCCTCATATCCAATTTGATATGAGAATGGTGTAGTCATTTAGAGGCATAAGAATTATTAAAATCATTGATGTGAATATGAAAATTAATTAATTTATTTACATTTCTTACCGATTCACAAAGCATGTTCATATACAAGGAAGATTTATGTTGTGAACCATATAGCTATTTATTCAATGTATGTAATTCTAAATCAATTATACAATAAGATTATATTCAATAAGGAATTATATTTATGTATTGATATGAATTATATTTTTGGCCATGGTTCTAAATGACTCCAATATATTAGGAGTCAGTTTTATATTCTATGATTGAGATTTGGTATTTGATTGTAGTTATAGAGATCATTAGGATTAATTATTTACATGTTTTTCTAAAGAAAATGGAGAGGATGTAATTAACACATCATGGAGAGATAATTTTGTGAAACCCATTGATGAGAAACATGGGAAATTTTAATTAAAAATGAATGACCCTATAGACTAAATATAGTGTGTTTTTAGAGAGAAATCACAAAAAAGCGTGTTCCTGAAACCGAGGTTTTTTAGTTATTCAGTAATCCTAATTTTTTAGAATATCACATCATCAAGAGTTTAACGTTTTTTTTTCATATAACATATTTACATAAATTTTATGATTGTACTATTAGAATTAAATCCTTTCATTTTTTGGATGCCCATGGAAGAACGTATACATTATTCAATTCTAAAGAATACTTATTTTATGGTGATATTTATCTATTTTGTAACCTTATATAATATCACCAAAAAAAAATTCTCTAGTGGTTTTTTTCTCCCAACATGTGTGGTGGAATTATATAAATTTTAATGTATGTTAATTCATATGGGGATAAATTTAATAGATTCTATTCATGGGGGAGTAAACAACCATAGAATAGAGTATGATTCCACACTAGATTCGAACCATTTAAAAATATATGTTTCTATTAATTTTGATTTTATGAATGATCATTTTATTATATGTTAATTATATTCTGAGTGGATATTAATATAACAAGTCATGTTGGTTTTTTTGTTTAATATAAATTCTCATAATTTTCTTCCACCTGTTCACACCTCACTCTTTGTTAAGGAAACTGACCCTGATAAGAAATTTGATTTGTATCTAAGGGAGGTTCCCTATAAATGATCCAAACTATTATCCAAAAATAAATATATAATATCAAATTATTTAACAAAATATGTGTACGTAAATTTTATGATACAAATATTCACTATTATAACAATATTACATTTCTATATTTTTATCTCTAATTATTTAAATTCAAGATGTGGCGATAGTTGGTTTTCCACCATTTGAAAATTATTTTCAGATGATTTTTTCTAATAAGAGAAACATATAATTGGATAGAATATCACAAAATGTTATTCTCATGTGGGTATTAGATATTTTTTACATGAAATATATGGGTCCAAAAATTGTAAATTTAATTTGAAATAAGTTAGAATGTAGCTATAAAAGAAATTTGAAATTAAAATAGGAAAATATATAGATCGAGATATGAAAATTATAATGCATTAAAATTTTGAAGGATTAATTTTTATGTGTCTTATTTTCTCAAATAAATGAAATTTTGATGAATTTTCAAGATTTTTTTGAGAAGACTGATAACACCACGATTGTCAAAAAATAGATGAGAAATATTAAGGATATGTTTTATCAAAAAATCTCAACACAAATTTTTTTTAATATCTATCTATTGATTATCTAGATGATATTCTCAATGATTTTAAAGATTTAAATAATTAGTATAAAAAATAAGAATAACAATTCTTGGATTTTTCAGCTATGAGAAACATGAATATTAAAAATGATGAACTCGTTTATATTAACAGTGATTTTGAGAAAAAAAGTAGAATATCAATGAGTTTTGAATAAATTTAAAAAATAATTTATAAGAGAAAATTCACGATGAAATGTACATTTTCAGGTCGATGATATAAATGAAATGGTCTTGTCTATTTGGTAATTAATTTTAAAAATAAAAAACGATAAAATTATAAATTTAAATATGATCAATACACTATTGAGAAGAAATGGTGAAAAAATTGAAAATAATCATTAAGAGATGGTAAATGTAATAAATGACTTAAAAAAATGAAAAGGTTATATATAATGATAATAGAAGAGGAAAATGGTTTTATCTCTTTTGGTGACACTGATAAAGGGACACACTAAAAATGTATAAATTTTATGGATCATATTCAAAATATTATTACGACATATAGTAGTGATGAGGATGATTCAAGAACAAAAGATTATAAATACATGAAAAATATGAAATTGATTATTTGTTTGAGAAAAACTACCACGATTAAGAAAGGGAAGAAGATTATTAAATGATATAAATGGAAACTTGTTAATGAAAAAGGAGAATAATACAAAATACAGACATTTATTACTGAATAAAATAAATATCCCAAGTTGAATGTTCTGTAAAATAAAAAAATGGTCAATTATCTTGAAGAAAAGAACTTATTTAAGGATAAAAAATTATCGATGACAAAATGAATATGTCATTATGTTGATAATTTTCTATTAATGATCCAGAAGGTATTGAAAATATCTATAGAATTCAATGGATAATCCTCCAAATATAAAAGAAAAAATATTGTTAAATCGTCATCAGAGAAATATATTTAAATAATAATTGATACTAACATTTTAGGATTGATTAAATTTTTTTAGATATATAGTTAGACGAATGAAAATAAATTTACTATAAAATAAACATTATTATTAAAATATATTATATGATCTTTATTTTTCAATTGAGTATAAAAATTAGACACATGGCATTTAGTGAATATAAAACACAAGGATTGATGTTTCTAGATATTACATTTGTTTCAAATGAAAATTATGATTTTTGGGTGATTGGTATGTTTTGGAGGGATTATATGAAAATCCTATACATGTTGGTCTAACATGTATTTTATTATGAGAAGGGATTTACATAGGGGGAGCTGTTCCAATGAAAAGGGAATAATTTTTTACGAATTCAGGTAGAGAAGTAAACCAGGTACTAGTTGAAAACACAAATATGTTTGATTGTCTTGAATATTTGTGTCATATATGTGTTATAAAGGGGAATATATCAATTAAATGTTTTACTATCTTACCAGTTAGGTCCCTAACAATAATAAAGAAAAATCAAATCTAGTGTATATTATAAAAAATTTATTCTTACTCTAATTATATTTCATAGAAGGAAACAAAAACAATGGTTTGGATATATTATTGTGTATATTCATCCCACATGATTGGTGATACAAATAATCATCATAATAATGAGAATGATAAAGGAGGTGTAGTAATATTTTGAAGTGACTCATACCTTAAATGAATAAGAATTGTAATATATTTGTTTGAAAATGATAAATTGTGATCAAATGATGTTCCATATGTTGAGTGGATAAAAAACTTTTATTAAGTGTTAGCCAAAATTGGGATAATTGTAATAAGGTAACACTCAAGAAAAATGCATGCATAATTAAAACCAAACTCAGGGAAAGAAGTGTTTCTGAAGATATTCGAACAAATGGAAATCTATTCATGATTAGAAATCCATAAAATAAATTAAATATAAGCATAAAATATGAAAACACATTATACAATAGAATATATATGCATCTTAGGAAAATATTCTTAAGAAAGATTGTGCACCACAAATTAGTAAGAGATTTACCTAATATGAATAGAGATCAAGATGGATTCTTGGAACAACTAAAAAGGTAATGATAAATCAGATGTCTCAAAATAGGGTATATATTAAATTAATTAGACCATTGGAATTAGTCAACACATATCTCTATAGACCAATGATATAAGAAGTATGCTTTTGGAAATGTTGATATCGAAGAAGAAATATTTATCAGATGACCAAAAGGTTTCATTCTGGACAATTCTAGATTCTACGTTTTCAAATTAAATAATTAATTTTACGGTTTGAATCTTTTTCAAGTTCATAGTATTATAAACATGATGAATTCACGATAAAAATTTCCTTTTCCAAAGGAATTGATGACCACAACAAGTACATAAAAAAGATTTCATTGATTCACTATTTTTGATAACTTCTGCAATTGACATAATTGGTTCCCGTTAATTTAGTTTATTTATTAAATAATTTTATATAAAATTTAAAAATCAGCATGATATGTCGATGATGGTAGGAAGAAACCAATTTCAAGGGTTTTAAATTGACCATAATTCAATTTATTTCATTAGATATTAAAAAAATTGGCCAATTTAATTTTTTAAGATTTTTTAATGGATGATTCAAAAGTGGTTTATACACCTATATATATTGGAATGATGTTGATCGAGGATGATCATGGAAACATGGAATATCATAATATTTTTAGAAGTGCGATTAGAAGCCATTTTTTCTATCCTCATCCAATCTAGATAAGTCTAATGCAGTGATTATATATTAATGTTACCAAAGAAAACTAAAGGATTAAAAATTTATTTTAATGAAATTAATTTTGATACCTATAATAGGAATAGTAAATTATCATCTATTAAACCAGTGTAGTGGTGATCTATATTTACTAGAATACAGTAATTCATATTTTGAAGCTGACTGTAAAGAGCGTAGATCCACATCAGGTGATGTGTACATTGATTGGGAAGGTTGTGGAAGCTAGTATAGCAAGAATCCTAGTTCAATGACTTTCAGTATAACTAAATAAAAGTATGTGGTGTCCATATATGAATTTACACAGGCCTTGTGGACAAAATATCATTTTGTATATTTGAGGGTTGATATTAAGACACCATTGATGATTCTTGGTGACCATCAATATGCTATTAACCCTTCAAAAAACATATTTCAACACTCTCAGTATAAGAAAATTGAAATTCATTAACACATCAACATTGATAAATTAAAATTAGCTAAATCAGTTGGTTTTATATATTTACCTATCAAAAGCTTTTAAAAATAATCACCAATTATATACCATGTTAGAAATTATTAAAATTAAGGATAAAACTGCATATTTATTCCATCCCACACACTTCAAGTCATTTTTATTTGAGAACCCCACCAGCACGGTTCTTTGACATATGTTCCCAATGTGGGAGAAAATTCAGTGATGTGGGTCTATGATGTAGGGTACTATAAGTTACAATAAAATTTAGGATGATAAAGATGGTCACTCAATGATAAAAAATACTGATAGGTTCTCATGATAAAGGTAGTAACGAATGTATAGTATTCAATGAATATAAATTAAATTAATTAAAATAAACTTCCACCAATAATCCATTAATGTTTCCATATATAATGAGATAAAAATTAAGGTTCTACACATCACATTGATAAAGGGTGTTACCTAGTGAGACTACATTCATTGGTAGAAATGATTGTATTCAATAATTATCCACATTATAGACAATGAAATGGTTATGGTACTTCAAGTGATAAGAATATGTTTAAAGGATGGTAACATAAGTATTTATATTGGGTTTCAAAAAATACTATGGAGGATAATGAATAACCCCACGCACTTGTGGCCTAGATTGATAAATATTGATAATCTCAGGTTCCATGATAAGAATGGGTTGTAGTATTTTTTTTCCATGTTGTAGTTGATGGTTTCATAAGTCTTGCAGTGATTTTTCTGGTTTTTATGGTGTAAACATCATGTCTGTAAGGTTCAAGATAAAATATAGTGTTCTTTTAGAAGGACTTGAGGTCGATTTATGTGGGTTTGGTTGATTTTGAATAGTTTTTTATCTACCTAGTTGATTTTGATATGGGAGATTACACATTGCTATTTTTTTCTACATTTCTTATTTGATGAAGTGGATACAAAGCCTATTTACATAAAGTGGATGAATTAGATGGTAGTATGAGATACTCCACTTAATTAGGGATTGATATTTCCTGTGTGTGATTCACATTGCTATTTGAGCTATGTAATTGAATGTTAAAACCATTTTAGCCATGTAGCAATTTTTATGTGAATTAATTTATATTTTATTTATTTTTGGAATTTAAAATCATTAGGGATAATATTATATTTATATAATTGATTAATTTTTATAATTTATTTATGAAAAAGTTTGATATATGTTTCTAATTAATATTTGGTCAATCCAGCTGTTTGTTCCATGTAACTGATTCTGAATATATTATACAGTCAAATAAATATTTAAACACTGCAATATATAATCTATTATGAATAATTTTAATTTTTTGGATACTTATAATGCCTCATTGATATTAGGTCTCAGTTTTATATACTTATATGAATATATGGTCGTTGACAATAGTTATGAAGATTGTGATGTTTTAATTTTTTTTTCAAAATGAAGTGGTGGATTCCATAGATAAAAAGTGGGAATAATATTTCTAGAAAAACATCTATGATAAACATATTCCATTTTAGATAAAAAATATGAACATGATGATGTATTATAGATCATTCATAGTGATACACCCACAAATCATGAATCCAAATATGAGGCTTTCAGAATCTTCAGTGATCCACATATCATCAATCTCTCATCTTTAGGAGTTTGAGGATTGAGTATAAGAATATTTATGTAGTGATTTATTTTTTTTATCATTATTAGTACATACATTAATATTATGGATACCCTTGGAGGGTGGCTTAATTTTTTTTCAAAACAACTTGGGTTTCTAATGATTTCATTATGTTTTTGGAATTATATTTCATATCGTAGGAAGAAGTTATATTGTTTGATGTGAATCCTCACATCTGTGGGGAATGAAGCATGATTTAATGTAAGTGAATTTCACATGGGTTTATAGTGAAAATAATCTGTTGTGGGGAGGATTAAACGTACCTAAAAGGTTTAATGTTACACCCAAGATCTGAACCTTTTATAAATTTGTGTGTCCCTAGCTCTTAATTTTCTACATGAGTATGTGAGGCTTTTTTTCGTTTTTTTTGGACAATAATATAACAAGTCAAATAATTATTTTTATAGAAAATAAGTTCTAAAAACTAATATCTACTAATTCACTGCCGCCTTCTCTTTCAAGGAAACAAATCTTGTTCAGAATTTTATATTGTAATGAAATGACCAATCATGAGTTATATAAAATTAAAACATTCATAGATATTTATATAGGGAAATATATGGGAGATCACAAAGTGTTGGGGGATGGTTATTTAAATTGATCCCTATCACCACATGACCATTGACTATCGTTATGTGATGTTGTAGTTACCAAAAACAATTTAATTTTAGAGTGCCATCCAAATTATATTTAATTAATTAATCTCTATCATGAAATAAGTGACCAAAGGTTATTCCTTATAGACCGTTGATCAAATTTTAATCACATTTATTCATTTGATTAAAGATATTAAACATTTCAAATCTGATCTAGTTAGTGTAACATCCATTCTTTTGAATTCTATTAAAATATTTCTTCTTAGTAGGGTTATGATTTCTATATAGCCTTGGTTTTATTATATTAATGTCATGGGTTTGATACATATTATTCAGGTTTAGGTTTGCTGTGATATTAATTTTATGGTTTTTATTTGTGATATCATTTTTCACCTCATTCATGTGAAATCATTTATTGATGCTTAGGTTGAATGACGTGATTCAATTACTCTACTACATTTTATTTACAATGTTGAATCAATTTGATTTTTCAAATGTTGGGTATATATTAAGGATTAACCTTATAAATTTAATAAATGATCAAATTTAATTTAAGGGGTATGGTTTTTCAGATTTGTTCATATGATCCTTTTCTATTTTTTATGATTTTTAACTTTTTTTAATTAGATGTTGAGATTTTAGTTGCTGTTGGGATTTGATTATTGGATTCACCTCCCATTTAAGATTAATTATATAAATATTATATTGAATTAGTTTATTTATAAATTTATAAATTTAATAATTATTCTTATGTTGTTGATTACTAATTATTATTAAATGAATTAATAATGGATTACTATTTTATTTATCATTATGTTGATTTAGGGTCATTAATTTTTGTTTTCAGGTGCTATTTTTGTGATATATGATGAAGTTGATTGATATTATTTTGGATATTTTTTAGTGTTTATGTGTTTGAGAAATAATTATTGCACGATTTCCCATGGTTTTAATGAGTTTATGTGGTTATTGATTTATAGGGATTGGAATTTTATGATATCATAGATGGTTATGTGCAAAAATATTAGATTTGTGTTAGTCGTGATGGCTATTATCATATGTTGTGACACTAGTTTTATAGGGGTTGGTTATGTGGAGTGAGTATGTTTTATTGACACTTTGTAGAATAGAATATGATTATTAATGATAATTTTGGTAAAAAATACGAGCTTTAAATTAATAAATATTGGTTTTATTTATTTTTGAATGATTAAAATTAATGGGAAAATGTGGGAATGAAATGTGGTTAATGTATTGATAATATTTAACCATAAATATGGAAATGATTGTCATATAAAATGTAATAAATATATTAAAATTGAATGTATGGAAATAGATAATCATACAATTAATTGGGATATTATGATGTTTTTTGTTCATATTTTAAGTGAATTAGTGGGGATAGTATATTTTTTATAAATTAAAGGGTTCTGTGGGAATGGTTATTGTTGATGAGGTGATTTTTATTGAATATAATAGATTCGTATTGTTGATAACCATCAATTTGGGGTTGTGAGTTTCATTATAATATGAAATATTTTCAGGAAATTTTATATGAAACCATCTTAAGTTATATAACCTCATTGTCTGCAAAAAACATTGGGTTCTAGGTGTTTTTTTCAAAACATCTATTTTTGAAATGGAATGGATGGATAACTACTAATTCTTCCCTATTCTCTATTTGTGGTGTATCACATGTTATGATAGATCAAATCATGTGTAATTATATGGATTATAATTGAATTATGTTTTAGTCAATGATATAAATCATGTATTTTTATATTGAGATGATGATGAATGTTGAGGATCATATATTTTGAAAAAGTGACCAAAATGGATTTCCATCAGGTTCAGGATACCCTATTCAAATTGAAATATTATATGGGTTTGGCGTAACACACTATATAATTTCAGTGGTTATAATTTATAGGAATATTGAATTTTAGATATGAGGAAATTATTGTTACATGAATTTGGATTCTGATATATATATATTTTATTCTCTAACATCATAATAAAACATTTTAGATGTGGAACGAGGCTAGGATGGGTGTTCGAGAATATGGTAAAGCAAGCCTGGGTATCTAGTTAGCTAAAATTCATGTCGTAGACACTAACAATAGTAAAAACATGTAATTTAATACTTAAATTTTGAGTTCGGGGAATCCAAAACATTGGATTTTAAATGGAGGTATCTCTTGGATCAGTTTCGTATATCATATCCCTAGGGAATACACCATAGACTAGGTGGAATGTTTCAAACTTTTACAAAGTGTAAATGGCCATGGTGTACCCTGAATGGATATTTCATGATGTATATACCAGGTGATATATCCCTTACATAGAATAGAGTCCCATGATATAGATTATGGGCTATGTCGTGGGGGTTCTATAGAAGGGAACAACATTAGGTTATCCCACATTAACCTTACATGGTAAAAGTCAATAACATTTCCTAAGATTCTAAAATGTTGATGGTAGAGGGGGTTGTAAGGGATAGAGGATAGTTGTGTCATAGTTATGAGGACACACTATAGCATGTCCATGGTAATGAGTGAAATGAGATAGCCATGCATATACACTATAAAAGATAAAGAGGTTCATTTTGTGGGTTTCCATCATTGGGGGGGGGGGTTAACGTTCCATAGCATTGGATTCCATATCATAGTGAAGCCTTTTAGGGATGATATGATGCATCCGTAAAGGCTTTAACTATTGGTGGGTGGACCTGAAGGGGATAAATAAATGTGGGTTATATTTTGGATCCATTCACCTGGATATTATAAGAGTTCTACATTACTACTTTAAATGATGCACTATATAAATTCAAACATATTATTGTTTTATCCTGGGAAGACTGATAATTTACAAGTTTTCCCCTTAATTTTTTCATTAATGGTCTAGTTATATTCATATTACATAGTTTTACCATTTGTAGAATAATAATAATGAAATACATAAAATATTTATATATAAATTCTAATTCTAATACCAATAATGAATTTTTATTTTTATAAATGAATAATGTTAGGATCATGGAAATGGTAGGTCACACGTAGACATGAGTAACGTTTCCATTTTTCAATGATCACTATGGAAAGAAGGTAAGTAATATTACCATATTGGAATGATCATAATACTATATATACAATATTATTTCATTAAATATACTTATATATATTATCTATGTTGTGTGGTTATTAAAATAGAGACACATCATTTTTTTAATGAGGTAGTCCACACGTACATAAATTACGTCATCATCATTCATTGAAGGAAGACATATGATATATAATTTAATATATTTTTATTGAATGTTAAATATTTCAATAATATCATTATTATTTCATTTATAAATCGTATAAATATTAACATTTTCTTTGTCACCATCCATGTGAGGTGTTAGTGAAAGACAAATCCCAATGCTTCACGAGTTGGTAGTCTTCCATACACATATGCGACGTTGTGGTATATCCTAATGAATGGAAAGTTAAAAAGTTATATATTTTATAAAAATTAAATATATATAAATATTCTACAAATATCATATATAAAAATAATTTAAATCCATCATCAAACCCAATAATGAGATGAGGAAATTAAAAAACAAAAGATATTGGTCCATGATGTGGTAGTCTGCTTTACAGATGGCTGATTATTTCATAACCCACATTATTGGAGTGAGGATAGATGTAGTTCAGGAATGTAAGATAAAATATCTCAGTATATTTATGATATCGAGTTCATTACATAACAATGGTTTAATAATAGTTTAATAGGGTGAATGAAAAAATAAAATTAAGATGCTCAGTAATGGACATTAACACTTCTTTAGATACCCTCCATAGGATTGTACGAATATAATTCCTATATTTCATTTATACATAAAATAACTATTTTATGAAGAGTGGAGGAATTGTTTTATGTGACTTGGGTAGTGTTGTTTCGATCTAAATGGATTGATGGTTGTGAAGGTGTGAGGGGAGAAAGTGGCCATTAACAATTCATGAAGGGTGGTGTCATTGTAAATACCCAAAGGTATTTACTATTAGGATGTTAGTGCCTCCAAATGTGCCTCCAAAATAGATAAATAATGTATTTTAGAGATTATTTTGTTGATACACACCTCCAACAAATCCTATAATATCATTTTTTTCATGTTATTCCCTATTTATTAATATTGAACAATTTTACGCTTTTATTTTTCTACCATAAAAATTTTAACTATTTATTTTCATAGACAATATATTCAATATTTCTAAAATTAAAGTGACCATTATTATATAATTTAGACAATATTATTCTAAATATGTAATTAAATTTATTAAATAGAACTCCAATGTGTGTTTAAAATTTATTTTGACACAAACACATGTAATGCATAGAAACCTATTTTACCCTTAATGGTAGTAATTTATATTTACAATTTTATCTAATCACTATAGTCAAAATTTAATTAAAATTAATAGATAATATAAACTAATATTTTTAAAAAAATTTAATCCATTTTTTCACAGTAAATTTATAGGTGTGTATAAAGTTAATTTAAAATTGATTATATAGGTGTGATGAGAATGCTTGTTTTGAATGAAAAATGTTCAAATGTTTATATACACTTCATTTAAAATTACAATATTAATATTATTAAAATGAACTAAATAGAATTAATTGTTATATTTTTGAACTAATTTTACATAAAAATTAATTCAATTGTTATTTTAGCATTATAAATAATTTAAACAAATAATAGATTTCAATTAACATTCAATATGTCTCACTATTTATAAGAAACGATTTTTTTTTAAAAAAACTCACACATAGATAATTATGATATTATAATTAAAAATCATGTTATTTTTTCAAATAATGTTCTTAAAAGTGGTAAAATTTAATTTTAAATCATGTAAAAAAGACACAAAAAACCATCATTAAAAAAATTATTTTTAAAAATTATCTTTCCACCAAAATTATTCTTATTTTTATATATAGTAAATAGATAACCAATGTGCATGTGTAATATATATATTTTTCATAATTTAATTAGTCCTATTCATACACTCTAACATAATGTCTACATCAAGATGATCATTTTTATATAATATATTAGCAGAGTGTTGGGTTTCATTTAAATCGGGCGATGTTTGAATTTCATGGTATAGAAGAAGTTAAATTTATTCAAAAAGTAATTTTGTTAATTATTGGTGTGATTAATTTTTCTATACATCATATTTGGGAGGCAGACATAACATCACATGAACATTTTAATGTATGATTGGATTTTTTAATGGGGTTCAGTTGTTTAAAGAGTCAACAAGAACTTATATATCATTTTCCCATATATCTTATAGGAGGGATTATATACAGTGGAACCATGGTATGTATTTTGATGAAATTTCTTGTGAATACAATTTCATGATGTTCTCTATGGATATTTATACAGTCCATGTGTGAATGGATGAAAAGATATACTTAGTTGTTCCTCCCATATATCATTTGTATGGAGATTGGTCTATGAATTTTCTTGGGTATTATTCAATATACGAGTTAGATTACATAAATTATCATCAATAATCTATATGGTGTTTTCCCATACAGATTTTCAGTGTCATTATACTTAACTGAACAAAGATATTTAATAATCCCTTAAGAAATACCGTTAGTTTTTTAGACTTTAGGATGTTAGAATGTTTGAATTATAGAGGTTGGTTTTTTAATGTAGGTTCCATTTAATCCAAGGAATTTGTGTTATGGTGTGGTGGGAGTATAGGAAATGTGAATTGTTTAAGAACAACACCCATGTTGTAGGTGTTTGTGTATTTATACTTAGAATTATTGGAATTCCTCAGGATGTGATATGGAACGGACCAGCGTGAGGATAATGGTTAGTGGAATAGGTGTGTGAGCCATGGTTCAGTGGAACCCGACTCCGGGGATAATGTGTTCTATTTTTATTTCAGTTATACTAGAGAGTTAAATTATTTATTTCTAGTCATATGAAGTTATATATCTATTGGTTACCAATGAAAATTTCCTTGTTTTATTACTATTCCATGGATAGAAGATAGTGATAGTTATCATGTGTTTTTCTTTGAATTTTGAATATTATAAAAATAGGAAAGTGCTAGTTACGTGTGGTTCCCATTAGTGTTGAGGATTTTTGTAACTTGTCATGTGTGGGATTAGTGAGAATTAATTTGGTTTCGGATGAACAAAATTGGAGTCACAACAGTAGTGTAATAATGATACACTCATATGAATTACATCGTGTGGTGTTAAGTGAGCTGGGAGATGTCACAATGTGGTAATAAGTGGCATTGAAATTTTATTATGGTGTCTCAGAATGGTCATCATGAGTGTGTTCCATGAAATAAATTATTAGGGTGGTACTTTAATGGGACCCATTTAGGTTATTCCTGTAGTGTAAATGTGAGTCAAATCATATAGTTTGTTCCACGGTATTGGTTGTTGAAGGAAATGATTCATGTTGTGATTTGATTGTTTAACGTCTATGATATCATTCCTAATAGATTGAGTTTTGGAATCCTTGATGTTTCATAAATGTGCTTGGGTATGAGTGGGGTGCCCATGATCGTTCATTACATGTGAGAATATGTGAATCATGGTACATGTAGTTTGAATTTATAATCTAGTGGGTTTTTAATGAAATTCCAATAGTGGGGAACATTATTTCATCCATTGGTGACTGAAACTCATGTAATAATAGGCACAGGTATGGTGATACTGGATGGGGGATGGGCAAGGTAGAATTAGAATGTTTCTTCTGGGTAATATCCACTGATATATGGTTCCTTCGATAATACAATATTCAATGTTTAGATATGGATTTGGGTGGATTCAGTGTGTCAGAATTAATCTCTCATTATGTTATTATTATCTAAGTGTCAGAGATATTCAATTTGTGTTCATGCTCATGTTAAGAGCATCACATATAATCTATGTTGTTGGTGATCCAATAGAAAAATTACATTGGAATGAAAAATAGAGATTTGGTGAAGGGTGTTGGATAATCTGGTGATTCCATCAGCAGTTAAGGTATCAAAATCAAACTCTAAGATGATTTGTCTAAGGGTTTAGTAAAGCATTTTCAATAAAAGAAAATAATAAATGATCTGACTGGTGCTGTTTATTAAAATTAGATGCAATTTGGTTGAATCCATTGTTTTGTTTTATTTAGACTACTGCAAATTGTTTTTAAGAGATTAATTTGATGTAGAGCATTATGGATTAGTAATACTCATTTTTGGAAGAGTCTTAGGGTGTGGAGTTCTATGAGTCTAATGTTTAATCAGGTGATGAATAAATTTTTTCCCAAGTTATATGGGAGTGATTAAAATATTCAGTGTATTGGTTTTAATAAATAGAGTGTAAATGGACATCTAGTGAATAACAAGTGTTAGAGTTGTAGTTGAATAGTGAAATCACATTTAGCATTCAATGATGGATCATGGTAATTTCATTATGAATTTATGACTGATATAGGTCATGTTTAATTAATATATGAATATTGAATCTTCTTGTGAATGATAATCATTATGAACTAGAATTCATAACACCCCATATATTTTATGTTCATTACATTTTGGGTGAAATTTGAATTTTATCTCATTAATCGGGGTATTTCAATGAATTATCATTTGGATATGGAATGTGAGTATTGTATAATCTCAATGAGATGTTTTTTATATGGAATGAGGCCTTGTTGGGTGATCGTGTCCTCATGTATGTGATAAAATAGTTCTTGGAAGGCCTATAACAAAAAAATAATTTATAGGTATCCACCATGACACAACCTTGGATGAAGTTTCATAATGTCATGAGGTTTCGGAAGACAAGATATATGTCATGCAGTGGAGGGATCCTCAAGATAGATGTAATTATAAATCTTATTTGGGTCAACATATTATAAGGGTTTTTAATTTATGTTTTTTCAGAAAGGGTAGAGGGCCACAACCAAACACAAAGTGCTATCTTGGAATGGTAAAATGTTTTCATATAACCCCCACATAGTAGTTAGTATGACAATACATCCCAAAGACACTACAATGGTGGGTTATGAACATGAGTCTCTAGTAAGGTTCACCATGGTGACACTTACACATGATGAAACATTATTGTAGCATGATGGGCTAGACTATAGATAGTGGAGGGACTTTATGGATTGAGGGTTGGCTACACCACCACCAAGAGGGAACACTACATCATAGCCTTAGAAAATTAGAGATACAACATATACATGTGTTTGTTCTATTGAGGATAATAGGGGATGAAATTTTTACCAATCTTGTGGGGGTTTGGTTACACCATAGCCTTGGAGGCCAGGTCATAACACGAACTAGTAGGGAGGGTGCAGTGCTACCCTAATTATTTTCTTCATATATGGGTATCACATGATGGGGGGGGGGGGGAGTTTCTCCAAGGAGATTTACGATAGGGATCTCATCCATGTATCCCAATATATTGTATTTTAGTTTCCCTAGGGGTCATATCATAGAAATTTTCCACCCTATTTTATTATCCATGGTCATACAATAAATGTATTGGCCTTCTCCCATTCAGTTTAAAGGTAATAGGAAATGTGGGGAGGTCCAATCATAAAAAATTCCCCTATCATATCCCATTATACATTATTTAATTCCATTCTTTATGATTTTATTTCAAAAAATTCTCTACGATTTTTGAATAATTTCTTAATAGGGTAGGGTTTTGGTTCAACAGGATCATGGTGAAATCTAGAAAAGATAATGGGGGGGGGGGGGGGTTCTTGGAATAGCTAGAGGAGGAATCAATATAATCAATTCATGTGGTTCAAGATGTTTTTTGTGAATCGATAATGCTCGATTATTAGTCTATTGACTATAACACATTGAATTACATTAAATTATTATTGATAAATATTAATAAATAATATTTTATGATGTTTGGGATGAGATATAAACTCGAGTAGTGGTTTGGTATTGGACATAGAATGGATGAGCCTACATGACGCTCGAAAGCCCTCGTCAAAGGTGGTATCTCCAAGATAGAGATAGGTGGTCCCATTAATAGATGTTTAAATAGATTATTTTCTTGTATTACAAATTAATAAATGTTTCATGGGATTGGGTATAATATATAGGGATCAATAATGACTTAGTTTAATGAACTATGTTGGAATTAAGATACCTATACTTGCGGAAAGTTATTTATTATCACATTAGGTTTTTAGGATACTCGATGACTATATCACTAAAGGGTGAAGGTTTAAACTACATTGATGTGAGTTTATGGGTAGGTCTTGAAGTATGAGATGAGAAATGGGTATTCAAGGGGTTTTCCTCTCAGTATAGGTAATAGGAAAGAATGTATTTAAAATAGTCACTAAAACAACTCAGTCATGACATACATAGACATTACATAGCATTTGTATAATACTTGAAACAATATAAAAACATACTCTCAAAGATAATACTATTCTATTACCTGTGGAATCGTGGATACATGTATGTTTTTACATGAGAGGAATACATTATCATCAACTAGGTTCATCCTAAATAACTCCCTTCTTAGAAACATAAAACATAATTCATATATTTATAACATGTGGAGGGAAACCTAAAAAACAAATGATTTTAGATGCTATGTAATGGTAAACAAGGGAGATTTGTATAAATAATCAAGAGAATAAGGTTATGAGAACGTAACCATGAATATATAAGATCAGACCATGAATATCAAAGATCATATACATGACTCAATGTATAAATCATGGTAGTTAATAAGATAATAATCATAAAAACATAAAGAACATAATCCATGAAATCATAATATATGAATAAAACATAGAATTTTGGAAAACGCATAACCATATTATATTATTCCCATAGTAGCTAGGGGATCACTACGAAAAACATCATAGTATTATGTGTTCACTTCCCATGCCATATTGGTATCCATTTTTCACACCCATGGTTATCATAGTAGCATGTATTCACTCCTCATTCCATATTGGTAGTCATGGTTCACTTACATGTCCTTATTTGTCGTAGTTCACTCCAAGGACCATATTTGTTTATGTCATGAGATATAAATCATTACTGATTGCACTATATGGAGATATAGGTCCTACCAATATCATAATTAAACTATATATAAGTGTTCCAAAATATCAAAAAAATCATATCATAACCCATGAAATTAAATTGGAATCATAAACATGTAATAATAACATAACCTTGAGGAAAGATAAAATTTCCATAATCAATTCATCAAAAGTATAACCCGTGAAAAGAAGAGGGGTTCAAAATCATATATCCTATGAAAGAGAAATTAGTTTCATAAACATAATTCCCTAAAAATCAATTTCAATTTGAGAAAGTATATGAATTGGAAAATTGAATCATTTCCAAATAAAGGCATGAGTAACACTAGAAGATGTTATTCTATATGTGAAATAATTGTTAAATATCTTATAAAGAAACATTAAATGAGTAAAATATTTATTTTATTTTAATTTTTTTTAAAAAAATAATTTATTTGAAAACCATTTTAATAAAATTCCATTTAAAACATAGAAAGAAGACATAAATATTATTTTTAAAACCTTCTACCTAGAAAACTTATAAAATAATTTTTTAAAACATTTTGAAATGAATTTTTTATAAAAACGTATAAAGTTATATTTAAATTTATATAAGAATAGATTTTTTTAAACACATTGATAATTTATAAAAAAATCTTGAAAACATTTTAAAATCCACGATGTGGTTGTTTTTTGTACACGTAAACAGTATATTTATGATGTGGTATTTTTCCGTACACGTAAACAGTATTCTCCTTTCCAATTAGATGAATGTGTGTGTATGTGTAGGCTAAAACATTAGAATAAAAGAATCCAAGTATATTTATGATATTTTTATTGTTACACTATCTTTTAATATGAATTATTTAGTTAGTGGATAATGAAAATAACCTAGAATAACTTGATTTATAGTGTCACCTCTCCATTGGGGAATTCCCTTTGGATTTCACAAAATGGAATGCTTGGATTGGTTTATACCTAGATGAATGATTCTTTTATTAGGGGATGGATTGTATGTATCTATTTGGATAGATCTTTTTCCATCTAACGTGGCATGGAAAGTGTGGGGATGCAGGAGGAGAGGATGCCTTATTATAATGGAAGAGGAGTGACACTCTTCTAAATTTTGGGAATGGGAATTCCAAAAATGGGTTTACCATGTATAGTGGATCCAATAATAATCCAAAGTCAATAAATGTGATTATAGGGTATATATGTATACAAAAAATGGATTTTTGACATGTTCTTAGGTATTTTGGCCCTTAAGTTTAAGATTTAATCCTTAGTTAAGCATAATATTACTTTAATCGATATAAATAATTTTAATTAATTTCACTAATAATTTTGGTAAACACTTTTTTTAACATATTAAACATTAAATATTATTATTATTAAAAATTAGGAATCGATTTTTCCAAATTAGAATCATATATATGAAATAATTTAATCTAATTTATTCTCATACTTGGGTCAACAATGCAGGTTTTAAAAGTAAAAAAATTAAATAGTTTTCTATGTTTTTATATTCAATATCAAAGTTAAATTGGTTAAAATGACCTAAATATGGTTTAATAATAATTATTACATTTCATTTTAAATTAATCCATTTTCATTTTTCACTTTGTTATAAATTAGTCAAATGAAAATGCATTATCGAACTGAAATTCAATATTTTTTACTACACATTAAAAATTGAACCTTAAAAGAAAAAAAGCAACCCCAATATAATTATTGTTTTCTTATTTAAAATATATTTTTTTATATTGATATATTAAATATATAATGTTCCAAACATAGGATTAAAATTGGTTTTCAATTAAAATACGATACAAATTCCTTAATAAAAATATAGATTTTTATGAATAAAATTTGTATTGTTCTTATTATTTTTCTATAAAATTGATTTTATGAATATAAAAAATATTTTATTGAATATATAAAATATAATTTACAGTAAAATAACTCAATAATTGTAATTAATTTAATTTATTATGGTAAAATAGATTTTGTAGCCATAAAAAAGAATATTTTCTTTTTTATTCAACCAATTTCCATATTCGTTTATAATTAATTAATAACATATGACTTAATAATATAGTTGGGTAAATGATATATTATCATAAAGTAGTCAACAATATTCATAACCTCTAATTTAACAATAATGTTATATATTATTTTATTAGAAAACAACATTTTTATAATATATATATTTGGTTGGTAAAAATCAATCTTTCATGTTACACAAGACATTATGGAATATAAATATTGTGTGTTATGTAAGATAATATTGGATTTTCATGTTGATAAATATAAAATACATGTTGTGTGTAGTTCACAATTAACTTGGTTTTGTTTATAATCCAGGCCATAAATAGTGAATTAATATAAAATATAATATTTTTAGTGGTGTATGAAATAAAAAATATAAAAAATAGTATATTAATTACTGAAAGACAATTCAAAAAATATAAAGGTGTTAAATTCTACCCCGATTAAAATAAATTTATCCCTAAAAATTAATTTCAAATTTTAATGGTTTAATATTTGAATGTAAGATTCATTGAAACCCACATCCTTAAAATTAACACTATAGCTTCTTTGAGGAAAAAAAGTTTGAAGCATAACAGTTGCCTAGAGTAAAATATATAAGGGTTACCATATAGGATAACATGGGTGGAAAGTGAAAACTTCTAAATAGAAGGGAAATATAACTATCATGTTCTGGAGGAGAGTGATACCAAACTTTTTCAGGAGAAAGATAACAATCACAAAGCCATAAATTTGTGATTATAAAAGGGAGTATTTGATTCATTATAAATAATGTTATTGTTATAACTTTTTATGATTCAAGATTATTTCACTAGAGTTGAAAACATTTCAGGATAATATATAATTTTATGATTTAAATTCTACTCATAAGTGAAATCTCAACTTTTTGTCATGTATTGACCAATTTCCACTTCACCAATTTCTCCTAAAATAAAAGGTTGATTTTTATTTCCTAAATAACTAACAGATCATGTGATCCATGATAAGTTATACCATATTTCTTATATTACCATCAACAAAAATATGTTAGACGAGGTTATCCAATTTGCATAAATATTCATGTGGGGAGATAACACTATAATATTTACAACATCACCTGAATATTAGATTAAACATTCCATAAATTGTTAACTTTATAACCCTTATGAAAGATGAAAATACCAATCTATAGAATAAATAACACAAAATAATATTAACATTGATCCCCAAAATATCCTAATGTTGTTATTAGTTCCCACATTCCAAATATTAGAATACCATCATCATATACTCCCATGAAACATGGAAATAACCTCAATCACCATAAATAATTTTGGAAAACATGCATGATTCCTTATTACAGTGATAAATGGATACAATATTAAAATCTAATAAGTAATAAACATATTTATTGATGGAATATACCACTTTTTAAGAAAGCAGTTCCCAGGTAATCCAAACTATCAAATTTACTTATCCATATCCATCATAACATTATTTAATGATCATTATATCAGAGTGATGCATTAATTAAGGGTTACCATACCTTAATAAAAATACCACCTTTCAATGAAATATGAATTTGAAATATTCAATTCAATTATTATTGAAATATTATACTGTAAATACTTATATATTTTACTATTCATATAACATAATCTTTGAAATTCTAAAACCTAAATTCATCATTCAACATACATTATTCTGAAAGCATTACTCACACTTCATTAAATTAAATCATAAAAAGTATTTCCTAAAATATGAAAGATGAATCATGTATTAAGGGTACTCATCCCCAATATAATAATGATTTTTTTGTTTAATGAAAAAAATACTTGTTGAAAATCACATACCATTCACATGTCATTTACGGTCTCTTTATCATCAAAAGTATATCCAATACTCAAACAACCATTCTGGTTCACATTATTAGAATTCCACTTGGGAAATCAACTTTCATAATTTCTATTAATTTTAACATTAAAACATTCAATGTTATCTTTGTTCGTTATTATTCTATTCATCGACTAAAATGATTATGAAAAAGGTGAGAAAAATATGTCGTAGAATAAAACCTCATAATACCAAAAAATTCATTATATTTTATATAAATCATGACACCTAAATTATAATAAAAAAACCTCAAGAGTATCCTAGATTATTCATAGACATATTTTAATAAAATCTGTCATGATGGTTCAAGAAGTTCA
The DNA here is from genome assembly GCA_963277665.1 of Viscum album. Lineage (NCBI taxonomy): Eukaryota > Viridiplantae > Streptophyta > Magnoliopsida > Santalales > Viscaceae > Viscum > Viscum album. Next base: position 38,316,912 of record OY728131.1, read on the forward strand.
TGTGAACTACCAAAGAATACTCCCAGAATTATCGAACATGGTTTAAAGCAAGGCCTATTATCGTGTACCATATTACCCATAGTCTAGAAGTGAACATATTGTTTGAGTATTTACCCCTTCATAAATATATTCTTTATCTACATCGAATTTTTATATAAAGAATGGATGTATTTATAGGAAACCACTTATTATTTCCATTACCAAAATTCTTTGTCTTATTTTTGTAAATGATAACACGTCCTACTAATAATCCTTAGAGACATCCATAAACATATACTTTGAAACATACCTTAGGATATCACTAATGTTTTTTTCATACTCACTTAAAATGGTTAAATAAATCTTCCCTCTGATACTAACTATAAAAATACAGTACTGTCATATATATACAATTCATAACAATTTTAAAATACTTAAGATACTATACAAACAAACAACCAAATTTTGTAATAGTTTAGTGTCTTTGGAAACATGTAAACATGAACACTATTATATAATGGAGAAAAATTATCTCCCATTAGAATCGTCTTGAATAAAACCCTTTTTATAAAAATAAAACCTAATAATTATATTCATAAGATGTGGGTGAAAATAAAAAAGTTGGTGAGCTCAGATGCTCAGTATGTGTAACAAATGGACATATTTAAGAATAATCATGAGTGTAAGGGTATAAAAACATGATCCATAAAATAGAAAACCATACCCTTCATATCAAATAATGTATACATGAATCATTGAATAAATCATTGATGTTCATAAGACATGAACCATAAGGATGTAAAAAACATAATCCATTGAATCATAACATTGGAAGAAAACTTGTAATTATGGAAAACACATTAGCAGGTAATATGATTTTCAATAGTAGTTAGGGAATTGCAGCCCATACCACTATAAAAGTATGGGTTCCCTACGCATTCCGTCTTGGTATTCATGGTTTAGTTCTATGGCTACCATATTATCATTATTTAACTCCACATACCATATTTGTAGTCATGCTTCACTCTCATGGGCATCATAGTTGTTAGGGTTCAATCCCAATACCATCTTAGTCTATCTACAAAAATATAAATCTCCACACAATGCATTAGATGGAGATATAGGTCACACCTATCTCAAAATTATATCATACATATATCTTCAAAAATATCAAAAAAAAATCATACCATAACCCATGAAATGAAATTTGTATCATAAACATGTAATCATATCATAACCTATGGAAAAAGAAACAGGGTTCATAATCATTTCATCAAATTTTTAACCTGTGAAAAGAAGATGGATTAAAATTAATATAGCAGTGAAATAGAAACACATTTCATAATGTTCAAGCCATTAGAAAATAATTCATTTAGAGAAATGATTTAAATGGAAACATTCAGTTATTTCTCTAGAAAGGGGTAAGTAACACCAATAGATGCCATATTAGATGGGAAATAATTATGAAAAACATTTTAATGAATCATTTGTGGAGGAAAATTTGTTTCTTTCCAAAAAAAAGTATTTTAAACAAGAAATCCTTTTGAAAAAAAATATTTAAAAATATTTGGAATATATAGAATAATACATTGAAACTCATTTTGAAAACATTTTCCCATGAAAATATATAAAGGAAATATGAAAAAATTGAAATCATTTTTCCTTGGAAACATTTTAAATATGATTAAAAACAATTTAAAACAATATTCTATAAAAAAAATTGAAAACTTATAATTAAAGAATGAAAAAAAATTTAAATCCATTTCATTGAAAATATATTGAAAACATATAAATAATTATTTGAAACATTGTGAATACCAATGCATTGAATGTAATTTTAAAATTTTTAAATAATGATTTAAATGTTTTTAAAACCATTTATTTTGTAATACATGGAAAACATTTAGATAAATATTTAAAATGTTTTGAAAAACATTTCATTGAAAATATATATCCAACATAGATATAAATATTCAAAACCATTCGAAATTCATTCCATTCAAAATAAAATGAAAATTATAAAGTAAGCATAAAAAGAGTTTAAAACCCATTTTATTGAAAATTAATTTTGGAAATATTTTCTAAAACATTATCCTTTTAAACTTTCAAATTAAGCATCAATGAATTGATGATGGGTAAATTTGTACATGTCGTACAAGGTAAAAAGAACTCTCCCTTTAAATGGTAAAAATGGTCAAAAATACCGTAGTTGGATTGAAAATAGAAGGTTCCTTTAAATAAATTGGTAAAATAAAAAATGGTAAAAATTTATCTTAAATAGTTAATGATAATACATTAATATTATGGGGAATCATTTTTAGAATACATGTTTTTAAGGAACACAGATTTCAGACCGGAGAGAGGGTAATGTCGGGAATTCTGAAAATCAATTTCATAACTATCATTTGTACCATAGAATGAAAAATGGTAACAATAAATAAATATATCATGAATTAACTGAGGATAAGAAAATTAATCAGATTTATTAGGATATGTACAATAATATTTCATCAAAGGAATCATAAAAATAAACAATTATAAAAAATAGTGAGATTTTTTCAATAAAATCATACCTCTAGTTAACTTTAAACCATACTTATCATGTGAGAAAATTAAATTACATGACACTTAAAATATCATGGTAAAAATTATATCCATTTTTATCACATTTCAAATGAATTATATACACCTCATGAAAAAATTTAGGTTTGTAACATTAAATGTGTCTCAAAGAAAACAAATCGAGGCCAATTTAGTTTATTGATTTGGTAAAATTTTGATAAATAAACACCATGAATTGAATTTCATAATATGAAGATGTAAAACAAATAAATATATGTATGATAATCATAAAACTGATCCATTTTATGTATATAGTACAACAAAAAAGTAATGTGTGATGAATAAGGAAAGTAACTCATAGAATTAAAAAGTTTTATGAAATACCTTTACCATGTGTATTAAATATCATCGTAACCATACAAAAATACTATATAATAATTTCATGTTTATTATAAATATATAAAATAACCATATTAATATATATAATAAAATAAATTTTTTGATTATGACTTTATATAACCCGCTTATTAACAATTTCATGTCAATGTTACTCTTCAAGTAATATTCATTTTTTAATTCACTATTGTCATATTTTTTTATAAATTTGGACATTATAAAAATATAATGATATATAAAAATGTGTAAAATGATATAAAAATTATTTATATTAACTATATGTTTATTATAATAATCTATATAATATATAAGAATGAAATGGAATACACTATTCATTGAGACGGTAGTTCGTACATATGCTTAAACACTGTTTCCATTTTATAGATGTTTTGACAGAATGAAAGTAAATGTAATATATTTATATTTATATCTATATATAAAATAATTAAATTATCATTATTATTTCATATATAACATATGGGATCACTAAAAACATCCTCATTTAATTCTATGTAGTGTTTGAATGAATCACATTGCATTGAGGGGTTGGTATCTCGCATCCTCAAATAAAATTATCATGTTTTAAAAAATAAAAATTATAAAGATATATGTTGTAAAAGGATAAATTAATCCTAACTGAATAATAAATTTAACACATAAAATATATAAACCGAGTGTCTCACATAATATTTAAGCATTTGTAGCGGTAAAGGAAAAATGATCAATCATCGTTTCCTGAGGAGATTGTATGCTACACACATAAACATTATGTCCATTACCCATTAGATGGATGTGTGTGTAAGTGTAGTTTGAACCCATATCATTAAAAAACTATTATATTTAGGATATTATTTATTTAATACATTTATAGAATAAGAATATTTTATTGGGTTGATAATGAAAATAACATAAATGAACACAAGGGAGAGTGTTACCTCTTATCAAGGAAACTCCTTTTGGTCCGCACAAAAGGGTATCCTTGGATTACTTTCAAAAAAGGCGATTATTATATGATTAAGTAAGGTATGTTAAGTTTTTTCATTTTTTTTAACTTCGTTTATCCAAAGTGTCTTTAGATTCATGAGAAATGTTAGGAGTGGAGGCCTTTAATAGTGGAAGAAGAGTGGCACTGTTGTAAATTTTAGGAAATAGAATTCCAACAACTTGTTACCCATATAACACAGATAGAATAATGGTTAATAGTATATAAAAGTGATTATTGTGTCTAAATATGTCCATAAAATATACTTTTTACAGCTTCCTAGTTCATATGGGTCCTTAAGATTAATATTTAGTACATAGTGAAGCTTAATTTTAATTTAGTTGAAGTACATTAATTTAAATACATTCACTAGTATTTTTGGTCAAAAACTGAATATAGATTATTTGAAATATTAAATTGTCTTTATTTAAAATATTTAATTCATTTTTTAAAATTCTACTAATTGGAGTTGAAGAAAATAATTTTAATTTAATCCCACAGTCGGGTTGAAAATTTTGGATTCAAAATTAACAACATTCAAAAGATTACATTGTATTTATATTCAATTTCAAAGTGAAATTTATTACAATGAAATAAATTATGGTTAATTATAAAAAAATATTTTATAATTAATCTATCAAACAAATTTAAAATTTAATTTAACATAATAAATAAATTAGATGAAAAATATGTGAGGAACTAAAATTTAGTATTTTTCATAACTCATTAAAAAATTAATATTAAGAGGAAAATACCAAAAATTTATCCTAACCTAATTATTTTGTTCTTATTTCAATGATGATATTTATTTTTTGATATTTAATCTAAAAAATTATCAAAAATAATTTTAAAAATAGGTTCACCATTAATGTTTGTTTAAAACGCATTAATAAGATTACATGTTTTTATGTATAAAATAAGGTTTGTTATTATATTATGTCTATAAAATATTTTATATGAATAAAAAATTATTTTATTGAATATATTAAATATATATTACATTAATGTCACTCAATAATTCTAATTATTTAATGTATTACGGTAAAATATCATTGTGACCATAAAAATAATAATATTTTCATTTATAGTCAATCATTTTTTATATTCATTACTAATTAATTGGTAACAATTGAATACATATTATATTTTTTAAACAGTATACTTTCATAAATTATTTATTAATATTCTTAACAACTAATTTAATTACTAGAATATATTATGTTATATTAAATTTACACATTTTAATAATATATTTTGTCTTGTAAAACCCAGTCTTGTATGTTACACCAGATATCGAGGAAGGCACGTCTTCTATGTAATAAAATCTAAAATAATTTTTTAGTTTATAGAAGGATAATATTTATTTTTTCTGTAGTGTATGATTAACATTTTTTTCCATATAATGTAAGACAAAAATATTTCCTTAATATAAACTAATTAATTTCTTGTGTTGCATGAAATGAAAAATATCAAAAAGGTTAAATTAATTCAAAAAAATTATTCAAACAATCTTGAGGTGTTTCAGGGGTGGTGGGTGATTTGACCAAATTTTTCAACCATGGTCAGAGACACCCTCCAGAGGGTAGTTTGGGTCTTGTTGAGTGCTGTGAGAGGGGTGATAGTTATGGGACCATTTGGGGTAATAGAGAGATATTTCCAATAGGGGATGATTTCAAGGATCCCCTATAGATGATGTGATTGGGGACTAAGGTGTGGGTTAGAGAAACTATTCATGACATGGAATTATGTTTCAAGGTGGAATAAATTGTGATTTATTTTTATGGTATATGGGTAATATGACTATGAATGTTTATGGGTTTAGATAATGATAGATAATACCTTAAGGTCTTGGTCTGGATAAGCCAATGGGTTGTTGTGACACTGAGGTCCAAAAGTCCTTGGATATAATTGAAGATCATTAAAATGGGATAGGTATGAGTAACTAGCACCAAATTGAAGAGATAGTGACATTTTATGATGTATTAAGACCCTTTTGTTATTTAATCTTGTTCTTATGTGTGTGATGGTTATTAGAAATAGTTGTACAATATGGATCATGATGTCTTACCTTGCATTATGTGAGAATCCTTAGGTCATAGTAGTTGGCCTTTCCTTGGGAAATATCAAGATGAGGACCTTTTCATGTATAGTATTGGGACATGGTAGTGTACTTCCCTGTGAGTGGATGGGTCATTATGTGATGTGAGACATAGACGATGGACCCTATCTTGAGTGATGATGTGATATAACAAGGATTGGATTGACGATCTTACCCCATTCCTTCATGTAGTAAGTCAATGTCCGGAATGATGCCTACCCAATGTCTTTATGTATAGGATGGGTAATGGGGAATTTATGGACCAATAAAATTCTACAACATGATTTTGTAATGTTAGAAAAGTATAAATAATCAGGTGTTATGGGGACCTAATTACCACAATATAAATCGATGAATAGGGAGTAGTAGTGGCCCGTTTGACACATGATGTCCAACATACATGTGTGAAATTTTATTTTATTCTTCATACATACATATATATATATATATATGATGGTCTACGATAGGAGAAATTGCTAAGATTTGGTTGATATGTATTGGCACACACTACATGGGTACCTCGGTACAAATTCAATCTTTTTTAATTCTTTTGGGTTCATCACAGGAAGTGAAGAGGATCAAGAAAATGACATTTGGTTGGTATTTTAGAGATGATGAGTATAGTGTGTCCCAAAGATGGTGATGTACCTTCATTTTAACACATTTTTTGCATATATATTTTCTTAAATTCTTTTATATCTATACATGTGTATGAATTGGAAATTTAAAATTTTTTGATCATTTTTGTATTGAAATTTGAAGTCCTTATATTTTTTTGTTTGAAAATAGATGTTTTTAGTTCAAAATTGTTAAATAGTTTTTTAATATTCCCTTACATTTAAGATCAATTTTATCCATGTTTCTAATGCATTAAATTAAAATATTATTCTAAAATGGTTGCAGTCATTGGAAATGTGTATATGAAGCAATAGTCTATCTGGATCTTTTCGGATAAATTATAAAATCACAACATGAAGTGGTTCTTATGTAGGAATTACAAACCACCATTTCATGTGGTGTTCATGTCTAAAACATAAAAAAGATAATTTTAGTATATATATATATATAAATATATATTTCTTAATATATTAAATATCAATATTGAAATCTAATTATGTATAATTATATATAACTATTTCAAATTATGTATTTATAAATATATATATATATATATAAATATATAATTATTATTATAATTATGGATAAATATGTTAATATAGTTATACATATATTTAAATAATTATATATATATATATCTTTATAATTATAAATATAAATATAAATATAATAAAATATTATTATAAATAAATATAATTATGAAAATTTATTTTGACTTGATTTATAAATAAATATATATATATATATCAATACAAATGTAAATAAATTTATAATTACATACTAATTAATATGAAAAATATATTTAATAAATATTTACACATATTTAGAAATGTGTTTTAATGTATATAATTAATATTATTAATAATTTATACTATAAATAAAATTTAATAGTATAATTTGAATAATTTGAAATAAAAAAAAAATAATTAAATTTATATAATTATAAATCAATATTTTTATTATTATAAATATATTTAAGGATGTGTAAATTTGTATTTAAAAATATAATTATACATATATATAAGTAAATATAATTATAAATAATATATTATTAATATAATTATAAATATATAATTATAAATATTATAAATATATTATTTTAATTAAATTTAGATATTTTAATAATTTCATTAACCAAATATATAATTATATATATATAATTATATAAATAATTTCAAAAAAGTATGTATATCCATTTATAATTACATATATAACATAATTAATAACAATGAATAATAATAAAATAATTAATATTGTTTCATAGTAACTTAATTTATAATATAATACATAATTAGAAATATGTACATAAATTACGTAAATTGTAAATATAATGTTTTTTAACAATATTGTTTCAGTCATGTAATTTTTTTTGTTTAATATATTTTTGAATTTCTTTACATTTTTCAATAATTCATTATATGTTTAGTCATTGTGTTAAATTTAATTTATATTATAGTTATACATTATAAATTATACTCTTTCAAATTCACCTACATGAAACATAACTAGCTTACAATTATGTGGCTTTGTAGGCGTACAAATTATAAAGTGTAAATATAATATAATCGAAAATTGAAATATTTCCAAAAAAATATAAAAACATACTAAAATAAAAAATAAATTTGGAAAACATTTTAATGAATTTTTTTAAAGGAACAAAATATCACAGTTTAAAAATAGAAAATTTTATCTGATAATTTTTTTAATTTCATTTCACTACTCAAAATGATATATATTTCTGTAGAATAAATCATTCTTGACAATATATATCCCATTTTTATTACTGAATAGAATTTCGCAATAATTTATAAGTAAAAATGAAATGTTTCAATAAGTCGACCAAATAATTATAAATGATAAAAACCATAAGTACAATCTATGTTAAACATTAAACTATTGGGAGTTTTTTTATTTATTAACAGTTCATGAAAATTACATTTTTTACTATATTGTTGATTTTTTTCATTTTCCTAAAACAATGCTTAATTTTTTTAATAAATTGGGATTTAAATATATAGATTATGACACTAGAATAAATCACTATCAATGCCTATCAATAGAACAACATGACATATAATCATCAGGCCAACATCCCGAATGATATCATTATCACTCTTACGCCCCAGCTATAGGTGTGGGTTCCTCCTATTATGTTGTTGCAAGTACCTCTTGATTCTTTTATGTAGTGGACTACACGAAATCATGTGTGGACGAATTCATAACATCATTTGTTTAGTCATATGGACTCAAATATCCAAAATATGATGGAATTATTATTTGAAAGAAGACTTCATCAAAAAAAGTGAGGCATACCATAGGTTACGTTACAATACCCAAAAACCATTGCACCATAGTTTTCCAATATAGATATGGTATAATATATGTCTTAGTAGGTATTTGTGGCACATATACCCATCCTAGTTGTATAATATCCTTAGTCAGCAATGTAGGATCATATCTATATAGTGAAAATATATCTCTTGGACATCACTCTCTATTTCATCGCCTCTATGTTCTCTGATTTCATAGTATAAATCAGCCTTCCTATAGTGGTTGTGGTAGTGAATTGTCTTCATCTAGCACAATAGTGACATCATCCTCCCTATGTTCCTAATTTAGATCATGGGGATCTTGACATAATGGTGCCTCTTCATTATAGACACTATCAAGGATGAAAGAGAGATGATTTCTGGGAACCACTAGATTTGATTGAACTACATATTGCCTAATAAATCCATCCTCATGAGAATCTGTGATATGTACAGTTCTATCCAAGTCATCTAATGACTTTATAAATAACAATAAAATTAATATGAAACATCATTTGAAAAATATACAATACATATTATTAAACATATAAACTATTGAATGATTATCTCGTGACGTGTAATGTACATTATTATGTGTCATTTGTAAATAAAATTATAATCCCCCTAATCATATTACCAATATCATGTGGTTTTACATCTTTTTGTAATGATACTATATTGCGAACATATGTCAGTACTCAATATAACATGCATAAAACTACGTGAAATCCATTCTCTCTTTTCCGGTAAGTTTAATAAAATGTAACCCATCAACATTTTTGGGTTCAATGGGGATATATTATATATATCTAATATTTTGCATGAATATTTCTAGCAGGAGAAACTAAATGATTTGTAATAGGATGAGTGGTAGTATAATTCCTCGTTATCCAACGATATCTATGCAGTATGATAAACTTGATGTATAAAAAAAATATTATATGTCATCTATGTGACATGAAATATAAACTCAAAAAATAAATAAAAAATTAGATTTATATGATTATAAATACAACCCTAAAATATCAATAAAATTTTATGAAAAAATTAATTTTCTATAAAAAATCTACTAGTTAACATACATACGTTGGATGTATGGTGGAAAATATATGTTAAATGTTATTTAAAATATTTCATAGATTATATTAGTAATTTTGATCTTTAATCCACCAATATTGAAAGAAGTTATAAATTAATTTTTATAAAAGGAGTTTATAAAAGTACTATATAACCCAAATTAATGACATGACCATTCAAGTGACCGTATGGAAATCCATGTAATTGGTACTGGGTAAGTGGAGGGGAAACTCTAGGTGTGATGCATTGAAAATGATCAAATCCCCACAACAACAAAATACACACATGCTACAATAAGATGTGAATCATCTTGTAAAATAGTATATAGACATCTATAATGAGGTGATATTATAGTATACCCCGAATTGTTTGTACCCATATAGTGAAGATTCTCATGTAATTGTTGTTACATCACATGAACAAAGGTGGTGGAGTGGTCCACGAAGAAAATGCTTCTTAATTTTTATATAATATATGCATGTGTGTGATGAATAAGTATCTCTAAATTTCTATCATTATGAACGAGGAAAATATTCTTATCAATCCATCCCATGCACATGTGAGGATTCTAAAATACATGTGGTATAATGATGATTTCGAGGACTAGTAGATGGTGTATGGTTATACACCAGTCTCCAATAGTGGCTCCCATAACTTTTTGTCTGTGGATGGGTAGACTGATAATTCATGTGACATATTTTAAAATTAATAGTCATATCCACTTTTGGGATATGAAATTTAGGGTTTCTGTCCATGATATCTCAATTAATGGAACAATGTAATGGGGATTAATGGTCTTGATGCATCACATGGAAACACCAGATGTTTTAGCACATCATAGGAATGAAAAAATGATTGCTAGAGGTTTATTTTGAGTAAAATAATGTTCTTTCCAAATAGTAACATTTCTAATAGGCCTCCATGCTAAGTCATCTTGTGACATATTCAACTTATGGACAAACATCATAAGTTACTCTATCAGAATATATTAATTGTAAGACATTAAGGTTTACAATTATTTAACTTGTAATTTTTTTATTATTTCACAGATATTATTTTTTATGTTTATTTTTTGTTTTAAATTAAAATGAAGTATGATATTTAATGTGATATAATTTCTATATTTAGATGGATTTATTATTATTTTAAATAAACTATTTTGGATAAATGTATATATTTTCATACATAGAAAAATTGGGATTCAAAGGAATGTTCCTTTAAATTAGTTTCAATAATTAGAAAGTGTTTTCAAACTTTATTATAACAAAAATCTGAGGACACTTCTACTATAATTCATAAATTAAAATTTTATATAATTATATAATTTTATTGAACATGGTATTTTTATAAATTGAGATTTAGGATTTAAATTGTTATAATTTTTTTAACTTGAAACTGAATACAAATCCATTTTTCATGTTCAACTCTATCCAAAAAATAATGTTAATTAAAAAAAAAATACATGTAAATTATTTTTCCTTAACTGAAGGAGTATATCAATCATTTTAACTATTAGATAAATACCCTACAGGTTTATGGAAACATGTACACATGACCTACAAGTTTTCATGTGACATGCCTCAAGGGATGTTCATATTTGATGATCCTTTCAATCTCATTTTTAATATGAGTATATATTTTTCACTTTTGGTGGTAGCCTAGTCATGTTTAGGTGAAGAATGTCTAGGCCATTAAATATATTGAAAATATGAGATTCCATAATAGAAATCCACGATGGACTATTGCAGTTATTAATAATTTCAAGTTATAAACCAGAACATTGAACTGATCCCGTGATAATAATAAAGAAGCACATTTTGGGATCACATATCTATAATGATATCATATTTCATTAATTTTGAAATAGTCATAGAAAAATATCTCTAATTAAATTACTAAAGAATGATCATTTCCCATAGTTAGAGGATAAAAAGGCTCAATAACCTAAAATATTTTATCTGCGAGATCAAATGAATAAACTAAAAATATTTCATCCTCTTGAAGAACACTATATATTTCATACTGGAAATGGCGACCATATCTCATACCTCTTTACAAAACCCCTTCATAATCATTTCATTGGTCCAAAAAACAGGTTTTAGTGAAATAGAAAATAACTTTTACCAAACCTTTAATTTACATTTAAAATATTTTACTAATATAATATTGTAATTATATATCTTCAAATTAACAGATAAACTTGTATTTTAATTATTAGTGATGGGTAATTTTAAAACACCCATGAAAACTACATTAATAAATTTTATAATCTTTTTCATCCTTTGTTCATATCTCCTCCCATCGTCATATTCTAACGACCATTTATACATTAGAAATATCAACATGTATTCGAAAAAAGATAAAGTAGGACTATGAATATCATTTTGATTCTCCTCCATCACTGGTTTCACTACCCATATGATAAGAATTAATAAATAATCTGAAAACATATGATAATAACTACAAAAATTATTTTTATAAAAAAAGATATTCATACAATTTTTTATGACTACATTCTTCTAAGGCATTTCCTTTAAATTATTTCACACATTACATGAAATTTTTTAAATACTGTTTCGATTATGGGTATAAGTTAGTCATTATGAAGGAACCAAAAAGTGTGTTGTCTACAAGATTAGGTGATACACTTATCGACAATAGAAATTTCTATAGGTACGAGAGCTAAATTATCATCTCATATGGACAAAAAATGAATTTTAAAATATAAATTCCCTACAAAAATGTCCTACTAATCTATATAATATTCATAAAATGTATAAAAAATCCACACATGGTAATTATGTTTAAAAATTCTATAAAACACAACACTAAATTGATCAATGTGGATGTGTTGGTTAAAATATTCAGCACAATGTAACTTATTGATAACCATATTATTTTGATATATATTTTCTATAATTTTTTGTAATGACTAATAACAATCCTCCCACTCATTGAAAAAATTCACAATTGTCTTCAATCTTGACTTAATTTCCTTCCAGTTAGAGATTTGGTAGCAAGAATGAATTTTTATTCCCTCCACCACAAGAATGACCGAACGTGTTGACAAGATCTTATCATATCAACTATAATGGTTGAACAAACATAGCATCTACTTAAAAGTTCTCTTGTGAAAATCATGGGTTCAAACATGTGTGTGGATTAAATCTAGTATTGTTCCAATGGTAAATTTTTAATCAATTATATATTGAAAATTTATCTGAAATATTCAATCATATTTTTCCCATAAAATAAAATAATGAGTTTTATTTGAATCTCCAACATAATAACTATAATTTCTTTCAATTGGATATTTTTTTTTCACATTTTTCATTACGTAATGGCTATCAAACTCTTGTACAAAATAAAAAACACATTCAATTGTAAATAATTTTTTTCCACCAATAATTCTTTTAAATCATATACCATGAGTAAAAACTGTCAAATAAAAATATGGAAAAAATGTTAAGCCTCCTGTAAAAAATATTTCTAATGTTGGAGGATGTTTAAAAATGCAGATATTCCATACAGGAGTCGGCAAAGAATGTTATTCAACATGAATTACTTATTCAATATCCTTTTCATATTCTTGTTCGAATTTTTCATCATCAGGAAAAGTATTATCCAGTAAATCTAAATTACATTAAGACTATCTAGGGAAAAATCACATCATCAATAATTTGTAACTACTAAGGATATAAATCTTTTTGATGAAGATATGAAAGAAAAACTACCAATCCTAATTTAATATCTCAAATTGATATAGCACGAGGATGTTACATTATTTCATGAAGTTGTTATGGAACAAGGTACAATGTCAATAGAACTCACATTGTTTATAAAATGACATATAAATCATTCAATTTATTTTCTGGTTGATAATTTACCAATGAAAATATTTGTTACGATTCATCATCATAATCAGTTACTATATATGAGACCAACCACAACCTATCATGAAATTATAGATTGTTTTATATGATGGACTCCATCACATGATTTATAATTCCTTTTTAATATTGAATACAATTTTATTTCAATGGATTCAAATGGTTTTCACTCTTTAAGAATGACATATCATTATTGTTATTGACTATAACTACTACCCCGTTCAATCAAAATTATTTTACTATTGTACAAAATATAGGAATCCGCCCTTTTTATCTAAACTAAATAATAATTATTAATTAAATATAATCATAGAAAAAAAATTTGAATTTTAAATAATTCAATATTTATATGTATTCTTACACAATATTCACATTAACAAAAATTCCATACATCTTATATCCCCAAAGATGAAATTATTTTTCATATTAATATTTTTAATCTTCCAAAAGTAATATTTAAATATTTATAAAGGTAATTTGAATCATCTAAATCACTTCAACAAGGAGTTTAAACCCATGTTTGTACCAAGTTCTCTTTTCATACTCTATATAAAAATATCTTGTAGCTCAATACGGTGCTTTGGGGGTTGTCACCCCTATGTAGATCTTTTCGAGAGCCAAGTCCACCTGTATTTTTCAGACAAGGATTTTATTTCAATGATAACCATACATTATTCAATTTATCAAAATTTAATAAAATCTTCTTATATAATCTATGATGAAACCAATGTTTCGTAATACTATTCTTAGTCTTTGTAGAGGTATGTTCATTAGTTTCAAAAATGGAATAGATGTCATCTAAAGAATATCCAAATGGATATTCAAACTAGGAGTGCATCAATGAATTTTTTCATGCACCAGTTCCCAATCAAGTGTGGTTAAATATAGTTTTTAGGGTTTTTACCCACATTTACATATTTACCAGAGCCACATCCATTTGACGTATCAAGATAGGGATTTTATTTCTCAGATAACCTCACAATTTTCACATTAATGAAATTTTATAATTTTTCTTATATAATAAATGATGACTAGAACAATTATTTATCCAAATTTTATTACTACTAATGGTATGAATCATTTATTGTAGATCTCATGAGAATTAAAAGTTAGGTATCCAGTTTGGCCTTATACTTAGGCTATTATCCATCTTTGATCTGATGTAAATCTAATGTTAATATAGTGTAAATCATTATCTATTAACTACTTAATCAGTAATTCATCCTATGTTAATCTTATGTTAATAAATATTTAATAATAAAATAATTAGTACATCAGTATTCATGAATCCTATGATAACCATTCATTAATTGTTAATTAATTGGTTATTTTCTTATTAATTATTTTTTAATTAATCTTTTACTAAAATTAAATTGTTCTTCATTATTAAATAGTTATTTTACGAATTTTAATGAATTGATTACTAATTAATATTAAACAATTACTAGTTATAATTAAGAAAAAGTAATTTAATTTCCAATTACAGTAATGTAAGGACTAATTATAGTAAATTTAAAATTCATAATTGACAAATTAAATATTTGAAATAATTTTTTTAAAATTAAAATTTCTTAATAGGTAAGTATATTAAATTATTTACTATTTAAAAATAAATAAATATTAAATAAACCTAATTTATATATAATTACCATTATATTATAAATAATTAATTTCTTATTAAATTCATATAGTTAATAGTTAAAAAATAAAATTATTTAATTTCTTATTACAAATACTAAACATGACATTATATTTATATTATTACTAATTAAAATTAAAAAATTACAAAATAAAATTAACTAATTATAATAAATTAATTACTCTATCAAAATTACAATTCATAAATATAAAAAAATTATTAATTATAAAAATTTAGTAATTATATTTGATAATTATCATTAATTAGTAATTGTCATAAATTTCTAATTTTTTTTAATTAATTAACATGCATTAATTTATTTAATAAAAAACTAAAAATAATTAATTTATATTTATAAATTATTAAAAATTTAATTATTATTTATATTATAAATTTATTATTATTCAAATAGTACTAAAATTTTTATAATTATTAGTGGTTTTTGGGAAATATGATCCCCTTCCTCATAACATGGCTCTATTATTAGGAAAGAGAAAAAACCAATAGTTAAAACCAATCTACAATATGTAAGGAAAAATTATCCCTCTGAAAAATATGAATTAAATAAAAAGGTAAATGATATGAAAAGGTGAGATTATGCCCCTCAGCTCTGTTGTTGGTGATACTATCATCCAAAACATTTCCCTTTCAGAAACATGAGTAATTATGTAGTCAAAATATGAAGGTAACTCCAAACAGTTGATCCATATGTCGGAAAGACACAAAAGAATGTGAGTACATCAAGATCAAATTTCATGAAAAACAGTCATCATGTCACAATCAATTCATTGATTGCTCCAACCATGCAGATTAGTATATTCCAATATAGTGATAACCCCATGAATCTCGGCTTCCAAGGATGGAGGAATACCATAAGTGTATTATAAAAATCCAAAAAATGTCTCCATGTCTATTTCTAAAAATATCCCCATAACCCAGTACACCTAGATTACCTATTGAACATCCATATATATTGAATTTAATATAAATAGTAAAAGGAGGTTTCCATAGCACCACAATTGTACCAAGAGCATGACAGAAATTACCCTTAAAATATATCCACATAAGAAATGAAAGATCATGAAATTAATTCTAGAAATAGGATTAAAATGGATATTCAGCTTTCTGATAATAGAGATAATTCTATTCAAACTAGCTTGTCAGTGGAACAATACCCTATCATGAATGTATCTATTTCATTCCATCCAAATAATACTAACAATACCAGCAGAAGCAACATGGAAGATAAGAAAAATCTTAGTAGATAGTGGACTATATAAACAAGCATCCAAAAAATAGTAATTGAAAGAGTTCATGGCCTTCGTTATTCAAATATATCTAATAAATCGTTCCTCATGGATGAATTAGTATCATAGGTCAAGAACAAATGATTGGTATCCTAACTATGTTGATGAAAGATAGCACAAACTAAACAAAAACGGACTCCACACTGCAGAAGGTAATTATCATTATAGAGCTTTCCATATTCCAAATGCGAAACCAAATTAAATTTAGAGCGATAGATAATATTCTTTAATAATTCCCAACACACTATTGATCCTTGGTAAAAAATATAACTTCTGTATATAAATAATTAGATGTTAGAATACAATTTGAAGTATGATACAAAATCCAAAAACTCCATGTTTAGTGAAACAATAATTAATAACATTATTCTTGATGTTATAAAAGGCTGCTTCAGTGTCATTGAGTTTATCCTTAACTTTGTTGTATAAAAAATGAGATCATCCTGGGATAGAAAATCCAACACATGATCACCATTCCATTTAGTCCTCTATAACTAAAGATATGAATCTCTAGATGCTTACCATCTTGCATTAGAAGCAATATGGGAAAAGGTATAATTTTAAGAAGGCCATGCCAAGGATTCAAGGTGATTAAAGTTCCCAGTTTTGGGCTTAGATAAGATCAATGTGTGTAAGAAAGTATGATCTCCAGAATTACAGTGAGCAAGCTTCCATGCGAAGTATGATTTTCTGGATTTTTTCACAAAACTAATGTTTTTCATTCCCTAACCCCATTTCTCAAAGGTATTGCAATAGGATTTCCATGGAACAGAATCCATTCTTCTTTAGAAGTGGATATAACTCCATATTAAGTTCATATCAGCGAAATTAATGGCTTTTATAAAAGAATAGGTCCATTAATACACCATGAATGAATAAATGTTTTTGGATATGATAAAATCATTAACCGAGAAAGCAGGACCCACCATATAAAGGTATTATCTATCCTATGTGGATAATTGGCTTCTAATACAACAAAAAATTACAAAATAAATTATTTAATTTTGTATGAACCAAAAATATAGTAACACCAAGTTTTGTGAAAGGGAATATACCCTCTGTAATACCAGTGTCAATTATAATGTCCATTTCGCAACAGAGAAAATGTTCCATCCAAAATAAAAAATGTTTTTCATAAAACTAACCTGTTGACCTAAGACTTATTCCTAAAAAAGGTATTTATTGATATTTTTAATGTTTCTGTTATCATATTTAGTTAATATACTAAAATAATTAACATAGAGAAGGTGAGTAGTAGAAGAAGAACCTCTAATAGAGCCCATGGCCTTCAACATACCATTTCCAACCATGATGGAATGAAATATTCTAATGTAATCCTCAATAATATATAAAATGATTTTTGTTAGGGGATCTACCGTATAACACCACTATAACAAAAGAAATACCCGTCTAAAGAACTATTAATGAGAACATATATAAGACCAGAGCCAAATATTGTCTGGATCCCACTAATAAAATCATCATCATAAGCAAACAATAAATTTATTTTATATTTAAAAACCAAATCCATCATCCCAAAATCATATTTGATATCATGATTATGAGAAATGTCCCCTCCATGAATTGAATTTTGGAGAAGATTGACACATTATGATGAATAGATAGGAAAATCTTGAATAGAACTCCCTCTAATGAAACCAAATTTGTAAAAGGGAACTATTTTACAAGTGAATTCCAATACACTAGTATGATTTTTTATAATGAATTTTAAAATAATGTTTTTAAAAGAAACTGGCTCGAACAAGGGAATTTTATTGGAATTATCAACCATAGGAATTAAAATCAAGGATTTTATAATTTAATCCTTGAAAAGATATTCCACCGTTATAATAATAGAAACACAATATCACTTACATCATCAAAAATTATATCACAATAAGTCTAAAAAATAGTCTCTGAATCTATCTGAACCAAGTGAATTATTAGTCTTGAGTTGTGTTTTGCTCCGAATTAACATGATTTGGAATAATGCCCTCAATAGGAGTTGAAGTGGTGGATTACCAATTAATGAGATCCATATTATATGAGAGACAATGTCTTCTAATATATCCTACATATTATAAAATGATTTATCTCAATTTTTATGTAAATCCAAGGGATGATTGGTTTTTCTAATTCGTTGATGTGAGTTTTAATAAAATTGAGTTCTAATTTTTATCCTTGATCCAATTTTCCAAAAATTTAGATCTTCAAGGAATTCTTCATGAGGAGGAGGTTTGTTTTTTATCAGTCATCATAATTTCCTCCAAAGTACCATCACAATAATACTCATGCATGTAATTCTCTTGGACACCCTAATAGAGGCTTTAGTTGGGGAAATATCCTGATCATGATGGCTAATCCTATCCTTACTCTAAATATTTATATTATATTTGAGAATCAATATTTTAAAGATGTAAGAGAAATAATTACCCCTATAATTAACTAATCCACAAACAACATGACAAAGTTTTCCACATTCTTAATGATACATTTAATCTTTAATGAATCTAATAAGATTTGGGGGGCACATATTCTTTTACAGGAAGATCATCCATATCATGATGGAATTATAAATTGATAAATTAAAAGATTGTGAAAGAGATGGATTGACCTAAATTTAAGCTTAGTTCATTAACAGAATCCTAGACAATTTTAATAGAAACCATGCCACTACTTTTCCTTGTATACCATGCGAACATTTTACCAAAATGAATGACCTCAATAAAATCATAATGTTCAATAAATTTATTTAATTCCCAAGAAGAAATGGGATTTTTCATCGAACCCATTTTCTCATCTGAGATAACAATCAAGATAAAGAAACTATGGATAGTCTATGGACAATAAATAGTGATTTTATGGGAGTAGAGATCAGACTAGTGGCTTTGATGGTAATTATATCTACTATGAGAATAAATTGTGGAAAATTAATGCAAAATTTCCATATCATTCAGAAACAACACAAATTTTGACTACTAAAACCAGCCAAAAGAAATCAAATTATGGAAGAACGAGTGCTAAACCATAGGATTTTGAAATTTGAAAAACAACTATTAGTAGGTAGGATAAAAAATAAATATTTCCAGGCTTGAAATTGTGGTAAGGAAAATTGTTTTACATTCATATAACACAATCAATGTTGGAAGGTGAAGTTGAATGTTGATCCTAATAAACCCAATTGTGTCTCCATTATCCTAGACATGGAAATTATAAATGATCAATATCATTTGTAACCTGCTTTTTTTAAAACCCCCCCTCTTATTTTCATCTTTTTAATCCTTTTTTAAGAGGTCATAATGTATAATTTTTTAGGATAACTAATGATTGAATGAAATTTTTGATTTATATAGAATCTTTATTCTCAATATTCTTCTCATGAGACTGATTCATATAATCATATATGATTGACTAATTATCCAAGTTAGAATTTTTTGAGGCATAGTTAATAGGTTTATTCTCCTCATGACCAGACTTTTTTATTTTTTCTTCGGATCTAAACATATTCATGTGATGATTTCTAGAAGAGGTAATGGACTATAGGCATTCAAATTTACCTATACGGGAAGAATAAATTAAAGTGTTATCTTTTATATATTTGGGAAAGTTAAATTTCAAATTTTAATATGCCAAGAAGACAATATAAATATTATATTGTGACATGGATATATCATCTGGAAAAGTGTCAGAATACATGATGATAGGAGTGATTAGAAAAGATTTATTCTGTGGAATAGAGGAATTAATTGTCTTAATGGTTGATTTATGTAAATTACTATCATCATAAATTTACAGCAAAATGTCCCTCTAAAATGGGTAACTAGGTTAATGATAACCTAAGAAAAAACATTGGAAATGGACTACAATTTCAGGTTGAGTTGCATCCAATAAATCAATTCATTAATATGTTGAAGAATTTCTACATCCCTGTAATTATCATACCCAATACTGCCTTCATAATTGTATTAGGGAATTGAAATAATGGAGATATAGGGATAATGTGTTTTTTCATCTTCATCTTTCAAAATATTTGTCAAATTAACTCTAAGAGACCGAGGAATTACCTGGTGTTCTCCAACCACATGTTGATTGAAAATCATTTCCTCAAGATCAAACCCTTTGGTCTTGTAATTTTTTAACTTCTTTCAATCCTTATCCTTATGGGGATCTATAACCTTCATTTTTATCACTATTAAATTATCAATAAAATGACCGACAATCTTGTTAAAATCATGGAATGAAGAAATGTGTTCAAACTCAATCATAACATCAATTTTTTGATCACTGACATGAAAACAGATATATTTCAGACATTCATAATATTTGATAACATAAAAACCATGTTCTCCTTCCACCATTTGTTGAACCATCTTAATAGGGGGTACCGATGCAAGATGCATGGTCATTTAGGATTTTGGGCTGCCAATACACCCAATTTTGACAATGCAACATAATCCAAATATATGTTTTGTATTTATTTTTATTGATTGTACTAAAATTTATATCCTATTCTAAGATACTAAATAAACATGTTTTGAGTTTAAAATTACTTGTATCTTGAGACAAATGAATGTCTTTACCATTGTGAATAATAATTTTGAAAATAATATTAAAATCAGTTGAAAAATCTACTCACGAATACCTCAACATAGTGAGATTATATATATAATATTAGTGTACTAAAAGGTCTTATGGCATTTAAAAAAAATAACCCAACGAAGAAGTGAGAATCCGCAAAAATTAAATCTATTATTTAGTGTGTCTATATTAGGTACAACTGATAATTAACCATATTAGAGTTTATTAAGAAATAATTGTTTAAAAGAATATTTTTTAATCAGATCTTGAAAACTATATAATTACATTGTGTTGGAAACACCATCATTTCTTCCATGAATTCCACCAGATTGATCATTTAATGAGATAGTAGGGTAACCTTTAATGTCAAACTCCCATTTTTGATTGAATTATCTCATGATCAACTGTAGATCTTGGTTCACAAATTATCTAAAGGACTGAGTTCAAAATCACGGAGTTCGTCTCCCGGTTCACCAATAACTTTTAAATTAATTATAATACATTATTAAATAGGTAATATATATTTATAAATAGATTAATAGTTAATTATATTTTATATTAAAACATTTTTAACTGTTAATTTATATTCAGATTAAATAATAATAATATATAATACTTAATAATAAATTATTAATTAACTTTTAATTATTCAAGAAAATTATTACTCCTAATAATATTTATACATATTAATAATCACATTTAAAAAGTTAATTTGTGCTAATGAATAATTATTAATAGTCAATTTTAGTTATTATAAATGTTTTGTAACATAATTCTTAATTGTCAAATAAGTTCTAAATTAGTTACTATTTATAATTATGTAATTATTAACAAATTACAAATTATAAGCTAACTACTAAATTAATTACTAAGTTCAATTATAAAGTAATTAGGTTTTAATTATAATCAATAAGGACTGAGTGAATGTGGGAAGCATACCCACACTCATAAAAAATATTATTGAAAATAAATGTAGAATAATGAATGGAATAAAAGGCAAGATAAAGAATAAAATGCTCGCAAATAGAGAATGGGGGGATAAATTTAGGATGATCCCAATAAATCCCAAATTCATGGGATTTCAAACACTATACTTTATATGTAAGTGTCCCTTCCATGACGTGGTCTATTGAGGCAGCACAATGTCATCACTAGATGTAAAATTCTAGGAATCCTCCAAAACGATGTTCCTATTGTACATCCATGGGAGATCGTTAAAATCATGCCCCGAATTATGACATATTTCATCTTCATTTTTTATAATAGTTTAAGGATTATAAGATAGTCCACCTACCAAAAAAATATATTTTAATTTTGTAAAAATGTTGGTTGAAGCTGTAAGTCCATGCATTTTGTCATATCTTCTAAAATGCCTTGTTGGTTTCCTTTATACTCAGAGTCGTCTAGAGAAGTCTTGAGGATTTATACATTTAAACATCACATTAAATGACCGAGGGATTCCCAAAATATTCATATACTGTTTTGATAAGATCTTAAAACTATGGTGGGTGAGACCATTAAATATTCCCTTAACGTCAATGTTCATATGGCACATTCCTTTGAAACCAACCCAATCTATACATTTTCAACCTCATTTCCAGTACATGTAAATCTACCAATTACCATAAAAAACATCCATGATCAATAATTTATCCTCACTATCAATATTTATACTATCAAGACTATGTGAAATTGAGAAATATGTAGTATTGAAGGATACAGAGGCACCAAAACAATGTAAACTTACCTTTTCTGGTTAAGCATTAGATAGAGTCTCGCCATTATTAAAAATAACTATTTAATCATAATTTATAGAAAACCTAGAATTATAATCTATAACCTCATCAATTTATGGTGTTTTCAACAGGAATAATGGTGTTTTGATCATCAACTGCATGTTATAGCTCAAGGATATTTGAGGAAACATCAAAAGAGGGTGGATTGTGAGTGACTACCTTGTGTCCCAATTCAAATAAATTTCTTGTTGTTTCAGCAATAACCTATGTATTCATACCATCAACAATATTCTTCCACTTTAAAATACCATTTGAAGGAGAGTTTTGGTAATGGAAAAGCACTATGATGAACCCTCGGTTCCTCAGAATAAGCAATCACCTT
Source organism: Viscum album (assembly GCA_963277665.1). Classification (NCBI taxonomy): domain Eukaryota; kingdom Viridiplantae; phylum Streptophyta; class Magnoliopsida; order Santalales; family Viscaceae; genus Viscum; species Viscum album. Next base: position 38,340,465 of record OY728131.1, read on the forward strand.
CTCATCTAATCCAATAATGGAAACCCCCATATAAAGAGGAGAATTATTATTCTCACTCTTTATATAATATTACCCCATTGTGGTCAATTATTCCTTCCCCAAAAACCACCAAATATCATGATTTTTTTGTTGTACAAATCATCCTTATTTATCTTTTAAACAGTTCCCAACGATAGAGTCTCATCCCCATCAGTTGTAGAGTTGTCATCAACAACCATAGCATAATTTTTCAAATTTCTGATGTGAGGTTAATAACATCACATATCTATCCTAGTATATAGATAACCCACTACACACAGATCCTTTACAAACAAATATTCATTTACTGCCTCAACAATATATATAGGACATGAATTTGTAGTTGGTTCTCTTATGTAATTCCTCAAACTCGTATTTCAGTATTAGCTTCATTATCTAGGGCATCAATAAATGGCATTTTAAATTTGTAATTATCAAAATAATACCCCTATTCCATAAATATGGTTAATTGAAGACCCCATAATAATTCATTATCCAAGAATACAATACTACATCTCATTTTTAACAATATATGGCTTTCTTTCAACTCAATGAATAATTCAAAACATTTTTTAGTAGCAATAATGATGAATGACTGAACCAAAATAGATCTTAAGACAATCTCTACATGAAATCTAGAAATTTTCGCTAAAAGATAATGTTTTATTTATCTATCTACCTTAATTGGGGACACAACAATAGAGGATTTGTCCAAAAGTAACAGTGAGTTCTAAAAGAATAGGGGGAGATCAGGGATTCGAATACATTCAAAAAAAATTGAGTTATTCACTAATTATTGATTAAAGAAGGGATGACAATATTGGATATTCATTATAATAGGCTTAATGGAAATAATTCCTAAACCCCAAGCCCTCAATTTTAGATCCTCTGACCAATACACATTGTGAGGAAACCTATCCACAAGGTAATAATTTTCCATCTCAAAAATCCAAAAATTTGTATCATCCATTGGTGAAGCACATCAATTTTCCATTGATTCTACTTCCTTGGGAAAGTAAATCATGCCACGATTGTGTTTTCATTCCTCCATTCACTCTACAATCAACTTATAATTTTCCTTTATGAAATAATGTGACCAATTTATTATGATTTCATAGGATGCAAGAACAATCTTATATTTTGTGAGGAGCCAATTATTAATAATATTTATAGTGAAGGTATCATGGGAATTATTCATAGCTTCCCAAATACCAATAGAATACAAGAAATTCTTAACATTATCCGCATTATATGGTTCACAGATAACATCTACTAGATTGAAATAACAATCTACGTGAGAAGATGTCATAGAAAAACCCCTAATAACTATATATTTACCAGGAGGAGAGAGTTCATGACATTGCATCCCCATATAATTTTAATTGATTAACTATTTAAAAATTATTAATAAAAATTAAAAGCCAAATTAATTAATTAATATATTTAAAATATTGAAACATAAATATAATACTCTCAATGTGAGAGTAAGTTATTCCAATGGACGATGTATGAATGAGGTATAAGAGGGCGCTTTAGATGGAGGGTCATTGGGGATTTAAAGGAAGGTTGTTAGTGATTTGTAGGGGTTTATCATCATTGTTGAGGTGCAATGGGGGATAGAGGAGGGGTTACCAATTTATAGGCTACCCACAACCATGGCGCCACTTCAAGTGGAATCCTGAAGGATTCAAATAAGGGGAAGAATTCCAATTAAAGAGGAATAAATAAGAGTGATCGCAAACCCACTCATATATTGAATAACCAATGATATAAATTTTAAAGCTTGAATTTAATATTTTTAAATTCATAAATATGTCTTAAACATGATGATGGTAAATAATGTATTGGTAGTTTATTTTAGATGTGGTGTCAAGCAATGTCAATCCAATCTTGAGGGACACACACTATCAGAAAGAAAATGTTATGTAGAGAATTAATGAGGTCAAAATATTCAAAGTGGAACCCAACCGAGTTGTATTGATTGGAAGAATCTACCATCAGTATGAGGGGTTTAAGTCCTAGGGAGATCCCTAGAGTGATTAATTGACTAAATGAGATGATTATTTCCAACACAAAATTAAATGAAAATTTAATTGGGGAGAAAGATTTAATGATAAATGGTCTTCATTCTAAATTAGATTCATGTTCAAATATTGAAAGATAAAGGATCCTCTTGTTATCTAATTCTATAGCTTAGAGTCCATTGATGGGTGGATGATTTTTGCTCAATAAAATAATATTATGAATAAAATATTTTTTTAAAATGAATTAGAGGATGATCAAGGAGCATCTCAAGATGGTTAAAGGAATAATGTTGACCGATCATTTTTTAACATGTCTCGTAAAGGCCGACTAATTGAAAACTGATCAATATGTGAGATGGGTTTTTATCATCCAATGAATATGAAAATATTGATATTGACCAAAAAAGAACATCCTTGTTTGAAGAGAGACCATATTAGTATAATTATGGGGTTAGAGTCTAAATAATTGATTACATGAACAATTCAAGGAACACAATCCCTTTTCTGAGACACTCTGTTTTAGACATAAAATTTGTTGGCAAAGATATTTTTGAGAAATATATTGAAATATTGAAGCTATATAAATCACAGTAAATAATTTATTATAGGATTTTTAGCATGGAAATACCCTAAAATGTGGAGGATTAAAATACTATAGTAAAATTTGGAAAATTCATTATCAATCATAGAGTAAAAATCCAATAAATTTACAAACATGAATTAAAAATGAGTGCTAGGAAATAAATTTTTGGAAGCAACATGATAATACAGCTCCATCTTCATTGTGATAATCATCTCGATTAGAACGCCAAAAATAAAAGATCTAAATACGACTAAATTTCACCCTTCTTCCAATGACATTTCACAACCATATGTGTCTTTATCTGAACATGCATTATCTTTTCATGGTCTTGTGCCACTAGAAAAATGTTTCTCTCTCATGATCCCTATATCATGATAAACTAGTCATCACCATCCAGGAAAAAAACACTTATACACTTATATTATGAACACCTCAAATACAAGGCCTTGATTATTGATCTCATTTATTTTTCAATTCCAATATTCTATATAATATTTCTAAACATTATATTGAAAATGTGATATCCTCTTTCTAGTTCTCTATGGACTACACCTTAAACACCTATCAAGAACCTCCACAAGGTTAGTAGTGATTCTCATATCATTTGATGCTCCACATAGGATACCAAAAATGTTACAATGCCTTCCATCTTGATCTTAGTGGACTACATATTTAATATCATTCCAATAACCTCTCCATGAGTAGATGTTACTTTTTTGTAATACCAAATATGATACTGCATGATCATATACAGACACCAAGTCCATATGTCAAATAAATGTGAACAAAATTTATTTTCCTATTTATTAATACTATGAATAAGTCTGTATTATTTTTAGAGAAACTCTTCTATTAATGAAGACCGAGAGTCCATTATTAATTAATTTCTCTCTCCTCCATAAATCCGTTGAATCCCAACACACTCGTCATGTAGTAATTGATGAACACAATTAATTCTTGACACAATGTGAGATTTGGATGATAATAAATAATAAAAATAATTATTTCCATGTCATGACTAAATAATAAGCTAAATGATTAAGATAGTATATATTAATGTTTAATCCATGAAACATATTACAATGATGAGTTTAGATGAGTTATGGATGATGAACATGAAATCAAGGACGAAAAAAACCACATTCAATGTTGATCATTCCCATTGATTTATTAATTTTCATGGGGGATTGAAATAACATGGTAGAAGAGTGTTGGTTTGGAGAACTTAGAGATCGATGATGTCATTCTATAGTGTGAATATATTCTAGTTAAATTGGGTGTAACCTTTTTGGGAATATCCCCATCAATGAATGAAATAATAATGTAGTCTTCAATATCTTTCACATGGAACATTTATCTACAAATATGATACTTGATTTTATGTTGGAACAACACATCTATATTTGGGTGAAATAAAGTAAATTTGTGGGGATCAATAGTAATTAGTAGATGAAATTATGGATAGACATTTGATTCAAACATGCATGATCTTGAGCATTAACAAATTTGAATATGACGATGTACATGGGTAACCTAGAAATTTTTTCCACTTTCACTTCCATTTACAATTATTCTATTAAATCTATATTATTATGTGATCAGAATATCTATTTCTTACAACATGCACTGTGACTAATTCATGAGGGGGTGGGATCAATTTTTGTAGTTTGTTAAATTAATTTATGTTCATTTTTTCATCAAATCTAAAACTCATATTTATATTATAAATGAATGAATGTAAATTTTTGAGAAATAAAAATTAATTTATCTAATCTACTGTATGTTACACTTCATGAAAAAATAAAGTTGACAAATAGTATGGATTTTAATTCTCGGTGTGAATTTGAAGCTCTATTGTGATAATCTAGTGGGTTTTTTGAATTCATTTACACGATGAAAACATATATAATAAGATGCTTATTTAGATTTTCGTCATCTTCAATTTATTCATGCTCATGATCAACTTATATTCTGACACTCACTCCATTATTTATTTCATTCATTCCCATTTCTACATCACCGACAACTCATTCGCTTTTTTAGATAGAAATAAATATATCCCTTTTATGGTCCACCCAACATCCCTATGGATCGACCCTTCTGTCCACAACACTAATAAGAGTACAATTTTATAAATTTCATTTTGATTGATTGAAATTAAATGAAATCAATATTGTTGTATTTTTCTAGGGAAGGGGTATGTCAATCATATTAGGCATATAAAATTAAATAGAAATATATTTAGAAAAAATATAAAAATAAAATTTACCATTTTTTCTAAAATTTTAAATATATTCCATGTTTTTTGTTTTATGTTTTTAATAACAAATTTTACTTATTTTTTACATTCTAATTTTTGATCAAACTAATTTTTTTATTTTTTTATTTTATTATAGGCCATAATCGATGTTTGGATCAATGCATTGGGACTTAATATGTATTTTTTGGTAATTATAGGAACACATATTGGAAATATGCCTATAACCACCGCAAAAACCTTACTATTTTGAAGAAACACAATAATATTTTGACCCAAAACCAAAATTTCAATCCAGAACTAAACAAATAAAAAAGAATATATTTGATGAATTTGATTAATTTGATAAATCCCATGAATCCATAACTCAATGAATTCAAATGGATATATCATAGTTTCAACAAACAATGAAAAACAAATTTCAAATTGAAATAATAAATTATGTATATTAATTGGAATATTTTTTGGAGGAACAAAAGTGGAGACCCTTGAGCTGGGGTCGCTGAAATATTAAAAATAACTATATGAGTTGAAGTGGAAAATCTTATTTTTTTTGTTGATATCTACATTTGAGAAAACATTAAGTTATAATTATTTTAGTGGTAAAATATCTAACTTTGAAGGAATAAATTGAAGAATATGATTTTAATTTATAATTCCCTGCAATATTTGTTCACGTGATGTTATTAGTATATATAGTGTGGATGAATTCCAGGAAATTTTTAATGAAAAAAAAACAAATTAGAATATTTTAATTCTGTAATATAGTAACTAGATTTTAAATCTAATTTTACCTAGTATCAATGTTTAATCGTTGCACATATTCTCTTTATTTCAAGAAAATTTTTTCATGGATTGAAACAAAGTTAATTTAATTTTAGAAAAATTACCTCATACTCATCCCAAATTTGATGTCCCTAAAATATTTCTCAAGGATATAAAATATTATATATCTTATTCAATAAATGATAGGATAAGTATAAAAATTTCTTATTCTGATATTATTCAAATTGTACTAAAATCCTTCCCCTTTGAAACTGATATGAAACACCATAATGATTTAGTTTTTCATTAGAGGAATAAAATACATAATTTGAACTTATACTAGTGATGCCTCACATAATATCTAGTTTATATAATGTTATTTTAGAGGTAAGAGATGTTGAATTATTTTTAAATCCTAGATTTTTTTAGGAAAACATTTTATTCTATCGAACATGGGTTTATGTTTTCTTAATTTTTGAAAGATTATTTTTTACCATGTTATAATATGAAATTATTTATTTTAAGACAATAATTCACGAGGATGGATTGAATTCCTTTGTTGTTTCTCATAAAAAAATTCATTTTCCATGCGAATTTTAAACAATGTAAGCATAACATGTTTATGAAACTACAAAAAAATGTAGAAGCGGATGAATTTTTTTAATGAATTAGAAAAATTATAAACTAAAATTAACGAATTTCTTACTCAAATTTAATTTCAAAACATGGTTTGTTTCACATTGGTTAAAAATAATAATGAGGAATTAAATAGAGAGGGAGGTGTTGAGTGAATTATTATATCATTTGATATACCATACTACCCACTGACAATAAAAAAGAACGTTAAATGTATAATGACCCATTATTTACATACATTCTTATTAATTAATAATTTAAGCACACTTATTACAGCATATAACAAAACCATGAAAGGACAGTATAGGTATAGTGTCTTTAGAAACTGGGAAACATAAAAAACTGGCTCATAAATCATCTACACTGTCTCCCTTTTATTTTATCATATCTAGAGTCCCTTTTGGCATATATTACTTAATATCCTTCTCCCTGACCTTGTGAAAATAAAACATACAAAAGGGTGAGCTAAAATGCTCAGTAACGGTGAACAAAAGAAATATCAATCACATCATATTTTAGAAATCTTAACCTGCAAAAGAGATCATAATTTCATAACATGGGATAAATCATAGTAGTAAAATGTAATCCCAATAATCATAACATAAAACATGAAACATTGTGGCATACAAAAATAATCACATAGAATCATTTCTTAGTAGTCAAGACTCATAGCCAAGACTATCTTAGCAGACAAATTCTATTTCTGAACCGAGTTCACTCCTCATTTCAGTCCTGTTTCACTAAACCAGATTAACCTTCTGTTCCACCCATGTCTATATCATGAGGTATAAATCTTTTCCCAATTAATTAGAGGGAGATATAGGTCCCACCCATCTCATAATTAAACCATTCTTATGTGTGCCACATAATCATAAATCATATATCATAGCATAACCCCTGTAATAAAAATGGGAATCTTAAACATCATGCCATCATAAAATAATCCATATAAGATAAAAGGAAATCATAAAAATAATTCCATAATAACACAATCAAATCAATGTAGAAATAAGGATAGAAACATAACTCTATATTATCTTGGATGGAAAATAATTTTGATAAAACACTTGAACTCCATTCTTGAGGAAAATATTATTTCTACTTCAAAATTTTATTTACATTCATAACATGTCATACAATTTTAAACTAAATGAAGATGATTAAAAATAAACTTGAAAACTTGTAAATGAATCTTATTGGAAATAACATTCTAAAAATCCATTCATGCTGAATAAGTTAAAAAAACATTCTTCTCGAACTTTGGCTGGAAAAGTCAAAAAGTACCTCATTCTAAAAACGACAAAAGATTTCTTTCATATCATTTACTAAAACTCACCAATGGGTAAAATTGGATTTAAACAATTATCGGTGGATGGAAATAATATTATATATTGATGAAACACGTATGTGGATGATAAATATGCGCCAGTAAATTCTGAGGTATAAACAATCTCGGATAAAAATGAGATTGTGAGATTTTCCCTTACCATAGGTCCGATTTGCTTCATATGTGTCCGAAACTCCTGTATAATGATTTAAATAATGTTATTGATTTATTCCAGAATTTTATTCATTGTTATGATATCATATATGGTCATATTCTTAGCTTCTTATTAGTAATATTTCATTGTTACTTGTAATTTGGGTGTTTATTGCTTTTTTTGTTCGTATGTGTGTTTTGTCGAATAAATTCTTATTATTCTTTTAGGATATAGATAACTCATTTCCAGAATTGTATTAGTGTAATATATATCATATTTATTCGTTGAATTCATTTATATAATCATTATGCAATGAAGATCATGTAGAACGAGTCGCATCACATCGTGGAGACGGTAGGTCGGACGTATGCACGAGCGATGATATCGATCCCATGATCGAGGAATTGTATTGAAGTGTATGTATACTATTCCAGAATCAATATCACTTTAAAATAATCATATATAGTTGTTATTTTCACCATTATACCTATCCATGTAAGGTGTTGGTGGAAAACATTTTACACCACGGCGGCGAGACGGAATTTCGTACGTACGTACGCGCGATGATTTCGTTTTCCGTAGGATGCATCGAAGGTGAAATAGGGTTGTTTCATATTTATAATAACATATAAGTAGATGAGTGATACTGATATAATTACTTCATAATGAAACAACTAAAGAAGAAGAAGTAGAAGAAGAACTAAAGTTGAAAGAATCGGTTACAGACATTACCTCTTCTTTAAAGTGCCTCTTCTTAACCTCCTCTTAGGGAACTAAAGAAGGTATTTAAAGAAGACCAGGACCTATAGGATGTCTCTAGGGAAGTGGATAAGAGAAATTGGAAGGGTTTGTCTGAGCTTCAAGTCTCAAAGTGGTGCGAGGAAGAGAGAGAGGAGGTGCCCTTTTATAAAGGAGGAGAGGGGAACCTTAGGAAAAACAAAAAATATTATTTTATTATAAAGTCATATTCGGTTTTTAATAGTTTCAAATTGATTTATTTCAAAGATAATGTGGGTATGGGTCTAAATCCTCTCATCCAATATAATTTAGACAAGTTTAGGTTTATATTTTAACCTTATCATTTAGATTAACTTTAAGTAAGATAATTTAACTTTTACCGTGTCTTCTTTTTTTCTTACACTATAAGGTCAATAAACCTACAATAACCAGACAAAAGAACCCCAAGTTGTTTATTATTAATATATATAACCTTATATAAGTCATTTTTCCGAACCATAGATATTTATGAATAAAATAACAATTTATAATATAATATCTGTTTTAAAAACTATTTTATGTCAATTTTGACACTATTTGGTAATTGATTTTTTTTTGAAACTTATAACAGAACGTTTAGTTCAGAAAAAGATAATTAAATGAATACTAACATGTCATATTAACCTATAAAATTATTGTAATTTATAAAAAGTCTCAAATTACATTTATTTGGTTATTTATAACATCAATTATGTCAATATTTCATTAATAAGACAATTACTGCATCATCATCGTGTCATAAATAAATTATATTAGTTAATGTCTAAAAATTACAAATAAAAAACCATTATTTAGGAAATATGTTTAGATTTCTAATTAATATTTATAGTCGAATTTATATTATGTATATCCCTATATTAAAAATGATTTAGTTATTAAGCTTTGATTTTAACTATTTTAACCATTCTTTAAATAAATTAATAATAAATGCCCTAATCTAATCGAAGTGGGCCTAAATGGTCATATGTTATTCCTAAGGTTGTTTTTGGTCGAATTACACTTATCCAATAGAATTAGGACATGTGTTAGGGTAATAATAATATAATTTTTACCCTTAATTACCATATTTACTTTTAACATGGTAAAAAAAGTGAAAAGTTACTATTCACCAAAATTATTTTCATCTCATTGAACCAAATTTTAGTCCTTGATATTAACCATGTCTCTCGGAGTTTTGAAATTTCACTCACAGAAGTGGTAATATTATGTTTTATGTGAATTTTGAAACTTGCCTAGGAGGTGGGTAAAAGCCGGTGAAAAGTTCAATAAATTTTTTATATATCTAAAATTATTATAAAATGACTCCAATGAATTGCATTGAACTTATATAGGTATTATGTATCAATTTTTACCTAAAATAAATTTATATAAAAGAAATAATTATTTAAATAAAAAGTCTGTTTTTAAATAGTAACCCATTTTTTCACTATTCATCCAAAATTGAAAGTTTTCAGAAAAATACCAAAATTTTACCCTAGGCTAATTTTGTTATTCCAAATCGAAAAATGAAGCCCATTTTAAAAAATAAAATTTAAAAAATTTCAAAAAGTGGGTATTACAATTCATAACAGGTTGTTTTAATAATATTTTAATAGCATATCGTTGTTTTGTGAAACTCAGTTTTGCGTACGACGCAAGCTATCGAGGAAGGTCATGATTGGGTATAAAGAAAGCCAAGATAGTGTTGTGTGTAGTGAAAGATTCTTTTGATGATTTATATAACATAAAAACAAAATATTTATCATAAAAAATCTCAGGTGTTACATTCTACCCAACTTAAAATTAATTTCACCATTGAAATTCATCACTTTGTAACAAATAGATGAGGATACCTCTCCCTCATCATATCCTCAATCTCCCATGTAGCTTCTTCTAATTGGTGTTTCCTCCAGAAAACAATAACCAATAGAGTGGTCTTGTTCCGTAAGACTTTTTCACTACGATCCAGAATCTCTATCGGCTGTTCATCATAAGAAAGATCTTGCTCCAGCGGTACAACTTCTGAGCTGAGTACATGTGAAGGATCAAGTATGTACTTTCTCAGGAGAGATACAAGGAACACATCGTGAACTTGAGAGATATTCAGTGGAAGTTCCAATCAGTAAGCTACCTTCCCAACACGATCCATTATTTCGAAAGGCCCGATATACCTAGGGATCAACTTTCCCTTCTTTCCAAATCTCATTACTCTCTTCCAAGGAGATATTCTTAAGAACAATTTATCACCCACTTCAAACTCTAGGTCTTTTCTTTGGTTTTCAGCATATCTTTTTTGTCGACTCTGAGCTGCTCTTATGTGTTGTTGAATAGATCAGACCTTTTCTGCCATCTCATCAACATGATCAGGTCCTAATAGCATTCTTTCCCCAACTTCATCCCAGAAAGTTGGAGTCCTGCATTTCCTTTCATAGAGAGCTACATAAGGAGCCATCTGAATACTATAGTAAAAAATATTATTATAATAAAATTCCACCAATGACAGGTGTTGATCCCAACCACCTTTGAAATCCATTGAGCAAGCCTTACATATCTTCTAGAGTTTGAATTGTTCTCTCAAATAGACTGTCTGTCTAAGGATGATAAGCAGTGGTGAAACTCAACTCTGTATCCAGAGTATGCTCAAGATTTCGTCAAAACATTGAGGTAAACCTTTGATCCTGATCAGATATAATGGAAAGTGGTACTCCATGCAATCTTACCCCTTCCTTCACATATATCCTGGCAAGCTGATCCAGAGAGTAATCTTCTCTAATAGCAATGAAGTGTGCAGACTTTGTATGATGATCAACTATAACCCAGATAGCATTATTTCCTTTGGATGTTTTATGAAGTCCATTGACAAAGTCCATAGTGATGTTTTCCCATTTCCATTCAGGTATGGGTAATGGTTGTAACATCCCCTTAGACATCTGTCTCTCAGCTTTAACTTGCTGACAAACCAAGCATCGAGAGACATATTCAACAACATCTCTTTTCATGTGATCCCACCAGAAGTACTCTTTCAGGTCCCTATTCATCTTCATGCATTCAAGATGAATAGAGAATGAATAACTGTGAGCCTCATCCAGCAGCTCCTTCCTTAATTCTGGGATGGGAGGAACACAAACCTGATTCCTGAACTTTATTATCCCATCACAATCAAGGTTGAATTAAGGAACATTTATCACCTTCTTTTGTAACTCTATATCTTCTATCTGTGCCTCTTTAATCTTCACATTTATAGATGGTTGAACATTCATTGGAGAAAGATAAGATTTTTCCCCTTCCATTATAATTCCAAGATCCATCCTTTGTAAATCCATAAATATTGGATCTTTTGTGATCCTCATCATGGATAATCTAGAATGGTCTTTTCAATTTAATTCATCTGCCACCTTGTTTGCTTTCCCAGGGTGTTAATGAATTGAGCGTTCATAATCCTTAATCAGCTCCAACCATCTTCTTTGGCACATATTCAGCTCCTTTTGTGTGAAAATATACTTTAAACTTTTATGATCAGTATAAATATCACACATTTCTCCATAAAGATAATGTCTCCATATTTTTAATGCAATGATTACCGCAACTAACTCCAAATCATGAGTTGGGTAAATTTGTTCATGGATTTTCAATTGTCGTGAGGCATAATCTATCACCGTATTATTTTTCATAAGATCACACCCCATCCCCTTCTTGGATAAATCACTGTAGATCCCAAACCTTTCTCCACTACAAGGAAGTGTGAGTACAGGTGCACTGGATAACCTTCTTTTCAACTCCTTGAAATTATCTTCACATTCCTCCATCCACACGAACATACCTCCTTTTCGAGTTAACCTGGTGAGTTGAATAGATAATCGTGAAAAATATTTCACAGAACGTTGATAATATCCAGCCAAACTAAGAAAAATTCAGATCTCGATTACTACTGTTGGTCTCGACTATATTTTGATAACCTTTGTTTTTGCTGGATCCATATATATCCACTCTTTTGAGATTATGTGACCCAAAAATTCAACTTTTTGAATCAAAATTTCACACATGGTAATTTTGGCATAAAACTTACCCTTTCACAGGGTCTTCAATACAATTCTCAAGTGATCTTCATGTTCTTCCTTGCTCGTTGAATAGACATGAATATCATCTATAAAGACTACCACAAACAGAATAAGATAGTCTCTAAAAACTCTAGTCATTAGATCCATGAAGATAGCAGGGGCATTAGTAAGACCAAATGGCATCACTATAAATTCATTGTGTCCATACCTTGTATGGAAAGACGTCTTTGGTATATCCTCACTTTTGACCGTTAATTGATGATACCCTGAATGAAGATCAATCTTGGAAAATTATTGAGCTCCGTGTAGTTGGTCAAATAAGTCATCAATGTGTGGGAGAGGATATTTATTCTTGATAATGATCTTGTTATGTTCTCGATAATCAATGCAGAGTCTCATTAATCCATCTTTCTTCTTAACAAACAGAACAGGTGATCCTCAAGGTGACACACTAGGGAGTATGAATCCCTTATTAAGATTCTGTTGTAGATTCTTCTTCAATTCCTGCAACTCAATTGTGTCCATTCTATAAGGTGTCTTTGAAATAGGCAAAGAACTCGGTACAAGTTCTATTGAAAACTCAACATCAAGATTTGGTGGAAGACCCAGCAATTCCTCCAGAAAGAAATCATCAAACACCCGTTAAATGGTCATATTCTTAATTGTGAGTTTCTCACCAACCATTTGAGATAAATAACCATCATTTAGTGGTATCAAGACCCATAAGATGGAAGAAATTTCCACTGGAAGGTTATGTTCATCCTTGCATAGATAGACAATCATAGATTGATCTGGAATATGAAATGTGACTTCCCTTCTTTGGAAGTTCATATGTGCTCCATATAAAGAAATTCAATCCATGCCACAAATCACATCAAATTACACTATAGGAAGGATCACAAGATTCCCAGGAAGAACATTCCCACAAACTTCAATCGGAGAAGAATTATAAACTTTTAATGCGACTATTGTGCCATTAGGGGTTGTCACAGCTAACTCAACATCTACGTGTTGAGGTAATACGGTGATACCCTTAGAAAATTTTTCAGAAATAAAAGAGTGGGTGGATCCAGAATCAAATAAAACATTTGATACTTTAGAGTGTATGGTAAGAGTACCTTTCACCACATCGTTATCGTACTCCACATCACTGATAGAAATTGTATGTGACTTTTCTTTGTCTTTAGCCTTAAGAGTTTGTTAACATCGATCATCATCAACAACCCTTGGATTAGGGCATTGATTAGTATAATACCCCATTTCCTTTTACTTGTAACATTAAAGTGTAGGATGTGCACTCTGTGTAGCCTTTTGTTTGTTCACATCACTAGACATCTTCTTCTCATCATTACGACATTCAAATACCTAATGACCTTTCTTTCCACATTTGAAACATTTACTTGTCCCTTTAAGATAACTCCATCCATGTTTCTTTCCACACTTTGAGCATAAGAGAAAACTCATCTTTTTTTAGTGTGATCTTTAGATTTTACTTTGAATTCTATTTTCCCCTTCTTATCAATCCCATATGACTGATGGGTTACTCCAATATCCATCTCAACCTTGAGAGAACATCAAACGATTTCCTCATAGCTATTGAAGTCCCTTATGGATAATTCCCTTCGAAGACTTGGTTTTAAGCCACTAAATAATCGATCAATCTTACTCTCAGGTTGGATAATAATACCAGAAGTGTACCTTGCTAGTCTTGTAAAATTTTCGTCATAGGTACCAACAGATTTGTCATCCTTTTGCTTTAGTTCAAGAAACTCCTTCACCATCATTGTTCTAAGAATATGAGGGAAGTACTTATTCAAAAACAAGTTCTTGAACTCTTCCCATTCCATGGACTCAATTTCATCTCATTGCCACGTATTCCTGATAATATTCTACCATTGATCAGAATCTCCTTCCAAACGATACACTGCTATGGTGAATTTATCATGTTCAGAACATTGAATAACTGAAAATATCTTTTCAGTGGTACTGATCCATTGTTTATCCACTAATGGATCAGTAGACCCACTGAATGAGGGTGGATGTTGCCTCATGAAGGATTCAACCGAATTTTGCTCCTTCCATTTCTAGTTTTGAAGCCCTGCATGATTCATAGCTTTAGAAAGTTGTGTGATCATGGCTACAAGATTTTTCATTCCAGCTTCCATAACGTTTAGTTGCTCAGGAGGACAATCATTGCATTTCCCGTCGCATTCCTCATTAACAAGTTTCCTTCAGGTTCCAGCCATTGACTAAAACCAAGATGAATAGTGTGAGAAACACTAATTATAATAGGAAAACCGCATAATCATGAATAAAATTTCACACTTATGTTCATATCATAGGTTACTCATGGCCATTTCTAAAACACTATGATTGTGTTCTATGCTTAAACTTATCATTGGGGTTTTTACTGAGGCTTTCACATCTTAGTTTCCAAAGGTTGACTATAACCTTTCCTCTGATATCAACTATAATGACCCATACTTTACATAAATTGTTATTAATTCATAATTTAAGCACACTTATTACAACATATAACAAAACCATGAAAGGACCGTATAGGTATAATGTCTTTAGAAACTGGGAAACATAAAAAACTGGTTCATAAATCATCTACACTGTCCCCCTTTTATTTTATCATATCTAGAGTCCCTTTTGGCATATCATATTTAATATCCTTCTCCCTGACATGGGGAAAAGAAAACATACAAATGGGTGAGCTCAAATTCTCAGTAAGGGTTAACAAAATAAATATCAATCACATCATATTCATAAGAACATATCATTTTGGAAATCATAAACTGAAAAAGAGATCATAATTTCATAACATGGGATAAATCATAGTAGTGAAATGTAATCCCAATAATCATAACTTAAAACATGAAATATTGTGGAATACACACATAATCATAGAGAATCATTTCTTAGTAGTCAAGACTCATATCCAAGACTATCTTAGCAGACAAAGTCCATTTCTGAACTGAGGTCACTCCTCATTTCGGTCCTGTTTCACTGAACTCGATTAACCCAACGTTCTAGCCATATCTATCTTAGGAGATATAAATCTTTACCCAATGCATTGGAGGGAGATATAGATCCAACCCATCTCATAATGAAACCATTCTTATGTGTGCCACAAATTCATAAATCATACATCATAGCATAACCCATGTAATAAAAATGGGAATCTTAAACATCATGCCATCATAAAAAAATCCATATATGATTAAAGGACATCATAAAAATAATTCCATCATAACATAATCAAATAAATGTAGAAATAGGGATAGAAACATAACTCTATATTATCTTATATGGAAAATAATTTTTATAAAACACTTGAACTCCATTCTTGAGAAAAATATCCCTTTTACTTCAATTTTTTCCCTTTCTTAACATGTCATACAATTTTAAACTAATATAATTTGATTAAAAATAAACTTGAAAACTTGTAAAGGAAGCTTCTTGGAAATAACATTCTAAAAATCCATTCATGCCGTATAAGTTAAAAAAACATTCTTCTCATACTTTGGCCAGAAAAGTCCAAAAGTACCTCGTTCTAAAAATGACAAAATATTCCTTTCATATCTTTTACTAAAAACTCACTAATGGGTAAACTTGGATTTAGAAAATTGTAGGTGGATTTAAATAATATTAAATATTGAGGAAACATGTATGTGGATTATAAATATGCCCCAGTAAATTCTGATGTAAAAACAATCTCGGATAAAAATGTGATTGTGAGATTTTCCCTTACCTTAGGTCCGGTTTACTTCATACATGTCCGAAACTCCAGTATAATTGTTTAAATAAAGTTATTTACTTATTACAGAATCTTAATCATTGTTATGATATCATATATGGTCATATTCTTAGCTTCTTATTAGTAATATTTCATTGTTACTTGTTATTCGGGTGTTTATTTCTTTTTTCGTTCTTATGCGTGTTTTGTCGAATAAAATCTTATTCTTCTTTTAGGTTATAGATAAATCCTTTAAATAATTGTATTAGTGTAATATATATCATATTTATTCATTCAATTAATTTATATAATTACTATGAAATGATGATCATGTAGAACGAGTCGCATCATATCGTGGAGACGGTAGGCCGTACGTACGCACAAGTCATGATATCATTCCAATGATCATGGAATTGTATTGAAGTGTATGTATACTATTTCAGAATCAATATCACCTTAAAATAATAATATATAGTTATTCTTTACACCATTATACCAATCCATGTATAGTGGTGGTGGAAAATAGATTACACCACGACGTGGAGACGGTATTCCATACGTACGCACGCGCGATGATTTCGTTTTCCATAGGATGGATAGAAGGTGAAAAAGAGTTGTTTCATATTTATAATAACATATCAGTATATGATTTATAATTATATTATTTCTTAATAACGAAACAACTAACCAAGAAGAAGTAGAAGAAGTAATAAAGTTGAAAGAATCGGTAACAGACATTACCTCTTCTTTGAAGCGCCTCTTCTTAACCTCCTCTTAGGGAACTAAAGATTGTCATTGAAGAAGACCAGGACCACTAGGATGTTTCTAGGGAAGTGGATAAGTGAAATTGGAAGGGGTTTTCTGAGAATGAAGGCTCAATGTGGTGTGAGGAAGAGAGGGAGGAGGTGTCCTTTTATAAGGGAGGAGAGGGGCATCTTAGGAAAATCTAAAAATATTATTTTATTATAAAGTCATATTTTATTTTTAATAGCTTAAAATTGATTTATTTAGAAGCTAAGGTGGGTATGGGTCTAACTCCTCTCATCCAATATAATTTATACAAGTTTAGGTTTATAGTTTAGCCTTATGATTTTGATTTAACTTTAAGTTAGATAATTTATCTTTTACCATGTCTTCTTGTTTTCTTACACTATAAGGTTAATAAACTTACTATAACAAGCCATACATACCCAAAGTTGTTTATCATTAATATATATAACCTTATATAAGTAATTTGGACGAATATTAGATTTTTAGGAATAAAATAACAATTAATAATATAATATTTGTTTTAAAAACTCTTTTATGTCAATTTTGACAGTATTTGGTAATTGATTTTTGGGAAACTCATAACACAACTATTAGTTCAAAAAAAGTTAATTAAAAAAATACTAACATGTCATATTAACCTAGAAAATTATTTTAATTCATAAAAAGTCTCAAATTACATTTATTTTGGGATTTATAACATCAATTATGTCAACATTTCATTAATAAGATAATTACTGCATCATCATTGTGTCATAAATAAATTAAATTATTTAATGTATAAAAATTAAAAATAAAATACCATTATTTAGGAAATCTTTTTAGATTTTAATTAATATTTATAGTCGAATTTATCTTATTTATAACCCTATATTAAAAATGATTTAGTTATTAAGCTTTGATTTTAACTATTTTAACCCTTCTTTAAATAAATTAATAATAAATGTCACAATCTAATCGAAGTGGGCCTAAATGGTCATATTTTATTCATAAGGTTGTTTTTGGTCAAATTAAACTTATCCAATAGAATTAGGACATGTGTTAGGGTAATAATAATATAATGTTTTCCCTTAATTACCCTATTTACTTTTAACCGTGGTAAAAAAAGTAAAAAGTTACTATTCACCAAAATTTATTTTCATCTCATTGAACCACATTTCAGTACTTGATATTAACTGTGTCTCTCATATTTTCGAAATTCCACTCACAAAAGCGGTAAAATTAATTTTTATTTGAATTTTCAAACTCTTCTAGGAGGTGGGTAAAAGACGTTGAAAATTTCAATAAAATTTTTATATATCTAAAATTATTATAAAATGACTACAATGAATTGAATAGAACTTATATAGGTATTATGTTTCAATTTTGACCAAAAATAAATTTAAATAAAATAAATTATTATTTAAATAAAAATTTGGTTCTAAAATAGTAACCTAGTGTTTTCACTATTCATAAAAAATTGAACGTTTTCAGAAATATACCAAAATTTTACCCTAGGATAATTTCTATATTAAGAGTCCAAAAATGAAGTCTATTTTGAAAAATAAAATTTACAAAATTTTAAAAAGTGGGTATTAATATTCATAATGGCAAGTTTTAATAATATTTTAATATCATATCGTTGTTTAGTGAAACTCGGTATTGCGTACGACGCAAGCTATCGAGGATGGTCGCGATTTCATGTAAAGAAATCCAAGCTAGTGTTGTGTGTAGTGAAAGATTCCTTTGATGATTTATATAACATAAAAACAAAATATTTCTCATAAATAATCTCGGGTGTTACAAAATGGGTCCAATATATCTTAAATTCATAAATGGTAAGCAAGTAGGTTATTATAAAAAAATTGGATTACAAATTTTACACTTTTTGGAACGAGGTCTTGTAGATGTGTATGCTTCTTTTTGTGGATCATGTATACTTTCCAATAGTTTTTGATGCCCTTAATTATTATTTTTCAAATAAAAATTAATGGAAAAAGTGAATGTGGTTGTTCATGGATAAGAAACCACATCTTTATATTGATTATGGATAGATTTTTAGAATAGTCTAGAATGAAAAATATAAACATAGAATTGCATGGGAGGAAACCCAGGGTTTAATAATTTTTTATATTTCATTAATTTTCATTGGAATAAATATAATTTACACCATTCCATGGAAAAATCAAATTCATTTCACTTCTCAATCCTTCTATCGGTTCATGCTGAATCATTAAATTAATGAGGCACAATTTCCATAAACTCTCACATTTTCACTAGGTATTATATTGTCAAGTTTAAAGGGTTGAAAAAAATGGGTAGCCTTTCTGGTTTGTATGACCATGAATACAGAATGCAAGAGAAAATACAATTACATAAAGGAGAGTGATATTTTGGGTTGTTCATAATAGAAGAAAATAAACATTCATGGTTGTTACATTGCAATTTTTCTTAATTCCTATTTATAAATTATTAATGAAAATTTTTTCAAACTACCATTTAGGTTGATTTTTCCTATTTTACTTGTTTTACATGTTCTCAATTATTAAAATTAATCAAGGGAGAAATTTCATTTGTTGGAAATGAATATACTATTTACAAAAATAAAATGGTGGGTGATTATAATTTTTATTTATATGTTATAGAAATTATTTGTTTGTCAATTTTTAAAATTTCATCCTAACAACCTTAAAAATATTTGAATTTTTAAAAAAATTTTAAATGAATTTATTACTGAAATCACTCATAACCATCACAGTTATTTATTAAGGAAATGAAAATAAATTTTTAAATCCGTTGAGAAGTGAATGTGAAATCAAAAATCTATGTTAGAATAGTTAATGAACTTTTGGATATCTTCTTACTTGATCGTTAATTTGACCCGAATACATTATTTTTAAACTATTTAATTGAATTAAATTGAACATAATTTTTTTATAATTATTCCACTATGAGATTCAAAATAGGATGAAATGTTGGGCTATAAGTGTGGAGAGTAGTCTTTATATGTGTCATGTTTTAATTAGTAGAGAACAAAGATTATCCTATTAATATTTTCAAAAATAATTTTTTTTTCAGTCATAAGTTTTCATTTTAAATTGTTACAGGTTTTTCATTAATACTATAATTGTATTTTAACTTGGATTAATTAATTAATTTTTTACCCGTGTGTATGACCTAGTAAAAACTATTCATATTTTACAAATAAAATATGTAATTTTTTCAATCATTGGGAATAATAATTACAAAATTTATTAATCTTGATCTTTTTTGTTGTATTTTTATTTCTTAATATTTTAATTTGATATGGAAAATAATATAAACTCCCAATCCTTGTGAACTATTTTTTTATTAATATCAATCTACGGAATGGATAAATTTTTTGTTGATGTTAATTATTAATTTTAACCACCAACTCATTTGCGCCTACTTATTATATTCTAAATATATGAGCCTATTCACATTGCGAAAACAAGATGTTTTTATGTGCAATAAATATTAACTTGATGTTTTTTAGATTATTAAATAATAATAACGACCAATATCATGTGTAAGAATTTAAATAAATTTTAGTTGTTTTTGAGTAGAGAAATCATTTTAACTACTTAACAGAGTTCATGTGGGTAAATATTTCATAAATAAATTTTTTTTTGGAATGAAATTTCATTAATTTTTAATATGAAATCACATAAAATGATATTAAATAATTATTTTATTGTGAAAATTTAAGGATTTATGTATTGGGGTTTTTTATGTGCCACTATTTTAATAAATGTTCTATACATATATACTTATATGTTATTGAGTTATGAAATCTAAATGTGTTTATGTTTTAAATATTCCGTAGTTGCATAATTTTATTATTGAAATTATAATTCCTTCTATTTTATGTGGAAATTGAGGATTTTAGTGATTGCTTTATAAACATTTTGCGGTTTGATATTTACTTATTTTTTAGAAGAATGTTTTTTTTATTTTGGAGATTTTAATTGAAATATAAATTGGAAATTTATTTATTTGTTTTAATTAATCTTTTCATTGTTCAATGTATATTTAGAAATTTATATTTGTAGATAGACTTTTTCTTTAATCATTTTATTTTTTAAAATTCATTTTTTATTTACTTCACATATATTTTTTACGTATTCATATTATTTTCATGAAGTATTTACATTCAACATATAGATAAAATTTGTATAAATTTTTCCATCTATTCATAAGATATTTTATGGACTTCCCTTAAAATATTTTCCAGGTATTCAAGGAATATAAAACTATTGAAATATTTCCCATAAGATAATATTGGGTGTCGTCCCTTTATCATATTTTTCAGACAGTAAAATTAGAACTATTCTAAACCAATCAATATAGGATATCATTTTCCAACCATATAAAAAAATTATCACAAGAAAACCATAGTATGATACATTGAAATCTCCCAAATAATATTTTTTTTCATTTTCTTGTAACATCTCTCTTTAGTGAATTGTAGGATAATTTTCTTAAGAAACAATTTGATAGGTTGAGTGGTAACCTGATGGAATATCTTCTCGATCAAGTGAGATGACTAAATTACCCTAATCCCAATTGATGTGTAAGAACTGAGAGTGAAATTTAACCCACTTATCCAGAGATGGAGAAATGAAACCGAACTTGTGATATCGAACATATGATTCAGAAATGGCCGAATATTTCTTCTAGGCCAATGAAGAAATACCCAAAAATGTTAATTCTTATTTGAGTGGAGTCAGATCAAATTTGAAGCCTATTATGGGATATATTTACTCTAACGATGTTGATTTTAGATACACAATTAATGATATCTAATATTGGGAATTTTTACTTTATTGGGTTGTAGCGATATAACGAATATAACATCAAACTATTGGGTTTTTCAATCAGTGGAACCCCAATAGAAATCTTGTGACATAAGATAATGATGATCACTGAAACTGATGTTTCTGTAAAAAAAATAGTGATAGAATATTAATTAATTATAATTTTTTATTTTAAATTTATTGTACTTTTGACTTTTGGAATAAAAATTGACTCTAGTCCTTTAATTCACTGATATTGAGTATATTGATTGGCGCATGTTTGATTCTCATTGAAATGGTATTGTGATGTACTGGTTTTTCAATAAATCAATCTGTGATGTTCGATGAGATGATGAAGATAAATTATGAATTTATGTCATTAGAGAATCGTTGATCATGTCTAATAAAGAGCGAAAAACATAAAAATGTTAAGGTTATATGATGAAATGGTTGAGACCAAATATGAAATAAATATTAGGCATGAACAACCAAAACAAACCAACTATGAAGTGAGAACCTATTAAGATAGTGATAGGGATTTATATTGATGAATTCATTTAAATAAGGACACATGTAATTCAAAACCTCATCATGTAATATTTTATGAATATAATCCATGATAAACGCTATGAAAAAATATGATATTGACAATGAAAATAATAAGTTCCATGCAAGGAAAGATCATTGATGAAGATGGATGATTATGATCAGATTTATGAAAGCTAAATTATATAAAATTATGACAAATCACACTATGGATTAATTATGGGAGATGAAAATTGGAAACATTATGTATTAATCTATTTTAATGTTGATGAATATTACTCATTGATGTTTTTAAAAGATTACGAACTTTTTATGTATTGAAAAAATAAATAAAACATGGGACTATAGTGTTGGTTATGTGAGTGTATAGAAGGATGATGTTATATAGATATAAATCACATATCCAGAAAATAAATACATGTGTATGTGGTTGGAAATATTTTTGGAACTTATTCTTCAAAAAAAAGCGGTGAATGATAAAAAAATTCACTCAATTCTATCAAATGAGAAAAAAGGATATGGTTCATGACATTATATTGGTCAAATACATCTTTATATAGTGGAACTCTTATAAAAAGGTCATCTATATATAAACTACTTCCTCACCAGTAGAGAAGATAATAACAACTTTTAGAATATAAGATGATTAATAAAGGCATGAGAAGAGGTTTCAATAAGATATAAGACTATGATGAATGTGGGTAACATAGTCTATTTACCAAATAGAGAGTATCCTTTCACCTCCCCTTACTATCATTCTGTTGTATCTCTATTTTTGAGGGTTCATGATTTCTATATTTTTGTAACAAACAATATGATTAATTATAGAGGGGTTATCAATTGTTTCAATTTGATAAATTCATTTTTGTTCTTGAATTTCCATTTTCAGAACAAATAATGAAATTTCCTTTATAATCTAATTACAATATATATCTGAGAATATCTCAGTAACAGTTATTAAATTACTGTATGAGACCCTTCATT
Organism: Viscum album; assembly: GCA_963277665.1. Classification (NCBI taxonomy): domain Eukaryota; kingdom Viridiplantae; phylum Streptophyta; class Magnoliopsida; order Santalales; family Viscaceae; genus Viscum; species Viscum album. Next base: position 38,363,879 of record OY728131.1, read on the forward strand.
ACCATGATCGTGTTATCGTAAAACATTGCATTTAAATATCAAAAAAAAATTTAACCACTCAAGTGATCATGTTGTGGGATTTATTGAATTATTTTCCATGAAACTCACATTTACAATAATCTATTTCAATAGATTTCCTAGACTCCTTTTATGAATTCTCCTAATCGATAAATTGTTTTCTAATAATAAAAATAATTTTATTTAATTCATGCACTTTTCTACATCATCATCAACTCATTTAGTACCTTATTATTTATTGACGAATAAATACAATTGACATCCCACACACATTTTCATGGATCCATCCCGCACTACCTTAAACTATTTAGTGTATGAGATTATAAATTTAATTTTGATAATTTCAATGTTGGTTTATCATATAGAAGTTGGTTCAGTGTGTGCATTTTATTTATTTATTTATTTATTTTATTCATGTGATCAACCTAGTGTGGACTTAGATTATTCATACTGGATTGATTTTGTTTCAATATTCTTGTGTATGATACATATTATTGTTGAATTTTTTTCATTTTATTATGAATAAATTTATGTCAATGAAATATTTATTTGGTTAATTCAACTATGTGGTTGACTTTGATTCAAGAGAATAGAGTCCCCTGGATATGTATTATTCTCACACCACTAGTCAGTTCTCTATTGAATATATATAGGTGTGATGGATGTCACATTAAAAATTGTTTCATATAATTTTTTTAGACAAGATAATCCTATTTGGAATTTTTTATATAGTTGGGTGTTTTTGACAGTGATGGTATAGATATTTGGAAAATCGTTTTGATTTTAGATATCATGTGTTGCGGTACAACTATAAAAGGGAATCAGGGCACTCTGATGATTAACATTGGGGATTGAGATAGGAAAACTAGTAATTGGTTTTAGGGTACATTTTTGATATATTATTTTGATATTAGGTTATTGTACATGGATATTATCTTGGGTGAAAAATCATTGGTGAGGATGGGTGATATTTGACATGGTACGTTCTTGTTCATTTTTTCTTTGTTCATTGAATATTTAGAATGAATTTTTATCATTTTCATGAGAAGTCTTTATGGGGACCCCAATCATGTATACAAGTAATCTCACCCATAAATATATATATTTATTCTTTCTAGTTTCCTTGAAGAAATCACTGATTGAGATATCTTTACTTGCTTGATTTTGGATTTTCTAACATTATTTCTTCCATAGGAATTTTATTTTGTATATTCATTTTAAAGAACTATATTTTTATGAAATTTATTTTCATTAAGGGATGATTTTTTATTTTATTATATTATGGAATTTATTTATGGTTTAAATTATATATATTCCTGGTAAATTGAATGTAATTACTTCTAATTTTCTGGTTTATAACATTAATTCTAGTCACAAAACCATGGGCAAACAAAGGAAAGCATCATGGGTCACACTCTACTTTATTGATGCATTGTTGTGATTTCTAGTGGGGTTGGTTATGACATGGAATAATGTCGGATTTTTATATAATTAAAAATAATTAAATCTATTTTCCCCATTTTATTAAATATATGATTTTTGGAACCACAATTTAGAATTTTGGTTAGAGCGAGTTCTCTATTTTTAAGGGGAACTATATCATCATTATTTTTATTGATAAAATTTCGAAGGAAAATAATGCATATCATAGTTCCCCACACCACACACTTGTGTGAATGTGTGATCATACAATGCAGGGTTTTTCTTGCTCACAATCAAGAATACAAGTCTTCTATCTAGAGGGTGAAATATTTGACACATTTTTGTTGAATAATAAAATGAATAAATAATTTTATTTCCATAATATATGTCATTTTAGAATAGGATTCTACCCAATTTAAGTTTGTAGGATACATTGTTCAATGGGGTGCACTAATTATTATAAAAATATACTATCCATTAGATGAAAATAATTTAAAATAAATTAACAATTCCAATGCACTCCAATCCGTCTCAAATATTGAGATATCACTCAAAATATTATATGAAAATCAAAGGATATTTATTGATTCGAACACTAAAGACCTTTAATTTCTTGATAAATTTTGATGTATCTTGAAGGGTTTGTCATCACTAACTAAAAGTGTATACTAAAAAATCCACCGATGTTTCTAAAAAAAATTCATTTATAACTAATTATGATATATACTAATTTTATTTTAATATACTCTTAAGGAGTGTAATGTCCCATCTAGGTTGCCACACACCAATTCCCCAAACTGGACTCCTACATTACATCAGGAACTCCTCCTAAAAATCCGTTGGCTATTAACTAGAATCTTGGGTATAATATAAATAATATAGAGACTATACCCTCTTTATTAGAGTTAAAAATTAGAAAAAAAATTATTACAAAATAACAAAAAAATAACATTAAATAGAATAATAAAATTATCTCAGGATGACCAAAAATGGAACTATAATATTTAAATTGAACAATAGGAATTCCAAGAAAAATTATGTTCCATGTGTCAGAATTAAATGCCAAAAGTAATGACACTACAAACTCCTTATAGGATCTCAAACCATGTATTGAACCCACATCCATGATCCATCCCAAAACCGACATCTAACACAAGGTATTTTACCTTATACTATCCTAGAAACGTGGTGTTTATTAGGGTACCTATTAGGCATCCTTAGTAGGATGTGAGTACAACTCAGTAGGCCACTATGCTGGGTTTCCAAAAAATTCCATTCAATAATTGTACATACATTTTTATAATGAATAAAAAACAAGGAATATATAAAATAGTTCACATTTATTCAATTATTCTTTATTTATGTGCATAAATCAGGGGGTTCTTTACAAAACCTGAACCACAACACCTACATAGACCTATGATACATTATAAACCACACCACAGATTGAATTCATAGATCAATTTAATAAAATGTCATTTCAATATAAATTTCATTTCACTTTGTATTATTTCTAATTGGATGTGTTGTCTAATGCCACGAGTTTTGGAGTTTTCTGTCATTCCAAAAACCATTAGAGTATTTTGAGCATCGGTCCTTTTCTAACACCTCATGGGTACATAATGAATTTGTCCCTCTCTAATTAAATTATATTCTCATTCAGGCCATGGGTCTTAGATAATCCTTGGTAGGACCTCATGGGTATTAGGAGAGTCAGTCCATGTCCCACACACATTTCACATTCAATGACATAAAGATATTTTTTGAATCAACATTTGTCCTAAAGTCATATATCAATAAATTACATATGGGTATATTGGAGCATCAGTATGTGTCCAGCACTCATATATCATCAAATATCATACATCACATATACCATAATATCACATAAATTAATCGAAAATTAATTAATCCAATTTAGAAATGGCATATTCCCATCATTGCAATAATTAATACATTAGTAAATTAATCATTTCAATCCATTCTATGAATTCACCAATTAAATGGTCCCCCACATTCTATTAAATAAATCAACAATTAATTAATGACATAAAAAATTGTATATTCACAAAAACCTCTATTAATTAATTAAAAAATTATTACATCCAGTTAACATGATCTCCTAATCAAATCCTAATCTATTAATTAATGAATCAATTAATTAATCTCATTTTTACAATTCCATAATCACATCATTCAATGTTAATAAATTTCAAAAGTAATTAATTTATTCACAATCCCAATATCACTATATTTAATTTGATAATTATTCATTCCAATTCAACAAAATCCACAAATCCACAATTTCAATATCTCTTAAAAACTTAACATATAAAATTAGACAATTCAATTTAATAAACTCAATTAAAAATAAACTAATAAAAATTATACCACTATATATCTGCAATTGAAAACAAGGATTTGGGATTTTTAATTTAAACCAAAAACCTCATGATTTACGATTGACAGACAATAATTAAAATTCCAAATTTGAGTAGAATAATGAAAAAGAACAAGATTATGAATGAGAACCTAACCCCAAAATAAAATAAGTCATGATCCAATAATCCTAAAAACTCACTTGGGAGCCTCAATAAATGATATAGTTATGTTTTGGTTGGTCTAGGGTTTATTTTGGGAAAATAGGGTGGTTAGATAATTTTAAAAACATATTTTGGGTAAATAAAAAACCCAGACATGGTTTTTTGGGTTATGGAACAAGGTATTGAAAATTGATCCCCTTGACTATGAATATATTATGGGGGTGATGAACTGTTTATCCTAATATAGAATTTGTTTTCTGATCTATGGTTTATCTAGGAGAGTCCCTCTATTTGGGTTGACATGATTACCTGGGATGAGTGCACTATTTTGGAAAACACTGCGCTAACAGTGAAAACAGATTCCTCCCACAATTTGGTTAAAATTTTCACCCAATATCACTGAAGATAAAACCAAAGGAAAAATTACTCCGAATAAGGGAAAAATAGTACATGAAATGGATATATAATCATATTTAGAAAAATAAAGATCCTATAATCTTCCCACATTATAATAGCACATCCTAAAGCTGTACTTCTTACCATATTTAAAATTCTAAGTCAAATATATTTGTCCACTAATCCCATATATTAACATCATTCTCCCATTACCCATATGAATATGACCATTCTACCACAAAATATGATATATCTACAATGTAAATCCCCACAACATGTTCTCACTGTGATCCAACACATATATCTGATGATCCTCAACTGTTTAATCTCTCTCAATATTGACATTATCCTCCTTGATTACATGAGATTGATTGGGGTGATAACCATTGTTGGGACACACAGAAAATATCATGCATAACACTATACCTTGACACATGAGTCGATCGTTATTCCACCAGCTAGATTATCCCCAGAACCTCAAACACTCCAAAAATCCTGGGTGCTAGATTTCCCTCATTCCACATCATGTGGTGAACCAGTCTTGGTGAAATTCGGAGGAATAAATAATCATCCTCTGAAAACACTAGTGTTCATCAAAGTATATCTGCATACAAATTGAATCTACTATGATCCATATACATATGCTTTCAAATTATTTTAACCTACATTAATGTCACATGTGTGGGACTCATTCCCAATTGTTCGGAATCACCGACATCCATCTATCATAGAGGTGATAATCATGGAATACAATAAAGATCTGCAAATAGATCCATCTAAATTGTTCCTAATAACTGTTTATATAGTTGAACTCAACAAAAGATAGGTTTTTTCACCAAGACCCAACAAATTCGAGGACAAATGCATGTAGCATATCCTCAAAAACATATATATTACATGCCAACTTCACAACCATTTTTGGGTAGAAATACATAATCAATAAAACCTATTTACCAAGAAAACTCTACTTGAACTTCCATAAAAACAATGTAAATCTATTGTCATGGTATGAATATATAGTCCATGGAACCCCGTTAAAATATACTATCATATGAAAATATAATTCCCCCAATTTTTCAATTGATAATTTCCCTCGTATAGGGAAAACATTCCCTGCCATATTCATGTGGCCCACAATCACCTAAAAATGTCATTCATTGTTGGAATCCTTAGAAGATGAAAAAATTACCTGGTAACATCATCCCACTTCTATTATTAAATTGGATGCAACTCTATTAAACCACCATGTGTTTAATGGTAAACCTTCACCTATTGGATGACGTATCATCTTGTCATGAACCGTACTATCACAATTCTCATGCCTGGAAACAAACATTTTCGACGTAGGTCATGGTACATATTGTAACATATAGATTCACCACACACTTTGATTCATGAAACTATAACATCAACTCCTACCAAACGATCAAAGGCATAACAACCTCTTTCCTGGAATAGGTGATCTCATTATCATATATAGACAAATATGAATGAGACTCCCCAACTTTATGGTTTTCCATCAATGTCAAACATTTTGTATCTTTATACATCTTATCACTGATCATGTTCATCATCTAGACTCAACTAAAACTGATATACGTTTCATCTTCTCTTGACTCTCATGAACTATAACATTATTCTCACAAATAAAATTCATCATCTCCAACTCAGCACTATACTTTAAAACCTCTTGGTTCTATGCTATCCTGATTAAATCGTCGACTACACTATTTTATTTACCTATAATATATGATTGTACAAAATCAAATTAATACATATACTCAACCCATATTCACTACTAAATAATAAAATCATGTGGTGAAAGGATGTACTTAAATCTCCTATGATCACTATACATTGTAAACGTTTCCCCCAATAAAAAATTCCACAATCACTTTAAATCATAAATAATTGTATCCAACACAAGGTCTTGTGTAAGGTAGTTCCATTAATGTGGCCTTAACTGATGAGACCTATACTCCACAACTTGATCTCTCTATATCAATATTTCTCTAATACCAACTCCAAAATTTTCATCAAAACACCTTATATCCCTCACCTAGATCGAGTATGATCAAGATTGGTGCCATTTTCAAACACTTATTTATCTATTGAAATGAACTGTCAAATTTTTCTGACCATTATAATATTACTCCCTTATTAGTCAAGAAAAAAAGCGGTTATTTAATATGGGAAATGGATTGAATTATCCTACCATAATATCCATATAATACTATAAAACTACATATGTCAAAAATGTTCTTTTTGTACTACCAATATACAACATTATGATTCATTTACAAGTCTACTAAAACACCTTTGTCTATGTTGATGTGACCAAATTAGTATACATGATCAGCAAAAAAACTGAGACATGGATATCTTGGTGCGTAAACTAGGATCTCTTGTTATAGTCAGGTTAATTTGAAGAAGTTAGGAATGATATTCCTGAGCTATGGGGTACTCCAATATGTTATCCAAAATCACAACAAAAAACAAATCTTTGTATGGGTGGAGTATTTTGGTTATAAAGGTGATAAATACTAGTTGTGTGTTCATCAATCTAAATGAAATTATCAAAAAATCATATTAGAAATAATTTCTTCTAAATGAAGAGAACCATATATCAAAAGGTAAATTTATTTACTGATGATACCCAAATCCCAATTAAATTTTAGAGGAAACAGAACTTCCCCATATCCTGTAAAAAGGATCATCAATATGTGGAAGAGGAAACAAGTTATTCAAAATAATCCATATTAACTTACCAAATCAACAGATAAGCTTAGTGCCCTATTAGCCTAATTATAAAACAAAAAGAGGGACCCCAAGGACATATACTCAGATAGATAAACCCCTTATCCATCAACTCTTCCAATTGAGTCTTAAGTTCATGAAGCTATCTCGGTTCCATTTTTTATGATGGAATAGAAACTGGATTAGTCCACAACAAGAGCTCAATAGTAAATTTCACTTATCTCTCATGTGGAATCCACATGAATTATTAATTTAAATCATTTTAAATATGGTACACTATAGATAAAAATACATCATATTTGACACCACAATAATACATTAATATATTAGAAACCAATTAAGTGAGATTCCATAGTCGCTGGTGAATTAGCCTTAAATTCCACATTTATATCACACTCCTGACAGCGAATATAATTTACACCATTATGAGACATAAATGTCACTCTTCTATAGTAAAAATCAATTATGTCTCGGTTTTCTACTAACATTTCCATACAAATAATTATGATGAAGTCTGACATGTGAGGGATATAAACATCCTAATTGAAATGATGCTTAAAAATGTCTAGAGAACACCACTTGAACAAGAATATGATTCTCGAAAAATTTCCAAATGGTATATCTAATATCATAACACCAGTCATGAACTAAAATAACTAGCTCAAACCATTCACAAGTTATGCAGAAATAAAATAATGAGAAGAACCCATAAAAATATGGCGCTAGTTAATATATAAGTTACAAGAATAGTACATCTTAATGCCAACCATCCTACCTCTCTATAGAATAGTTTAGGATTAATGTCTTTTAAATATATTTCCCCACATCAATGTGATTTAGAATAAGTCCCCTAATCTGCACCACTATAATGATATGGGAACTATTTCCTAGTAGATTCACATCCACTACCTCTACCACCAAAACTAGTAGAACTATAGCTACCAAAGAGATATGGGGTAGAAGATCCTCTTACCTCACTCTAGTTCTTCCTACCAGATATAGGACCACTCATTTTTATAGGTTTTTACCGAACCACTATAGATAATCCGTCCTACTTTAGGATCAAATCTATTCAATTAGTTAAGAAAAATGTTTCTGAATGTGTCCCAGTCTACCACTCCCGTGATAGATTGCTCATGTAAGATCCTTGGTGACTAATCACTCTATCGTGGAACATTTCCTTCCACTTCCCTGGATTAAATTTTCATAAATTCACTTCATTATATTTTATTCCATACATCCTAACCTTCCAACTATAACCACCAACCATCAACTGATGTCCTCCTTTAGGTTCCCATCAGATATTAGATCCAGATTTACAACTTCTTAAAACATCTTCAGACTGAATGTATTCACCTATGACATAATTTCATTTTAATTCCCATTTATAAACTTATTTTATATTGTATCCTTATAATTATCCTATTCTGTAACAAATTGTTGAAAATATGTAAAGCGTCCACAATATTCCAACATGGACAAACTCCCCTAAACAAACAGTATGAACTGAGCTTCTCTATCATTCCGGAGCATCTCCTAGTAAAGTGATACCAGATCTTCTCAAGAGTTTCTTTCTATACAATGTCCTCCAATTGTGCATTAGGATTATGCATGTCCCACAAATTTGTACCTTGACCAGGTAACATATATGTAGCTAATTATACTATCTTCTCTAAATGAGTATTTATGTGGATTGGTAGGGTTTTGATGGAATCATTTGAGAACGTAGATTCTTCAAGTCCACCCTCTCTGGTGAAATTTAGATGCTGATGTAACTTGAACTCCCTTTTCAAATAAGGCATGCTTTTCCCAACCCTTCCAAGGTATCCTTCCATGAATTTCATAAACAATGCAAAGTTCTCACTAATCATCCCCTTGACTTTATCAACTGACACTATATGCGCCTCAGTTTCCTCTACTGGGGGATTATATCAAGATTTATCCTCATTTCATTCCAATAATTATAATTTCCATGGAGGAATATTTCTGCAATGCCAAAAATATCTATCGACACATAAAAATTATTAACATTATTACCTAAGTGGAATATCACAATAATCCAAAATAATATTTTTCCCAAATCCTCTAAAAAAGGTCAAATATGAGGCACTAAATCTACTATATTCTATCCTACATCAAGTTCACGTCTAATAGATCATAAACACATTTTCATTATTAAAGATTCACAATACATCACTATATTCCCATATTGCATCATTTTACTTTTTTTCAAATTAATATTAGTCACCTTTTAATATAAGACACCAAATCCGGGGAAAAAATTTAAAATTAATCAAATTACCCAAACCATATTATCTCTTGCATTTTAAAATGAATTTTCTAAAAAAATAACATATGTTACTAGAATGATGCATTTATTCTCAACATTCGTCTCATTTTAACCAACAATTCAGATCCTAGAAAATCTCTCAAATAAAAAATAAAAAAATAGAATAAGTACTTCACCACTTGTGAAATAACATTCAAATTTTACTAAAAATATCAATAAAAATATTCTCTCTGGTTAATAAAGTTTCCCACATAAATGGGGTAGATAATCCAATGCAAGATATCTTATCCAATGCATGAATCATATTAATCTCTTATCTACCGTCCATAAATAATAAAACAAAAGAAAATAAAAGATTGAAGGGCTAGTATACCAGTTTTATCGTCCATGATTTGGTGTCCCACACTAGTTCCCATAAGACAAAAATCTATGTGACCTTAGTTATACCACCCTGTATTACAAAGGGAACCATATAGTAGGGAAGGAATAATATCATTCTTGGGGATACTATACACTTTTAATCATAGTAAAACACTAGATCAAAAATAATTATGAAATAACCAATAAGATATACCCATAATCAGAAAAATACTAGTATCTCAAGATTTTCAAAACAAGAAATACAACATCAAAATTGAATAGTAGACATGAAAAGTTATAATATGTGGCAAGTGTCAAAATAAAAACACAAAATTAAAGACACTAATAAAACTAAAGAACATCATGAACCATGTATAGTTTTCGAGTCCATGCTCCATTCTAAATCATTCATCCAATATAGGACCATTTCCCTTATGTTATCCTGTAAACATGAAGTCAATTCAGGGATTGATCAGGACCCCCTGAGTTGGGTGTGGGTAGATCATAGTATTCCACCTCAAGGGGTGTTGAAAAACATCCAGTAAATAGAAGTGTTTTTTTGTTTCATATAGATTAAAATAAACGCAATAATGTAAACAATTTACATTAATTTGATTATCATTTATATAATCGCTTAAACCACTAGGTTCCCAGAGACACATGAACCATGATTCCTACTTCATCCAATCATAGAGTCTAAACAATTTAATATATTTAATGATAAATTCAATATAACAAATGGTCTTTCATTATCCATTTCATTTTATTTAATATTTTGGTTCATTGGAATCGAAGTCAAAGGCCTCCATTTTGGTTGTAGATAATCGTTTCTAGAACCCTATGAATATTTAGAGCATCATCCCCTATCAAAAACCTCATGGGTATTTGGATCATCAATCCATATCCCATATAAATATGTTTTCACACAAGCCCTTTAACATAGAACATCCTTACTAGGAACCTATTATTATTTGGATTTTCAGTCCATGTCACACACCTATATATAAATAGATCATATATAGCTATTTGGATAACCATACAATATCCATCACTCTGATAAAAATCAGACAAAACATTTCTCATATACCAAAATTTCATATTATTTAAAAAACAATTAATTAATCAAATTTAGAACTTTCATGTTCACAAAATTAAATTAATTAATTCATTAATTAATTAATCAGATCAATCTCATTAATTATTTCAATAATTTATTAGAAAGTTCAATTCAATTAATTAATTAATCAATTATTAAATCCAATCATGAATTTTATAATCACAAGAACCTCCATTGATTTATTTATAAATTAATATATCCAATGACAAAAATTACAAAATCAATGCAATCTCTACTAATTAAATAAATAGTTAGCTATTCTCATTTGTTAAATTACATAAGAAAAAAAATATCCTCAAATTAATACCAAAATTAATTAATCCAATTCCAAATCAAAATATACATAAAAATAATATGACAATTAATTATTCAAATTCAATCTAATACAAAAAATCCTACATTTCAATATCCCACAATTAATTAATTAAGATAATTAATTAATTTAATTTAAGAAACTCAATTTCTAATAAAACAAAAAAAGAAATTAAAAAAAAATTATAATCATAAATTAAATTAATACTATGGTATTTGAAATTTAAACCACTCACCTCAAGATTGATGATAGAATATTGGAAACTGAAATCCCTAATTTGATCGGAACCACAATGAAAAATGAGAATTATATTGTGAACCCAAATCCAACATAAAATTAATCAAGATAGAACATTTTTAGATCATGATACAATAATACAAGTTCTATATATTAGAATCCAATATATAGAACTAATAAAATAGAGGATAACGACTCTCCAAAAAATGAGGGAAATGTAATTGTGGAAAAAAGAAACCACATCAGATTAGTGTCTCTTAGCATGAAAGGAGTTGATCAACAACTAGGGTTTTAATCATGATGAACATATGGAATGAGCGCTCAGAATTAATCAAAGAGCCTCCAAAATGAGGAAGACAGGTTATGGTCAATCGTTGGTAAATTTGGGGTTAATATGGGGAATTTTTAAAATTTAAAACTATTTTTATGTAAATTTAAAACTAGAACACAATTTATTTGGAATGGGAACATAGTTTTCCTAATGATGTTACTGAACCATTTAGCTCTTTTTTGGGAGGAGGAGGGTATACTATTTCTAAAAATATGTCACATTATTTGATGAGTTGTGTGCCATCTATGTGAATCCCCTCCAATTGAGAGCGAATGGTAAGTTCAACTGGGCACATGATTTAGGAAAACCATGCCCCAACCATTCATAACCACTCATTCATATATTTTTCACATATTCTCACAAACAGTCTCCCAATATTATACCCAAAAAACTACTCAATAATAGGAAAACAGAGTACATGGTAATGAGATCGATTAATCTTCAACAAATTTTGAGAACATACAAGAAGGGAAAGATCATAATGTGCCTCGATTGGGTCCACTATCTACAATCGAATAATGGTTCATACTATTATCCCCCAATATCTCTACTATAAGTTTGACAAAATTTTTAAACCCATGAATATCTTTTAAAAATAATTTTTGAATCAATCGGGATAATGAAGATGAATCATGTAATGTAATAAAACGAAGTAAGATTGTGTTCACTAGCCAAAAATTGTTAGACATCGAACAATTTTACTAAATTTAAATTTATTAACTGATATGATAAATTATAATTTAACAAAGACATGACTACTTAATAATATGTTTTGATATGGGTTCCCATGATCATATATGGGGGTATTTCAATTTAATTTTGTGATAAGAATGAATATATGAAAGTTGAAATAATTATTTATAAAAAATGACGAAATGGGTCTAGGTTAAATCCCCAAAAAACCAAACATCATAATTTAATTAAATTTAATGTATCAAGAACTAGGGACCTAGAATAATCTCAAATTAATTCATTATTTTAACAAAATTAAAATAAACATGTCTTTGTGCAAGTTAATTAATTAATAAAATTTAAAATTTTTCAAAATCATACTACCTTGAAAAATCTGTATGGCTTCCAACTAAGATGAACAAAAATTTTTAAAGGTGAGATTGTAATAATTTATCAAAATCATCTCATATTTAAAATAATTTTTTTCTCAATAAATTATAAAATAAGGTCGCATCATTTTAAAAAATAAATTATTAAAAATATCACCAATGTTGCAATAGAAAATAGTTATGATACCTAATAAACATACACTCTAGATTGGACACCACATTATGAGATTAGCATAACCATAATAATGTTTTTAAGAGTTATTTACAATGATAAAATATAGTTTTACCCCTTTTGGACAAAACTACAAAAATTTCTTCTATATTTCACATGTTAGTAAAAGTAATTTATGAACATTACGTAATGTTCCACTAAAAATTAGGAAATTTATAACCTAAATTTTGTGGAATTATTAGTAAAATTAAAAAATCCAAATTATAATTTCAATTTTGTTGTACAAAAGAAAATTATCCTTCCATAGCCTATATCAAATCAATAATATTTTCAAGCATCCATTCGGGATAAAATCCTACCAATTCTAGAGTTTAAGTTATATATTTACCCAAGAATTATATTTGTGTGCAATATTAACCATTATATCAGGAATCACTTGAGTTACAAAAGGTAATATTAAATAATTTAGTGGATAGTATTTCCTCAGTCGAGGGGATTCATAATAAACAACCAACACTGCAATCAAAAGAACAAGATGGTTTGACCTCAAGTTATCGATGTATCTTTTCTCTAATATTTCGGGTTTACCAATGTTCCATTTATGAATACAGACAAATAGACTAGGAATAAAAAAATCATTTTTGTTGTTATATTTTTCAGGCATATTTCCCCAAACTAGCTCAACAGTGATCGTTTTATATTTAATCATTTGTGCCTATAATGATTTATTTTTTCATCCAATGAAACGATATCATCTTACTAGTGTTTTTGGTTGGGTTTGGGCTTAGCCATTCCTTTTCCTATTTCACGAACAATAGCTCGCCATTTAGGTTTCAGTTGTATATCAAAAGAAGGACCAAGTTTTTTGGTTTACCATTTGTGTTGGGTGTAAATTATTTATATCTAAATTTTGTTTATATATTATATTTTTGATATATGACTCTTTATTTTCATTTTCATTCTAATTAACAATGTGATTTAAAATATATATGGGGTATTTATTGAAAACATTAATTATTGACACACTTATTGTGGGAACTTAACCACCATTTGAGTATGATAAATATTTTTTCGCATCGACCTTACCAAACCATTAAAAATAAATTCATAATATTATTTTCCTTTTACCTCTATTGATGATATATTTTTATTACATCATCTAAAAATATTTAAATCATCCATAATTTTCTCCATTCAATATGTGGCTAATGTTTATTCATGAAATGTAATCCATTTTGAATCTCTAATGTCCTCCACCAAATATAATCTCCGTGGGGGATTCAAATAATGGATAACCAATGTATAATACTATAAGGGTATTTTTTGTGGGATAACCTTATACTTGAAAAAGCTGATATCTATGGTAGTTGAAATAATTCCCCTAGATCTGTGTGTTGTGTTTTTTTAATTTTTTACAACTATTGCTACAAAAATAAAATTAATTAATGATTCCAAGGATGAAGGGTGTGTAAAAAGTCTAGTTTCCCTATAGGTTGGGATTCCCATACATTGTTTTCTATATTATCACATCCCTTTTCACCATTTAGGAATATATATAATCTTAAGTTAGATAGAATGTGCACTCTTGATTTTTTAGACAATATATATCTACCATCTAGAGTGGATTTATGACAATAAAAATAACTCATATCTTGTTTTCCATAAGTTTCATAATTATAATATCATGATACATAATAATGTCGATCACAAGTTCATATTTTGTTCATTTTTCAGGTTCTATTAATATAAATTTCTCATTGGACTGACCAACATGCCTATCCAAATCTAATATCTGGAGAACAATTTGAGGAAATTATTTTGAAAAATTCCTTTAATGATGCAACCTATGGGGTTGTGAGTGATGAGAAATGTAACTTTTTATATTCAACCCAACATTTTATGTGAACTATAATGATCAAAGACATTTAAAGTTGTGAAAATAAGGAAAAATTCTAATTTCTGGTTTCAGATAATGGTAAATTTTGATAATAGATATTGAAATCAGAATTCCAAGTGTTATAAATGTTTTTTGAATATTTATGAGGGATGCACATGAGATTTGGTTCTCATTTGAGATTTGGAGAATGGTCATGATTACCCTATTGTTGAATTTGACTATAAATGGATTCTCACACTATTATATATAAGGTCACACCATTAATATTGTTTTTTGAGGAGTTGATACATTGTTAGGGAGGTTGTAGTGTGTGGCGGTGGCATGCCATAACATGTTTAGTATGTTTCATATTGTCATAGATGTGTGATGTTTGGGATTCTATATATGGTCATAACATTTTTTCATGTACTAGTAGGTATATGGTATAGTGATTATTTGTGGGGGTTATTTACTAAATTAAGGACCCATATATTTTACCATCATCCCATTATAGAAGGGAATCTCATTGTGGGGATTACTTTCACATATTGGGGGAATACCATTATTATTTTTTGTCATTTAGTGTCTCAGTCATCTCACCATGGTGATTTTACTTTTATATAGTAATTTTAAAAATCAAAAGACTCTCATACATGAGTTTGTTGGGAATTATATTTTTTCCATGTGGTTTTCTAGGAAATGATGGTTATTCCGTGATAGTAGTTTCAATCAATGTGAAAACATGGGGGGAGAAGATCACGACCCTGATTGAAGGAGGTTATTGATGTATATGGATAATATTTTTTTATAGTTTTAAGGTGATTTTGTGTATTCTATGGCTCATATTTTCGTACGTCTAAGGCAGATATACCTCATTCAAAATTGAAGGGCCACACAATTAGGGGTCTTGCTACATGGTTTGTGAGTACTGGATGAGGGAGTTCTACCACATTATGACCCAAGGGGACATTCCATGATGGGTGATCTTTATAGGGAATCCCATCATTTCCCATTTATGTCACACTATGACAGGGACTTTTCTAATTATTATAAATATTCTCATACATGTCATTTCATAGTCAACCCCCTTCCATTAGTTTGGTAGACTATACCATGATGAAATGCCATTTTTAACTGAATCAATTCCCCCACTCCACCATTCAATGCTCCTTTATGTGGGTGGTTATTAGGTGTTATCTTTGAAGATTCAAGGTATGATATTACTATATTTTCAGTCATTTTTAAAAATTCACCACCTTCTAAATTTAGTCGATCCATGATAGGGTTTTGATTTATATTCCACCAATGCTTGGGATAATCTGGATGATATGATGGGGATTTTTCATGGTTTGGACAGAGGATGTATTGGGAGGTAGAATACCCATAATTTTTCATAGCATCATAATAGGATTGTTATTGATCATATTAATTTAGTTTTTTAATTAAATTTAATTGATTCTACAAGTGATAGGGTTCCATGCGATTGGGCTTTTGTTCATATACATACTCGGAGGATTACATGGTGAATTGGCATGTCATTCCTAGAAGATTAGTCTAATGGATGATTCTTATTGATTAATCAGGTAATTATATATCTTGTATTTAACTTGACTAATTAATTACATTTTTTTAAAATAATTATTTGATGGTTCTAGATTGATATAAGATATCATGTGATAACATAAGCTTCGTTGTGTCTTGGAAAACCTTAAGTCTCTAATGGAAATATATAATATATCTACATTTTAAAACCATGTGTATATCTTCAAAACCATGTGTATAGAATATATCAAAGGATTTATTAACCATAGATTATGTATCTATATGAATATAATAATACCTAGGTTTTATACAGAAACATTGTGTATTGCCTAGATAATTTTACCACACTCATGGATTTTGTTAATCCATGCCTATATATTTTCCATGAAGAACCCAAATACCAAAAGTGTAGTGAACTGTAAATATAGCTAACTTCCCCCATTGGAAAGATATAGCCCATCAATTTTTTCTTGAAATGATAGATAATATACAAATCATGGTACACATTCAATGCAAAACATATATTTTATATTTAGCATTCAACCAACTTGTTTTAATAATTTTAAAACCATTTAAAATGCTATAACACACACACATATATATATATATATGAAAATAATCAATTCATGTAATTAAACAACATAAATGTTTAACATTGATGAAAACTAAAAATAATGTGGTTAAATATCTCTTCCATCCCCAACATCCACATCCTAAACACCATCAACATAATCCTCATATCCAATAGCGTCATCACCAACATCATCATCATCATCTATATCATTATCACACCCACCATCATCATGACTACCACCAAGACCCTCATTGGTATCAAATGGGGAATCATATAAAGTTAACATTGATTCCATACATGAATAAAAACTTTAGCACTCTCTAATGGATGATATGGACTTATAACTTACATATATTTTATGAGGTGTTCGGTTATCAGGTTACTTAGTTCATAGTCCTATAAATATTTCTCTTCTTTAACTAATTATGTATAAGTTTTTTCGTGCTCAGTTGTATGGTAGGTTTGAGAGGTTCTTGACAAGGCTTAGAACTAGTAGGAACATTTTTTTTCTTGTGTCGACTTTAGTATCTCCCCCAGTACTCCTCATCGAATACATAACATGAATTATCATTTTCCCTAGAGTATTCATCTTTATTCTCATAAATGGATTCCATGAAACCCTTTTGAAATTAAAAATAAGTTATTTAGTTATTAATTATTTATTAATATATTAAATATAAATAAAAATTTAAAATCTTCTCTTATGTTCATTCATTTACTAAATATTAGTCATTTTTCTTCCTTCTAGAGAAAAATTATTTTTCTTGTGGCACATGAACTTCAATTAACAATGTTGTTTTCTACAAATGAAATTGATTATTATAATAATATATTATTTAATAATATGAAAGTGATAAACCTAGAATTATTTAAAATTTTACTGGTCAAAGAAATCCATAAAATAAAAATTCATATAAATATACATTTAATTTTAAATTTATCCCTAGTAAAATAACATAAAAAATGCATAATAGTTATCAGTCTAAACATGGGTATGATATTTATTCCTCCTATATGTATATTTCATCCAATTATATCATTATTACATTATTGTTTTATTCAATAACTTGGAAATTTAGATAAATTTTTTATTTGGTTCATTTTTATGTTACATTGTTTGGTAAATTTGTGATTTGACCATTTGGCAAATTATCCCATTTATGCTAATTATGATAATTATGCAATTTAGGTAATTATTCCATGTATTCAATTTAGGCCATAATGGCCAATTAATCCATTTAGATCATTTATAATAATTATCCCATTTAGTAAAATTAGGCCATTTAAGATTATTTGGGAGAATTTGGCCAATAAGACCTTTTATCAGGCCAACATAGGTCAATTAGGCAATTAATGTCAATTTAGGCCAATTATTCTATTTAGTCTAAATTTTTCCAATTAGTCCATTTAGGATAATTAGATCACTAATCCCAACTATTACATTTATGAAAATTATCCCATTTAATAAAATTATTTCATTTAGGCCAATGAGGCCAATTAATGAAATTAGGCCATTAAGACCATTTAAGAAATTTTAGAAAATTAGGCCATTAGGTCTTTACAAAAACATTCCAATTATCTAATAAGCCATTAGAAAAACTAGTAACTAGATAATTAGCCTATTATTACAATTTACCAATTAGAAAATTTGGCCAATTAGACTTTGTCCATTAGGAATATTTCCTAATTTTCTAATTATTCATAATGGAAATTCTTGTAATTAGACTTTATGCCAATTTTCCATTCATTCATTAGGTCAATTAGATAAGTAGTACATTTGGACAACTAGACATTATACCATTAAGAATTTCATCCAATTTTCCACTTTCCCATTAGGCCAATAGGTCATCAATCTAATTGGAAATATTTCCACCAATTTATTTGGACATTAGTCCAACATTCAATTAATCTATTTATACAATAGGAAATTAATAACATTATTCAGTTGTCAATTGGGAAAATTTTATATTAATACATTATTATAATTTTAAATTAATACAATTTCAAAATTTGTCATTAAAAATTTCTAAATTTTTCCATCTGGAAATTATGCCATGATTCCAATAGGCTAATTGGCGTGTAATCCCATTAGACTAATTGTCCAATTAGGAAATTATTCAAATTTTCCAACAAGTCCATTATTCCAAATTTACATTAGGTGAATTAGAAAATATTCCAATTGGAAAACTTTTAATTATTTCATTATGTTAATTATCAAATTGGTGAGTTGGACATTATTCCCATTTTACCAATTAATAATTATGTCCTTATGAAAATTGGCCATTAGGGAAATACACTAATAGGCCATTAGAAAAATTATGAATTTAGGATCATAGTTTAATTAGTCATTATCCAATTAGTCCATTTCTCTATTAGGCCAATTTTATAATCAGACAGAAGGATAATAGGCCATTCATCCAATTTTCTAATTTTTCTATTAAGGCAATTAAACATTGGGCTATTTGGCCATTAGGACAATAAAAAAATCTTCCATTACATCAAATCAAAAAATAGAAAACCAGACAATATTAATTACACCAATATGAAATAATTCCATTAGTCCATTAGGCCATTTAAAAAAAATTTCTATTATGACATTAGTCCAATTTTCTATTAGGCGATTAGGTCATTTGGATAATTATTTGATTAATGAAATTATCCATTAAACCAATTAGTTAATTGCCCATTAGGCTATCAGGCCATTTGTATATGATGTCATTAGTCCATTAGGAAAATAATTCATTAATCCATAATGGAAATTGTACATTAGTCCATTAGGATAATTGGGAAATTTCGAACTAGCGAGTTAGCCTTTAGGGAATAAGGTGAATCATCCAATTGGGAAATTTTTTCAATTTTCCAAAAAGTCATTAATCCATTAAGATAATTTCCCATTAGATACAAGGAAATTATCCCTGTTTTATAATTATGATATAATCCATTAAGACAGGTGGGTTTTAGGCCATTACACCAATTATCCAATTGTTCACTAGGAAATTTTACTAATTGGCCTTTGGTCCATAATTCCATTAGTTCAATTTTCTAATGGAGACATTTGGATAATTTACCATTAGGCCATCAGTTTAATTTTACATTAGTCCATTACACCAATTTTACATTTCAACATTATGATCACTAGTAAATTTTGGTCATTAGGCCTTTTGGAGAATTTTCCATTAGGCCATTATACCATAAGGGAATTATGAATTCGGATAATTGGGAACTAGGACTCATATGTCATATAGAAAATTAGACAATCAGGCCATTAGGACAAGAATCCATCAATCCACGAGTAAATAAAGATATCAATTCGTAAATCCATTGGGCCATAAGGTCATGATACAATGAGGTCATGAGGCTAATTATGTTAGTTGGCCATTAAATCATTCATATTTTGGGAAAATATTATAATATAGACTTATAAACATTGTTCATTAACTAATTGGTCCATTAGGATCATTTTATAATAGTTCATTAGGCTAATTATTTATGATAGTATACTGAGAAAACTTATTCCAATTAGGCAAATTATGAAAATTTTGGCTAATTTGGCCAATCAAGACATTTATATAACAGCCCGAGAGAGATCTTATGGACTCAGTACTTCCAAATGTTGAGTATTTATTTATAAAAGTAAATAAACAATTCAAAAACAACAAAACACAAATGAGGTTCTGAAGGATTAGTTGAAACATTATATTTATCATAGTTGAAAAGTTAATAAATAAACCCCTACTACGCTTCTGAATAGTAACTATAAAAGCATTGACATCTGAATTTAGTCATTTATGTTACATGTGAAAAATAATTTTAAAACAAAGGGTTGAGAATTATGATTCATAGTAAGTGGTTTTGAAAATTATTTATAAATCCATTTTAAAATTTTAATTTGGATAATACATTCAAAAAAATCAATTAGACGTTCCTTTGTAAAACTACTTTACAAAATATAACCATTCATTTAAAATTGATTATACATAAAAAACCTTTAAAATATTCTAGTGAAACTTTAGAAAAACAATACGAATGATTTTGGAGAAAATAATCCGTGGATACTAGTCATGTTGAAGGCTATATTGGGTCTACCCGCTTAATGAGGGATTGGGTTCACTCCCCAATTCCCTACCATATTTACAAAATTAAAGTTCCATTCTTTCTGAAAACATTTTAATCATTCATTACATTTGTATACATGTATCCCTATGTTTTATACATTACAAATCATTGAATTGTATTTATACACACACACACACACACACACATATATATATATACAATTTATAAGAGATAATTTTCCTGATTATGAACAACTAATTCATCCAATTTATAAGTATTACATAGTACACTAATTCCTAATAAAATAATATCTAACAATCATGAAATATTATTTCATTTTTTCCAAATAAAAAACTCTATTATATATATATATTGATTACACTTGCATATATATATATATATATATTCATATAATAAAACTGATGTATATGCATGATATGTCATTGACTAAGATGATGGTCATACCTATTCATGTGAATTACATACACAATCATGCATCTAATTACACATATAAATTTATTGTATCAATATTTAATACATACATTAATTAATAAAAAAGGAATGAATAATTTATTTAGAAAATAATCAAATATAAAAAACAATTTATTTTATCAAATGGAGCATTAAAATAATTTTTATCATAATTATTGAAATATCTTGTTTTTTAATGAAATCATAATTTATATAAAATTATGATAATTTATATTTAATAAAAAATCTTTATTATAATCGTAATGAATTATAATTTTGAAATTAAAATAAATCCACATACATAATAATAAATTAATCATTAATAAAATTTCAATGTATAAAATTATGTAAATACCATAACAAATTCAAATTTATTATCAGAATAAAAAAACATATATTTTGTTATAAACAAAACCCACTTCGTAGAAGAAACTAATTTATAACTACTATGAAATATAAATTACAATTCTGGAAATACAAATAACTGAAACAATTAACAAATAAGAATTTTTAAATAAATATATTTTCCATTATAATTAAACTTCAAAGATGACAAATATTTGAAAATATAATTATACTATAACATACTTATTTTCATAATTAATCTTCATCTTCGTATCCAGAAGTTCTATTTTACAATATCTCATCTCACCTGTATCTCATATTAATATATGTTGAAAATAGAAGTGATAAATCTCTATACCCCACTCAACCAAGACTCTCTCGAATGACATCCAAAATATATCAATATCGAAAAACTAATGATATAGATCATTCAAAAATAGTTGATAATGTCTTCTTATCATAGACCATGTACGATAATTGATGATTCCAATTGCGTATCATCATCAAAGTAATAGTTCCCTGGAGATGCTTGATGAGAAATCACACAATTGATTGATAATTTAATATATTTATATATGTATTGATACAACACCGCATATTAGAGTTTAATATATCAGATTCATTGTCTATGGGATAATATGATGAAAATTTTTTTATTTAAAAGAATCTCAATCTGATCAAGGATATGGATTGAAACCGGTATGACCATCAAACATCATTCATACAATAAACAATAAATAATGTCGAAAATCGTTTCTAATATCAATAAACCATTATATTGATCTAGAAAATTGAATAAAATCTAAAATTGGGACAATAGTGACATAAAAATGAAGAAATTAAAACATCCAAATGGAATATCAGATGTCAATGGATAATGAAATAGTCAAATCCATAAAAATTTAAAACAATCCAAGATATATGATAAAATTTAGGATATAAAAATATTAAATAAGGTCTACTAGAAGTTGTGGATGATAGTATAAAGATCGAAATACCTCAGATTGGGAAAATTTGATAGTGTATAAGGGACTTCCATCTCCTTTAAATTTTAGATCTGGCGTTCAGACCTCCTCTGAAACACTAGATCTATGCTCGATCTTCTCAGTGGTCTAACCATCCCACCGCCCTGCTTAGTGTCACCTCTAGCTCTTCTTACAGCCAAGAATACCGTCGACCTCCATCTTTTACAAACCCCTTCAACCCCTCATGACCCTTTGCTTTTCCATAAATGGAAATGGAATCCTGACCTATTTTCCTCTTTTATTTAACATTTCATATGGTTTTAGTAATTTTATTCCTTAAATTTATTATCATTTAATTTTTAATTTTTTAATTAAAAAAATATCTTCATATATATATATATATTATTTATATATATATAAATAATAATATATTTTTCAATTACATGTTTTATTGTAATTTTTTATTTAACCCATAATTTAGATAATTTCAAACCAAAAATTTTATATTTTTTATATTTAAAACATATATATAATTTTTTATGTTAAGATAACATTATTATTTAATTTAATTTCAAATTTTTTTATTATTTCCATTGTTTTTAATGTATTATGAGTATTTATGATAGTTTATAATTCCTTCAGATAAAAATTTAACATCACATAATAAAGTAGTATTTTAAATAATGTTTGATTATTAAAACCACATTAATTTTTTTCCATTTATATTTTTATTAAACATGATAGAAATACCTCATATATGGACAAATTTATGGTAAAGAATGGATTACCATCTCATTCATGATTTTGATATAGTGTTCAGACCTCCTCTAAAACATTATATCAATGCTCGAACATCCTAGTGGTTGAACTATCCAACTGTCCTGCTTGGCATCAAATCTAACTGTCCTTTTGTTCGAGCTCATCAATGACCTCCTCTTACAGACCCATGCAATTCCCCATGACCATTCCCTTTACTTCAAACTAAAGCCGAAACCTAACCCTTTTTATTCTATTTTTTAACATATCAGTTGTTTTTTTATTTAATTTCATTAAAATCCTTTATCATTTTTTACTTATTCAAATAAAACAATTGTCTTAATATATATATATATATATATTTGTTGTATATATATATGTCTATATTTTATTTCAATATCATGTTATTAATTTAATTGTTTATTTAACCAATGATTAATATAATTTCAAAACATAAATTTTATATATAATATATTTAAAACATATATATGATTTTATATGTTAACAAAACATTTTTTATTATTTTAATTTCAGAAAATTATTTATTATTTCTATTGTTTTTAAAGTAATATATGACTTTATAATACTTCATAATTTCAATAGATAAAACTTTTCTTCAAATAATAAAATATTATTTTAATTAAACCATTTTTTATAAAAACATCATTTATTTATTTCAATTTTCTTTTTTTAGATACTAAATCTTGTATTATTTAATCCGAAAAATACAAATAATGTTCTAAATTTTTCAATATGAAAATAATACTTCTCAAAACCAAAATTAAATCAATTTTGGGAATAAATTTTTTGTTTTAAATATAAAATGTATTTATATACATTTATTAATAGTAATTCCATATTTCAAAAATTATCCAGTTTTTAAAAAACTAATATTTAATCAATACTTATATACAGAAATTAAAATTATAATAATTTAACATTTATTTAAAAATCTGTTTTATTAAATTATAATTAACATAAAA
The DNA here is from genome assembly GCA_963277665.1 of Viscum album. NCBI lineage: Eukaryota > Viridiplantae > Streptophyta > Magnoliopsida > Santalales > Viscaceae > Viscum > Viscum album. The sequence goes on from OY728131.1 coordinate 38,388,464, forward strand.
TTAATAAAAATACAAATAAAATAAATAAATAAATAATTTTAAAAACTATTTGTTAAAATATATTTGCGAAATATGGTCTAATTATGCAATTTAGGAAAATTTAGACTGATTATGCAATTTAGGCCAATTAGGCAATTTGGAAAATTATTCTTATTGGCCAATTATGCCATTACCCACTTGTCAATTATTTCAATTCAACAATATTTTCAATATGTCAATAATATATTAGGCCAATATGTAAATTTTCCCTGAAGAAATTAAGGCAATTGACATTAGTTCATTAGGCCATTAAGCCTATTATTCAAGTAGTCCATTAAGCTAATTGGACAACTGCCTATTTCCCCAGTTGGCCTATTAGCCCATTTGGCATATTGGCCATTTTTATAATTAAACCAGTATGAAAATTGGACAAGTATGCTAATTGGACAATAGGTCGTTACACCATTAGGCCATTTGAAATCAGAATTTCTAGTATTATATTAGTGGAATTAATGTAAATAAAACAAAACATTTCTGTATGAAAATCTAACTAAGGATATATATATATATATATATATTATTTATATTCATATTAATGTACATGACGCTTCACATTCTTGAGAATTTTAATGATTCCGCATATGTGGAAATATATCATTAAATCTTTATTCCTTTTTTATTTCCCCATGCATCCTAAAAACATTAACTACACGTAACAAGAATTAAATTTTTTATTGAAACCATTAATGATTAGGAATGTATTAAACTTATATCTCATCTAATATAAAATCATTTCATGGTATTGTGTTGTTGGATAGTTTTGGAATATTGGTACACACACTAAATCAAAACTATATATACTTATCTAACCAATATATAAATTTTGATTATATGATTTCCAGAACTCCCGAAGAACTATCATCCTTTCAACCATATCATCTACACTATCAAGAATGTTAAAATAATTCTTCAAAAATCATTTTTATTCATATAAACAAAATAATAATACAATTTAATATTTTAAAAATTTCTTACCCATGCCTCCGCCAATACTTTATCCATGATATCATTACCGATATCCCACCATGATATTGGATGAAGTTGTTTGATATCGTTTTACTTGGATAATGTTCCTAGGAAACTTCTATGCAACCCTGCATTTTTACCAATCATCTTATTTTCATCATTATAATCTACAACAATTTTTTTTGGGAAATTCCATTCTTCACACATATGGGTGAACCTGCATTTCTTATTACAACACACCACTAAATAAGTCCACAAAAAGTAAGAATTATTTCAATGTAAATCATAAAAAAATGATGTGATATAATTTGACACCCTTATAATAAAATAATCATGATGAAGAAAGATCATTATGAAATGATAGGTCCTAGTGATATCATGAATCAATATCCTAAGATGTTCGTACCTATTACTTTTCATTCTCCTGATGATATTCATGTAGTGGAGGGGATGCTAAATGAATAGAATCATCAAATCATGGATGGATATTAGAAAATGGAGATGGCATATACATGGAAGGATATGGGTAGTAATTTTATGGATACATAAAATGATATGAATATTGTAATGGTGGTAAACCCCTAGAGGCAGCATAGAGATGATATGGGAAGATTATTCTAAATGGGATGATGATGGTGGAATGGTCATGAACATACATGGAGGCTCATGTTGATCATGGAAATGTGTGGTATATTGGGTTTCCACTATTGGATTAGTGTGGAAAAGTGTACAAAGGTTAATCTATATAGCCATAGTAGCACATCCACTCACACCCATACTATTAGGATGAGGATGAGACAAATATGGTTCATTGAATGTCCTAATTTTTATTATAAATAATAATAACATGAAATTATATATAATATAGAAGAAAAATATTTAAATTATTTCTTTTACTAAGGGAATCAGAGGAGGAAATCCATGCTTATACATCCATCAATCATTTTCAAATAATAACATCATTTGAACTTCTTAACTAATTTTCATAATCCAAAACCACATTAAACATTTTTTAAAACCCCACAGAATATATATTCTAATGAATTATAATAAATTTAATTATATGAAACAAAATTAAAAAACACTAAAAACATATAATTCATAAATGAAACCATATTAAAGTAACTACAGTAGTAAAAACCTTAGAAACCCAATTAAATGTAAATTAAATGACAAGTGAGCATATATGGCTGCCTTTATATATTACCCACCACTAATTTATATACATTATAAACTCTCCCAATGGGATGTTATGAGTTACCAAATGAAATATTTTGGTCATCACCAATGGGGGTGTCTATGTTGTCAATTTATTCACTACCATCATGAAAAAAATATATTTCAATTCATTAAGAACATCAATTCCTAAAAAACATTGAGGTGGAAATGAAATTTCAATAATATTATCAAACATATGAAAATAATTTTTGATTGATGATCCATTGGAAAGAATCATTCCTGCAACATGAAATTGAAACTACAACAATATTTATGCCTTCTCGATTTTAAAATAATCATACAAATAGATGAAGATAGTTTTATTATCATGCTCTGACCAAAAATCATTTCAAAAGTGGGGATATTATTTATAGTCCATATAAGTATAGCACACATCTGACAAATATATATGTACAAAGCATATAATTTCTTCACATCCATTTTCAAATTATGCTTATACTCTTTCAAAAAATGTTGTATGTATGCATAAATATCATTTAATGGATATGAAGGTCTAAATACTAGTATACTCTAAAGCGTAAAATGTTTATCCATGAAAATCCATGGATGATGATTATAAGTTTTAATAAAAATGGGCCACATACAATGATCAGTTACAATATGACTAAACAGATCAAAACCATAATAGGATAGACCAAACCTAAAATTATATAGGTCAGTTGAAATATTGTGATATTGCGAATCAAATTCCAGTTATGCTATTCCATCTTCAGGATGAACCAACTCATCATTACCTATAATTCTCTTAGTATCGTTCCATCACATATTATCATATAATTATAAATAAATGAATTGATTTTGAAGTTTGGGAATCAATATATTTTGACACATGACTTCAAATTTAACATTATATGGAGTTACATATTCATTTTCCTTCAATTTATATGTACCAATTTTTTTATAATTATTAAGGTCAATTGATTCATCCAAAAATACAATTCAATATTTCAGACAATAATGAATTTTATCAGTAGATTAGATAAGATTCTTAATTTACTAACATTTATTATAATGATTTGAGGGAATATATGCACAATTTGAAATATATTCCCATATAATGGTTAGAATATAATTAATTTTGGTATTATAAATTCCTTACAAGGTTACTTCATGATGTAACTACACTAAAAATTCTGAGTTTTTCATTTTAGTACATTCGTGATAAAGATGAGTTTTTACATGAACCATTAATTTTATCCCACAATAATCATCATAAACTTATTTCTTTTCCTCATTTTTTATTGATATCATTTCTTTATTTCATTGAAAAACTTTCTCTCTAGATGATGATATAAAAATATAAACTGATTGAATATCAAATTATCCCTACAAATCCCTTTTATCACTTTCATGAATTGTATAATATTTTCTCATCTCTCTATTGTTATCGAAACATAATTATGTTTCTTAAATATATCCATTTTTATATGTTGGATAATGTCTTCTCGGAATAACCATGGACTTCTAACAAAATTATGACATAGACACTTTATACAATCACTATATAAAGCAATATGAATTGAAATACCAATAAAATCATCCAAATTAATTAAAAACATTGTCAAAATAGCATGAGTATGATACATCAAAATTATATTCATTATATTACAAGAAAAAACAATTTATGTCCCAATCAACACTATAAACCATAATAACAAAGATATTCAAATTCAAAGGCAAATTAAATTATAGTGTTGAGGAAATTAAGGAACCGTAATTTGAAACAAAATTGAATACAATGCATGATGAATGTGACAATTATTTAATACTACTATCCATACAAACAATGAAAATGGAATATCATAGGAAAAACCAAGGCATAACCATAGAAATCCAAACAATTTGCATTTATTGGTCTAAATAACAACTAAGGAATACTAGCAGAAAAATGACTATTTGTTATCCATAATGGTTTTCTTATTGAATAACGTAATTGAGGATTAAATTTCATAATTATAGGATTAAATTTAGGGTTACCATTACATATATTATTCTAATAAAAGAAAAATATTTTTCACGAGATGTTATATTTCAATTTAAGAAGTATTTAATTTTGGGAAGATCCATGAGGACTAAATAATTAAATCATTCCATCCCACTTCATGAAACACTTTAATTTACCACTGATGAAACCTCTTAATTAATGTAATGTGTGGTTATATGGGTTTTATAAAATTTTATATGTAGTGGAATTAAATGGATAGAAACTCAATAAATGATAAATTAAAAAACGAATCATCCATAAAAATTAACAATGTTATACTCCATAGTTAATTAAAATAGTTGAAACTATGGTTTATTCCAATGATGTTTTTTAAAATACAAAATAGTTTTCTAAAACTTTATCAATGGAATCAATTTTTAATGGAATAAAATCCAACAATTTTACAATTATAACATATATAATTATTTCATGACATTTACCATTGGATTCTATAATAAAATAGTCATATTGTAATGTAAAAAAAATAAATTCTAAGAAACATTATTGTAATGTTCTAAAAATAAAATAATCAATTCTATGAAAACCATATTACACAGATAAAACAATATTTCATATTTTTTTATAATAGTATAATCATGTTTATCATCATAAAATTATTTAATTTTTGGGTTAAAATAATCTAATAACTAGTTTAACAATGGTTCATGATACAAAAAAATTAGAATTTTATAATTAAATCCCATTTCACTTAGAAAACAAACTGACATTAAAAATAATAGATAACATATATATGTTTTTAAACAGTACAATTATATAAATCCCTAAAATATTCCACAAAAAAGATCTCATATTTAAGATAAATTCATATGAATAAAAAAGGTTATTCTCCAAATAATTAAATTATAATTAAAATGGATCTTTTAAAAATATAATGTACTATATTCTAGGTTTATTAAACTAATTTTTTTAAAAAGGATGATATAATTGATAGTCACACAATGCAGTATAATCACAAACATATGTAAAAATTAAAATAACATCCCGAAGAAGAAAAGGTAGATTCAAAACTCACTAGTATGATTTTTAATAAGATTAGAATAAATAATCATCAAATTAGTGGGGACAATTGGAGAATACCATTGGAAATCACTTGGTATAGGGGAGAATAATGAATTTGATGTAAGGAATGATTACCTGCCAAAGATCCCAAAAAATACTTGAAATAGAGGAAGAACACATGAATGTTGGGGGAAATGTCTCATGAGGAGGGAATGGAGTCATTGGGGCTCGTATTAGGAGGGGATATATAGATTTGAATTATGTGGGGAGGTTAAACCTATGGGAATTCCCAATATTTTATGGAGCTCTACCTACATTGGTTTAAACCCTGTTTGGGTATATCAAAATATACCAACATTTTTTCCAACATTAGGTATAAATTTATATATAATATCTATAAAAAGGGTACCTCTAAACCATATGTGTAGATTCATGGGTATACACCCATTTTCCAATAGTGAATGTGGGTTTCCAAGATCGAGTAACCATAATAACTCGAAATGAGGTTTGCCGTCCCTTAATATATACAAAAGTTTTTCACATTTTGTTATTTTCATGTGTTAGGTGATGTAACCATAGACATGTGATAAAAAATATATTAAAAAATATATATTTATCAATTTACCATTTTAATAAAGAATTTTTTATGGTTCATGAACTACCATTGAACTCTATATTAATGCCTTATCTACTGATTGATCAAGGATTAACCAAATGTGTTTCATGTGATGTGTGGACCCAAGGGGAGTTGGGCTTCATGTAATGATTGTAGTGTACATTGAGATAGTTTATCATATACCCCAATGATTATCTAAAAGTGATAGACTCGAAATTATTATCACATCCACATTCCATATGATACCATCAGATAACTTATATCCTTTTGGATTGTTGACTAGAGAGTGGGGAAAGAGTTTTTCATTCCACGAGTGTGTGAATACTTGAGTGTGTATACCATAGGTAGGATTTTGTGGAGGTTTGGTTTGAGTATACATAATAGTTTTTCTTAGAATTGATATGTGATTTATTCCATCTCTTTAATTTGGTACTAGGGTAGCTTTAAAAATTTTCTAGATTATTCCATGATTTGGTCATTCTTGGGTTGAGTGATACATGTCCCTAAGTGTGATGTGCTTGGGACAAAGAATTGAGGATGTATTATTGGATCTCATGATGTTTTTATGAATAGTTATGAACTATATAGGAAATTGTTGTTTTCCCTATTAAAATATTCCCTATAACGGGGGTTGGTGTTGGAAGGATATTAAAGAGATTCCCTATTACACATGTGGTGTTGCAAATATGTTTTGTGCTTGAGAGGATAAACTAGGAAATGTGTGGTTAGTTTAAGTAAGTGGAAAACATATATGAGTATGATATATGATTTATGATCGTATTATATGTCAGACACACTTCTCTGTAAAATGATATACAAAATATTAATCCAGGGTGGGGAAAGAATCCCCCTCTATAAAGATATTTTATTTTGGGTGGGGAGTCATTCATCCTGAGGATTTATTAATTTTTTTGGGTGGGGAATCACCACTGATGTTATATGATGGTATGGAGTAGGGTGGGTCGATAATATCCCTAAATGTTAAATGATAATCCGTGGTAGGGTGTGAAACCATTCACACTTATATTTTATTGTGATTTAAAGCAGGGTGGTGAGACATTCCCCTATAACATTTATGGGTGGGTTGAAGTATGGTGGGGAATCCTTCATGTTGATAATAATTATTTTTGTCGATGTTTTGGGCCTAAATCCCCCCTTGATATTTATTTTCTAGCTAATGGTGTTTAGGTCACCATTCCACATTGATATTTAATGATTGATTGAGAATGGTGTGGTATCCCAACTAATAGTTATTTTTGAACTGTAGATTGGTGGAGCCACATACCCCATAATTAATTACGTGCGGAGATGTATTAAACCTAATTTATTTTTGGACTATAGAGTGGAGATCTATTCCACATGATGGTAATTATAGTGGGTTACAAACACCCCATATGTGTTATATGGTAATGGAGTGGGGTGTCATCCCCCCAAGATGGTATTTTTGGTGGGGAGATATGCCTCCCGATATATATATGTGGTGGTTTGAGTCATGGGTTCCTTTAACCATGTGTGTATATTTTTTAATGGTAATATGGTTGGGAATTTATCCTACCATTCGTATAGAAACTCAATTTTTCCCATTCATGACTTATGGATATTTATCATAATATTTTTGAAGTTAGGCACCAAGACAGCGTGTGATTCATAGGGCTAGTTAGACCTTATTTAATTTTAAAAAATTACTAATTATTATATATAGGATTCATATGATGTTTTCCATAAAAAGTAAAAAATATATAAAAATGTGTCTCAGATCAGAAGTATGGCTCCATGTTTGATTCTAGAATGTGGTGTTTACCCTATGTGAAACCTAAGGATGGTCGATCTAATACGTAGGTTCAAAAATCATTACCATGAAAATATAACTAAAATATATAAATAATTTATTTATTTTCATTATTTGAAAACCTTATTAAATATTCTGTAAATACCTACTTATTATGGGAGTTCAATTATTAGCCACACAACCATTTCATGACCTAATAGGATGAGTAGAGAATTCTTCATTGGAAAATTGATATCAAATGATGAAAAATGATCATATCAATTATAATTATGTGATGAATGAAGAACAATTTTTGCTCATTACCTTCATCACTAGGTAATTCATTATTCACCAAAAAATCACCCAAAATTGAGATATGAATCATCAATTTTGAATATCATTTTTTAAAATTCATTAAATAATGGATTATTATAATTAATTTATTCGATGATTTTATGTTATTTATATGAGCTTCATAGACAAATTTGATTTAATTAGTATTTTCAATTCCATTTATTCCATTTTATCACCTTGGATATTCCTGATCGATGACAATTGTCCAATATCACTTATTCTGATTTTTGTAAATTTTTCATAATCCTATCTTACATTTATCTTGATGTTCTTCACCGTTGGGATATGGGGTCACATTTCGACATTTCAACGGAGGATACGAGCATGATCGAGTGCCCAGAATAAAGATGGTTATGTGAAAAATTATAGCGATACTGAATTGAAAATTTATTGGATTGGAGCAGTGGGTATGGGTTCACAATTGAGGATGTGAATGAGGTGTGACAAGAACTACACATGATCATAGGTGGTTCATGATTATATTTGTTATCCTCATTTTTTCAATTTATGAGCATCGATGATATGTGGTGTGATGATATTGGTTACAAGTTGAGTCCATGCATGATGTGTCATGGTGGAGGTTTCTCTATGTGGATGTGACACTATTCAGAGTTGGATCTATGATGGTATAGGTGGGCATGGTCAAAATTGTGGGAGTTAGTAAAAATAATAATAATAAAATAATAATAATAATAATAGTATTGATAATAATTATGATGATGAATAATAATGATAATATTATTAATATGGAATTATCAAAATAAAAATAATGTACTGAGGTGTGATGTTTGAGGCACCATACACTTATTGATTGAGTAAATGGGGAGTTATATTGATTATTAACCCAAAATCATGGTAAAATTCAATGGATTTTAATAAATAAAGAAGAATAATTTTTTTTAGGAAGTGAGGTCTCTCGGGGGATGCGAACAATGGATAGAGGATTCTTCATTCCCTTTGAGAATTTCTTCTTCCATTATTAAGGTTATAATATTAATAATATACATTATTATCATAATTATTTTTTTCATTATAAGACATTAATCTTGTCATATCTTTTTCATACAATATATGATTTACAAACCGTCAACGACATTGAGACATTGAAATTGAGAAGATCATTACACATCTGATGTGGGATACTCAATACAGGATCTCATCATGGGTCCATGATGCGTCCCACAATAATAATAATTATATTATTATTATTATTATTATTATTATTATAGAATCTAGTATCTATCATAACATCTTTATAAAATAGTGGTTTTATGAGCAGTCTAGGACACCATGAACCAAATATTAAGGATGAATTTAAGACCAATATTAGGTGTTTAGTTTGGACTGGTGGCTAAGACCCCTGAATCCTTATTCGAGTGTCATGCTGTGAAATTAAATTTTTCATTGGGTGTGAAATTGTAGAAAGTGAATATCCCATCCCATGTTTTTTCAATGAAGTTTGAAATAGTGAGATATACATGTCTATTAATGAAAATTTGTGAATAATTATTGGTGGATATATGTTTATGACCATTGTACCAAAAGGTATCCTCTTGTATTCATCATGATTTTCACAAAAACATGTCATGTAGTACCCTTTCTAGTCATTTAGATATACATGTCCAGCAATCTGGGTGTTGTAGAGGACACCACCAGAGAGAGGAGTAGGGACTCACTTCAAGGGGATCACTTACACCATGTGTACATTTTGAAAATCTTATAAAACTCATATCTTCTTTTTCTTGACCCATATTTTGATGCATGAGTGTCCTGTATTGATTGGTCTTCCATAGATATGAAAATTATGGAATTCATAGTGTCTTTTGGGATATGATGAGAGATGTTCCATGAATTATGGTTCATTAGGTGGTTATCAACGATAGAACAAATTAGATAGGATCATTAGAGAGTTGAAACCCCTAATGCACTGGGCTGTGGGTTCTCTGTTTATTGATTGGTACCCCACTGATGAACTATGGAATGGATCATATATCTATTGAGTGATAACCCCTAATGCATGAGGTCATGGGTCCTCAGACTACTTAGTGTTCCACATGAACCATTATGGGGTGGGCCCTCTATCATATATGGGGAACCACCCTACTGCATGAGGATGAATGTGCTCCATCAACTAAGTGGAACCCACTAATTCAATAGGGTGTGTGTCCTCTATCTTCTGAGAGGTACCACCCCCCCAATGCACTAGGGTGCAGGTCATATATCTACTTAGTGGTACCTCAGGATACACCAAGGTACATGTCCTCTATATAATGAGTGGTACCCCCTAAGGCTCAAGGGGGAGACTCGTCTACCTACTAACTGGTACCACATAACACAACATGGCCTGATTCCTATATTTATTGATTGACACCTCTTTATGAAAGAGGTAATGGGTCATGAATCTATTTAATGGTATCCCTCAGACACAAAGTGTGTGAGTCCACTATCTAATGAGTGGTACCCCCTTACAAAAAATATTGGGGGTGCTCTATCTTTTATGTGGAACCCTTGAAACATCAGTGTGTAGGTCCAATATCTAATTTTATGTACCCCCTCGAAACAATGAAGCAAAAATACTCAATAAATTGATAAAATAGTACCTTATCGAACCATGGTGTGTGTCCAACATAACTTGGATTCCCCGCTGATTGTGCAACGTAGTGGTGAGCTGTGGTTCCCCCACACAGTTACTTATTAGGAAATACATATGAGATGTTTGTTATCAGAGATGTTCCCTTTTTAGGGAATTAGTAAGACATAGTGTTAGTAGTTGTTTTATGGACATAAATATCCCCTTTATATCTCATTTGGGATTATTATTAATGATATCTAGCATTTTGATAGTTGGTTTCACATATACAGATTAAGATACCATCTTTATGATGATATGGACCATGCACGGGATTTACCGACACATCTCATGTCATATGAAGATGATGTACATTTTGGGGATAATTTCAGATGATCATATGGATACATTGGTGGATTGAAAATTTACTATGGGCAGGGTTAGAGATTTTGAGTTGGCTACATCAAGTATTTAAATTTATAGTCATTTTCACATTATGAGTTATTTTCTAGTTGGGTGTCTATTATCCCAAATAATTATCATATTACAGTATCATATTCTTTTATATTAAACAGAAATTATAACATGGATGACTTTTACTCAAGATGTTATTATTATTTTTCTTATTCTGATACAATTATTCATGTTGCTAGTTGGGTTTTTGTGTAATTGTATAATATGAAATGGATTCCCATTTTATTGATTACTTATGGAACTTTTCATTAGCCCTTAGAAATTGGATGCATGCTAGAATTATTTGTAGCTTGGCCTTTCATTGGCCAAGCTAGCCATGGTGGGTTGGGTTATGACATATTATAATTAAATGGAATACCCATTTTGTAGTCTTATAACACTATATAAATTTTGAGGTTAATGTTGATCCTCGATCCAGTGTAGTGAGTTATACCCATTATGATGATAGGGTTAGGAGTTTGGTTAATAATGTAAAAGTTCCTCAAGTGTGTATTTTAGGAAAGGGATAGGAGGGTTGTTTCATTAGATGATGTAACAATACACAAGGATGCTAACTACCTAATAGTCAAAATTTAAATTCGATACATTGGTTTCAAGGATTGGTGGTACATAAATCACATAACATTGAGTCATATGGTTTTCCTTATAGTGTTACCTCCCAAGATATTCTCTTTTATCAGGGTACACTTTGAAAACTAACATGATAATACCAGGATGAAATATGGATTGGATTTCAAGACAGTGTCATCAAGAGGTCTGATTGAGGTCTGATTCCTCATTTCAAGAACCAACTTACAAGGTGTTATATAGTTTCAGGCTTTAAGAAGTGCTAAAACCTATTTAGTAGAGCATGTATCATTTTATGGATCAAATATATGAATTTTAGTTTGTTAAGAAGTGAATATATCTATTTTGGGAGGATGATGGTACATACAGACATAGCTAGTCACTATAGTTCATGTATTGGATACCATTTAGGTTCTACTACAAAAAATACGCTTGAATAATTTTGGTTTGACTCAATGTAGTTGTCTACGATTCATATCTTGTGTTGACCACAATAAATCAGATGGTTGTATTAGAGACCATTATTCATTGTGGAGAATTTTTTGGCTCTAGTGATACTAAAAGAAGATGAATCTATATTAATTGTGCATCATGGTTGTCATGGATCCCCCTAAATTTTTTGTTAATGAAAATCATGATCATGAGGTGAAATTATCCAGCTTAGAAAGGATGCCTCCTAATGGTGTTTTAGGTTGTGTGACTTTTCTAGTGTGAGTAGATGCGTCAGAAAATCCCAATAATAGTGATCTTAAATGTTTCATTATATATTCAAGTATGAGGTATACTTATCGCACTCAGATTCATTCTTGTTATGTGATATTAATTTTTTTATGAGAGTTAATTAACTTAAAAGGTTTTTATGATCATGATTTAGTGGATGAGATGAATTGATTTGGATGTTTGAGGCTTTTTTGATGTGATAATGTGTTAGAGTAAGCCCTGGTCTTGGTGATATGGTGGGAATGGTAATATATTGATTCGTGTGGTTGGAAATTTTGTCTTGGTGTCCTCGAGTGTAGTACAATGTACAATAATGGTCTCCAATACTATAACATCAGTTATACCATATAATCATAATCCCCATTTTCATAGCTTTAATTCGTTTTCGTGACCTAGAAGTTACGGTGGGGGAATTTGTATTTGACCCATGTGTTGGAGGCTCCTATAGAGAGGATCCACAATGACATGTTTCTATCGATGATGTAACTAAACTTTGCATGCAGAGTGATCCTCACCAAAAGTATTTAATATGTTGATGTGTTCCCCTATGATTAAAACAACCCACGAATGATATAAATAGAAATTAAATCAATTTTTTTATAAAAATAATATTTTCATTACAAATACACCTGTTCAAATATTATATTAGTTTAGGGTCCTTATAAAAAAAGGATCACAAAATTTTAGTTTGGTGAAGGATCTCGAATGTTTCTGAAAAATATCTCCCCCCTCAGTATTTCTACCCAAAACATATCCAGGAGAAGAGATAAATATGAAAATGCTAATCATAGATGCATATAAAGGGTTAACAAGGGAGATATCCATCACTATATAATCATAATTTGTATATAGACAAATAAGAATGTTTGGAAATCATATCTCTTATAACCAAGATAATGATATCCTGTAAAGGAACAAATAATAGATGCTAATAAAAAATAAATTAACATATTCCAGGAGAACATAACAAAATACATGAAATTATTTCAGACACATAAGCATAGAGAATCATTTCCATATTAGATAAGTATCATTTCCAAAAAACATCATATTAGACAAAGTCCTTCATTGTACCGAGTTCAATTATCATTGCAGCCATGTATTACTAAACCAAGGTTACTCCCATTCAATGCATGTATTATATAACTGATATTACTCATGTTTCATTCCTCTAATACTGATCCATGTTTACTGTTGTCCCAGAATTTTCAATTTCATGACATATAAATCATTACATAATGAATTAGAGTGAGATATAGCTCCCCCCTCCATATGATGAAAGCCCTACATATGCATGACACAATAGAATAATTCAGTAATCATATCAGAACCCATTAAAATAAATATATTTCATAAATATCACATCATAACATTACCCTAGGAAAATAAATAGGTTTTATAAATATCATTCCATAATAGACATAAACCAACCAAAAAATGAGTATGAATAGTGTTATTCCAAAATATATCCAGTATAGAATAAGTACAAATAATAATTTTACCTTTGTTAGATTTTTTTATAAATAACTTGAAATAATTCATAAGGGTAGTAGGCATTCTATTTTGTATTATTTTTTTCTTTAAATGCTAGAAAATTTTAAAAGAAATCATTTTCTTTGAAAATAACATTTAATAATGTTAGGTAATCATTATTTCATTAATGGTTCCTGATATCTAAAAAATATTTTCATCTTATATAATTTAAAAAAACAATCCATTTATTCATTTTCCAAAAAATCCACAAAGAACAACATTTGGAAAATGATAAAGTGATTCATTTCAAAACATTTAGTACAAATTCATACATGGGTCATAAAAATATTAAGAAATTAAATTATAATATTTAAAATATATTTGATTTTTTAAGAAAAATGGAAATGTTAGAGATATATTCCCCAATAGATGCATACAAATATACAATCTTGAATAATAATGACATTGTGGAAATTATCCTTACCATAGGTCTGATTTCAGTAGTACTTATCTGAAGGATATCTATAATGGTTTAATGAATGTTATTAATTTATACTATAATGATACTAAAATTTTCTTAGTCGTATATGATCCAGTTATATCATCTTATCAACCATTTATTAATAATATTTCACCATTACACTTTTTAGGTTGTTAAATGATTCATCTTCTAATGAATGTTTAGTCATATAATACTTATTCTAATTCATATTATATAGTTCCTTCATATAAAAATTATATTACGCTAATAGGTATCCTATTTAATAACTTTTTACATTTATATAGTTAATATTTAATTGTGATCATGAAAAATGAATTGCATCACGTCGCAGGGATGGTAGGTCGTACATGCACACAATTGATAATATCATCTCAATAATGATGAAAATGGAAAGAAGTGGATGGATTATTATTTTTTTACAAAATAAAAAACATGTTATAAATTTAATATATATATCTATTATTCAATCATTATACCCATCGAAAAAGCATATGGTTTATTAATATGGATAATATATATTATATGGTTGTCCAATATTCATGATAACATCTAATAATATAGGTGATACTAGAGTAATTAATTTATAATGGAAAAATCCAGAAGAGTAATTATAAGAAGAAACAATCATGGAAGTGATGGTTATGATGATTACCTCTTATCCAGAAAACATCATGTAGATATAATATAAAGGACAATGAGGTTGGTATTTTTTGAATACAACAACAGATAAAATCTATCTAGGAATTATAATAAAAAATATTTTATTGTATGGTGCATATTAAATGCTCAATGTTTTGTGCATATGTGAGGGAGGAAGTTCCCTTTTATAACTAACGTGATTGAACTTTTGGAATTTCCAAAAATTTGAATTTATAATAAATTAAATATCAATACAAATACCAAAAACTAGAAGTGTATTAGAATAAAATGTGGGATAGGTTTGCAATCTCATAAACTATATATTTTATAATTATTTTTTTATATTATTAAACATTACAATTATGATTTACCCTTAGATAACCTATTTTTATTTTAATGACAATAACAAATTTGTCATTTTTTAAAAATCATTTCACTTTTAATGTGACAATTGAACTATAAATGTTAATATAATGATATTTTAGACCATTATGAATCTATTTTTTCCTTATTTAGGTTTATTATTATTTTTAGTTAATTAAATAAACTATTATTTTAAAAAAAATCATTAGTGTATATTTTTAAATAATTCATTACATTGAATATAACAGATCAATAATGAAAGTAATATTTTCAAAAACACTTTTATTACTCTAATAATAAGTAATATTAACGTATAAAATAAATGGATCACCTTACTTAATTTAAATTATATCACTTTTAATATTTATAATATCACATAATTTAGTTTTTCATTAATTGAATAATTACTTCATCATCATTGTGTAATTCTTTTTGATAATTATTTCATCAGTAAAAGAAGCGTATATATTTCCATGATATATATAGACATGTTGTTTTTATTAATAATATACGTGGTCAATCATATCATTGATTGTACCCTATCATAAAAATAGTATACTTATAAAATGTAACAGAACGAAATGTTTTCAATCACTCTGATTTGAAAAACATGTTTTTCATTTTCATGGAAATGATTCATTTAAATAATTAAATTATAAGAAAATTTTGTTAATGGTACAATTAAATTCATTCAATAACTTTTGGGAAATTTCAATGATAATTTACTAATATTTATGAAATTATTTTTACTGTTAATTATCGATTTTACCCTTAACCGTGGAAAAAAATTAATAATGTTTATGTTGATGTTATCTAAAATTAAAATGGGTCTATTTAATATATATATACCATATAATTTAAAATATAAAATCCTAATTTTCAAAATTCAAACTGAAAAAATATCTGAATGTAATTTATGATTATTCTCATAGATATTGTGAGAGAAAAATATTTAATGTGAACACGTTCGAATGATTAAAATGATATAATATAAATATTCAATTTGAAATTGATTCCAATATTCTAAATGGGATTAAATGATATAAAATGGATATTATTTTTATATATATCCAATCGAAAATATAATTTATCATTATAAATTTTCTATATGAAAATGATATTTTCAATGAAAAATTAGTATTTTACATTTTTCATCATAATATGAAACTTATCACCAAATTAACACAAATGTAAACAAATAAAATTTTAGTACTATGAAATCACATAATAAGTTATTTTTTAAATTTTTAATTAATAAAATTAAATAAAATCAATTTAAAAAATCACTCCATCAAAAGGTGGAAAGTCATCATTTTATAAAATACAACTTCTTTGCATAATGTTGGATTTGATTTATATCATGTCCAGAAAACACCGAACATGAATGTTAAATATTAGATTGATTATATATTTTATTAATATAATCCAAAATTGATGATTTTTTAGTTCATTGATATAAAAAATACATGTAAACATTTAAAACATTTTTTAGAAAAAATAGTTTCCTTTTATTTTAAAATGTGTTTTCTTTCCATTTATAATTAAATAGTCTCAAAATAATTAATTATATATTCATGTAAAAATAAAAATTTCATAAACCAGTAACTCCTTTTCATACAACCTCTTCTGATGTATATTTTATTATTTTCTTATTTAAAGAATTAAAATAATAAAATTATGTTTTATAGAAACTCCGTGCATCATGTTATACAGGACATGAAGGAAATAAAAATATTTAATAATATATATTTCATTAAAATATTGGGGAGTCATATTATTCAACCACAAAATGAACTTCTCTCCCAAATTTATTTACTCTAGAACAAAAAGAAGAGGATACCATTACCTCTTCATATGAAAAAATTCCCACAAAACATCATCAAACTTGCTATTGACCAAAAATTATTTTAATAGGAGAGTGGTTTTTTGGAACATTATCACTATGATCTATAATTTCTACCGGTTTTTCTTCAAAAGAATGATATAGATCTAGAGACATGACATTTTACTTAAGTACATGTGATGGATCAGGTATTTACATTCTTAGATACATGGGGCACATCAAATATTTCATATGTACTTTCTTATGATGAGATAAATGGATTACATCATGAAATGGAGTGATATTTGTTGGTATCAAAAGATATCCTCTTGTATTCATCATGATTTTCGCAAACAAATGTCATGTAATACCCTTTTTATTCATTTAGATATACATGTCCAGCAATCTGGGTGTTGTAGAGGACACCACCAGAGAGAGGAGTAGGGACTCACTTCAAGGGGATCACTTACACCATGTGTACATTTTGAAAATCTTATAAAACTCATATCTTCTTTTTCATGACACATATTTTGACGCATGAGTGGACTGTATTGATTGGTCTTCCATTGATATGAAAATTATGGAATTAATAATTTCTTTTGGGATATGATGATAGATCTTCTATGAATTAGGCTTCATTAGGTGGTTCTCAATGATAGAACAAATTAGATATGATCATTAGAGATTTGTAACCCCTAATGCACTGGGTTGTGGGTTCTCTATCTATTGATTGGTACCCCACTGATGAACTATGGAATGGATCATATATCTATTGAGTGATAACCCCTAATGCATGAGGTCATGGGTCCTCTGTCTACTTAGTGTTCCACATGAACCATTATGGGGTGGGCCCTCTATCATTTATGGGGAACCACACTATTGCATGGAGATGAATGTGGTCTATCAACTAAGTGGAACCCACGAATTCACTAGGGTGTGCGTCCTTTATCTTCTGAGAGGTACCACCCCCCCCAATGCACTAGGGTGCAAGTCATATATCTACTTAGTGGTACCTCAGGATACAACAAGGTACATGTGCTTTATATAATGAGTGGTACCCCGTAAGGCTCAAGGGGGAGACTCGTCTACCTAATAACTGGTACCACATAACACAACATGGCATGATTCCTATATTTATTGATTGATACCTCCTTTTGAAAGAGGTAATGGTTCATGAATCTATTTAATGGTATCCCTCAGACACAAAGTGTGTGAGTCCTCTATCTAATGAGTGGTAACCCCTTACAAAAAATGTTGGGGGTCCTCTATATTTTAAGTGGAACCCCTGAAACATCAGTGTGTAGGTCCTATATCTTATTTGATGTACCCCCTTGAAACAATGAGGCAAAAATAATCAATAAATTGAGAATATAATACCTTATTGAACCATGGTGTGTGTCCCACATACCTTGGATTCCCCGCTGATTGTGCAACGTAGTGCTGAGCTGTGGTTCCTCCACCCAGTTACTTATTTGGAAATACATATGAGATGTTTGTTATCAGAGATGTTCCCTTTTTAGGGAATCAGTAAGACATAGTGTTATTAGTCATTTTATGGACATAAATATCCCCTTTATATCTCATTTGGGATTATTATTAAAGATATCTAGCATTTTCATGGTTGGTTTCACATATACAGATTAACATACCATCTTTATGATGATCTGGCCCTTGCACGGGATTTACCGACACGTATCATGTCATATGAAGATGATGTACATTTTGCGGATAATTTCAGACAATCATATGGATACATTGGTGGATAGAAAATGTACTATGGTCAGGGTTGGAGATTTTGAGTTTTCAACATCAATTATTTAAATTTCTAGTCATTTTCACATTATGAGTTATTTTCTAGTTGGGTGTCTATTTTACCAAATAATTATCATATTACATTATCATATTCTTTTATATTCAACAGAAATTATAACATGGATGACTTTTACTCAAGATGTTATTTTTATTTTTCTTATTCTGATACAATTCTTCATGTTGATAGTTGGGTTTTTGTGTAATTGTATATTAAGAAATGGCCTCCCATTTTATTAATTCCTTTTGGACTTTTCATTAGCCCTTGGAAAATGGATGCATGCTAGCAGTATTTGTAACTTGGCCTTCCAATGGGCAAGCTAGACATGGTGGGTTGGGTTATGACATATTATAATTAAATGGAATACCCATTTTATAGTCTTATGTCACTATATAGGTTTGAGGTTAATGTTCATCCTCGATCCAATGTAGCGAGTTAGAGCCATTATGAAGATAGGGTTAGGAGTTTGGTTAATAATGTAAAAGTTCCTCAAGTGTGTATTTTAGGAAAGGGATCAGAGGATTGTTTCAGTAGATGATGTAACAATACACAAGGATGCTAACTACCTAATAGTCAAAATTTAAATTTGATACATTGGTTTCAAGGATTAGTGGTACATAAATCAAATAACATTGAGTCATATTATTTTCCTTATAGTGTTATCTCCCTAGATGTGCTCTTTTATCAGGGTACACTTTGAAAACTAACATGATAATACCAGGATGAAATATGGATTGGATTTCAAGACAGTGTCATCAAGAGGTCTGTTTGAGGTATGATTCCTCATTTCAAGAACCAAATGACAAGGTGTTATATATTTTCAGGCTCCAAGAAGTGCTAAAACCTATTTAGTAGAGCATGTATCATTTTATAGATCAAATATATGAATGTTAGTTTGTTAAAAAGTGAATATCTCTATTAGGGGAGGATGATGGTACATACAGACATAACTAGTCACTATAGTTCATGTATTGGATATCATTTAGGTTCTTCTACAAAAAATACGCTTGAATAATTTTGGTATGACTCAATGTAGTTGTCTACGATTCATATCTTGTGTAGACCACAATAAATCAGATGGTTGTGTTGGAGACCGGTATTCGTTGTGGAGAAGTTGTTGGCTCTAGTGATACCAAAAGAAGATGAATCTATGTTAATTGTGCATCTTGGTTGTCATGGATCCCCCTAAATTTTTTGTTGATGAAAATCATGATCATGAGGTGAAATTACCCCGCTTAGAAAGGAAGCCTCTTAATGGTGTTTCAGGTTGTGTGAATTTTCTAATGTGAGTAGATGCGTCAGAAAATCCCAATATTAGTGATCTTAAATGTTTCATTATATATTCAAGTATGAGGGATACTTCTCGCACTCAGATTCATTCTTGTTATGTGATATTAAATTTTTTATGAGAGTTAATTAACATAAAAGGTTTTTACGTTCATGACATAGTGGACGAGATGATTTGAAATGGATGTTTGAGGCCTTTTTGATGTGATAATGTGTTATAGTAAGCCCTGGTCTTGGTGATATGGCGGGAATGGTAATATATTGATTCATGTGGGTGGAAGTTTTGGCTTGGTGGCCTCGAGTGTAGTACAATGTACAATAATGGTGTCCAATACTATAACATCAGTTATACCATATAATCATAAGCCCCATTTTCATAGATTTAATTCATTTTCATGACCTAGAAGTAACGGTGGGGGACTTTGTATTTGACCCATGTGTTGGAGGCTCCTATAGAGAGGATCCACAATGACATGTTTCTATCGATGATGTAACCAAACTCTGCATGGAGAGTGATCCTAACCAAAAGTATTTACTATGTTGATGTGTGCCCCTATGATTAAAACAGCCCAAGAATAATATAAATAGAAATTAAATCAATTTTTTTTTATAAAAATAATATATTCATTACAAATACACCTGTTCAAATATTCTATTAGTTTAGGGTCCTTATAAAAAAATGATCACAAAATTCTAGTTTGGTGAAGGATCTCGAATGTTTCCGAAAAATATCTTCCCCCTCAGTATTTCTACCCAAAACCTATCCAGGAGAAGAGATAAATATGAAAATGCTAATCATAGATGCATAGAAAGGGTTAACAAGGGAGATATCAATCATTATATAATCATAATTTATATATAGACAAATCAGAATGTTTGTAAATCATATCTCTTATATCCAAGATAATGATATCCTCTAATGGAACAAATCATAGACGCTAATAAAAAATAAATTAACATATTCCATGAGAAAATAACAAAATACATGAAATTATTTCAGACACATAAGCATAGAGAATCATTTCCATATTAGATAAGTATCATTGCCAAAAACATCATATTAGAAAAATTACTTCATTGTACCGAGTTCAATTCTCATTGCAGCCATGTATTACTAAACCAAGGTTACTCCCATTCAATGCATGTATTATATAACTGATATTACTCATGTTCCATTCCTCTAATACTGATCCATGTTTACTGTTGTCCCAGAATTTTCTATCTCACGAGATATAAATCATTACCTAATGCATTAGAGTGAGATATAGCACCCCCTCCATAAGATGAAATCCATACATATGCATGACAAAAGAGAAAAATTTAGTAATCATATCAGAACCCATTAAAATAAATATATTTCATAAATATCACATCATAACATTACCCTGGGAAAATAAATAGGTTTTATAAATATCATTCCATAATAGACATAAAACAACCAAAAAATGAGTACGGATAGTGTTATTCCAAAATATATCCAGTATATAATAAGTACAAATAATAATTTTATCTTAGTTAGATTTTTTTTATAAATAACTTTAAATAATTTATAAGGGTAATAGGCATTCTATTTTGTATAAATTTTTTCTTCAAATGCTAGTAAATTTTAAAAGAAATCATTTTATTTGAAAATAACATTTAAGAATGTTAGGTAATCATTTTTTCATTAATGGTTCTTGATATCTAAAAAATATTTTCATCTTATATAATTTTAAAAAAACAATCCATTTATTCATTTTCTAAAAAAGTCACAAAGAACAACATTTGGAAAATGATAAAGTGATTTATTTCAAAACATTTAGTACAAATTCATACATGGGTCATAAAAATATTAAGAAATTGAATTATAATATTAAAAATATATTTTTATTTTTTTAAAGAAAAATGGAAATGTTAGAGATATATTCCCCAATATATGTATACAAATATACAATCTTGAATAATAATGATATTGTGGAAATTATCCTTACCATAGGTCTAATTTCCTTAGTACTTATCTGAAAGATATCTATAATGGTTTAATGAATGTTACTAATTTATAATATGATGATATTAATATTTTCTTATTCATATATGATCCAGTTATATCATCTTATTAACTATTTATTAATAATATTTCACTATGACACTTTTTTATGTTGTTAAATGATTCATCTTCTAATGAATGTTTAGTCATATAATACTGATTCTTATTCATAGTATATAGTTCCTTCATATAAAAAATTATATTACGCTAATAGGTATCCTATTTACTAACTTTTTACATTTATATAGTTAATATTTAATTTTGATCATGACAAATGAATTGCATCACGTCGTAGGGATGGTAGGTCGTACATGCACACAATTGATAATATCATCTCAATAATGGTGAAAATGGAAAGAAGTGGATGGAATATTATTTTTTTACAGAATAAAAAACATGTTATAAATTTAATATATATATCTATTATTCAATCATTATACCCATCGAAAAAGCATATGTTTTTTTAAGATGGATAATATATATTATATGGTTGTCCAATATTCATGATAACATCTAATAATATAAGAGATACTAGATTAATTACTTTATAATGGAAAAATCCAGAAGAGTAAGTATAAGAAGAAATTATCATGGAAGTTATGGTTATTGTGATTACCTCTTATCCAGGAAACATCATGTAGATATAATATAAATGATAATGAGGTTGGTATTTTTTGAATAAAACAACAGATAAAATCTATCTAGGAATTATTATAAAAAAATATTTTATTGTATGGTGCATATTAAATGCTCAATGTTTTGTGCATAAGTGAGGGAGGAGGTTCCCTTTTATAACTGACGTGATTGAACTTTTGGAATTTCCAAAAATTTGAATTTATAATAAATTAAATATCAATACAAATACCAAAAACTAGAAGTGTATTAGAATAAAATGTGGGATAGGTTTTTAATCTCAATAAATATATATTTTATAATTATTTTTTTATAATATTAAACATTACTATTTTGATTTACCCTTAGATAGCCTATTTTTATTTTAAAGACAGTAACAAATTTGTCATTTTTAAAAAATAATTTCACTTTTAATGTTATAATTAAACCATAAATGTCAATATAATGATATTTTAGACCATTATTAATCTATTTTTTCCTTATTTAGGTTTATTATTATTTTTAATTAATTAAATAAACTATTATTTTAAAAAAAATCATTAGTGTATATTTTTAAACGATTCATTACATTGAATTTAACAAATCAATAATGAAAGTCATATATGCAAAAACACTATTATTACTCTAATAATAAGTCATATTAACGTATAAAATAAATGGATCACCTTAATTAATTTAAATTATATCACTTTTAATATTTATAATATCACATAATTGAGTTTCTCATTAATTGAATAATTACTTCATCATCATTGTGTAATTATTTTTTATAATTATTTCATCAATAAAAGAAACATATATATTTCCATGATATATTTAAACATGTTGTTTTTATTAATAATATACTTGGTCAATCATATCATTGATTTAACCCTATCATAAAAATATTATACTTATAAAATGTAACAGAATGAAATGTTTTCAATCACTATGATTTAAAAAACATGTTGGTCATTTTCATGGAAATGTTTCATTTAAATAATTAAATTATAAGAAAATTGTGTTAACGGTATAATTAAATTCATTTAATAAATTTTGGGAAATTTATATGGGAATTTACTAATATTTATGATATTATTTTTAATGTTAATTATCGATTTTACCCTTAACCGTGGAAAAAATTAATAATGTTTATGTTGATGTTATCTAAAATTAAAATGGGCCTATTTAATATATATGGACCATCTGATTTAAAATATAAAATCCTAATTTTCAAAATAAAAAATGAAAAAATGGCTAAATGGAATTTATTATTATTCTCATAGATATTGTGAGAAAAAAATATTTAATGTGAACACGTTCGAATGATTAAAATGATATAATATAAAAATTCAATGTGAAATTGATTCCAATATTATAAATGGGATTAAATGATATAAAATGGATACTATTGTTATATATATCCAATCAAGAATATAATTTAACATTGTAAATTTTCTATATGAAAATGATATTTTCAATGAAAAATTAGTATTTTATATTTTTCATCATAATATGAAACTTATAACCAAATTAACATAGATGTAAACAAATAAAATTTTTGTATTATGAAATCACATAATAAGTTATTTTTTAAAATTTTATTTAATAAAATTAAATAAAATCAATTTAAAAAATCACTCCATCAAAATGTGGAAAGTTATCATTTTATAAAATACAAATTCTATGCATAATGTTGGATTTGATTTATATCATGTCCAGAAAACACAGAACGTGAATGTTAAATATTAGATTGATTATATATTTTATTAATATAATCCAAAATTGATGATTTTTTAGTTCATTGATATAAAACATACATGTAAACATTTAAAACATTTTTTAGAAAAAAGAATTTCCTTTTATTTGAAAAAGTGTTTTCTTTCCATTTATAATTAAATAGTCTCAAAATAAATAATTATATATTCATGTAAAAATAAAAATTTCATAAACCAGTAACTCATTTTCATACAACCTCTTCTAATGGATATTTTATTCTTTTCTTATTTAAAGAATTAAAATAATAAAATTATGTTTTATAGAAACTTCGTACAGCATGTTATACAGGACATGAAGGAAATAAAAATATTTAATAATATATATTTCATTAAAATATTGGGGAGTCACATTATTTAAGCACAAAATTAACTTCTCTCCCAAATTTATTTACTCTACAACAAAAAGAAGAGGATACTATTACCTCTTCATATGAAAAAATTGTAACAAAACATTATCAAACTTGTTGTTGACCAATAATTATTTTAAAAGGAGAGTGGTTTTTTGGATCATTATCACTATGATCTATAATTTCTACCGGTTTTTCTTCATAAGAATGATATTGATCTAGAGAAATGAAATTTTACTTATGTACATGTGATGGATCAGGTATTTACATTCTTAGATACATGGGGAACATCAAATATTTGATATGTAATTTCTCATGATGAGATATATGGATTACATCATGAAATGGAGTGATATTTGTTGGTATCAACAATTGATAAGATTATGTTCCAATACAATCCTAAATGTATAATGAAAATTGAGTCCTTTAAATTTGAAATTTAGATTTGAAAAAAATGTGGATGTATGAATTTTCATTTTTGGAAACCCAAAACATAAAATTTATCAATAAAAAATCCACTTAAAATGATGAAATGTAAAATTCTTGATGAAGAAATAACTCACATTTAGATTAAGATAAAATTTTCAAAACGAATAAACATGGTGATGGATGATAATTAAAACTATAAATTTAATGTTGTGTGTGATATATATCATGGCCATTATAATTTTTACCATAATATAACCATAAATGTGTGATAATATAAGGGAAAATTTGTTCTATCTATATTTAAGGGCACCATGATAACATTTTTTCCTGATACATTTCAACAAGTAGAATAATTATCCCAAGACAATTTACTTATTTGATTTCATTCTCTTTTTTATGCACATCTTCCTATATTATTTATCCATTGATCAATTTAGAAATTATTTATTACTATAAGAATTTATTTTGATTTTTTAATTCCCAATGAACTGGGTAATATGATTTATAATGGGATGAAATAGTTTCCCTTCTGTCACTAGTTAGAATACCAAAAGGTTATAAAAGGTTATCTAATATGAATAAATAATATTTTGGTTGGGTAATACATTGATCTCTAAAACCACATTCCATGATAAAAAATCATAAGTCTTTACCCTTACAAAGATTCCTAAAGTTTAAAATACAAATCATTCAACATAATGTAACTAAATTTCAAAAATAATCATATCATTAATGCCCAAAAATTCATGAAATAGCACTTAATTGTCACAAAAAAATAAATGTGAAGACCATCATCATTTGTTCTCTGAAAAAATGGTAATAATGAGAAACAAAAAATTGAACACACACATTCAACTTTATTAATTATATTAGAATGTTTCTTATGTGAAATAATTTTACTTCAAAGCATGGGACATTTTTGTACTAGTAGAATATGTGATTTCATTATTATAGAATCCAATTAGATAATAACATTGAATTTCAAAAATGTATGAACAATGAGATTTGTATATGGATTATTCCTTTAAAACCAATCATGAAATTAAAAAAATAATATTAGAAAATAAGTATTCCCTAATTATCATGGTTCAGTTTATCTATTATGATAACATAGTCTTTCACTTTTTCCATTTTCTATAAAGTATTTTTTTGATTACAATTCACATTATTTCCTATAATATGGGATATTTTAGTGTAATTACCATAATCATTATAATTGAAACACTAAATTATAGAAGGTTCAATCATTGATGGTTTATCAATATTCCAATTACATGAGTAGGAAAATGTTTGATAACCTTCATACCTATAGTTAGAACATTTTCTAGCACGCTTAAGAAGATTTACACTATGTTACAATCAACACATTGAGCATAAATTACATCAAATCTTCAAATCTCAATGTTTTTAGGGTTTTCATAGAATTATAAATTTAATTTCTTATCAAAACCATAATATTTATGGGAAATATAAATATCACTTTTTGTATGAATGATAAGAGGAATGTGTTTATTGAAAAATGTGTTCTTGTAACTATCTAGATCAATATATTCAGTTTTATATTTCATCCACATATTCTTGATAATTTAACACGTTGATTATCTTTACCTTGTATTGTATAAGTTCATAACATACCATGTCCACATTTTCAACAATACATAATGAAAAAAATTTATCATGTAGATATATTTCATTAAAACTAGGGGAATGACCATTACACGAAAAGAAGTGGGATCTTACCTTCACAAATATTAATAAAATTAGTTCTCTATGATCATTTGGAATTCCATCATGATTCATGGATTGATAATGTTTTGTGTTCATAAAAAATGTGGTGTTTTCATCATCTAAATCATTATGTAGCTTATGAGGTCCATCATTGCATTTTCCATTGCATTACTCATTAACACAGTTCATTCCGGTTCACGAGATTGAGTAAAACTAGAAATAAAAGTGTGAGAAACCCTAATCGTAGTCAAAATAATGTATAATAAATGGAAATTTTTAATTAAATTTCAATCTATGACACATTATGTATAATTATAGTTTATTCACGATCATTACTAAAATATTACAATTTTTACCAACACATTGAATTATACTTTTAGATCTTATTTGAGTATCCTCGTCATTATTTAGAAAAGTTTACTAAACTTTTTTTATAATGGAAACCATAACAACCATGAAATAATTTACACATACATTACATGAATTTTTGTGGAATATTTAATACATTACACAAATAGATTCCCAATGACCATATTTTTTTAGTGACGTTGGAAACATGTAAAAATGTTAGGGTCTACTGAATGATATTTATTTTTTTAAAATGATCTCCCCCATTAGTATTCCAACATAAATCCATTCTTTAAAAACCTAAGAAAAAAACATATAAAAATGGTGAGCTTAAATGCTCAATAAGGTTAAAATGAGGGATATACTAATGATAAAATAATCATAAGGAATAAGTACATATTTTTTTTTTGAAAATGACATCATGTATATCAATGATGAAGATATAATTTCATTTAATAAATCATATATATTCACAAATATTTAAACAACATAATCCATGATAGTATAACATATGAAATTAAATTGTGGAAGATTCATAAGAATATAAAATTATCTCAATATTAGTGATGGATCATTTACAAGACCATCACAATAGATAGAGTCCATTTACGAACTAATTTTACTCTTCATTACACCCATGTATAACTAAAATGAGATTACTATCATTATAGTCACATATTACTCCATCGAGATTACTCATGTTCTATTCTTGTATCACGGAACTGTGTTTACTCTTGTTTTGGTCCTGTCGATCTTATGGAATATAAATCACCACCTAATACATTAGAGGTGGATATAGGTCCCACCCATCAAAAAATCAATACCATAGATATGTGTTCAATATGAAAATAATTCATCTTTAATATCATATCCCATGAAATTAAATTGGTTTCATAAAAAAATAATTATAGCATAACCCATGGAAATAAAATTCGTTTTATAAATACCAGACCATTATTTATATATGCCATCTAAAAAAAGTATAAAGGAAATATTCATGAGATATATATTAATTAAATAAATTGAAAAATAAAATAATTTTATATTAAAGGGAAAAATATTATTGAGAATTTACTTTAAATAAATAATAAGGAAAATAGTAGTTCTGTGTTCAAAATAATTTTTCCTAAAGTAATACATAATTTTAAAAGGGAAAAAAATATTTTTAAATAACCATGTAAACATGTAAGGTATAATTAATAAAATTAAATTTTCATTAAATATTTTATATCTATTAATATACTATATGTCAAAAAACATTCTTTTCATTCTTTTTCTGGAAAAGTAAAAAATAACATGATTTGAAAAAAGTGGAAAATATATTTTTGAAAATGTTTTAAAAATATTATATATGCTTAAAAATGAATTCCAAATTCTTATCATAAGTGTATATATTTTAGAAAAAAATTTTTGGAAAAATTTACCAAGAATAATAATTTTCACCAATTTATACTTATAAATAAACATTCCCACATAATAATTAGACTGTAGAAATTAACCCTTACAATATGTCTAATTTAATTCGTACATATGATAAACTAAAATATATTGGTTTAATTAATGTTTTTAATTTACTCCATAACATTATCAATATTTATTATAACATATACGATCAAATTTTATCATTTCATCATACATTTGTTTATAATTATTATCATTTACTCTTATTTCAGGTGTAAAATGCATCACTTTCATCTGCATATTTTTTCATATATGTTCAGATTCATAAGAATAACATATAGTTACATCATCTAAATAATAAAATTAAATTAATATATATCATATTTTTTTTATTATATACATTTATAAACTCATTATTTATTGGTTGTCATGGAAAATGAATCACATTACGTCATGGAGAAAGTAGGTCATTCGTAAGCATGAGAGTGAGTATCATTCCTTTAATGGTGAATGGGGAAAAAAGTCGGTGGAATATTTTGTAAGAAAAATACCATGGTATAATTATCATATATATATATATATATTATTATTTACTTAATTGTATCCACCTAATTATAAATATGATAATAACAAATAACATCACGACCTAGCTAAAATAATCTGCATATTTTCACGTGTGGTATTTATTCTCTTAATAGGATAGATAAAAGTTGAATATGGTTGTCCCATAATAAAAATAATATCTCAGAATTTATTTGATACAACATTTATTTATTTATAATGGAAAGAGCAACTTGATAGGAAGTAGAAGTAGAAATAATCTTGATAAAGTCGGTAAAGATGATGAACTCTTCATCGTATAACATAATTTATATATCATCTTAGGAACATTATTGCATGTATAATTAGAATAACAACACCAATATAATATATCTATTAAATTTGAGATGAAAAACATAAATCTTATGGACATCCATGACAGATCAATGTGATATGAATTAGTGAGGGATGATGTGCCCTTTTATAATTGTGATGTGGGGAACATTTGTATTTTCATGAAATAATAATTTTTAATAAATTAAATATTAATAAAAATATTTCAATATGGAAATATATTATAATATAATGTTTCATAGGGTTGTATTATCATAACCTAGCATATTTTAGACAAGCTTTTGTGTAATTTTAAACCTTATAATTTTGATTAACCCTTATATAACCTATTTAAATTTCATCTAGAGTAACAACATTATCAATAATAAAAGGTTAATATTTTAATTTATAAAATTCCAATTTAACCATAATTGATAAATTGTAATATTATATACCATAATTAATCTCAGTTTCCCTTATTTTGGATTTTTAGGATTTATATCTAATTTAAAAAATATCATTTTCATTAAATATCATTATAGTCAATTTTTACATCAATCAAGAAAATAACTTTAATAAACTCAATAATGAAACCTATATATGAGAAATTTCATTCAATAAAAAGATAATATTTCATATTCACCTAAAAAATTCTTTTATAATTTTATATAATTCATATTATTTCTGTTTTAAAATTTTTAGTATCACATTGTTGAGTTTATCAATAATTGATTAATTAATACACTATCATTGTGTAGTTATATATAATAATTTTTTTTCAATAAAAAATGAAACAAAATCCATGATGTAGATATAAATATTATATTTCATAATAATATATATAGTAAAAAATAAATTATATTTATCACATTATTAATAATATTATTCATTTTAAATGTAAGAGTGTGAAATTGTTCCACTCACTTTAATTTTATTAATATCTAATTCATTTTCATGGAAAAGTTTCTATTAAATAATAAAATTTATGAATAAATGTGTTGATGGTCGAATTAAATTATTCCAATATCTTTTTTCAAGATTTATGGATCATTTATAATATTTATAATGTTATTTTGACCATTAATTATATGTTTTACCCTTATCCGTTGGAATAAAATTCAATAAGGTTACTATTAATGTTTTTAAAAAATTTAATATGGTTATATACATAAATTGGACCTTATAATTCCAAATATTTAAAGAAAATCAACATTAAATACATATAAATGTGTAAATTTTGTTTTTTGAAATTTCCCTCATAGACGGGGTGGGGAAACAAGTTTTTAAAGTGAAAATGTTCAAAAGAATAAAATATTCATTTATAAAATTTCAATTTGAAATTCCTTCCAATGACATATATAAGGGTAAATATTATAAAATTGTTCTAATTAAACTTTAATACTCTTAAAAAATACCAGAAAAAAAATATTTTTTTGAAGAAAGATATGTTTTCAATAAAATATCAGTATTTTCTCCATTTCATGAAAACATAAAACTTATTATAAAAATACCAAATATCCAACCAAATTGAATTTTGAAATTAAAATTTTATAAAAAAATATTATTTTTTCAAATATATTCTATTATGGTTTCAAAAACTGGATTTCAAAGAAGTATGTCCTCAAAAGATTCCAAAAGATATTTTATAACAATACATCTTTTTATGCATAATATATAATTTGTTCTTATATCATGCCTAGAAAACACATAAGAGGAATTTTATTCATTTTATTGATTATATATTTCATTAATATAATCCAAAATTATTTATTTTTATATTTATTTGAATGAAACATCCTTGTTCCTAATTAAATTTTTTTTTAAAAAGAAATAGTTTACCATATTTTATAAAGTGGGTTTTATTTATTTATAATTAATTTGTCATTAAATAATAAATTATAAATACATGTATATACTATATTTTTTCAATTCACTTAATCCTAATAATATCCTTTATTATGACTACTAGTTTATACTTTTTTTCTTTAAATAATAACAGTAGTAAGATGATGTTTTGTCGAAACTCATTTTTTCGTCTAACACAACACATAAATAAAATGAAATTATTTAAAAAAACTATTCCATAAAAATATCAATAGGTTACAATGATATTTTACAGAGTATGGGTTTCTTTGATTCCATCCATTATTAGATGATTTATACCAGTGAGTGTAGGTATGTTTCTTATATTTAAGGGTGACAATTTTCTCTTTGATATATAGAGATCCCCAAACCCGGTAGGATAAGCTCACTCATAAGAGTTTATAATCACTTCATTATTAGATTTATAGTTTTATAGTTGGAGTAGTAGATTTTATAATCTTTCAATTTATTTCCATGGTGGGGTAAGAACCTGGTGTTATTGTCATGTATGGATCATTTTAATTTTCATTTTAAACCCTTTATGATTTTTTCTTTTTACATAAATCTTAAACTGCACCTTTAGGCTGCATAATATATTTTTTACAAGAAGGAAACAATGGGATTGTGACTGGATACATTTAAATTAAATGACATGTACTAGTAATACATGAAATTTAACCTCTTGGGTAGGAAAATTATGACATTTAAATGTTTCCCTCATTTAAGCCCCTGATTTTTTCAAAACATGGAAATAATTTACACATAATGTAAATGACCGAGGTGAGTTTTTAAAACAAGTGGAAGAGCCTACATTTTATAAGGAGTTACTCACCCCTTCTTTATATATAACACCAGGGTTACATGGAATCCTAACCTTATATATGGTATTGTTTCACCATCCAACCCTTATTTTAAGATCTATTCATATTAATAGATCTATACTTCTGGGTTCTAAAATCATCATTTGGCTTCCATCATTTCACTTATCATCTGTTGATTTTTTTTTCGATATCATATGACTTATTTAAATTGTATTGATCCATTATAAATTTTTTCATAAATCTATGTCATGATAAGGGATGATACTAGATGCAAAGAGTACAACATTTATAATATTAGTGGATTATGACATTTCCCAAAAATGTATTTCCATTTATAAATATTCATCATTTATACAATAATAGTTTTACAATGAAATGATTACATAATTCATTTTCCTTAATTATAAATTCAATTATAGTCTTCTATATCCTTACATTATCATATTACTAATTTTTTTGGAGAATAATACCAAAATTTGGACAAATCACTTATGATGCATTATTTATTTATACCTCGGTGACCCATGTTGGGTTCATCAAAAACACTTTTCAAGTTATTATAACATGACCATTGGTAAGGTAATGGATATTATATATTTATATGTACTTAGTTACCCCTAGATCCTATAAGTAAGGTTTGTCAATTTAATAAATGAATCCTAAATTGTTAAATGGATGGTATATTTATATATATGACTTATCATATTTAAGTATAAAATGATTTTTTTGGTTTCATTTCCTATATGGAATGATCCTATTATGTTTTTATATATTAAAATATTAAATTATTTTATATAATGAGTTAACATTTTCACATTGATGAAATGTAATTGAGTTAACATAATGGATTATAGAATGGAATGAGAATTAAATGGAAAAATTGAATAATTCAATATATGATTATAAGGTTCCTATTTCATATGGAAGTTTCCATCTTTATATGAGTGGTTTTACTAGATGAAACCTTCGATAGATGTTATCATTTTTGTCTTTGTTTATCTATAGATTCATAAAATGATAATTTATTGGTTTCCACTACTAAATGAATTATTCATCTATGTGCGGGTGTGATGTGATTACTCTTGATGTCATTAATCATAGAATGTTCTTTGTTGAAATTCAAACAACCTCATTGATTTAATTTTTTCATTAGACAATGAAAGCTGATAGGGACACAGATTTCATGAAGATTGAGCAGGGTTCTATGTCTCTTGTGGACAATTCAGTGCTATTCATAGGGTATAATTGATTTACACAGCTTGTAGCCAATGTTGATCTATCATGAGTGAGGTGTTTTGAGGATGAGATCACGTATTCCATCTTGTTGTAGGTGAATATAGTTTTATCCTATATACATTGTTTAAGATAATTAATGAAAACCCTGTCACCTAGAAAAACCTGAGAGAATCTGATTGTACTAAGAAAAGAGGATAATTGTTGAGATTGGGAAGTTTTTATTCCGGTTGTAGGAAGCGTGGACTTGATTTTTCTCATCAGACTACTGGTGGAAGATGTATCCACACTAGAAGCACTATTATATGGAATTAATGTTGTCGATAGGGGAATATGAATCATTAGTGTGATAGATACCATCTTTTCTGATGTAATTCATACTTTATGATTCTTATTTATATATTCTATTTCAACATTTCACCAGCAACAAGTAAATATGATCTCCACCACATCCACCACCTGGGGGTTTGATCGGTTTAACTCTATCAGGATAAGAGATGGAGTATCACTAGGAGTACATTCCAAGAGGAGGTCATGGCCATGGTAGACATGCTTCTGATTATTAGTGTGAGTAGATCAAACATTCTCAGTGTGATCCTACTTAAGTTCAAAACCATGTATGAGTGTAGTTTCATTATTTAATTCCCAAGGATCTATGTGGAAGACTGTCTAGAGTACGATGTACTATTATAGTAGCCTCCACCATCGTATCTTATTTCTTATATATAGATTCATATCACTCATTTATCTAAATATCGACCATGGAATTTTATGGGATGAAATTTAATTATTTTCATGGGGTGATGACACTGGATAGACCCATGGGAGACCAGTTGGAAGGAATAAGCTAGTATAGTAGCTTTCCCCTTGAGGTGGGTAGTTATACCTTATTTTGGGTCATATTTGTTCATGAGATGACATGTTTTGATTTAATTATCAAAATGGATTGTTTGGTTCCATATCATGCCTATATGGACTATTATTGTTATACGGTATCCCATACATCATTAATGAGTTTGATATCTTTATAAGGGTTAGTGGGATGTCTAGACTAGTAGAGCTATACCATAGAATCATAGTCTTTGTGGGATGACCACCAAGTCATTTAGTATTTTAACGTAGGATAATGGAATACTTTGGACTATTTTACCTCTAGTTTATGATCTATTTAGATGTGTCTTTATCGATGTGAATTTTTTCTTAGCACCTAAGAGAGATATATAATTTCTAAAAATATTTTTCCAAGGGTATCCCTTGTTTATTCTCTTCGATACAAGATGGGACATTTTGAGTTCAAGTATCTCAATATATATTAAAATGAATTTATAATAAAAGGGTTTTATCTGTCCCAATACTTCAAATTACAGTCAACCAATACTTGTTTCGAAGAAATATTATTAGATCAGTTATTTATGTGTGGATTACCAATTGTTGAACAATATTACTGTTAATAATTGAAAACCACCACTTCAAGTAGATGTTATCATTGAATAATTTCATTGAGAAAGGGATTTGTTGAAGATCAACATGAAACAAGGTAATAAACTGGTGTATGTCAATAATTCAGATATAGAATTTATGTTTTTCCATTGTCAATATGATTTATATGAGAATATCATTACTTTTTTTTTCATACGTACATTCCCTCCATTTTCAGGTCTTTCATTAATTGGTTTTCCACCCTTATATGGATTTTATTGGGGTGGTTTTCATGGATAGAGTGATTGTGTACTCTCATACTCATAATGGCCAAGATAATCACCTTGATATTGTGTTTAATTCACTGAAGTGGTATCGTATTAATTATAATATATCCATTTTCCACTTCTAAATCAAAAAATATCACTTCTTGGGTTATATTATCATGGAATCATGAGTATCAGTTTGATTAGAGATGGTGAGTGTTCTGGTTTCTTGGGAGCATCCAAATAACGTTTTTGATATTATGAGTTTCTTGGGGATGTATTGATTTCACAAGAATTTCATAAATTACTTCTAACACCTCAATACACCTATTACTACTATGACTAGGAATCGTGTGAATTTTATATGGCATGAAAGAAATAAGAGATCCTTTCATGGTATGAAATGAATTTTTACCACATAAAGTTTTTGATTCATCAAGATCCTAGGAGGGGAAATACATTGTTCTATGATGTATTAGGTGTTGGTTGTGGTGAAGTGATGGTGCATGAGTATAGAGATTTTGTGTATGGGTCTCAAAAGTTAATACCTCGTGATCATAACTACCTAAATCATATCCATAATCTTATAGTGATTGTCCATTATTTACACTACTGGAGAAATTATATGATATGTGAGTTTTATGTGTTTTATAAGGGCCACATGAGTCTCAAAAATATCTTTACCCTGTGTGAATTCAATCTTAGATAGTTATTATTGTTCGAATTCCATTAGTCTATTGACTTTGATCTTTCCTTTATTCTCGGAAACAAGTAGTTAATGTGTTGGGCTATAAAACTCAGGAACAATCCATTCACGGTGCCAGTGGGGAATGTAAATCGATAAATAAAATTGGATATACATAGGTAGTTTCATGTGATATGGGAGTGATCATTACATTTGTCTTTAAGATTTACCTCTTCACTTCATAATAGGGTGATGACATGTCAGTTTTAAGATCCCGAGGGTTTGGTTCTATGGGAGAGTGTTTCTGGTGAGGACTCCATGTAGGATTTGTCTTTTGATGGAAAAACATCCTAAAATTACATGGTTTTGTCTAGAATACTATATATTTGAGATAGTTACTACTTCAATATCCCCAATTTTCTCACTCGGTGGTTCACCTAGGAATCAACATGATGTATCGTTATATGAATCATTAATATAGCTGGATAGGGATGAAACACTACATATAAGTTTTTATCACTATGTATTCCTCCTATTATAAAATTAAGGGGGAGAACCATCAGCATATTTACATTTTATAGCTATTACTAATTTTTTAATGTAAATGTAATATGTTTCAATGTATTTGAAGTTATCTTTTTTCGGTTTCCTTGAAGAATTGACATGGTTTCTGTAGTTGTGGTTTGACGAAGGATTTAACCCACTACATTCTTATCTTACATACTTTTATAATTGAAAATAATGTGTTATTGTATTTATATGAGATCCTATAGCTTCGTGGAATCTTTCATACTATTATTTATGGTATTACCATGATAACATTTTTGAGGGCATCAAATTTGATATTGGTTCAGTATAACTACTATAGTATAACGTGAACCATTTCTCATTTATTAACAAACCCTTCGATCTCTAGTTAATTTTTTTATTATTCTCTTCTGAAATATAAAATGGGGTATTTTGTGGGGGGGGGGTTGATTTTAACACATGAATTGAAACTATGTTACTATGTGGGAATTTTGTTTGACAAATTCGGATCGACGTTGATTAGTATCTTTTGACAGTCAACCATTATGACACTCAAACGATATGTGAATGATCATTAATTTATTGATGTATACATATGTAATATAGTATTTTATGCGAGTTATTACTAGGTTACCACCTTTTATTATTTTGATTTATTAAATTGATTACAGGTGGCCACTTATAGTCCCTAAAATTTTATTGATATATGATCTAAATCTAATCAAAGTATCACATCAAAAACATGATGTGATGTACATATTTGGGTCTATCCAAAAACTATTCCCATAAAAAACATGCATTATCATTGGTTATTCATTCCTTATTTCATTAAATTAATCAACATTATAGAACACTCATGAAAGGGAAGTGGTAGGAAAAGAGGAAATCATGCTTAAATTATCACAAGATCTAATTTATGCATGGATGCATGATTATTTTTGTTCTGTGGAATTTTATTATATCTTAATATAAAATATAATAAATAAAAAGGTTTAAATGAATAAAAATAAACAAAAACTAGTAGTTTTATCCACCATAAAAATATTATTTTCATGCATCTTGTGATTTCAACAAAGAACACACCCCCAAAATTGTTCAATAAGAGGTTTAAAAGTACATGATTTAGATGTTTAGTAAAAAAGATTATAGAAGCTCTAAAATCCATATCTTACATACCAATTAACATTAAAAAAAATTAAATTATCCATGGAGTTTTTTAAATTGAAATTTTGAAATTTGTTCAAAATAAAATCATTGGTATATGGGTGTAGGTGGTGTTTTCATGAATGATTTTTCCCATGATGATTCAGATGGTTGACTAACAATAATAGGTACATTTTTTCTAAAATTGTTTGAAGAGGTGATACATAGATTTATCTATAAAATTGATGTAGAATCATCCAAATTGGATGTAAAAGGCCTATGTTATGGACCAAATATAAAAGTTTAGTCCAACATATCCTACCCAAAAAATCTTGACATTTTAATACATTATAGAAACACTGTCAATTCAAAAACAACACGAAGGGGTTATTACCGATGATAATGGAAAAAGATAAATAATAAATTTTATTAAAATAAAACTCAACGAGATGCATTGTACCCATATGAGATAATAATTCAAATTTCAACCATGCCAATAACATTAGATTTGTTTTGATGAAACTCATTTCATGCGATTCTTTCCACATTCAATTGAATTAATATTAGATATTTAAAAAATTTGACCATAACTAATTCTTTCCACCGAATCATCCCTACATCCTTTGAAATTTAATTTCACGACCCACTCACTTAAGAATTTTTAGGATTAAAATCATAATCTATTGACCATCATGTCACCATTTTTTAAACAATTCATTACACCAATAATAATGTCTTATTATAATGTTTTTATTGGTTCTTTTATTTAATTTAGTTTTTCAAAGTACATGAAATAGTATGATAATATGTGCACATGCATAGAACAATCCGATATAGTAATTAAATATATAAGATAAGGAATAAAAATATAAAAACTCATTTTAAAAAGCTAATAAATACTAAAATAACATATATATTTACCTTCTATAAGGTAATAAGTATTTACACATCATGGATTGGTGACAAAATATAGAGGGATATTAAGAGGATATTTTTCCAAAAAAATACTCTCAAAAGGGATATCAATAATCTCAATGTTTTCATATATATAAAACCATTGAAATACTAGAAAACCACTAATTGAATAAAAATCATATCCAAAAGATATATTCATGAATAAATTAATTCCATATCTGAGACAAATTTCCATTAAAATATAAATCAACATGATATATTGAATATTGAAATGAATTGTACATAATTCCGTGATTTGGTAAGAATCAGATGGGGAAAGGGTAAAATACTATGCAAAATCCAAAAAAATAGAATAAATATGAAATACGATGAAAATTATAATGAACTCAACTAGGTGGGTAAAAGTAAAAAAATATGCATCAAGAAAAAATTTAATGAAGAAGAAAGCCTATGAAATTAATAATGAACATAAGAATATACACACACCCCACATATTAAGTGTTCAATTTCCTCACAATAATTATTATTTATGTGGGTAGGAAGAATAAAACCTAGTGGATATCTTTGATGGTAATACATCGACCAGTCTACTGATACAAGAAATTTACTAACCCAAAATGGTAAAAATTTCTCATAGTGTAAGGGAAATTCCATTATAAATTAAGCTTAACTAGTTCAATCTATTACCTGTATTAATACATGAGAACCTTCTCAAAAATAATAAACATCTGCGGATGAATCCTATTATAATGGATAGACTTTTTCTTTTCATTCTAAAATTAAGAGTTATCATTTGAATCACAATTAATTAAAACAAATCCTAAATATGCAACTTCCTATGAACTCATCCATATAAAATAATCTTATTATATTTTTTAACATGGTATTATGTATTATTATATACCTCCAGAGTGATGTGAATAGAATTTAAAAATATAATATTTTATAGTGACATTCCATTCAAGGTTTTAAAAGAAGTATAGTGTGTCTAAGGTGCATCATCCACGTGAAGACTATATTCATTCATATTGGGTTGAACCATTTCTAAATATTTTCATAACATCAGTATTTCAGCATTATATTTTTCTATTAGTTTGGTGTTGATAAGAAGTTGATACTTTATGAAAAAGACGTAGTTATGGAGAAGATTTTTATTACATTGATTTAAAAAATCCAAAACTTGATCACAAATGATTAATC
The DNA here is from genome assembly GCA_963277665.1 of Viscum album. Classification (NCBI taxonomy): domain Eukaryota; kingdom Viridiplantae; phylum Streptophyta; class Magnoliopsida; order Santalales; family Viscaceae; genus Viscum; species Viscum album. Next base: position 38,428,291 of record OY728131.1, read on the forward strand.
ATGGAAACAATCCTACTTAAAATCTTTAACATCACAAAATAAATAACCACTCAAGATTCAGTAGTACTAATAGCCTTTATTTTTACCCATATTGAGTCTTATTAAACAACTTGAATGATTTATAAAAAGCAAAATGAATTTGTAAAAGAATCTATGAAGTCAATAACCCATGCATAAAATATTTAACAAAATATAATGGGATATTATAGAATTTTATTCTTCATGGAGACATTCCATATGAATTTAAATCATTTTCATGACTTACAAAACTAATGGTAATGTCTATAAAATTTAGTCTCATATTTTCTCATGTCAAGGGCCTTTCAATCTGTACGTTAATATCAAATGTGGACCCTTAATAAAAAGTGTTGAAGAAACCTAAATGAGAAGTGAACTCATGGCCAAAGTCATAGTGGCAAACAACATGGTCACTAAAAATTCCCAACAAGTATGGGTCATCCCAAAAGTTTCGTCATGAATTATGCTTAATTCCTAAGGATTTTGATGTGTTAAAATTACTGAGGACAAAATAAACTACCTGAAAAATAACAATGTATACATACCCTGGGGTGTGGTCCACAACCTCACAGTGGTTTTCATGAGGAATGAATTATCCACATGGGATAGAGGAGTAAACATGGGGGTCCAATTATGGTAATAGCATGCTAACATGGTTAGATACCATATCTTTCAATTGTCTCATATCCTGAATATCATTGTCCAACTCCTAGAGGATAATTATCAACATTATGAGGGGGTCTTAGCATCAGTTTTCATTAGGAGAAAATGAATGGACCCGTGATCAAATTTTTTTTTTGACCCAATAAAATATGAAAAAATGTTTCTAAAGAAAAAAATTGGAAGAAGTACTTTTTCTATCATTGTTTAGTTTTACTAAGTAAGGTCAATGGTATTCGAGTCATAAATAATGACATGACGATCATTATTAGCCACTTGTGGTAAAAATACAAAAAATTTACTGTTAGAGGTACCAAAATTAGTTTTAAGGTAGATCCCACAATTTTCATTTGATGAAGAGAGGGGATGTGAGAATCTTTTTTAGATAATTGAATGAATCCATAATTTTTATATTATCAAACATGAAATAGAGATACTTCTTAATGAATTAGAAAAGGGTAGTGTGATCATATTAATATTTTTATTGAGTTGGGGGTAAAAACCATAAAGATCCTATAAATATCAGACCTCAATAAAATTAGATATTAAATTAAAGAAATTAATTCAATTTTTGACTAATCCACTTGATCTACCTCATTTTAAACACAATTCCCAAGATATAGACCCCAATCAACCATGAAATGTAATTGATTACAATTTAGTATGACATATATCTCCACAATACTGTGGAATAAAAACAAAATTGTGCCAAATAATCATCAATGGAATATCCAAAAACTATGAATAACCCATAAAACACCCACCCAATTCTCATGGTACTTTAAAAAATAGTCTACATACATAACCAAAAAGTACTGGGAAGCTCATGAAGAAAAAAAATGAATCCTAATATATGAAAATGTATTGAATGTATTTACATATGATTTATTTTCTTGAACTTTATGGGATATATATATTTCAAGATAACCTGGATAGCCATCAAGGAAGAAATAATGGGACTCACTGGAAATTAAATCTAACATTTTTTTAATGAAAGGTAGAGGAATGCGATCCTTTCAAATGGTTTGATTCATTTGATAGTTGGAAATAAAAACTCACCAATATTTTTTCACATGTTTTGGAACCAATTCGATCCCATTAATTTGACATTAATGTCATTCCATGTTTTCCAAGAACAATTTTCGTTGGTCTAACTCATTTTCTACTAGTTATCGGTTAGATGATCCCAGTGTTAATCATATTACTAATTTTTATTTTTATAACTTTTAGGAGGGTCATATTAAACCATCATTGATCTTGTTTTACATTTTATCATCATTATGTAAAATTACAAGGTTCTTATATATATATCGGATAATTCCATAAATATATGCCAATGTCCATCCTATTTCTTTTTTAGACTCTCAAAAATCGTGTATCCATTTTGATTAATATTTTTTAGATGGTTTTGGAAATAATGATTTGAAACTTCTTAATGCTTTAATTAAAATAATATTTCAAATTTTATTGATGGTGTTTAAATTCCTATACCAGGGGGTTGTGGATTTATGGAGGGGATTTAGTGGGAGTGAGGTCCATGAAAATTTATATATTATATTTCTTAATCTCTACGTATTGAAAATCAATGTGAATGTATTAGATTATGGGTTAAAGATATAATTATTTATTTTTGTGTCATTAGAGAATAATTCTATCAAACATATAGGAATATTGGAGTGGTCTTCAATATTTTGTTTTATATCAGTGAGGATATTGAAACATACCTTTTGTATACATAACTCAACAAACATCATTCCAATATGAATGTTTGTGATAATATTTTATGTTTTTAGTAATATCCTTCAATATATGAGATAATAATATCCTTGGGTTTTGGTATCATCCATCTCAAGATTGTATTATTGTATTAGGAAGATGATATTTTTCACTCTTATTAGGACATCCTTGATCGCTCCTGATGGGGTTGTTATGATCTGATTGGAACATGGAAATATAATTTCTATTAGTTTAATCTTTGAAAATTATAAAGAAGTATACATAGAGTGAGTCATTATATTAATGAAAGGAAATAAATAATACATTTTATCTGAAAAGAATATCCTCTATATGGTTCAAGGAATAATGAAAGTTCTTAAATCATTCCATTCAGTTGATATCCCTAGTTGTATCGAGGTTGAGAGATTTCATACATGGTTGAATCTCTCATTTCTATTTACCATTCATCTATGGGTGCGACGTTCTTTAATTAACATGGAGTAAGGAGTATTTTTTTAATTGCTTCGATAAAAAGGCATGTTAACTTTTAAATATTAAAATTAATCCATTATTTATTTATCAATCTTATTATAAACATTTTACATATATTTCGAGTGGTGTTGATAGAACTGAATCAGAATGGATTGTTTGGGGGAATCCCCATTGAAAATTTCTTTACCCATTTTGGTTTTTATTTCATTATGAGAATATTATGCAAGTAGGGAAATATATTTATTATGAGGTTGGAATACCTATGGGGTAGAATCATTGGAAGAAGAATATTGCTTGCAACAATGAATTTTTCAATAAAATACATTACCTTCGTTTTATAGATTATAAATAGGTTGGGATGATATTTTTCCATAACATTTCATATTTAATCCAAAGATATAGTTTTCCAATTAACTTGATGCATGGTTCAGATTTTGGAGGAGGACTATTTTTTGAGATAATGAATGATAAAAAGGTCACTTAGATTGGCATTCTTGATAACAATTATACATGGGGAAGTTTGAGTTTCTTATTTGTTGGTAATATGGTTATGCTTACAACATATGGTTTGAATTTTTCCTGAATGGTTGTTTCAAGAAAGGTGGTTCTTGATGGACTCGATGCACAAGTAATATTTTTGCACAAGGCTTAGGTTAATCTCAAAGTTCTATGAATTATTCATAAAAATGAGTGTCATTATAAAAAATACCACACTGCAATGGAAGATGTGAAGAGTGTCAATTACAATGATTTTGATATATATTTTCATTAGATATTAATTTATATCATCATGTTTATTACCTTAAATTTGTTTTGTGGATTAATGAATTAACTCATGAACTCTTAAGGATGGTTCAATTTTTAATGTACAAATTTATTGTGGATTTTGAGACAAGTTATCTATTAACTCAAAATAAATGAGGGGAGTTTTATCTACAATGGAATCATCAGCTACTGCATCAATTATACCATGATCGTTGGGGAAATATCTCTCACAAAATTATTCAACTATAATTTGTTTTCAAATTTGGTGGCGGGGGAAACTTGAACAATGCCTTTTGTATCTGTCCTAATGTTCATGGAGGATCTATTCTAGTGAATGATTAATTACAAATAATTATTTTCTAATTGATGAATTTTTGGAGGAAGGGGAAAAATTCTCCCAAATGTGTAATTTAAGTCCATTACACCCACTAATTATTCTATGTTTATATTATATATAGTATTTCATTACACCATAAATGGTGGAAGATAAGGACCTAAACATAATGCGTCTCTCGGTCAAATTTTGTGTCATTATGATGCACCAAAATATTTAAAAATTCTTGATATTTTATTAAGGTCATGAAAAAGATTACAGTGTAATGTTTTATGAAAGTGGATGAGGTATGATCAGACGTCAATGTTGGATTCTTCCACAGGATATTGAATTCATTCAGGGTGGTACTCTACATTTGTGGTTGTTAGTTATTTTGGGGTCAGGTTATTTGAAACCATGTTTTTTAGGATTTATTTGCTTCAGTTTTATATTTCTTAAGAGTCATAAAAGGACCCAAAAAGTTTTCCTTAGGGTTATTTTATTTTCATACTCTAAATGAATTAAATTGTGTTTGAATGGTATTTTCATCTTTTGGTTCAATTTGAAGAAATATTTCTTTTATAGATCTTATCATGAAAGAATGTTGTGAGGATTGAATATTTTTTAATGTAATTTGAATGAAATAAAATCACATAAAATGAATGAGTTGAGAATAGAAAATAGATTTTTTTCTATATAATTTGATAGATTGATAGAAGAGATAGAGACGAAATAGAGTGAGAAAACTATAAAAATATAAAATAACAATCAACATGGAAGGGGTAAAGATTTAAATGGTTAAAAAGTTTAAAGTAAAAGAAAGAAATTTATTGAAAAACCCATCTTGGATCCGTAAAAATGATTCTAAAATACCATATAATTATGAATCACCTCATATTTAATTGTGTTTTTTATTGAAATTTTATAGTATATATGGAACCCTAGGGTGTCTCTTGTGGGAGCCTTAGACAATTCATTAAGAAAATGATCTGATTAAAGTTTACTGATATAGGAAGTCATAATTTGTTTTGGGTATTTTATGATTTTAACTCAATAATTGAAACTATGTTACCAAGTAAAAAAACTACATGGATAAATCATGGTCAAACCTGGTGAGTGTCCCATTATTTTCAACCATCGTCACTCTCATGGGAAATGGGAAGGATATTTTAATAAATGATTTATAAACAATGAAACTGGTATGTTCTGTGAGTTATTAATAGGTTACCACCTAGTATTTTAAAAATCAATGATATTTATTTCTGGCGAATGCTCCAAATCAATACAATTATTTCAATGTAGGATCTGAAATCCATCTTGGAATCATATCAAGAAAGCGATGAGATATCCATATTTGGGGTTAAAAAATATTCTCTCGAAATAAAAACTCATAATAATGGGTAATAACTTTTTGATTTCATCAAATAACGCAATCTATAGGAACACTTATGAAAGAGGATAGGCGTGACAAGAGTCAATGAGGATCAAATCATCACATGATCTGGTTTATGAATGAAATGATTAGGATTTTAGGTATTTTGAATTGAATCATATTAGAAAAACATTAAAACAAATTTTAAAGGTTTAAATTAATAAAAATTGACTAAAAACCAATAAATTTAATCACCTTCCAAATGTTACAATCATGGATCTAGGGATTAAAACAATGAATACAGCCCAAATTTGCCAGATGTAGAAGGGGAAGAAAAAGGTTGAATAATGATCTAAAACTAGTATCACCCTTTAAACTATCCATGAAAACATTTCTGATGATCCATAGAGTTATTTTAGAGTGAAATTTGGAATGTTAGATCCATGAAAAGTCATATTTTTATGAGTTTAGTTTTTTCTATTCATGACATATGTTTAAGACTTTTTGATTCAGCTGCTTGAATGACCAAAATGTTCTCAATTATCCTGAAATTCCATGGAGTGGTTTTAATTCTAGTTTGATGTCCCACAGATGTAGAATAATCTAAATTGGATGATTGAGATCCATGTTATGGCTCAAATATAGATGTGTGGTACAATATATCCTACCCAAAATTCCTTTACACGGTGGGACACTTTTTAGATAATAAATGATAAATTGGTATTTATTACCTTATAAAGAATTATATTCCATATAGTTGTACACTAATCCAATATTTATTACCCCAATTGAAGTCATATATTATTTATATTAAATATTTTTGTTCAAAACTAGACTCATTTTCTCGTGTTGTTTAGACCATTTTTCTTGAATTCCTTTGGGGGAACTCCAAATCACCTCTTTATATACATTAATCAATAAAAGAAGTTAAATTTTCATATTTAACAGTGATAAGAATTATATTATTTAACCAAAAATGTATTGAAAATCAATGTTATATTTTTAATTTTCTATGAAACCACTTTTTAAATCATTCACGTAAGGGTGGAAATTAATAATGAATTACTATGGGATCTGAAACATTGTTTCACATCATGGATCTAGTAGGGTTTTACAGAGATCAATAGATACATATATTCTTATGATTATATATTTTCACCCTCAAACATTTCCCCAATCGGAATGTATGATATATGTGTTAGAGGACATGATCTGAACACGCATCCTTTATTTCTATGGTACATGGGAGAAACACATTCTTGTCCTCATGTTTGCTAAAAAAATATACATCCTGCAATTATTTATATTGATCCATATAATTCCATGTATGGTTGGTTTTTCAGTTCACCCTAAATCTGGTTAATGATAGGAAATGCAGTTCTACTTGGCCCCCTCTCATGCTGGAGTCCTCGAAGTAGGTGAATTTGATAAGAAATTGTGTGTCTATTACTAAATCTAGAAATAAAACTTATTCCTATTTCCATCGATGATCTATGTATTTATAGGGTGGGGATCATTTTTCCCATATGGGTATCATCAAGGCATTGGAATAGATAGATATAGGGACAAGGGGTGTTTTTTCCTATCTTTTTAATCTTTTTTGATATCATTGATTAAGTCAGGCATGTACCATATCAGTTGAAATTTCCTCACAGTTACCTTGACCCAAATGAAATATTCCATATTTTTTAGATTCTACAACAATACAATAATGTGTCTCATACTATTCATCTCATGATGGTTGTGTTAGATATTTTTGCTTTATTTTAATAGTATCCCATATGTATCGGTGATCGGATCATGAAGTATATTTGGGGATGGTATATCACATCAGTATGGGTGCTATAGAAGAACAATCATGTATAGGGTAAAATTTAGGAGTGGTAAGCTGGAATGTGTGCTCAGTAGAAGGATTTTCTCTCAGAAAATGTTCTAACACCGATGGAAAGAATACTCCTAGATGACTTCCTTAAATAGGGAATGATTATAGGAACACATATTTATTATTAGGTATAAATAGATTTAGTTCTTAATTGAACCCCATTTTAAGGATCCCCTTTGGATTAACTCTATAACCATACATTTAGTCTAGTTGGTTTGTTTTTAGAAGAATTAAACAATGGGGTTGAATGTTAGATGTAGGAAAACACCTTTATGTGTATTTGTAATACACGATGTCTCTCTAATACATTACATGAAATTTACTTAGTTGTCCAATTCCTGATTTTAAAAGGGTTTTTCCTAGGGTAATACCCTGATATTTACAGACCATGTGAATAATTTAATCTTCATCAAAATGTTTCAGTTCATTTTTTTTAAATATGTGGCATGTCCTCAATTTTTCATTGAAATCCCCCACCATATCACTTATCTCTTTTGTAATATTTCAATTGAAGTGAAACCAATTATTTTGTGTGACCTCACTATCTATCATCTTTTTTGAGAGTTGTTCATCTCATTGGACCATCTCTAGTAAGTTGTACATCCATAATGATCTTATCATCATTTATTTTATCCTTTATGGATTTATTTTTGTGTCTTCACATATTCCCAATTTTTAACGTGTAGATATATTATTATATTTATTTATATATAGGTAGAACTAATGGATGACACAGGATGAGGATAGTGCTTTGACCATTAGGTACATAGTTAATGACTCTTTTCTTAAAGTATTTTCATTTATAAATTTATTTAAATGTGCGCACACTGATTTCATAGGATTATGCATCTAAAATTTACCATACATGATTATTAATAATATTTTTGAGTTATATATATTTAATTATGATTGTTATTCACATCATATGATGTTGAGACCTCAATGTGGACCACCAACATTGGGTGTGTTCTTCATTTTTACCTTGTTGAACCATTTTCGGTTCACCTCTAGCACTTTCCAAGTTATTTGAATTAAATATTGAAAAGGTAAATGTTCCAAAATTATAAATATATTTATAAAATGTTAAATTTAATATATATCATTGATATAAATTTTCTATGTTAACTTATAAATTTTTAATGGAAAATATGTGGAGATGTTTACTTAGTTATCACTTGAATGTCTAAGGTAAGTGTTTCAATTTAATAATATAATATTATATTGTTAACTAGAATGTATAGTTATATATATTACGAGAACTTGTTAAATATTAAATGAATTTTGATAGGTTTCATGTAATCTATATAATGAACCAATTAAGTGATTACATAGTAAAATGGTAAATGGTTCCATGTCCTAAATTAACCTGGCCACAATGAAAAATGGTATTTGAGTGAAACTAATAATTTGTCATATAGCCTGAGTATTACATATCTAAAATTAATAATGACATATATGATTATATGGTTCATATGTAATTTAGACTTTTTCAACTTTATAGGAGTTGAAAAACTTCACAAATCCTTCGATTTTAGTTGGAATTCCTTAAGCACTTAGATGATTCCATTCCAATTTAAGGAGTCATTTTCCAGGGGTCATAACCACCTTGGAAATTTATCATTGCATATTAGTGGATACATAACATGATGTATTAATATCCCATAAATATATTTATAGATAATATAATTCCTTGTATAAACTCTCAAGATTCCTCTTGATGTCTTATATCATGTTGCACTATATATTTGTCCCATTAGGCCTAGTTATGATTATCATTTGAATATAATGCATGATATCTATAGACTTGGATTAAATAAACTAAATTGGGATTATTTAGATTATATTCATATGTTACCCTCATAACCCTCTCTAGATAGACTTATAGTTATAAATTTATGTTTTTGGTTAACAATTTAGGTCGAGGATGCCATGTCTACATCTTTGATCATATATTATTATTAACACATGAATAAGACAATTTATACCATTATTTAAGAATTATCATCCTTATAACAAAATGAGGTTAATAAATTACTTAAATGGTAATGTGTTCAGACATCAACTAGGGTTCAAGAATAAATGATATATTTATTTGTACTACCTTACATTATATACACATACACATTGTACGTTTATATTAATAGGCCAGATTGTATAGATGTTGTTGTTGATGGAATTTTAATATTTATCCCAAACCCTATCAGGTCCACTGTTGGTATTTTTACTAATTATATGACTGTAGGTGTGGACATGTGGAATTATCCCACCTTGAACACCTAACCTGATTGTTGGTTCAAGATTGTTCTTGGTGGAAGATGATCTGGCCAATGCTCGAGATGCTTGGAATGGTTTTTTACGCTATAATGTAGTATATTATCTACTAATATATTTCTTATATGTATACCTATTTTAATTTGTTTTACATTCATTGAATTAAATCAGAACTATTTTTATAAATGAATATGATTCATCTTCGAGTTTTTTCTTATTACTATAATGTTTTTTCTTATAATGTCAGTTTCTTTGTTCCTTACTATTATTTCTCTATAAGTATACACAATATTAATAAAAATAAAATATTATCTACTCTAACATGGATGAATTGTCTCCCCATAGATACACTATAAGGCCTCACTACTGGTTATAAGCCTCTATTTTATGGGATGGTGTTCTCGAGTTCATATGTACAAACATGTCAAGGGCACCTTTGAGTGGCACTGATTCTAGGACATTATAGGCCTAAGAGTAATAGTCCATCATTATTTAAAATGTTTTTGATTTACCTCACCATAAATATTTTTTTTCTATTATAACCTTCACCATGGATGTGCCAATATCTACACTAGTATATCAGATGGTCCCATGTAGTTGCGAGAGTTGGATGTGTTGCTTTGGGAGTCTATAGAGTAGGGGATTCAAATTAAACATGGTGTTTACCTTTTCACCTGAATTTTTACACATAATGTAAATTTGAGATGATCAGGTCATGTGTGGATTTTCATCACCAAATCTCAGTGATTATCTGGGAGGCGTATCCTCCCATACAATCTATTAACTCTTTTCCCTATTGATGGAGGTGACGTGGATCTCAATTTTTTACCTAAGGATGGGCTATCACCATTTCTAGGTTTGAGAGGTGAATGTACCAATATTGTAATATTTAATTCCCTATGGTTTCTTTGAGATATTATGGAATCCCACATGTGTGTTGATCACCATACTGATTTTATATGTATTATGTGATGGATCCTTAAAAATTCATTCACTGGTTCATGTCAGACTTATACAATGGAACTATCAAATCCATGGTGTCACGCGTGAATAATTCCTAGCATGAAAGGATGGTGTGAGACATGCTCTAGATGTTACAGTAATAGGACAGTTCCTATTGAGTATGTTCTAGATTGAAATTTCAAATTCTTGGGATATTTCTTCCCAAAAATATGAGTAATAGTTTACACATCAAACATTATGGAAGAGTGTCATGAAATTTTCCTAGCGTGGGGTCATTTAATTAGATGCTCATGGTGATATTTTCTATCCACTATTTTTGAGTGAGTATAAAGGGAAGTTGAACTCTTTGTAGTCAGACCGGGTGTATGGTGTTTTCCATAAGAAACATTTGAGGATATATGTGAATGACTCATTGTATGATAAAAAACATGGGGATGATGGTACATGGTAGTGGATTTTCTTTTATTTATGGTTTAAATGTAGCTCAGAATTAGAATAGAATTACACATCATGGGGAATTGTTCTTTATAGCTATATGTATTATTATTTCATAGGAAACCATTGGAAGATATCATATGATTGAGATACCTATATAGTATGCCAATATGCCAACATTTTTCCTTATTTTCTGATGTTCAAAAATGGGAAAAGTTGATGATGGGAATAATGTAGAGACTCTAGTTTTTCAATGAAATACTTTTTAATATTCCTAGGAAATATATTTTGAGTTAAACACTATGATGAAACAATATTTTGTGGCTTACTGTGACTTGTATTAACTACTTTAAAATATTAAATATAATTTCTATTATGCACATGGATTTTTTTTAAAAAAGTGGAATAACATCAAAAAATAATATTATATAATATATCTGAGACAATAGTTTAGTGCAAAACATGGGGTTTATAATAGAAATGACATATGGTCGGTAAAATCTGGAAGTTTTATTGAGGAAGCCATTGGAGAGTACATTTTATTAAAATAAATAAATAAATTTATTTTTTAATCAATAAAATCTTAATTAAATAAATAATAAATACCATTTATGATAGTTTATCAAGTGTTATCTCTATATCCCTTTCTTGATCTAAGTAGATAGGGAGATAATTCAACATTCATTGATGGACAATGATTGATGAATGACAATCTGGTTAAGGATAATCTTGACAAAAACAATTAACAAAAAGGGATCCTCAGACTGATCACTAGTGGATTCATTCTCCACTAATGATCAATGAATAATAGATGTATAAATAATCAATTTTTATTTCTTTACATTTTTTATATATCATTGAATGATGGATTATTTTATAGTTTTGATTCAATGATTTTATATAATTCTAAAGATCTCCATATGTTAATTAAATTAATTTAATTCATTTTATTCATGTTTGTTTAATGGTATTAACAAAAATAATACAGATCTATGATAATTTTAAAATAACACTAGGTATAGATTTTTTCACATTTTTTCTTGTGGATCTCCCATTCAATGATTTTATATTATTCTAAAGATCCCCATATATTAAATAAATTAATTTGATTCATTTTATTCAAGTTTGTTTAATGGTATTAACACAAATATTACAGATCTATGATAATTTTAAAATAACCCTTGGGTATAGATTTTTTAACATTTTTCACTGTGGATCTCCCCCAACATTATCTAAATTCATCAACATTGGATTATGGGCTCACAGTTTAACATTTTTTATGTATTTTCTAGCCTGATAGAACACCTCGAATCATGTTGGTTATGTATAATTTTAGTGGAATGGTAAATTGACAATATATTAGATGGGTGTCATGAGTATGGTTTGGATATTGAAGATTTTATCAAGGTTCAATGATAAAGGAAATTGATTAGAGGTGGTTCGGGATCAAAAAGATGATAGCTATTTTTCTGGTTGACATGTGGTGTAATTGTATTGGTTCCAAGTGGAGGATTTGCACGATGTATCATGGATGAGGCTTCTTGGTATGAATGTGAATGTTGTCGAACATAGATATATTATTATATGGTTAGATGTGGTGAATACCGTGGGATTTAAAAATAATGATAATAATGTTGATTATGGTGATGAATAATTTTATTACTAATAATAATGTGGTTTTATTAAAATAAAATAAATAATTAGATGTGTGATGGGTGAAGTTCCTCATGCTACTAGATTTTTGTAAAAGGGTTTTTATTTTAATTATTATCATAAATCATGAAAAAAATAAAAGGATTTAAATAAATAAAAAACAATTATTAGAAGTTTGTGAGGCTACATGTGGCATTCACACAATGAATGGAGGAGGTTCCCCTCCATTTGAGTGCATCACCCTCATTAATAAATGTTTTTAAAAAATATAATATAATTATATAAATTATTATTCATATTTATTTTTTCCTTCCAAAAACTTAATAGAGGTGAATCTTTTACATATGATGCCATATTGATTAAAAATTAGCAACATTATGACTTAAACATTGAGATATTACTTTGATAAAAAATGTTAGATATTTAAATTGGGCTTGTTGATTGGGTCTATTAATGGAATAAAAATAAAAATAAAAATAAAAAGAATAAAAATATTAATAATACTATTATTATTACTATGGAATATAATATTTTTTTTGTAACATCATCATGCATCATCCGTATGAAGAACTACCTATATCATCATGTTCTAGATATTGAGTTATATTTTTTGAGACTAATATACAATGTTTATTTCAGACTCATGGTTCAATCCCATGATACATTTGAGTGTGGTGTGGTGAAATTCATTTATTAACTGGGTTTCTGATTTTTGAAGTTGAATTTTGTATCTTGAGTGTTTTTCATGTGGATCACAATGGTGTGATACTTTTTCCATTCATGTCTATTTAGAATTCTTTATATGTGTTTTGACATTTTAGCTGGAATAACGACGACGAGCCTCGGGTGTTCCTTGAGATTTTGGTTGAGACGCATCATGAGTACTTCTTTCCCAAAAATCAATGTGATAGTGATAACATGGATAGTTAGTAGAGTGGGGCCACACACCATGTGGGTTATATTAACATAATGTATCTCCTAAAAATATTTTACTTATCCTGTCTAAATATTCTTCACTAGAACATTGTCTTGTGAGTAGACAATTATAAGTTGTTTTCGACATAAAATATGATGGTAGACTTCATAGTGGATTTTGATATATGATGTGAGATGTTCTAAGTATGATACTTCTATAACTGATTCTCTAGGATGATAGTGATCAGACATGATCATCAGATGGATGTACCCACTAATGGACCAATGAGCGGGTCATGTATCTAGTAAGTGGTAACCCTAGAAAACCAAAGATTTAGTCCTTTATTTACTTTGTTCTACCCCCTAACGCACTAGGAAACCTGTAATCTATCTACTGAAGGGTAGTCCCTAATTTAAAATAGAATGTGTCCCCTATCAACATATTATTACTCCTAATTAACCGAGGTTCTAGTCCTCTATCAATTGATGGGTCACCCCCTAAAACACAATGTAGAGGTTACCATATTTATATAGTTGTACCCCAACCACCAATCAAACTAAGATATGGGTACTCTATCAACTAAGTGGTACAAAAAATAGAATGAAGGTACACATCCTATATCTAATGAGTGGTTCCACCATGAGGCGCCAAAGCATGGTTATTCACTGTATTGAGTTGTACCCCCAATGCACTAGGGCACGGGGCCTCTACCTATTTTTTCCCAAATGACACATTAGGGTCAGGACCTCTATATTCTATGTGGAACCCCTTGAAAAACCATGGGATTATATTCTATGAAATGAGTTGTACCTCTTGACACATGAGGGTAGGGTCATCTATCTACCACGTATTACCACCTTGACTGTTGAGGGTGTGAGTCCTCTCTCTACTGAGTAGTACCCACATGACACATAAGGGTGCATGTCCTCTATCTTCTGAGTGGTACCCGTATTACACACCATGGAACAATTCCTCCATCTACTCTGTAGTAACCCCTTGAATCACTAAGGTTTGTGTCCTATATCAACTGGGTGGTACTCACTAAAACCCAAGGAAAGAGTCCATATCTACTGAGTGGTATCTTCCCTGATGTTCCAGGGCCTAGGATCTCTATATATTGAGTGATACCCCGCGATTCATGAGGGTACATGTATTAGATAGATAGAGTCGGACTTCCAGATGTACCAAAGTGTTGGTCCTCTATCTACTGATTGGTACCCCCTAACACACTAAGGAGCGAGTCCTTTATATATATTATGGTATCCCATAATAAACTACAGTAGGCATAATCTCTCCAATGAGTGGTGCCCCCTAATGCACCATTGGTTGGGTCACCATTCCATAGAGATGGTAATCCATTATCACATTAGGTAATAAATCCCCCATACATTGGATATTGTTCCGCACTAAAGAGAATCATTGGGAAATGGTTTGATTTCTCTGTATTTATACATCATTAGATTGACATGTAAGACTCTTAAAATTAGATATGGTTCCCATCTAGTGATCCATTTAGATTCATTAATAATAACTAGGATGTGCATATATAGATCCCATTTCTATGTCATTTTTTCTTCTTGTTGAGAATATCTAGGTTTTTTGTTATGGTTGTTGTTGCATATAAATATTGACATACCATAGTTGGGCGAGTTGACTACTTCAATTGTGTCTTCTATTGATTCCTATTCTATTTCTAGGGAATCCCAAATGGTATGTACATACTCACCCCTATATTGTAATTTCTTATACATTACATTACTAATGTAGACAGTTTATAGGTTAGAGATTATTTTGGAGGAGAAAAGGGATATGTGGGTTCTTTTACCACAAATAGTGGCTAGGTTCTGTAATTTAGAGCTACACTCTATCAAAATTTAATTTTCCTATTATCATCACATCAGGATATATTTTCTAATGGGAAATTTATGTTCTAATTTTTATTTTGGATTATATTTTCATACACATTTATCTTCTCTAGATATTATTACATGAATGTATTTTACTCTAGATATTAGTATATTTTCTTAATATTCCTATATACTAATTCATTGAGATAGTTATTTGTTGGTTATATTTACATTAGGAAAAGTCCTCCCATTTTAGTTATTCCATTCGGTAGTTATATCCACCCCCTTACATATGGAGGAAACCATTGGGATAGTTATAGCTTGGCCTTCCAAAAGTCATGTGGACCCCGATGGCTCATGTCATGATATTTGGTACTATTATGTGGTATGTTCAGAGACTTCTTACACCTGATAAATTTGGTATGGCCAATCATAATTTTATCATAAGATCCTAATAATTGACGATGAATATTTACCATGATATATTTTTTTAGTTTTTATAAGTTTGATTATATCACATTGGGAATAGACTATATTTTCTAGTAATGTTAGGGACACCAATTGTGGTGACCTACTAAGTTTTAACCAAACCCTTCTCAGGTAGCCCTAGAACTTATATATCATTGAATAGATCTTGATTTATTGTATAGATTGGGATAAGGACTTGTTATAATAACTTGAGAATAATATACAAAATTTTACATCTTCTTAGAATAATTTACAATTCATTTCCCAATAATATACGACCTTAGATAAAAAAGGCTTAGTGCCTTTAGAGAGTAGATATATAATATAATTATTTCATAAATGATCTTCAAAATATACCATAATAATATCCATATTTGAATCATTCCATATATATCATAGTTATGGCCTCTCATTAAAACACAAGGAATCATAACATAATAAAGGGTCACATTAGATGTTCTATAAGTGTAAAAATAAGGGGTAAACATCATAAGAAAGAATATGATAATCATAATGGTGTGGTAACACAATCAATTTCATGTTCTCAACGTAATATACTCATAACGTGAAAATCATAGATCATAAAATAAAAAATAAATACATATCTAGAAGCATGTTAAAAAGGGCGATAAAATAACAATGTTCATTAAGAGTCATAACATAGGCATGTGGCATCATAAAAATAGAATTGATAATTTTTTAACATATCTATTGATAATCATGTGCAAAAATAATTATGGTAGCATTGGTAGAAGCATTCATAATCACACATTAAAATATGAACATATCTATTTGTAATCACATCCACGCATCTTCAACTACACATTCCTAGAAGGAATCATACTCAAACATCTAAATGTGAAAGAATTCACAATAAATTTAATGGTTATCCACATAATACTATTAGATATAAATATTATATTATCCAATTAATTGGGGGGATATAATAGACCCAACCACAACAAAATCAAAATCCATTCATATGTATTCCACAATGTCATGAAAACATTCATTATTTTTCCATAACAGAACATGTGGAATTGGAAAATAATTTCCTTGATATTTCACCATCACCAATAATCAAAATCTCAAAAAAATAATATAGATTATATAATAGGATAATATCATCGGATAGTAATAACTAACATCAAATGATGTTATCATAGATGAAAAATGTATATAAAACAGCATTGCAACAAATGATTAGGAAAACAGACTTTTAATTTTTCCATCAATTCATTATAGTATAAAATTTTCCAAATTATTATGGAAATTTTTTTATTCAAAATCAACCATGATATATTTTAATGATATATTCAAATCATTGTGTAGTTATAAGTGGGGAAAATCCAGTTTTTGTCAAAATCAATATTAATAGTGATTATTCTCACACCTTTAGTAAAAAATACCTCTTTTAGAAAAAGAAAAATGATTATTTTTAAACATTATTATAGATAATAAAACATGGATAAAAAATAATTTCCAAAATTATCGTGTCATGAAAACAATATTCTTTAAAATATTTTACAAAATTAGGATATAGTAGAAAAAAATCCAGACTAACGATGAATATTTATTTTTTCTTAAAATTATTTTCTCATATATTTTAAGTAAAAATAGGGAAAATTGTTATTATTACTTGAAAATTTGATTAATATTCATAGGGTAAAAATATCTATTATTCTTATCAGTGATATATCATATAATATCATCATTATAAATTAACGTATAAATAATCATGGAAAAAATAAGACCTCAACATAAAGCCCGAATATCAATTGTCAATATACTTTATGAAATTTAAAATCAACTATATAATAAATAAATATTTATTATAATTATATTAAAAAAATATTCCTATATAAATTACTATTTATCATTCTTTTTTAATATTGAAAAGTATTTTTTAAACAATTTCATATCCAAAATGAACATTTCGTTGAAAAATGGTATATTTCCGATAAATAATTCATTTTTGTGTTTTCAGAAATTATATATTGGTCATAATTTTATCATATAATGTATATTAATAATGAAATATGTATCATAATTACTCAACATATACACTTTTTTAATTATTCATATAAAGCAATGAAAAACACAAATTTGATCACTTCATGGCGACGGTCATCCACACGTATCCAAAAGCGACATTATCATATAAAAATGGATGGAATGGTATGAATATAGGTAAAATATTTTAATTAAATAAGTATAATAATGTTAGAGATATAATATATACATATTATATCCATTATAATGAAAATTTATTAGAGTTGGTGATGAAAAATATAATACTTTGCTTCACGAGGTAGTAGACTGTGTTTACACACAAACGATGACTTTGTTTACCATTTGAAAGAGTTGTAGATGAAAAATGATGTCAAAATTGAATGAATAAAAATTAAATATATATTTTTGATAAGATATTCATCATTTTTTTATGAATAGAATATTTTTATAGATTTTTTTAAAAGAAATAACATTTAATATACTCAGTTAAGATTTATTCCTCTTCATTGGGAAACCTTTATTGGATTAAACCTTAATCCTTAAAAGGATGGTATTATATTTGAAAACATTCCTCTATTATTTTGGAAAAAAATTCAGGAATCTATTTTTGTTTGTATTTGATTATAAAAGATTCTCTTGATGTGTTTTTAATGGAGGGGATTGGGTGTACTTTTCGAAGTGAGTGAGAGGACACACTTTTAAATTTGAAAATATTTAAAATATATTAAAAAATAAAAATGAATCCAGATGATCTATATTAAAATTGGAGATGACATAGGTTTGAAATGTTTCACGAAAATAGGATTTATATAATTTATTAGTTAATTTTAAACTGTATCATTTTAGTTTTAACTATCTTGATCTGTATAAAAGTTTATTATGATAGCTGCATTTTTTAACAACATTACTATTCATAATGATAAAAACCTTAGGGTGACTTCAATATAAATTTTTTTAATTGTGATTCCAATCATTATTTTCATTTTATCAAATTCAATTTATTTATTTTGAATAAATTAATTTAAAATGAAATAATCAAAATTATTCCAAAAAATATTTCTTCCATAAATATGAAATTTTATGTGTAAAAATCATATAATAAAAAGTTTTATCATGATGTTGATTATAATGATATTAATTAGATTATTACATAATTCTAATAGAATATTTAAAATCAATTTTAAATTTTTAAATTTTTAAATACTTAATTTGAAAATATATTTTTATATAAAATAATTATTGTTTCATTATTCTTTGAAATTTTTTTCTTTTCTAAAAATAATAAAATTTCACCATAATATAATTATTATATGTTGATTTAAAAAGTGGAATAATTTTTATAATATATATGTTTTTAAAATTTTAGAGATTAATTATAAAATTTATAAACAAAATGAAATAAAAAAAATTTTTTATGAAACATATTTTTCAATTTAAAATTATATTTATGAAAATTGAGAACTTATTTCATATCAATTATCAGTATATAAGAAATTCATACATATTTATCATAATGTGGTTATTCGTATTCATACCAAAAATTATACTATTTAGTTATTATTATATCATTTGAATCAACCGAGGTATTATGCGGTTTTTTTAAACTCAATATTGTGCATAAAGGATGTTATGAATGAAATTAAATATATTTAGAGTGAAAAATATCATAAACTCACAGGGTACTTCACTAAATTATCCTTATATGAATTTCATTGTAATTTTTTAACTCAAATATATGAAACAGAACATACGTTTATTGCATAACATCCTCAAGTTCGTACATACATTCATCAAATTTATGGTTTTACCACAAAACTTTGACTAGGGGAGTGGTCAAGTTGCAAATAACTTTATATCTTCAATACAAAATTTACAATAGTTATTCCCCATAAGATAGATCATTTTATAACTATATGAACATTGGGATCAGTACTTGGTAAGAATTAGATATGTGCTTCAATAAGAGTGATGCGTAGAATATATCATGAACATGAGATATATTCAATGGAAGAGAATGGTATTGATCCAAAAAAACCTTCGAAAAACATAATAAATATTCACAGAATGTAACGAACCATTCATCGGGGCCCGTCTCATGACTGCCCCATGCCCGCCTTGCATAAGCCAAGGGTATGTGACTAGGATAGAAAAGGCATTTCACTAAAATGTGAAGTAATTTCCTCAAAACATGTACACACATAGGAAGGGTACACTACACACAAGTAAAACACAGAGAAAGAAAAAAAAGTACAACCACAAATAAAACCACCACATAGTGAAAAGGTATGTACTGAATTATATGGGCCAGAATACAAGCCCAACTGAAATTAAAATACAACAAAAGGAAAAGGAGCTCTTGATGTATTCCACCAAGGATTATACCTGAAAGGTAGGTATAGCTTTTCACTGTGGCACTTCATGTCAACTGGTCACCTCCATACACCATCAAGTCCTGTATCCTTGAGACTCAGTCAATGCTTCACATTATCTTTACAAGACAAAATCTAGTGCGGGTGAAACCTATATAGAGGTGAGTATAACAATACCCAGAAGGGACCTCAAGACCCCTAAAGGACTCCCAGAATTCTAGAAAGGAAAAACCACAATGAAGTTTCTCAATCACAAAGTACAAAGTAAAATAGTTAGCTCAAACCTGGTTTAACTTAATTACATAATTATAGGTGTGATTTCATAATGATATATCAACTTATTAATTCAAGAGGTTCTGCTGTAGACCCACCCCGGATCGTTCAGTGCTTATCCACATATGATCACAAGGAGCTGATCCACACATGATTGCTCATCATTGATCCCTACAGGATCATTTGGTGCTCATTCACACAGGATTTCTTAGAGATGATCCATAGAGGATCACTATTCATTCTTCACGTCTCATCCATCCACTTCTTTCTCACAAAAATCATGCATGATTCCGGGAGGATCCACTCCTCAAGCCATCAGTTATATTTAAACTGGCATAAAAACCAATAAAAGAGTAATCCAATGATCTGCCTTGTCATAAGGGTTCAAACCCAATAGAAGGAATGTCAATAAGACATCCAGTCTGTATGTTATATGCATTTTAGTGCTGAGGGACCAGTTAGATTTGGGTACAATCCAATCTGGCCAAAATCTATCTTTTTTCAAAACACACATGGAGTATTCCAAAGGACCGACTGGTACTAAGGGTTCTTGGTACGGTATGACCCAGTTGGTCTGACCCAACCTAGCTTGTGTGGGCCGACCCGAAGGGGGCTGGTATCGGCTAGGTGCAGATAAGCTTGTTATGGCTCACTGGACCGCGTTTTCAACCAGCTAGGTCGTGGGATCGGCCCGATGGCCTTGGGCTAGGCCCGCGAGTCCGCAAGTCTTGTCCAACCCACCAAACTGGGCGTGGCCCACCGATCCCTAGAACCACTCAACACGCTGGCTGAGTGTGGGGGTGGGGGTTAGTTTCCTCTCCAACATCTTCGACCGTTCTGATCTTTAAATCAATGATACCATTTGATGTCGCACCTCTTGGTCGGTCCGCGTGGACTGGCCCATTACGGACCTGCGAGTGTGAGTCTTCCCCTCCTTACAGCTCGAAGGCATGGCCCACTTCCTTGGTTTCCCTCCAAAGTGTGCCACCCAGCACAACAACAACTCCATATGACGCTGCACCACTTGGCCGGTCTGCACGGAGCGGCCCGCAATGGACTCCTAGGCGCTAGTAAGCCCTCTACCACGACTTTGGAGCTGCTTCCTCCCTTTGCGTTGTGCTACCACAGCGTTCCCCCACACATCAAGATGGAAAGTTCTAGATGACCGTTCCTTTTTCTTTCGGGGAACCTTTGGGCGTCGTCATTCCTTTTTGTTCAACGTGTGCCGGTCGCCGCCTCCCTCATTCTCTAACGTCACCGCACTGATGTAGCTTCCACAGCCAATTGTGGAAGTGTTGGTGGACCATTTTCATCCACATTTGTTCTTACGGGCCTCCCGAGATAAAACCTACATTGGGTGGACCTCAGTTTCACAAGAACTCCATATTTCCCATTATTCCACAATGAACCCAATCAATACTGTGAATAATAGAGGGTTTGCGCATTGTTCGTTCAGCCCATGTTCTCCGTATTAGAATTATAACATGGGACGAAATTCAATCATATATAAGAGTATAATAATTTTAAACTCATAAATAAAACCCCTATAAAAGTTTTTTGGAATGAGTTTTAGAAGACTAAAGAGTAACCACATCCAAAAGTGTTCGCTGATGTTCATCAACGCCCATCATTTCCCCCAATGACCATCACTCGATCACATTCTTCGTCAGAGAGTAAAATCGTCGGATCTTCGTCTGAGATTCCTCTCATAGATCTCCCAAAAACAAAGCCTAAACATTGATTAAATAGTGGGGTGGGTGGATAGTAATGCATCACACAATTAATGAGGTTCATTAATGAGTTTAATTAATTATCCTCTTAACTCTATAAATTGTGCAGTTACACAACCCATTATTTGTCCCAATAGTAGAGTAACACAACATAACAATGTAGACATTAAATGGTTTGATGTTGCACTATGGTCCCACCACAGTTATTCTAATGGTAGAAAAATGAAAAATAAAATATCATTTAATTTAAATTATTTGTTTTATAAAGTCCAAGAAATTATATTTTTCAACTGACACTTTCATGTAAATTTTATGATTCCCTATAGCGAATCCGAGTGCTGCAGATTCAATAGATCCCTTAGATTTTTAATCCGAGTACTGGTACAAAATATAGAAGTCGCCACCCGCATGTTAACTAAACGTACCATAAAAAATTTAAACAAAATTATTAACAGTCACCCTTAACCCACACTTGTTGAGGTTGGGCTCTACCTAAGGAAAACACACCCATACGAGCTCAACGGTACTCTCAGATATTCAATCTGAGATATCGTTTAGCTGTTAAATAATTTAACACTAAAATAAATGTTATTTAATTATATTATTTCCGGCCAAAAACTAACTTCCACGGTTGGCCTTCGCCGACCAATGTAAGATTTTTCTAAGGAAATCATAAAGTAAAGAGGTCAAAGGTGGTCTCAGTTTTTTAATCCGAGTAACCATTCATATGTTATAAGCATTTTGAAAATAAAATAATTTTATTTAATTATTTTATTTACGGTTATTCCATTTTTTTAATTACTAGAGGCCTACGCTGACTAAAATAAATCAAACATTGGGTAAACCCGCCATCTTGAATGCAATGGTGACCTCAAATTTCTAATCATGGAACCTTTTTAAGATTTATTACAATTTTTTAGGAAAACTGCTCACACACCCTAATTGAAGCTTAACATTTTTCGATGGATCATTCTGGCCACTCCAAGCCTCAGAATCACGTGCCATAAATTTTCACAGTCTCATAATAAATCCATATAATTAAAAAAATACATAATCTTTGGGTCTTTACATTCTATCCACCCTAGGTCTTTACGTCTCTAAAATTCAAAATGATGGAAAATCCTACTTGTGAGGGTACTGAGCACTAATATGAGCCTCCCTCTCTAATGTTATCTCATGGAGTTCCTAGTGCTACCTCTGATCATGCACCATAGTGATCAACCACCCCAGAGAACTCACTCTTGTAGATCCTCTATCTCCGATGGGGTCTCTGTAATGTTTTCCCCATCAGAAAATTCCAACACACACTAGTCGATAACAGACGATGGATCATGTACACATCTCATCAGCTACAACACATGGAAAACATTATGCACATTGTGCATCTATAGGGGAAGAGCAAGTCAGTACGGCAGCTCACCCACTCTATTGAGAATCTGGAAAGGTCTGATAAACCTCATAGATAGCTTTCCACCCCGACATTTTCTACGCAATCCTCATCAAGTTGAGACCTATAGGAAGACATCGTCTACCACCTCAATCTCTAAGGATCTTTGTCTCTTGTTGGCATAAGGCATCTTCTTATTCTGTGCTGTCATCATCCTCTCTTGGACGATCTGCAACTTCTTTGTGGTAGTGTGTAGCAACTCTAGACACATAAGTGCTGACTCCCAAGGGTTTGTCCAACATATAGGTGATCTGCATGGTAACCCATACATGGCCTCAAATGATGCCATGTCGATGGAGGAGTGAAAAATGTAGTTGTATGTGAACTGAAATAGTGGTAGGTGATCAAACCAACTATGACCAAATCCAGGACACAATCTTGAAGCATGTCCTCAACAAGCTATAATGTCTAATCCATCTGATAATTATTCTGTGGATAAAAATCTATGCTCATGCGTTATGGAACCAGATTCTACAATATTCACATACTGACATGTTAGGCATTGCAGTACAACTTTTCCCCCGGTTTCTTCATCCATAGCCACTAGTACTGACATCGGAGGTCATTTTACATCTTTTCCGCAACCATATGTACTTCCAAATAGGATGTGTAGAACACCCTCAACACCTCCTCCCGTAGCATCACTCGTACCATGGTGCATCCTTAGAGAAGGATAACGTTCTCCCCACCTTTAGAAAATTTGTTAGAAGCCTCCCTTGAGGATATCAGAGCATGTTGTGTCTCGTAGTTCGCATCCCCAAGTGGTGACTCCCAAAATCACAGAAGATGTGGGTGAGTGAGAGTCATTGAATGGATGTAAGCTGGTCCATCACTATCTATGAAAGATATCTATAATGCGGCTAGCTGCACTGTCTCCTTGCTCAGCCACTGCATACCGGACCTCCTATTGAGTTCATCTTCCACCACATCCCCCTGTCTAAGAGTATATACTTTCTTGAAGGCAAAGTCCATGTGGAACACCATCGATCTCAACTGTATCAACTACTGAATAGACTATGGGTACCTTTCAATCTATGAAAAAGCCTACCCCTTTAAACTGATTGGTGTTCCATCGGCCCTTTGGTAGTGGGTACTCATTCTCCATGGCCACTTTTTAATGTGATGGGAATCCACACATAGCCTCAAACACATGGTATTACTAATCCCTTCCTATACAAGTATCTCAACTATAATATCATCTCATATAGCTCAGTGGGATCCATCTGATATGTAGTTGTAGATATTGGTTCCTACCCTGGGTACAAGCACATAAAGAAGTCCCTCACCCTACAGGGAGGTAATCTTGGAAAAGTCATTAGAAAGGTTGTTCCCACACCCTGTCACTACTGTTGGGAACTCAGAACTCAAAAATATAACTTCTACTAGGGTAATGCTGGCTGACTCAAGAGTTATTGGCTGAACCCCCCTATACATGAATTTATATCGTGCATCTTGGGTTTCCTTTTTTTTCACCAACCATGGAAAACCTCATTCCAATGTTGTAGATATACTGCATACTTTTTCATACAATATTCAATGTGAGCATGGACTTTGGATGACCAATCCATACCCAATCTATGATTGTAAGGCCTCTACACTGACACAGAGAGGTTCTAACCAAAACACTCACATCAAGGGCCAGATCACACCATCGACATATGTGTGATTATCGATTATCTTCCCATAGGTAACTCCAGATGTAAGGGTCAATTAAATAGATTAACTGGAAGCTCTTGGTCTTGAACAATATTCAAGACAATAAGGGAAAATTTGTACCTATGTCTATTAATATGTCTGCTTGCAGTAGACACAGTCCGTATATCAAATTATTCCAGGATCTCTTGGATCACACTCCTTGACCGCATGCATCTACTCCTTTCATCTTTCCTCTATCTACATAAGCCTGGTGGGGACCAAATTGAAGTGATGGTTGTAACATTTAAAAATTTATACCACCTCATGCTGCTCTCCTAGCTCCTCTTCCATGTCTTCCGCCCTAAAGATTTGTTTATCCATATCACATCCTCTTCATGAAACATTTTACACAACCAAGTCCCTGAGATTAACGTCAATTTCCTACTTTCCCACTGCAAAAATTCACTAATTCTATCTCATCATCCAAATTGCATTCAACCACAATGGTTCTCTCTTGAACCCTAACTTAGGAAGGATTTCACAGAGGAATAATGTTGGCTCAGATGTCCCAAAACAAATCTCGCACAGAGGTTTGATCCCAGAATAATTGTTCATATCATATTCATCAAGTACCTAGAATGGTCTGTACGCC
The DNA here is from genome assembly GCA_963277665.1 of Viscum album. Taxonomy (NCBI): domain Eukaryota; kingdom Viridiplantae; phylum Streptophyta; class Magnoliopsida; order Santalales; family Viscaceae; genus Viscum; species Viscum album. The sequence continues at coordinate 38,454,181 of OY728131.1, forward strand.
TCGACAAACACATAGTTATGGACATGTCATCATTCCGAGGCATTAGAATCTATTGGGAACACATACCCATTAGATTTTTATAGAAGGAGACCTCTTCTCTTAAGAATGTTCTCAAGATATGTCCACAGAAATGTCACCACACTGTAAGATTAGGGTAATCTAAACCCTATCATCGCCCTACTATGCCTTGTAGAAGGATCACTATAAGGGCCTCCATAAGATAAAATGGTTCCCTAGACAGATAGAAACTTGGTAACCACCTCAACCCAATCATTAGTAGTTCGTGAGTCGGGCTGACCTCGGTACCTGAGGGGTATCTGTCACTGAACCTCGTGTTCGACATTAAGGCATCATGTGTCCTCTATTGGTATCACCAGTAGTAAAATCTGACCAAGGGGAAGTGTTATTGTTAGGACACCACCCGAAGGAACCATTTCATGAAATGGTCCCTGTATTGAAGCCTCATCACTCAATGAACCATCCTCATGGTCACGCACTAGAATCCAAGCTGGTTGTCTGCATAGAGGCATCATGATAGAGAATTAAGATGAACCATGATCAATAACTTATCCCGGGTGAGAAGATTAAAAATATATAAATTAAAAAACATTTAAAATACACACATAATCCGTTATATTGTGTACCGAGGTGGAAATCATAATTTAGAGTCCTGATGTATGGATAAATTGACTGTTGCACCAACACTGGACTCCCTAGTCTGAAATATGAACTCAAGAAACTTAACATTTTCGCTCCATTGAATATGTAGAATCCTAGTTCTTCTATTAGAACTGAACCCTATAATACCACATTTTCATGACCTATCCCTGGGTACCCGTGCAGTGACCAGCTCGAAAAAAAGGAAAAGAAATAAAAAAAATGTTAATTAACTCACGAGGAACACAAAATGAAAAATAACTCCTGAGGTCGTCCACCAAGGATTATATCTGAATGGTCAGTATAGATCATCACTAAGGATATATAAACCAACTTTTCACCTCTGTACAATGTAATTTCTGGGATCCTTGTGATGCTGTCAAGGATGCTCGTTGTCTGCCCAAGACACAAAAAGGTTTGGGAGAAACCAGGTCAAGGGTGAGTATAAAAATAACCCGTAGGGACCCAGAGTCCCCAAAAGGTCTATCAGAATTCCAAAAAAGAAAACCACAAGGCATTATATAAATCAAAAATCACAAAGAAAAAGAATCATCTCAAACCACGTTTAACTTAAGTAAATAATTACAGATGATTAGTCATAAAGCTAAATCATCATATTCTCTAATGAGGCTCTACTGCTGACCCACACATGATTTCTCGGTGCTGATCCACATAGGATAACCCATTGATGATCAACACATGATATCTTGTTGCTAATCCATAGAGAATATCTCGGTGCTGATTCCCATAGGATTACTCTGTACTGATCCAAACAAGATCGCTCGGTGCTGGTCCATATAGGATCTCTCGGTTCTAATCCACACAAGTTCGTTATTCAATCATCATGTCTAATTCAACCATTGGAATCCCACACAATGCACGCTTGATTCTGCGAGGATATTCTTATCAATCCATCTGTCTTATTTCAACCAGCATTGTGTCCCATGAATATGTAACCCAATGATCCACCATGTCAAAAGTGTTCCAACGCAATAGGCGGCATGTCAAATAGATTCTCAGTCAGTATGTTATAGGCATTTTAGTGCTGAGGGACTAGTTGGATTCAGGTACAATCAAACCCAAACTAACTCCAACATTCTTCGAAACTCACATGGAGTATCTCAAAAGGACCTCTTAATAATAAGGTTTTTGATTCCACAGACAGTTTGTTGAATGTTCGTCTGATTTAAGAGATACACATGTTTAAGCATAACTGGAAAAAATGGGATTGGTGTACAGTCCGACCCAATCGGTCCGACCTGACCCAGCATTATGGGACCAGCCTGAAGGGGGATGGTCTCAACCTGGTACGGCTGGGCCTGATCTGACCCACTAGTCTGCATGCTCGGACTACTGGACTACATGTCTAGTCTGGACCATTTGACTAGGCACATCCCTCCCGACCACGAAACCACTTAGCCTTTTGGCCGAGCGTGGGGGGTCCGCTCCCCTCTCGAATAGCTTCAGTTGTTTGAATTTTCCAATCCACGGCCCCAGTTGGCGCTGCACCTCCATGACAGATCATGTGGACTGGTCAATTACAGACCCACGGGCATGGGTCCGCCCTCCGTCGCTGCTCAATGTTGTGGACCTCCTCCACGATGTACCACTACAACACACCGGTCATATAAGCAGTGACACCGGATAACACTGCACGACCTGGTCAGTTCGTGCAGACTGGCCCAGAAGTGACATGAGGGCATGGGTCCACCTTCCACCAAGACATGAAGTGGTGACCTTCTTTCGTGGTGCGCTACTGTAGTGCGCCACACCGCTTCAATGTGGTTGGTGCTAGCCAACTGATCCTTAGTCCTCTATGGTGCCTTTATGTGTCTTCATTCCTTTGCGGTCAGTGGGTGTCCTTCATCATCACCACCGCACATGCGTAGCTTCTGCGGGCCACCCATGAACCCACTATGGTTCATTTTATTGGTTTTGTGAACCTACGGGCCTCCCGAGTCAGTGCCTACATTGTACGGCCCGCATTTTCACCTTGCCACCATATATTTCAGTCACCCACGAAGAACTCAACCAATACTGATAATGGTGGAGGGTTCATGCCTTGTTTGTTCGGCATATGACCTCCGCATTAGCATTATAACTTGGGAAGCATTTCAATCATCAACAAGAGAAGAATAATTATATAACACATGAAATAAACCTTACCTAGAATTTTTTGGAATTTGTTTCAGATGAGAAAGGAGTTTCTATGTCCGAAGGAGTTCATCGGTGATAGTTGTGGCCTGTCATGTCCCCCAACGACCAATGATTGATCAAGTTATTCATGGTAGAGGAAAATCGATGGTTCATCATCGGATTTTCCTCTCATAGCTCTCCCAATACAAAAGCCCAGGAATAGATTAAATAGAGGGGAAGTTGGAGATTAATGTATCACACAATTAATGAGGATAATTAATGATTTTAATTAATGAACCTCTTAACTCTCTCAATAGTGTGGTTACAAAACTCATTATTTCTCCCAATGGTGTTGTTACAAAAGATAAGATTCAATACATTAAATGGTTTGACATTGCACTATGGTCACAACACAGTTTTTCCATAGGGTGAAAAAATAAAAATAAAATAACCTTTAGATATTTTATGATTTTTTTATTATGTCCATGAAATTAACATTTTCATCCGACACATTCCGGTCAATGTGACGCTTACTTTACGAGAATCACAACGCTACATATTCAATGGTGTGATTAGATTTTAAATCTGAGCACTGGCTAAAATGATAGAAATTGTATCCCGCATGTTTAATGAATGCACCAATAAATAGTTAAAAAAATATTAACAGTCACCCTCAATCTGTGCCAGTCTAGGATAGGCTCTGCCTAAGGGAACCACGACCTCCCGAGCTCAATGAAAATCATGGATTTCAAATATGAGTTACAGTTTCTGAGTTAAATAATTTAATAATAAATTAATTTTAACTTAATTATTTTATTAAAAACTAAAAACTAACTTACACTATTTAGCCACACCAACTTATGTTTTTTTTCTCTAAATAAATAATACCATCACAAGTTCATCATTGGTCGCATATTTTTCTTTTGAGTCACCATTCATGAGATATAGGCATTTAAAAAATAAAATAATTTTATTTAATTATCTTATTTCTGGTTATTCCATTTTTTTTGCACCGGAAGCCTCCTCCGACGAAACGTAAGTCACACCTATGGTAAACATGTCATCTTGAATGCAACGGTGCCATAATTCCTTTGATCTGTTAACCCACATAAAAGTTTTTCCTCTTTTCTAGTAAAACTACTCATGGACGCTAATTAAAACTTAACATTTTTCGATGGATCATTTTGGGCACTCCAGGGCTTATAATCTAATGTCGTTAATTTTTTAGACCCGCAACAAATCCATATAATTATAAAAAAATATGAAATCTCTAGTTCTTTAGACATAATATATTTAATTTTATTAAATATTACTCAATGAATGACCATAATTTTATGGAATATATTTAGTTCTAATATTCTACTCAATATTTAATTTGTGATGAATAATTGTCCAAAACATGGTGGTAAATAACAAGTCCAGATCAGACACAATAGAATATGGTAATCCATAAAAAATTAACAGTTACATAATATATATCAAGAGGAGTTGATGAAGAGATAAATATTATCAAATTATAGTGAAATGTGAGTCTTTTTTATGTAGATCGACTATATTCCAAATAGCATTGTTCCAATTAGTTTTTTTGGGGGCTCCAATAAAACATTCCCTTGAAATTTCTTCCCAATTAAATTATTTTATAGTTGATGGTTGAAATAGTCTATTATTCTTCTAGAACTAAGTAATAAATTAATAACATACCAATTAATGAGATACATACTAAAAAAATATTACTTTTCATATTATCTGACCATAAATACTCTATCAGGTATCTTTACATCTTCATAATTTAGGGATGAATAGAGAATGTTGAACTATGAGAATCATCCAACAACTCCTTCTTTAGGTCTAGTTCTAAAATGAAACATTCTCATTTCCCAAATCATTTCATTCAATCAAATTAATGGTTGAAAATTGGAAAATCTTTCAACTTTTTCTATATTTCCATGTCCTTATTCTACACCTCTTTAATCCTTACAAGGATGGGTATTTGCACATTTATATGAGAATGATATTATATGTCCCATTTTATCATGATGTCAATGTTTATGTTAGGAAAATATATAATTATTATCTCTATTTAAATCCATATCAGGGAATAAATAGAATTTTCTTTCTAACTCAATGAATCTGTCAGTTTATTCACCTTCCTTGGGGGTAGTGTATTAATAAATCATAATCATTTATTAACTCCGTTCATCATTTTTACAGAATATTCAACTATTTTTATTAGAATACATACTTCAAGATTTTATGATTTGTATATATCTATTAACCCTTTAACTGTAAAGGCATTTCCACCATATCTTAAATGTAATGATTACTGCTAAAATTGTGGATTTCTGTAAATTTACACTTGTATTTAGAAATTGTGTGTGGCATAATATATCACCATATCATATTTCATGATTATTAATCATAGTATATTATTTCTTCCATAACTATTGATCAAAATTACATATCCACTATAGGGTAATGTGACTACATGTGATCTGAACAACCTTATCTTAAACATTATAATTTTTTCCCATATTCATCCATCTATAATAAAATAGATCCCTTCCTTGAAAACATGGTTTTTGGATTAGATATCCCTGAATAATTACACAAAAATCATAAAAAATATCCATAAAATTCAAGAAACCTATATATCTCAATCACCAAGTTTTATTTGGGCCATCAATCAATAAAAATCATATTTGAAAGATCTTCTAATATAAAATATCACTAAGATTAGATAACCTAAAAAAGAATCCTTCTTATTAAAAAATTCAAACATTGTAAAATTTTCATATAACTTATTCTCCATTAGGGGCCTTAAAAAATTCAAATGATCTTTATGATTTTACATGGCCTTTTGATAAGTAATAAAAACATCTAAAAATAACACCATAAATTGATCATGGTAATCTATAAAGACCATATTCATTAGATCAATAAAGTTATCATGGTAATTGGTAAGTCCAAATAGAATTACTATAAATTTACAATGGATATAACTTGTAAAGAACATAATATTTGGTATATCATCATTCATGAAATACAATTGATGTTATACAGAGAAATGTTCATACATTGAAAATTATTAAACCCTTTGAATTTTATCAAACATTACATCAAAGGGGTGTAGATTATAATTATAATTTTTATTTTATCTTGTTATTTTCATGATAATCAATACAAAGATTCATTGAAACATCTTTATTCTTAACAAATAGAATAGTTTCTCCATACTATGACACACTAAGTATAGTGACCATACATTCATCACATGATTATTACATTATTTTACTGATAAAAAACATAAAATCATTACAAATTATGGATCCAAAGGTTTCATTTCTTGGGAAAAATAAGATAGTACATAAATTCTTAAAAAATAAAAGTCAAACATTATTTATTTACTTATTGTATAGATTTTTAGTTTCACTCACACACTCCATAGTATATGTATTCACAATATAATATAAAAAAATTTGTGAGATAAAATCCTAGTAATTGGATAGAAAAGAACATGAATCAATATAACATATGTGGTAATAGTCACCATAATCATTACATATGAATGGGATCATCACCGTAAACATAATACATAGAATTACTTAAATTTATAGAATGAGTTAATGCATAAAAATGAAACACCATGTCTTAGTGGCCGAAAACCACACATAGTTCTAAACAAATATGGATTCATGTTTACACATAAAATATGTGTATAATCATAATGTTGTCTTCTTTGTGGGAAGGATAGAATCATGTTTATTCATATTTCACAATATATCATGAGATTAATCACATTATCTAATACATTTTTCCACTATATTATTCTTTTAGTACACATCACATTATAACATTTAAGTAATCATGACTTTTACATTGAACGAATAAAAATATTTTCCCTAAAATAACACATGGGATAAAATTGGTTTAACCAGGATTAAAAAAACCCATACTATAGTGAATAATAAATAGGGATACAAAAATAATAATGGAATTACATAACTAGCATAAGAATCATCAATCTTGAGTGAAGAATAAAAAATCACAAGAGAAGTAAAAGAAATTTTACTTTAAAAGAAGCATTTTATTGGAAAAATAATTATAATTTTCATAAAATCAAATTAGAATCATAAATATCCTATAATAGGAAATTGAGAACAATTAAATAATATTTTAATCATATTAAAAGATCAATGATAATAATAATTTAAATGAAGCAAGAATAACCCCATGAAAAAGAATTAGGTTAGAGAAATTCATTTACCATAGTAACAAATGATTTCTTCCCATTAAGGTGACATATAATCAAATAAGATTCATTAATTAAAAATTAAAAAATATATTCATTTTTATTACATATTATAATTTTATTATGTTTTATTCTGATCATTATGATTATTTATAGTGTTAAATGTTATCATTTTGGAGTGTTCATTAGCATGATTATAATAATTGGTTATCTTTTATAAAGGCATTGGAGATCATTTAAAATGAGGATAATTTTAAATAATTGAAATTATATATTATTAATGAAATTAATAATGTTTAATTGGTCTTATATAATATTCAGTTTCTAGATATATGGATGATAAATTAGATAAAACGTCTTTTCTAATGATTTAATTTTGGATATATTCAATCAAAACAAACTCATTTTGTTTCATTATTTAATATTATGTATATGTTTAGGTCCAGAACAAAGAAAACTTATACATTAAATTTTTAAATAATTTTCAACAAATATAATCATTTCTTGAACATCGTTTAATGATTTAAATGAAAATTAAAACTTTTCATCCTCCAAGGAGATAAATCAACACCTAATGAATGACATTTTTTTAGAATAAATAAGAGATTAGAATAAAATTGATGATGGGTTATTACATTAACATAATAAAATTCCAAATATGTAATATAATTTAGTTATCATACTACATGTATGAGGGGGTGGTAGGAGAGAATAATAACAGAAAATAACATGAAAATAATTTTAAAGAAAACAGATGAGGATTTTTCCTCTTTAAAATCTTTTCCTTCATAACCACCATAGGGAAGTTGGATTTTATCATTTATTAATACCAAAGTATCTTGGATGATGAGGAGGAGAATTTTATGAGGATTTTCAAGAAATTTGATAAGATTCAAATATTTTGTGGCATGAGGAGAAAGGGTTTTATTTATAGTGGGACGACATGAGTGTTACTGATTATTTTATTCCTTATTTAATTATTTTGGATCGTGTCTATGAATAGTTTTGGTTCCAAAGAATAAATATAGTAATTGGATAAGTATTGTTCTAGTTTATTTTCATAAACAAAATATATATCAACTATTACTCAACAATTCATTTACGATTTAAATGTAGCAAATTTTAAAATTTCTCTATTCACAAAAAAATCAAGTATCATAAAAAAATACACAATATTAACCTTAAGAATTTATTAATGTATGGAATTTAAAAATTTACTGCATTTTATTAAAATAATACAAAACATATGTGAAATTTAATTTTAATTAAAATCGTCATTTACATGGAAAATAATAATATCAAAATTATTAATGATTTTATAACACTGGGAAGAATTAGTTAAGGTATCATTAAATAATCCAATAACTATAAGACAAAATACTAATTTATGAAACAATATTATGAAAATAAATTTTATTTTAAATCCGTATAATAATTATAAAATTATAAAAAAACATTAATGATTTATAAAATTAACAATAGTAAATTAATAATTTATAAAACATTTATTTACTTATACTATTATATAATTAAATCGTTTTATATTTTATAAGATGCGTAAATTTTATTTATATTTTCATATATGTTGTAACTATTATACTGGAAGAATTACAATTAATAATGGTAATTTTACTATTCCAAGTGTCAGGTAATAATTTCATCATGATAGTTCCCTTATTTATATTAAATATAACTTATTTAATTGTAAATTTATGAGAAAGATGTTTTTATTAGTCTCTTCATGATATGTATGTGTTTTCTTCTATCCAAATTAATTCTTATATGGGAATCAATTCCATTATTAAATGATTGGTTAATTTCACTATTCCATCCTTTTCAAATTTCACCACCAAAACTTATTTTAAAATAAACATGTGATTTTATTTATCTATTATCACTTTCTCTAGATCCCATTTTTCTACATCTTAATTATGGTTCACCATAGTACATTTACAAATTAAATAGTTTTATTGTGTAGAAAGTTATTTCTAAATTACAATACCATCCATGGATGTTCCTGATTAGAGAGATCTTTTTCAAACTGTGCCTACACTAGATTTTTTACATTTGAGGGATATGTTATGTACCTCCTCAACAGGGATACATGGAATACATCACGTACGTGAGACAAGGATTGTGGAAGTGATAGTTTATAGGCTACACCAATGACATGATGAATAATCATAAATGGGAAGATGTACCTAATAATCGATTTCCCTTCTTCCCATATCTACTAATCCTCATCTATATAGATATTTAAAGGAATACCAATTAATCATTATTAAACTCTAGGTCCCATAGATGATTTTCTATATAGCACTTCTATCAACTTTAAGATTCCCATATGTGATACTAAATGGTTTCCACCTTATCCCTTATTTCCTAGCCCATTTCAGCTCCTAGAATCTTATTTTCACTGACTTGATCCAAGAATGTTAGTGTTATGCATATTTTCCCAAAAATGGTTTCAATAACGATCCATTTGGACGCTTGAGTGGAAACTGTTTTTGTAAGATAACTTAGTCAGAGTAAGATGATGGTCACATCATTCATAAAATAACATAGAATATTATCTAAACATATATTTCAATGTTTTAATAGTATTCTATTATTGGATATAACATTCAAGATGTTAAGATATAGTGATTTTTCACATAGAGTTTAGTGAAAACTACATATTTTTTTGAACTATATAGTGAATCATGAATCTCAATTGAATTCATTTGATTCTGGTACTCCATGAACTTTTTCCACATCTCTAGTGTATATTTTCCCATGTTTATCCCATAATATGTCCTCTTGAAATACGATATAGTGACTGTCCTTGTGAGAATATTCATAACAACCCATATAGTATTTTTTCCACTTGACCTCTTCAGAATTATAGTGACAAAGTTCGTGTTGGTTTTTCCCATTTCCATATTGGTATGGGTAGTGGTTGTGTCATCCACTTAGAAATTGTCCATTTATATTACACTTATAGACATACAAAACAGATTAATGTATATTTTTTGATCTCTTTATTTATATATTCCCACTAATAGCATTCTAAGAGATCTATATAAATCATTGTTCTTACTGGGTGAATAGGGAAATTTGAGCTATGTTTCTAATTAATGAGATATTTCATTATCTATCAGTTTTATGGTAAAGATACTCATCATCCAAATCCTTTGACTACATCCTCATTGATTTTCAACTATGAGGATTTAACCGTTCACATTGACTCCACCTTTTTCTAAATTTTGCACATCATTTCATTGAGCATCCTTTATTTTCACCATGGAAGATGGTTTAGGAATCATTTTAGGAAGGTATGAAGATGTTAAATCCATAATTACTAGCATTTTCATCGTTTTATAATCAAACAATATTGCATCCTTATCAATTATAATCACTGATAATGTTGTATAATATTTTCTAGTTAGTGCATCGACCACTTTATTCACTTTTCCAGGACGGTAGAGGATTGATAATTCATAACCCCTGATGAGATATAACCATGTTATCTATCACATATTAAGCACATTAAATGTGAATATATATTTAAGGCTCTTATGATCAGTACATATTTCATACCCCTCCACATATATATAATACTACCAGATTATCCACACTAAGATCCTAGATAACAACTCCAGAGAGCGTGTCGAATAGTTTTTCTCATGTATTGTCCTCTTTATTAATGAATAGGAAATGTATTTATCATATTCACTTGTTAGATATATAATCCTCTCGTTTATTAATCACTATAAACCCCAAATAATTCACCAGTTATCGAATGTATGTGTATTGGCATGATAATAAGCCGAATTTATAAATTTTTTAAGGAGTCTTTACATTCATAGCTCAAGGAACCCCCCACCCCCTTATATTTCATCATTGATATTGGGGTTTAAAACTATGTGATGTTATTCACAAAACATGGGTAATAAACTATTTTTCCATAGATACTATAGATCTTTGATGCAGTGTTATCATGGACTTCAACTTGATTTACTTTTTCTTTGAAGGGTCTATGAATATTCCCTTTTGGTGATGTCATGCCAGGAGAATGATACTTCCCCCATACAGAACTCATATTTTCTATAATTTTAATAATTTTTATCCCTTTTTAATGTTTTTAACATAGTACTCAAATGAATCTCATTTTCCCACTTGCACATTGTGTATACCAAAATATCCTTTACCGAGACTTCCATACATTTTCCAAGGTAATCTATTAATTATCTATTAACTATTTCCATGAATATTTTTGGAGCATTAGAAGGTCTGGAGGAAAACAATCTAAACTCATTGTGAACATACCTCATTTTAAGGGTATTGTTGGTAATATCTTCCTTGTTTTCCTTAAATTGGTGATATCCCGATCGAATATCCACCTTAAAAAAATACATGGCCCAACACAACAGATTGAACATGTCATATATCCATGGAATGAGATACATTTTCTTTAACATTGTTATTTTGAGCTCGTGATATTCAATGTAGAGGCACGTCAGTCCATCATTCTTCTTGATGAAGAGGACAGGGGCACCCCATGGTAAAGCACTCAGGCATATAAAACCCATGTCCGAATTATTTTGAAAATTCCTCTATTGTTTCTCTAAATCCATGTTTCCCTTTGTATAATATGTCATTGATATTGTAATATATCCAAGAATAAGATAAATTGAGAAGTCAACCACTCAATCTAGATGATGATTAGAAAATTCTTTGAGGAACACTTCAATGTATTCCCAAACAATAGAAATTTCCTAGAGAATGATTCTGTCTATTATATCAATAATTGGTGCTAGATATGGTTTCTGAAAAATCAATAATTTCCTCAATTTGTATTATTATTCATATGGAGATTCATCCTTCTCCACACACATGAAGATACTTGGATGATTCCTCCATATGTGAAGAATGATATCCTTTTATTGACAATTGATTTTGTCATTGTATAATGGTAGCCAATGCTAGCCTAGTATAGAATCTAACTCCACCAAAGTATGTAAGAAAAGGATTTTTTGGAGGTTAAGTCCACAAAAATTAACATAAGAAGAGTTATATAATTTTTATGCTCTAATTTCCCAATTTGATATTCAAGGAGGAGTTATATTCTTTGGATGCTCTCATTTATCCATTTTATATTCTCATATTTAACATTAAATCCATATTTTAATGTTGTATTTGATTTTTTATAATGAACATGTATGTTATGAATTAATTTGATTCAAATATAATGGTTTATATTAAGGAGTGAGTAATTATTTTGCCTATCACCACCCCATTTTTGGGATCCACCTATGCAATAATGATGTCATAATATTTCCCTTTCTCCCTTTGATTTGGGGTAATCTGACACTGTTTACCTATGATGATTCTAGATTTACTACACTATCATGTATAGTTTCCTTGATTTCAACATTTGATGCTTTGAACCATGGGTGGTTCTGTCCTTTACTCCACCAAATTTCATATCTTCCTCAGGTATCCTAGAAATTCATGATCTTGCTGGCCTTATCTCCCACACTTGAAGCATTTCCCAATCCTATTGAGGAAATTATCATGATACTTATTCTTATATTGTTTACATGTGAGTTGTTGACTTTTCATTCCACCTATTTTATTATATCCTCCATCACGTGACTCTGTGATTTTTTTCTCATCTCTGCATCCATTGGACAATTCTCTAAACTCCATCTTCACACTCAGAGAAAATCAGAAAATTTCTCCAGAACTCTCAAAGTCTTCTTTTTTACAATCCATTAAAATGTGTGTTTTTAAACCACTAGTGAATGTATCTATTTTTATATCAATGATAACAACTACTCCTAAGGAATATATTTCAAGCCCTATAAAATTTTCTTCACAATCCAGGAAAAATTCACCACTTTTGGGCTTCATCTATACTAATCCACTACCTATAATTTTCAAAAGAGATTATATGAAATAATTATTATGAAATATTGTCATAAAATATTCCCACTCCATATATTAATATCATCCATCATCTTGGTATTTTTAGTCAAACCCAATAATCGGTTTTACTCTCCATCGAAATAAAAAATGACTAATTTTGTAATCTCTATCTCTGAACATCAAATGATTGAAATTAAATTCTCCATTGATTTTACCCAAAGTTCTACGACTTGTGGATCAGAATTTATACAAGGCATCGATTGTCGTTTCCACATAAAAAACTGAAATATAGTTTCTCCCAATTATGGTAACAAGGCTTTGAAATTATTCAGGTTATTGTTCACAGCATAAGATAATTGGGTAGTCCTTGCCAAGAAATTTTGAATTACACCCCCAATGCATTGGGGGTTTTATTCAGGAAATTGAAGCATTTTACATCACATAGGTTATTGGAATGGTTTCTAATAGTTCCAACCCTTTTATAAAATTGATAAGGTATGAAAAAATTAAATTCAACAGATCATTAATTAATAATTGATTTCTTTGTGAATTTAACTATAAAAGAATATCTTCTGGGATCTATAAATTTTTATTTTTTTCAAAACAATGCATTTGATTGATTTAATATACATATCCTCATACAAAGTGTTTTAAACTATGATCTCTAATTCTAATTAAAAAATTTACAAAACCTCACTCTAAAACAAACTATATCTACTCTACATTCCTTATATGTTTACTACATCATTTTAATGATAAAAACATAAAATAATTACAAAACTATATCTAGATGTTTAGTGTCTTGGGTAAATTATAACAATTCAATTTTTTTTTTAAAATTAAACAAAAATTTAATTTATTTCCTTCTTCTATAAAAAGTTAGTGGCCTCCATAAACAATTTATTATATGTATTAATATGAGTATATACACCAAATAACGTGGTGAGCTAAAAGCCTAGTGAGAAGATTGATAGAAAGATGATTGGATAAAACATGGGTGACAATAATCATAATTATCATAAAATTATAATTGTATAGTCATGATAATAATGATATGAATCATTAGGTAATGTCATGGAATATGAAAAATAGTTTAAAACTAAACATCTTTTCGTAGTGGTCCAATACATCACATAGTTGTGAACAAAGCTAATGTCATGTTCACGAATAAAAAAGTGAATAATCATAACATTGTCATAATTTTGAACAATGATGGAATCAAATTAAATTATATTTTACATTATATCATGAGATACATCACATTACCAAATGAATTGGAATTATATATAATACCAGTCTCACACATCACATCATAACGTTTATAGAATTATGAATTCCACATTTAATGTATATGAAAAATATCTAGAAAATAACCCATGTAAAAATGGGTTGAATGAGAACTAAATAAAACAAAATTTCATAGATTAATATTTCTATTCCCAAAATAAAAAAGGAATAACATAATATATGTAAGAATCATCAATTTTCAGTGAATAAGAATGAATCTCAAGGGAAGTAAAAGATGTTTTTTAGAAAGAAGAGTTATTTTAGGAAAAACATTTATTTTGTCATAGAATCATATTAGAAACATATATATCTCATAACAGAAATGGGAAAAATTGTATTATATTTTAGAAATATTATCAGAACATCCACACTAGGATTTGAAATGAAGTAGGAATATCACAAAAAAGGAGTTAGGTTGAAGAAATCCCCTTACCTAATGTATGAATTATTTATTCAAATTAATATTCTTTTAAAAAAATTTCTTTATTAGTTTATAAATAAATAAAAATTAATAAATTTATTTTAATCATTATAATTTTATTGTGTTCTTTTATTACAATTATGATGAGTTATAGTGTTTCATTTCCTCATTTGTGAGTGTTCGTTTTCTTGATTTTCATGATTGGATCCTTGTATATGTGTAAGGTTGATCATGTAAAATCTATAAAATTATCCATAATTGAAATTATATATTATTAATGAACATTTGAAATATTAATTTTTCTTATATATTATTATTTTTTTCATATATGAGGTTCATTCATTCAGTAAAAGTTTAATGGTAATGGTTGATTTTTTGCGTTTTTCAATCACAACTAACTCATTGTAAACTACTATTTAATATTGTGTATATCTCTTCAATAAAAGACATAATAATGGTTATAAAATTAATTCTAGACTCTTTTTTAACCATAATAATGGTCTTAAAATAAGAATTGATGTTGTTAAAGGAAAATGAAATATTGTAGTCCTCAAAGGAGATAAATCATCTCATCATTGATGAAGTTTTCATTTTTAGAATAAAAGGTAAGAAGAGGTTTCATTATGGATAATTACATTATTATAATAAAATTATATAATATTTATAATATTAGAGTTAAAATTACACTTTAATGAGTGGATATTAAGAGAGAATAATAAATTTAATTAACTTAAAATGAAATTAAAAGAAAACAAAATATGATTTTACCGCTTCATCATCTATTCCTTGAGAACCTCCATAGAGAAATTTTATTTGTTATTTTGTTGAGGAAAAAGTATATTGTATGTGGGGAAGATTATTTGTAATTGTATTGGGATGAAATTTTACATGCTTTAAGACATTATAGGTGAAAGGAGAAGGGGTGGTATGTGGTGTTATTTATAGTGGGAGGGGAGGATATTTTTTATTAATTTATTCAGCAGATTAATATTTATGCTCAAGAATATTAATAGTACTAATATTATAGATATAATATTTTTTAGGGAGAATAAATTTTAAATTTTATAATCTTTAATCATCTATACATCATAAATGACTCAATAATTCATTTATTTTAAAAATACCATAAATTATTGTATATGATTATTAACAAAAATTTAACAATTTTTGAAAAATACCATAAATTTAACTTATTTTGTATATTTGAAGAAATATAAAATAAACTCCATTTTGTGAAAATATTTTTCTAAATATGAGAAATTAAATTCCTAATTAAAATCATCATTTTCTTGGAATATATTGCTTCTAAACTTATAACATATTTTATTGATCATTGAAAATTTAGATAAGGTATCATAAAATTATCATATAATCATAATGAAACAAAATATTAATTTTTGAATATATGTTATGAAAATAAACTTTCTTTTAAAGAATTATATTTATTATAAATTTAGGAATGAAATTTTATGATTTATTAAAATACCTACACAAAATAAATAATTTCCAAAAAAATTATATACCTATATTATGATATTTTTGTATCATATTACCATTCCTAAGATTCCTAAATCTTATATATATTTTTATAGATGATTTTACTACTCTTGTTGATGAAATAATATTCTTAATGCTCATGTTACTATTCTAATGATCAAGTTATTATTCCATTAGGACATGTTTTTTAACATTATAAAATATTACATTTTTTATTCATCATTTAGGAGGATGGTGTTTTTATTAATATATTCATGCTATGTATGTGTTTTATATTATCTAACACAATTACAAAAAGGTATAAAATTCCATTGATAAATTACTGGGAAATTACACTAAATTTTATAAATATAATATAAATAATGTTTTGGTTTTTCTTCTTAAATTCATTCTACTCAATCGAGGAAATGTTTTATAGAGTACTTGAAAAACGTGTATCACCATGTGTGGGTTATTTTTCAAAGTAAAATTCATTATTTGGTATAGGTATAGGAATGTATTTATAAAATATAGCTACAAAATTACAAACAATAGATATATAATCAATTTTTATTTTCACCCCAACCATTGGAGATAAATATCCCTCATTAGAAGGTAGTAAGAAGTATACAATAGAAGTAATTCTCATTGGAATTTCATGTTCTTCCTCACAAGGAAATACAATCATAAGTTGATTCATAATATCAAATGTGGAATCTATTCCCCATCAATTATTATGGGATATATATATTGAAATCCAATCTATACCCAAAATCATATCAAATTGAAATTGGGGGTGAATCAAAAAATTGCATGAATGACATTTTTACAAACCATTATCATAGTAGAACTATAATATTTATAATAAAATATCATTACATTGTGGTTATTTATTTTCATATGAACATTTTATCTTTGATGTAGTGATGTAAAATTGTTATAATATTCATTAGATATAAAATAGTTGGTAGAATAAGAATTAAGTAATAAATTTTTTCTTATATAATATATAGTTAGTCTATCATTCACCACAACATTAAATCGACCCAAATTAGTTTTAATAGAAAGGACATTAAATAATTTTTTTTTCTTAGAGTTTTTTGGAGCATAATATCTTCAATATCTCTTGGATTAGGGAATTGATTCCTAGAATTCCAATTTACCTTGTATCTAAAACATTTAAAATAATTGGTTGAATCTTTATTGTTGTCAATATTATTTTTCATCCATTTAATCCCTTGATGATAAAAACTAGAATGCTAGAAAAAAATTCATAATTGAATCGTTTCCTAGTTCATTTCAGAAATTTTAAATAATTATCCACCACATTTTTGGCTTGTAGGTCATTGAAATTAAATTCCAACATGTGATTTTGTTTTTTTTACATTCTATGAAACTTAATTTTTTATTTATTGTCACTTAAATAAGAAAAATAATTGGAGTTCTCAATATATATTTCTATATTCATATCACATTTAATTATTTATTTATAGTTACCAAATACGCTGATGGCCAACAAATCTCAATGAAACTGTATCAATACACTAATTAACTAATCAATATTTTTATATGGTCAATTATTAATCTTTAATAACTATATGAAATTAATGTAAATTTTTTATCATATGTTTAAATGGATTCATCATAATTAGGTTCTATCCCTAGAAAGTCCCTTTAAATCCCAGTATGAAAAGTGAAATGAATTTATTTATTGATTAATACCCTCGTAAAGTTCTCTAATTCCTTGGATTACATAAATTATAATTTCCCCATGTACGTGAAAAGGTTTCACCATTAATAATCATCACCTTCTAGGTGATAGGAAACTAAGAAAACATTATCAAGGTCTTACAACTGTATAATGTAAAATATCATCTCCATTGCATTGATAAATTTCTGAAAAACTAGTGGATCACAATTCATGTATTCATATGGTGTCTTACATATTATAAATGAATCAATGAAATATTTATCCCTTATTCGTGCATTTAAATAATAACCATTGTTCATGTTATTGCCCAAAGATTTTGAGACTTGAGAGAGAATTGTCCCCAGATAATATATCACATCTCTAAATCCATTTCATTTCTCATTAATATATTCATTGAATTACCTTCACATTTTCTATTCTGAAAATTCGTCATAGTACCAACAATTTAAAAAAAACAAAAAAAACATAACAGGAGAGAAAAAATCAATAATCCGAGTACAAAATAATATGATTATGAAACTAATTCTTATTATATACTAAATTATGACATCTTATTTATTCCCATGACACTATAAGTTCATTTAATATAACTATGGATTATCATTAGTCATCATAGGTTAAATCCTCTAATTAATTATAATATTTCATAAGGATAATTTAATTTAACAATGAATATTACCAGAGTATCTATCCATCTGTGTACTCTTAGTCCCTATGATCATCCACCACTGATGATTGATTCAATATATAATCCTCAACTTTTAGAGTAGTTAACACTAGGTTAATATTTATGATAACATAATTCACTTTCAAGTAACCATATTTAAATATATTTTCTCTAAAACAACTCTCTGTTATTTATAATTAATTTGGATGTTCCCTTATACTTAATATTATTCCATTGTGAATCACTAATGTTTTCTAATCTAAATAATACAAAAGTAACTAAAATTTTTATTGATACAAATTATAGTGGCCTAAACATATCATACATAAATATTACATCAACTAAGATTAATATTAAGTACAATTCATTATAATACATTTCAAATGATTATAAAGGTTTAGTGTCTTTGGAGACTAGATACATGATAAACATATTTCATAAAATATCATCAAAATATCTAAATAATATCATCATATTTGCACCATTTTAGACATATCATACTTAGAAGACCATATCAATTTTTAAGGATGAAAAAAAAGAATGTGTGAGATCTTATTCTTAGTAAAATATAGATTTTAGAGATATCAAATATGTGAAATAAAATGATAATAATAAGGCCATGATAAGATAATTAAATACATGTTCTCAATGTAAAATAATTATACCTAGAAAATCATAGATCAAAAACTCCAACATCTTGTAATATTATGAAGTATGATAAACAATGGTCTTGTATAATAAATAATTATTCAATAGTCATATCATTTTTATGAGGCATCAAATTCATTTGAAATCATAATCATTTGAAAAAAGATATAATAAATCATTTTTCACAAGCTAGATGAAATCCTACTCACACATCAAAATATTAATATAAATATAAGGCCCCAGCCATAAACCTTAAATAATCTTGAGTTATTATAAGATTACTCATTGAGGATCTTTTCAGGTTTAGAGTTTTAGAGAATTAGATCATGAAACTTGCATTACATTCCACATTTAAACAAATTGGTTACATAAAATATAGTATTCATTCTTCCCATCAATGGAAACATATTTAAAATAAAACATGGATTCTTTCTTGAAACATCCTTGACACTATCATCACATCATGTACCCTTCCCTTGACCTGTGAAAAACATTTCAAAAACACTGGATGAGCATAAAAAGCTCAGTAAGGGATATAAAAATATGGAAAGGAAACTTGAGTATATGTATACATAAGAATGAAATCATACTTTACCCATAAAACATAGGCACTTTAACATACCTCATCAAATCATGAATAAATCATAGAAATCATAAGACATAAAAGGTAACTTGAGGCATTCATAACATTCTTACGTAGGGAGTAACTCTCTTGGTTACGTTTGGAATACCCATCATAGTATATTCCCTAAATCTCTTCGGATAAACCTTAACGTTTCACCCCTTCACGTTACCCAATGCTTTGGAGAGCTATATCGGGCTCACCCGCCCTTAGTTTATCACGGAACCACCCGTCTTCATAACAATGCCCAAGAACCATAACATAATCTTATCACATAAAACATGCATAAAGGAAAAAAAACATTTCCACCTTTGAATAACAAGATATAAATACAACACATTGATATAAATACATTATGAAAACCATTTTGAATTCCAAAATAAAAGAAAAGTAAAACATGGTATTTATTTTTCTTTTAAAAAGATGGTATGTCTTGTAGAGGAAGCCGAAACTCAAATAAGGTTCACAGCGGTAGAGAAGTCATTGTCACCGCAAACATACGACAAAAACATTCCATTTTGTCATTAAATTAACACTTCATATAAAAAATATTCCTTTTGAACAAACTTAAAAGTCAAAGGGGTTTATACACCGTATAAAAGAAGGTTGTGTATAAAACGGAATATGCCTCAATGAAAGGAGATTGAGACGAAGTCCCTTACAAAGATGATATCCTTGGTTTAAGGATAAATCAATTACATAATTATGTGTGACAAACGAATAAACCAAATATAAGTGGATATTAAGTGTAAAATAATCAAAGGTCATTCACACATATTCAAAGGATGACATATTCAATAACTACATGTTGAACCCAAAGAAATCGAAATTGGGTTAAGAAGTTCACTTGACAGCCTAACGACGTCACATCTAAAAAAAGGTTATCTCATCACTTGGACATAAAATTTACATCAATAAGGATATATGAGAACATATCCCAACATAACAATATGTAAATTAGAAGACCCAACAAAAGAAGTCTTTTAAAAAGAGGAGGGTGAAAGGTTCCCTTACCGACATGGGTATCTTTCGAAACATACGCCCCATGAAAGAAGGAAAATAAAACATTGATTTAAATACTCATAAACAAAATTATATTACAAAAAGAGTAGAATAATATATAGTAAATACACCACTCAAAAGAAATTGTGGAAAATGTAGCATAAATCTCACAGGAATAAAAGTGAGATGAAAAATCCCTTAGGAAAACTCGGTAGCCTAACAGCGCCACTAAAAACTTCCAAAACTGGATTGATGAGATCAAATAGGATATCTCATCATATTATCAATAAAATTTAAAGAAAGATTAATATAAAATAACATCCCCCATCATAACAAAGAGGATCTTAAAAGAAGTGACATAAAGGAGAGTACTTAAAAAGAAAGAGAGAGGTTAGATCTCTTACGAAAATTCGGCAGCCTAACGGCGCCACTCAAAACTTCCAAAATGAATTGATGAGAGAGAATAGGGTATATCATCACATGAACATAAAAATTACAGTAATATTAATATAAAAGAACATCCCAATAACAAGAAAGATGAGCTTTAAAAGGAATGACATAAAAGAGTGTACTTAAAAAGAAAGAGAGGAGTAAGATCCCTTACCTCGGGTCTGACTTGACTCGATCGTTCATTAATATCCTGAATAATAAACTTGAGATAATTTATACTTCCTTAAGAATCTTTTTCAAGTTCATTATTACTTTTATATCACTTATTACCATGTCATAACATTATGTAATCATTTAAGTTAATAATATGTGTTTTGCCGATATTTGGTTCTTAAGTTGAAAGTGGACTTCATACAATTACATGTTGTTCGTGTGGCCAAATGTTCATTATATCCAGAATTGTATTAATGATTTAGATATCATATATATCATATATATCCAGTATATTCATGCATTTATAATATTACATAACATTTAGAGTTAAGAAATGAAATGCACCGTTCATGGAGACGGTAAGCCGTACGTACGCATGAACACTACTTCCATTTCTATTTAATATTTAATGGAATTAAAACATAATGATACATAATAGTATTTTAATTCCAGTATTTTATAATATTTAATATCATTAAATATATCTTTTATACGTACCACATATGGTATTAACGAATCCAATCACTTTGAGGGGGTGGTAGTCCGCACTTCCTTAAATGAAGATATCGCGTTTACCCATAATGGAAACCATAAAGGTATGACATAAATGAAAAATACAGAAGCTTAAGTAAAACAGAAACATATTAGATATCATATATAAATATAGTGTCATATTAATGGTCACTTTTGAAGGTGTTAGAAGAATGTTGAACAATCATCGTTTCAGGAGGCAGAAATTCGCCATCCACGGAAACAGTATGTTCTTTAACCATTAGATGTAGGTGTGTGTAAGTGTAGCTCGAATACTTCTTATAAAAACATGATAGTATATTTAAGATACTGTATTTGTTACAAAATAAAAGAATAAAAAGAGTTTAGGGGGTTGGAGAAGTAAAATAAAACAAAAGGACTCAAGTGAAGACATTACCTTAAAATCGGGTAACTTCCTTTGATTTGAGCTCAAAGGATTCTTTGGAAAGGATTCTTCCCAAAGTGGGGCTTCAAAGAGTTATATAGGGATATGGAGAGACAAAAGGGGAAGGGGTTGGCCGATCCAAAGGCTTTGGAAGTGTGGGTAAGGAGGTAGAGGTGGGGGCCTTTTATAAGAGGAGAGGAGGGGCACTCTTGTAAAGTTACAAAATGTTACTTTATTTTCAAAAGCGTTTCGGATTTTAAAGGTCCCAAATTGATGTATTTTGAGGATAAGGTGATAAGGGTTAGAAATAAACTCATCCAATAGGTTTTGGACATGTGTAGGTCTTATATATTTCATTATCTTTCCATTTTATTTAAATCGTTAAATAATGAGGTTATCGCTGCATCATCATGATGTCATAAATAATTTAATTTATTTAATGTCTAAAAATTATAAAAAAATACTATGATGTAGGAAATCTTTTTATCTTCCCAATTACTATTTATAGTCAAAACTATGACTTGTATAACCCCATGTAAAAATTGTTTTAGTAAAACATCTCATGTTTGTGTCATTTTTACTTTAACATTAAATAAAAAGATATTTATGTCATTTCCCAACCAAAATGGCTCCATGGGGTCCCCAAGTTGACCCATGGATTGTCTTGGTCGGCCATGACACATCCAATGATGGTAGTACATGTTTCTATGTCATTTCGGTTTATTAAAACATTATTCTTACCATAAACTACACTAATTACCTCTAATCGTGATTAAAAACTTAATAAGTTACTATTCACCAAAAAATTATTTTTATCCCATTGAACCACATTTTACATCTTAATGAAAACCATGTATGTAAGATTTTTGAAATTAAAAACAAAAATATGGCAAAATATCATTTAAACGGAAAAATCGGTTTTTATAAGTACCACATAGTGGTTTCACTATTCATCAAAAATTGAAGTTTTTCAGAAAAATCCCAAAAAATCACCCTCAGCTATATTTGATATTAAGAATTCAAAAATGAAGTCTATTTTAAAAAATTCAAAACATATAAGTCACATTAATTAATTTAATAATTAATTCTTGCTGTCAGAGCAAATAGCCTGTTTTTATGAAACAATAAGTATCAAAAGATTGACACTAGTTTAAGTCTGATTTCAAAGTGAAATTAAATCCAACAACCACTATTGGATTTAATGGTAAAAATATATTATAATTTCACTTTAAAACCAATTCAAAAGATAATCTAATCATATAAATAAATTTGATTAAAAATAGGTTTTGAATTAAAATACATCATTTTACACTATTCATTAAAAAATGAACTTTATCGGAAAGATACCGAAAATTTACGCAAAGTAAATTTTGAAGTCCCAATTCTTAAGAAGAGTTTTATTTGGTCCAATAGAATGTATAAGAGTGAACAAATCTATATTTAATGACGGTTCTCCATCAAAAGACGATAAGTGAACCTTTAGTGAAAACTAGGGCATATACGCCTAGAATTGAATTCTTTCCATATTTTAAGCCTTTATCTTTTATTGGATAAATTGAAAAACATTTAAAAACATATATAACCATATTTTAGTTATTTATATCCATTCCCTCCAATACAACGGCTACATGTTAACTACCAATTAAAATAATATTATTTTATTATTAGAGTACAACGTAAGATTCCCAAGAAACTCGTTGTTGCGTGTTGGGTACGCCATCCAGCATAACGTCCCCTTTAAAGTAATATTAATATTTTATTCACAAATATGGATAAATATGAAATTTTCATATTCTTTATTTACCTGGGGTGTTACATCCTTCCCCCCTTTTGGAAATTGCGTCCTCACAATTTTTAAAATTGAGCTTGGAAACATCCTTGAAAGTCCCACATCGGAACAAGAGTCGGTAAAACAATCACTTTAAAATAAAGGAAGATAAGCATAGAGGTCACCCGAGTTAACCCATACTAGGACTCCACGTATAAAAACATGGATATGGAAGAAAAAGCAACGGGTCATGTTCTAGATGGATAGTGATAGTAAGCATGTCTAGGAGAAAGTTAACCATAATAAAATCACAAACTTGTGATGGGTTAAACGGTATTCGATTCCCCAGTAGGAAAAGTTAATAGACAACATTTTTCGTTTTAAGTTACTTTTTATTGAGGAATTTATTCATAAGGAAACATAATCACTTATCATGTTGACTTTCAACTTTTACTAGATTCCTTAATCAAACTCAATTTTTTTCCAACAGACGAGTATTTAGGGAGACTTGTTCGCATTAAGAGTACTATAATCAACTTCTAGAGAGTCACCTAATCCAAAAAATAGAACTATATACTTCCCATGTCTTTAGACTTTAACCAAAACCAAAACCAAAACCAAAAAGGTTAGTACAAGATCAGATAATCTAGAAAAGGATAACCCTTTATAAAAATAAAATCAATTCTTAATCTCCAAAATTTGTCCAATAAAACTCATATTTCAACGAGGACCATTATATAATCAATTTGTCCATAAAATTCTTCAAAGTAAACCAAAATAAGATTTAAACCCAAATATTTGAAGGATTTAATCACATTGTCTTCCAAGGTACAAATTAACTTTTATCTCTAAATAACATCAGTTGCTCTTAAATTCTCATATTGAAAAGTAATTAACCTAATCACATATCCTCCATGATAGGTTAATCATTTCCATAGATAACCCAAAATAAACTTACTATTGATTCCTAAAATCATCTAACTAAAAAGAAATAGTCAAACTAACCAAGGACTTCACGTAGTCCAGTAGTAGGTGATAAATACCAGTTGCACTTTGGTTGTGGGTTCGATTCCCGCAGCTTTGTCCGACGCGATGGGTTGTCACACGGTCTGCGTGTTATCCTTTTTCCAAAACTATATAACTCTTAAAACATTCCCCAAAATGAGATAAAATATTCAAACAAAATCATAACATATTTTAACCTCAAGTGTATCTCATGCCTTTCATTTTCCATCATATCACAGAGTAACCAATAATTACCTCAAAAGTAAGGACCATATAAACTATAATGGTTACCTTTATAATTATTACATGAACTTCCACATATATTAGTCATCTCGTACATGATGCATTACAAAATGTACCAAGGTTGAAGTGGTTGATCATGACTCATTGATAGTCAGTTTAGAACAATCATGAGTTTCCTCATTGAATCCCCCATTTTATCAAGTATCTTAATCAGAGAACCACCACAGTTTCCTTCAAACCTGTTGTCTCTTTGGTGCCTTCTAGATCCATCCATTTACTAAAACCAAAAAGGTCAGTGTGAGTATATCAACAAAACCATCATGTACTAATGATGAAGATAAACACTAAGATATACTTACTCATTAACTTTATCCAAAAATAGGACTCTTTCTGAAATCTTAACCATTATGGTAATGTCACTTATGCTTAACGAATACCCGAACCTCTAAAGTTATCTAAACCGACCTCTGATACCAACTATAAGGCCCCAACCTTAAACCTTACTTAATCTTGAGTTATTACAAGATTACTCATTGAGGATCTTTTCAGGTGTAGAGTTTTCGAGAATTAGATCATGAAACTTGAATTACATTCCACATTTAAACAAAGTGGTTACAGAAAAGACAGTATTCATTCTTCCCATCAACGGAAAAATATTTAAAATAAAACATGGATTCTTTCTTTACACATCCTTGACACTATCATCACATCATGTACCCTTCCCTTGACCTGTGAAAAACATTTCAAAAACTTGGGATGAGCATAAAAAGCTCAGTAAGGGATATAAAAATATGGAAAGGAAACATGAGTACATGTATACATAAGAATGAAATCATACTTTACCCATAGAACATAGGCACTTTAACATACCTCATCAAATCATGAATAAATCATAGAAATCATAAGACATAAAAGGTAACTTGAGGCATTCATAACATTTTTACGTAGGGAGTAACCCTCTTGGTTACATTTGGAATACCCATCACAGTATATTCCCTAAATCTCTTCGGAGAAACCTTAACGTTTCACTCCTTCGTGTTACCCAATGCATTGGAGAGCTATATCGGGCTCACCCGCCCTTATTTTATCATGAAACCACCCATCTTCATAATAATGCCCAAGAACCATAACATAATCTTATCACATAAAACATGCATAAAGGAAACATAACATTTCCACCTTTCAATAATAAGATATCAATACAACACATTGATATAAATAAATTATGAAAACCATTTTCAATACCAAAATAATAGAAAAGTAAAACATGGTATTTATTTTTATTTTAAAAAGATGGAATGACTTGTAGAGGAAGCCGAAACTCAAATAATGGTCACGGCGGCAGAGAAGTCATTGCCGCCACATACGTACGACAAAAACATTCCCTTTTGTCGTTTAATAAACACTTCGTATAAAAAAGATCCCTTTTGAATAAACGTAAAAGTCAAAGGGTTTTATACACCGTATAAAAGAAGGTTGTGTATAAAACGGAATATGCCTCAATGAAAGGAGATTGAGACGAAGTCCCTTGCAAAGACGATATCATTGGTTTAAGGATAAATCAATTACATAATTATGTGTGACAAACGAATACACCAAATATAAGTGGATATTAAGTGTAAAATAATCAATGGTCATTCACACATATTCAAAGGATGGCATATTCAATAACTACATGTTGAACCCAAAGAAATCGAAATTGGGTTAAGAAGTTCTCTTGAAAGCCTAACAACGTCACATAAAAAAAGGGTATCTCATCACCTGGACATAAAATTTACATCAATAAGGATATATGAGAACATATCCCAACATAACAATTTGTAAATTAAAAGACCCAACAAAAGAAGTCTTTTAAAAAGAGGAGGGTGGAAGGTTCCCTTACCGACATGGGTATCTTTCGAAACAAACGCCCTGTGAAAGAAGGACAATACAGCATTGATGTAAATACTCATAAACAAAAGTATATTACACAAATATTAGAATAATGGATATTAAATACACCACTCAAAATAAATTGTGGAAAATGTAGCATAAATCTCACGGGAATGAAAGTGAGATGAAAAATCCCTAACGAAAACTCAGCAGCCTAACAGCACCACTTAAAACATCCAAAAATGGATTAATGGGATCAAATAGGGTATCTCATCATTTTACAATAAAATTTACAGCAATAGGAATATAAAATAACATCCCCAATCATAACAAAGAGGAGATTAAAAGAAGTGACATAAAGGAGAGTACTTAAAAAGAAAGAGAGAGGTTAGATCTCTTACGAAAATTCAGCAGCCTAACGGCGCCACTCAAAACTTCCAAAATGGATTGATGAGAGAGAATAGGGTCTCTCATCACATGAAAATAAAAATTACAGTAATATTAATATAAAATAACATCCCAATAACAAGAAATATGAGCTTTAAAAGGAATGACATAAAAGAGTGTACTTAAAAAGAAAGAGAGGAGTAGGATCCCTTACCTCGGGTCCGACTTGACTCGATTGTTCTTTAATATCCTGAATAATAAACTTGAGTTAATTTCTAAATCCTTAAGAATCTTTTTCAAGTTCATTATTCCTTTTATATCACTTATTACCATGTCATAACGTTATGTAATCATTTAAGTTAATAATATTTATTTTGCCGATATTTGGTTCTTAGGTCGAAAGTGGACTTCTTACAATTACATGTTGTTCGTGTGGCCAAATGTTCATTATATCCAGAATTGTATTCATGATTTAGATAACATATATATCATATATATCCAGTATATTCATGCATTTATAATATTACATAACATTTAGAGTTAAGAAATGAAATGCACCGTTCATGGAGACGGTAAGCCGTACGTACGCATGAACGCTACTTCCATTTATATTTAATATTTAATGGAATTATAACATAATGATACATAATAGTATTTTAATTCCAGTATGGTATCATATATAATATCATTAAATATATCTTTTATACATACCACATATGGTATTAACGAATCAAATCACTTTGAGGGGGCGGTAGTCCGCACTTCCTTAAATGAAGATATCGCGTTTACCCATAATGGAAACCATAAAGGTATTCCATAAATGAAAAATACAGAAGCTTAAGTAAAACATAAAAATATTAGATATAATATATAAATATAGTTTCATCTTAATGGCCACCTTTGAAGGTGTTAGAAGAATTTTGAACAATCATCGTTTCGGGAGGCAGAAATTCGCCGTCCACAGAAACAGTATGTTCTTTAACCATTAGATGTAGGTGTGTGTAAGTGTAGCTCGAATCCTTCTTATAACAACATCCTAGTATATTGAAGATACTGGATTTGTTACAAAAGAAAAGAATAAAAAGAGTTTAGGGGGTTGGAGAAGTAAAATAAAACAACAGGACTCAAGTGAAGACATTACCTTAAAATCGGGTAACTTCCATTGATTTGAGCTCAAAGGCTTCCTTGGAAAGGATTCTGCCCAAAGTGAGGCTTCAAGGAGTTAGATATGGATATGGAGAGACAAAATTTCAATGGTTGGACGATCCAAAGGCTTTGGAAGTGTGGGTAAGGTGGTAGAGGTGGGGGCCTTTTATAAGAGGAGAGGAGGGGCACTCTTGTAAAGTTACAAAATGTTACTTTATTTTCAACAGAGTTTAGGATTTTAAAGGTCCCACATTGATGTATTTCTAGGATAAGGTGATAAGGGTTCTAAATCCACTCATCCAATAGGTTTTGGATAGGTTTAGGTCTTAGATATTAAATTATCTTTCCATTTTATTTAAATCTTTAAATAATGAGGTCATCGCTGCATCATCATGATGTCATAAATAATTTAATTTATATAATGTCTAAAAATTATAAAAAACTACTATGATGTAGGAAATATTTTTAGCCTTCCAATTACTATTTATAGTCAAAACTATGACTTGTATAACCCCATGTAAAAATTGTTTTAGTAAAACATCTCATGTTTGTGTCATTTTTACTTTAACATTAAATAAAAAGATATTTATGTCATTTCCCAACCAAAATGGCTCCATGGGGTCCCCAAGTTGACCCATGGATTTTTTTGGACGTCCAGGAAACATCCAATGAGGGTAGGACATGTGTCTAGGTCATTTCATTTTATTAAAACATTATTCTTACCATAAACTACACTAATTACCTCTAATCGCGATTAAAAACTTAATAAGTTACTATTCACCAAAAAATTATTTTTATCCCATTGAACCACATTTTACATCTTAATGACAACCATGTATGTAGGATTCTTGAAATTCAAAACAAAAATATTTCAAAATTTTATTTAAACGGAAAAATCAGTTTTTATAAGTACCACATGGTGGTTTCACTATTCATCAAAAATTGAAGTTTTTCAAAAAAATCCCAAAAATTCACCCTCAGCTATATTTGATATTCCGAATTCAAAAATGAAGTCTAATTTACAAAATTCAAAACATATAAGTCACATTAATTAATTTAATAATTAATTCCCGCTATCAGTGCAAATAGCCTGTTTTTATGAAACAATAAGTATCAAAAGATTGACACTAGTTTAAGTCTGATTTCAAAGTGAAATTAATTCCGACGACCACTATTGGATTTAATGGTAAAAATATATTCTAATTTCACTTTAAAACCAATTCAAAAGATAATATAATCATATAAATAAATTATATTAAAAAGCGGTTTTGAATTAAAATACAACATTTTACACTATTCATTAAAAAATAAACTTTATCGGAAAGATACCGAAAATTTACACAAAGTAAATTTTGGTGTCCCAATTATTAAGAAGAGTTTTATTTGGTCCAATAGAATTTATAAGAGTGAACAAAACTATATTTAATGATGGTTCGCCATCAAAAGATGATAAGTGAACCTTTAGTGAAAACTAGGGCATATACGCCTAAAATTGAATTCTTTCCATATTTTAAGCCTTTATCTTTTGTTGGATAAATTTAAAAACATTTAAAAACATATATAATCATATTTTAGTTATTTCTATCTATTCCCGCCAATACAACGGCTACATGTTAACTACCATTTAAAATAATATTATTTTATTATTAGAGTACAACGTAAGATTCCCAAGAAACTCGTTGTTGCGTGTTGGGTACGCCATCGAGCATAGCATCCCCTTTAAAGTCATATTAATATTTTATTCACAAATATGGATAAATATGAAAATTTTATAATATTTATTTACCTGGGGTGTTACATCCTTCCCCCCTTTTTGGAATTGTGCCCTCTCAATTTTTAAAATTGTGCTTGGAAACATCCTTGAAAGTCCCACATCAGAACAAGAGTCGGTAAAATAATCACTTTAAAATAAAGGAAGATAATTACAGAGGTCACCCGAGTTAACCCATACTAGGATTCCATGTAGAAAAACATGGACATGGAATTAAAAGAAAAGGGTCATGTTCTTGAGGGAGAGTGATAGTAAACATGTCTAGGAGAAAGTTAACCATAAGAAAATCACAAACTTGTGATGGGTAAAACGGTATTCGATTCCCCAGTAGGAAAAGTTAATAGAAAACATTTTTGTTTTAAGTTAATTTTTATTTAGGAATTTATTCATAAGGAAACATAATCACTTATCATGTTGACTTTCAACTTTTACTAGATTCCTTAATCAAACTCATATTTTTTTTCCAAAAGACGAGTATTTAGGGAGACATGTTCGCATTAAGAGTACTATAATCAACTTCTAGAGAGTCACCTAATCCACAAAATAGAACTATATACTTCCCATGTATTTACACTTTAACCAAAACCAAAACCAAAAAGGTTAGTACAAGATCAGATAATCCAGAAAAGGATAACCCTTAATAAAAAGAAAATCAATTCTTAATCTCCAAAATTTGTCCAACAAAACCCAAAGATCAACGAGGACCATTATATAATCAATTTGTCCATAAAATTCTTCAATGTAAACCAAAATAAGATTGAAACCCAAATATTTGAAGGAATTAATCACATTATCTTCCAAGGTACAAATTAACTTTTATCTCTAAATAACATCAGTTGCTCTTAAATTCTCATATTGAAAAGTAATTAACATAATCACATATCCTCCATGATAGGTTAATCATTTCCATAGATAACCCAAAATAAACTTACTCTTGATTACTAAAATCATCTAACTAAAAAGAATCAGTCAAACTAACCAGGGACTTCACGTAGTCCAGTGGTAGGCGATAAATACCAGTTTCACTTTGGTTGTGGGTTTGATTCCCGCAGCTTTGTCCGACGCGATGGGTTGTCACACGGTCTACGTGTTTTCCTTTTTCAAAAACTATATAACTCTTAAAAAATTCCCCAAAATGAGAATAAATCTTCAAAAAAAATCATAATATATTTTAACCTCAAGTTTATCTCATGCCTTTCATTTTCCATCATATCACAGAGTAACCCATAATTACCTCAAAATTAAGGATCATATAAACTCTAATGGTTACCTTTATAATTATTTAATGAACTTCCACATCTATTGGCCATCTCGTACATGATTCATTACAAAACATACCAATGTTGAAGTGGTTTATCTTGACTCATTGATAGTTGGTTTAGAACAACCACAAGTTTCCTCATTGAATCCTCCATTTTATCTAGTATCTTAATGAGAGAACCACCACAGTTTCCTTCAAACCTGTTGTCTCTTTGGTGCCTACTAGATCCATCCATTTACTAAAACCAAAAAGGTCAGTGTGAGTATATGAACAAAACCATCATGTACTAATGATGAAGATAAACACTAAGATAAACTTACTCATTCACTTTATCCAAAACATGACTCTTTCTGAAATCTTAACCATTATGGTAATGTCACTTATGCTTAAAGAATTCCCTAGCATCTAAAGTTATCTAAACCGACCTCTGATACCAACTATAAGGCCCCAACCTTAAACCTTACTTAATCTTGAGTTATTACAAGATTACTCATTGAGGATCTTTTCAGGTTTAGCGTTTTCAAGAATTAGATCATGAAACTTGAATTACATTCCACATTTAAACAAAGTGGTTACATAAAAGAAAGTATTCATTATTCCCATCAACGGAAACATATTTAAAATAAAACATGGATTCTTTCTTGACACATCCTTGACACAATCATCACATCATATACCCTTCCCTTGACCTGTGAAAAACATTTCAAAAACATGGGATGAGCATAAAAAGCTCAGTAAGGGACATAAAAATATGGAAAGGAAACATGAGTACATGTATACATAAGAATAAAACCATACTTTACCCATAAAACATAGGCACTTTAACATACCTCATCAAATCATGAATAAATCATAGAAATCATAAGACATAAAAGGTAACTTGAGGCATTCATAACATTCTTACGTAGGGAGTAACCCTCTTGGTTACGTTTGGAATACCCATCATAGTATATTCCCTAAATCTCTTCGGAGAAACCTTAACGTTTCACTCCTTCGCGTTACCCAATGCATTGGAGATCTATATCGGGCTCACCCGCCCGTATTTTATCACGAAACCACCCGTTTTATAACAATTCCCAAGAACCATAACAGAATCTTATCACATAAAACATGCAGAAAGGAAACATAACATTTACACCTTTCAATAATAATATATCAATACAACACATTGATATAAATACATTATGAAAACCATTTTCAATACCAAAATAAAAGAAAAGTAAAACATGGTATTTATTTTTCTTTTAAAAATATGGTATGGCTTGCAGAGGAAGCCGAAACTCAAATAATGGTCACGACGGCGGAGAAGTCGTTGTCGCCACATACGTACGACAAAAACATTCCCTTTTTTGTTTAATAAACACTTCGTATAAAAAAGATTTCTTTTGAATAAACGTAAAAGTCATAGGGTTTTATACACCATATAAAAGAAGGTTGTTTATAAAACGAAATATGCCTCAAGGAAAAGAGATTGAGACGAAGTCCCTTACAAAGACGGTATCCTTGGTTTAAGGATAAATCAATTACATAATTATGTGTTACAAAAGAATACACCAAATATAAGTGGATATTAAGTGTAAAATAATCAAAGGTCATTCACACATATTCAAAGGATGACATATTCAATAACTACATGTTGAACCCAAAGAAATCGAAATTGGGTTAAGAAGTTCCCTTGACAGCCTAACAGCGTCACATCAAAAAAAGGTATCTCATCACTTGGACATAAAATTTACATCAATAAGGATATATGAGAACATATCCCAACATAAAAATTTGTAAATTAAAAGACCCAACAAAAGAAATCTTTTAAAAAGAGGAGGGTGAAAGGTTCCCTTACCGACATGGGTATCTTTTGAAACATACACCCCGTGAAAGAAGGACAATACAACATTGATGTAAATACTCATAAACTAAAGTATATTACACAAAGAGTAGAATAATGGATAGTAAATACACCACTCAAAATAAATTGTGGAAAATGTAGCATAAATCTCACGGGAATAAAAGTGAGATGAAAAATCCCTTATGAAAACTCAGCAGCATAACGGCGCCACATAAAACTTCCAAAAATGGATTGATGAGATCAAATAGGGTATCTCATCATATTACAATAAAATTTATAGAAAGAGTAATATAAAAGAACATCCCCCATAATAACAAAGAGGAGCTTAAAAGAAGTGACATAAAGGAGAGTACTTAAAAAGAAAGAGAGAGGTTAGATCTCTTATGAAAATTCGGCAGCCTAACGGTGCCACTCAAAAATTCCAAAATGGATTGATGAGAGAGAATAGGGTCTCTCATCACATGAACATAAAAATTACAGTAATATTAATATAAAAGAACATCCCGATAACAAGAAATATGATCTTTAAACGGAATGACATAAAAGACTGTACTTAAAAAGAAAGAGAGGAGTAGGATCCCGTATATCGAGTCTGACTTGACTCGATCGTTCTTTAATCTCCTGAATAATAAACTTGAGATAATTTTAATTCCTTAAGATCCTTTTTCAAGTTCATTATTCCTTTCATATCACTTATTACCATGTCATAACATTATGTAATCATTTATGTTAATAATATTTGTTTTGCCGATATTTGGTTCTTAAGTCGAAAGTGGACTTCTTACAATTACATGTTGTTCGTGTGGCCAAATGTTCATTATATCCAGAATTTTATTCATGATTTAGATATCATATATATCATATATATCCAGTATATTCATGCATTTATAATATTACATAACATTTAGAGTTAAGAAATGAAATGCACCGTTCATGGAGACGGTAAGCCGTACGTACACATGATCACTACTTCCATTTCTATTTAATATTTAATGGAATTAAAAAATAATGATACATAATAGTATTTTAATTCCAGTATTGTATCATATATAATATCATTAAATATATCCTTTATACGTACCACATATGGTATTAACGAATCAAATCACTTTGAGGGGG
This sequence comes from Viscum album, assembly GCA_963277665.1. Lineage (NCBI taxonomy): Eukaryota > Viridiplantae > Streptophyta > Magnoliopsida > Santalales > Viscaceae > Viscum > Viscum album. Next base: position 38,488,904 of record OY728131.1, read on the forward strand.
CGGTAGTCCGCACTTCCTTAAATGAAGATATCACGTTTACCCACAATGGAAACCATAAAGGTATGCCATAAATCAAAAATACATAAGCTTAAGTAAAAAATAAAAATATTATATATCATATATAAATATAGTGTCATATTAATGGCCACCTTTGAAGGTTTTAGAAGAATGTTGAACAATCATCGTTTCGGGAGGCAGAAATTCGCCATCCACGGAAACAGTATGTTCTTTAACCATTAGATGTAGGTGTGTGTAAGTGTAGCTCGAATCATTCTTATAACAAAATCCTAGTATATTTAAGATACTATATTTGTTACAAAAGAAAAGAATAAAAAGAGTTTAGGGGGTTTGAGAAGTAAAATAAAACAAAAGGACTCAAGTGAAGACATTACCTTAAAATCAGGTAACTTCCTTTGATTTGAGCTCAAAGGCTTATTTGGAAAGGATTCTGCCCAAAGTGAGGCTTCAAGGAGTTAGAGAGGGATATGGAGAGACAAAATGGGCCGGGGTAGGCAGAGGCAAAGGCTTTGGAAGTGTGGGTAAGGAGGTAGAGGTGGGGGCCTTTAATAAGAGGAGAGGAGGGGCACTCTTGTATAGTTACAAAATGTTACTTTATTTTCAAAAGCGTTTCGGATTTGAAAGGTACCAAATTGATGTAATTCGAGGATAAGGTGATAAGGGTTCTAAATCCACTCATACAATAGGTTTTGGACATGTGTAGGTCTTAGATATTACATTATCTTTCCATTTTATTTAAATTGTTAAATAATGAGGTCATCGCTGCATCATCATGATGTCATAAATAATTTAAGTTATTTAATTTCTAAAATTTATAAAAAAAAAATACTATGATGTAGGAAAGATTTTTAGCTATCCAATTACTATTTATATTCAAATATATGACTTGTATAACCCCATTTAAAAATTGTTTTAGTAAAACATCTCATGTTTGTGTCATATTTACTTTATCATTAAATAAAAAGATATTTATGTCATTTCCCAACCAAAAGGGCTCCATGGGGTCCCCAAGTTGACCCATGGATTTTCTTGGTAGGCCAGGACACATACAATGAGGGTAGGACATGTTTCTAGGTCATTTCTGTTTATTAAAACATTATTCTTACCATAAACTACACTAATTACCTCTAATCACGATTAAAAACTTAAGAAGTTACTATTCACCAAAAAAATATTTTTATCCCATTGAACCACATTTTACATCTTAAGGACAACCATTTATGTTGGATTTTTGAAATTCAAAACACAAAGATGGCAAAATTTCATTTAAACGGAAAAATCAGTTTTTATAAGTACCACTTAGTGGTTTCACTATTCATCAAAAATTTAAGTTTTTCAGAAAAATCTCAAAAATTCACCCTAAGCTATATTTGATATTCCGAATTCAAAAATGAAGTAGATTTTACAAAATTCAAAACATATAAGTCACATTAATTAATTTAATAATTAATTTCCGCTGTCAGAGCAAATTGCCTGTTTTTATGAAACAATAAGTATCAAAAGATTGACACTAGTTTAAGTCTGATTTCAAAGTGAAATTAATTTCAATGACTAATATTATATTCAATGGTAAAAATATATTCTAATTTAACTTTAAAACCAATTAAAAAGATAATCTAATCATATAAATAAATTAGATTAAAAAGAGGTTTTGAATTAAAATACAACATTTTACACTATTCATTAAAAAATGAACTTTATCGGAAAGATACCGAAAATTTACACAAAGTAAATTTTGATGTCCCAATTCTTAAGAAGAGTTTTATTTGGTCCAATATAATGTATAAGAGTGAACAAAAATATATTTAATGACAGATCGCCATCAAAAGACGATAAGTGAACCATTAGTGAAAACTAGGGCATATATGCCTAAAATTTAATTCTTTCCGTATTTTAAGCCTTTATCATTTATTGGATAAATTTAAAAACATTTAAAAACATATAAAGTCATATTTTAGTTATTTCTATCCATTCCCGCCAATACAATGACTACATGTTAACTACCACTTAAAATAATATTATTTTATTATTAGAGTGCAACGTAAGATTCCAAAGAAAATCGTTGTTGCGTGTTGGGTACGCCATCGAGCATAGAGTCCCATTTAAAGTCATATTACTATTTTATTCACAAATATGGATAAATATGAAAATGTAATATTCTTTATTTACCTGGGGTGTTAGAGTAAATATGTGTAATAATGTCTCTGAATCATATTATGAGAATAAATAGAAAAAATAATATTAGCACATCGATAGTTTAAGAATCTATTCTCAATGATGACTGTGATTATGATTATAATCTATTGAAAAATTAATATCATATTACCAAATTCATTAGTGGACTATAACATAACCAACCTATTAGTCGGAGTGGACACTCAAGAGTGGGGTGAATTGAGTTCCAATTAAAATTTCTGTTTTAAAATATTTTACCAAAATCCCCCAATTTAAAATACTAATTGAATTGTAGTGAATTTGAAGTAAAGAAAACTTTTAGTTAGGTTCTCAAGGAATTGATTAATTCCCAGTTAATCTAATCAGAAGATCAGAATAGCTTTTGAAACTACCATAATACAAATAATTCAAAAACATGCTAATTCAATTATCAGAGTAACTTTGAAAAACATTTTAAATTTTAAAGCACTTGGCAGTGGAATAAAAGGTTTTAAATAAAACTAAACAAAGAATAGACGATATAACCAAGAGGTTCAGTCTCAAGAAGAGACTTTTTCCTCTCAAAAATTTATATAAAATGTATCCACACCGTGGATCGGGGTTCACAACAGTTTACAACTGTCCAGGTCAAAGACCTCAACCACAGTTCTACATAGGAAACAAAAACAATAGGCAATACAGTTTTCCAGGTCACACATGACCTCTTCCACTATCCACAGTGGGAAATAGAATATGTAAGGAGTTTGAATGAGGATTTACAGATCCTCCAGTTAATGTTCAGGAAATAGTGTATGTGTAAATTAAAACTGACACTCACTTCTCATAATGTAAACAATAAATCACTGAGCAAGATATAGAGTTTAGAGTGGCTCTAGTGATTGAAATGTAGCTTCTGGGCTCCTTTAGATTGATCAGAAATGGTTTTGTGTTCTCTTCTAGTTTTTTTCTGGAAAACAGAGTGTCTTCTGCTTGACATCCAGGTTCAGAGACAGTGAAGATGTAGTCGATGAAGTTGTTCAAAGTACTTGTGAATGTACAGAGATTTTCTTGAGTGAGCGCGAGTGTGTATGAGATTCTTGTGTATTTCAATTGTATATAACTTCCGTATTGCACATTTATATTCCTCGTTTCTTTCAAACGTCTCTATTTTCAGCAACAAGGGCTTCTTGTATTTATGGCACAAGCTCTGGAAAAAGAAATGATTTTTTTACAGGTACGAGGTATGGTTCTCTGACATCCAACAACCCTCATTAAATAAATGACAGAGCATTAAAATATATCTTATATGACCATTGGTTAGATAAAATAAAGATAAAGGAATTAAGGCAGCGTTAGATTCTCTAGAACGGTAGATTTCAATATCAGTAGCCTTGTGTCTCGGTAGGTCTTTGTATCAGTAACCTCTTGTATCAGTAACCTCTTGTATCAGCAACCTCTTCTGTAACGATAGACTTTCTATCAGTAGACATCATGTCTGTCGGTAGACTTGATCAGTAGCGGTAGACTTAATATACCGGTGAACTTTTGTGTAACGGTAGCCTTCATTTACCGGCAACTTCCTTAGTGTATCAGTAGACTCCCTTTGGTAACTTATCTGTAACGGTAGGCTTGAGTAATAGTGACTTGTCTGTATCAGTAGACTTGATGTATCATTAACTTCTCTGTATCGGTAGACATGATGTATCGGTAGGCTTGATGTATCGGTAGTGTTTCACGTAACAATAGACTTCTTATATCGGTGACCTTCAAGTATCGGTAGACTTATATAATGGTGGACTTTACAAATCGGTAGTTTTTTTCTGTAACGATGACCACTTGTCTGTTTAAGCATTATATTGGTAGAATCAGTTAAGTTAGAATATATATTCATCCAGTAACTGAATTCTCTGAAGATAATATAAATATTATAATATATGAATATGTGCATGGTGTACAGAAATACTGAAATAAGTAATTAACCAATTATCAATATAGGGATTATCAAACCATAATTGAGCATAATTGGGATTATCATAATATGTGTGAGCCTAATTGGGATTATTAAAAAATTAGTTCATCTAATTCTCCTAGAGGATTCAACAATCTCCCCCTTTTTGATAATCACAACTTATTCCAAAGTATTAAGAAAATTAAAATAGTGTTATAGGAAAAATTTCCTAAGATAATCTTTTAAAACAATGTTCTCATTTTGCTCCCCCTTTCAATTGAACTCCCAGCTCTCATTTGTTTCATTTTATCCCCCTTTGTGATTAACAAAAGGAAGGGTAGAATCAGTGAAATGTAGAGACAAAAAGAGAACAGATTGCAAGGGAACACAAACACTGTAATGTGGAGAATGTAAGAGTAAATTTCCACTAAGTCACATAAGATAGAAACTGAGAAAGTCAGTATTACAAAAATACAAGTGAATCCTATCAAAAACATCCAGAATCACTGAATCTTCCTCCTGAACAAGAGTCTTTCCCGTAGGATTATAAGTGGGTGCAGGGTCATATTGAGTATATGGCTTGGGAATAGCCGAAAGAACAACTAGAGGGTCAGCCACTGAAACTGTACCGGATCTGAAATCTGTGCTCTTTTATGGGATCATAGGTGTCAAGATTCAAATAGCCTGAACTGGAGTTAACTGAGGTGTACTCCCAGAGGCAGAGGCAGGAAGTGCAGGAGGTACAATCACAGGTCTGGCTTCCACATGCAATAATGGTAGCTACAGGTTCCTGAAATCCATAATAATACTACCTCCTCTCTCCATTGCTGACACAAAATCAACTTGATTTTCAATGAATGTATCCAAGGCAGGAGTAAGCTCCCTGAGCTTACTGAAATGTTCTTTGAAATCTTGAGTCACCAGAGGCAACATCAAATTCTCCATCAAGAGCATGAAATGGTTGGTCATTTGATGCTTGGTATATAACTTCTCAAAGTAAGCATCCAATTTATTCTTAATTGCCTATTGAGAAGCAGTAGCTGCCCGTAGGTGATCAAGAACAAAACTACTAACTTCCCTAGTGGTATCAAGAATCTGAGTATCTGAGGTACCACTGGTACTAGCCTTAGACAAATCCTCTTAGATAATAGTTCTGATCTGGTCAAGGTTCACAGTGTAGATGGATGAGGGAAGGGGTTTAACTGAGAAAGCTACTGTCTCCTTGAATGATTGTGTCAGGTTAATAACCACCTTCTGAACAAGTTAATCTTAACTATTCAACTTTTCTTTGACTGATGTCTTAAAAGACTCAAATACTTCCACAAACTGCTTGACTACTTCTTTGATATATCTGATATCAGTATTCACTTGGGTTTGAGAACTGTTCATAGTATTCAACGAAACAATTGATTGTTTTATAGCAACCATAGCTCTTGTCCAAATCTCAATTTGAGTATGGAATACATTAACTTCATCCATCTTTCCCTTCACTGGAATAGACACTGCACATCCCATATATAGCTACAGGTTTTTCTCCACACTCATCATCTCTTCAACCAGACTTTTCTTCAAATTTATCACTGAGTCTCTCAGTGCTTCTTTCATTTCAACCATTAAAGACTCAAGGCCCTCCTTGGTTGCCAAATTTTCAGCCATAGTAGGTAGGATAACTGATTCCCTTTTTGGATGGTATTCCTCATCATAATCTCTATAATTGAGATCAAGAACCATATTTCCTGGATCTAATGTCCATCCTTCAATGTCATATAACACAGAAACTGAACAGAGATGCTCCCCATCACTTAGAGCATTCTCCTTAGGAATCTCCTCTGACGGTTCTTCCTGAGGTAACTCTACAGCCTCCTCTGCAACTTCAGCAGATTCAATAACCATTTTCTCTAATAGTTTAATGGTGTGGTGAGTCCTATCCTTTTCTGAGTCATTAATGACTCTCTCAGTAATGGCAATATGTCCCATGGATGCTTCCTGATCAGATACTATCTGGAATGTACTATCTACCAGAGGGCTCAAACTGAGTTCTTCTTAATCATTTTCCTCATCATTTGCTTCAGTAACAACCTCCTTTTCTCCATTAACAGAATGATCTAACTCAGTTTCCTCATTCTCTTCAGAGGTGTCCTCAACAACATACTGATATGCTTCTTCTTCATCATATGTGGTCTCAGTATCATTGTCTTTCAGAATAGTTTCTCTCCTTGGTAGTTCTTTTCGAGGGCTATGTTCTCTATAGGAAATAATTTGATGCACATTACTAGGAGGTAAATCTAGGTCTCCTCCTTCCTCAACTGATGTCTCTTCCTCCTCAGCTTTGGATTCATTATCACTGTAGACCAGTTCTGGCTCATCTGGTCCAAGACTAGGATCCCTCACATCCATTGGTATAGAAGGATGGTCTACAAGAGTGTACTAGTCATAGACATTGCCTTCATCATTAACCCATGATTTCTTCCAAGGGTTACAACTAACTTTCATATACTTACAATAGTCCTGGTGAGGAAAAAGTTATCCTTAACCACAACAGTTTCATCTTGAGGTCTAGTTGCCTCCTTTGCCTTCAACAGAATAGAAATCAACTTAGAAATGAAAAGTGCATTGGACTTATACTTCGGTCTAGTCATATCCTCAATCTGAATCATTATAAGTCTACACAAGTTCAACTTTACTCCATGCTTTAATAGATACAACAAATATATATCCTGAAATATGAGGGTAGCAAAATCTCCTCTTCTTGGACTAATCACATGTTGAATGAACTAGAAAAGTATTTTATACTCACCTGCCATTTCTGCAGCAATGATCATTCTAGGGGTTCCATTTCCTGTCAATTCCAACAAGGCATCATCATATTTGAAAAAGTCACTAGCAGTAGCTATGGATTTTGAATAAAATCCATAATCACCACTATGAGGACCATTATGGTTCTCAGCCCATTAAACTGATGAAAACTAAAACTTTTGACCCTTCACAAAGGAAATCATCCTATTCTCTTCTTCTGATGTCTCAAAACAGAAAAACTCAAAGAACTCTTTTACCAATACTGGATAATATAGTCCATTATTGTTCGTGAACCACTCGAGCCATCCTTTCTCTTGTAAGATCTTCATAATCAAGGACTTTCTTTCCAATAGACATTCCGCACATAACTCCTTTCCACTACAATTTATCGCTTCGATAAATGCAGATTCACAGGATTCCATCAAACAACACCTCTACTGCTTCTAATAGCACCATCATTGGTTAATTTCTGCTTCTTAGCTTGCGGCACATCACTTCCTGCATCCACTGAGGGTCGCTTCACATGGGCCATTTCGGATTATGAGTCTTAGGGTTTTTCCAGCTTGAGAGGTTTAGGTAGGAGGGATTTAAAAATAAGGGTTCGCGGCGATTCAGTGATGTCTAGAGTCAGGTTTAATATCATTTAGGATTCATATATAAAATAAATCTCATATTAAAAAAGGTTCGAAGTCTCGGACGTAATACGAAAATTTTAAAACAGCGCGAGAGATGTACTGGTGAGGTGTCCTTAAACGGTGAGGTCTATCCTAATGGTGAGGCTTATCCTAATGGTGAGGTTTTATCTCATAGTGAGGTTTCATCTAACGGTGAGGTTTTATCTAACGGTGAGGTCTATTCAACAGTGAGGTTCATCCTAATGGTGAGGTTTTATCTAATGGTGAGGTTTTATCTAATGGTGAGGTTTTATCTAACGGTTAGGTCTATCCAACGGTGAGGTTCATCCTAACGATGAGGTTTTATCTAATGTTGAGGATTTATCTAATGGTGAGGTTTTATCTAACGGTTTAAGAGTATGTTATCATTCCTAATTAGTTTCTAATAAAATTTAATCTTTCTGAACTTAATGGCTTAGTGAAAATATCAACTAATTGGAGTTCAGTTCCTATAAATTCAAGAGTAATATCACATTTTTTTATAATGATCTCTTAGAAAGTGGTGTCTAACATTAATGTGTTTGGTTCTAGAGTGAGACACAGTGTTCCTTGAGATGTTGATCGCACTAGTGTTATCACAGTTAATTGAAACATTTTTAAAAACAAATACATAGTCTAATAAAGTGTGTTTCATCCACAGAATCTGTGCACAGAAACTACCAGCAGCTATATACTCTGCTTCAGTAGTAGATAATGAAACCGAGTTCTATTTCTTACTACACCATGATACTAGGGACTTTCCAAGTAAATGAAATGTTCCAGATGTTCTCTTTCTACCTAACTTGCATACATAAAAGTCATCATCTGAATAACTTATTAAATAAAATTATTGTCCTTTTGGGTAAAACAGTCTCAAATTAGAAGTATACTTAAGATATTTGAAAATCCTTTTAACAGTAACAAAGTGTGACTCCTTTGGGTTAGCTTGAAATCTAGCACACATACATATACTAAACATAATATCAGGTCGACTAGTAGTAAGATAAAGTAAACTCCCAATCATATCTCTATAATTAGTTTGATCCACTGGTTTCCCAGTTTCATCAATATCCAATTTACAGGTGGTACTCATAGGTGTATCACTTCCCTTAATACTATCCAAACCAAAACGTTTTAATAAATACTTAGTATATTGACATTGATTTAAAAAAAATACCATCTTCAGTATGAAAGATTTGAAATCCAAGAATGTACTTAAGCTATACCATTAAGGTCATTTCAAACACATTTTTCATAACCGTTGAAAAATCAGTACATAAAGAATTTTTAGAAGATCCAAAAATAATTTCATCAACATAGATTTTTACTATTAAAAAATCTTATGAAATTCTTTTTATAAAAAGAGTGGGATCAGCAATAAATTTTGTAAATCATTTTGCAATAAGAAAATTTGTATGTCTTTCACACCAAGCACTTAGAGCTTGTTTTAAACCATATAAATATTTAGAAAGTTTAAAAACATGATTCTGAAAGTGAGGATTTGAGAAACCAGGTGGTTGTTCTACAAAAACATCTTCAACAATAAAACCATTTAGAAAAGCACTTTTCACATCCATTTGATATAACATGAAATTCAGATGTGATGCAAAGGAAAGTAAGATCCTAATTGTCTCTAATCTAGCTACATGTGCAAAGGTTTCCTCATAGTCAATTACTTCTTCTTGATCATAACCTTGTGCAACTAGTCTAGCTTTGTTTCTAATGATGTTTCTAGATTCATCAACTTTGTTTCTAAACACCCATTTTGTGCCTATGGTTAAAGTGTCTTTAGGTCTTTCTACTAATTCACATACTTTATTTCGTTCAAATTGATTTAGTTCTTCTTGCATAGCCATTACCCAGAATACATCATTGATAGAATCATTGATATTTTTAGCTTCTAACTGCGAAAGAAAAGATTGATGTTCAACCTGATTTCTTAGAGAACATCTAGTTTGTGTTCCTCTATCTATATTAATTACAACAGCATCTAAGGGATGGTTCTTTAGAGTCCTAGTGGGTCTCGAAAAGGTAGGGCTAGAGATTTCAGGTTCATCAATAGGTTGGGGATCAATAGAAGCAGGTTCTGGAAAATTTCCAGAATTGGATGTTTTAACTACATGTCCACTATCTTTATCATTAAGTTTCAAAACAGAGAGATCATCTTCAAGATTTTCAAGAGAGGTCGTAGGTTCATGTGGATCAGCTTCATAAAATTTTATGTGAACATATTCCTCCACACATTTGGTTCTCTTATTGAAAACTCTATAGGCTTTACTAGAAATAGAGTAACCTAGGAAAATTCCTTCATCACTCTTGGATGCAAACTTGTCACGATTATCTTTGGTATTACGAATAAAGACATTGCAACCAAAAACATTGAAGTAGTTAACCATAGGTTTTGTATGGTTCCACAACTCATATGGGGTCTTCTTAAGAAAAAGTCTGATCAAGACTCTATTTATAATATAAAAATCTGTATTGACAGCTTCAGCACAAAAATAAACAAGTAGGTTATTCTCATTGAGCATGGTTCTGGAAATTTCTTGAAGGGTTCTATTCCTCCTCTCTACTACACCATTTTTATGAGGTGTCCTAGGGGAAGAGAAATTGTGATTATAGCCATTGTGTGAGTGGTAGGATTCGAACTCATGATTCTAAAACTCACTGCCATGATCACTTCTCAAGGATTTAATCTTACATCCACTAAGGTTTTCTACAGACTTGGAATATTTAACAAATTAATAACAAGCTTCACTTTTGTGAGCTAGAAAATATACCCAAGTATACCTAGAGTAGTCATCTACTAGAACATAGACATAGTGATTCCCATTTAAAATAGAAACTCTAGAAGGTCCAAACAAATCAATGTGAACCAACTCGAGTGGTTGAGAAGTTGACACTTCTTTCTTTGATTTGAAAGAAACTTTGTGTTCCTTTCCCTTTTGACAGGGATTACAAACTTTATCTGCTGGGAATGCATGTTTTGGTAGGTCTCTAACTAAGTTCTTCCTAGTAAGTTTTCTAAGTGAATGCACATTTCAGTGTCCTAATATTCTGTGCCAAATCCCAGAATAATTATGAAAAGCATTTAAACAAGTAATATTTTGCATTGTTAAAGAATTTAAATCAACATCATAGACATTTTAAATTCGCAGGGTAGAAAATACTAAATCATTTTTAGAATTAAAAACATTACAAGATTCATTTTCAAATTTACAATTAAAACCATCATCACATAACTGTGAAATACTTAGTAAATTATATTTATGTCCATAAAAAATAGAAATTTAGAAATTAATACTGAGTTAGTGTTACCAATCTGGCTTAAGCCGATGATTTTACCTTTAGAATTATCCCAAAGGTGAAAAAACCTCTATCAACTCTGACTAAGCATTTAAAGCATGAGAAGTCTCATGAAATATGTCTTGAACATCCACTATCCATGTACCAGGTCTTTCTACATGATCTCTTTAAGAAGGTTCCCTACAAAACATATTTAGATAGGAAATGATTTTGGTACCAAGCTTTTCTTGGTTCCAGAACAGTTAGCCAATTAAACTTTAGGTACCCAAATTTTTCTTATGGGTCACACAAGATTTGCAGAATCAATAGATTTAGACAGATAAACCTTGTTGAAACTGTAAATATGAATATAAATAGTTGGAGCGTATGAACCTCCAGAACTAGAACTATATACATTCTATCCAGATTTAGGAATAAATCTAGTTTTGGTATTTTTTCTTTGTCCAGGTTGGTATCCTATACCAGTAGTATATCTTGGTGCAATCTGCTTTCCTAGAATTTGAGTAAGAGTATCTTTTCCATTTGTTAACTTTTCTAAATCCTTCATAAGTTTCTCATTTGAAAATTTCAGTTCACTATTTTATTTAAGCAACTGAGCATTCTTTTTCATTTCTATGTCAAGATCAGATTTATGTTTAAAAGATAAAGCATTCCGTTTCTTTAAACCTTTGTATTTTTCATTCATCTCATTATAATAATCTTCAAACATATCACCGTATTCAAACAGTTCAGATTTTGAGATGTTTTCATAATCAGAATCATCTCCATAATAATATAAATTTAAAGCAGGAGTTTCAGATGTTACCTCATAAGTGTTTGTCATAAAACTCATGTTTTCCTTATTTCTTTTTTCAGTCTCAGAAGCTTCAGATTCACTGGAGATATCCTCAGAAGCACTCCACGTATCCTTCATGGATTTCTTATACTTCTTATCCTTATACTCATATTTCTTCTTGTATTTCATCTTTGTACAGTCCACTTTTATATGTACTTTTATTTTGCATTCATAGCAGACAACTTAATCAGATTTTTCAGATTTCTTCCAGTCCTTTTTCCAGTGTCCCTTGTTGTCATACATACCATTGTAATTTGATTTTCTGAAAAACTTCTTCTTCCTATAATACTTCTTAAATCTTCTGGCTATGTGAGCCATTTCTGCATCACTGTCATATGTACTTTAACTTTCTTCACAACTTGAGCTATCACATACAACTTGAAGTTTCTCCTTATCCTTATTCATTGATGTAGATTTCTTGAAGGCAGCTGACTTCCTTTTTGGTTCAACTTCTTCTTCTTTGTTTACCTTAAGTTATTCTTCATACATCATCAACTTACCAATAAGTTTCTTGAATGGAAGTTCACCAATATCACAAGATTCTCTAATTGAAACAAAAGTTCCCCTCCACCTTTCAGGTATGAATCTCAAAATTCTCACGATCTTCTCCTTTGATGGAACATCCTTTCCTAGTGAGATCATTGTATTGGCAATTTTGTTAAACCTGAGATACATATCAGAAATGGGTTCATCAGGATTCATCTTAAAATTATCATATTTAATAGTATAGGTTTTCAATCTCATTTCCTTAACGTTAGTTTTTCCTTAATGAGAAACAATTAATGTATCCCAAATTTCATGTGTAGTCTTACAAGAAGATATTCTATTAAATTCCTCATCACCCAAAGCACAATACAGAGAATTCATAGCTTTGAAATTATTATTGTAATCTTTCTTAGTTGATTCATTCCAAGTAGATCTAATAGTAGTGGGAATTTTATATTCTGATTCTATAAAAGTCCAAATATCAAAGCCTATGCTTTCTATATGAATTTTCATCTTAATTTTCCACTGAGCATAGTTTCTTCCATCGAAAAATGGTGGTCTATTAGTAGAAACACCTTCAAATCTGCTATCGATGATAACTACGTTAAAACAATAATTTTAATGAGATAAAAATTTAGAAACAACAAAAATTTTAAGAGCTTTAAAATACAACTAAAATCAAAGTTGAAAATAGAGTACTTCAAAAAATATTTTATTAAAACCTCTGATACCAAATGTTGGCCAGAGTGGACACTCAAGAGGGGGGTGAATTGAGTTCCAATTAAAATTTCTGTTTTAAAATCCTTTACCAAAATCCCCCAATTTGAATTTCTAATTGAATTGTAGTGAATTTGAACTACAGAAAAATTTCAGTTAGGTTCTCAAGGGATTGACTAATTCCCAGTTAATCTAATCAGAAGATCAGATTATCTTTTGAAACTACCATAATGATATACAAATAAGGCAAACACTTTCTAATTGAATTATCAGAGAAACTTTGAAAAATACTTTAAATTTTAAAGCACTTGGTAGCTGAATAAATGGTTTTAGATAAAACTAAACAAATCATAGCAAATATAACCAAGAGCTTCAGTATCAAGCCGAAAATTAGTCCTCTCAACAATTTATATAAATTGGATCAACACCCTGGACCGGGGTTCACAACAGTTTACAACTGTCCAGGTAAAATACCTCTACCATAGTTCTATGTGGGAACAAAACAACAACAAATATTGCTGTCCAGGTCACACATGACCTCTACCACTATCCATAGTGGGAAATAGAATATGTAAGGTGTTTGAATGAGGATTTACAGATCCTCCAGTTAAAGTTAAAAAATAGTGTATGTTTAAATTAAAACTGATGACACACACTTCTCATAATGTAAACAATAAATCACTAAGCAAGATATAGAGAGTAGATTGGCTCTAGTGATTACAGTGTAGCTTTTGGACTCCATCAGATTGATCAGAAATTCTTATGAGTTCTCTTCTATTTTTTTTCTTGAAAACAGAGCATCGTCTACTTGACATCCAGGTTTAGAGACAGTGAAGATGTAGTTGATGAAGTTCTTCAAAGTCTTTGTGAATGTACGAGCTCTTCTTTAGTGAGAGTGAGTGTGTATGAGATTCTTGTGTATTTCACTTGTAGATCACTTCTGTATTGTGCTTGTATATTCCTCATGTCTTTCACACATCTCGCTTTGCATCAACATGGGGATTCTTGTATTTATGGCACGAGCTCCAGAAAAAGAAATGTTTTCTTTTTGTAGGTACGATGAACGGTTCCCTGACATCCAACAACCTTCATTAAATAAATGACAGAGCATTAAAATATATCTGATATGACTGTTGGTTAGATTAAATAACTATAAATGAATTAAGGCACCGTCAGATTCTCTGGAATGGTAGATTTGGATATCAGTAGCCTTGTGTCTCGGTAGGCCTTTTTATCGGCGACCTCTTCTATCGGTAACCTCTTGTATCGGTAACCTCTTATGTAATAGTAGCCTTTCTATCAGTAGAATTCATGTCTGTCGGTAGACTTGATCGGTAGCGGTAGACATAATGTACTAGTGAACTTTCGTGTAACGATAGCCTTCATGTACCGATAGCTTTCTTTGTGTATCGGTAGACTCCCTTCGGCAACTTTTCTATAACGGTAGACTTGAGTAACGACTATTGTCTGTATCGGTTGACTTGAGGTATCAGTAACTTGTCTGTATCGGTATACATGATGTATTAGTAGGCTTGATGTATTGGTAGTATTTCACGTAATGGTAGACTTGTTGTATCGGTGACCTTCACGCATCGGTAGACTTTCATAACCGTGGACTTTACAAATTGGTAGCTTTGTTCTATAACGGTGACCACTTGTCTGTTTAAGCATTATATTGGAAGAATGGGTTATGTTAGAATATATATTCATCCAGTAACCAAATTATCTGAAGATAATATAAATATTATAATATATGAATATGTGCATGGTGTACAGAAATACTGAAATAAGTAATTAACCATTAATCAATATAGGGATAATCAAACCATAATTGAGCATAATTGGGATTATCATAATATGAGTGAGCATAATTGAGATTATCAAAATATGAGTTCAACTAATTCTCTCAGAGGATTCAACACAACCATCACATAACCATAATTCATTCTGATGTATACCAAAATGAAATAAAAACATTCATCATTTAATCAGAACATAACCAGTGGAAGAGAAAATATGGTTCATAATGGTTTAATCATTTTTATTAGGAACCATATATAGAATAAATGCAGATGGTATCAGAGGATCATATCCCCAATAAAGAATATCTAACCTCAAAAATAATATCATACCTGAAAATATCATTATAAATTAAATAAAATGGTTATTAAAAAATTATTTTTAAATCAACAAATTAATATCATTAAATTTCCAAATAAATTAGAGGAATTTTTTAACTAAAAATTAATATGAAAATTATAAAGGAATATTCAAATTTTTGAGTTGTAATAATGGCTGGAAATTCCATTCATACCGTAATCATTAATAATAATGATAATTTACACAAATTTACAAAAAAATTAATGTTCGACAAAAAAATTCATTTAGAAAAAATATAGAAAGTCAAACATGGGTTAAAATAAAATTAAGAAATCATTGGATCATGGAAAATATTATTCAATTTTTTTAGATAACATGTATATGGAAAACAAAGATTCCCAACCAAATAGAGAAAACATATTTTTCTTAAATAAATTTTCTTAATCATTTTTATTTTTAAAGAGAAAAAAATGGGACTATTACTAAAAAATTAAATGAATAACTAATGGATATGGAAATACATCAGATTTATGAGACATTTATAATATAATTTATTCATAAAAATTTGGTCAAAGTAAATCTCCATAAAAATGAGATTGTAACATAATACCCTTATCTCATGTTTCAACATACATTATACGCATTCAATAATATAAAATGTAAATTTAAATTTAGTAGAAATATATTAACGTTCTATATATATTAATAATTTATTATGTATCATTCTTTATTGTTTCCAATTATCTTTTATAAATATTTTTTTAATGAAAATTCAGTTAAAAAATGATTCACTTTTCATTCAGGTTTCTATTTGATGGTTTTTATTATTTCACCTTGGTCATGGTTTCATCTTATATTGAATATTAATAATTAATTAAATAAAATATTAATTAATCTTATACACTTTATAAATTATTCATAAAATTTTTTGATGAAAAAGAAATAACATCACTTCGTGTAGGTGTTAGCCACACATACCCACAAGCGACGTTATCATTTTATAATGGATGGATGTTATATATGTTAGATAAGATATAATATTTAAGTAATTAGACTTATGTCATATTTATATAATTTATTTATAATTTATATCCATCATAACAAAAATCCTTTAATCGTTGGGACCAAAAATGAAATACATCACTTCTTGAGGTAGTTGTCCACACTTACATAGAGATGACGTTTTCATTCCACAATTTATTGAGAATTAGATAAATTAATGTTGTACTATAAACATAATATCAATTTTTGTCAATAAAATATATTAATAATTTAATTAATGATAATAAATGATTATATATGGTGGATAAAAAAAATTAATGTACTCGATAAAGAGATATACCTCCCTATTGAGAAACCACATTTTGATTACTCTTTAGGAAATAAAAGGAGTTTTTATGATCAAACAAGGAAATAGAGAAAGTGGTAATTGATTTTAAGATATTATTTGTGTATTTTTTTTCCAATAAAATAATCTCCTAATGTGTTGATAATAGAGGATATGGGGTGTCCTTTTATAATTATGGTAGATGACACACTTGGAATTGTTCAAAATATTTAATATATATTAATTTATTATTCATGAAAATGATTCTAAATGACTCATATTATAATATCAGAGGAAAGAGTGTATAAATATAACCATAAAATCAAATTTAAAAATTTTTTAGTTCATTTTAACCTTTAATGTTTTTGTTTTAATATATTTAACCAGTTATAGCACTAACACTAGTATCTATAACTTTTCCTAAGTGACCATTCATAATGAATAAAATTGAACGTGGTATCGTTGATTTCATTTAAAATTTGGATTATAAAAAGGATTATATTTTATAAAATTCAATTTATTTATGTTCTGTTAATTAATTTAAAATAAACCAAAGAAACCTATATTAAAATGGTAACCATAAAAATGAACTTTTATGTATAAAAATGTTTTTTCTACTAAAATTTAGCATAAAATATATTAAAGTGGATTTATTTATATTATAGAATGGATCTAATAATATTTTGAAATAATTTCGGAACTAAACGGTACGTTTTAAATACTAAAATAAAAAAATCAATGAAATTGTCATTTTCACTATTCATTAAAAATTTAATTTTTGTTGAAAAATACAAACATTTCACATCATTAAAATTTTTATATGTTGATTATAATTTTTTTTCATATTTAGAAAACATTATTTCTTAAAATTGTAGAAATTAATTATAATTTCCTTGAAATAAATGAATAAAAACATTTTTTAAATAAATATTTATTTAAAACATAAAATTTTGTTTCTAATGATTTAGTACTAATGTTTTATGAATTATCATTCTATAAAACCATTATTAATAATTTTCATAATTTCTTTATTATTATTTATAACAAAAACTAAATGTTTAGGTTGTAATATACAATATTAAGTAATTCATCGGTATAACATGGTTTGTTTAAACGTGGTGTAACATGTAAAGAAAAATATCAAGGAAATTAAATTTATTTAAATAGAATTATATCACAAAATCTAATTGTATTATATCATTATTATATGGTATATCATGATATAATTGTTGCAGTTTGAGGATAAGACTCATCGATGTTATTTCCTCATCTTTGAGTTTTTATTCACTTCATTATGTTTATATGTGATCGGCCTAGTGAGTGATCAGTAGTGTGGTATTAATATATAAAAACAAATTATTTTTATATCATGGTTTGATTTTGTTGTTATATATACAATAATTATTTTTTATGGATGTTTTTAGTTATTTTTTTATTTCACTTTCATATGAGGGCATAGTAACCACACATTCACACTTCGGGCCCTTGTTTCTAGTCAAAAACCGAAGGCATACAAGAATGAATGCCTGAGGTAATGTGGATATATTTCTTGGTTACTATAGAGTGAAAAAGGATGAGGATATAAAAGTGTGATATAATATAATATTTTTATTCTATTACTATTTAGGATATGGATGATAGTCAATAAGAATGTGTCAGAACATAGGATGGACCTATGTTAGCTAATTCCTGAAAAAATTTTCAGTGGTAAATCTAGGTTACTAATGTTATAGTATTGTTGTCCTCACTGTTTATTTTATACTTGAGATAATTATACGAGAATTATATTAATATTCAGGATTTATTTATGCGGTTTTGGATCATATTTTACTCTGTAAAGAGTCTTGTGATCATGTATAATATTTGTACTATAGCAATGACATGACATTCATGTGTTTATATATGAATGATTTCATTTTTTTATTAGGTGATTATTTGTTTTAAGTTTCTAAAATAACTTAATTATTGTTATTTTATATAAATATTCAGTGTAAATTTTCTTAGATGGGAAACATGTTTTCTTTTGACGAAATTTCATTAGGATTGTATTGTGAGATGATTTAAAATGATGACTCTATAGTCCCTCTATGACTAGGATATATGATTGGCCATGGTGAGGTGAATCAGGAGTTAAATTCCATGATATTAGTTTTAAAAATATATTGTGATTAATTAATTATAAAAAAACAATATAGTTTTTACTATATACATTCATAGTGGAATTCTAATTTATCGAACTATATTTATTTAGTTTGACTTGATATGATTCTCTTTATGATTATATCATTATATGAACATAAATATGATAATGGTCCTGTAGGGTATAATATGATATGTGAATTTATTATGAGGATTAGTTCCATATAGTTTGTGGTTGAATTCTCCAAGTGATTCATGGTTTGTACATTGGGGTACCCTATATTGGGTGTGTTGGAATGTGGGTTACCATGAGGATACAGATACACAAAAAACCATTCAATGAATTTCATTTGGTTATAAGGGAAGGATTAGAAATATACCTACACATGTTTTTTTGGGTGTAGTTGTTTTTAATATAGTGTATCATAATCATAGGTGTCTAGATATAAGAAGGATTGCAATTTTTCAGGTGATTATAGTAATGATACAGAACCTGGGATAGTGGGATATTTTCCATAACATGAAATGTATTATCATGTTTTTTGAAATGAAATCATTACAAATTTATTTTGGATAGATTTTATTGACATTTTATTGTGGGGAATGAACAATGATTTTGGCACCCGAGGACAGGATTGATGATGTGATTCCACTAAAATCATGACTTGGTTTTTTTAATTAGGTATTATGAGGGCATATACCTGTTGATTTTAGATGATATTGGTTTGTATATTGGATAATAACCTGTGAAGGGATTCTTGTAGGTACACATTACCTAGGATGGGAAGAGCGAGTGTTAGAATGGATATGAAGAAAATACATGATGTGTGAGGGATATTGCATGTGGGGTTACATGAGGAATATATTCGGTATTTAAATAAGATGTGTTTTCTAGTTCTATGTGGTGATATAGTGGATGCATTTAAGTACTTATTACTTAATATGGGATTTTAGGATGAATGATTGTGGCTCAGTTGGGGTGACATGTGTCGGATGATGTAACAACTCAATAATGGAACTCAATGATAGAGTAGAGAGAATATACATGATGGGAAACACATCATTCGATGTTTTTGGGTATGACCCAAATTGTATATGGATTTATATGAATATCAAGTAAGGTTTTCCTAGTGAAATTATAATGGGTAATAATCAGTTATTTTTTCTAGTTATAGTGTATGAGTGAAACTGTTATAACCAATCATTTTGTATAGTAATATATAAATCAAAGGATATGGATATCAATGGTTAGATATAATAAATATATGATAACAAAACTCTTATGGTGGAAAAAATTAAATCAATAAAAAATGTATGACCATTGTGTTTGTAGGGTTTTCGATTTAGTGAGATCAAATGGTGGACACTGGAGGTGGCACCAAGATAATGGTGTGAAAATATAACTGAATTGATCATGTTCTATAGTTAATATATGATATAGGAATTTAATGTCGTAGTGAATAAGGTTTGTGTGTTTGTATTGGGATCATTATAGAATTAGGTTTTATCTAATATTGAGTAAGATCATAGGCACAATCTTGTAAAAACAGAGAGTGAGATTATTTATATGGGTGCTTCAGCACCAACAATAGAATTTCACCAAGTATTAGTTTTACTTTTTAGTGTGGGTGTTTGGATGATCTCATAATGGATTTTGTAAATTAAAGCATCGTGACTAAGAAATGTGATGATTCATCGGTTTGGGGACCATGAATTAAAAAATGGTCTCTTAAAGGAGGACCAATTATTATTGTGTGTGTTGGGGAAATGATTAATGTGTGTTTGAGGGGGATTCTTTTAGTTGAGAGAACCATCATTAAAATTCAATATTTTCTGCTGAGTATTATGTTGTAGAGCACTATAAATATTAAAATGATTCATTTCTTGAATTTTTGTTTACTCGAGATAGACAAGAACAATTAAACTATGTATTAGTATTATTGAGAGTGTCATATGTATAACCCTGATTTTGGGGAACAATAAACTTTTTTATTTTCAATTATAAAGAATAATATCATGTTAATTCTTAATGTAAAACATGGAAATTGATTTATGAATTAATGACCATGTTAGGACCAGATTGACCACCATGGATTATTTGAGGATGGGAACCATTGTAGTGGGTAGTTTATAATATATTGCATCATTACACGTTGTGAAAATACTGGGATTATTTTGTCTCAAGATAATGGGATGTTTTTAGAATTGGGATTCAAATAAGAATTATGAGAGTATAGGAATCCCATTAATAATTTTTTTAAATGGATGGAATATCCATGATAGGGAAGGTCAAAACATGAAGAATGATAGTTGTGGAGTTTCACTACAGATAATGTTTTCATTACATGGAGGTAATTGGTCACACTATGATTGATGGGTGTCATAGCATGGTGAAGGTCTAAAGGATAAGATTCTAACCATGGGTAAAATCATCGAACAATGATCATTTGGTGTAATTGTTTGTAAAATTAAATATGTTATTATTTTTTATTGGAAGGACCCAATCATTTTTAATCACACCATTGTGGAGGGGTAAAAATGCCATGGTGATGAAACATTCATATTCGGTGATACCCATTAGATTTTTTTGTCATTTCATGGCCAATGTGTTTCACTATAGTGGTTTATTATGCATATAAAAAAATTTTAAATGGAAAGACTCACACGTATGGGTGTAGATAGACTTATGTTCTTCACCTAAAAGTGTTACGAGGGAAGGCTGGTCATGGCATGACCAAAAGGGTCATGCTGTGATAAAAACAATGAAGGATGTCCTGGAATGGAGTACAGAGGCCTTGACCACAATAGAAGGCCATTTAAAATATATATGAATGGAACTCCATGGTATAAGGATACTACACCATAGAAGTAGATGCACCATATTACATTTTTTCAGGAAGGGATATTCCACACTATAATCAGAAGGACAACATCAATAGGGGTTATGAAATAAGGATTATGACTATTGGATAATGGACCTAAATCGCATCATGACCCAATGGTTCACAGCATCCTGAATTCCTTCCTTATTGATTCATGGAATGAATCATATAGTTCATGTCATTACAAAGAGTTTTTAAATTTTTTAAAAATTGGAGATGACTCAACATGTCAAGGTCAACCTCATACAATTTTTGGTCGATAAAGAAATCAAGAGTGGTAATTTAGGCTAGATCCCCCAATCATCTACCTTGTATAATCCTATTTAGATATGGGTTATTCTCAGGTGTTATCCATTAATATAAATGGAATTATATTTATTTATTTACTTATTTTTCTACCTTCCTCATATTCTAATTTGGAATGATTTGGGGTTTTATTTTGACATAGAATCCACTGAATCATTTTTATTTCAGGATGATATAATGTAAATTTTTCTTATCATGGATAGATAATGTACAAAGTGGTTTATTTAATGTTGGTTATCAAAATTTAATATTGGGTATCATTATACCCTATTTTATTTGAAGTTTTAATTATTTTTTTTGGAATCAGTTAGATTTATTGTACCACGTGATAAGGATTTTGTTCAAAGATGTATCAGGATCAGTCCAAAAGTTGTTGGAATGATATTTATTGTGTTTTTGGTGAGTGGATGAATACTCTGTAGTACTCATGTAATTATAAATATTAGATTATATTTGGACAATTAATCATCAATCGATGTAATTAATTGTTTTGAGGTTGTTTATTAATATAATAGTTCTTATGGTGACATTCTATTAGACGATATTAGGCTCAGGTGGATGCTCTTGTGTAATGGGAATAACATTAAATGATGTATATGGTCCCAGAATTTATCATTACGGTTTATGTATTTTTATCTACATATGATATATGGTATCTCCGATTGTGTATGATCACCCTTGAATTCAAAATGAAAAAAATTATTCAGTATCCCTTGAGAATAACATGTTTCATAAACCAAGATGGACCCTTCAAGATGGATTTGATACATTAACCCACAGTGGCCAAGGGAATGAACTAATATTCTCTATGTGATTCATGAACCCTGAGTGGGGGTATGAATTCAATGAATAACCCTTCTAAACCTTTTTATTGGCACCCCAAGAATCTTTTGAGTAGGGAAGAGTGATGGTCGGGGAATGATTATCTGAAAGGTTTTCCATATGGAACATTAAGATAACTTATATAATTTTTGATATATAGATAGATAGTGGGTGGGAGAGTTCATATCCCCATGGTTATATGATTACCTAGGTGGATATTCAGGTGGTTGGATTATAGGGTGGTTGGTTGAGAGTAACCAATATAGTTTACTTTGGATGTAATATTTGATTTAATCTCTACATTTAGGATGATAATTGAGTCATTTAGATGGATTGATAATGTATGAAATGATTTTATCATGGTCATATTGTTGTATACTATTCAATATATGTGATGGGATTGGGCTTGAAAATTATGAACATGTAAGAGTGGTCTATATTGGACGTCTAGATATTGTTGTGACCTATGGGACCTTGGTGGGTTTTCCTGAATCTTGTCGACCTAATGGAGGGATAGTGTATAGAGGATAGAATGATGATAAATAATTATGTATGATGTTTTGAGAATATTTTTCTCTCTCTTGAGAGGTTATCCAAGTAATTTTATAATGAAATCTAGTGAGTGTTCAACCCATGTGAGTATGATCTGTAATATATTATGGTATTTTGGGGTTGTTTCACTCCACCATGATATAAGCAATAATATGTGATACTATGGTGGTTTTCCATTACCCCTTATAGGAAATATTATTCATTGTGTAGATATATTACCCTGATAATTAATGAAGGTTATTATTGGGTGGATTTCATTTCCTCTTGTGTTATATAAAGGGAAGGAGCAGGGTTGGGGACCATATCCCCCAATACGTTATATGGTCACCTATGGTAAAGTGGTTTTGCATTACCCCGTCTTGGAATTATTATTCATGGTGTAGAGATATTCCCCTATTTATATATGAAGGTGATTATTAGGTGGATCTCAAATCCCATAATGTTATGTAAAGGGATGGAGCAGGGTCGGGAACCATATCCCCAAATATGTTATATGGTCACCTATGGTACGGTGGTTTTCCATTCCCTATGATATTGATTGGGGACCTTTATAAGTGTGGTGTGATATTCCCCATTAAAATTTGTAATAGAGTAGGAGTAGGGTCGGGATCAATTTTATATAATATTGTTGGGGGAGGTGGATCTGGGTGGAGAATAATTTCCCCTAGATATTGATTAGAGAGCAGGATAATGTAGGGGAGTTTTTCATAATTTTTGTTGATTGGTGAGTTAGAGAAGTGTGTGGAATAGTTTCTGATGATATTGATTGGTGATATAAGGAATGGAGGGGTACCATTCCCCTATGATGGTATAATGGGAAGAAAAATATTACTCGTGATGGTATTAAAACTAGGACATCATTCACCCCAATTGTATATATTATTTCATAGTAGGGGAAAGTTATTTCTTAATGGTATTATGGGTGAAGTTAAATAGTAATATTATATATATGAGAAGATTATAGGGGTGGATACCTTCCTCAATATACATAATAATTGTCAATGGTACTATTGGTGGGAGTTTCTCTGACCCTTCGTCTAATTTTGTGGTATGATTAGAGACATCTTACACTAGCCGATGATGGTATGGACGATCCCAGATATCTCTTTGGATCCCAAGTATCTATTATGATTAATTTTTAAAATTCATTATATTATTTTATTCTGATGAGAATATCACAATGTGTATAAATTATATTTAATAGTTATGTTTGGGACATAATTGATGGAGTCCTATTTATTTTTACTCACACACTTTTTGGAAAGTCTTGATACATTTGTTCCAAATTGTAATGAATTATCATAGGTTTAGGTTGGAGATAGGCCTAGTATATCATAGGTTGATCTGGATAGCTGGGATAGAGTTAAGAGATAAGGCTTGAGGATGATTGCATATCCCTAACATATTAGAATTATTCAATTTATTTATGTACATTTTTTTGATGATCAGTGATATGTTTGGATGTATTTTTTTTTCAAATAATTTAAATAAATATTTCATGGTTGTGTTTTACTTTTTTTTATACTCGGATAATTAGTTATAATTTTTTTTACTATTTTTATATTTTACTCTTATATGGGGAAATTTTGTCCCCACAATAACACTTTAGACCCTCATTGATAGTAATAAACCATTATTATGTTGTTTAGTTCTCATTTGGTTACTATGGAGTAAACACATTCAAAGAAATCACATTTAAATTTATAGAAGTTGTTGTATTACTCATCAAAATGAACATGTCAACATTTTAGTCTAATTCATGTTCTATAATAGACTGTAACACATTATAATGAAATTCACTATGTGGATGTGGCAGTTAATCTAAATAGAATTATAATTCCATATGATAGTGTACACATTCCTTCAATCATCCATTCTAAAATATTTAATTTTTGTTCATTCATTATGTGATTATGAATCATAGATTTTTTATCATAAAAAACACCATTGAAGTGTTTAATTAATTTATTGGGGCCCAATAAAAATGATTCAATGGGACTAAATTAATAGAATATTTCTGAGATATCTATATTTTTTTCTTCAAATCATTAGTGTTACATTATATCTATTAAAGTTAGTTTCATCCCAATAATGTTTTCCATTTTATTTAGTTCAGAATTCTGTTGGAAAGCCTAAAAAATGAGATTATATTTTAATCTCTTTTCTATTTCGACTTGAAACCTGTAGTCATATAAGAATATGTATTGAAAGAGATTTTTCTTATGTATTGGAAGATTTATATGATTTGTGGATTTCTATAAATGAAGTATTTTTTGATACTTCCAATTTATTTCACTCAAAAACTTGTTAAATAATATGAAATTAGGAATTGGCTAGGGAAAGGTATTGCATTATTGTTCATCATTTATATTAATTGTATATTTACAGAACGATACATACTATAACAAAAATTTGGAGTTTCAATTCCACTTATTTTAGGATTTTAGGAATCCCTTTGAAACCCTTTAGGGTTATTGAAGTTAATATATTAATCTTCTATCAGAATTATGAATAATTAAGGAAAATAAAAAATATGATTATTCATGTACAATAGAGTATCCTCTTAAAAAAAATAATTATGAATCATTAAACCATAATTAAATGGAATAACTTTTATGAAAAACAATTTTGGTTCATATAAATGTTATTATCCCATACGGCAGAGTTTGAAACATGGATAATTTTATTGTTGATAGAAAATCAAAGATAACATGACATCGTACGATGATGATCTATTCCATGGTGAACCAATATTTATGATGTGGTGGTCTCCATGATGAGGATTAGCCAAAAAATATTCCATGTAATATTTTATTTCCTGATTATTTTCTGGAATGACTCACTCCCATTAACGGTTGGTAAAACAAAAACCAAAATAGTCATGGTTTATATAATTTCTAGAGGAAAAAAATTACATGCATTACAACATGGTCTAACTAGTTTAGATTAATCAAATTTTTATTTTTTATAATGTTATCTAAAAAATCACCCTCGTTGGTCTAGACAATCATCACTGAATCTCATGAGGGGGGTGGGATTTAAATCATACCAAAATTCTTTTGGCTTTATTATATCACAGTATAATGTTTATTTACTTATTTAATGATTTATATATTGTTTATAAATTATAATAAGTTAAAATATAAAAGTTACTATTTTAATTTATAAATAACTCCTAAATGTAAATATAAAATGTTTATATTAAGGCCATATTTGTAAATTTATTTGAATAATTGCAGAAGAACTTTTTATTCATTATATAATCAATAGATTAAATAAAATCAAGTGTGATCTACTTAATTTATATAAATTTATAACATTAAATATGATGTTTTTATTATTTTATTATAAATGGGTTCATAAAAAATATAATATATTAATATGAAAACGTTCATAAAAAACCATTTAAATGAGAATATGATGTGTTCATATTTGTTAAAATTAAAATTTCTAAGTTAATATATTCATAAATTATAATGTTCTTATATTTTATTTAAAAATAGTTCATTAATTTTTTACGTCATGTTTACATATAGGACCATTAATTAATCTAGTTAATTCCTAGATTTATTATTATTGTATATAGATGTTATATTATGAATTGTGATTCATGATTTAGCATATATATTTATACAACTTATATAGGTTTCTATTCATGTATATAAGTAGTTACATGATAGGTATAAAAATGGTTTACTTTTATTTTACCTTGAAATTGACTTGTATTGGTGTATGATCTTGAATTTAATGTTTTATTTTATTTTATTCAAATTAGGTTCTAAGATTATTTTGGTATTGATTTATCTCTTGAGTAATTTATTTCACTGTATAGGGGATTTGGGTAGGTCTTTCACATAGTAAAAGGTATATAAATTAACTAAAAAATTGGGGGATGGAAACATTCACTCAATGATAAAACTTATGGTGAATTTTTATTTTATATAATTATAAGACGTTACATGAAATGTTTATATATATATTATTAATGGGATTATTTAATGTATGTATGTATATATTTTTATTTTAATCTATGTTAACAACTCAATATATGAGTTTTATAAGAATAACTCATCAATATGGTTTGAATCTATTGAATTAGTGGAAGGAATAATATTCGAAAATAAATCACTTAAATAATGATTATATGTAAATGGGTTACATTAGAAAATAAAGTGAGTTTAATTGCCTTTTAAATGTTCTAAGTGTTATATTACTTCTACCTAGAACACTTTTCAAGACCTCAAGCATCAAAATGTGGATGTCATGTGGAATCTAGGTGGCCCAAGATTATTGCTTCTAAGGAAAGTAGTTCATGGGTGGCCCAAATATTCTGGGATCCACATTATTATATTTTTCAATGGGTTACACTAATATAATATTTCCCAATTATATTAGGATTCCTAATAAATGTAGCTGAGTTTTCTATATGATGGGTATAGTATGGAGATTTTTTTGAAAATATAATTGTGTTTTCTTTCATATGATTGGTATTATTCCATACCTAAATAAATAAGTGGTGATAAGAACTCAAAAGAGACTCATTTATTATAAAAATATGAATCTTTTCCATTTTATGAATATAATGGATTTTAAAAGGGGTTGTCATTTTTGCAGTATCACATTTAATAAAAATTTTATTAAATAAATGTAAATCGTTATAATAATCTGATTAAAGATTTTATTATTGGTAAAAAATTACATCATCTCCCATAATGACATTGAGATTAATCTTTAAAAATGATCTTCTAAAAGGTATTATCTTCATAAACTAGTTGGGTGATAATTTACCCTAACGATGTATGAAATACATATTTTAATATGAATCACCTTCCCATATAACCTAATTTTGAATTTATTCAACAAATAATGATAGAAAAGATTGTTATAGATGATCATATATTTAATATGATTGATTATATTAAATAAACAGTAGAGATTTATGTTTATGTTTATGTCTTGTTTAGAAATGAATTCATTATTTAAATCATATATGGAAATTTTTTAACAATGTGAATGATTTCAAGATATATTTACTTTATTTATTCAATGTATTGAAAATAAATGATCATGAAATTTTATTTTTATTATGTTTTTTCTTAATTGAAAATAATAGTAGGAAATAGTTCATGCATGAAAAGTAATATTTAGTTGAATATTCAAACAATGCTTATTCGAATAGTCACTAAGGTCATTAAAACCAGTAAAATGGGTTATGAAAGAAGGAAATAATTTCCATTTGGTGAATTATATGGAATAACTAAAAGATAATATCTCAGTTATGTATTAGTGTCAGAAATATCATATTTTTATTTTGATTTTTATATAATATCGAAAATATATTTTACAAATGTTTTAATAATACAATATATACAAATATAGGAAATAATTGATAGAGCTTTTCGTTTTTATTCAAATAATGAAAGAATCAAATGAAAAGTCATATAATAGAATGATAATGAATATTTCAAGTTCATATGAATATTAATAGTTGTTTTTCATATTTATCTCTTTTATATTATATAGTAAGAGAATTTTAATTAACAATTTGTTATTAATATTAATATAAAATAAATTTTTTTCATAAGATGGTTTATAATTGATGAAATTTAAAAAAAAATCATGGAGGAGACTGTAAGAATAAAAAGATGTTTTTCATAGTTAAGAGTTTTTATCCATGATATTTTTTAAAATATGATCAATATGATTCAACAACTACTCAATGAAAAGTTTTTAATAATAAACACTACTTTTTAGTCCATTTCTATAAACCATTATAATATCATTTATGATATAGATAAAATATTTTATTTATATAAAAATACCATTGAATGATATATTTATTATTTTTGAAACACAACATAGATTACGAATCTTAGTATGACATTATGATGAGTATATAGTTCCTAAGAGGATAATAGAGTATGTTTTATGCTTAGATAAGTTCAAATATAACATTTTAAAGATTATCTAAGGAAAAAATTAATTTGAATAACACTCAATATCCTAAGAGTATTTAGGGTATTGTGGAAAATGAAAATGTAAAGAGTAATTTTTACATACCGATACATTTAAAACAAATAAAAATGTGAATTAGATTCTATATATGAAATTTTTTTAGGATGTGTTAGTAATGAAATATATAAAGAGATAGATTTGTTACAAAAATTATATGAAAGGAATGTATGATGTAATATTTCTATGGATGATGATGATAATGATGATATTTTAATTAATTATATGTAGAAAATAGATGTTCTTAAAATCATAACATTTAAATTTAATGGTCCATATAATTTGTGCACCAGTTCAAACAGGTCAACATTTGGAGCATGATTTATATGTTTCACCATTATTAAAAATTAATTTCTGTATAAATGTTACTAATTATAATGGTTTAGTGAGGGGGTTTTATCATATGTGTATATAGATATGGGAAATAAATTATTTAAATATGTAATAAGTTTAACAATACTATAAAAGAGACACAAATATAAGGATGGTCTATAATTCAATCATATGAAATATGATTAAATGGGGAATTTTATATTTTTTAGTTAAGTATTAATAATTTATCTTAAGAATATAAATGTTTTCTTGTTTTACAAGGAAAAATATACACATTATCATTATTTTGGATCAGTTATATATATATCATGAAGTGAAAATCTAATTATAATCTCAACATAATACTTAGAGTTTCCCATTGTCAATGTTTATCATAAAGTATTATAGTTTGTGATGAGTTGATAAAGTTATAATTATTGTTATTATTTTACCTAGATAAAAATTATTATTATGAGGAAAAAATGTGTTTTTGTAAATTTGATGACCTACTATGTTTATATCACATGGAGATCCATACGCTTTTTCATTGGTACAATAGAGGTTCATGTTCATATTTAATCCTTGAAGCTAATATTGGATGGATACCTAGCATGGGAACCATGTTATTTTGAGGAATTCTTAATGAAATTTTTAAAACAATTCTAATCTAATAGTCGTTGAGTATGTTATTGATCAAGTCATATATTATAGATTAACTAAAATTATAATAATTTTGTATTGTGATGATTATTGAACCTACTAAATTTATTAACATTATATGTGAATGTTTACTCCCTTAAATTGATGGAAAATTTAATGTGGAAATGTAGTTGGGTGAAGAGGACGTGATGTTATCTACCACTACAATGAATTTGATGCAATATATTCATCATATTATAAAATTATATGGTTAGGAAGGGTTTAATAATACATAATAGAATATGTTGATGTGATTAAAATCCCAAATTCTATGACCATTATGCCATTATAAAGAATATTATATAAAAATGAAATGAAGAGAATGACTAAATAGTATGTGTACCTTACATTGAAGATCCTAAACACAGATATTCATGCTTGATGATGGTCACCAAGGAATAACCATGAAGATCGTTACTCTATAAGTATCCATAGATTGAAATGTATTGTATGTCATCCATGAGGGACACGCCACCACACCACGACGTGCTTTCACGTTTTGGCATGAAAGATCTAAGTGACAAAGAGATTCAGTGTTATGAGGATCTAATGAGAATTGTAAAATCATGAACACACCCACTTACATCACATAATAGCGGGTTTTATAATCCCTCAGGTATTATCCATAGGTTTCTACTTGTATTCAAGAATTCAAACAATACACTAAATACATCATGCTTATTCATAAAAAGTTTGAATGATTATGATTCCATTCTGTTACATCATATGAATTAATTCATTAGATTATAGATTACATGAGAGAGTTCCTAGGATGATAACAGTTTTCATTTTCAAAAAAACTCAATAATATAGAAGGTGTAAATTCTTTACTATATATGTATGTCATACTATAATAATTTCATGCAATAAAAGTTCACAATGACTTAGGTCATCACTTTGTCTACAATACAACCCAGGAGGATACAGAAATGAAGGGTCTTAAAATCTCATTTTATTCCATGCAATTGATATAATATATTATTTAATATGTTATATAAGGTAGTAGTATGGTTTCCTTAAACTATGAAATATGATTTTCTCTTCAATCATAATATATATTAAATATCATATGAAAATACAAATCTATTTTGTAGCATGAATGTTAGGATTTATGACTAAGAGTTTCATACCATAAGATATAACTCAAATACATTTATATATAGCACACATATATGTAGTCTTTAGTAAATATAAAATCCATCAATCTCCCACATTCATTAAATACTAACAAAATTTGTTCCATTTCCCATTATATTTAATCATATATAATAACTTGGGATATCATATCAAAGAATCTTTTTTATGCACCAAAACACATTTAAAAATATTTCATCAATTTTATCGTGAATCACATTCTTCATAATATACTATAAATAACCATCAAAACTATTATAGATTAATTATAAATTATTTGTAAAGTAACTCACTTAAATTAACTCAATCCCAATTTAGTCAACCACAACTTGTTACCACACATTCCATTATCGCATTGAAAATAGATTTGAATCAATTGATATATAAATTTATGTAATGAGTGGCCTCTATGAAATAATTAATTCTACTAAAGATACAAGAAAAATTCATGATCCCCATCAAACACATGGGTCTATATATTTGTGTCCACTTGTGATATATCATTCTTTCATGCATTCTCAAACACTCCCTTTTTCCCAGACACTGAGTGAACATAGAACAAAAATTATGAAAATAACATATATAAAACTCATATATTCTCTATAATATAATCATAAAATGCCATAGTTAATGAATAAATCATATGTAAATAGTATTATCAAGATGATCACACCGAATGTCCATTAATCGATAAAATAATCACATCACATGTACTATCTAGGTGAGACTACATAATCCTCTGTCAGTCTCATTTGATGAATCAAAATTCATACACTTCATATGAGAGGAAAAATCCCATATTGGTTGATCTCCACCTATTGACATAATCCAAAATATACCCAACCACCACATGATTAGCATTTCTGATTTTCCCACAAAAAAGGTATCTAGGTATCAATGATTTGATTGAAAATACACTATCATCCCTAAATACTATAGGCTCCTATATGATAAATTCACTCATATTATACTAGATACATTGGGCATGGATGTATATGTAGTATACATAATGGTATATCTAGTACATAAAATATCCCTTTTCCATCATTGGAATATTCCGTAACATAAAAAATTATTCCACTCATGTTAACACAATCCATTCTCTAGAACATTGGTAATCCATGAAAAATTTCAGATGGGGATAACTCAATGTCTTACTTTTAGATGTCCAATATCATTTCTTTTCATGAAATATATATCAATATAAGCATTTATGCATCCAATGTGATGGAATGATAAATTGGATATAACCTTTTTAATGATAAATTTTATACTCATTAAAACTCATTCTAGAATTTAAAATAAAACTGAATGTAATATCAGATCTATACACTCATATATTATTGATAACTATATCTACCTTAAATTTATTTACACATATTTGGGATTTATTAACTCATTATCTCTATATACAAGTCATTTCATATATCTTTGTGACAATATGATAAAACCCTTCCCCTAAACTATTTATGGAGTAATATCATTGAGGAATGATGGATTGAATAATTGTGATATTTAGGAATCATATTCTTAATGTTCATATCCTTAATTAAATTTTAAAAAATTAACATTATAACATCAAATAATATGATCTAAACATATGTTTTCAATTTATAAATCCTTGAAGCATAACTTCATCATACATGGAACCATTTCAATGAAAAATTCCTTGAAATATTTTAATTAATAATATAACAATTTCTATTTTTACATAGAATTATATCCTAAAATTATTTAGAATAAAGAGATATTTTTTTGAATGGTAACTAAATTTTACTCTAAATTTATCATTAACTCCATACATTGATATTATTTTAGGATATTAAGTGAAAATAAGTTATTTTACTAGTATAACCCTTTAGTAAATTTAGATTAGAACTTCTTGAAGAAAAATTAAATATAAACCTTAGATTTATCTATAATAACACATATTTTATACTATTTAGGATATTATAGGAAGAACACATTCATCTAATATATCCAATTTTAATATTGATCATTTTTATGTATAAATATACTTCCACCATCACCATAGATACAATATTTTCTTTATATTATCATTCTATGAAATAAAAACACATTTATGTTATATAATATCACAAATTTTCATCCATTATGAAAATTCAAAAAAGAAACCATTTTTCTATATCATATCAATTATTATTTTAGATGTATTCCTTTAAAAATAATTCTTATCGTAAAAATATTTCACTAATGGGTAGAATGAAAATAAACCCTCGTATTTAAATGAATATATGGATAAAAAATCCATAATGGATAAAAAAATCATTATATTCTTTGAAACTTTTTATAACATATAATGAATCATAAATTAGGTGTATAAATGTAATAATCTATTTTTTAGACAAAAACACCTTTTTAATAAGAAAATTATTTTAATACATAATACAAATAAGGAAAATGTATGCGTCCTTTTATGATTCATCTGAGATTGATAATTTCAATAAATTCAAATAATTGAAATAGTGATCATTTTTTCATCAATTGAATTAAAAATTTAAGAACCATTAATTTTCCATTTCATTTTGAACAAATGTATATTTACAACACATTTAGATTATACATTTAGTATCATATAACCTTAAAATATGGACAATTTATTTCTACAACACTGATACCTATCATGGTAGTTCATTATAGTATTGAAATCCACTTTATGTATCTGAGATAATTTTATCAATTAGAATCAATTATTCTTCCTTCCTAGTTTTACCTTAAGGAATAAATGACCATGACTATATACATTAAGAAAAATTATTGGAATATGTAACTAATTTTTATTCATATTCTTAAATTTTTTCCAACTTTTAATATCTACATAACTCCAAATCCAATACATCTTAAGAAAAGTTTATCTATTCTATAATCATGATAATATTATTAAACCATTCATGAATTTGTTAATATTGTAAGAGTATTTATATAGATTAAAAAAAACTAATCCCTACTACTAAATAAAAATTAGTAAGAGTCCTCTAGTCTCTCAATTCTATTTACACGCTCAATCATATTAGGTATCATTTACATACCCCATCATATAGAGTATATGAGACTAAAATTACTAATTTTATATTTCATAAAACGCCATTAAGAAATTAAAAGAAATATTTTATGCATCTCATGTATCTATAATAACATTTTTATCAAATTAAAAACAATAATACTAAAGAAAAATGTGGTCATAACACATATAATTTCTCCCAACTAAGAACCCCTCCTACATTACCAGTCTTAAGAGTTCCATACATTAATTTTTCTCCTTCTTATAAGATATATTTTTGAGAAAAGATTTTTTATGATGATGTTATTATCTATTAAAAATGATTTCATCAAATAAGTATCATATTTTGTTATTATTAAATATAATCTAACATTAATTAAGACCTCAATAAAAGGGTAAACCATATTAAATTCAGCAGATACATTATGGGGCCAATATTTGTATTTTTCAATGAATTTAGTCTATTGTGGTTTTTAATTAAGAACTTTTTTTTTGTGAATTGTACCAGTCATATCATATATGAATAATCGATAGTCCAGAAATAATCTCCTTGTCAAATCCAAAACATGGATAATCCTTAATTCATTTATGTATAATCCCAACTATTATAGTTCCCTACAAAGTGTAACCTATTGTAAATGAATAGAACATGTTTACAAAAGAAAATATAGGGAACCCATCTATGAA
Source organism: Viscum album (assembly GCA_963277665.1). NCBI lineage: Eukaryota > Viridiplantae > Streptophyta > Magnoliopsida > Santalales > Viscaceae > Viscum > Viscum album. The sequence goes on from OY728131.1 coordinate 38,523,811, forward strand.
ATGACTTAATCACATGGATATCATTTGGTCATATATTAATTCAATGATGTACAAACGAAGATTTCCGTGCACTTAACAATGGAATAACTGTATCAATTTAATGATTAAGGTATTAAATAACTCAACTTTAGAAGATATATGAATCAGATAACCAACCCCACCATTTTATTATAAGGAATAAGCCACCAGGACTAGGGGAAGTCTTACCCAATCTCCCTTTACCCATAGATAAATTACTCAATAGAGATTCTAATTCATGATATGTTAAGCACATAATATTTATACAATATATTTTATATCCAAATTCAATCAAATAACTATAACTACAAACTGATGTCAAGGTAGATGAAAAAAATCATATATGATCATACCTAGCATGTGACTCTTAAATTATTGTTTGATAAATAAGACAATATATAAATAATTCAAATTAACGTATAGACATATTGATATTATTAGAAATTTATAACAATTATAAAGTAGGGAATGAACTTTAAATAAGTAAACATGTAAGATATCTATATAATGAAATAAATTATTCTTACAAATTCCAAAAAAATGATTATAAAAATTTTATAATTTCTTCTATAATAATAAAACTTTACGTGGTTCACAATTTTTTCCATTATAAACTCATCAATATATAGAATTTAATTTTTATTATTGTTATACCATGATATTGAATCATTTTATATTTTAATTTCAAATTATGTAAATATTTTTCATAACATAAACAACAATAATTATTATTATTTAAATCTTTGACCATTTCCATTAAAAAAAATTACTAAAATAAGGTTTAATTAATTTTCAAATACTAAAATTTTAATTTGAAGATTCGAAATAATTTTTTTTGAAGATTTCACAATTTTCATAAATCTAAAAATTTAATATTATGCATTATTTCATTAATTATAAACTCTTTTTTAATTAATCTAAAAAAATTAAATTAAAAATAAATAATAATGAAAATAATATAATAATATTCAAAAAACATTTAATTAAATAATAATCCTCATTTTATAATTAAATAATTTAAAAATGATTGTTATAAATTTATTTATATTCGAAATAATGTTTTCTTTTATTTATAAAAAAAATTATAATCAATTTCATAATAAAATTTTAAGAAAAAAATTATTTCATTCAAAATAATTTTATATGATAAAAACTAATTATAGGTTATAATTTATAATTGTACTATACGATGTTGGGGAGTCATAGGATACCACTGGTAGGACACAATTTATTATGCCACTAGTAATATTTTATTATTGAATGTTGTATTATTAATCACATTATACCTAATAAATATGTTTTTATTTTCTTTTTTAATCTATGAGAGAAATTCATGTAATTAAATATGATACTCTGTATATGTAAGGTTTTCCAAAATTATATTTTCTAATATATCAGGATATTATATAAGTGGTAAAATAATCGATTTTTAACGAAAAATTAGTATAATAAAATGTATTTGATGGTTATGACACATCATCTACTACGACCAATGAAAAATCATGGAACTAAAATACATTACGTCTTATGACAAATAATAACTTATGTCATAATATACAACTAATAGTGTAGTTAACCAATCATATTTTTTTGACTCATATAACAATATGAAATATAATATACCTAAACATCATTTTCTACTATATTTTATCAATATAATAATATGGGGAACTTGGGTACCTCTAATGAGAATGACATGGGTCTAATAATACTTATTAGAATATACATAAGCGATTAAAAACCTGAGTTCTTATATCATGATGCATAATTAAAGAAACCACAAGAAACTACAAAGGATGAAAATGATGAACCAGAATGTTTTCCGTACAACAATGGGGATGAACATAAATGATTATTCATGATGAAAATAATCAAGGAACGACCATATATATTGTCTATGTGGAGGTATCAAAGGGATTAATAGACCCTCAGTTCATATATGCGGGGAACACCACCCCCAATGCTGTTATAGAACCTCATTGACCAAAGATGTTAGTTGATGAAGAGATTTAGGATTTGGGAGTTCTAAAAAAGTACTAGGAATCAATTCACACAGCCAATTTTATCACATGGATGGGATTTTAATAAATTTTATAAAACACTCTTCATGTTTAAAAATTTACTGTGTCATTATAACGCATGTGAAAATTCCAATGATTAAATTATGATAAACATGCATGAATGTGAAACCCATAAAATATATGTTATACAATAGTCCATTAAATAATATCATAAAAGGGATATTACCATGATTGATAATAGTTATTTTCCTCCTTGATTTGTTGCATTTACATATGTCTTATCATGCATGTGTTCATTCCTTGTTTTTATTCATTAAATGCATTATTGAATATGAATCTTATATGTAACATCATAGACAATAGTTATTTATATTACTGATTATATGGGATAGTTATCTGAATAATAATAATTACTAATTGACTACCCTCCCAATTAATTAAATTTTTATTATCCCATAAAATATTGGCAAGACATTCTCTATGACATCAATGGAAGTAGCATTATCCATGCATTAATACATAAATCAGTCATAAAATAAAATTATTGAAATAACTTTATTGTGTCATGAAATAAAATTTTATTAAATTATATATGATATATTGTATTATTAAATACCATATATATATATATATATATATATATATATATATTATTTTTTGGTTTTCATAAATGATTAATTGTGATTTTCCCTTCAATTTGAATATATTATACAAATCATATACATGTACAAAAATATCTTATAGTGTGGAGTTCAAAGATTATTTGGGGTCATATTATTCCATATGATAATATATATATATATATATATCATATATATATATAAAGGTATATTTAGGGCATATAAACTCCATTAGTATGTTCATACTCATACAATTGATATCATATGAGTACTTATACGAGATTGACATACTTCATTTACCTTGGGTACTTAATGTCTTAGATAATATTATTATATGATAATGATAAAATTTATATGATATAGCTAGTGGATATAGGAATGGAGATTCTTGTGTTTGATAGTTATCAAATTACAACCCTTTATAGATTGAGTTTTATTGAAGTTTATATATAGGCTCTTATTTGCATACAACTATGAATATGATAATTTATATTTGTATTTAACGATGATATGGATCACAGGATCACACATTGTGGTCATGAAAATGTTGATCATGATTTCAAAAAATTTATGATATACAAAAAATGATTTTTAATGAATCTTGAATTAGTTGTGGATGTATTGTCACAGTTTGTTATATATGGCGTAATAAGTTGTGAAAAGGAATGATATATTTTCCAAAATTATTTTGTGATATAGTAACATGAGTTAAATAATATTATGTGAAATAAATTGAATGTGAACTATTAATATTTTTATTTTAGTATATGTTATAGATTTTTGTATTATGCAATAAAATGGCATTGGTCATGATGTTGTTTATGTCACAGTCTATACTTGAGTGCACCACAAAATAATAAAGTCACTATGGGGTGATGAATATTTTGGGATTTATCCATCTATATTACTGTTAACTAGATCCATTGGTCATAAATCCAAATAGATATTTTCTTTGGTTATTAACAATTTGATATTGAGTCAATGGAGTTTTATAATTAGAAAAAATCATTTTTGAAATAAAATTTTTTAGGGATAAACCCAAGCCATTTCCGTGGATAAAAATGTATAGAATACTTATGAAATAATGATATTTATTTTTGTAAAATGTATTAACTTCCTTGATTTCTATATAATATGGATAGATCTTCAGTATACCTTTTCAAATCAATTTATTTTATAATTCAGTTTTAACTCCTAAAAACATTGATTATACTTTTCTTAAATTTCTATCATACCATTAAAAACAATGTTCAAGAAATCATGGATTGTGAATGATATTTCCCATGTGATAGAATATTTATATTATATATGAATACCTTTAGAGGATGAAGTATTTGGGTAACATCTCAGTGATATCGACCAATAATTTATGAAAAACATTGATCAATAAGATTTATAGGTACTAAGTGAATCATTCATATTCATTATATATAATCCTTCCAATCATATTCATAGATAATTTGATTAATGGTTTTTTAGAGTTATTCAGTTTTTTCAGGTTTATGGTTTTATTCTTCCCTCTAATTCCATTAAGGAGGACCCTTTACTATTAATTAAAATGTCACAAGGGAATTTATATAGTTCTATTTAAGGTGTTCTTTCTTCGTTATAGATTTAGTATTCTAAGAAACTAGATAAGAATCAAGATCAATGTGGTGAACCAGCCATCTAGATCCTTGATATGATCATCATATCATTTATAATTGAATCATTTATAATAGTGTCAGATAAATATATTCCATAAATTGAATCAATGATGTGGTATGAACTCACATTTATAGAAATCATGAGTATCATACTCAATGACAAAGATAGTTTTAAGAGGAAAAATATTTTGACTTAATATAACTCCCTCTATATAATGACATAAATTTACTTACATTTTAAATGGGTTTTCATCCATCATTTACAATATATTTATAATTTTTTGACTAATTTCATCAGAAGGAACTTCACAGTAGACTGATAATTTTTCATTAATAGGTCCCCTATGAATACTATCAATGGGAGGACCTCCATTTTTGTGTACATTGTTATTTATTAGAGGAAATTGATAGATATAATAATAGAAAGGGACCTTATGAATATTGATTTATTGATTCTGTATATAAGGATGAAATTAATGTAAAACACTCAAGGTATGACCCCCATGTTTGGAAATTTCTTGAGCATCATTATCTGGTGGATCATTAGGAATCAAAGATCCAAACATGCAGAAGGTACACCATTTAAAATAACAATGAAACCACACTTCAAATAAATATAAAACATATAATATTTTTTGGTTCGAGAACATGTAAATTAGATGCACTACTTAATAAAAGTATATGTAAAATCCATACCACAAACATGGAACAAGGTAACCCAGATGGTCTGAATGCTATGACACACACTAACAAATTAGTGGTTAGAACTATGAAGACCATAAAATCATTGAACATGATGGTAAATTCCCTTAGTTACAGTTCCCATGATTAATGAAAGATATTCATTCCAATGAAATCGAGCAAGAATAAAATGAGCACAACACAAAAAAGGATTATTTGGTTTGGACCTTTGACATATATCATTGAGAGTATAAGATTCATTTTAAATTAATGTATACAACTAATCCTACTTATATGGTAAACCTATATTATGGTTTCCCTACTAATATTAATTCATGAATAAATCCAATGCATCCAATAAAAATCTCATAGAACTCAAATTACCACTTTGAAGAATTGTGAGTGGTGGCAGAGATCCCAGTTATAGTTCGGTCTTCTCCTCCTACTCTAACTACTCTTTTATACGTAAAAATGACAAACCACCTTTGGAACTAAGGAAAAAAATAGTTCCACATTATAGAACTAAAACCATATTGATATACCTTTATCCGTCAAACCTTACTCATGTATAATCCCGAAAAGGATATAGTGGAACCCATCTAGTTAACAAGTTCCACCACCTTTTCAATTTCACAAGGGAACCATATTTGGTTATTGATAAATCAAATTTCTGGTTGGAATATATTACATGACTTCCAATGATTATAGAAATATAACATCCCTATATTTATTTTTCACTTAAACATAATTTTTTACATGAAATTACACTTAATAAACTATAGAATATTGATAGGTCTAATGTATTTGGGTCTTAGGATCATTACATAACAACATAAAATTTGAAATATAACATCTTTATTGAAAACATCTTTTACATGACCACAGAATTATTTCGTACTTAACATTGCTTGGGATAACCAGAGGACATACATAAGAAAGGGGTGAGCTATAAAGCACAGTAAGAGAATAAACATGGAATACCATGAGGAATAAAATACATGTTAGTAAATTGGTATATCAAAGGATAATAAGGGAAACATGAACATAAATTCATGATAAATCTTGATAATCCTAACATGGAGTTGTGGAAAAAACATTTAACATGATTTTAGCATGATCCAAGACTCATTGCACATGGACCATGAGTAAGCCCTATCTGCAGATGAAGCATGAGTAAAACAACATTTCACTTGAATTAGCATGATTCAACTATAATTTCACATGATGTGTCATGATATTTTACATTACCCAATGCATTGGATTGCTATTATGGCGCACACATCTTAAAATTTTCATTTCATGTATAAGTGTGCCACAAGATCATACAACCTGGATTCATAAAACTTCATAATTTCTTCCAGAATCATGGAATTTGGAATTTATACATTAAACACTTTGATCAATTAGTAAATGTTCCTAAATGTGAATACAATTGATAGAGAAATGGGCATTGTATTCACTCCACAATGATTTTGGCATGTAAAATTGTGGCGCTATTCAGATAGAATATCGCTGTGACATAAGAATTCATAAAAAATATTTGATGAGATATAAATGGGTGTGTCATCATATAAACATGAAATGGACATTAATGGGGATCATATAGATACATATCCTATAATTATTGGAATTTATATTCATAATACATAAGAATTTCTTGAATGTAAATGTGGAGAGTGAAATTCCTTAATAAATTGTTTCATGGTAACAGGTGTACATGGGAGGCATTGATGATAGAGAAGTGGGTCTATCATCATTAAAACATAAATATGGTAGTATTGGATAGATGTGAAATTGTAAGAACTCGGTTCTACTTTTTAGGTATGTTTATCCTTTTTCTGGAGTTTTTGAGAAAAGGGGAGTTTCTGGAAATTTTCAAAGTACACCACGTGTACATTAGGAGAATACATTGTGTTCTTCGATGCCGCTAGAGTCTAGATGTGGGCCATGTCATGGCCACACACACAACCATGTAGGGGTGACATGGAGGCCTCCTAAAGCAATGTACAGAAAAGGCGAGTACACAACATGTACTCTAAATGTACACAGCGTGTACTTTATTTTTTTTCATTAAATGCACCGGGGCCGCGTCTAATTACCAGAATTGACTTCTTTGTTGTATTCTTCATCTGAGAGCGTCGAGCAGCTGTTGATCTTCGACCACCCCCTGATCCTCTATCTGTACTCCCATTCGAAAACCAGAGAGTGTGTTGGAATCGCAGCGGTGAGTTATCTGTTCTTATAGAGCATTGTTTCCAAATTCCTTATCTTTTCTATGTAATCATGGGTTGAATTTTTTTGGAATTTTTATAGATCATTAACGTTCTAAAGGTATTCAAGCCCCATGGTTCATGTATATCGATCTCTTAATATCAAGTTTGGTGTTTTGTTTCTTACCTCTGAATGTCTTTGAATATTTTCTGCAAATTCCACCAATACCCTTGAATGAGATATTGTGTGTTTACTATTTTAGCCCTTTTGATTGCCTTATTTTCTTGTATGCTAGATTAGAGGATTTTTATTGTGTTTTTGACTAAATGTTAGGATTTTCAAGTGTTTTTCATGCACCCTCTTTCCTGTTTAGACCATTGGGTCTAGTTTACCTTTTTGAATGCTGTTTACATTCACATTCCTAGTATTGTAGGATGATGTTACTATTTTTCTTCCACGCTAAGATGCTGTAGAATTCAAGCCAATTAGTTCTTGAGGTTACTTTGGTTGATACACGTGCTATGAATCATTGAATTACACAGGGTCGTGAGAACCTAGCATAGTAGACCACATGGGGGAATGGACGTAAGGGCTTCTCTAGAGTATCTTTGTAATACGATGTCAGATCACATGGGGAATTGACATTGAGTGCTTCCTCAGAGAGTCTGTAGTTACTCGATGCGGTCCATAGTGGGAATGTGATGTAATTGCTTTCCTAGAGCGCCATTAGTACCGATACGAGACTATAGGGGGAATTTACAATGAGTTATTCCTTAGAGAGTATATACATTAACTGAACCAGAGGGGTGAGACTGTGTGTGCTTCATAGAGGGTTTCTTCTATCTGCTTGGTAGGACCCGAGGGGATAGGATGTGAGTACTTCCTTGAGGGTTACCTATTTGTGTTATCTGATTTTATTAGTTGTTTCTAGATAACTGTACTATAGATTGGTTACTGCTGATTACTTTCATGTTTACTACTTTTTGTACTTTTACCTGCCATATATTCATTAACTGTTAGGAATAGATATTTGGGTGGTTTCCTACTTGGATTAGTCTCACTCCCTATTTGGGTCATTATTTTAAGACCAAACTGATTATATTATTGCAGGTATAGACATGGGAAAGTGCCATTCAACTTCAGGTACTTGATTACATTGGAGTTGGAGAGCATGGGACCAAGCTGAGGCTTGCGATGATGAGGATTTTCTCATCTGTTTTCTTTTTGCACATTGGTTTAGCACTGTATTCAGCATTGTGACTTGTTGGCTATTTTACTAGACATATATGTATCATGAATCATTTCTATATATTTTCCTCCAGTTGTTTCTTTAATAGTCTTATGTTGTTTGTTGTTGTTGGATATTTACTGCTTCCATTGTTGTATAATTGTTTAGCTTCCACTATGTTACTCTTCCATTGAGGGAATAGTTTCCCCAAAATCACACCAATGGCCCTCACTGCAAGTCGGCAACCTCTGGAGTTTGGGGAAATATACTGGAGGCCTTGTGACCAACCAGGTATGGGGCACCTCTGGGTGGCTTCTGAAATCGGGATGTCACAAAGTGGTATTAGAAGATTATTTTCTGTTGACTTACTATTTGGAGCCTTTATCCTTGGATAGGTCAGAATATGTACTTGGTAATAAGATGTGCCCAGGAGTAGCTATCCCGGGTATAGGGAAAATCCAATCAACCTCTTTTATTGAAATTTGATAGGTTTACAATTTTACAGTTGATTTGATTTCACCGTTGAGTGATTCACATGTTTTGTACTATTACCATTGATGTTATTGAGGTTCTAGTTTCTATCGCAAGCTGATGAGAATAGGTTATGCCATCTCATGCATCATATATTCACCTTCAAGTAATCACATGCCATGCATTCTTTCAATGTCATCTAGGATGAATTAAAAATTGCATGTTGTTGTGATAGATGTTGTGTAAAATATGCATGCAGTTGTGATATATGCCTTGATAAAATATCTTCTATTTGTTAGAGAAATGATTTTGTAAGGTTTTGTTTGAATGAATTCCAAGATTTGGTTCTTGGGGTGTTCATTGATGGGCCCTCACAGACTATAATGTGGCACTTTCAAAGTTATTTATAGTATTTTTTGGGCTCCAAAGTAGTTTTTGAGGATTACTATCCTGAAAAACCCAGAATACACGTCGTGTAGTTTTTGACTACACTCCATGTTTTCTTCTGTTCTGGAAGAAACTATTTTTCATAAGTACATTCCATGTACCTTTTATACGCGATGTGTATTCTGTAATCATGTCATAGGCTGTGTGGGAAGAGACATGGGATTGGTAAAATCTAGCGGGAACAAACCGTGTACTGATTGTGCTTGTTGTGTAGGGTAATCCTTGGAGTTTGGATGTGTAGTTAACAACATAGTCGGTGGAGTCCCTTCTTATACACGCCGTGTCTTCCTTGAACACGCCGTGTAGCCTGACCCAGGTACCCGACCGTGTCATGAACAACATGGGTCAGTGTTATCCTTTCGCGTGCACACCGTGTCTTTTAGGAACACACCATGTGGTTTGAGCCGTGTGTTTGACCGTGTCACTGACAACATGGGTTAGGTGAATCTTGTCTAGTACAAATCATCTCTTCTGAGAACATGTCGTGTAGTCTTGTCTTGCGAGAGTCGTGTGACTTATTCATGTAGAAGGAATCCGGCAGGGGAAAATGATTCAGGTAAATGCCATGTGTTTGGGGTGTTACACGACTAGTTTAAATGAAAGTACACACCCATGTGAATAACTTAAGGGAAAACGCCATGTAGTAAATGTACATTCCATGTAGTCACGTTTTATAAAACATGAATGCTTCTTTCTTCTGTTCCTTTCAAGTACGTTCTTCTTTCAGTATTTGATAATCTTGAATCTAAGGTGTGCATTTGACCTTTCAGAGTCATGCCACCAAGACGACCTCCTGTTTTCCACCAGTTTCAGGGCAGTGATCAGACGCCAGATATGGCTGATCAGAGGCTTCCTGCAGATCCTCTTGTTGTGCTAGCCTTGTCACCGCCGGTGATACTGGTTACAGGAGATGATGTAAAGTTTAGGGATGGATTTTGGAGGATTATGCAGACCTTTTAGAGATCACCACCTCTTAACACAACTATGGCAGACTTGATGCAGGTTTTCTAGTAGTAGAATCCTCCCACCCCCTCAGGGGAAGGAGGACCTCGGGCTGTAGAGTCATGGCTAGAAGCCCTGATTATGATCATTGAGAATCTAGATACTCCCCCAGAAAGGCTTGTCATGGTAGCCACCTACATGCTATGAGACTCTGCCAAGAGGTGGTGGGACATGATCACACAGGTGGTTCATCAGCATGTTAAGGGGTGGGAGGTGTTTTAGCATATCTTTTAAGACTACTTCAATCTGGAGTCCTTGAGGGCCGATCGGGCCTGGGTGTTCATGAGCCTATAGTGGGGTGCTCTTTCTGTCATGGAGTATTTCTCTAATTTCACCTATCATCAGCATTTCACACCCCTTCAAGAAATATATGGGTTGTCCTTGGAAAGGATGTTTGATGATAGACATAGACTACAGACCCGCTCATAGGTGAATATCTTCAGGATGACATCCATCACTTCCATCATCAACCAAGTGCTGATTTCAGAGCACAATATGAGAGATTTTGGTGGAGAGAGCCAGGGTGGTTCCTCTTCCAGAGTTAGTACTTCATCAGCTGACAACAGGAAGTGCCATAGGGAGTCTACGCGTGGTGATCCAAGGCAGTGAGAGATGTTTTCAGGTGGCCATGTGGTAGGCTACCAGTGCGTAAGGGCTGGGTATACGAGGCCCCAGTGCCAGAGAGACCATGTGGAGTGATGATCTTGCGGAAAGATGGGTCACCTTCAGCGCTTATGTCTGGTTTTCTCACCATAAGCTAGTGATAGGGGTTCATCCATGACTCCTCATTCAGGTGTAGTGCCACCAGTTTCTCTCCAGTATGGGAACTGAAGTTCTTCCCACCATTTGGTCTGAGGTGGAGATCAAGTCCATAGTGTCCAACCACTAGTATTTCAGTGACATCAGGGTGGATAAACTTTGAGTGGTCAGGCAGATTCGCATGGCAATGGAACAGGTCAGGCTTTTGCAGTGGAGCGGACCCAGCAAGAGCAGGATAGCGGACCCTCTACAGTTCGAGGTATAATCTTAGTAGCCTCAGTTTTATCTTCTCCTCGTTTTGATACAGGGGCATCCCATAGCTTTATCTCTGTTGCTTTTGTGAAGAGACTTAGGCTCTTTATCTTTTCCTCCACTGATACATTGATTCTAGACGGACCGTTGTGGACTAGGACATCTATTGTTGGTCAGTGCGAGCAGTTCCCTATAGACGTGGCTGGGTATCACTTTCTATGGGACATCCATGTCCTAGAGATGATATGCAATGATGTCATTCTTCGGATGGACTGGTTAGTTCCCTTCCAGGTAGTCGTCGACTGTTATCATCGTAGGGTATGCTTCATATCACCAGAGGGTGAATGTTTTCTTCATTGGGGCGAGTGGGATGTCCAGGCGAGTAGAGAAGGACCCGAGAATCATGGGCTATGTGGAGTTACATATCATATTGACAATATGTAACTGGATTACCAAGGGACTTTGCAGATACACTTTCCTCCAATGGTGGATCATTGCAGGGATTTCATTGTAGATGAATTTTCAGTTTTGCCTTTAGAGCATGAGGTAGTCTTTTCTATTGAGCTCATGCTAGGAGCGGTACCAGTGTCCATTACTCTTTATAGGATGGCTACACCTGAGGTGCAAGAGCTCAAGATGTAGTTGGAAGATTTGTAGGCAAAGGGTTTCATCTAACCTAGTACTTCTCATTGGGGTTCACATGTCATGTTCACGTAGAAGGAAGATGGAACCCTTAGGATTTGTGTGGATTATTAGAAGCTAAAAAAGTTGATGGTAAGAACTGATATCCCGTGCCGAGGATTGATGATATCCTTGATCAGCTTTGAGGAGCACGAGTGTTCTCAATGATCGACTTGAGGTCTGGTTATCATCAGTTACGCATCAGACCATCTGATATACTACTCACAGCCTTCTGGACAGGTATGGTCTATACGAGTATATGGTTATAACGTTCGGCCTCATGAACGCGCCGAGAGTTTTCATGGCACTGATGAACCGAGTGTTCCATCCATACTTGGATTCCTTTATGGTTTTCTTCATGGATGATATCTTGGTGTACTGTCACAGTGGACACAACCATGCCACACGTCTTGAGATCATTCTGAGTACACTATGAGAGCATTAGTTATATGATAGCTCTCAAAATGCCACTTTTTGATTGATCAGATTCACTTCATGGGTCATGTTATCTCAAAGATAGGATTATCAGTATTCCTAGAGAAAGTGAGAGAAATAGTTTCCTGGGTGTAGCCGAAGAATGTCTTTGAGGTGCATAGTTTTCTAGGGCTGGCTGGATACTACATACGCTTCATACAAGAATTTTCATGCTTAGTAGCACCACTGACGGGACTGACCCAGAAGGGTTTGAAGTACATATAGTCAAATTCTTGTGATTCATCCTTTCAGGAGATGAAAGGGAGGTTGAATCCAACACCGATACGAGTCTTACCAGAGCCAAGAAAGAGATACACAGTTTAATGTGATGCCTCAGGTATCGGGCTGGGAGCTATGATTAGGCAGGGAGATGGTGTCATTGCATACGAGTCTCAGTAGTTGAGGCCACATGAGTGGAACTACCTGACACATGATCTTGAGATGGAGGAAGTGGATCATGCCTTACGCTGTTGGAGACATTATCTTCTGGGATATCACTTTGTGGGTTTCACCGACCACAAGTGTCTCAAATACATCTTCACACAGCTTGATCTGAATTTGAGACAACGATGGTTGGTTGAGTACCTTATTTTTTTGACATTGAGCTTTCCTACACACTAGGGAAGGGAACGTAGTGGCTAATGTGTTGAGAATGAGGACTAAAATACAGGTAGTTCGAGAGGCCATTAGTGAGTGGAAACTTATGGCTCTGTTCTCGGAAATGCATTAAGATGTTCTCTACAGACAGGGGCCGACTTTTTTTATCTTCTTTAGCTATTAACTCTACACTTTTTGATCGGGTACAAATGAGGAAGATATTAGATTCTAAAAGACTAGTCCTAATAGAGAGTGTGTCATGAGATGACCCTATTCCTTGGTTAACCATAGGTGAGGACGAGATCCTTCATTTCTAGGGATGCGTATGGGTGCCTGTAGATATACACGAGGTGCTGATTGGGGATTTTCATTCCTCAGTTTGGGCAGTTCATCCTGTTGTCATCAAAATGTATCAACACCTACACCGTCAGTATTGGTACCCAGGTATGAAGAGGGTTGTTTCTATTTTTTTCATGAGGTGTACCACTTTTTAGTACGTGAAAGCTAAGCATCAGCTACCAGCAGGGCTTTTACAACAGTTACCCATTTTCGAGTGGATGTGGAACGACATCGCGATTGATTTTGTGATGGGGTTGTCGAGGTCTCATCGAGGGAATGATGCAGTATGGGTTTTCATTTACAGTCTTATGAAGGTCGCTCACTTCTTGCAGATTAAGGAGACCTTTAGTGTTGACAAGCATGGACGATTTTACATCTATGAGATTATACGTCTGCATGGAGTTCCAACAATGACCCAATGTTTTTCAATGGAAATTAACTTCTTATATTTATGTCATGAAAACCAAAAATGATGAGCTACTGAGTGATAAGTGACCATTAAACCTAATTTTGTCACTTCTATGTTTTGAATTTCAAAAATCCAATATACACAGTTGTGTTCAAGATGATTTTTGGAGTCCAATGATACAAAAATAATATTTAGTGAATAGTAACATACGCTTAGGAAATGTAACAAAACCTTATGAGTAGTATTATGACCCTTATAAAAAGTAAATATTCAAACATAACGGTATCCTTACCCATGAATAATTAAATAAAAGTTAGATATCTTAGAATGTGGCAATTTGACCTTAGTCAACATTTTGGTATTTTGTAAGTCATAAATAATTAATTATAATTAATTAATTAATTTAAAATAAACTTTATTTCCTGAAAATGTATTCATAATTTATTTAATCAATGTCTTATAGTGTTTATATAATTTTATAAGACCCCACGTAATTTTTAAAAGCACTATAAAATCAGTTTTAATTTTCAGAAACTGTTTTTTTTTGTAAATTATAATTTTAATTAAATAATAAATTAATAATATTTAGAAAATTATTTTTGAAAAATGTATTTCATTTTTGGACTCTACACATCAAAAAATGGTAGGGAAATAATTTTCGGATTTTTCTAAAATACAGGAATTTTTGTTGAATAGTGAAATACTGTAATTTACAAAAATAGGATAAATAAGCTAATTATAGAGTCATGTGTGATGTTGTGCTGATGTAAACCCACTTGGTTCGGGATATCGTGACAAAATTACCATTCCTGGTCATTCAAGACTCACTATTCCTTATCTTAGGGGAAATTAATAAACTAATGAATTTTATATCAATGAAACCCTCTCCCCTCCACTATAAATACCACCCTCCACCCCCTCATTTATGCACAACTCTCAAGCTCCAAGGCTTCTATAAACTCTGCCCAAAAAACCTCCCTATCCCATATCCCATGTTCAAGAGCTTCTGGTCTCATAAAAAGACCAATATTATATTCCTTAAGGAGGATCTCAAGAGGAGGATTTAAGAGATAAATTTTCTCCCACTTCTCCTTTAATTTTCATTCACATTCAAGTTCATTTCTTGATCACTCCCCACATATCATCATACAAATTCTATTGTAACTCTAGTATTATATATATAATTTAATTTTATGATTCTAATGGGATATTATATCATCCAACCCCCTTTTCCTCTTCCTTTTATTTTATTATAGATAACGTTGTTCGTGAGTTACTAATTTATCACCATCAAGAACGACATGCTTTCTTCTTCCTTTTCTACCTTCATATCAGGTCTTGATACCATTATTATGGTTGATCCAGAATATTTTATATGTATAATGTCGTATATAATGTTTTGTAACTAACTTATGAACATATTAGTAAGTGATAAATTAAAACATGTTCATTGTGATTGAAATTCCTCCCCAATTAACCCAAACAATCTTCATTTAATTTTTATCTCATGATTCATCCACATGGTATATGATATAACTCATTATAATATCATTTTAAATTCTGTAATGTAATTACTAACATGTGATATTAGTCTTGATTTTTTACCCATGTTCTACCCGAACAACAATTTAAAAATACAAGTGAACCACTCAAGAAAACCATAAAAACATTCCCGAATAATGTTTTTAAACTCTATAACTCATCCAAAGGCACATAAAATCACTTGATGAAACCATAATGAACCATATTAATTTACAAAAGTTTTTTTTCTAATTAATGAAAATAATGTCATTATACAGGGCATTAATGAAAAACAAGAATTCGGATACAAGGTAAGGGGAAATCTCGAACCCAATTTTCTCCCTTCAGGTTCTCCCTCTTTCACTCCATTTTTGATATGGTTACTCCTAAAGACCAATTTTTCTTCATTTTCATTACTTTTATGGGATATAAATGTTTTTCACTCGTGTTTATGTCAAAAAAAAAATGTTTTCCAAAAGAACACATCTTTTAAGAACACCCATTTTACTTCTCAATCAAAGTGGACGGTTCTTGTAACATGTATGTTATTCCGTATTTATTTTGGGAACCCAAAGCTTATGAATGTGTTATTAAGAGATGAAAAACAATTCCATTCCATGTGTTAGTTATTTAAATTTTGTGATATGTTATCTCTGTGGAAAGCATGATGATGATAATGTATTGATGTGACGGGTGCCCCCGGAATTTATAGCACAATATAAATGTTATAATGTGACGGGTGCTCCCAGAATTATATAGCGCTCCAATGCATTGGGTAAAGTGATGAATCTAATGATTAAATGTAAAATTATGTGTGAACATGATTCTAGATTGGTTCACAAGTATGTGTGGAAGTTAACCACTAAGACATGATGTTTCATTTTTATGAATTACCACATTTCAAGTCTTTTATTTTTTCTCCTCTCATGTTCATGATCTTTTTCCTATGTCATGATTATGCTCACCCCATGGAATATTATTATTATCTATCCTCTTACTGGTATTTTAGCTCACATCTTTTTATGTATATCCTCAGGTGGATACATGTACTAAGGAGAGGACATGTTCCAATAATAAGCTTCAAAAGAAAGAATTAAATAAATTTTTAATCATGATGTTTTTATTGTTTTGTATGGTCCTAGTTTTCCCAAGACTCTTTCCCTTTTTATCATCTATGTGTAATACTATTATGTTTTTTATATTTTAAATGATATAATGGTAATGTAAGAAATGGCCGGGTCACTACAGTAGGTATCAGAGGAAAGGTTTTGTTAATTTGGGAATTAGGATTAGTGAACCCTAGAGAAAACCTCTTGCGTGAGACTATGTACAAAAAACACACAAGAATATTTACATAGGGATCCCATATGTTATGTTTTTTGTATAAATTGTTTAAATGAATAATTTATTCATTACTTGTTTACTTTTTTTTTTGTTCTGACCTTTTATATTTTAGAAAATGGTGGGAACTAGGAGAAATCAGGCCACAAATCATGCGAGTGCCAATGCAACGATTTCCCGAATGACAGCCCCAATGATTTGGGAGGTGGAGTTCAAAACATCATGGAGATTCTTACCCAATCATTTCTGGTTATGAACAATAACCATAATTTTAGGGAACATCCTCCTTCACCAAAGATGGTAAAATTGGCTATCGAATGTTTTATGTGGCAACGACCACCGACGTTTAGTGGATAATCCGATCCACTAGTTGTGCAACAGTGGGTTAACTCCATGGAGAAGATCTTTTCTATTCTTCACTGTTTTGAGACAGATAAGGTGACCCTATCCATTTATCATCTAGATGGAGAAGCTGATAAATGGTGATATTTGATTAAAAACACCAATCCAGGGGAGGGAATTGAAGAGATGGAATGGGAAGACTTTAATATAACGATTCTTAATAAGTATTTCCCATGAACTATTCATATGAAGATGGAGAGAGAATTCATAGAACTCATGAAAAAAAGAACGAGAATCAGTCACAATATATGAAGTGAATTTCACAAGTCTTTCAATGTACGCTTCGGGTTTTGTTATCAACAATGATAGAAAATTGATAGATTTTTTAGTGGAATAAAACCACACCTTCAAAAAGCTCTTTCAATTCAAGGCTTTGGGAGTTATGAAGAAGTTGTTCAGTGTGCTCTCAAAGTAGAGATGGAGTTTGGAGAATTGTCCAATGGCTATGGTGAAAAAGAAATGAAATATGGTTTTTGAAGCTGGTGGATCTAATGACAAAGGCAGGAAGAAAAATAAACGACCCACATGCCAAAAATATGGGAAGTTGCACCATGGGAACTTCCTCAAAGGGACGGGGAAATGCTTCATGTGTGGGAAATAAGGAATCCATGCTCAATAATGTCGAAAATCAAACAAAAATTAAAGATAGTGTAGCCGATGAAAGTAGAGAACCACTAATGAATCAATGACAGAACTGTAGGGAGATAGGGAACTATGAAAACTAGTGCACTAAACCTCGAGTTCTCGAGGGTAATCAACGTCAACAACCACCAAATCCAAAAGAACAAGGGAAGGCCTATGCCATCACTACTCTTGAGGTGGAGCATGATAATGTATTCATACAAGGTACACTTCTTATTAACTCAAGAATAGAAAATTTCTTATTTTATTCTGGTTCTACGCATTCTTTTATATCATTCAATTTTGATAGAACTATAGAATCGAAGCCCCGAAACCATGAAGTAGAGATATATGTAAAAACACCAAGTGGTGAAATTATTGCAACCCAAGTGTTTGACTCTTCTCATATTGGTGTATGTGGGAATATTCTTCCAGAAAATCCCATAATGCTTCCCTTGTTGGAATTTGATGCTATAATGGGAATCGATTGTCTCTCGTTATATAGAGCACATATCAACTATCGAGAAAAGGAAATATATTTTCATATTCTGAACCATCCCATGCTACTCTACAAATGCAAGAATGATCATGAATCTCTATTGAAAAATCCTTCAATGGTGTGGGTGTTGATTACCTGTGAAGAAGCATACCACGCCCAAATGGTTGAGTTGAAGGAAAGTTCCAACCTTGAAAAAATTCCTATCATAAGGGAATACGGTGATGTATTTCCCCAAGAGTTACCTGGAATTCCCCCGGATTGTGAGGTAGAGTTCTCAATTGAACTCTTACCTGGAGCTACTCCTATCTCGAAGTGTCCCTATAGGATTTCTCCTATAAAACTGGAGGAGTTAATGAAGTACCTGCAAGAGCTTCTAGACAAATGGTTCATACATCCTAGTGCATCACCTTGGGGTGCACCGGTTCTCTTTGTGAAGAAGAAGGATGGAAAAATGCAGATGTCTATTGATTATAGTGAACTCAACAAGATCACCATAAAGAACAAGTATCCTCTCCCAAGGATTGATGACTTGTTCGACCAGTTAAGAGGTGCTCAATACTTCTCAGAGGTGGATCATCATTCTGGATATCATCGGGTAAATGTGAAGAAGGATGATATTCAGAAGGCTGCCTTCCATACAATGTATGGGCACTATGAGTTATTGGTGATTCCCTTTGGAGATACTAATGCCCTAGAAATCTTCATCGATTTGACGAATAGAGTCATTAAAAATATCCTCGACAAATTTGTGGTAGTGTTTATCGACGATATTCTCATCTAATCCTAGAGCAAGGATGAACATGAAGAACAACTAGGAATTGGGTTATTGACATTGAGAAAGGATAATTTGTACAGCATGTTTAGAAAGTTTGACTTTTGGATGAAGCAAGTAATGTTCTTCGGACATGTGATCACAAGTGAGGGAATTTATGTGGATCCTTCACAGACAAAGGCAATTGAGGAATGGCCCAGGCCCTCTAGTGTCATAAAAATCCGTAGTTTTCTTGGATTAGCTGGGTACTACCGACGTTTTGTGCGAAACTTTTCATGATTTTCAAGCCTGGTAACTAAGTTAACAATGAAAGGGGTAAAGTATCTCTTAATGGAAGAATGTGAGGGAAGCTTCAAGGAGCTAAATAAAAGGCTTATCACTGCACCTGTACTCACACTACAAAAAATTGGAGAATCTTTTCTAATATACAATGATGCTTCAAAGAAAGTCTTGGGTTGTGTACTCATGAAAAATGAAAATGTGATAGCCTACACCTCATGATAGTTGAAGATCTATGAGCAGAACTCCCTGATGCATGATCTAGAGCTAGAAGCCGTTATTTTTTCCTTGAAAATCTTGTGGCACTACCTTTATGGTGAGAAGTGTGACATAAACAGTGACCAGAGGATCCTAAAGTATATATTCACACAAAAGGAGCCCAACAGGGTTTAATGGAGATGGTTTGAGCTAATCAAGGATTACAGTTTCTCTAGTCACTATCATCATGGAAAGGAAAAAAAGGTAGCTAATGCTCTAAGAAGAAAATAACCAGCTACTCTATCCATGATGTGGATTAAGAATGACCCTATCTTCTTGGATACGTAGAGAATGTATTTGGAAGTCATAACAGTAGTAGATGCATCCTACCTTTCCCAAATGATTGTGCAACCATCCATCTAGGAGAAGATTAAGGAAGCACAAAGGTATGATGTGGATATACAAAAGAGGCTGAATGCATTAAAGGAAGGGAAACTGCAAGAGTTTCTTATCGATAATGATGGTGTGATTCAGTTTGGAACATGACTTTCTATGTCTTCATCACCCAATATGAAGAAAGAGATATTGGATAATGAACATAGCTCAAATTTCTCTGTTCATCCATGGAGCACCATGATGTAACATGATCTCCAAGAACACTTATGGTGGGATAAAATGAATAAGAAGATTGTAGAATATATATCAAGGTGCTTGGTATGTCAGCAAGTTAATGCTGAGCGACAAAATTCCAAAGGTATGATACAACCATTGCCTATACCCATGTGGAAATGGGAAAATGATACTATGGACTTTGTCACGGGTCTCCTGAAGACATCAAAGGGAAATAATGTGATATGGGTTGTGGTTGACCGACTCACCAAGATTGCCCATTTTATCTCTATTTGGGAAGAAATTTTTCTTGAACAACGTGCAACGATATATGTGAAGGAAGTGCTGAGACTAAACGGTGTAACACTATCAATTTTCTCTAAATATGATCCATGGTTCAAATCTAAATTATGGAGGAGACCTCAACATGATTTTAGTACAGAATTAAATTTCAGCAAGACCTATCACCACCAAACTAATGGCCAGTCTGAAAGAACTATTCAGACGCATGAATATATTCTAAGATCATGCGCTCTTGAATTGAATGGTGGTTTAGATCAGCATATCCCATTGGTTGAGTTCTTGTATAACAATAGCTTCCACTCGAGTATTTAAATGGCTCCATATGAAGCTCTATATGGAAAACGATGTACAACTCCAACCTTTTGGGATGAAGTTGGAGAAAGAAAGCTACTTGGACCTGATCTTGTTCAAGAGATGACAGAGAATGTTCAAGTCATCCAGAAACAAATCAAAGCTTCTAAAAGTCAGAAAATGAGCTATGTTGACAACTATCAAAGGGACTTCGAGTTTGACATTGGATATAATTCTTTCCATCGAATATCACCATGGAAGAGAGTAGTGTAGTTTGGTAAGAAAGGAATGCTATGCCCAAGGTACATTGGTTCCTTTTAGTTCTTTGACCATATAGGAGACGTGGACTATCATCTTTCACTTACACTGAATATGGCTTGAGTTCATTCCATTTTTCATGTAACACTACTGTGGAAGTACATACCAAACCCCCCACATGTACTAAACTCATAGGTGGTGCAGCTAGAAGATGATCTCTCCTATGAGGAGAAGCCAGTAAAGATTCTTGATCAGAGGGATACAATTCTACACAACAAGACAAACCATCTTGCCAATGTTTTGTGGTGGAACCATAAATTTGAGGATTCAACTTGGGAACCAGAAGAGGAAATGAAGGAGAAACTCCCTCACCTGTTTGTGTAATGTGAAATTTTGGGGAAGAAATTTCTTAAGTGGGGAAGAATATAACGACCCAATGTTTTTCAATGGAAATTACCTTCTTATATTTATGTCATGAAAACACAACATAATGAACTAGTAAGTGACATGTGACCTTTAAACATAGGTTTGTCACTTCTATGTTTTGAATTTCGAAAATCCTACATACACGGTTGTGTTCATGATGATTTCTGAAGTCTAATGAAACAAAAATAATTTTTGATGAAATGTAACATACCCTTAGGAATAGTAACATACCCTTATAAATATTATTATGAACCTTATGAATAGTAAATAATCCAACATAAGAGTAACCTTACCCATGAATAATTAAATAAAATTTACACATCTTTGAAAGTGACAATTTGACCTTAGTAAACGTTTTGGTATATTGTAAGTCATAAATAATTAATTATAATTAATTAATTAATTTAAAAGAAAATTTATTTCCCTAAAATGTATTCATAAATTATTGAATCAATGTATTGTAGTTTTTAGGTAATTTTATAAGACCCTAAGTAATTTTTAAAAACACTATAAAATTAGTTTTGATTTTTAAAAACTGTTTTTTAAGAAAATTATGATTTTAATTAAATATTTAATTAATAATATTTAGAAAATTATTTTTGAAAAATGGAATTAATTTATGGATTCTACCCATCAAAAAATGGTTGGGGTAAATTTTTGGGATTTTTCTGAAATACGTGATTTTTTTATGAATAGTGAAATGTCGTAATTTACAAAAATAAGCTAAATAAGCTAATTATAGAGTCATGTGTGATATTCTGCTTATTTAAGCCCACATGGTTCGAGATAACATGATAAAATTACTATTTTTGGTCATTAAAGACTCACTATTCCATGTATTGCGGGAAATTAATAAACCAATAAATTTTATATTAAGAAAACCCCACTCCCCTCCACTATAAATACCACCCTGCACACCCTCATTTACTCACACCTCTCAAGCTACAAGACTTATCTAAAATCGGCTAAAACATATTCCCTAGGCCCTCTCCCATGTCCAAGAGCTGCTGGCCACATCAAAATACCATGCCTAGTTTCTTTAAGTAGGATATCAAGAGCAGTATTTAAGAGGTAATTTCTCTCCCACTTCTCCTTTAATTTTCTTTCAAGTTCTAGTTCATTTCTTGATCTCTACCCACATAACTTCATCCAAATGGTTTTTTAACTCCATTATTGTACATATAATTTAATTTTATGACACTAATAGGATATTATATCATCCAACCCCCTCTCCTTCTTCCGTTTATTTTATTATAGAGAACGTTGTTCTTGATGTGTTAATTTATCACCTTCAAGAACGACATGCTTTCTTCTTCCATTTCTACCTTCATATCTGGTCATGAAACCATTTTTATTGTTGATCCAGAATATTTTATATGTATTATGTCATATTTAACGTTTTGGAACTAACTTATGAACATATTACTCAGTGATAAATTAAAACAAGTTCATTGTGATCGAAATACCACACAAATTAACCCAAACAATCATCATTTAATTTTAATCCAATGATTCATTCACATGGTATATGATTTAACTCATTATAATATAATTTTAAATTCTGTAATTTCATTAATAACATGTAATATTTTTTCTGGATGTTTACCCATGTTCTACCTGAATATCAATTTAAGAATACTAGTGAACCACTCAAGAAAACCATAAAATCAAACATTACCAATTAATGTTTTTAAACTCTATAACACATCCAAAGCCACATAAAATAACTTAACGAAACCATAATGAAACATATTAATGTAAAAAAGTTTCTTTATTTATAATTAATTTATATAATATCATTATACATGACATTAATGATAAGGAAGCATTCAGATACATGTTAAGGGGAAATCTCGAACCCAATATTCTTCCTTCGGGTTCTCCCTCTTTCACTCCATTTTTGATATGGTTACTCCTTAAAGATAATTTTTTCATAATTGTATTTACTTTTCTGGGATATACATGTTTTTCACATGTGTTTATGTCAATCAAAATGTTTTCCAATAGAACAATTCTTTAAAGAACACCCCTTTTACTTCTCACTGAAAGTGGACGGTTCTTGTAACATGTATGTTATCCCCTCTTTCTTTTGGGAACCCAATTCTTATGAATGTGTTATTATGAGATGAAATCCATTAAATTACATTGGTTAGTAATGTACATTTTATGATATGTGTTCTATGTGGCAATCATGATGATGATAATGTTATGATGTGACAGGTGCGCCTAGAATTATATAGCGCAATATGAATGTTTCAATGTGATGGGGGCGCCCAGAATTATACAATGCTCCAATGCATTGGGTAAAGTGATGAATCTCATGAGTAAATGTGAAGTGATGTGTGAACAAGTTCCCATCGTGGTTTACTAGTATGTGCGGTAGTTAACCACTAAGCCATGATGTTTCATTTTTATGCATTGCCACATTTCAAGTTGTTTATTTATGCTCCTCTCATGTTCATTATCTTTTTCCTATGTCATGATTATGCTCACCCCATGATATATTATTACTATCTATCCTCTTACTGGGATTTTAGCTCACCACTTTTTATGAATTTCCTCATGTGGATACATTTACTAAGGAGAGGAAAAGTTCCAAATAGAAGCTAGAGAAGACAAAATTAAATAAATGTTTAAGCATGAGGATGTAATTGTTTTGTTTGGTCCTTATTTTCCCATGAAACTAATCCTTTGGATCATCTATGTGTAATAATATTATATTTTTTATCTTTGAAATGATGTAATATTTATGTAAGAATAGGCCAGGTCGCTATAGTTCCACATTCCATCGTTTCAGATAGGAATTCACGTTTTACTTCATGGGTCTGGTAGAGGATTCAGAAAGCTATGTGTACACAGGTAATTTTGAGTACAACTTACCATCCCTAGACAGATTGTCAGTCCAAGCGTACAATTTAGGTGCTTGAGGACATCATCCGGGCATTCTTCTTGGGTTTTTTAGGTTCTTGGGAGAATCATGTACCTCTTTTTTTGTTTTCCTACAATAATTGTTTTCAAGCAACTATTCAGATGGCTTCTTAGTAGGATTGGTATTTTAGGAAATTTCGATCACCCTTATGTTGGATGGAGGCATGAGAGGCAGCTTTGCTGAGACCTTGTCTAGTTTAGGAGACCACAGAGTAGATAGAGTTGATTCAGAAGTGGATGGATATAACGTGGTCTCTTCAGGAGTCTTTTGATATCAGCGGAGACGACCTCTGGAGTTCGAGGTCGGGGATCAGGTTTTTTCTACATGTCACACCAAGGTTAGGACATAACAAGATTAAGAGATAGGGTAAGCTTTTGATGAGGTACGTCAGCCCGTTTGATGTGTTGTAGAGAGTTGGGCTGGTTGCCTATCAGTTGCAGTTACCTCTGAGGTATCGAGCTATGCACGACGTCTTCCATGTTTCTCAGCTCCGATGTTACTTTTCAGACCAGTCTCGTGTTTTCCAACCCGAGGAAGTAGAGTTGGAGGTGGAGGCGGCATTCAAGAGGCATCTGATATGGATTGTTGGTCACAGTACAACGGTTCTCTGTTCCTGGTCTATTTTTCTAGTACGTGTTCCATCGTAGCCTGGGTGGGTGCAGAATGAGACCAGGGAGAGGGAGGCCAATGTATGATCACAGTGGCCGGAAATATTCGGGGGTTTTTTTTCTACACCGCGTTAGGGAAATGTGGGGACAAATTTTTTTAAGGGGGGATGATTGTAAGAACTCGGTTCTTCATTTCAGATATGTTTTTCCTTTTTTTGTTGTTTTTGAGAAAATAAGAGTTTCTAGAAATTTAAAGTACAAGCCGTGTAAATTATGAGTACACGCCATGTACTTCGATGCTGCTGGAGGCCACGTGTGTGCCGTATCATGGACACACACACAACCATGTAGGGGTGAAATAGAGTCCACCTAAAGTGGAGTATGGAAAAGGTGAGTACACGCTGTGTACTCTAAAAGTACACACTGTGTAATTTTTTTTTCATTAAACACATTGGGGTCATGTCTAATCAGCAGAATAAACTTCTTTTAGGTCATCTTCATTCGGGAGTGCATAGCAGCCATGGATATTCGACGAGCACCCAAACATCCATCTGTCCTCCGATTCGAGCACTAGTGAGTGCATTGGAATCACAACAGCGATTTATCTCTTCTCCTAGAGCATCGTTTCCCAATTAATTCTCTTTTTCATGTTATCATTTGTTGACTATTTTAGACATTTTTGTAGATCTTCGATGTTCTGTGTCAATTCAAGCCCTGTGGTTTAACTATATAGATCATTTAACATCAAGGTAGGTGGTTTGTGCCTTCCAGTTGAAAGTATTTGAATATTTTTTTCAAATTTCACCAATACCCTTGAACAGGGTATTGTGTGTTTACCATTTAAGCCCATTTTATTTCTACCTTTTATTGTATGCTGGAGTAGAGGATTTTTATTTTGTTTTGGGATAATTTTTAGGCTTTGGAAGTGTTTGTCTTGCATGTTATTTCCTGTCTGGACCATTGGGTCTAGTTTAACATTTTGGCTGCGGTTTACATTCCCATGCCTATTATTGTAGGATAGTGTTAATGTTGTTCTCCCACAATGAGATGTTGTAGAATGCTATCCAAGTAGTTCTTGAGGTTACTTTGGATGATACACACCCTATGCTTCGTTGACTTACATAGGGTCATGGGAACCTAGTGTAGTATAACACATGGAGAATGGATGTAACGAATTCTCCAGAGTGTCTTTATAATACGATGTGAGACCACTGTTGGAATTACATTCAGTGCTTCCTCAAAGAGCCTATTGTTCCTCGACTTGGTCCACAGAGGGAATATAATGTAAGTGATTCCCTAGAGCACCTTTAGTACCGATATGAGACTATAAGTGGAATTGATGGCGAGTGCTTCCTCAGAGAGTCTATACATTAGCTGAAACAGAGGGGTAAGACTATGTGATTTTCCCAGAGGATTGCTGGTATCTTCTAGGTAGGGATAGAGGGGATAGGTTGTGATTACGTCCCAAAGGGTTAACTGTTTGTGTTATCTTCTTTGGTTAGCTCTTGCTTGATAATTGGACTATGTATTGGTTGCTGCTGAATACTTTCCTATTTACTGCTTTCAATACTTTTACCTACCACATATTCATTGACTGTTAGGCATAGATCTTATCTTCAGGTGGTAGCCTATTGGGATTAGTCTCACACCCTATTTGGGACATGGTTTTGGGCCCAAACAGATTATATTTCCATAGGTATAGAAAAGGGAATTCTCCCTTAAACATCATGTACTTGATTGCACTTGAGTTGGAGAGCATTGGTCCCACCTGAGGCTTGCGATGTAGAAGAGATGCTCATATGTTTTCCTTTTGTACATTCGTTTAACACTATATTCATCATTCTGAATTGTTGGCTCTTTTCCTATACATATATGCATCATGCATCATTTATATATATATTTCCCTAGTTGTTTCTCTACCAGTCTTCTGCTCTTTGTTTTTATTTGATATTTAATACTTCCGTTGTTGTATAATTGTTTATCTTCCACTGTGTTAATCTTCATATGAGGGCATAGTTTCCCCACAATCACATCCAAGGTCCTCTCAGCTAGTCGGAAGCCATTGGAATTTGGGGAAATGTGCTTGAGGCATTGTGACCAACTGGGTATGGGGTGCCTCTGGGTGGATTCCATGAACCGGGACGTTACAAAGTGGTTATGGAAATTCCACATCAAAGGAGGAGGAGCTCAAAGCACCCCTTTATAAGGTGGTGTGGATATGTATCCCATCATGATTCCTTTTCCTGTGGGGGTGCCTGTGGTCCAATGCCCAGGGAAAACTATATTGTGTGTGCCAGGCCCAAAGCGGACAATATTATAATCGTGGGCTGGACTGGGCCGTTACAAATGGTATCAGAACCAGTGTCCATTTGATGTGCTAGTGAGGACACTAGGCCCTTCTAGGGGGGTGGGATATTGTTATCCCAAATTGAAGGAGGAGTAGAACGAGGCACTCCTTTATAAGGTGGTTTGGATACCTCTCCTATCATGAGTCCATTTCCTGGGGGGGCATGAGGGCCAAAGCCTAGGGAAAACAAAACCATGCTAGCTAGTCCAAAAGAGGACAATATTTTGATCATGCGATAGACTGGTCCATTACAGAAATAATAACCCAACAATTATAATTGAAAATAAAAGGGCATTATAATATTAAGAGACTTGGATAAAAATTTGAAGGAATCCCTTACTTGGAAGTTTGATCCCAAATGTTTAAGAGTGGATTGGGAGAGACTACTTGGGAGCTTGGGGCACCATGGGAGGATACTAGAGATATAAGGGAAGGGGTTTGATGTACTCTAGTGTCTTTGAGTGAATAGGATGTGGGAGCTTGGGTGGGATTCTATAGTTTAGGAGAAGGAATTCTCTATTATTTAGCTTTGGGACACCTCACATTAAACTAATCAAAACCACAAATGAGCCCATTGTTTTTTCCAATGGATTTTTCTAATGGAGATTGAAAAACAATATTTTATAAGGCCAATCGACTAACATATTAAAATAATAGGATTTATTATGTGGAGGTGAGTCACACTCTAATGGAAAACAGTTTAAATGAATAAATTGTTTTATAAGTCATGGAGGGTCCACTAAGGCATTATAAAATTAATCAAAAAAAATCTAAAATCACATTATTTTAAGTATAAAACATATATTAGAAGAAATAATCATTTATATTTTTTAATAACATCAATATTGAGCCATTATTATTTAATAAAACACATTATATATTTATACGGTATTTAATTTCTACCGAAAATGTCGACAATATCTATAAATTATGAAAAATTAAAAATCAGATAATTTTGACATACTTATTCCAAAAATAATATTTATTTTACCAAAATAATTTTCAAAATATTTGAATATTAAATTTTAAAATAAAAATTGACACTTGTCGAAAATTCATGGGTTTTGACAAAAAACATCCTTCAAACCGTAATAAAATTTACAAGTTCATTCATGAAATAATAAGATCATTTATATTTAATAAAAATTAATTTAATAAAATTATTATTATTTAAATAAAATATTATTTAAATCAAAAATCCATTAATTCAAAAAGATAGATTTCTTAGTTGAATATTCACTAAAAAAACTATTTGTCAATTAAAACCTATTTACAAAGTAAAAAAAATAAATAGAATGTGTATTCTTTTTTATATAAAAAATAATGAACATATTCATAGTGATATGGTCTTGTAACACAACCCCTTGTAACACCCACATAAGACCGAAAGGTAAGGTCTGTGATGGAGGCTGAATCTTGGGGTGGCTCGGAAAACATCTATCGAGTTGTAATCTCTATCAACATGCACTTCTCCTGTAGGAGGTTCCATTCAAGATTAATGTATTGATGATTGGAATGGGATTGGTCAAGAGAGAAACCCAATGAAGCCACCTCCCTTCCGAGTTCCAAAATATGGGCTTTGTTTGGAGAAAGTATAATGGATGAGGCTATCACATCCTTTGTCAATATAAATTGGATTTTTTAAATCCATATATATATACTAATCATGAGATCATTGTTCGATGACTATATTAGAACTTGTCTAAATTCCTAATGTTATTTTAAACTAAAAAAATAGAAAACCATAAAAGTGTAGGAGTTTTATATACCCATAAAAAGATATTGAAATAGATCAAGATGAATTTTCATTAATGAAAGTTTGGGTCATTATAATCACCCCCCATAAGAAATTTCCTCCATGGAATTTACCTTTCCCACACTAAAACGGATGTGGGGAACTCTACCACATCATTTCCTCTAATTCCCACATCACTTCTTCAAACTTGTGGTTTCACCACAACACCTAGATGAGGGTAATTATCTTGTTCCATATATCTTTTTCTATATGATCTAAGATCTTCTCTAGTTTCTCCTCGTAAGAACGATGATCCTCTAACAACACAATATCTGAAGAGAGTACATATGAAGGGTCCAGTATGTACTTTCATTAAGAGGGATAGATGAAACACATCTTGTACTTTGGCCATGGTAGTTGGATGTGCTAGTCAATAGGCCAAAACCCTGACAAGGTCAAGAATCTCATAGGGGGCGATGTACCTAGGACTTATCATCCCTTTCTTTCCAAACCTCCTGAACATCTTCCATAGAGTAATGTAATGAAATACCATTTTTTCAACTTTGAATTCTATGTTTCTTAAAAGTTTCTATGCATAACTCCTATG
This sequence comes from Viscum album, assembly GCA_963277665.1. Taxonomy (NCBI): domain Eukaryota; kingdom Viridiplantae; phylum Streptophyta; class Magnoliopsida; order Santalales; family Viscaceae; genus Viscum; species Viscum album. The sequence goes on from OY728131.1 coordinate 38,553,413, forward strand.
TCTACTATGGGCTACCTTGATATGCTGGTGAATGTTTTTCCCCTTCCCCACCATTTCATCGACAATTTCATGTCCTAGCAGCTTGTACTCACCGAATTCATCCCAACACAATGGTGTGATGAACATTTTCCCATAATGGGCTTCATATAGTTCCATTTGGATGCTTGAGTGGAAACATTTAATATATGAGAAATCAACAAGTGGAAGATGTCGTTCCCATCCTCCTTTAAAATCCATAGATCATGATCGTAACAAATCTTCCAGCGTCTGAATAGTTCACTCAAATTAGATATCTGTTTGAAGATGATAGGTTGTACTAAAGTTCAGTTCAGTTCGTAGAGTGTGTATGATACTTTTGCAAAACATAGTGGTGAATCTTGGATCACGATCAGATACAATAGATAGTGGTACTCCATCCATCCTTACCACTTCTTTGATGTGAATATGTGCAATTTGATCCAATGATAAGTCCTCTCGAATCTTGATATTGTGAGTCATCATCGTAAGATGTTCCACAATGACCCATATAGCATTATTTCCTCTAGATTCCCAAGGAATTCTAGTGACAATGTCCATGGTAATGTTGTCCCACATTCATGTTGGGATGGGTAGTGGTTACATCATCCCCTTAAAATTTTGCCTCTCATCCTTCACTTTCTGACATACTAGGCACTTTGATGTATATTCAGCTATCTCCCTCTTCATATTGTCCCACAAAATGTTTTCTCAGAGATCTCAATACATCATTGTTCTCCCCAGGTGAATAGAGAAGGATGATCTAGGTGTGTCATTCAGAAGGTCCTTCTTCATATCTGGATGGTATTATAAACATAATCATGACCCAAATATCACAATTTTACCCTTGTTATCCACGATCTCAGAGGATTTCCCATTTATGATAGATTCCAACCTTTTCATAATTTCCACATCCATTCTTTGAGCGTCCTTTATTTTCTCCATGAGAGATGGTTGAGCAATAATTTTGGAATGTATTGATGATGTTCCTCCCTTAATGATTCCCATATCCATACTCTTCAAATATAAGAAGATTGGAACCTTTTCAATCCTCTTCATTTATAAAGATGCAGGATCCTTTCAACATTGAGCATCTTCAACCTTTTTTGCCTTACCAGGATGGTAGTGAATAGATCAGTTGTAATCCTTGATGAGTTCTATCCATCTTCATTGGTGCATATTACTCTATTTTTTTTTCTGAATATATATTTGAGGCTCTTCTGATAGGGATATATATCACACTTCTCCCCATAGAGATAATGTCGCCATATTTTCAACACAAAGATCACAGCCTCCAACTCCAGATCATGCGTGGGATAGTTTTTCTCATGTATTCTAAGCTGCCTTGAGGCCCTGATTGTGATTTTATCATTATACATCAACAGACAACCAATGCACTTATTCAAAGCATCACTAAATACCACAAAAGGTTCCACAGTTGTGGGTAATGTCAGAACAAGTGTAGTGATAAGCATCTTTATCATCTCCATGAAGCTCTCTTCATATTCATTAATCTAATAAAACATTACTCCCTTCCGAGTTATCTTGGTATGTGGCTTTGACAATCCTGATAAATTTCTCACAAATCAGAAATAATATCCCTCCAATAGTAAGAAGCTATGGATATATGTTACCAATGTTGTCATTGGGAATAACTAAATTGTCTCTTTCATGGAGGGATCCACGGATATCCCATTGCTTGTGATTATATGACCCAAGAATGAGACTTCCTTCATCCAGATTTCACACTTTTTGTACTTTCAAAGAGCATATCTTTTCTTAAGTTCTGTAGTAAAGTTCTTTGATGTTCCTCATGATCCTCCATGGTTATAGAGTATATTAGAATAACATATATAAAAACTACCACAAAAATGGTGATTTAATATATAAAGACTCTATTCATCATGTCTATGATGATTTTTGGAGCATTGGTGAGTCTGAATGGCATTACAATGAACACATGCTGCCCGAATATTTTACGAAAATTAGTCTTGGTGTTATGTCCCTTCTTCTCCCTTACATTATAATATACCAACCAAAAATCTACATTTTATAAGTATTTTACTCCACACATATGATCTATCAAGTCATAAATTTGGGATAGAGTATACCTGTTCTTTATCGTGATTTTGTTAAGCTCACGATAATCGATGCAATGGCGCATTGACCCATCCATCTTCTTGATGAAGAGGACTAGTGCACCCCAAGGTGAAGCACTTGGGCATAAAAACCCTTTATCCAGATTCCACTATATATTTTTATTCAACTACTTATGCTCCAAAATAGAAATTTTATATGGAGTCTTAAATATTGGCAATTCCCTATGTATATGGTCAATTCAGAATTCAACGTCTCTTCTAAAAGGAAGACCATACAATTCCATGGGAAATAGATCAGCGAATTCCATCACAATTATCATATCTTCAAAGATGGATGCCTCATTAGACTCAATCATATGAGCTAGATATGCATGATCATAGGGTAGTAATATCTATGCTTAAGATGATGGTGCTGAATAAGATTCATCATCCTCCTTGAACTTGTATTTAATCAAGGGTTTATTCTCTATATAAAGTGTTATTTCACACTCCCGGAAATTTATGTAGGATCTATATATGGAATGCCGATCCATGCCGAGAATTGAATAATATTCCACCAAAGGGAGTATGAAGGGGTTTCCTGGGAAGATTAGTCTACATATTATGACAAGGGAGGAGTTATAATCATGGGATCCAATGATTGCCCCAATTTTTCTTCTCACCTATATCATTACTTCAATGAATTTTGGTGATGTTGGGATTGTTCTACTACTCTTTCAGGATATAAAAGAATGCGTATAACTATATATGATAACCATACCTTTCACTTTTTGATCATGGTTCTACTATATCCGTATTGACCTAGGGATGTGTACTGTAAACTGTTTAACACATAAAGGGTAATCCAAAGACAAAATGGATATGTTATAAATTTAATTTATTTCCGTAACATATGAATCTATAGGCTTTAATCTATTTTATCTATGATCTACTTTCTGTAATAGATTATTAGAGGCTTCTTTTCCTTAATAATGGATCATACAATGCATGTGAATTTACCAAAGCATATTCATCGGGGGTGTCGTAACCAAGAGTGCAGCAAGGCCGATTGTCATGTACCAGCATACCCCGGGTCAAGCCTGAAACTCCATGTCAGAGTTTTCACTCCTAGGTTTATTAGTGCCAAATCCACCTCCACCTGCTCATATCTAGAGAGGGATGTATTATCTTGACAAAACACTTACTCAATACTCTCCAAAAGTAGGGATGTTTTTTATTATACATAGTCTTGTCCCTAATCCTTTCACTAGGGTTTTCTAATCCTAATCCAAAAAATAAATAAACCTATCTTCTAATACCGACTATAACAACCCTGATTTTATTTCACACATAATCATAATTTATTACATGAAATATTACCTAATACAAAATAGATGATCGATAGGTCCAGTTTCTTTTAGGGTTAGGATCATTACATAACAAATTAAAACATGAAATACGAAATCTTTATTGAAAACATCATTTACATGACCTCAACCTTCCTTTGTACTTAACATTGCATGGGAAAGCCCTAGGACATACATAGAAAAGTGGTGAGCTATGAAGCCTATTAAGGGAATAAACATAGAATAACATGAGAAACAAAATACTTGTTAGACAATATGCATATCAATGGGTAAAAAGTGAAACATGAACATAAAGGCATGATAAATCAAGATAATTTTTACATGGATATGTTAGAACAACATTAAGCAAGATATTAGCATGATACAAGGCTCATTGCACATGGGGATTGTGTAAACTGTCATTGCACATGAATCATGAGTAAAACCTCATCACACATGAATTAGCATGAGTCAAAACTCATTAGAAAAGACGTATAGTGATATTATACTTTACCAATGCATTGGATCACTCTCAGGGAATAACCATCATAAACATTTCATTTCATGTATAAGTGGGCCACAAGATCATACAACATGGATTCATAAAAAAAATAATTTATTCCATGATTACGAAATATTGAATTAATAATGGAAATAATCTATCAATAAGTACTTGTGAATAAAGGTGAATACCCTTGATATAAAAATGGGCATGGTATTCAATAAATAATGATTTTGGCTTTGAAATTTGTGTCACAATTTCAGCAACATAATGACGTGACATATTACTTCATAAAAATGTATGATGAAATATAAAGGGTTGTCTCATAATATAATCATGAAATGGAATGTAAGAGTATACAAATGGAATAAATTGAGGAATACAATACTTTTTAGAAAATTGGAATATCAAATTTGAATAAGAGAAACATAAACATAAAGGTCTGATAAAGCATGATAATCCTAACATGGAGATGTGACAACAACATTTAACATGATATTAGCATGAGCCAAGACTCATTGCACATGGAGAATGAGTAAAACCTTTCTATACATGAAGCATGATTAAAACCTCATTTCACATGAATTATGATGATTCAACTCTAATTACACATGATGTATAATGATATTATACTTTAACCAACGCATTGGAGTGCAATTATGGGACACAGTTCTTAAAAGATTCATTTCATGTATAAGTATGCCACTAGATCACACTATATGGATTAATAAGACATCATAATTTAATCCATGAATAAACAATTTGGAATTTATACATTAGAAATATTAATCAATAAGTAAATATGCATAAAGGTGAATACATTTGATAGAGAAATGGACATGGTATTCACTACACAATTATTTTGGATTGGAAAATTGTGGCGCAATTTCGGCAGCATAATGGCGTGACATAAGAATTCATAAAAAATATTTGATGAGGTATAATGGGATATATCATCATATAAACATGAAATTGATATTAATGGGGTCATATAGATACATTTACAATATGTAATGGAATTTATATTCATAATAAAAATGAATTTCTTGAATGTAAATGAGGATAGAGAAATTCCTAAGAAAATTTCTCCATGGTAACATGTTTACATAAGAGGCATTAAAAATAGTGAAATGGGTAGCTCATAATTAAAACAAAAATAATTCAGTATGGGGGAGGTGTGAAACAAAACTACAACATTTTTAAGTGAAAATAAATGGAATAACAATATTATGAAACTAGGATAAATATAAGAAGAAAGGAATCCCTTACATGGAAATGTGATCCCAACGGCTTGGGAGGGGATTGGGAGAAACTTCATTGGAGCATGGGGTGCAATGGGAGGATTATAGATAGGGGAGTGAAAAGGATAGACTAATTATAATGGATTTTAATGAAGAGGAAGTGGGAACATGGGTGATTTTATATAGGAAAGGAAAATGAATTATTTATTATTTAGGTTAGGGACACCTCACATTAAACTAATCAAAACCACTAAATAAACATTGGTTTTTGCATATGGTTTTTGAAAAAGAGGAGTGGAAAACAATTTTTTATAAGTCCAATGGACGAAATTCATAAGATAATTTGGTTTCATATATGGATGTGAGTCACACTCTCATGGAAGACAATTTAAAAGGCTAAAATATTTTATATGTCATGGAGGGTCCACTAAGGCCTCATAAAATTAATCAATCAAATACGAAAACACATTATTTTAAGTATAAAACATAAATTGGCCTAAAACCTCATTTATAGTATTTTATTAAATCATTATTGGTTCATTATGATGTCACAAAACACATTATATATTTATACGTTATTTAAATTTTACCCAAACAGTCGACTGTCTCAGAAAATTATGAAAAACTCACCATTGGAACATTTCGACATACTGATTCCAAGAATAATATTCATTTTATCTGAATTTTATTCTATATATGCTAATTTTTTTAAAAAAAAATAAAAACTGACATTTATCAAAAATTCATGTGTTTTGAAAAAAACATCTGTCAAACCATTATAAAAATTACATTTTCATTCTTAAAATTATACGACCATTTATATTTAATAAATCGTAATTTATAAATAATAATATTATATTATTATGATATTATTTAATTCCAAAATCTTTTAATTTATTAATATATATTTTTTAGTTGAATATTAACTAAAAATATTATTTGTGCTCTAAAAACTATTTACAAAAGTAACAATAATAAAATGAAAGAATATTTATTATTCATTAAAATCATAGTACACATATTCATAGCGCATTGGTCTTGATATATATCCCCTTATAACACCCTCATAAGACTAAAGTATATGGTGTGATATGGTGACCGACTTTTGGGGTGGCTTGGATAACATCACCTATGTGGTAATCTCTATCAACTTCTACTTCTCCTGTAGGCAGTTTTGTTCCAACATAACATGTTTAATCTTACCATGGGCTTAGTCAATGGTAAAGAAAAATGACACCACCACCATTCCATGCTCCGAAAAATGGGCTTCATATGGATAAAGTCTACTGGATGAGGCCATCACTTCCTCTTTCTGAGTAAATTTGATTTGTTAAAGCCCTATATTAATACTAATCATGTGTTCACTGTTAAACAACTATATTAGAAATGGTCACAATTCCTAATTGTATTTTAAAATCCTAAATATATAACCATGGAAGTGGTTATGTTTTATATACCCATAATAAGAAATTTAAATAGATCAAGGGGAATTTTCATTAATGAATGTTTGGGTCGTTATAATAAATGTATGAGTTAGTCATATATTTCACTTTAATGTCTCTAGAATAGTTTCCTATATCATTGAACCTTGGGGAATGACCCTTACAAATAATTATTAGTGAACTTATTTTATTTCCATAACATATGTTCATCAAAACATCATGTATAAACTTTTATTTATTCAAATCCTCACATCCTTTTTTATCACTTATTCCTTTGAATCTTTAGCATAACTAACTCTAAGTGAATTCGATCAAAAAACCATCTTCGGTATTCCCACAATTCGTAACATCTGATTTTTAAGCTTCCATGGAACATCTTCTATTCAACTACTTAAATTGAGTTATACTAATTAATAATATTTTACATCGATAACTTTTATTGACCTAAACCCTAATGGTGAATGTTCAACTCTTTCCATTTTTTAGGACTATATTTTCTAAAAGGAATGCAATTAAAAACTCACAATAAATAACCAGAAATAGTACTCAAAGTAAAACCCAGTAATATTCCACATGATAATTTTTTTCAATGGTTAATCCAAAAAATCAAAAGGTATAATATTATAATAATTAATTCACCATGGATTGTACAACCAAATTATATTCACATTTTTTTGATCGTATTGTAATCCAGTTCAGAAGTACCCCCTCATATATTTTAAGAACACGATCATTCATTATTTTTCATGAAAATATTAGAGTACCTCTATTGAATTTCCATATAAGGAAGCTATTATTGTATACCAATATTAATTTATTGAAGTCCCATCAATAAACATCATATCATACTATTCCCATGGTTCATCTCCTTCCAATAATTATATCTTTATAAACAGGGATTCCTCGAACATCATGAAGACGAAAGCTATGTAGTCAAATGAACTCTTCCCAATCAAATGAATCCAACTGTTAGTCAAAACTATTGTATTCAATAAGGGAAAATATCATCAAATAAATGAAATCTGAGTGAAATTAAGCCCACACATTCTAATAATAATTATTAATAAAAAAAATTAATACATTATCCTTTGCCTCTACTCCATTTTTTCCTCAATTATGATTCTTTTAGGATCCCCATTAATCAAATAAAACATCCCATTATACCAAATACCATATAAAGTTATTATTAATTAACCTGAAAACACTAAAGTCTTTATCGGAACTCTTTGCAATGAAAACACACCATGGACTTGGGGTTTTCCAAATTCATGAATTTTATATGGTTATTATCAACCACCTATGTATTTATGTTTGTTGGAAACATAAATCATACATTTTGGGCTTTTAATACCTCCAAAAAACTCTTCCCCCCATTGAAGACGGAACAAATATTTATCCAAATTATATACAGAATGTCAAACCAGACCAGAACATCTTTTATTTCTATATCAATAATCCACCAATTGAAAATACCATCAGTTCAAATTATATTTCAAGATATTATTTATGTATATTTATCATTATTTCACACTCCTTTTTGATAATTGGACGTCAAATTTGTGACACCTAAACAATTCAATATTTAGCCTATTAGATACTATAGGAAAAAATTCATGTGTATCTCCTAAACTCCCTTTTGTTTTTGAGTAACTCTTCCATCAAACCATTATCCAGTTGACTTCCTTCCAATATGGTTCTTCATGATGACTTTTATGAAACTCCTTGGTCTTATGACCTATGGAAACTAACACTGACATTATTATTCCAATTCAATACAAAAGGTATGTGGTGTAATATATCTTATGATAACCACCAAACAATAATATGATATGGATTCAAAAGTAATAATACTTATAGAAATAAAATATAAATTAATGATTTTGAAGGATACACTCCCTACGTGTTTTTATAATATTTCTTTCATGTTTCATAATATCTGATGTCCACAAGTGTTTTTAAATACCACATATCTATTTGGGTAGGATTATTATTCCATAGCCTCTAACATATAAAATATTTTTTTACAATAAATGTTCCATCTAAACATATTATGTAAATATAATGATATATCACCTCACCCTTATACATAACCAAGATTCAACTCCATGTAACTCCCAAGAAATTTCAAGAAACATATACTATTAAAGAAGGTTGGATAACACATGGTAGCATAATATAAACCCCTATCCACTAAAGAATTTTTAAAACTCATTTCTAATTAACATTATAGAATAGATATGTCGATACCAGTTGAAAAATACGTGAACATGAAAACTGAAATACCTAAATCATTTTTATAAGATAGACTACAAAATTAATATTGAAGGCTTCTACATAGATATGCACTAATTAACCTATAAACACAACCTAGAACAATTATATTGTTATATTTTTCATGGCCTCCTATTATACTAACACATTACTTATGTATAAATAATTAGACTGATAAATTTAAAAATATCTAGTAATAGTAGTATAACAGTATGAATTGCAAATATACTATCATTGATCATCAATCCAATCCTTACCCATTAAAACATTATCCTCTAGAAATAATGTGACATCATTATGTATAGAAATGAAATGATACAAAAATGCCTTTTATAATGTATTCAATAGTCTTCCAACATTATTTTGAATTCGACTATGATAAATAGAACACACATAACAAATCATCTAATGAGGAGTATTTTTTATATACCCATAAAACCATTGTACTTACACTATCTTATATTATGATATTTTCAGAAAATTAGGAAACCACTTCATTAGAAGATCCCAAAAAAATTACAAAAAACATCTAATTATATTTTTTTTTATAAAATAATAACTAAATTCTTTATAAATAATATCATACAAGAAATTTTTGGAATTCAGTATACCCCCATACTAAACATACACAATCTACAAAAATATTAAATACCCTTAGGGGGAACAACCACTTCCATCCAGAACCCACTAGTTTCATAAATTCTAAAATTAAAACACCACCTTTTACAATATAATGATTCATATTGACCTCAAATACAGAACAAGGTCACTTGAATGATACAAAAAACATGAATCAACCTGTAAATCAATATCATGAACTCATAATACCCTACACCCCAACCACTCACCCACCCCCGATTCTAGTTTTCATAATTGAAAAATAGATCATGCACTGATGAAAACATATTAATAAATGGAAAATAAAAACACAAATAATGATTATGTGTTTCATTTCATATTAATACATCCAGAGGTAAACACATTTCACATTTATTTATGGAACAGAAATCATTAGAGTTATAGAGGAAACTAATCGTCTGATTAACCAAAATAGATTAATTGATGAATAACTAAATTACCTTCAATGAAAATATCATATTTCTATCATTACCACTATAATGAATTATGATTTTTCAGACATGATCCTTTTGACCATAGAATATTATTTTTCATCCCTATCAGGGTTTTCATCAATGTGGAAAATGTCTAGTGTCCTTCAGTAGTATGGTCTCTAACACTCGGGTGCTCTATCTCAACATTTAATCCTCATATTATTTCTCATATTTAATATTAATTACAAGAATTGAATCCATTCAATTATGTAGTGGTACCCATGTAGTGAACCTGGTCCACCACCTTGCATCATTCATAAGGGACACATAATAGGCCACTCTTTCCTGTAATTGACTATAAGAACATATACCATAATTAAAAACATCATGTAAACTGAAAAGGTTACTCTAATGTATTACTTCAATAAATATTATATAATTAATTTATTAATTAACAACTAGGAATAAACTTTACTTATAATAATCAGTTTCCATAATGTATTACTGTAAATTATATTCAATATCACTTCCTTTAGAACCTGTTTTTCATATGTAACTACGTGTGATGCTTCATCACATCTTCATCCAAAACATCAACCTGAATAACTCAAACTAAATTTTGAAAAAATCCTTCATTTTCATTCCCATATCAAGTCACCAAAGCAATTTAATCTTCTGTAGAAAATTTCATATTATACATATTCCACTAAGTTAAACCCAGTGAGATTATTTTAGTAAAATAAATTTTTCTGAAGTAGATATCTATGAGGACGGTAAATCTATCTCTATTTTTTCAATAAGTGTATCATATATATATATATATATCTCATAGTGCTACCAACACGTAACAAAAAATGAATACCCACACCAAAACCTAAAAAACCATCATCTAACAAAATTTAATATCAAGAAGAAGAAATTTATAATGTGTTCCATGGCGAAGAAATCATGGTCACTATATAATACCAATACACGAGGAGTACCTCCAAGGATTGCCTTTTTGTTTTTAAGAGGACGACCTCCTTCGTGATGACTTTGTGGAGGGGTTCTAATGTTTTGTGGTTTTAATTGACCATAGGGAGGAAAAATATGGGCATAGAATTATTCTTCAATATATAAAGGACCTCCATGATATGTCTCTATACTGTTACAATAAGGGCCCCTATAATGACATATCAAGGGAGGACCTATAGCATTTCAACATATGATTGACCCTGGGGAAATTTGTTGTAGATGATGATTAAGTAATTTTTACCATGAGTAGTACATCCATAGTTTTCCTTTATTTCAATGAATGGATGACCATTTCCATGAGATCCATAGGGAAACCCCCTATAGTTATTCAATATTCAAACATGTGAAGTATTTCAAAATTAGTTCATATATTACAATTAATGAGGTGTCAAATGAATTTGTAAGAAATGACCAACTCAAAAAATATGGGATTTCATATTAATGGTGAATTGAAATAGAAGTCATGATCTCATTTTGATATATAATAGATTCTAAATTTAATTAGTTGTATCATGTAGATGAAAATTCCTATATAATTTAATAGTGAATTTATCTTAATTGGACCACCATTTAGGTTCTATGGAATGGAAATTTTGGGTATGGGATTCAATTGCAACTTCTGTAGTGATTTCATGGTATATTATTGTTGAATAGGGAAATTAATATCATGATTGGTAATAGAACTCCTAAGATGGTCTTGAGAATCTATATGATTATATTAAATTCCCTCCTCAACATTCCTAATGAAAAAAATATGGGTTTTGACTCAATCCATTTGTAGGCTTCCAATGCAATTACATGTAGTGATGGGGGCTACCTATCTTCTTATACTATCATTATTAAGATTTTTTTTATACCTTCATCACCTCCTAGATTTCATTCGAAATATATATTTTTTGTATAAATCCATTGTATATATGCTCATTCATCATTTCATTAACCCAATAATAGAAGGGGTGTTGGGTTATTGATATTGTTCATTGAAGTCGTGGAGTTGTGGTAGCCATTGCAGCAATTCCATACTTCTATGGAATCATTGGATGATTTTTAATATTGACATATATCACCTCAAATTTTTAATCATCCTATCTTGAAAAAAAATTCATTTTTGTTGTTTGATTAATATTTCATTTGTATTTTCAGGTAGAAAACAACAAAAACATTCTGTATTGTATAAAAATTGAAAACACATATTCAATAAACTTCATTCAAATGTAAGGTATTTCACATCAGGTTCACTATTTTTTTGTTTTCAACACTTAAACATCTATATTATCACCTACAATTTTCCTATTGTTTTTGGAAATTAAAATGAATTAACCACACTCTGAATATTATGTTTCTAATCCATGATAATGGGTGGTCAACTTATCTTTGTGTGGACATTGTTATTAATCTAGGAATATATTATGGATTTATGTCATTATTATAATATATAACACAGTTAAAATACCTAATACCATTAATATTAATGTTATTGAGTGAGTCAATTCATTTTGAGTTCACCCACGTATAACATACATAAATATTTCCTCATTTTATTTGAATATTCAGTCCATTTCACAATAACAAATAATCGATGAAATTAAAATATTAATTTATTTGTTCAAAATATTTATAGTTAACTTATTTAATAAAAAATATTAAACATATCCAAAAAAATTATTATCTCATGGTACTCTTCTTTGTAATTTCTATCTTAATGGATTTCTTCATAATTTGGGGAAAGTTGAAGCGTGAGGAAGAGTGATCATAGATACCCAATAGGTTTTAACATATGAGATATAAATTAATGATCATATAGAGGCATATGCAAAAGAGTATGTGTAACATCCCAAGAAAATAATGATTAATAGATATTTTTATCTGTGTCTATTAATTATTAAGATAGTGTTTTAGAGGCTTAAAATGAAAATAAATCCAATCTTAAGCATGGAATACACTAATATTTTTAAAAGATTGTTTTACTGCCTTTTGATGGAAAACCATTTTAAAATCTATCTTTTGACAATTTTATAAACTATTTTTGTGAAAATAAACTTATTCTTTATTACTGGGACATCAAAATTTACTTTGTGTGAATTTTTGGTATTTTTCAGACAATGTTCATTTTTTAATGAATAGTGAAAAATACTGCATTTTACATCAAAAATTCTTTTTAATATAATTTATTTATATGATTAGATTATCATTTATATTGGTTTTGAAGTGAAATTAGAATATATTTTTTCCATTTAATCAAATGGTGGTCATTGGAATAAATTTCACTTTGAAATTGGACTTAAACTGGTGTCAATCTTTTGATACTTATTGTTTCATAAAAACACGCTATTTGTCATGACAGTGGGAATTAATTATTAAATTGATTAATGTTACTTATATATTTTTAATTTTGTAAAATATACTTCATTTTTGAATTCGGAATATCAAATATATCTTAGGGTGAATTTTTTGTATTTTTCAAAAAAACATCAATTTTTGATGAATAGTGAAACCACTAAGTGGTACTTATAAAAACTGATTTTTTGTTTAAATGAAATTTTACCACTTCTGGGTTTTGATTTTCAAAAATCCGACATACATGGTTGTAATTAAGAAGTAACATGTGGTTCAATGAGATTAAAATAATTTTTTGGTGGATAGTAACTTTTATGTTTTTAATCGTGATTAGAGGTAATTAGTGTAGTTTACGGTAGAAATAATGCTTTAATAAAATGATATGAGCTTGACACATGTCCTAACCTAATTGGATGTGTCATGGCCGACCAAGACAATCCATGGGTCAACTTGGGGACCCCATGGAGCCACTTTGGTTGGGAAATGACATAAATAACTTTTTATTTAATGTTAAAGTAAAAATAAAACAAACATGAAATGTTTTACTAAAAAAATTTTACATGGGTTTATAAAGATAATATTTTTGATTATAAATAGTAATTGGAAAGCTAAAAATATTTCCTACATCATAGTAGTTTTTTTATAATTTTTAGACTTTAAATAAATTAAATTATTTATGATATCATGATGATGCAGCGATGACCGCATTATTTAACGATTTAAATAAAATGGAATGATAATGTAAAATCTAAGACATAAACATATACCAAACCTATTGGATGGGTGTATATCGAACCCTTATCATCTTATCCTTGAAACACATCAATGTGGGACCTCTTAAATCCGAATAACATTTTAAAATAAAGTGACTTTTCTTTACCTTCCAAGAGTGCCCCTCCTCTCCTCTTATAAAAGGACCCCACATCTACCTCCTTACCCACACTCCCAAAGCCTTTGTCTCGGCCAAAACCTGCCCATTTTGGCTCTCCACATCCCTCTCTTACTCCTTGAATCCTCACATTGGTCAGAAGTCCTCTCAAGGAAGCCTTTGAGCTCAAATCTAAGAGAGTTACATGATTTTAAGGTAATGTCTTCTTTTAAGTCCTTTTGTTTGATTTTGCTTCTCCAACCCCCTAAACTCTTTTTATTATTTTATTTTGTAACAAATCCAGTATCATGAATATACTAGGATGTTGTAATACGAAGTATTTGAGCTACACTTACACACACCTACATCTAATGGTTAAAGGACATACTATTTCGGTGGATGGTGAATTTATGCCTCCCGAAACAATGATTGTTCAACATTCTTTTAACACCTTCAAAGGTGGCCATTAAGATGTCACTATATTTATATATGATATATAATATTTTTATGTTTTCCTTAAGCTTCTGGATGTTTCATTTTGGGCATACCTTTATGGTTTCCATTATGGGTAAACACGATATCTTCATTTAAGGAAGTGCGGACTACCGCCCCCTCAAAGTGATTTGATTAGTTAAATAACAAATGTGGGATGTATAAAGGACGAAACTATGATATTATATATGATATTATACTAGAATTATAATATAACTTTATATCATTATGATTACATTCAATAAAATACGAAATAGAAATAAAAGTAGCGTTCATGCGTACGTACGGCTTACCGTCTCCATGAATGGTGCATTTCATTTCTTACCTCTAAATGATTATGTAATATTATAAATGCATGTATATACTGGATATATATGATATATAAATAATGATTATAATTATGGATATAATGGATACATGAACAACATGTAATTATAAAGGGTATATTTTTGACTCAAGTACAAATGATCGTTAAAACGACCGTTATTAACTTAAATAATTACATAGTGTTCATGACATGGCAATAAGTGATATAAAAGGAATAATGAACTTGAAAAAGGTTCATAAACAAGTATAAATTAACTCATGTTTATTATTCAGGAGATTAAAGAACGACCGAGTCAAGTTGGACCCGAGGTATGGGACTTCGTCTCAATCTCCTTTCATTGAGGCATATTTTGTTTTATACACAACCTTCTTTTATACGGTGTATAAAACCCTTTGACTTTTATGTTTATCCAAAATGATCTTTTTTATACGAATCGTTTTAATAAACGACAAAAGTGAATGTTTTTGTCGTACGTATGCGGCGAAAAGGACTTCTCCGCCACCGTGACGTTTATTTGAGTTTCGGCTTCCTCTACAAGCCATACCTTTTTTTAAAAGAAAAATAAATACCTTGTTTTACATTCCTTTTATTTTGGTATTGAAAATGGATTTCATAATGTTTTTATATCAATGTGTTTTATTGATATCTTGTGATTGAAAGGTGGAAATGTTATGTTTCCTTTATGCGTGTTTTATGTGATACGATTATATTGATATTCTTGGGCATTATTATGAAGATGGGTGGTTCCGTGATAAACTAAGGGTAGGTGAGCCCGATATAGCTCTCCAATGCATTGGGTAACGCGAAGGAGTGAAACGTTAAGGTTTATCAAAAGAGATTTAGGGAATATACTGTGATGGGTATTCCAAACGTAACCAAGAGGGTTACTCCCTACGTAAGAATGTTATGAATGCCTCAAGTTACCATTATGTCTTATGATTTCTATGATTTATTCATGATTTGATGAGGTATGTTAAAGTGCTTATGTTTTATGGGTAAAGTTTGATTTCATTCTTATGTATATATGTACCCATGTTTCCTATCCATATATGCTCATCCCAAGTTTTGTTGAAATTTTTTTCATAGGTCAAGGGAAAGGTACATGATATGATGATAATGTCAAGGGATTTTCAATAAATAATCCATGTTTTATTTTAAATATGTTTCCATTGATGGGAAAGAAGAATACTATCTTTATGTAACCACTTTGTTTATATGTGGAATGTAATGCATGTTTCATGATCTAATTCTCTAAAACTCTAAACCCAAAAAGATCCTCAATGTGTAATCTTGTAATAACTCAAGATTAAGTAAGGTTTAAGGCTGGGGCCTTATAGTTGGTATCAGAGGTCGGTTTAGATAAATTTAGGAGTTATAATTCTATTAAATGATTATCCAAAAATATTTTTTATGGTCAAATTGAGGTGATATAGTATTTGAGGATTACCATGTTGCTTCATCTAAGACATGTTTGTTCAGAATGGTTTTCCGCAGAGGAAATAGGGAAGCCATGCTAGGAAGGCATGCAGAAGGAAATAACCTTCCGAATCAGAATCCTGAGATGGTTGGAATTGGAACTGAACAGTTTGTTGCAGTAATGGAACAGTTGAATCAAGCGTTAAATGGCGGTGGTATCCATACATGAGATCAGCCAGATCAACCACAGAGGAACATGTCAGTGGTGGAACATTTCATGAGGCAACATCCCCCATAATTCAGAGGATCATCTGACCCTGTGCTAGCTGAAGGGTGGATTAAAGCACTGGAGAAGATTTTTGATGTCATGGGGTGTTCATACAATCAAAAGGTTAGTCTTTCTATTTATCGTTTGGAGGGTGAAGAAGATCAGTGGTGGTCGATGGTTAAAAATATCAGGGATGCTGATGAGATTGATGCTCTCGACTGGGATGAATTCAAAGGTATGTTTCTTGATAAGTATTTTCCTAAGGCTGTTTGACTTATGATGGAAAAGCAATTCTTGGAATTGAGGCAAGAGGAAGACTCAGTGGCTGCCTATGAAGAGAGGTTTACTCGATTGGAAAGGTATGCTCCAAATTTTATCAGAGACCTTGATAGTAAAATCAATCATTTTTACTCAGGATTAAAGCCAAAATATCAAAGGGCATTAGCTTCTCGTGAGTTTAAAAGTTATGAAAATCTTGTTCGATGTGCTGAGAAGGTGGAAATGGAGTTTTCCAATGATCAAGTGTTCTATAACAACCAATTGAATAAGAGACCGAGGTGGCAGGAGAAAAGTAAGAATTATTCAAAAAAGACTGACGGTAAGAAAACTAAGTTTCAAGTTTGTGAATAATGTGGCAAAAGGTATGCTGGGGAAGGACTTCTGAATTCTGGAATGTGTTACCAATGTTGTAAGATAGGACATAAATCTCGTGATTGCACTGGAAAAGATAAGGGTGATGGTAAGGCCAAATTTGATTTACAGTTAGTGAAATGTTATAAGTGCAATGAGATGGGTCACTATGCAAACGAGTGTCCGACAAAGAGCATGGGTGATGGGAAGCAGTTAGACTACAAGCAAAAAGGGGTGGTGAAATCCTTTTCAACTACTTCAGCAGATGTCAGGCCATAAAATGAAGTTGTATCAGGTACTTTGTTTGTTTTTTCAGATTATGCCAGTGTGTTGTCTGATTCGGGGTCTACACATTCTTTCATCTCTGAAACCTTTTCTAGTAAAATGGGAATACCATCTCAATAAATGACTCTTGAACTTTTGGTAAAAACACCTGGGGGAAATGTTGAGGCAAAAATAATTTATAAGAATCTTCCTATCCATATCTATGGAATGAAACTACTTCAAACCTTATTGTTCTACCTCTAGTAGAGTTTGATGTTATCCTGGGTATGGATTGGATCTCTATTTACCATGCTAATATTGACTGTAGAGCTAAAGATGTTTCTTTTCAGAAAGACTTTCAGTTTGTGTACAAGAATGAACCCTTAATGTTGATAACTTATCAAGAGGCCAAGAGACTTGTAAAATATGGAAATGAATATTACCTTGCACACATCGTTGAAAATAAAGGAACTGTTCAGATTAATGATGTGCCAGTGGTAAATGAGTATCCTGATGTTTTTCCTGATGAGTTTCCTGGAATAATACCAGAGCAGGAAGTTGAGTTTACTGCTGACTTAGTTCCTGATGCTAAGACAATTTGAAAACCCCCTTATCGAATGGCTGAAATTGAACTTTTAGAGTTGAAGGAGCAATTGCAAGATTTATTAGAGAAAGTTTTCATTCGACCTAGCACATCACCATGGGGTGCTCTTGTTTTATTTGTTAAAAAGAAATATAGTTCAATGAGACTTTGCATTGATTATAGAGCCTTGAATAACATCACTATTAAGAACAAATATCCTTTGCCTCATATCGATGATTTGTTTGATCAGCTCTAGGGAGCTCAGTATTTTTCAAAGATTGACCTGAGATCAGGGTACCATCATCTAAAGGTAAAGGAAGCAGATGTTCCGAAGACCGCGTTCTATACAAGATATGGCCATTATGAATTTGTAGTAATGCCTTTTGGGCTAACCAATGGACCTACTATATTCATAGACTTAATGAAGAGAATTTTCCATGAGTTCTTGGATAAGTTTGTGCTGGTTTTCATTGATGATATTTTGGTGTTTTATAAAAGTAAAGAGGAGCATGAAAGAAATTTAAGGGTTATATTGCAAACCTTAAAAGAAATGAAACTGTATGGAAAATTCAGTAAGTGTGAGTTTTGGTTGCAAAAAATTTCTTTCCTTGGTCACATTGTTTCCAAATATGGGATAACCATTGATCCTGCAAAAACAAAGGTTGTTGAAGAATGGCCAAGACCCACAAATGTAACTGAGATTCGTAGCTTCTTTAGTTTGGCAGGCTATTAATGAAGGTTTGTTAGAAATTTTTCACGGTTATCTAGTCCAATGACTAAGCTTACTCGAAAGGGTGTTAAGTTTATCTGGACAAAACAATGTGATGATTGTTTTCAGGAATTGAAAAGAAGATTGGTGAATGCTCCAGTTTTGTCACTACCTTCCAGGAATGGTGAGTTTGTTATATAAAGTGATTCTTAAATGAAAGGACATGGTCGTTTCCTAATGCAGAATGCTCAGGTAATTGCTTATGCTTCACGACAGTTGAAAACTCATTAGGTAAATTACCCTACACATGAATTGGAATTAGCTGCTGTTGTTTTCACTTTAAAAATTTGGAGGTATCATTTGTATAGAGTAAAGTGTGAAATATATACTGATCAAAAAAGGTTAAAGTATATATTCACTCAGAAAGAGTTAAACACGAGACATAGGAGATGGCTGGAATTAATCAAGGATTATGATCGTACAATTCATTGCCATCTGGGAAAAGAAAATAAAGTGGCTGATGCTTTGAGTCAAAAAATAATGCTTCATTAGTAATGTTGCATTTATAACGTGATCCTTTGGTTAAGGATTTGATGAACTTTGGAATAGAAGTTGTTGGTGCAGGAAGTTCTTTTGTTTTGTTTCAGGTATCCGTGAGATCATCTCTATCAGATAGAATCAAGAAAGCACAGAAGCAAGACAGTGAGTTGCAGAAAAAGGTAGAGCTGGTTCAGAAAGGTAAGTTGCCTGAATTCAACATTGATAATGATTGAATTTTGTGTTTTGGGAAGAGATTGTGTGTGCCTTGTGATTCGAAGTTGAAGAGAGTGTTGTTATGTGAAGCTCATAGTTCTCCGTTTTTAGTTCATCCTGGCAGTACTAAGATGTACAGAGATATGCCGGGGTATTACTGGTGGGATGGAATGAAAAGAGATATTGCTGATTTTACTGTGAAGTGTTTGACATGTCAACAGGTTAAAGCAGAGCGGCAGTTTCCGAATGGGATGCTTCAACCTTTACCAGTGCCAGAGTGGAAATGGGAGAATATATCCATGGACTTTGTTGTGGGATTACCGAAGACATCTCGAGGTAATAATGCAATCTGGGTTATTGTTCATCGCTTGAATGAATATGCTCATTTCCTTGCTATACGAGATACTTTTTCCCTAGACCAACTTTCCCGTTTGTATCTTAAAGAGATAGTCAGGTTACATGGAGTTCCCCTCTCCATTGTATTTGATCGTGATCCCAGGTTCACTTCTAACTTTTGGAAAGGCCTTCAGAAGTCGTTGGGTACTCAATTAAATTTTAGTACAGCTTTTCATCCTCAATCAGATGGGAAGTCAAAACGAAAAATTCATACATTGGAGGATATGCTACGTTATTGCTCTATGTATTATCAGGGAAGTTGGTACCAACATCTTTCTTTGGTTTAATTTTCATATAATAACAGTTTTCATTCCAGTATATAGATGGCACCATTTGAGGCGTTATATGGGAAGCGGTGTGGAACTCCAGCTTTCTTGGATGAAGTGGGTGAAAGGAAGTTGATGGGAACAGAATTGGTAGAAGAGATGGAAAAAAACGTTCAGGTGATTCAGAAGCACATGAGAACAGCTCAGAGCAGGCAGAAGAGTTATGCAGACAACAGGAGGAAGGATCTAACTTTTGAGGTAGGTGATCATGTTTTTCTCAAAGTCTCACCATGGAAAAGTGTGATGAGATTTGGTAAGAAAGGAAAGCTGAGTCCAAGGTTCATTGGACCATATGAAATTCTGGAGAGAGTTGGATCAGTTGCATACGAGGTGGCTTTACCTCTGAGTTTATCTCAGGTACACAATGTTTTTCACGTTTCAATGTTGAGAAAGTATATGCCAGATCCATCTCATGTTTTGAGTCCAGAGGTAGTTCTGCTGGAAGAGAACCTATCTTATGAGGGACAACTGGTCCAGATTCTTAACCACATGGAGCATGTGTTACGAAATAAGGTGATTAATTCGGTAAAGGTTTTGTGGAAAAACCACATGATGGAAGAGGCAACATGGGAATCTGAAAATGCAATGAGGGATAAGTACCCTCATTTATTCGATAAGTAAATAAATTAAAGGGACGAAATTTTCTAAAGGGGGGAAGGATTTAACATCCCATGTAAGTAATGAATAATATATATTTTTATCTATGTCTATTAATGATTAAGATATTGTTTTAGAGGCTTAAAATGAAAATAAATCCAATCTTAAGCATGGAATACACTAATATTTTTAAAAGATTGTTTTACTGCCTTTTGATGGAAAAACATTTTTAAATTTATCTTTTGACAATTTTATAAGCTATTTTTGTCAAAATAAACTTATTATTTATGATTGGGACATCAATATTTACTTTTTGTGAATTTTTGGTATTTTTCAGACAATGTTCATTTTTTAATGTATAGTGAAAAATACTGCATTTTACATCAAAACTGCTTTTTAATCTAATTTATGTATATGATTAGATTATCTTTTGAATTGGTTTTGAAGTGAAATTAGAATATATTTTTACCATTTAATCCAATGGTGGTCATTGGAATAAATTTCACTTTGAATTTGGACTTAAACTGCTGTCAATCTTTTGATAGATATTGTTTCATAAAAACACGCTATTTGTCATGACAGCGGGAATTAATTATTAAATTAATTAATGTGACTTATATGTATGGTATTTTGTAAAATACACTTCATTTTTTAATTTGGAATATCAAATATAGCTTAGGGTGATTTTTTGTTATTTTTCTGAAAAAACTTCAATTTTTGATGAATAGTGAAACCACTAAGTGGTACTTATAAAAACTGATTTTTCGTTTAAATGAAATTTTACCACTTCTGTGTTTTTATTTTCAAAAATCTGACATACATGGTTTTCATTAAGAAGTAAAATGTGGAAAAATGTGATTATAATAATTTTTTGGTGAATAGTACCTTTTATGTTTTTAATCGCGATTAGAGGTAATTAGTGTAGTTTAAGGTAAAAATAATGATTTAATAAACTGAGATGAGCATGACACATGTCCTACCCTTTTTTTATGTGTCATGGCCGACCAAGACAATACATGGGTCAAAATGGGGACCCCATGGAGCCACTTTGGTTGGGGAATGACATAAATAACTTTTTATTTAATGTTAAAGTAAAAATAACACAAACGTGAGATGTTTTACTAAAACATTTTTTACATGGGGTTATAATTATAAGATTTTTGATTATAAATAGTCATTGTAAAGATAAAAAAATTTCATACATCATATAATTTTTTTTATAATTTTTAGACTTTAAATAAATTAAATTATTTATGACATCATGATGATGCAGCGTTGACTCATTATTGAACGATTTAAATAAAATGGAATGATAATGTAAAATCTAAGACCTAAACATGTCCAAAACCTATTGGATGGGTGGATTTCGAACCCTTATCACCTTATCCTTCAAACACATCAATGTGGAGCTATTAAATCCGAATACCATTTTAAAATAAAGTGACTTTTCTTTACCTTCCAAGAGTGCCCATCCTCTCCTCTTATAAAAGGCCCCCAACTCTACCTCCTTACCCACACTCCCAAAGACTTTGGCTCGGCCAACCCCTATCCATTTTGGCTCTCCACATCACTATATTACTCATTGAAGCCTCACTTTGGGTAGAAGACTTCCCAAGGAAGCCTTTGAGCTCAAATCTAAGATAGTTACCCAATTTTAAGGTAATGTCTTCTTTTGAGTCCTTTTGTTTGATTTTGCTTCTCCAACCCCCTAAACTCTTTTTATTATTTTCTTTTGTAACAACTACAGTATCTGAAATATACTAGGATGTTTTTATAAGAAGTATTCGAGCTACACTTATACACACCTACATCTAATGGTTAAAGGACATATTGTTTCCGTGGATGGTGAATTTATGCCTCCCGAAACGATGATTGTTCAACATTCTTTTAACACCTTCAAAGGTGGCCATTAAAATGTCACTATATTTATATATGATATATAATATGTTTATGTTTTCCTTCAGCTTCTGTATTTTTCATTTTGGGCATACCTTTATGGGTTCCATTATGGGTAAAAGAGATATCTTCATTTAAGGAAGTGCGGACTACCGCCCCCTCAAAGTGATTTGATTCATTAAATACCATATGTGGGAAGTAAAAAGGATGGAACTATGATATTATATATGACATTATACTGGAGTTATAATATACCTTTATATAATTGTGATTCCATTCTATAAAATACGAAATAGAAATGAAAGTAGCGTTCATGCGTACGTACGACTTACCGTCTCCATGAACGATGCATTTCATTTCTTACCTCTAAATGATTATGTAATATTATAAATGCATGTATATAATGGATATATAAGATATATACATAATGATTATAATTCTGGATATAATGGATACATGAACAACATGTAATTATAAAGGGTTTATTTTTGACTCAAGTACCAATGATCGTTAAAACGACCGTTATTAACTTAAATAATTACATAGTGTTCATGACATGGAAATAAGTGATATAAAAGGAATAATGTACTTGAAAAAGGTTCTTAAAAAAGTAGAAATTAACTCAAGTTTATTATTCATGAGATTAAAGAACGACCGAGTCAAGTTGGACCCGTGGTATGGGACTTCGTCTCAATCTCCTTTCATTGAGGCATATTTTGTTTTATACAAAACCTTCTTTTATACGGTGTATGAACTCCATTGACTTTTATTTTTATCCAAAAGGAATATTTTTTATACGAAGCATTATACTAAACAACAAAAGGGAATGTTTTTTTTGTACGTATGCGGCGACAACGACTTCTCCGCCGCAGTGACCTTTATTTGAGTTTCAGATTCCTCTAAAAGCCATACCTTTTTTAAAAGAAAAATAAATACCATGTTTTACTTTTATTTTATTTTGATATTGAAAATGGTTTTCATAATGTTTTTATATCAATGTGTCGTATTGATATCTTGTGATTGAAAGGTGGAAATGTTATGTTTCCTTTATGCATGTTTTATGTGATACAATTTTGTTGAGGTTCTTGGGAATTATTATGAAGATTGGTGGTTCCGTGATAAACTAAGGGCGGGTGAGCCCGATATAGCTCCCCAATGCATTGGGTAACATGAAGGAGTGAAACGTTAAGGTTTCTCTGAAGAGATTTAGGTAATATACTTCGATGGGTATTCCAAACGTAACCAAGAGGGTTACTCCCTATGTAAGAATGTTATTAATGCCTCAAGTTACCTTTATGTCTTATGATTTCTATGATTTATTCATGATTTTATGAGGTATGTTAAAGTGTTTATGTTTTATGGGTAAAGTATGATTTCATTCTTATGTATATATGTACCCATGTTTCCTTTCCATATATTTTTATATCCCTTACTGAGCTTTTTATGCTCATCCCATGTTTTTTTGAAATTGTTTTCCCAGGTCAAGGGAAAGGTACATGATATGATGATAGTGTCAAGGGAGTGTCAAAAAAGAATCCATGTCTTATTTTAAATATGTTTCCATTGATGGGAAAGAAGAATACTATCTTTATGATACCACTTTGTTTATATGTGGAATGTAATGCAAGCTTTATGATCTAATTCTCTAAAACATTAAACCCAAAAATATCTTCAATGTGTAATCTTGTAATAACTCAAGATTAAGTAAGGTTTATGTCTGGGGCCTTATAGTATGTGATGATGATCACAAATGTATCAACTTGTGTTTTTATACTGGATGAAATTTTGAGGGAATTTTACATTTTAGTAATTAATAGAAGGGTTTTTTAAATAGAACATCAGAACATATTTTCTAGAGTTTAATTGTTTTATAGAGATTATATCAGGCATGGGTAAAGTCTTAGTGAGTTTCTAGGGTGGTTTTATGGGTATTGAGAGTATCATACTGAGAAAAGAGAGTTTTTAATGACCCGTAGTGGGTGCACCGTTTGTCTAAAACCATGAGTCCCATTAAAGGTAACTGTGTGGATTATTTTAGGTGGATTGAAGTAGTCAGATGGTCTATTCATAGTTAATATTACCTTGGGGGATAGAACATGTGAGGCGAGTTCCTTATACATGGGTTTTTGCATAGTTGGCACACCGTTTTCAAAACTGTGCAGGTCAAACTGGGTGGATATGTCTGTTTAAATAGTCTAATTTATTTAAAATTATATTAAATTTAAAAGAAAACCAAAACACCCATATACCTATCTCATACAATGAATATATGGATCATCTATTTGGGGTACGATTCACATCCCCCATGGATCTCATCTATGTCTCTATTTTCTCCACTTAATCTACCAGATCTTGGTTTGTTTCCTGTAGGAATGCTTTTCTATTCCCTATACTCTTGATTTCTAGCTATTTATTGTCTTATACATCTCCCTATGGTGTGTGGAAGATACCCTTGGGTTTGGGATAATTGTGATTTTATTTTTAATTTTAATTATAGGCTATTAGAAGGATGTCTAGAGACCTTTTTGTGATTGTTTTGACCACCTTCGCTGAAGGTTTGGTAGATCACATTGTTTCGCTCCGTCGTAGTAATTTTGGCATAATACCCTAAACCCATTTTTGGTTTCACATAGCCTATTTGATTATATAATGATTTTTATGATCTATAGGAATAGGTGTAGTGAGTTTTGGTGCCTTTGGAATTATAACGACCCTAGCCCTTTACAAAATTCATTAACTGATTTTAAGAATAGTTAATCATCATATTACAAGCCAATGATAATAAAATATAGTGTCATAGAAGACTAGGTTTATAAATCATTAAACATGGAACTGAATATAAAATTTCAATATTTAGTCTTCATAACATTACACTAACATTCATTGTGTTCATGGATCTTCTTGGAAAAAAATGGGGATAACATGACAGTAGGGATGAGCTAAAAATCATAATAAGGGAATAAAGATAAGAATAACCCTTCATCAAATGGGTTAGAAGGCATGAAATAATGATATAAAAAGGAATGGAACATATGGAACCATTAAATATAAAAACATATCATATAAAAATAGATTCATAGTAATTTATCTATAAAATAAAACATGAATTTATTATAATTCAAGGCTCATTGATCATAGAGGTGAACAATTCAAGGTAAACCACCCATACCGTTGCAAATGGTCGCACGAGTCATGGAAAACCGCCAAGACTATTGAACATAACATTTCTTAGGACTAAACATTACCCAATATATTGGAGTGTTATCTATGAACACCCATCATAACATGTTTGTGAATATTCTTTCTACATACATAATAAATCATACCTAAACAAGAAGGTTAAACCATTAAAAGCAATTTTCTATCTTATTCATGTCATAAATCATAACAAATGGAAAAATCATAAAAGTATCCATGAAGGAATGGAATTATATTTTTTTGGACATTCATAAGGAATAATAGGATTATACCTTGATATGTTATTTCAATTGGAATTGATAATATGAAAATATAATATTAGAAAATGTTAGAATTAAAACATTTTAGTGCGTTTTAAAAAAATGTCTTAGATCACATAAAACTGAAATGTGAATAGTGAACTAATATGGTTTTAATAATAAATATAGTTGTTTCAAAAAAATAATCATTCCTCAATGTAGATTATATTGTGTACTAGAAAATGGGTATGAATTCAGGAAGTTCTCTTTAAACAGGTTAGCATATCGAGAAGTATTCAGGAGAGAAACATTTAAAAACATGTATATCCTAGAAAGGGAGCGATGATTAGATCTTCATAGTTTAATTTATAGCATATACAAACTATTTTTAATATTTATATAAAATATTAAATCTAACTTCATTTGTGTAAAATAATGATTGATAAATCTGTAGGAATAAAGGAGGTTTGGCTAGATTCCCTTACCTTATATCTGATGGTGTCCTCCACGTAATATTAATGACCAAGATAACAAAATTAAATTAATTAATTAATATTTTCAAAATATATTATTTATTTAATTGATTTAGTATAACCTTGTTATGTTTATTCATGACCTTTTTTATGGGTTAAGAGGTTAAATTTAATTGTATGTTTAATTTGTTTTCATGACAACTTTACTTTTATACATGTAAGGATAAATATTTAATATTGGAATAGTTGTATAGAATTAGAGTTACATGTAATTAGTGATCATATAGATTATTACGTGGTTATAAAATTTATTTGTTTATTTTGATTGAGGATGAATCATTATAAAACAATAATTATAACCGTTTTGGTTAATTGGCGGTTTTGGATCACGACAAACTAATTTTTCTTTATAAATTAATATAATATGTAAAAACAATTCAGGGACATTTCTGTAGAGACCCAATATTGACGTACATGGACATTACCTTACTTTTTCAGTATACTTAACACATTAAAAAAACAAACACCCAAAGACTGTATTAGTTTAGTGCCTTTGAAAACATAGAACATAGTATTCTAAATTGGTGAAAGATCCTAATCATAGCCCATAAAGGTATTTCCCTTTTTTCCCACTTAAAACCTTCCTTTATATCCTAGTGAAAACAAAATATAAAAATGGTGAGAAAAAATTCTCAATAAGGGAAATCATGGAGATCATAAAACAAACCATAAACATTAGAACATAAAAACAGGAACATTTATTTTAAACAATAAAAATATTGAGTCATGAAATAAAACATGGTTATAAGTAAGGCATATATCATAAAGGTAAATTAACCATAATAGTATATCATTTTCATATATCATGAAATTTTGGGAAACTTATAATAACATAACATGATTTGTAAAGTAGTCAAGGCATTGCTTCCAGGACCATCATAGTAGATAAAGTCTATTACTGAACCAAGTATAGTTGTCATTCCAGAAATGTCTATATCATGGGATATAAATAATTACCTAGTGTATTAGAGAGAGATATTGGTCCCACCAATATCATTGTGAAATAATTCTTACATGTTCCACAAAACATAAATCATTCGTCAATTCATTACCCAAAATAATAAAATGGGTTTCTTAAATATCATTCCATCATAACATAATCCATAAAAATAACATTCCATCATTAATAAAATAAAATAATATTTACAATAGGGGTATAAACATAAACATATTTAAGAGTGTTATTTTTAATGTAATGTAATTTGAAAAAATTCTTGAACATAGTTCCGAAAAAAATATGTTCTTCATGAAAATTTTATCCTTTTACCAAAATGAAACAAAATTTTAAAAGAAAAGAATTTAGTCAAAAACAATCATGAAATAGTGTAGTAGTAGATTTATGGAAATTGGGCGTCATGAAACTGTAAAAATCATTTCATGGTGTATATCTTAAAAACCGTTCTACTCGTACTTTTTTCGTAAAAGTAAAAAAATTACTTCGTACTGTAAATGTAAGAAAGATTCCATAAAAACCATGTTGTAAATGTAATAAATGGGTAAATATGAAATTAAAAATAAATATAAATACAATAAAAATCTTATATAATGTTTATTTGAAAACATGGACATGGATGATAAATACATCCCCATCAAATACTTGTGTATAATCAGCATCAGATAAAAATTAGATTGCAAAATTATCCATTATCATAGGTATGATATCTTCCAAATGTGTTAGAAACTCTAGTATTGTTAGTTTAAAAATATTATTGAATTTTAGTATAATATTAATAATATTTATGATATCATATATTATTTATTTATGACTTTATAGTACTCGTTCATTTCATAATTCCATTTAAAAACAACATTTTTTGTATTAATTGTTTTATTTATCGTACATGTTTTGAATTATTATTGTTGATATTAAAACTTATTTCTTTATTTACATACATAAATAATGTAAAAATGATTTATATATCATATATTATATATATATATATATATTAAATAGATAAATAAAAGGTAATACACCGATCATCGAGAGGGTAGGTTGTACGTACACATGAACATTGTTTTTGTCTCCATATTGAATTGAATGGAAGCACATAAATAACACACACACACACACACACACATATATATAGAAGTATTATTATTTCATTTATTTCATGATTATTTATTATATATACTTTATAATCATTCTTGAATGATTAACATGAAGAATGAATCTCATCGCGACGTGGAGACGGTAAGTCATACGTACACACGAGCGAGGATATCATTCCCATAACTGTCGAAAGATATTAAAGTGGACTGTTTATTATAAATAATAATAAATATAATTTTATAATAATCATAAATAGTAATTATTTCCCCATTATAACCATAAATATATGGTGGTGGTGAAAAACAGATTTCACCATGGTGGGGAAACGGTAAGCTGTATGTACACACACGCTGTGATTTCATTTTTCAAAGTATGGATAGAAAGTGAAATTGGGTTTCTTAATATTTTTTTTAACATATAAAAATATGATTGATAATTATGTTATTAATTTATAATGAGTCAACTAAATAATAATAAGTATAAGAAGAAAGAAATTTGAAATAATCGGTAGAAGATATTACCTCTTCCTCGATATACCTCCTTTAAATTTCCTATTATTGTAGTAGATATGTTCTTTTGAGAAGACCATAACCTCTATAATGTGTCTAGGGAATTTGAGATGATAAATGGGTAGGATTTGGACGATTTTTAAGACTCAAAATTGATTATAGAGAAGACGGAGGCAGTACCCTTTTATAAAATAGGAAGGTCCGCTTTAGGAAACTCTCAAAATATTAATTAATTATAAATTAAATTTCTTTTAAAAATGATCCAAAACTTATTTAATTATAATATAAGATTATTTTGGTTCTAATACCCATTATACAATTATTTTTATACATGTTTTGAATATTTTTTTATTCTTATATTTTTGGTTTAACCAATATTTTACCCTTTTAAATATTACCTTGATATGATGTAATTTACATATTGTGGGTTAATGTAATTTCCATATCATTTCAAAATACTGTAAAAAAGTTATTTATGACATATTATCACTTATATTAACCATTTGGATGAATACTAGTTTTTTTTGGATTTAAATATATTATAATAATCTATTTTATGTTTTATGTTATAAATTATGTCAATTTTGGAAGATTTTAATATTTTACTTTAAAAAATTAATAACTACCAGATTACCTCTATAAAAAAGAATTAACTAATCCTTAATATGTCTATTTCATCAAATAATTTCATTTATTATGTATAAATGTTCAAATTAATTTGATTTTAATATTTATAAATTCATTTATTTTTATATTTCAATAATGAGGTAATATCTACATCATAATTATATCATAAATAAATATATTTATCTAATGCCTAAAAATTATAAATAAAATACCATGTTTTAGGAAATATTTTTATATTTATAATGAATATTTATATACATAGAGATCAGTTATATAACTCTATATTAAATTTTATTTAGTAAAAGATATATTATTAGGTTATAATTATCTTTACATTAAATTAATTATTATAAAATTCCATTTTCACATCCAAGTGAATCCATGGGGTCTCTAAATTGACCAAAGGATTACCATGGTCGGAACTATATCATCCAATGTGATTAGGGAACGTTTTAGGGTTGTTTAATATTATAATAATATTATTTTTTTACCCTTATTTACTAGATTTACTCGATAAGCATGGTAAATAAAATAATTACTGAAGTTATTATCCATAATATCCCAAACTAAAAGGTGCCTATTTACACAATTTAAACCTTATGATTCCAAATATTGAATCAAATTTTAAAAATTAAAAATAATGAAGTGGCATAAAATAGTTTAAAATTAATTCTCATTGTCAAAACTAAAAGATGGTTTTTAAGAAATAATAACTATCAAACAATTGACAAGTGTTTATGTCCAATTTAAAAGTGAAATTACATCCAATGACAATAATTAGAGTAAATGATAAAAATATAATATAATTATACCTTAAAACCAATTAAAAGTACAATCCAACTATATAAATTAATTATATTAAAGGCCGTTTTGAATTAAAATATAGTATTTCTAACTATTTAAAAGAATATGAATTTTACCAGAAAAATAAAAAATTGTTTATCCAAAGTAAATTTTGATATTACGCCTCTATAGAAAAAATTTATTTTTTCAAATTTAACTTATAAAAGTGGAAACAAATAGATTAAATGTCGATATACAATCAAAAAGAGTTAAACCTTCATTTATTGAAAATTAATTCTTTTATCCAGAAAATTGATTTTGTCAACATATCATGTTCTAGAAAATGTATAATATTAATGATAATGTTATATAAAAAAAATGTGGTTAATACTTTTTATACCAGCTTGTTTATATCACATTAAATAATAATATTTTTATTATATTGTTCTTTAGTGAAACTCGGTATTGCGTGCAACACAAGCTATCAAGAAATGTCTCTATTGTGTGTAACGCAAGGCAAGTCAGTGATTCATGTATTAAAATATTCTTTGGGTGTTTCATATAACATATTCAAAATATAGTTCATTTATATATTAAAATATATAAAATCAGTGTTGTGTGAAATGAATTTTGTCAATATAAGTAGAAATTATGTGCAACACAACAGAATAATTGTGTTGTGTATATTGTAATCTAATACTGTGTTCTGTATAGTGAAAGCAAATCAGGGTGATGCGTAAAACTTAATACATCAAAGAAATTAAAAATAATATATCACATAACATCATGGGGCGTTACATTCTACCCCACATAAAATTAATTTCACCCTTGAAATTCTCTGTCGTTATAAATGGTTTTATATTTGAAAGATTCATTTATGGAAACCCACATTATAAAAAGGGATTCTAACACATAATTTCATAATGGAACGTTTGAAACATAATGAATATCCAAATTAACTCATCATAGGGTTGCAACACATGATTATGTAGGTGGGAAGTGAAAACATAGATATGGAAGAGCGATCTAACATTCAGGTTCTGATGGATATTGATAAAGGATAAGGTTTAGAGAAAGATAACTACCATAAATCCCATACTATGTGATGATTTAAGGGACAATAAGATTCATGAGATAAAAAGGTACTAGGGAAACATTTTTGGTTTAAAGATCCTTTTCCTATAACTGAGGAATTTTATCATGTGAATAAATACTTACATTATTTCTATACAATCTCATCATTGATCACTCGGAGAACAACTTCCACTTTATCTCTTATTTAAAAAAATGATGTTTTATTCTTCATTCCTGATGTATTTTCATATCATGCAATAAAATGATAGTTCATTCCATATGTCTCAACAAAAAGTTTAGAACAGGTTATCAAATATGCATATTTCCACCTATAGTGAGATAATACAGTAATCTAAAAAACTTAAAATAGATAATAACGTATAATATTCGTAAATGGTTAACATTAAAATCCTTCAAAAAACTGAAAATATAACACTTTATAAAGAGGTTAACTAAATTAACACAACATTCATCTCTAATTTCTAATAAGGTAGTTATTTATTGTCACATTTCACACATGTGAATACCTTAATCTTGTATTATCTTGAAACATAACATTACTGTAGAAACTTAGTGAAAACAAGAATTCTCTAAAAATTAACAATTTACAAACTACAAAAACACCAAAAATTCTAAATAGTGAAACCAAAATATAACTTTGTCCCTATATCATTCGTGAGATAATTAATACTATCAAACATCTCATTATATCTTTTTACCTTCCTTATACCCATTAAAGGTGAATTCCAATCATATTTCAACCACTTTTCATGGTTGTTGATATCATATAATTATGGAAAACCTTAATAACAAAAACATAGATATTCTTATATTTAAAAATACTATAAACGATATTAAACAACTAGATTTTGGAATCCCATTAAATAAACACTTAATCATTACACCACTTCATTTTCATACACAACATCACAAATAGTGATCTCATGTGACTCCCCCTTGTCTTTTTTGCTTAATAGGTTGCTGACATTGATCACCATTAACCCTTGGATTCTATCATTGGTAAGCATAATGCCCTATTTCCTTGTACATATAGCATTGTAGTGTTTTTTTGCATTCTTCGTAGTCTTTTCACTATTCCGCTCATTAACAATAGTGTTTCGATTACATCTACACTCAACAACTCGATGAATTTCATTTCCACACTTGAAACATTTCAAATTCCATTAAGACAATATACACTATACTTCTTTCCACGATTTAAACTTATGTAAACATTCATCTTCTTTTTACAATTATTTTGAGACTTTCCCTTAAACTCCATCTTTATTTTCATCTCAAAACCAAGATATGTGTATGTGACACAAACTTCGAGATCTATATTGATAGTAAAATGCACAATCCCTTCATAGTTACATAATTATCTTATATATAATGCCCTTAAATGAATTTCTTTTAAGACACTAAAGAATCAGTCAACTTTACTCTCGGGTTGGATGATAAATCTCGATGCATACCTTGAAAGACTTATTAAATTCACCTCATATGTACCAACAAATTAATCATCATTTTTCATATGATTAAGGAACTCCTTTTCGATCTTTTAACAATGAATAAGAGGGATGTAATTATTGAAAAACAAGTTCGTAAACAAGACTGTTCAATGGATTCAATTTCTTATTTCTTCCTTGTATTCTTAATTAGAGTCAACCATTGGTCTACTTCACCTTCTAATCAATAGACAACCAAAATTACCTTTTCATGTTCTAAACAATGATGTATGGAAAATATATTTTCAATGATTAAAATCCATTGTTCAGTAATAAGTGTATTTTAAGACCCACTAGTGGAAAAATCTTTTAACAAATCATATTTTTTACGTAGGTCCTATATAACCGATGGGATTAATCTATGAGAATCAATTTTTTACCTCGGTTATTTTATAACCTACGTGAAATATTGAATCTGGGCGCTTTATCATGTCGGATATAAAATAACTGACATGATAAAGCAGATATCTATAATTTATAATGTCGTTTGTTCTAGAACTGACATTATAAATCGCAATTTATCACGTTAGTCATAAAATATCTGACCTGATAAATACTTTTTTATGTCAGTTATTAAATAACCACTTTTATAAACCTTTTTTTTATCGCATCGGTTATTAAAAACCGACATGAAAAATCATTTAAATTGTTTATCGCCCTCGTATTTTGTCGTTATGTTTTCTTTGATTGGGTAACTCCGACTTGTATCTCTCAAACTAAGAACCTAGAAAAAAAATTAGAATGTCGTGGCATCCAGCCTCATTTTTCCAACATAATTCATAATCATTATAATCACCAGATCTATCAGGTCGAGTCGCAAAACAGAAGTATTCCTCACACGGCTCCATTTTATTTTTTATTTTCTGTGATTCCCTAAACTAATTTTTTGAGATGTTATTTTTCTATAATTGTTATTACTATCATGGTAAGTTTTATTGTGTTCATTTATACAATGCTAATTTCTTTTTTTGGTAAAATATACCATGGATGTGATATCATGATATTTTATGATTTTTGTGTGTTCTATCAGGTGTGTGTGCGCCTATAGGGGGTGTCGAAGGGGGTGGCGGGGGGGGGGGGGGGGGGGGGGGGGGCTACCTATGTGGGTGTGGGGTGTCCAAGGGGGTTGGGGGTTGTTTAGGGGGGTGGGGGTTTCTAGGGTGTGTCCAAGCTGGTGGGGGTGGTGTTTAGGGGGGTGCAGGGGTTTTCATTTTTGGTAGGGGGTGTCAAGGTCCGTGGGGGTGGGGGTGGTGTCCTGGGGGTAATGGGGCTTTCCATGGGGGGTAGGGGTGTCCCGGGGGTGAGGGGGATGTCCAAGGGGGTAGGGGTGTTCAGTGGGGGGGGGGGGGTTCCAGGGGTGAGTGGGTTGTCCATGCGGGTAGGGGTGTCTATGGGGGTGTCCAGTGGTGTGGGGGGCTATCCAGGGGGTGGGGGCTGTCTAGAGGGGTGGGGGTTTTCCAGAGGGGTGTGGGTTGTCCATGGGGTGGGGGATGTCCAGAGGGGTCGGGGGTTTCCCAAGTGGGTGGGGTGTCCAAGGTGGTGGTGGGGGTTAGGGGGTGTCCTGGGGGTGAGGGGGGTGTCCAGGGGGTGTCCAGGGGGTGAGGGGGTAGGGGTGTCCTGGGGATGGTGGTGGTGGTGGTGGGGGGGGGGGGTGTCCAGGGGTGAGTGGGCTATCCAAGGGGGTAATGTGTGTCCAGGGGGTGTGGGTGTCCAGGGGGGTGGGGTGTTGTCTAGGGGGGTGGGGGTGGGGGAAATCTAGAGGGGGGGCTGTCAAGAGGGGGGGGGGGGCTGTCCAGGGGGTGTGAGGCTATCCAGAGGTGTGGGGGGTGTCCGGGGTGTGGGGGTCTAGGAGGTGTCCAAGGTGGTCGGAGTGTCTTAGGGGTGAGGGGGATGTATGAGGGGTGTCTAGGTGTGTGAGGGGTATATCTAACGTGGTATGGGTGTCTTGGGGGTGAGGGGGTTGTCCAAGGGGGTAGGGGTGTTCAGTGGGGGGCTTAGTTGTGTCCAGCGGTTGAGTGGGATGTCCAAGGGGGTAGAGGTGTCCAGGGGGTGGGGGTGTCCAGTGGGTTGGGGTTTTCTAGAGGGGTGGGTGATTTCCAAAGGGGTGGGGGTGTTGAGGGGGTTGTCCAAGGGGGATGGTGGTGTCCAAGGTGGTGGTGTGGGGGAGGGGGTGTCCTGGGGGTGAGGGGATATCCAAGGGGCGCAGGGGTGTCTGGGGGGGGGGGTGAGGGGCTTTCTAAGGGGGTGTGGGTGTCCAGGGGGTGGGTGGGTTGTCCACGGGGTGTAGGGGTGTCTCGGGAGTGGGGTGTCCTAGGGGTGGGGGGTGTCCAGTGAGGGGGTTGTGTCCAGAAGGGTGGGGGCTGTCTAGGGGTGGGGGCTGCCCAGAGGGGTGGGTCCTTTCCAAGGTGGTGGGGGTGTCTAGGGGGTGTCCAACGTGGTGGTGGTGGGGGTGTCATGGGGGTGAGGTGGTTGTCCAAGGGAGTTAGGGGTGTCCAGGGTGGGTGAGGGGGATATACAAAGGGGGTAGGGGTGTTCCGTGGTGGGGGCTGTCTTGAGGGTGGGGGCTGTCCAGAGTGGTGGGGGATGTCTAGGGGGAGGGGGGCTATCCAAGGGGTGGTGGTGTCCAGGGGGTGTCTAGGGGGGTTTCTTGGATGTGATGGGTATTTGGAATGGGGTAGGGGTGTCTAGGGGGTGGGGGTTTCCAGAGAGTGGGGGTGTCTAAGTGGTTTGGGGTTTGGGTGGTGTCCAGGGGTTAATGGGATGTCCATTTTGGTAGGGGGTGTCCAGGGGGTGGGGGTTTCCAAGGGTGGGGGTTGTCCAGAGGGGGTGGGGGATGTCCAGGGTGTGGGTGTTGTGCAAGGGGGTGGTGGTGTCTAGTGGGTGTCCATGTGGGTGGGGGTGGTGTCTAGGGGGTGAGGGGGCTTTCCCAGGGGTGGGGTGTCCAGGGTGTGGGGGTGGTTTCTAGGGGGTGAGAGGGTTGTCCAGGGGGTGGGGGTATCCAATGGACGGCACATACACTCGTTGAGATACCCCACCCCCGTGAATATCCTTGACCCCCTTGGGCACCCTGGACAGCCCCCTACCATGTGGACAACCCCTACCCCCTTGGACACCCCTTTGTATATATATATATATCCCAACAGTTTCATTGAAACCATTGGATAATTTAAACTTCATGTAGTTTTTACCAACGATTCTTGTAGAATCATTGGTATATGGCTATTTCACTGACCATCATGCCAAAATTGTTTGAAATTGTTGTGGCATTTTATCCGAATGGTTTCAAGGGTTATACCAAAGGTTTCAAATCTTTGGGATATGTGTAATTTTCAGTAGCGAATCTATACATATTTTGACATTTATACTTCATATTTATTTTTTACGTAAGGGTGAATTTTTTATCTAGTTTTACCAGGATGTATTCTTTGTGTACCTTAAGTAGAAAGGATCCAAGATGAATAAAAAGCTGTTATATCTGACTATATTTTCTTTTTAAAATCATTTTCATGAATATAATTTTTAAATTCGCATAGATTTTTTTTATATTTAAGAAAAATTTCATTAAAATTATGATATTTTTATATAATTATATATTCTTCAAACCATAAAATGATTTATAATTTTGAAATTTTTTATAGGTAATAATGACTTTAAGTTGGATTATGGCACATGGAATGAGTAATCAATATGAGGAAGGTGTTGATGCCTTTTTGGAAACTTCTAAATGAAATGTTCCAAGCAATGACATTTTTTTCTGTCCTTTCCTGAAATGTTTGAATATGGAGAAGTTGTAAAGTAGAGAGATCCAAGATCATATGATTTGTCATGGTCTTAATCCGAGATACAACCCTTGGATTTGGCATGGTGAAACTAGACAGAATGTAAGATTTACATATGAAGATGATTTGCAATATGGTAACTCTAATGGAATTGATGAAATGATTTGTGATATTACAACATGACAAATTAAGAAAGAACTGGCGGTTTCACATCTATATGGTGATGCTGAAAAACCATTGTATCCTAGTTGTACTGATTTTATGGTTTTGTCGGTGGTGTTAAGATTGATTAACATAAAGGATTAACATTGATTGAGTGACATAAGTTCTATAGAGCTGCTTCAATTATTTAAAGGAATTCTTCCAAGAGGCAAAGATCTTCTAGATTCACATTATAAGGCCCAAAAAATATAATTCCCAATGGGATTAGAATACACGAAAATACATGCATCTCAGAATGAATCTATGATATATTGGAAAGAATATGAATTTCTGTCAGTGTGTCCTAAGTACAGGACATCACGTTATAAGATGAAATAAATATCACAAGCTAATGTAGAGATAACAAAGATCCCTTCAATGATATTTTTGTATCTTCATATAATTAATCATTTGAAAAGATTATTTTCTAATTCATTTTTTGCAAAAAGGTTATCATGGCATGCTGATGAGTGGATATGTGATATAAAAATATGTCATCCGGCTGATTGTCCACAATAGAAGAAAATTGATGAAAATTATCCTACATTTAGAAATGAAATTAGAAATCTCAGACTAGGTTTGTGCATAGATGGAATGAATCAATACCGAACATTTAGTAGAACACAATGTTCATGGCCTGTTTTATTGGTAATTTACAACCTATCTCATATTGTTTGTATGAAGCACAAATATTTCATGTTGAGTATAATGATCTCAGGTCAGAAGCAACCTGGAAATGTTATTGATGTTTTATTTCACCATTGATTGATGATTTGAAACTATTATGGGAGGATGTTATTAGGGTGTATGATTCTTATAAAATGGAATATTTTCAACTCCATGCAGTGCTTCTGTTCACTATAAATGACCTGACATCATATCGAAATTATTCTGAATACATTGTTAATGGGAATAAAGCATGTCCAATTTGTGAACAATAGACTTCATGTTGTAAATTGCCTCATATGAGGGAAAAAATATACATGGTTCATCAAATGTTTTTTCCAATGGATCACTCTTATAGAATATTAAAAAAGGCATTCAATGGATCACATGAATTTCATATTTCTTCAAAAACTTTATCCCTTGATGTGTATTCGGAGAGGGTGTGAAACCTTGATGTGACATTGGGAAAGACACATAAATATGGTAATGATAGACGTATTTGGAAGAAAATTTTAATATTTTTTGAGCTACCATATTGGTGGTATCATGAGTTGAAAAATAATATTAGCATCATGCCCATGGAGAAGAATATTTGAGCCATTTTGATTGGAACATTGTCATACATTAAAGGAATGCAAAAAATATGGGTTGAATTCAATATTAAACTTACTATCAATGGGAATATGTTTGGAGTTAGCTCCCACTATAAATGGAAGATGAAAATTTCATCCCCCATCTTGTCAAACATTATCCACGATGGAGAAAATTTTCTTTTGTCAGTGTGTTCAGGATATTAGGCTGCCTCAAGGTTATTATTAAAATGTAAAAATTTTAGTCTCCTAGAAGGATTTGAAGTTGATAGGTATGTAATCTCATGATTTTCACACCATGATGCAACAACTTCTACCTGTGGCATTGCATGGGATATTTCCCATCCGTGTTAGAAAGAATTTAATTAAGTTGTGTTATTTTTTCAATTCAATTTGTAATAAAGTTATTGATGTGAATGCTTTGAACATTTTTGAGAAGGATGAAATTTATATACTTTTTAAATTGGAAATGAATTCTCCTCCATATTTTTTTAATATAATGGGGCATTTAATGATTTATCAAGTTCGAGAAATAATGCTTTGTGGAACTGTTTATCTTCGTTGGATGTATCCTTTTTAAATGTATATGAAAATATTGAAGGGTATGTTAAGAATACATATCAACATGAATCCTATATTATTGAAATTTATATTTCTGAGATGTTTGTGGAGTTTTGTATGAGCTACTTGGCTAAGGAGGAACATATAGTTTTTCCTGCATCTCGCCAAGAACGACATATAAATGAGGGAAATGGGATTCGTGGCATGGATGTCAGATCGTTGTTAGTTGGATAGATGAAGAAGATAGAATAATACATCTTGAATAACAAATTTTGATGCTCAACCATATATCACATTACATATTAATGAGTTGAAACAATGTCATCCCAAGAAGAATGAATGTGGATTTTTAATTAACACTACAAAACGTTTTTGTCATGTTTTTAAAAGACCCTTCTTGGTAGATCAGATGAATTAAAGACATTAAGATGGTTAGTCATTGGTCCATGTTTAAATTTGATAACATTTTCTAGGTATGAAAATAATGATTGTATATTTCATACGAAACCTCAAGACAACAAAAGTGCATTTCCAGATAGTAGTGTATTGGTGTTTGCAAAAGCAATTAATTTTTCAAGTTCTAATGAAAAAAACCCAATTTATGCATCTAGTCCATATTATGGAGTCATTAAAGAAATATGTGAGGTTGATTACATTAAAATTAAAGTTTCTTTTTAACAGAAAATGGTTTGTGAGTAACAATAATGTCAGACATGAAGAATTTGGAATGATAGTTGTTAATCCGAATAGATTGGAAGACACAACATATTCTTTTATAATGGAAACACATGAAAAACAGATTTTCTATATAGTTGATCAATCATATATGCAATGGACTGTGATTTTACAAGGGAAAAACAATATGTTTTTGAGGATCAAATTGATGAAGAATCTTCTTTATGTGATATCCCTACTTCTATGGAATGATTAGTTGAACATAATGATGAGCATGTTGAAGACATGGTTTGTTCCATAAGGAATGATCATGACAAACAAATTTGGGAAAACAATCCATTTGTAATTTCCTAATATTACATGTAACATATGATTATTTCCGGTTTACATTTACTATTTTCATAAAATGTTATATATGGTAATTATTTTCTCTTTTAAAATGCATATTAAAACCAATAAGTATATGTTTTTATTTATTTTAATTTTGTTTAGTTTATTTTATCATGTATACCACTACATAAATTATATATCTATTTTTTTTTTCAAATGAATATTAATTTACCATTTTTACCACCTTTACCATGTCTACCATGTCTACCATGTCTACCGTGTTTACTATCTATACCATGTGTACCATTTCAACCATGTCTACCATGTCTACCATTTCTACCATGTCTACCATGTCTACCATTTCTACCATGTCTACCATGTCTACCTTGATTACCATAGTTTACCATTGCTTACCTTTACGTAACATATATATTTATTGACATTGTTGAATGACTATTTTACTACGATGTTTACCATCTTTACCACTGTTTACCATGCTTACCATATTAAACATGTTTCCTATTATGTAACATAGTTAAATTTCCATTTTTTTGTACATTGGTATTGTAATATATGAATTTGAATATTTGTGAACAAATATTTGTTTTTTTTATTTTAAGGATAATGACATATCAATCGTCTGATCAGCCACATGATTCATGAGATGAGAAAAATGATCATACATCTTGGGAGGAACATTCACATGCTCTTCTTGATGTTACCCAATATTTCTCGTGTGCTCCCGTTATGACAAAGAAGAGTTCAAGAGTTGGTAAACATGGGTGCACACCTTTACCAAAATTATCAGTTGCATGTACTCAGGACTAGTGGATACTCATTGATTTTTAGGAGAATGATATTCCTAGAGGTCCAAAAGAAAATGATAATAAGCGTTTTTTATCAAAGCAGGTTAAGAGAAAAGTAAGAATTTTGTATGATGATTGGAGAAGTGTGAAAAAATGACAGTATCTCAGTTGTGGGAGATGATTTTGTTAAGATCTTTTTCTATTGTTGGCCTATTCTTTAAATGTTTCCATTATAATATGTTTTACCTCTTCTTTATCAGAGGAAATTTGATATTCCTGACACTAGAGGTGTCCAGATGAAATACTTATCAATGGTTGCTAGGAGATGAAGGGATTTCAAATTAACCCCCACATCTAAT
Source organism: Viscum album (assembly GCA_963277665.1). Taxonomy (NCBI): domain Eukaryota; kingdom Viridiplantae; phylum Streptophyta; class Magnoliopsida; order Santalales; family Viscaceae; genus Viscum; species Viscum album. Next base: position 38,594,725 of record OY728131.1, read on the forward strand.
TTTATTTTTGGTCATAGGAGTTATGGAAATAAATTTTATATATATCCTTTCATATATAAATACCAATGGAGATAATTTGCTGAAAGTAGAAGAAAAGATTCATTTTTGGTAAGGGAAATGTAAAATTCTATAAGTGTTCTTATATAAATGATCTTATTAATATTTTTTAATCATTTATTATTCTTATTTTACAGAAAACAAGGACATCTCATCAGGATTTCCAATCTAAAAATGTATACCCTCATAGTTTATCTCAGCGAGGGTATACATTATTAGATGAAAAAACGATGACTAAAAATTTACAAAAACATAGAACTGTGTCCTCATGCTCTGGAGAGGTTGCCCCTCCATCCCCTCCATCTAGACATGAAAAATGTACGAGATCTCAGATGGTAAAAAAGGGGTATATGATTCTGAATAGTCGAGAATCATAGCTAAGAATATTATAAGATATTTGAATTATTTATTTCACTTAACTATATTATTTATATAATTTGAAGCATTACAGAAATGTTCTATTAATTAATACCAGATTATCTTGAGGAGAAGAACACATATGGTGTTTTTACAGCTGATGGGAGGCAAGATATTTTAACTACAACATTGAGAATTCCCTAACATCCTTGTCGTGTATGAGGATATCTAACATGGGTATCATTAAGAAATGGGTTGCCACATTCTTAAACTTCTTCCATTGAGGGTGTTTATAAAAAATAGAATCCTTGGAGGCTGAAGTTCATTATAATAATGTGATGATGGAGGAAAATATTAGAGCATCGGTACAGTCAATGCTTATGGAAATGTAAAGACAATTTCAGACACCAGCTCCCACTCCCTTACCTCCCCCTATTGACCCCATTATTTATCCTCCACCTCTTCCAGTAGTTCCCACTCCCCCACCTCAGCCTGTGGACCCCATTTCTATCATACTCCTCCTTCACAGCTTCCTACTTATTGTGAGTTGTATTCTAATCATCCTCAACATCATATAGTTTCATATGGGCTAGTATATTTTATATGAGATATAGTTCAACATCAATATTTAATGGTAGATAATAATAGGGTCATTGTATAGGATATTATAGATAAATCAACTCGTGTACCATTACCTACAGATGAGGTGACAACAGTTGGAAATAGTATCAGCAATTTTTAAATTTGGCTATCAAGACTTCTGCGACTCATTACCATATAATTTTGTATTTTATATTGTCTATTTTATTTTTTTATTAAAGTTGTTTTAACATTTGAAAAGTAATATATTTTTATGTTTATAATTACAAGAATAAATCAAATTTAATGAAATACTGTATAGGAAACATTCAATGAAAATGGCTAAGACATCAGATACATATTTTAGTAGGCATGATAGACTGTCAAGATAATCAATTTTTTTGGCGGATCATTATGAGTTTCCAATGGAAGCTCATGTTCGTGTATGTGCAATAAATGTGGTCATTCTGAAAAATGATATCATGGAGTTTGTCACTGGAGATAAGTTGGGAATCAACATGGTGAAAATATTTTCAATGTAAGTCTTAACACAATTTCTCTAAGTTAAATTTATTAAAAATGTATACTTATGTGTATTTTTCATTAGGTATCATTATAACATGTGTGAAAAGAATGAGCGGATAGATTTATATGGATTCAAGGACCAACAGTTGATTTCCTCTTAAGCACAATCGTTGGATGAGGAACAAATAATGATTTATATTACAAAAATGATTTGAATAGAATATAATCACACAGTTTCGGTTGATGCCTTTTAGTGAGAGGTATGATACATATCTCTTGAAAATAGTTCATTATCTATTATCATGAAAAAAAACTGACAATAAATTTTCTTTTATCATGGATCATTGGATGTTAGTTTTTTTTACAAGGGAGAAAACACTTTATTGGATAAGATCTGTCTATAGAGATGTGCGGTGATGTTTTTAGAATATGATGGAAATGTATGTTTCAATTTCTTAATAGTTTTATAAATTATAAATAATGTTTAATTTATCCCATTTTTATTATTTTCTAATAGGATATGGGACTACTTTTGAAAGAACACAATGAAAAGGAGTTCCAAGATAAAATATGTAAATATAAATGTAGATATACCTTTTAATTTTTACTTTTTGATTTATTAAATAAAAATAATATTTTGAGTTCACTCTCATTTAAACAGAATTCTCATAAACAACAAGGTGTCATTGAAAGTAGATATTATATGTTAAGATTTATGTATGAAATAATTACAACTGGAACACTCGTGAACTTTGACCTTGTAAGATTTATTTTTAATATTTTCTATAATATTTCATTTTATTTATTCATTATACATGTTGAATACTATCATTTTAATTTGTAGATACTTGATGAACCTCATCTCGATAGTGCTCAAGAGGTCAAACAATTACAAGTGGAATGGTCAATTTATTTTATAGGTTTGAGTAAATTTTATTTTTTTTGTAGTGTAAAATGTAAATTGGAATATTTTCATTATAATGGAATGTTTTTCAGCCATTTTGGTTGGATTTAGGTTATTTTTTAGTTGACCTTGTATGTTTTGAATGTTATATATTTGAATGGATAATTTTTATCTACTCTTATTTTTGGTTTTGTTCTGATGTTTTTTGTTGTACAGATTCTGTTCTTGGGGTTTTCTAGGGGGTGTCCAGGGGTGGTAGGGATGTCCAGGGGGTGGGGGTCGTCCAAGAGTGTGGGGGATGTCCAGGTGTGAGGGGATATCCAAGAAGGTGGTGGTTGACTAAGAGGGGTGGGAGGGAGTCCGAGAGGGTGGGAGGGATGTTCAGGGGAGGGGGATATTAGGGGGTGTCTAGGGGTGCGGGGGGGGGGGGGGGGTTTGGAGGGTGTGGGTGTCCAGGAGGGTGGGGGATGTCCACGAGGGTGGGTGGGCTGTTCAGGGGATGGGAGTTTTCCCGGGGGTGCCTAGGGATGTGGGGTGTGTCTAGTGTGGTGGGGGGTCTCCATGGTGTCCACGGGGAGTGGGGGGGGGGGATGGGTTGTACAGGGGGTGTCCATGGCTGTGGGGGTTTTCCAGGGAGTTGGAGGATATCTAGGGGATGTCTAAGGGTGTGGAAGTGTGTCCAAGTGGGTGGGAGGGTTTCCAAGGGGGTGGATTGCTGTCCATGGGGTGGGGTCCATCCAGTGGGGTGGGGGATATCTAGGAGGGTGGGGTGGGTTGTCCAGGGGGTGTCCAGGGGTATGGGAGGGTGTCTAGGGGGTGTCCAGGTGGGTGGGGGGGGGATGTCTAGGGGTTGGGTGTTGTCCAAGAGGGTGGGGGCTATCAAGTGGGGTGTTCAGGGGTATGGGGGGGTGTCGAGTGGGTTGGGATGGTTTTTAGGGTGTGGGGGGTTGTCCGGAAGGGGGTGTCCAGTATCTCCATGGGGGTGGGAAGCTATCCAGGAAGATAAGAGGGATGTACTAGGGAGTGGCCTCTGTCGAAGGGGTGAATGGATACCCAGGGAGGTGGGGGCTGTCCATTATGGTGAGGGCTATCATGGAGGAGGGGGGGTATCCAGGGGTGGGGGTTGCCCTAGAGCGTGGGGGTTGTCCAGTGGGGTGTACATGGGTGTGGGGGTGTCTAGTGGGGTTGGGTGGTTTCCAAGGGTGTGGTAGGGTTGTCAAAAGTGGTGGGGGTTTCTAGGGTGTCCATGGCTGTGGGAGCATATCCAGGAAGGTTGGAGGGATTTTTAGGGGAGTGGGGGATATCTATGGGAGTGGGGTGGGGGATGTCTAGAGGTGACTAGGGGTGTGGGAGGTGGTCCAAGGGGGTGGGAGGGTGTCAACGTGTGGATGTCTATCAGAGGGTGGGGGGGTATCTAGTGGGGTGGGGGATGTCTAGGATAGTGGGGCTGTCCAAGGGTGTGGGAGGGAGTCCAGGGTGGTGTCCTAGTGGGTGGGTGGCCGTTGTCTAGTGGGTGGGGTTGTCCATGAGGATGGGGGCTTTGTAGTGGGGTGTCCATCGGTGGGGGGTGTCCAGTGGGGTGGGGTGGTTTTTAGGGGTGTGGGGGTGCTGATGAGTGGGGGGGGGGGGGGGGTTGTTCGAGGGTTTCCATGAGGGTGGGAGACTTTCCAAGAAGGTAGGAGGGATTTCTAGGGGAGTCTGGGATGTCCAGGGGAGTGGGGGGTTGTCCAGTTGGTGTCTAGTGGTGTGGGAGGGTGTCTAGGGGGTGGATGGCTGTACATGGGGGTGGAGGCTGTCTAGTGGGGTGGGGGATGCTGAGGAGGGGGGAGGTTCCATGGGATGTCCAGGTGTGGGTGAGGGTGTCCATGTCGGTGGGGGGACATCCACGGTGGTGGGGGATGTCCAGGAGGGTGGGGGTGATGTCTAGGGGTGGCTCATGGGTTGGGAGGGTGTCCCGGGGGTGGGTGGTTGTCAAGGGGATGGGGTGTCCAATGGTTGAGGGTAGTACAGTGGGGAGGCGGCTGTCTAGGAGGGTGGGGGTTGTCCAGGTGGTGTCGAGGGGGGTGGTTGGGTGGGTGTTCAGGTGTGTTTGGGTGGGTGGGGGGGGAGCTTTCCAGGTGGTGGGGGTTGTCTAGGAGGGGGTGTCATAGGGTGTGGGTGGGTGTCCAGGGGGGTGGGTGGATGTCCTGGGGGTGGGGGATGTCCAAGGGCTTTCTAGGGCGTGTCTAGGGGTGTGGGAGTGTGTCCAGGTGGGTGGGGGGGTCCAGGCGGTGGGGGCTACCTATGTGTTGTCTGGGGGGGCTGTCCCGGGGGGTGTCCATGGGTGTGGGAGGGTGTCCAAGAGGGTGGGAGGGTGTGCAGGGGGTGGGGCCTATCTAGGAGGTGGCAATTGTCCGTTGGGGGGGGGGGGGTAAGGGGGTTATATATATTTTTAGTTTACATTGTATGTTTTGAATGTTATGTATGTGAAGGATGATTTTTTATTTTTTTCTTGTTGTTTTGGTCTAGTGTTGCTGTTTTTATGGTTTGTATTCTGCTGCCATTTTGGTCTGGTTTTGGTTTGTTTTCTTCCTTCTTCAGGTCTTCATTGGGAGGTAATAGTACTGGTTGGAAGGTTTTATTTAAATAAAATAGTGTTTTACATATGTTATTTTATAACCGACGTAAAAAATGCATGGGAAATAGGTTTTAACATCTTTTATTTTAAAACCGATGTAAAACTTGCATGGGGAATGGGATTTTATGTAGGTTATTAAATAATCGACGTAATAAATAGAATGGAATAGGTTTTTTACTTCTGTTATAAAATAATCGATGTAGTATATAGGTTTTCAAGTCATTTATTATTTAAATGACATGAAGAAATGAATGGAAGACCAGTTTAACACATCTGTTATGAAAAAAACATATGTGTTAACTTTTCTTTCATGTCGGTTATTAAATAACAACTGTGATAAATGATTCATAGGCACCCTTTATTATTTCAGTTATATAATAACTGATGTAATAATGTATATAAGACATTGGTTATTAAATAACTGGCGTGCTATATCATAACTCTGAAGAATTTTCCACCACGATTGTTGAGCAACCGATGTAAAAAATGTTTCAAAATTTTAATTATTACATCATTTTTAGAATAACCAACATAAAGAACAAATTTTAAAATGTCTCCTGTTATAACGTCATCCAAAATCCAAAGTAAAAACAGAAAATATCCCCCATAAAAAATATTTTCTACACCCACTAAATGAAGGTGAACATTTCCTCATGAAGGACTCAATATAATTTTCTGCCCTTCTCTTCTCATTTGGATGTCTGGAATGATTCATAGCTTGTGTAAGTATAACAATAATACTTTCCACTCTATATCCCATAATATTTTGTTGTTCAGGAAAAAAATCATTGCATTTCCCAGCACATTGATCATTAACATGGTTCCTTCAGGTTCAAGTCATTGTCTAAAACCCCAAAATAACAGTATGAGAGGCAACAATCGTATTAGGAAAATAACATTATCAGGGGTCAGTACATTCAATCAATAACATACTAGGTTTATTCCGAGATTATTCATGATCATTATCGGAATTTTATAACTATAACCTATACTTTGTACTTAACCTTAGGAACATCCCTAGACATACCATAGAAATATCTCTATAGATCTCACAAATTTATTTTCATCCTGTTTTTTAAATGTTGAATAAACCTTCTCTATAATACCAACTCTAGATACCAATGTTTTATGTACATGGAAATTAAATTACATTTTTTGAATACTTAAAACATGACAAAAAACAGACACCCAATGACCATATTAGTTTAGTGCATTTGGAAACCACGAACATATTCTTCTAACTTGTTGAAAGATATTCAACATGTCTCATAAGATCATTACCATTTTTTTCTCACCTAATAACATTTTCTATTTCTTAGAGAAAAGAAAAAATAAAAAGGGTGAGATCAAATGCTCAGTAATGGTAAACATGCAGATCAAAAAACAAACCATAATCACTTGAGCATAAAAACTTGAACAATGATTTTAATTAATAAAAATATCGAGTAATGAAATAAAATTTTGTAGTACATAAGGAATAGATCATAAAGGGACATTAACCATGAAATTATAACATTTTAATAAATAATTAAATTGTGGAATATTAATAAACACAGAACATGATTTCTAAAGTATCCAAGGAGTTGTTTCTAAGACCATCATAGTGTAAAAGTCCACTACATAACTAGGTTTACTTGTGATTACTGTCATGTTTTTACTATGATATATAAATTCTTACTCAAAGCATTGGAGGTCGATATAGGTCCCACCCATATCATAATGAAATTATTATTTCATGCTCCACAAAACATAAATCGATCATCATATCACAACCTACGAAATATAATGGGTTTCTTAAATATCATTCCATCATAACATAATCAATTAAAAGTTCATTCCATAACTAAAATGTTAAATAATAGTCAAAATTGGATAGAAACATAAACTCAATAATGAGCATCATATTAGATGGAATATTTTTTGATAAAACACTTGAACTTATTTCATGAGGAAAATATCCTTTATTCTTCAAAAAAATTTCATTTTATTAAAAATTAGTGCAATTTTTTATGAAAAGAATTTAGTTTAAAATAAACATGAAATGGTATAGAAGAAGCTTCTTGGAAATAAGGTTTAATGAAACAGTGAATATCCATTCATACCGTTTATGTTAAAAAACATTCTTCTCGTACATTTTCTCGAAATTTCAAAAAGTACCTCTTATGGTAAATGTAGGACATATTCCTTCCAAACCATGTATTAAAAGTAAACAATGGGTAAATAATACATTAAAAATACATATAATAATTGTAAAAAATTTATGAAAATATTATTAAAAAACATGGACATGGATGATAAATATATCCCCAGAAAATACTTCTGTATAGAAAACATTAGATAAAAATGAGTTTTCAAAATTATCTCTTACCATAGATATGATTTCTTCAATATGTTTTTGAAACTATTATATAGTGAGTTGAAACATATTATTAAAGTTCAATATAATCATTATAATATTTATGATATCATATATGATTTACCTATTACATTATATTACCCATTCACTAGTCAATTCCATGTTAAAGCAACATTTATTGTAATAATCGTTTTATTTATCATACATGTTTTGAATTTTTATTGTTGATATTATTACTTATGTCATGATTAAATCACTTAAAAAATATAAAACATGATTTATATATCATTTATATTCTGTGTTAATCTATATATATATAAAAGGTAGATAAATGAAATGGAATACACCATTCATCGAGATGGTAGGTTGTACATACGCATGAACACTATTTTCCTTTCCATATTTAATCGAATAGAAGTAAGTAAATGACATATTTATATATATATCCAGAAGAAATAATATGACATTTATTTCACAATTATTTATTATATATACTTTATAATCATTCTTGAATGGTTAAGATGGAGAATGAATCGCATCGCATCATGGAGAGAGTAAGTCGTACGTACAGATGAATGAGGATATTGTTCCCATAATTATTGAATGGTGATGAAGTAGATGGTGTATAATATCTCAAAATTGTTTTAATGTTATAATAATAATATATAGTAATTATTTCCACAATTATACAGATCTATGTAAGGTGGTGGTGAAAAATTGATTATACCACGACATGGATACGATATACCGTACGTATGTATGCACAGTGATTTTGTTTTTCATATGATAGATAGAAGGGGAAATATGGTTGTTTAATGTTTATAATTATATATCAGTATATGTGTGATAGATAGGTTGTCAAGTTTTAAAGAAAATACAAAATAATAGGAAGTATTAAGATAAATAAATTTGAAATAATTGGTAGAAGAGAGTACCTCTTTCTCAACGTGCCTCATTTAAATTTCCACTTAGGGTAATAGAGTTGGTCATTAAAGAATTAAAGAACCATTATAATGTAACTAGGGAAATTTAGAAGATAAATTTGTAGGGGTTGGCTGATCTTGAATACTCAAAATGGTATGTATAGGAATAGCAGAAGGTACCCTTTTATAAGATAGGAGGGGTCACTTTAGGAAACTCTCAAAATATTAATTTATTATAAATTCAGTTTCAATTAAAAATAATCCAAAACATATTTAATTAGAATATAAGATTATTTTGGTTCAAATAGTCATCATCCAATAATTTTTAGACATGTTTTGAATATTCATTTATCCTTATATTTTTGGTTTAGCCCTTATCCTACCCTTTTTAATCTTTACCCGATATCTTGTTATTTACACATTGTGGGTTATTGTAATTACCATATCACTTCAAAAAATCAAGAAAAATTTATAAATGATATATATGGAATTATATTTACCAACTGGATGAATTTTAGATTTTTAGTATTTCTGTATCATTTAATAAACTATTTTTTGTTTTATGTTATTAATTATGTCAATTTTAGACATTATTCACATCTGACATTTAAAAATTTATAACAACCTTATTCCTTCAAACCAAATGAATTAAGTCATCCCTAATATGTCAATGTCATCCATAAATTTCTTTGATGGAAACCAAATGTAAATATTTTATTTATTTTAAAATTAATAACTTCAATTATTTGAATATTTCATTAATGAGGACAGAACTACTTCATAATTATGTCATAATATATTTATCTGATTTCTAAAAATTTTAAATAAAAGACAATGAAGTAGGAAATTTATTTAAATTTATAATAAATATTTATAGACTTATGGATAAATTATATAACCATATTTTAATATCTATTTAGTAAAAGATATATGTTTAGGTCAAAATTGTCTTTACTTTAAATTAATTATTATAAAAAATCATTTTCAAAACTAAGTGAATCTATAGGGTCCCAAAATCGAAAAAAGGATTCCCATGGTTAGAAATATCTCATCAAATAATATTGGAGAATTTTTTAGTGTAATTAAATATTATTATACAATTAATTTTTACCCTTATTTATCATATTTACACTTTAACCATGGTAAATAAAATAAATATAGAATTTACTATTCATAATGTCTGAAAATAAAAGGTACATATATAAAAAATAATAACCATATGATTCCATATATGGAATAAATGTTTACAAATTTAAAGCACATAATTTTCAGTAATAAATTTAAAAATAATTCTCATTGTCAAAATTAAAAGGTGGGTTTTTAAGAAATAATAACTATCAAAAGATTGACATGTGTTTATACCAAATTTAAAAGTGAAATTACCTAAAATGACTAAATTTGGATTAATTAATAAAAATATAATACAATTATACTTTAAATTCAATTAAAATTATTATATAACTACATAAATAAATTATATTAAAATGATGTTTTTAATTCAAATACATTATTTTTCACTATTCATAAAAATATAAATTTTTTACAAAATAATATCAAAATTTCAACCAAGTATATTTGGATGTTAAACTTATAAATTTGATTTTTTTTTCAAATTTAATATATAAATGTTAAAAAACCAGATTTAAAATCGATGTTCCACCAAAAGGTGGTAAAACTGCATTAATTTAAAAATAATTCTTTTATCCAGAAAAATGATTCTCATATAATATAATGTTTTATAAAATGTGTAATATTAATTATAATTTAATATTAAATTCAAAATATGTTTAATACTATTCAAAATGGATAGTTTATATCCAATTAAATAATATAATATTAATTGTATCGTTGTTTAATGAAACTCAGTATTGCATACAACGGAAGCTATCGAGGAAGGTCGCTCTTTCGTGTAACACAAGTTGAGTCAGTGTGGAGTGTAGTGAAAGCTTCCTTTGGTGTTTTGTATAACATAATAAAAACTTAGTTCATTTATACATTGATAAAAATTTATACTCAGTGTTGCTTGAAATGAATTCTATCAAAAAAACATGAAATTGTATTCTACACAATAAGTGAATACTATTACTTATACTACAAGAGAATATGGTGTTGTGAATAGGGAATGATAATATTATTTTATCCTATAAAACAAGACAAGACAGAAATTAAAAATTAAATTCACAAAAAATATTTGGGTGCTATATTCTACCCCAATTAAAATGAATTTCACCCTCAAAATTTGTCAGGGTTATAAATTGTTTTCTACTTGAATGGTTCTTTTTGGGAAATAGACAATGTAAAAAAGGGATAATAAACCATAATTTCAAGAAAGAAATTTTGAAACATAATAGATTACCAAATTAACTCATCACTCAGATTCTGCATAGGAGAACATATATGGGATGTGAAAACATGCATATAAAAGAGAAATCTTACCACCATGTTCCGATTGATAGTGATAAAGGACATTATTTGGAGAAATATAACTACTATATATTCACAAATCAATTTTTATTTAAGGGACCATATGATTCATCAGATAAGAAGGTACTTGGGTAACGTTTTTCGGTTGCAATATCTATTTCATATTGTTAATGATTTTTTTCATGAGAAGAAATACTTAAATGATTTTATTACAATCTCATTGTTGATTTCTCCCTAAAGAATTTCCACATCATCTATTCTTTAAATAAATGAAGTTGAACATGTAATTCTTGAATTGTTAGTAGATCATGCAATAAAATTATATTTCATTCTATATATGTCAACCAAAAGTATAGAACATGTTTTAAAATATGCATATATACACCTATAGTGAGATAATAAATTAATCTAAAAATATTAAAAAAGTAAAATAACTTATACTAATCACAAAATGTAAACATTACAGTCCATACAAAAAATAAAAAAATAAAACATTATAAAGAGGAGAACTAAATAGACATAAAATTTTTCTCTCGTATCTCATAAGGTACTCCTTTGTTGTCACATTCCATTCATGTGAATACCTTAATCTTGTATTCTCTTGAAACATAACATAACTTACAATAAAAACATAGTGAATAATTTCATTCGTTCAAAATGAACACTTTACAAACACCAATAATACAAAAAATTATATATATGGAATCCAAAATATCACTCTTTCCTTATATTAGTCATGAGATCATGAATACTATCAAACATCTCAATATCATCTTATCCCATCATTATGTGCATGTCATGTGCTTTTAAAAAATATTTCAATCACGTTTCATGGTTACTGGTACCATATAATAATGGAAAACATTAATATACCAATACATAAATATTACAATATTAAGTAATACTATAAAATAAATTCAACAACAATATTTTCTAATACCATTAATTAAACACTTAATAATTCCACTACATTGTTGTCATACTCAACATAACTAATAGTAATCACATGTCACTTTCCATTGACTTTTTTACATAATATGTTGGTGACTTCAATCATCATTAAACCTTGGATTAAGGAATTGGTTTGCATAATGCCCCATTTTAATTCACATTTAGCATTGAAGTGTTGATGGTGCGTTATCTATATTCTTTTCTCTATTGACATCATTACCAATAGTTTTTCCTATACATCGACACTAAACTGTTTGATGAACTTATTTTCCACAATTGAAACATTTTCTAGTCCCTTTAAGAAAATATTTAGTAGGATTCTTTCCACACATTGATCATAAGAAAACATTCACCTTTTTCCCCATTGTTTTGAGATTTTCTATTAAAATCCATATTTCATTTCTTGTCAAGACCATGATACGGGTATGTAACAACAACTTCTATTTCTACCATGATAGCACAACGAATAATATCTTAATATCTACTGAAGTCTCTTATATATAGTTCCCTTCAAAGATTTGGTTTCAGGCCACTAATGTATCAGTCAACATTACTTTTAGGTTGGATGATAATTCAGAATCATATCATGAAAGCCTTGTTAAATACTCCCCATATGTACTAACAGATTCATCATCAATTTTTTTAATCTCAAGGAACATATTTTCTTTATTTTTTTGAAGAATATGAGGGAATTCCTTATTTAAAAACATGTTCTTTAATTTCTACCATTCCATGGATTCAATTTCATCTTGTTTCCTTGAATTCTTAATTAGAGTCCACCATTGGTCTCCTTCACCTTCTAAATAATAAGCAGCTAAAATAACCTTTTCATATTAAAAATTGTGAAGGATGGAAAATATCTGTTCAATGGTACTGATCCATTGTTTATCAACATGTGGATTAGAGGACCGATTGAAGGAAGGCAGACATTACCTCATGAATGACTCAACAGAATGTTGCTCCCTTTTATTCTCGTTTGGTAGTATAGAATGATTCATAGATTGCATACGTATAAAAATAAAATTTTTCAATCAATCCCCCATAAAATTTGGTTTTTTGGGAGGAAAATCATTGCATTTCATAGTTCATTGATCATTAACATGGTTCTTTAGGGTTCCAGCAATTTTCTAAAACCCAAAAAGGATAGTGCGATACGAAACAATCATACTTGGACAAAAAAATTACCACGGGGGAGTACATTCAATATTTAACATCTTAGATTTAATCATAGGTTATTCATGATCGTTATTACAATTCATTAATTGTTACCTATATTCATACTTATCTTTTGGGACATCCCAAGACATACTTTAGAAAGATCTTTAGATTTCTCAGTAATGTTTATGAATCATATTTTCCAAAGGATGACTAAAATTTCACTCTAATACCAAAGTTAGTGACCCATGATTTATGTACAGGGAAATTATATTACAATTTCGGAAAACTTAATAAATTAAAAAAATAGACACCCAATGACCGTATATGTTTAGTGCCTTCAGAAACTGGGAACATAATATTATAACTTGGTGAAAGATCTTCAATATCTCCCATAATGATGTTTCCTATTTTTATTTTCACAAATAAATACTTTATCTATATCACGGGGAAATGAAAACCTAAAAAGCAGGAGCTCAAATGCTCAGTAAGGGTAAACATGGAGATCATAAAACAATCCATTTCCATTTCAACATAAAAACATGAAAAATTATTTTATACAATCCAAATCTTGAGTAATGAAATAAAACATTTTAGTACATAATTAATATATTATAAAGGTACATTAAAGATGATAGTATTTCATTGGCATAAAACATGGAATTTTGTAAAACTAATAATCACATAACATTATTTTCATAGTAGCTAAGGCATTGATTCCAAGACCGTTTTAGTGGACAGAGTCAATTACTGCACCAGGTCTACCTATCATTCCATTAATGTCTATCTCATGAGATATAAATCATTACCCAATATATTAGAGGGAAATTTATTACCCACCCATCACAAAATGTTATCATTATTATATGTTTCCCAACACCTAAATCATTCATCATAGAATAACCAAATAAGGAAAATTGGTTTCTTAAATATCATCCCATCATAACATAATCCCTAAAAATATCATTCCATAATTAATAGAATTTAATCATAGTAACAATTTGGATATAAACATTAACCTATTTAATAGAATCATCTTAGATGAAATGTAATTTGATAAAACACATGAACTTATTTCTTGAGGAAAACATCTTTTCTTCTTCAAAAATGTTTTCATTTTTCAAAATTTCGTGCAATATTAAAATAAAAAGATTTAGTCAACAATGAAGATGAAATAGTGTATAGGAAGCATAATGAAAATAATGTGTCATGAACCGTAAAAATATATTCAAGTTGTATAAGTTAAAAAACATTCTTCTCATACTTCTGCCGGAAAAGTAAAAAAGTACCTCATATAGTAAATGTAAGAAAGATTCTTTCTAAAACATGTTGTAAAAATAAAAAAAATGGGTAAAAATGTCTTTAAACATACATATAATAATGATAAATTAAAAAAACAATTTTATAACACATGAACATAGATGATAAATATTTCCCCATCAAATACTTACATATAAGCAACATCGAATAAAAATGAGATTGCAATAATATCCCTTACCATAGGTATGATTTCTTCTATATGTGTATAAACCTCATGTATAGTTGTTTAAAACATATTATTAACATTAAAAATAATAATAATATTATTTATGATATCATATATGATTTAATAATTACTTTATACCACCCGTTAATTTTTCAATTCCATGTAAAAGCAACGTTTTAGGTTGTAAAATATTTATTTATCGTATGTGTTTTCAATTGTTATTTTTGATATTATTAATTATATCATTATTTACATTATTCCAGAATGTAAAACATTATTTATATATCATATATATTCAGTATATAAATATATATATATAATTGGTTGTTAAATGAAATTATATACACAGTTCATAGAGACGGTAGGTTGTATGTATGCATGAACGTTGTTTTCGTTTCCTTATTGAATTGAATAGAAGTAAGAAAATGACATATATATATAAATAAATATAGTATCATTATTATGTCATGTATTTATTGATTATTTATTAAATATAATTTATAATCATTCTTGAATGGTTAACATGGAGAATGAATCTCATCATGACATGGAGATGGTAAGTCGTACGTACACACGAGCGACGATATCATTCCAATAATTGATGAAAAATATTGTAGTGGATGGTTTATAATATCTCAAAATTATTATAATGTTATAATAATCATATATAGTTATTATTTCCACCATTATACACATCCATGTAAGGTGGTGGTGAAAATCAAATAACACCACAGTGTGTAGAAGGTAAGCTATACGTACGCACGCGCAATGATTTCATTATTAATAGAATGGATTGACGATAAAATAGGGTTGTTTATATTTTTAAATAATAGATCATTATTTGAGTGATACTGATTTTATAACTATATAACAAAAAAACTAAAGAATATTATGTATAATAAGAATGAAATTTTAAAGTATTAGTAGAAGAGATTACCTCTTCCTCGACGTGCCTCATTTAAATTTAATCATAGGGTACTAGAGCTGGTTTTTTGGGAAAACAATAACCTGTAAAATGTTACTACTGAAGTTTAGATGAAAAATGGGAAGGATATGGCCAAGAATGAAGACATAAAATGGAGTGAAGATGAGAGGGAGGAGGTACCCTTTTATAAGAGAGGAGGGGCACTTTAGGAAACACAAAAAATATTATTTTATTGTAAATTAAATATCAATTAAAAATGATCCAAATCATAAATAATTAGAATATATTTTTATAATAATTATAATTCTCATCGTAAAATAAATTTTTGACATTCTTTTAATCTTTTATTATCCTTATATTTTTTGTTTAACCCTTATTTTTTGATTTGTAATATTACTGTGATATCACATTATTTAAACATTATGGGTTAATGTAATTACCATATTAGTTAAAAGGACCCAAAAAAATTTATTTAAATAATATTTAGACTTATATTAAACATTTATAGAATCATATATTTTTAGGATTTTAATATCATTTCAAAACCTATTTTGTGTTTTACGTTATAAATAATATCAATTAGGGAACTGTTCATATTTTAATATTTACACATTCATAACAACTTGATTCCTTATAAGAAATGAAATTAACTCCATCCTAATAGGTCTATATCATCATGAAATTTCTTGGATGGAATAAAAATGTTAATTTTTTTTAATATTTATAAATTATATTATTTGAATATTTCATTAATGAGGTTATCACTACATCATAATTGTGTCATAAAAAAAATATTTATGTAATGTCTATAAATTATAAACATAATAAAATGATGAAGGAAATATTTTTATATTTATAATGAATATTTATAGTCATAACGATCAGTTATATAACCCTATATTAAAAGCAAGTAATTAAAAGTTATATGTTTCGGTTATAATTATCTTTACATTAAATAAATTCTTATAAAATGTCATTTTCACATCCATGTGAATACATGGGAACCAAAAAGAGACCAAAGGATTCCCATGGTCAGAAATATATCATAGAATAGTATTAGAGCATGTTTTAGGATAATTTAATATTATAATAATATTATTTTTTACTCTTATTTACCAGATTTACCTTTTAACAATGGTAAATAAGATAATTACTGAATTTAATATTCCTAATGTCCAAAAAAATGGTACCTATTTACAAAATTTGAACATTATGATTCCAAATATGGAATCCATTTTTCCAAATTCAAATCACATAGGTTTCATTAATTAATTTAAATATAAATCCTTTTATCAAAATAAACAAGTGAGTTTTTAAGAAGTAATAACTATCAAAATATTGAAATCTGTTTGTGTACAAATTAAAAGTGAAATTACTTCAAATGAAAAAAATTTGATTAAATTATTTAAATATAATATAATTATATTTTAAAACAAATTAAAATTAAAATCTAACTATATAAATATATAATATTAAATGGCAGTTTTGAAATACAATACATTATTTTTTACTATTCATAAAATTTTAATATTACCAGTAAAATACCAAAATTTCATCCAATGTAAATTTTGATGTCCATATTCTAAATAAGACATTTATTTTTCCATGTTTAACATTTAAAAGTGACATAACTAGATATAAAATGGGGTCTCTATCAAATGGTAGTAAAATTACAATTATTGATAAAAACATCTTTTATCCAGAAAATTTATTTTTTTATCATATCATGTTCTATAAAATATATAAGATGAAAAATAATGTTATATAAAACAAAAAATTCGGTCAATAATATTCTTAATGGCTAGTTTATATCCCATTAAATAATAATATTTCAATTATAACATTGTTTAGTAAAACATGGTATTGCTTACAACACAAACAATCAAGGAAGGTCGATGTTGTGTGTAACACAATCCAAGTCATTGTTTCATGTAGTGAAAGCATCAATTTATATTGAGTATAATAAAATTACAAACTTAGTTAATTTATATATTGAAGAAAATATATAACCAGTGTAGCATGAAATGAATTCAATCCAATTAACCTGAAATTGAGTGCAACATAATGGGAGGATGGTGTTGTGTATACTGCAAGATAATAGAGTGTTGTGTATAACACAATCTAATCATTGTATAGCGTAAAACACAATACATCATAGAAATTAAAAATAATATGTCACATAAAATCTTTGGGTGTTAAACTTGGGTAATACATAATATATATATATATCGTATTTTGGTTCAACCAAAAAAATGGTTTGATGACTAGAATTGAAGATGGTAAAATAAATTGAAATCCTTTCATTCTAGAATGTGATAAATTAATACATATTGGATGGGGTTTTCATTTTTAGTATAAAAGGAGGGGAAATGTGATATGATGATGAATTATTACATTATCATAAATAAACTCCACTACATGTAATTTATTGTAATTATCTTAACATTTTCATGGAAGGGGGTGAGGACAGAAAAAGAAAATAAAAGAATGTGAAATAAAATAAAATAATTAAAAGAGGAATTTAACTCCTTAATATATCTTTCTTGATAACATATTTAATGGATATTATTTGGCCTTTCAAAGGGACCAATTACTAATAGATGTGTGAGAGGGTCTTAAGGAGGTATTTATGAGTAATTTTGACTAGGAACAATCCTTGAGAATAGTTATGATAAGAGGGGGGTGAAAGTGGTTTTTGTAGTGGAGGAGATTAGGGGTTTATCAATATTTTATTCCCTAATTTATTTCTTTAATATAAGAAATAATATTTATTCTTGTGATAAAAATAGAAATATTTTATTGTGAGTCTAAAACTAAGGTTATTAAACTACCAATGACTCAATAAATAGTTTATTTATCATATAATGTATATATCTACGACATGTTGTTGTATTTTACTAACCACAAAAAGTCATGTATTTCAACAAAAATCCGAAAATTTTACCGTAATTTTTTTTGACTTATAGAATTAAAAAATAATTTGTTTTTTATGAAAATAATTTACCAAATTTTTAAATTTAATTTTTAATTAGAATCAATATTTAAAAGAAAAATTAAAATTTTAAATTAAAACGCCGATTTCAATCACTTTGAAAATTTAATCTTGTTCTCTTAAAATTATTATATAATCATAAGTCATCAAACTAATTATTTATAAATAAATTTTATGAAAATAAATTTTCATTTTGAATTTTAAATTAACAATAAAATTTTAAATAAATATACATGACTCACAAAAAGACCAATTCTATGATGTAATTAGATCATATTTTTTACTTATAAGATTGATAAATTTTATTTATACATTTATTGTTAAGTTTAATTATTTACATGGATTGTTTACTATTCATAAGGTTCACATTAATACTCATAAGGGGAACATTACTATTCAAAAGGGTCGTTTACTATTCACCATAAATTATGTTTGTCTTATTTGACTCTAAACATCTTACTGATCGTAACCATGTATGTTGGATTTTCCAAATTCAAATACAATATGTGACGATATTATGTTTGAAGGTCATATATTTCATAAAAGATAATATTGTTGTGACATCATGTGATTATACTATATGATATAATTATAAGAAGTGAATTTCCATTGATTAGTATTTGTGACATTACAGGAATACAAACGAGCATATATGATGGTATGTATATTTATATGTGTCTCTTTATATCCTCCATGTGTGTATTCCCTCATGTTGCGGGAAATAAATGCATTGGGAAAACTGTATATATAAATATATATGAATGTATGTGTGATCAAGTGACCAGATACTTGAGTAAGAAAGCTCCAAATGCCATGAATTGGCTTGATTTTCTAGTGGTGGGGTCTTTAACCTAACCCATTTTAAATGAATAGTACAATATTTTCTTATGAAATGCTTCTTAATTAGTTGGATTTCTTATTCTAGAATGATCATCCATTTGTCTTAAATGTTTTTTTAGAATACCAAGTAATGTTTTTTTATAAAACCCCCCAATCGAGGTGCCCTGCCTTCAAACCAAAAAGTAGTGATAGTATTATATCATACATTCTTATGATTTGAGTTTTTTATGTTGTTATCCTGATGCTGAGGAGATATGATATGTTAATTTAGATACCCTTTGGTATTATTGGATGTTGTTTAAAATATGATAATAATAAAAAATTTTCCATGTAGTTATCGCTAAACATGTAATACCTATTATATTTATTGTTTCCCACATGATTTATGTTGATATCTATCCCAGGGGGTGAATTGTTATTGTTGAATCACCCCTTTTGTTCACTTGTTAAATGGAACGATGAATAAATTTCTCCTTGGACACCCTTAGGTGTTCCATTTTACACCATGTCATATGATTTTTATTATATAAGAAATTTATATATCAATCTGTGTTTTAAATGGATTAATTGAGAAGGGATGAGTATCCATGACCCATGGCCATTAGTATGTAATTTCGTGATTTATCAAGTTTTTTTCTTTTATGGATTTTCCCATGTTAGTTAGATACTACCACGCAATTTATTTGGTTATTTAAACATGATAATCTTGTTATTATGTTTTGGCCATGTCAGTTCTACTATAACTACGCCCTTTGTAATCTTGTTAGGCTCGTTTGAGTTTTTATTCTTAAAACACCAATAGAGTATTCGAAGGAAAGCCCTTTATATTCGTGGTTTATTATAATTTCCTTAATATTAATGAATTGAAAAATTTAATTATGTGCCCACATGGGTTAATTTATGTTAAATCCAATTAATAATTTAGTCTTCATGTGTTTCTAATTCCATGATTTATCACCATGTGATTAAATGAAAGGACATGCCTTGTGAGGTGGTTCTATCCTTGAGTCACCCTTATGGAGTGAGTTATATTAGATACTAGTGGTTTCGACCATAGATTGACTATTTTAATTTTTAACAGAATCTTTAATGTTTGAATGATGAATAGTATTGGGTAAATCATTGAGTCAGATTATAATTCCATTGAAATTATCATATGACTATTGTACCATCATCCCATGAGTGAACCATGGATTCATGATGGGATTCCATGGACAGGCTCAAGGGTTTTTTATGTTTTAGCTCTAAGTGAAACATTGATATGATGGACGAGATCATGGAGACTGTACTTATATGCCGAGTGATACATGGTCCAGTTAAATGAGGGATTCCAGGGAAGGGATTGAGAGGAATTTGGTCATATTTGATTAGTAATACTTCGGGATTCCATATAGGATCTCCAAAAATGGGTTGATTTTACATAGACTTATACAACACATAGAGTGATGTTGAGTTCTTGAGAGGAACATAGTGATGGGATCGTAGGGTGTTGATAGAAATTATACCTGGATAGATACTTGAAGTCCACCTAAGGAGTGACTTGTTTGTTATCATGTTATATTTGAATGTTAAATGAATTGATTTATGATAACTTTCCATGCCGTATCACATGATTGGTTTTGGTCTAAACATGTATAGTATAGATAGTCTTATTGGAAATGGTTGGTCATATAGTTACATGGGCGATGTCAGGCATAGGTTGGATCTCGAGACTTATATATTTACTTACATGAACTATTTATCTTTTGATTAAATGAAATGGACACAAAATGTGTACCTATATATATATGATGTTACTTTTGAGTATATCCTTACTTGTTATATATATTTACATTTAACTCTATTTTTTCATTACACATGATGGATAAGACTTGATATCAATGGGTGTCGGCCTACATAGATGATTATCTCAATCCTTTATAGGGTTACATCGATGCCTGAGTAGACCTAATTTTTTTCATCGATTTTGATATTTCTATTGATGTATTGATTGCATCTAGATATTGGGAGAAAATAACCGTGATAGAGCTCGGGATTCTCAGGGTGATTTCATTTGGGATTTACTAAGTTTTCTTTATTTTTGTAATTTAATAAAAGACCATGATTTACTATTTACTACTTTTGGATATATATATATATATATATATCATCATATAGCATTAATGAATTTTTAAACTAGCATTCGATATATTATATCTTCAATTGTAATTGATATTGTCTTGGGTTATTTTACACAATGCGTTATACTACTTCCACTTTTAACAGGGTATTACTGTATGTTTATAATTGTGCACTCTGAGTGTGAGGGTATAGTCTCCTCAATATCAACCTTGACATCATCATTTCAAGTTGGAATCCTCTATAGTATAGAGATTCATGCTTGAGGACATGTGGAATCCATCCCGACTATGAGTATAGTGGTAAGTTGGGTCAGGGTGTTGCAATGTCTTATCAGAGGCTGTTTTTTTCATTTTTTATGGTTTTTGACTGGTTGAAAAGATACATGGAACATGTCGGTACATTGTAGATAGTTGTTCCTGGTACTGATCACCCATAATATGTGAATGGAATAAGTGTCCCGGGCTAGGAATTATTGTTATACTATTGATGTTACTATTGATGTGTTCTCACTGTGGGTTAGTGTTGTATTTTCCTTTGCTTATGGATTTATTGAATTTTGGTAAACATTATATATATTGGAATTGCAAGGATTTAAAATGACATGCATCATATTAGGCACTTAGAAACACACATTACATTTATATTCCATGCCATGTAGCTACATAGGTGCATTAGTATATTGCTTGATATGCATGTATGTGTGCCTCGAGTGATGACATTATTGTTTTGTACCTCTTGAGGTAATCTATTTGCATTCATGATTATTTATATTGTATTTCTTATTGGGTAACATTCCTAGAAGATATATTCTAGGATTTTTTATTCATATAAAATGTTTCTTTTGATATGTAAAATGGTTTTAGTTGATAAAATTGTTGGTTGTGGTATAGGCGAGAGAAATTTATTAATAGTATGTTTTATGGAAATATTATGAATGGGAAAAAGGTAACTCATATAATAAAACCAACTCTAGACCATTATACATGTTTATAATCAATTTTTTAAATTAAAAAGGCTGCTAATGTTAGATGTTAAAATGGAATGATTTTGATTAATGGGAACCAAATTTTAACAGTAGGGTGTATGGGTGCCTTATGAATTAGTATGTGGGGATCCATGTGACTGATCCTTTATATGAACATAGTGTCTTTGGGATTAGTTATAAATTTCAAAGTTGTTGTGTTTTGACTTGGATGGCTGGTTAATTTTTAAATGCTCAATTAGACCATGTAGGTCAGTGGGGTATGCCATTACAAGATTAACCATTATGGATTTTATGCTTTCTGTGGTTAAAAAACTATTGATGTATTACCTTATGAACAATCTAAGATAGATTAATGGGGCACTCAATGGTCTCCTAATTGTTTAAAGGGACTTATATGCAAAATTATCTATTTTTTCATTGTGATGTTGGAATAGGCCATGTGCCTTGTTAGGTGGAACAATGCGTGAGTTTATTCTTAAAATTATTTCAAATGTTTAAAGCTTGAATTAAATTAATGAAATGGATTTAAATTTTTACATGATGTGGTTTCCTTTTCAATAATCCTCGTAAAAAGGTAATTTTAATGTTTTGGTGGTATGCCTTGAAATGAAGAAAAGAGAATTTAAACATGGGAAATTTTTTAGTGTTGGAAAAAATAAAATAGGTTCTTGAGACTAGAAAACCTGGGATGTGTGTCCTAGAGAGAGTATCGAAACATTTTTTTAAAAGAGGCCAGTTTGTGGTTGGTTGCACCGTTGAATAATTTTGTCTTTCTTTCTATTGTGACCTTTTGAAATTTGTGTCATTTGGATGGAATTTTTCTTAGTGGATATCTGTTTTTTTAATGAATAACTTTTTAAAATGAGTGTTCTATGTATTTTGGCCTTTGATATGGGAGTGAGCATCAAGTAATATTTGGTTTAGTAGGCCAGACAAGTCATGGGAAAGGTCAAAATCTTAGGTGATATTGAAAACCCTTCTTTTCATTAGTAATGGATGGCTGAACAAGTCATCATTCGAGTTAGTGGTTGCATGAAATGGTGTAATTTTGATCTAGTTTTTGCCTAATCCATCTATAACATGGTTTCATAGGGCGAATAGCCTATAAATGGTACTCATGATGTTCCATTTCATTTTTGAACTCGAGGTAGATTGTGTTGATGTATGCTGTATCCATCTATATTTAATGATAAAATGATTCGTCTCAATTTGAGTAAACCATGAGAATTGATTTTTGGAAGTTATTTTTGGGTCCTCTCCAGAGTATAATGTCCTGGGTGTTTGAAAATAATGTTCATTCCACTACTCGGGAGTAATTTCTAGGACTTGAGTTTTTTGATAAGCTGGATAGTTTGATTTGTGATATCATGTTAATTGATTTAAATTGGCTATCTTGGTTCAGTTGGTAATCTGTGGCAGGTGAAGTTGAACCTTTTGTAAAGAGGTCGACCTGTAGTGGTTCAGACTTTTTTATTTGGATAAAACATCAGATACTCTTAGTTTCACCACTTAGTGAAGAACATGTTCCGTAGCTTGATATCATTCTAGATGCACTAGGGGAGTGTCAATTATATGATGCACTAATGTTTTATATTCATTGGGCTAGATCATGATCTATTTGGTGTTGCACATTGTATGCATGTTTTATGATTAGGCTTGGTTAATCCTGAGTGATACTTGGGTTACCATGTAGGAACACCTGGGATGGACTCAAGGATCATTTCCAATTCCTTTAACATGAAATCTAGTAGGATTCCAATCCGGGATTTTTCTGTGTTATTTTATTGATGTTTCCATCTCTGTACCAACATCTTGCATTTAGTGTGGTTAATGGGATACCCGAGAATTGTTCTATGGTCTCCATAAGGTTGACTCTGGGGTTATCCCATACATGATATCTGGCATGGATGAAATAATATTAGGGTTCTATTTCATGTGGGATGGAATCACTCTAATGAATGTTTTGGTATCATCCTTAAAATTCATTGGATGTTAGGGTGAGCATCGATGAGCTTTGTTTGTTGTGAAACGCTATGGGGTGTGTTTGTAAGGAAATTTTAACTACATAGAGAAATCCCTAATTAGGAATTGGCCTATTCTAGATTATAAATACTACAATGGGGAACACGTTTGGCTAGTATTATAAAAGACGATGATGTAATCATGTCTTTGTTAACTGGGATTGGATAACATCTTCTTTGATGTTACATTTGGAAAACAATTGTTGGATTGAGATTGATGGTGTGTGTTTTGTGTACTTAAAATGTACCTATAGGTGTGTTGGGATTTTGGATATATGATGTGACCATTTGACCAAATATTCATGACACTTGTATGTTAGATGAGTTCTCTGTTGTTTCCAACTTGGCATCTTGTGGACGATAATTTCAAATGTGGGGAGTTTGTAAGAACCAGTGATTTTATACTGGATAAATTCAAAGGAAATTTAAATTTTTGTTAATTAATTGACATGAAATTTATTATATGTAACTATAGGAGTTTTTCCATGTGTTTGAATGTTTTAATGTGCTATTATCATTATTGGGTAAATTCTTAATGAGTTTCCCAGGTGGTTCAATGAATACAAGGAGCATCAGACCATGAAAAGATAGTTTTAAAGACCTAAATTGGACTCATGATTTGTCTGAAACTATATGGATCATAGATGGTAACATTGCATCTTATTTTAGGTGGAAATAGGGGGTCACAAATTCTGCAAACAATTAGTCTAACCATGATGGATAGATCGTGCACCATGAGTTCCTTAGAAAGAGGGTTATACACAGTTGGCACAGAGTTTTCCAAACCATAGGGGTCAAAAAATGTAGATAGGTATTTTATAAGGATTAAAATTATTTAAAATGAAATTAAATTATAAATAAAACAAAAAACACTCATGTCTCCCCTCACCCTCACACGCACGACGCATAGGGTGTGTTCCCCTTTTGAGGCACGCTGCACCTACTCACAAGATCTCCTCTTCAGATCCATTTCCCAACCAATTCCTCTACATCTTTGTTTGTTTCTCATAGGTATGAATTTATACTCCCTCTCCAATCCATTTATATACATTTCATGTCATATCCATCTCCCTACAATGTTTTTCCAAAACCCTACAGTTGGAGTTAATTCATATTTTCATTTTTATTCCAGTTCACGTTTTTGTATGAGACATCTCGAGACCCATTATTATGGGTTCTAGCTACCTTTACTGAAGGAGAGGTGGTTTGACATGTTTCACTCCACCACCATCAATTTTAGGTAAGAACCAAATCCCAATTTGGGTTTTAGACCTCCTATATGAGTATCTTATGGTGTTTTTGGGTTTCAGGCATTATTGTTGTGAGTTTCAGTTCCTTTGGATGACTCATGAGAATATATGAAAGTATATATATATATATATATATATATATATATATATCATCCATGTGCATATTACCTATGGTGCAGGGAATATAGGCATAAAAAACAAAAGGGTATATATAAATATATACGTAAGTATGTGCATGTGAGTGATTGGATTCTTGTGTTAGAATGCTCTAAATGCTTAGCATTGGATTGATCTTCTTGATGTAGGGACCTTAACCATACACTTTTTATAGTACGAATTCATAAGTTGATTATTAAATGATTCCTGATTGGATGAATTAAAATTATAGAATGAAATTCTATTTGTGTTAAGTGTTTTTTCACAATACAAAATCAGGTTTTTGTAAAAAAAAACCCTCAATTGAGGTGTGCTTACTTCAAACCAAAAAGTTGGGACCAAATTATATTAGGATTTCATCTAGTTTGAGCGTTCCAAATTTCCGTCTAATATATGATGAAATGTATTATGTTAATTAATAGACCCTTTGGTATTATTGGATGTTGTTTCCCACATGATATAAATTAGAACTCGGGCATTTAGATGTCATTATTCCTGTAATGTCTTTTATATTAATCATTTTCCACATGAGTTATGCTAAAATATACTCCATAAGATAGATTGTAATGTTTTAAGCACCCATTTATGTCATCTATTAAATGAATCATAGATGTAATTTGTCCTTAGACACCATTATGAATTCCTTTTCACCCCATGCCACGGGTTGTTAATTATGTAATATGTTTGTTTATCAATCAGTGTTTTAAATTAATTAATTCTGTATGGATGAGTAAATAGGACCCCTAGACCTTATGATATCATTTCATTACGTAGAATTTTTTTTCCATGTATGGATTTTGTGAGATGAGTTAGATACAAAATCATAGTGTAGTAGGTTTTTTTAAGCTTTAGAAGCTTGTAATATTGTTTTTCCATGTCAGATGTAATATAATTCATCTATTTGGAAGCATTATTGGCTCTTTTGGATTTTAATGATTAATATTCCAATGTGATTTTTTAAGGTATGCCCTTGATCTTATCCTTGCTTTGAAATTTCCTCAATACAAATGAATTTCACTTTTTAATTATTTTCTCACGTGGGTTAGTTTATGATAAAACCATGTATTAATTTAATTGCATTATGTTTCAAGTTCTATGAATTATAAACATGTGAGTAAATGAATGACCAAGACTTTTGAGGTTGTTCATTTCCTGAGTCACAATTTTGTGGTGTGTAATATTAGATTCTAGCTTTTTTGACAATGGAATGGCTATTTGAATGTTTAATTGAATATTGAATGTTTGAATGGTAAATAACATTCGGTAATTTGTTGATTCAAGTTAGATTCCATGGACGTGATCTCAAGAATATTGTACCTTATTACATTGAATGAAACACTAATCCATTAATGGATTCCATGGTTTGGATGAAAGGTTTATTATTTTTAAGACGTGAGTGAACCATGGTAGTCGTGGATGCGCTACCAGAGACTATACATATTTGCCCAGTGATACATAGATACAGTTATATGTGGAATTCCATGGAATATATTGAGAGGAATTTGATTATATGTTTTGACAGATAATTGTAGCTTCTATTTCGAACTTAAAAGGATGGGATTTGTTAACAGAGACTTATAGCACACCTTGAGTGATACTGAGTTCATGAGAGGAACATCAGGGAGAGCTCGTAGGGTGTTTGGGAAAATTATAACATGGGTTATACTTGAATTACAACTAATGAATGTCATGGAATGGATTACGATATATTTGAATATTGAATGAATTCTATTACAAAGAGTCTCCATTCCCATGAACAAACATGTTTTAAGTCTAAACATTAATTGTTTGGATGGCCATTTTTGGTGTCAGTTGTGCATACATTTATATGAGGGATGTGTGGATTAGGCCCGATCTCGATACTTTTACATGAAATGACTTGAACTTTATATCATTTTATTAAATGAAAGTGATATAAAATGGGTAGGTATATATGAATGATGTAACATTTCATTACTTCCTTACTTGTTATATATATTTTCTTGCACTGATAGTTTTGCATTTCATATGATGGATGGGACATGATACTAATGGGTTCCGGCCTACAGAGACTGTTATATCGCAACCTTCTCTGGTACAGTTGTTGTTAAAGTATACCTACATGTTTTAATGACATTTAATATTTATTATTCTATATTTCTTGTATTTTTATATTGGGAGAGAAGGGTCGAGCTGAGCTCTGGATGCTCATGGTGATTGCCATTGGGATTTACTATCATTTATTAATTTTATGAAATGTAATGAAAATAATGTTTTATTATTTACTAATATCAGATATATATATATATATATATATATTCATATAGAATACATGAACTATAAAATCGTTTTTTCCATATTCTATCATTAGATTTTATTGAGACTGTCTTCTGCTATTTTACTTATTGTTTCATACAACCTCACCTATTATATGAGTATTTCCTTATGTAATCCTTTCTACACTATGATTATGAGGTTGTAGTCTCCATACCAACAACCTTTACACCCTTGATCTTATCCATAATACTCGGGTGAATGTGATAATGCACTTGAGGTTGTGTGGTGACCATAATGGCTATCTATTTTGTGGTAAGTTGGGCCAGCACATTAGAATAAAATAATATAGTCCTACACAATTAGTCAAAGATCATTAATTAGAAATAATTATATAATGTTATGTATTAACAAAATTCATAAGTCATAAGAGTTAAAATCATAAAAAATCAATCATGATCCAAAGAACCAATCATTAGAATAATTTATATGTTTGTATCATACACATACAAGTATAAAATCATTGCCTTAGTCAACAATCATATCCATAACTATAAAAGCGGATTGCGTTAACTATCAATTACATCATTTCCATTTTCGTGGTTAAATCATAAGACTAACATTTTATATATATTCTTTTACTAATCAAGGCTCAAACGCCACTCTATTATATATTATCTCATTTGAAATCAATCATTAAACAATTCATTGGA
The DNA here is from genome assembly GCA_963277665.1 of Viscum album. Classification (NCBI taxonomy): domain Eukaryota; kingdom Viridiplantae; phylum Streptophyta; class Magnoliopsida; order Santalales; family Viscaceae; genus Viscum; species Viscum album. The sequence continues at coordinate 38,623,315 of OY728131.1, forward strand.
TATATAAAAATTACAATACCACCATAAAAATAATGGGAAAATAAATATGTTTAAAATAATTTCATTAAAAATTCATAATATTGTCATAGAATTAAACTGTGTAAATGAATGGAGTTTTAAAATCCTCATCACCTCATACATATAGTACCTCTAGGGAATTTAATTGAATAATATAATTAATTACTAATTATCTCATCATAGCTCAATCAACCAAAGTGATATAATTGAGTTTAATGTATTCATTTAAAGATCATCATAACCAAAATTCATCAAAAAAGTATTGGATCATAATCCAGTATCCTTAGGGAAGCATAAAAATACTTAAATTATGCTCACATATATGAAAAATCATTTACAAGAAATCAAATAAAATACACTTTCAAAATCTAAATAAAATAGCGTTTCTATTTTCATAACCTCATTTTCAAAAATAAATTCCTAGAATATTACGGAAATTATTTTGATTGAAAATAAACATGGAAAATATAAATTGAATATTCAAACTAATGAATTTCAATTACAATAGAAAAATAAATTTATTCAGTGAATGTTGAAAATAATTATTATATTCTCATTTTGGTTAAAAAAATTATGGATGCACCTCAAAAGTAAAATGAAAAAAAGATTAATATTAAAACATAAAAATGAAAAGTAAATATGTTTAAAACAAATTAATGAAATAATTTTATCATATATAATAAAATTATTTATGGAATTGAAAGAACATGGACATGGGGGGAAAGAGAATTAACCAATTAATAAATAAGGTCATATTTTCTTGAAAATGTTTTCTCATACATTTTAAGTACCAAAATGAGAAAATGTCCTGATTACCTAAGAAATATGGGAATAACTAGTGGAGAAATAAATATATGTATTTTAAAGTATAATTATCAAATAAAATCTCCAAATGGAAATTGAACATAAACAATCTAAAAATTAAATGACATTGTAACATGGACCATTGTATTTTTTTAATCTATAAAACTAAGACACATAAAAGGAAGAACGTTATAAATATGTTTAAATCCACTTAATTTCCAAAAAAATAGTAATAAAATTCATTATTTTAAATTATATACACCGCACAAAAGACTCAAGTGGTGAATAGGGCATATATACCATTTAAATGAAATTGAGATGAAAAACCTATATGCTAAGTCCCATCTTGTTTAGTAAACATCCAACACTACGGTATACAATATATAGATTTATTGTAAATATATTATAAAACTATATTAAAATAAAACTTGTTCTTCATCATTCCTATATAATCTCAATGTACACTTCTGTAAACAATTTCATCAATATGATGAACAATCATGTGAAAATTATTATGTTTTTCATGAAGGTTTCAAATCGATGGTAATGAAATATTCCCATTGGTAATTACATAATAATATCCAAAAATATTAATCATGAAATAAGAATTATATTTATTAATTATATAAAATTTTAAATTATTTGTAATTATTTTTTATGAAAACTTAATTACATCACTTCACAAAGGTGGTAGTCCACATGTACACATAGTTGATGTTTTCACTTTTCTATGGATGGAATAAAACAATTTATATGGTAATTCACCCTTAAATAATCATATTTATATCATATATGTAATATATAATCATTAAATATATCCATATAACTAGTAATTTAAAATGGAAATGAAAAATGAATCACATCTCTTCGTGGATGTGGTAGTCCACACGTAGACACGAGAGATGTTATCATTTTCAAATAGATGCGAAGAAGGGAAAAAATAGTTGTCCCATAATCATAATAATATATAAGTATAATTATGATAAGACTAACGAATGTAGTGTGTATAAAAATGATTTAGATTTAGATGAATATGAAATAATCTTAGGAAGATTTGGGTAAGATATTAAACACTACTTTAGGAGAACACCTTTGTGTTATAGCTTAAACCTTCATAGGATGGTATTACGGAAATATTTAAAGCTCAATAATTAATTTTAATAAGATATGTAGTTTTTTGGATTGGTTTTTCATAATATATAGGGGTCAATGTTTTTAAATATTGGAGGGTAAGTGGATCCCTTTTATAAGTGAGTGGGGTGACACTAATGGAATTACATAAAATAATACCAAATTATAATGTAACTTTAATGTGAAATTGGATCCAAATGTAAAATACATATAATTTAAGATAATATATTTTATAATTATATTCTTAAAAAATATTTAAACTATTTTAAGTGTAATTTTTACCCTAATCTCTAAGTTCAGCCTCAAATAAACCTATTTTAAACCAAACTATAGTAATAATGTATTACTATTTTAACAATACATTCTGACCTTCAATGAATTTTCTATCCTTAATAATTTTATAAAATATGATTAACAACGTTTGTAAAATTTTATTCACATAAATTTCAATATTTTTTTTATAATTTTATAATAATAAAAGAAAATTACAATTTTTTAGTCAATTGAATTTTAAGCATAAGACAAAGTTCACCACCATTCCTTTCAATGTAATAACTGTTTAGTTAATGTTAAATTATTTTTTTCAAAAAAATATTTTATAAATTTAATAAAAATCACTAAAAATAATTATTTTGGAATTTATTATGATGAAAAAAATTCCACCAATATAAAATGAGATATTTAAAAAATAACTATATTTAATTTCATATAATTTTATTTTCATCTTTCACACCATTATTACAAGTGAATTAATTTTATAAATATGAATAGATATTTATTAATTATAATAATATGAATTTTTTTAAAATATAATACCAAGTTACCATTGAATGAAACATACATAAAAAATACATTATTAGTTTGAAAATGTTTCCAAATAGATCTTTAGGATTAATTGTATTTCATAAGAGAATTAGAAATTTTTTATATAATTATATTTCATTTAAATACAATATAATTATATTCAGTTAATAATGTATACAAAGTATTCGCATAATTTCAATATTTTATGTAATGAATGTTATCAAACATTTTTAATTTATAAAAGATAAATATACCATAAATGGATGGGGTGTTACATTCTACCCCAAAAATGAAAATTTCTCCATAAAAATAAAATAAATCCAATACAAATTACAAAGGATAATTCTACCTGATCATAACCTTATGTTCCACTGAAGCTTCTTAAATTTCATAAATTTTCCTTAAATCATTGACCATGTGAGTGTTCATATTCTACACCACATTATATCCTTGATCCAGATTCTTCACCAGTTTTTACCCATAATGGATATCATGTGACATTTGATTGACATACGATTTTATTACATGTGAATGATCATGTATGTATCACCTCAGGAGGGGTACAAGGAATTCATTGTGATATTTAGATAGATTTAGTGAATTCACCATGTGATAATTAATTATTCTTGAATGATCTATAATTACAAAGGGAATAATATTTATATGGGTAAAATTTAACATCATTAAAAATACCGCAACCTAATACCAATGAGATATTTATAGGAATACATTATAATAAAATTTTCACATTTGGTATTGTTGCTGATTTTTAGAATAACTCTTCTGTAGACTTTGAGCTTCTCTAAGGTGATGTGGAATGAATATAACTATATATTTAATTCAGTTAGAGAATCAAAGATCATAATATAAATAACATTATTCCCTAAAAACTACACTATCATTTAAATCTCAAAGGGATCATGGATCCTTCCTTTGTATTATAGGTCATTTGATAAGATACCTATGATAAATGACTCCAAAAGAATCGGTAGAATCATGAAAAACCATGAAAATTGAGGATATCTATCTCTATGGTTGGTTTGGTTCATTGATTGATAACATACATCTTTTAAGGATCTACTAATTTACCATGTTATGATATTTTATGACCCCAGAATTAATAATTTTATTGCAAGAATTTTCACTTTTTAAAATTTTCATGAAACTTTTAATTAATAAATATTTTTCATATACATATGAAATAATGTTTATAAACATCATTTTGAATTGAATATTTTATAATATCAACAATAAATATATTAAGAATCTAATTGATATAACCAATAATGACTCTATTAATTAAATATAATAACATAGTTTGGGAATTTGTAAGTCCAAATAGAATCATAATAAATTATATTGTTTATGCCTCATATAGAAGGATTTTAGGGATACATTCTCCTCTTTAATCCTCAGTTGATGATATCTAGAATGAATGTCAATAGTGGAAAGGTATTTATCATTACATAGTTATTTAAAAATGTCATAAATATGCGATAAATAATACTTTTTTATTTATAGTAATTTTCATAATATTTTCATAATAAATGTACAGAAACATTGAATCATACTTCTTCATATTGATATGAAAATTTTTTCCCCATGGTGATGTTATTTGATGTTTGAATCATTTATCAGGATTATCTTTGTGTTGCTTCTTAAATTATTGAAACTCAATCTAGTCCATTCTATATGGAGTATTTGAAAAAGTCGTATCACCATGTATGAGTTCCATTGAATACTCAACTACACATTTTGTGGTAATATAATACAATAATATGGAGAATTAATCAATATAAACACAAAAAGCAGGCGTAAATATTATTTTTTTTTTCTCCTCAATCATTTGAGATAAATATCCATCAATAATTGGTAGTAAGACCCATCGAACTAACATAATTTATATTTTATGTTAATAGTAATCCAAAAACTAAAAGACAATCATACATCGATTCACAATATCAAACCCAACAGCCATTATTAAAAAATTGATATGGAATATCTGTATATTCCTACAATCCATTACCAAAAAACTTACATTTAATTCAACTAGTGAGATAAATAATAAACAATTATAGGATAATATTCCCATAATTTTTTTTTTCTGAGGAGAGTTATAGACATGATATGTGATCATCATACCATTTTGAGTTTTACATACTAACTAAACATCCATTTATTAGTGTTTTAATGTGGTACCATATTTAAATTATTTAGAATAATATATTTATTAAATTCAAAATCGAATATGATATTTTAAATTATAGAGTGAATTGTTAGTGTATCTCTCACCACTTCTATCTTATGACCCACATCAGAAATAGTAATCACATTATATTTCACTTTTTTTATTGTCTAATGTGGTTTTCTATAATGATTTTTTTCATTGATACTAATATTATAGTACTAATTGGTGTAATAACCATAATACTTATATTTATAGTATTTTAGTGTGGGTGGAACATTTGATTGAGATTTTTACCATCATTGACTATTGACATCATATCACTTCATCACTCTTTTTCTCGATGGTGATTTTCTTCCAAAAAAAAATATTCTCAAAACCCCATAATCCAATTTCCACCATAATTGATTCCACAAATAATATATAAATGATGATTAATTTTAATTCCTCCTACAAATTAAATATTTCTATTTTAATCCAAAAAATCATGTAAACTGTTATATGATCTAATATCCATTCCTATATAATGTGCGAATAAAATTATTTTTTATAGCTATCAATTAATCTATAAAAAAGCCAATATTTCCCCTTTTAGAGTTTTTACCTATTGGTGAATCTATGTAGCAACTAAATCCACTTTCTAGTATCTTGACAAGGATGTACCTACAAATAAAACTACACCATTTTCTTTACAATATCATTTTATATTATCATTAAATAGACTTATCCTTAGAGTTATTAATATTATTATCTAATAATTATCACAAAAGTAACTAAAATTTTCACTAATACTAACTCATTTTATATAGGCATAATATAAAAAAATATTACATTATTTTTTATTAATATTCAAAAGTTTTACAACAATACATGTCTACAACCTAAAAATATTTTTTATATAGGGTCAAGATAAATAATAATTCTATTTCATGAAATATATTAATCATATCCCATAATGTTCTTCCCTTATAGAACTATTCATTGAAATTTTTCACTCAACACCTTTCTTCGTAATCCAGGGGAAATGGAATCCTAAAAAAGGTGATCTTAGTTTCTCAACAATCAAAAAAATTAGAGATATCAATAAGTGATCGTAATTGATGGTAATTATAATAAAATGAGAATAATTATATATCTTAATAAATTAATACCTAATCATTCAATGTTCATTAGTAATTAATCATGGAATCATATATTGTAATAATAAAATACATAAGTCATAAGGGTGTCTAATCATAAATAATCAGACATGATTTTTGAGGACATATCTAATGTACAAGAGATATATATTGGTGATACACATATTCGTGGAAAATCCATTACGTACTAAAGGATTGCTTCCAAGGATATCATGGAGGATTAAGTTCACATCACATTCATTTATTTCTTATGTTAAGGTTTACTCCTAAGACTATCACAGTGGTTGCAGTCCCTTTCAAAACAGGTTTCACACGACATTCTAATCCATACTATCCCCATAAATATCAATCTTTTCCCAATGCATTTAAGGGATACCTAATTTTAGGCCCACACATGAAATAATGAAACCCAAAGATATTCATTGAAATAATAATAGAAAATAATCATCGAGTCCTCATAGAAAAGCCTATGGAAAATAAAAAATATTGATAAACATCCCATAATCAAATAAATATAATCATTCAATATAAATTAATTTGATGGTATCAAATGATGATTCATTATCTCATCATATTTTAATTAACCGAGGAGAAATAAATGTGTTCCATATAATCATCTAAATATCATTATCTTAATAATTAATCCATAAACTACATGTCATCAAAAGTGAACAACCTTAGTGAATCGTGAAAATTCATAAAGGATATTGACTTTGATGGAAGATCTCATATTTAAAAACATTTAAAATATACTTTAAAAATAAATAGAAAAATACATTTTCTTTTTGAAACATTACATAATTATTCTGAGAATATGTAGGAAATTATTATATTATAAAATCACCTTATAAAATATAGAAGAATGATTCAAAAAAGATTGATCATTATGATTGTAATATCTATTCATTTGGTAAATATTAAAAATGATGATTTCATTACCAATATTTATAAAAATTCAAAAAGTAAATAATTAATTAAACATAGGTAAAATTAATTTTCTAAACTAAAATACAACATAATGTCTAGTTTTAAATATCTCTACATAATAATGTTATCATACAAAAAATATTCTTGAAATAATTTTAATTAATATCAACATAGACAAAAAAATATCATCATCCAAAGATGAAATAACTTCAATTTTTAGAATAACTATTTCGTAAATAATTTTAAGTAAAATATATATAAAAATCTATTAATTTCTTATAAATTTTAGGATAATGTATAGGATAATAAAATATAATGGTTTTTATTGATAACGATTGAATAATTCCCTTCAATGTAAATTAAACATAAATAATCCTGAATATAGTTGTCATAATCTAACAATAAATGCCTAATAAAAGAGGGATCTTAGATGGATTTTAAAATCCCCATAATCAACATAAAAATTATAAAAGAATAAATTAATTGGAATTATATGAACCAAATAACTAAATACGTGATGAATATGGAATATGTCACACATAAATTGATGTGAGACGAGAAAATATTAGATCTAGTCCCATCATGCTTCAGTTGCATTGAAAACCCTGATATAATAAATATATATTATTTTTAAATATATTACCAAAACATAATTCTATATAACATATTAACTACCATTCTTATATAATTTCCAGTTATAATTCTATTAAAAATTTCATCATTAAAATCAACATTCATGTGAAAACTGGTATGTTTGACATGCAGGTTTTGATTCAATGGTAATGGTACCTTCACTGTGGTCATGGATCCATCTTTTAAAATTATTAATTATGAAAAAGTATCATATTTATAAATATTATACACATTTATAACCATTCATTTCAATCAGTGATTAAAAATAAATTACATCACTTTATAACGGTGGTTGTCTACCCATACGCATGAACATTGTATTAAATTTTAATTGAATGGAACAAAATAAAGGAACATAATAATTTAACTCTAATTTTTTTTAATTATATCATAAATATATTATATATTTATTAAATATATGTTTATTACTATCAATTTTAATATTATATGAATAATAAATCACATCTATTCATAGATGTGGTAGTCCGCATACAAAAACAAACTACTGGTCGTATCATTTTTAAATGGATGGGAAGGACATAAAAATTATTATACCAAAAATTCATTAAAATATCATTATATTGTTGATATTGGATTCATTATGTTAGAGTTGATATAATATATTTATGGAAATTATATAAATAAATAATCTTTGGAAGAGTTCGAAAATATGATAGCCTATTCATTGGGAGACCAACTTAAGCATAAACCATAATCCATCTTAGAATGGTCATAGGGTAATACCTAGAGACTAATAAAGATGTTAAGAAAGATATTAATGACTTTTGTTAGGTATTTTTCAATCTATAGGCATTAAAATATGTGAATAATGTAGTATAATTTATGCCTTTTATTAGTGAGGGGAGATACACACATGGAATTACTTAAAATATTTGAATAAGATAAAGTCACTCTATGGTGATTGTGAAATAATGGTCATGAAATATAAGTTACGACTAGAAATAGTCTAAATATTTTCATCAAATAAAATTTATAAAATTTTAAGTTTCATGTTTACACATATCTCATAATTTACCCTTAGTGAAACCATTTGAACCCTAAATGTGGTGACACATTTTTTTGGTTTTTAATATTCATTTTCAATAAAAAAATAAAAGTGAAAAAAATTAAAAGTTGTAAATTTTGATTTAAAATATGAAATAAATTATATAAAATTATATTTCTAAAAGTACCAAATGTTAATTCTAATTTTAATGAAAAAAAAATTTATCTTCATTTTTAATCACAAAACTATGTTTATGTTATTTACCCTCAATCTAAAAACTAATAAATTATAGAAAAAATATTTTACTAAATGTATATTCCATAAATTTTATTATCATTATAAATAAATATTGTTTTATTAAATTTATTAAGAGAAATACACATTGCACACATGTTAAAAAACTGTCTCTGGAAAATCCCTATTCTAACTTGAATATATATTATTTTTATTTATATCCACTTAATAACAAAAGAATTAATTTTAAAAGCGCACAATAAATAAATAAATATATATATAATTAATAATAAAAATTAATTGTTTAAATATGATAAATTAACCATTTAGTAAAACAAAATGATTAATAAAATTATTATTATCCAAATATTTAAAAATAGTATTATATGATCACTAGTATTTATTCTCTGAATTGTAAATTATTTTTTAAATTTTAATTTTATTTGATTACCATATAATGTTCGTCATTTTAATATTTATAATCATTATTCACCTAATTTTGGTGTGGTATATATATATATTTTTACCAAAGACATTAAATTTATTAAAGATAAATATATCAAAAAAATCTAATTATGTTACAAATTTATGAGAAAAATGTATGAAAGGAAATCCATGACCCCCACCCATTATAATATTATTATTTATTTTGAAGTAGTATAACGGTAATATTTTGTAATTATCTCCATTTTGGTAGGTTTACATTGTCATGGAGTAGGAACTGTCCCATGAAATTTCTTTATATATTTCCCTACGAAAGGAATAAAAATAGAAAATAATTTATCCAATTTAATGAGACAATTAATTACATTTATGTTAATGTTAAAAAATAAAAAATTTCTTCCCATAATGGTAATGAATCCTTAGTGAATGGTGTGCCATTATTATGCCATGAAAGCATAAACATTATTTCATACAGTTTAGGGTCATAGGACAAAGACCACATTAATGTAGTATAATGTTGTTCAAATTAAACATAAGGGTGAAAGAAATGTAGAAAAGTATTGGTGTTGGTATTACAACTAGAAATCCTGTTATGGTATTCACAAGTATGTGTTATAAGAGGAGGCATGAAAGGTCGTGAAATGAAAATTTTAATCTATTTATATTCTCCTTTTTTCTATTAGTAACTACACATGTACAAAACAAAAATAGAAAAGTTGTACTTATCACAACATTAAATACAATTAGTTATTTTAGATCATAAAGTTGGACGAAATAGGAAAAATTGATTCTTGAGAGATATGGATACCAATTTAGATCAACATGTATGTCTTTCTTGTGACCAAAATAGTTAGACCATTCCTCTAAAATGATCCTCATTATCAAAAGAATATATGATTGAATATACTCTAAACACCATATTAGTTAGAGAAGAAAACCCATGATAGATTTGTTATGGAATTTCTAATTCCAACTATTAAAGAAATATATGAATGAAATGCATATTTTAATGTACATTATATCCTATTACTGTATATGAGGTAGCCAAAACGGATGCCTAGGTGAATTGAATGTTATGGGTAATTAATATGAGAAGAAGGGTTTGAATAATGTCTTCTAAAAAATACCAATGGGCAATTGAATTTATATTCATTAATTTTTTGAGGTTAACATGGTATACATGGTCTCCAAAAGGTATTTTTATAAATAACCTTGTGAGGCATGGGTTTGGCTTCAAATATAAGATGAATGGGCACTATTCGTTGGTAGGGATCTTATTAAAAGAGATTCATTTTATCTGACCATGTACATGAATGGATAAAATTTTATTTCTTGCAGGATTATGTATGAAATCATTTAATTAACTGAAATAACCCATATTAAATAACATTACATATGTTTTTATAGAATAATTTGATAAGGAAGAAGGATTAAAATTATAAAATATAGGCCTGATCCTAAGAGGATATTTACAATGTATTATGTAAACTGGATATGACTACTATTAAAATAGTATTTCATGAATAATTTTATAAAAAAATATGGTGAAATTGTTCTACTATTGAAAATTTATCCATTCATAAACACCTAGGGATCTTGGAAGGACATGTGATTTCTGAACAAATTTGAGGTAGCAGTATGTGAGAAAATGGATGCCTAAAAATAAATCATGTAATGTCTTTAAATTTTTAGGGTGAGGACACCACCCATCCCAAAACTCAAAAATTTTAAAATTATAAAATTATCCTAAAATAAACATTAATACCATAAAAATATCACTATTATGATATATGTGGAAATGTAAACTATTTCTAGTATTCATTCTTCAATATCAAACATTAGTGCAATTTTTCAAAAATTTTATATTTTAAATAATAATTATATTTATTTGTTTATATTATTATGATTATTATTATCTTTTTTTTTAAATTTTTAAGAATATTGATAGGTTGTGAAATGATATTTAATAATGATACATAAATATTCAATTATAAAATAAAATATTTTTATATACAATATAATTATCGAATTAAAAAACAAATATTGAGAGAAGAGGTAAAGAGGAGTCATGAGATAAAGAGGATACATGAGATCATCCAAAAAAATCCTTATTTTATTAATTCTTTATGATAATACCAATGGGTAGGAAATAAATTTTTTGAATACCAATGGGTGTTTATTTGATGATTTTTATGATAATAGAGATTATCATATATTAAAATATCATCATTTAGTATTTCATTGTAGTTCCCCTTAGATGGATTAATTTTCTATAATATTATATAATATTACCATAAAAACCATATGTGAAATGTATGTGATGCTAAAATAAATGGACTCTCTGTCGTGATTCCTCGTCAAAAACTATAAGCAGAAAACCTATAAGGAAAACACATTGAATTAGACAATATTACAATGTCCCCAACTGCCCATCATAAATTCATGTCATATTTTTTAGTCATTACATATCCATTTCATAAATAGAATTATTTATTTTTGTATTTGAAATTTACATTGTGAATATATCTATAATATTTTCAAATTAATGTATTTCTTGGATATCGATCTCCCTATTCTTTTGAAGGTCAAGAGTAAAAAACAATTAGAGATATATTTTTTTGTTTTATAGACGTCAATAATCCCACCCTATAAGTGTAATATACAAATATTATTAACTTCATATAATATGGTGGAAATTTCATTAATTATTTATTCTACATAATAACTTCTGGTATGAAGGATAAGGGATCTTATCAAAACATAATCTCAACATGATTTAATAATTAAAACCAACTAAACTAGAATATAAAAATTCATAGATAAGGTTGGTTTTGTGAAATGTTATCAAATATATGTTCTTCCATATATAATGAAATATCTAGTATAAGAAATTTCATTATTTAGGTTAAAAAATTATCTATCATTTACAAAACCAACTAATTTTTGTTTTATATATTTTATATTAAAATATCCATGATATAGATATCCAAGAAGGCATCTTAATACCTATTTGATACCATTAAAATACCAGAGTTTAAGATAAAAAAGACACTTTCACTAAATTACTATAAAAAGATAAATCGCTCTTTTTACTATTCTAAATATAATTTAGTTCCCCAATAAAACTCAAATGTTGTACTTTAGGTACAATAAGTTCTTTATTATCCTTTTATGGTTTAAAATAATTTTTATCTTGGTCAATAAATCTTACGAACATTAGTGTACATAATGGGTGTAGTTTTTAAAAATTGAACCTCTATAAGAATTATATCAAATATCATGATTGAAGAAACAAATAAAATCTTTGATATTCATAAATATTTATCCAAGGTAAAATATTTTCCATTTTAAGTCACTCATTTCTAATTCCATATATAAATATTCCACTACCTTGGAATGTTCCTCAGTATTCACAATAACATTTCAATCAACAATGTATGCTAAAATTATCACAAATTCAATCATTTTAATAACATTATATCAATAAATATTCACTTATATGGTTATTCATCTCAGGGCCTGACTTCTCTAATATAAATAATTATTTACTAAACATATCAGAATAAAAATATATAGATCCATATTATTTTGATGGAATTTTTAATCCTTATGTTATTTCCATGTAAATTACATTATCAATATTAACATAAAGGTATTCATTCAAAACATCCACGAGATGTAAATCATGTTTTATCATATATAAACTATGTTGTAAGATCATTAATGGTGTTGGAATTTAATTCATGAATATGTATTTCATCATAATTAATTCTATTCCTTTTTTTAGAAATCAAGATTAAATATCCATATATTATATGTGATGATTTCATCGTTTTCATTTATATTTTACAATAATAGACATTTATAGCCAATTGGTTTAGTCTCTTTAAGATTTTTCACAATTGACTTAAAAAATTTACATTTATAAAGTTAGTTTAATTCATATTTCATCATGACATTAAATAATTATTTATATGGTCTATTACAATATTAATTATATATTCAAGTTTCTTGATCCTCATCAATAATTTCATGTGAAACATTAAATATATATGTTCCACTAAAAAATATCCTTGCACCATTCCAATATCTTTCAGTATAGGTGTATTTTATGGATTTTTTCTCTTTATCGTGATGAGATATTACGTGTGGAAATTTATAAACAAGTGAATATTTATTATCCTTAGTTTTATTTCATTAAATAACCTACTTGTTTTTCATCACTTTACTAAGAAGTGGTTTTTTATCTTCTAAAAAATGTTTTCATCCACACTTCATGTGAAGATTAGAGTCATTTTTGATAAAACCATTAGATTTTACTTTAGAGATATATATTATTAGTACTGTATTTGTAGTGGGTATATGGGATTTCATAAGCCATTTTAAATCATTTATTGAACCAACCAACAAGTTTTCTATTTTTCAAAATAATGATCTTTTGAAATTCTTGTTCATTTATATTTATATAGTGATCAAGATGTAACAATGAATATATTTTTCATAATATTTATTTTGATGTATATTTATTTTAACATAATTTTTGAATCCCTTTTTTTATCAAAATGAATATAAGAAAATATACCTATGAATACATATCCTCAAATTATACAAATATAATTAATAATTTATGAAGATTTAAATCTAACAAAAATCCCCAAATTTATTTAGATTCACTTAATTTTTTTATTTTGGTGGAGCTACATGAATATACACCGCACAATGAAATATTATTAAGTATAAAATATTTTTTTCACGGACTTATATTAATTGTAAAGGTAAATATTCATGATATATTTCTGATCTCATTTGAATTACTAATTCTAAATAAAAAATTCCAGGTCCCTTTACAGAATTGATTAATTTATTTCTCCTGAGAGGAAATCATGAGACAAGTTTTAATAATAATATAAATGACTCATCGTGTACATTTTAACTGAGAATAAGAGAAAAAATATATTCAAAATTTATTCCAATAACAATAGAATAATTATTATATAAATTTCTAGTGTATTCCATAACATTATGAAGATAAATATTCTTGATTTAGTACTATATGAGACGTAATCTTAACCTTATTATTGGGGGAAATAATTTTTCAAACTCTATGTTGTGAGATGATAATAAAAAAACATGGGACTTTCTAGTTTATTCATTAATCGGAATAATAATATATATAAATGGCCCAAATGGTTGATGAATAAGGTCACTTATGTCACCATGAATCCTATCCAAAATAATAAGGTTTTTAGTCATAATTGTTGACAGTATAAGTCAAAAAATTAATTTCCGATGAGAAAATGTAGCATAAGAAAAATCATTATGTATAACAAACTTTTATCAACCAATGGATGACATGATTTTAAATAATTATTTTCCTTATTATTATTGATCATGGGAAGGAAAAAACAGAATGTCCATAACATAAAGGTATCATGGTCTATAAACTTCTTGTTTACTATAACTGATTTTATTGTGAAAATAATTACATAGAATGATCATGTAGTACGTCTTTTATGTTTCAATCAAATCACATTTTTCGCTTCATTAATCCTCAGTACATATAATTATCAAGCAACTTATTCATCAATAATCTTGATCTGATATCTATTTTCATAGATAAAATCTATATATAATAAATTACATTTAGATTTCGGAGAAAAAATAGTTATAAATTAAAAATGAATATAACAAAGAAGACATATTTTTTTTTTCACTTTTAGAGCCTTCAATTGATATCATACTAATAGATAATGTGAACACATGATCACATCCCATTTTAAGGTTGAAATGTTTTTTTCATATTTAAATATTTAGTACATCATGGAACTTTCATCAATAAAAACATCCTCATTACGAGAATTAGTCCCGATGGAGATATTTATGCATCCATATCTATTAAAAGGACTAAAAGGATTGAATATATCAAATAAAATTAATTTAAATAAAATAAAATATTAAAAATTCATTAAAACAATAAGAATAAAAAATTACATGTTCACCATTTTAATTTAGACATCATTAATATACATGTTACCTCCACAGATCAAAAAATAATCATTATTTTCATAGTTTATAATGTAATCCTAAAATTTTATGGTATGTTCTATAAATTTAGATTAAATAATAATTTATTAAAATTTTATTTACTATTTAATTTTTTTAAAAATATACTTTACCTTATGGAAGTAACACGAATTGTTCCTCTGCATTCCACTATAAAACAATCTTTCACCATTCACTTTTTAAATAAGTTTTGAATATTACTTATATTCCCACTTATTTTGGAATCATTTCTTCTTTTCAATTTGTGTATGAAAACTTCAGGAAGTTGATTTTATATGACATGAGTGGTGTGGATTTATTTAATTACCTCAATTATAAGACGTAACATTTTCATCAGGGAATTTATTTTCACTTGTTAATCGGAATTCATGATTATTTATCAGGGGTTGATTATTTAATTTTTCAAAAATTATATAAAAATGAAATTCAAATTATTCTTTATATCTCATCTCATGGTACTAAAAGTTCATAATAATTATTGATATTTGAAAATTATAAATATTCTTTTTAGATCATATCAATGATCTGGATATAGTCTCCTTATAATTTAAATTTTGATGTTTTTTAATCAGGTTAGAGTTTTATTTATAACAAATTAAAAATAATGAAATTATAGGTGAATCCACTTTTATTGTTCCCAATGCTGTATTATCATTTCGAGTTGATCATACTTATCCTTTATGGTTATATATATAATAATATGATATTTAACAATAAAATACACATTTTTAAATATTTGGGTAGCCTGTGGGAAGGGGAATATTAAGGCTTTGACATTGTTCTGAATAGATTTTGACTTCAAAATTTAATCATTCACCAATATTGGATTTATCTGGTAACATATCTATATCCAGGGTCGAATACAGTTAAATATTTATAGAATTTTTAAAATGTGGGAAATGAAGATACAAAATATTCACCGTATAAAATCATTTTTTTATTAAACCAAATGCTTATCTTATCAGAAACTCTTTCTCATAAACTTTTTTGAAATTACTTATGAATAATTATTATCATCAAAATAATTTCAGAGAATAAAAATTGAATTTTTCATTAAAATGTGAAATTATGTTAAATGAATACATCATAAATAAAAAAATAAGAAATAAATAATGACAGAAGAGGTAAGAAGTAAAAAAGTGGTAACCAATACACCTGATTCGATCCCAAAAAATAAATTATTCCATTATAATTATTTGAAATTTATATACTTCAAGGGATTCCTAAGAGGTAGGAAATGAAGAGCTTGAATACCAATGGGTTGGCATGTTAAATATTCATTGGGAATGGGGAGTATCCTTTATTATTATTTTTATATTAAATAAATCATAACACAATTATTATTATTGTGGATGATTTTATTATGATTTTAATTATTAATATTTTTATTAATTACCTTATTATAATATTCCAATATAGTATTCTTTATACTACTACAGTTTACATTATTAATGAATATAATATTTATCCCACCAATTATATAATAATGAATAATATTATTGTGAGTGTATGTGTATTTTGATATATTATTAATTTTATTATATATACACTATTTTAAGAAATATAAATTTTAAAATGGATGGGGTATGTATTCCCATGCATACTCCTGGCTACTCAATGCAACAAATGATTACCTTTCCACATAACAATTTTTTTCACTTATCACTTCCATTATTCCACACTTTCTTATATCCCTATAAATATAACTCATCCCCACACAAAAATCCCCATCCTATTTACTCAACTAAGTGAATTGGAGGCCATCACCTTTGGAAAGGAAATCACAACATATATTGGGACCAAATATTATTTTCCATTAGATAATGTGATAATTACAAGATACAAATAATGTGAAACTTTTTGGAAATAAACGTACCTAGTATTTGATGTGGGAAAAAGTAATGAAAAAATAATGATCAATATTGGCATATGTGGGTAAAAAGTCTCACTTCATAGTTCAAGGATAAAACACATACAAAATATTAGTATAATAAATAGAGCCAAATCCTCACTCATAATATATAGTAAAATAATATTTTGAACTAATAGATAAAATTATGGTCAAGAAAATGATTGAAATTTTATTGGGAGAGCCTAATTTTATATAGGATCCTCACCCCCATGACCACCTGACGTCTTTACGCCGTAGTGATGATATTGAAGATGAAAATTTAATAGAAAAATAACTAAAAAAATAAATTAAAGTAGAAATATTTTTTCCAATTCTATAAAATATAATCCACTATCTTTCTTACAAATTATTTTATTGATAATCGATCACACTTCCAAAAATTCATTATTTTTTCAAAACATTGTTGTTCTGGTATTTAAAGTGACACTCAAGGGTATGCACCATCAAAAAAAATTAAATTTTATCTTCTTCATAAAAAATATAATATATATAGTTTAGATTATTTTTTTTATATCCAAACATAATTTATTTGATACATATAGAAAAATGATATTCTACTCCAATGTTCCCTATCCTAGAATGAAATGATTGAGTCCTTGTAATGTGGAAGGCACTCTTACATTCACAAAATAACAATGCATTATCTTATTTATGATATATTTCTTCCAATAACTTTCTTACATGAATAAACACATTTCTATACTACGTAGATACCATATAATCTACATTTAGTCATGGATAAAGACACCACTGAATGTCACATCAAATGATTCTCACAACTCTTCTTTTAAAGTAAAACACAATACCAGTCATAGTTCTCATCCATTCAACATCACCTAAAAATGTAAATTCAAATTTTCACTAATAGTGATGTTTAATCGTCAATAATGGAATGAAAAATAAATTAAATCCTTCATGTGTATATATATTCTATTCACTATGTTCTAATGTTCCCATCTTATATTATCTATGAAGCTAATAACTACTCCCACTGAATGTGAAATATATGGTCTCATAAAAACCATAGTGAACATCAAACTCCCCACTACTAATACATATGGTACTCAAGATATCATTATACACTAAATAATTCCTTCTAGTTTTCATTACAAAAGGATAAAATTAAATTTTTTGGGTTAGGGTAGAAAATAACATAAAATATTTCATCTTTTTGTATTTTAAGACCCTTTTCGATTATTTATTTTATGATATCCAAATATTGATATTATTTATCTCCTGATAAATCTATATCCCATGAACCCTTTTTCTATTTCCAAGTCCATCATTTAACACTCTTTGTCCTTCTTTACTCTTATATCCTATATCTGATCATGTTGGGTCATATAAATAGTATTCCATCAATGATCAAAAAAAGAAAAACAAAAGAATTTCTATCTAAACGGGAGAAATATGAACACATATATGAAAAATTTCTTCAAATTACAAGTATCAATATATTATAATTGAATGTCTTGTACCTACACATATGCACCTTTTTGAGAAAAAATATTTATTTTTTCAATAAATTTACAATATTCAATTTACCATATTCTTAAAATCCATTTGGATGGAGCATATTGATTTCCTTATCATGATCATCATTGAGAAAATACATCATCACATCTTGATTATCTACTTGTATACTATAATTAATATACGTCTCCATACCTACCCAAATTTTCACCAGTATAACATCAAGATATAATATTTCATGAAAATATATAACTTCTTTTTGATAATTTCATTTCACCTCATGTATATAATTATATCCTTCCATCTAGACATCTACATCTTTCATGATCATAATGAAGCATTTGTTATCAAGATCCTTCATTACATGAGGTAATGGAATAATATCTCAAGTCTTGTTCTTTTATAGGGTATGTATAGCCTCCTATATCAATAGTATCAAAGAGGATACCTCTGTACTTTGGGTCTAGTCTATAAAAAATAACTATCAATCCTTCATTAATAACAAGTATAAAATATTTCTCTTGGTGTCATAATTTGAATTTTTTTTTTCAGTTTTCTCCCAAGTTGACTGTCATGGTCCAAACATTACTGGTATTTTCAAATTATGCTATAATAATTCCATATAGAAAAATAATTTCTATTAATTTGTAATTCCATTAACATTGAATGACTTATTTCCTATACCCAATTTATCGATGTATCAATCAATAATAATTTTCACATTATCTTCTAAAAAAATGGAATCCTTATTGATAATAAGTTTGTGTAATGTTTGGTCACACAAATCATACACATTCACACCATCATCATATCCTAAGAAGATAAATTTTATTAATATCCAATGAAACATCAATCATTTTTTATCATTAATTTGTTCATTTTTCATTATTCAAAAAATTTGTAATATATAATAGTTAATGGGTTTAACAGTACACAAATCCATTAGTTTCTTTCGGTCAACATCCACTGAAAGATCGATTGATCTCATAATAGGCGGTCCTTATTACTTCTTCCTATAACATCTTAAATCTTATATAGTATTCACATTCTCTCTTGATCTATCCAAGATGGTCTTGTTCATATAATCCATAAAACAATTCCAAACTGAGTGTAAAACACTGTTAAATTTTTCTTGATTCTTTATTACTGGAAAAAAATATCAAACTCCTCACATTTATATTCTCATTCACATTCAGTCCATAATCACCAAATATTATTTATTTATTGAAACTACTTCTAAAATTTACTTTTTTAAGCCATTAAAAACATTTTTTCCACTAGATTCATTATATTTAACATCTCTGAGAATACTATAAATATAGGATATAAAATACTATGAACCTGCCATTGATATTAACAGTTCATTCATAATATTTTAATGGAAAAAATATGAGTCCTCTTTATCATTTCCATTAACATTCTAAAATATAACACATTGGTCTTACATAAAACATAATTCTCAAAAATTAAATGGAAACCCCTGTTTGTGAAAGAAACTATTTTTAATCAGAAATAATTTTCATGATTCATTCCTACTTATGGTCACACATTAAATTCCATAATTGCATCAACAATTTTTTCAAGGTTGATAATGTGAGACCTATAACAATGCCCATGTATATTAAGACCTTTAGAACTGATAGGATCATCGATATCTTTTACATCTTAATCACCACGAGTGTGCACTTTACAATCTTTAACACTCCATTCTCTATGTGATTTGTATATCTACGATGTCAAATTTATATAAAAGAAACATGTTCTTATGAGGTACTTATCATGGTTCATACATGGATGGTTTGAAACATAAACTTATGCATCTTTATAATGATGTTACAAACTATTATGTTCTTCATGGTTTCATATTTCCCAATATAAAAAATTCTTTCTGGGATAGGTCCATAATTATCAAACTAATCCCATCAAGGTAACATTTTTAGTGTTTCTATTAAGAATATTGTCCATCAATAATAGATATAATTCATACTACTAGCATTCATCACCACTTTAGTGACTAGTATGAATCAATTTTATGATGTACTAACCACATTTCGTTGTGATTTTCTTCAAAAAACCATATTGTACCAAAATTTATTTATAACATGATATTTCTTCCAAAAAATGTAACATTTTTTTATTCTTGATCATATATTTGAATATTTCGTGACTTGGTTCTTTTTATAACCATTATACATCAATTTCCTTGTTTTTTTCATAGCATCTATTTGGTGAGATATTTTATATCATAATTACTTGTGGTTGCACTAAATTTATTCTTCAAGAACTATAGATACATAATTTTTTTAGAAAAAAAATCCATCAAAATATTATTTTTTTGGTTGATGATGATTTGATCTTGTAAATTTGAAGAAAATTATTATTATAATAACTCTGGGATTATAATAAAAATATTTGTACCCCAAAACCATTAATCGAGTGAATATGGTGATAAGGGTGGATATTTGGTCTGTCACTAATGATTAAACTACTATTAAAAGTCCATATAATTTTTTCGTCAAGAAAGTTTTCTCCATAGGTGACTTCACCTTATACAATTTTTTTCGTATATACGAGATTCCTATCTCATTCTTTTTGTCAATTCTACATAACAAGAACTCGTCTGCCAAAGACAAATGGATGTTTACAATAGTGTTCACCTCTATATCATTCCACTTTTTCTCTCTCATGCCCATTATTTATTCACTAATTTAAGGTTTGAATTCATCCTTCAGCAATAGAAAATTAATCTGTTTTTTGAAAATCGAATATTATTCCAAATGAATTATCAATATTTAATTTTACTACAATTTAGGAAAATTACCATTCTATAATTCCCTCATTCTAGAAACCACCATAGATAAAAAAAATTGATTGAATATAAATGGAAATTTATTGCAGTTATATTTAAATAATAATACTAAATTTAAAAAATTAAACAATATATGGGAATATGATTTATCATGGATAACCCACCATGATGAAAGGTGTAAAAATCTATAGGAATAAGAAGAATTACAATTGGTAGAATTTCCTCTAAACCCACATTCATTTTATCAATGGGAAACCACTCAAAAAAACATTCTCAAATAATTGGATACAATTCCTCACAAGTTCACACAATCAAAGAAATTTATTTTCAATATATAAGAAGTTGTTAAAGCTGATAATAGAAATTGGATAGTCAGATCCACTTTTTATTAGTGAACCTCACCCCATTTTCAACCATCCATATTTAAATCAACGTTGTACACATTGATTATGGTAATTTAATGAGAAATAATACAGAAAATTAAATTAATTATAGTTTTCAATGTTTATTTATATAAAGAAAAAAACTTTCACACCCTCTTTTAAAATAAGTCCATTCTTTTATGATATGATACATGAATCTATAGAAATGTTAAATTAATGAGTTTCTACCTCTTTAGAAAAGAAAAATTCCTATCATTTTCACATAGATATATATTCAAAGCCAATTCACTGGATTCTCACATGATTTCCACTATCACATCTCACTAACTACTCAATATATCCAAGTCTCTATAAACTACTACTTCTCAGTCCTCACACACACCAGATTGTTCCACCTTTCACACCAATAAAATATGAATTGATATTCCACCCTTCTATCACATAAAATTAGATAGTCACTACCTAAATAGGTCATATCAAGACTCAAAGTCATTTTATTGATGATAAATAATTTTCATACCAATAATACTATATAACAATATTGGATTTTAGAAAATAATATAATAATTTTTTTATAATTTTTCCCTTAATTAGTAATTTAAATGATAACAGATATAATGAACTAAATATACTAAAATGATCTGATGAATGGCATTTAGAGGCAACACAACCTGGGAAAATTGATAGAGGATTTTTGAGAATGCTCACTTTAGTGAACCGACTCAATAAGTATCTCTACAAATCTCTTCAACCCCTCCTAAATCAGTTTGAAAAAATATCAATTACATACACATTCAATTATTTAATTATAAAATGGCCCACGATATGGGATAAAATTTCTATCTTTTATAAATATGAATTAATAAAAAAATAAAACAAAACATAATGACATGAGTGTCATAGAATAAATTGAATTATAATAAGATGTCTAGTTTGAAACAATTAATTTAAATATTCTAGATAATAATAAATTAATCAATTTGAAAATATATGAAAATTTATGTTTTTATGAATCATGAAAAAAATCTATAATATGGTAAACACAACATTATAGAATAAATGGTATATTTATTTGTAAAACTAAATTCTCATATTCCGTAGTCATTATATTTTTTCCCCTTAAAAATAATGGATGCTTGTAAAACTATTTAAATAATCAATTATTTAACTCTTAAATGAAATGTTATTAAAAACTTATCCAATTTTTTCTAAAAATAAACCAAATGCTAAACGCCTCATTTTGAGGCAAAAAATACATTATAAAATATTAATGGGTGTGTTTAGTATATTAAGTAAATATTTTTACCCCCATGTGTGAAATTCAAAAATGAACATAAAAATATTCAATCCCCGAAAAATTCAAGACAATTACAATAAAAAAAATTAATAAAAAATCCATGACAATCGAGTATTATTGTTAAAACCATAAGGCCTATAATATGTTAAACATAGAAAGGTCCAACCGATGAAAATCCCTAGAATTAAGATCCTCAAAATGGATCCACTCTTTATTAAATATAAAATTATCAATAAAATATATAAGTTCATAATTTTTCGACAATAATTCATGAATATAACAAAAAAATAAAAAACCATATATTATAAATTTCAATTATTTTTAGTTAACATTAATATTTCCATCATTCTTCAATTACATCTTGGTGTGAAGTAACAAAAATTAAAAACACATTAATGTGATCAACCATAGACCACCAAACAGTGACCATGTTTTAATCAAGAGAAACATTCTCAATTATAGGACCAATCAGTTTGTGACCCAAGTGATTTTTTAGAACCACATTCTTTCAGGTACAATTATTATAAAAATATTTTATAACCTTAACTATAAATTTTTAAAATTCCTCCTTTCAAAAATGGATTAAAACTAATATCACACTACTTGAAAAAAAACTACTATTTAGTGGTTTTTTAGATTCTTAAATTTTGATTATTATATTTTCAACACCACTATAGTTAAAAATAATAGTTTTGTTGTTTATTTCTCAAAACTAATGTTAAAAGAAAATATCAATGTCTATTTTTTTGTAAACTGAAATTGAAATCCAAACCAGAATTTATTTCTTAAGACATTCAATATCATTTTTTATAAAACTCATGTTGATAATAAAACAATTTGTCTCTAAATTTTAGTTTTTAAAAAACTAACATTGAAAGTAATTTTTTTTCAGTATAGGTTTTAAAAAAATCAAAAGTTGAAATTATTTAGAAAAAATACATTCAATATTAAATATTACATGATTTTGAGTGTACAAAACAACATTAAATAAGGGAAACCATAAAAAATATACAACGATTAAATTTTATGAAAATAATAAAACATCCAAGGAATTTATCTACAACTTTATCAAATATAAAAATAATATTCTGAAAATAATAATGTGGTTTCTTTCTTCTTCTGTATACAATGAAATAGAAATGAAAAATTCAAAAAGAGGGAATTCTATAAAATTAAAAACATACAACCATTTGATTTAAACCCAAACAATTATAAGAAAAAAAATTCATTAAAATATGTTATCGCCATTATTATGAGAATCTAAATCAAGTATCTAAAAACATATTAAACACATTCAATAGTTTTATTTGATAATTACACAAATTCTATAAAAAATAACCTTAAAATTAGGGTAATATGCGCGTGTGTGTGGGTGGGAATTAAAAAAGAAATTATCAGCTTATATAAAATATATGTATAATTATTTTCACATATATAATTTTATTTTGATTGTTTAATGATATGTTAAAATAATTAAACTATTCCCATGACTAATATTTTTATTTAACAACAAAATATATATATATGAAAATTATTTAATATTAAAGAACATAAAATAGTGTTTGTAACACCCCAAGATTTTATGGAAATTATTCTTTTTAATTTCATTAATGTTTTGAGTTGTACGCTACACCAAAAGGAGCTTTCACAACACGCATCCCTGACTTGGCTCGCATTTCACGCAATCATGACTTTTTTCGATAGCGTGTGTAGTATGCAATACCAAGTTTCACTAAACGAGATATTATTATAATATTATTATGAACTAACCGTTATGAATAGTAATATGCACTTTTTGAAATTTTATAAATTTTACCTTTCAAAATGGACATCATTTTATGATTCGGAATATAGAAATTAGCTTAGCGTGAAATTTTGGTACTTTCCGGATAACTTTCATATTCTGATGAATTGTGGAAATTACTAAATTTTAATTAAAAATAACTTTTTTAATCGAAATAATTAATAGTAATAAATTATTAATTTAAGTTGTTTTAAAGTATATTTAGAATATATTTTTACAATTTAATACAATGTTGGTCATTGGATGTAATTTCACATTTAAACCATACATAAACAAGTTTCAATCTTTTGATAGTTATTATCTCTTAAGAACACGCTACTTGTTTCGACGACGGGAACTAATTTTTAAATTAATTAATGGAACTGACATGTTTTTAAATTTGGTAAAATAGACATCATTTTTTAATTCATAATATCAAATATTTCTTAGGCCTAACGTTTTGTATTTTTCTGGAAACATTCATTTTTTGATGAATAGTGAAACCACTAAGTGGTATTTAAAAAAATTGAATTTTTCAAAAAACTTAATTTTACAACTTCTGTGAGTGGAATTTCTGAAATCTGAGAGACATTGTTAATATCAAGGACTAAAATGTGGTTCAATGAGATGAAAATAATTTTTGGTGAATAGTAACTTGTTACTTTTTTTACCACGGTTAAAAGTAAATCGGGTAAGTAAGGGTAAAAATGATATTATTATTACCCTAACACATGTCCTAATTCTATTGGATAAGTGTAATTCGGCCAAAAACATCATTAGGAATAAAATATGACCATTTAGGCCCACTTGGATTAGATTAGGACATTTATTATTAATTTATTTAATGAAGGGTTAAAATAGTTAAAATCAATGTTTAATACCTAAATCATTTTTAATATAGGGTTATACATAGGATAAATTCGACTATAAATATTCATTAGAAATATAAAAAGATTTCCTACATAATGGTATTTTATATATAATTTTTATACTTACAATAATTTAATTTATTTATGAAACAATGATGATGCAGTAATTATCTTATAAATGAAATATTGACATAATTGATGTTATAAATACCCAAATAAATGTAATTTGAGACTTTTTATGAATTAGAATAATTTTTTATGTTAATATGACATGTTAGTATTTATTTAATTAACTTATTTAGAACTAATAATTCTGTTATGAATTTCCCAAAAATCAATTACCAAATAGTGTCAAAATTGACATAAAATAGTTTTTAAAACAAATATTAGATTATAAATTGTTATTATATTCCTAAAAATCTATGGATCGGCCAAGATACTTATATCATGATAGTTGTATCATTAATGGACCACTTGGGGGTATCTTGGATGTATATGATAAGTTTATTAACTATATAATATAAAAATACAAAGTGACATGGTAAATGTCAATCTAATTAACTAAGAGTTAAAACTAAAAGTTAAGGTTAATATAATAACATAAACTTGTCTAAATTATTTTGGATGAGATGATTTTCACCCATCCCCACCTTAGATTCGAAATAAAACAATGTAGAGCTATTAAAACCCGAATATGACTTTATAATAAAATAATATTTTTTGTTATTCCAAAGGTGCCCCTCTCCTCCCTTATAAAATGGCACCTCCTCCCTCTCCTCCTCACACCACTTTGAGCCTTCAAGCTCGGCCAACCCCTATGAATTTCTCTTCTCCACTTCCCTAGAAACATCCTAGAGGTCTTGGTCTTCTTTAAAGACTAATTTTAGTGCCCTAAGAGGAGGTCTCAAAGAGGCGCTTCAAAGAAGTGGAGGTTCAGATACGTACGAAGCATATCAGAACTAAGGTAAGGGATAATTATTCCAATCTCATTCTTATCAGATATTGTTTATTCATAAGTATTTAATGGGGTTATTGTTCTCATCCATGTCCATGTTTCCTAAAAATGGTTTCATGTTTTTTAATGTCATTTTTACCCATTTTGACTTTTACTACATGGTATGTATGGAATCATTCTTTTAGGAGGTACTTTTTGAATTTTTCGGCAAAAGGACGAGAATAATGTTTTTTTAACTTATACGGCATGAACCGATTTTTACGGTTTTATAAAGCCTTATTTTCATAAAGCTTCCTCCAAAATATTTCATGACTATTTTCAATAAAATCTCTTTCTTTTAAAATTTCATGACATTTTGTGAAAAGAAATTAATTTTGAAGAAGAAAGGATATTTTCCTCAAGAAATCATTTCAAGTGTTTTATCAAAATCATTTTTTCATATAAAATGAAATTATTTCATATTGGTATGTTTCAAGTATAATTTCTTTATGATTTATATGGTTTCACTTTTCTTATTATGAAATTATATCCATTTCGTTTATATGGATTATGTGATGATGGGATGATGTTTATGAAACCCATTTTATTTATTGGGTTATTTTGGATGATATATGTTTATTTTGTGGCACAAGTAATAATGATTTCATTATGAGATGGGTGGGACCTATATCTCCCTCCAATGCATTGGGTAAAGATTTATATCTAATGAGATAGACATGGATGGAATGGTATGTTAATCCGGTTCAGTATTACAGGACTGGAACGAGGAGTGAAGTCGATTCAGAAAGGGACTTTGTCCACTAAGTTGGTGTTGGCAACAATGCCTTGGATACTATGGATATCATTACTTGTTCTTAATGGATGCCCCAATTACATGTTTTATTCTCATGCTATGTTATCATGATTTATGTTCCATTATGATATATGCCTTATGTATTTCCATGTTTTAAGTCATTGCTCAAGATTTGGATGTTTAAAGATTATGTTCATGTTTTAGGTTCAAATGTATATGGTATGTTTTATTTTATCCATGCTTACCCATACAATGCATTTTAGATCACCCTTTTTATGTTTTATTTTCCCCCAGGATTAAAATAAAGGTATTAGGTAAGGAAACAAAAAGTGGATGATCTTTATGGGAGATGTTGAAGATTGTTCACCACGATTAGAAGATTACGTTCCAAGTTTCCAAAGACACTAAACTATTACGGTCCTTGTGTGTCTATTTTTATTATGTACTATGTATTCCGCAAAAGTAATGTAATATCTATGTACGTCAAGCTTCGGGTCTCTACAGTTGGTATCAGAGGAATGTTTTAGTCAACCTTTGGAAACTAGGATGTGAGAACATTAGTGATATCCCTAGATATATTTCTAAGGTATGTCTAGGGATGTCCCTAAGGTTAAGTATATGTATAGGTTATAGTCCTATAATTACATTAATGATCTTAGAATTAAACCTAAGATGTTAGTTATTGAAGGTACTCCCCCTTTATTATTTTGTTTTCCCTAGCATGATTTTTGCCTCTCACACTATTCTTTTTGGGTTTTAGACGATGGCTGGAACCCAAAGGAACCGTGTTGATCAATGCAATGGACAATGAAATGATTGTCACCCTGAACAAACAAATGTTATGGGAGATGGAGTGAAAAATATTATTATTATACTTACACAAGCTGTGAATCATTCTGGACTTCCAAATGAGCAGAGAAAGGAACAATATTCTATTGAGTCCTTCATGAGGCAACGCGCACTTATTTTCAGTGGGTCGTCTAATCTACATGTTGCTGAACATTGGATCAGTACCACTGAAAAGATATTTTCAGTTCATCAATGTTATGAACATGATAAAGTCATATTAGTAGTATATCGTATGGAAGGTGAAGCTGATCAATGGTGGAATCTTATCAAGAATATGAGGCCAAGAGATGAAATTGAATCCATGGAATGGGACGAGTTCAAGAACATATTTTTCAATAAGTACTTCCCTCGTATTCTTTGAAAAAAGATGGAGAATGAGTTTCTTGAACTAAAGCAAAAAGATGATGAATCTGTTGGTGTATACGAAGAAAATTTTACAAGGCTTGCAAGGTATGCATCTGGCTTTATCATCCAAACTGAAAGTAATGTTGATCGATTCTTTAGTGGATAAAAACCATATCCTTGAAGGGAAATAGCTATAAGATACTTCAGTAGCTATGAAGAAATTGTGCTTTGTGAAATTAAGGTAGAAATGGAAGTTGGTGTTACTTATCCATCTCATATATTTGACAAGAAACGAAAGATGGATTTCAAGGAGAAATCTCAGAACAATGGTGAAAAGAAGATGAATGTTTCCTTATGGCTCAATGTGTGGAAAGAAACATGGTGGAGATTTTCTTAAAGGGATTAGAAAATGTTTTAAGTATTGAAAATGTGGTCATCGAGCAACTGAGTGTCAATGTTATGGAAAAAGGGTTTCAAATGATGTGAATAAAGAAAAGACTGTAGAGAATGCACCACCAACACTTCAATGCTTCATGTGCAAGGAAATGGGGCATTATGCTAATAAATTCCCTAATCCAAGGGTTATTGATGATCGACATGAGCAACCACTGAAGGCAAAGGACAAAGGGAAGTCTAATGCGATCACTATTTTCAAAGATGTGGTGGAATGATTATGTGTTTATGTAATGGGATTTCAAAATAATGTTGTATATAGTATCCTGGAATATTGGAATATTTGTGTATTGGTCTATTGTAGTTTTTAATAATTTTATGGAATCAGTAACCATGTAATGTGATTGAGATATTTTTGGAAAAAATATGATATGCGCATAATGAAGGGATAAGGAGAAAATGAAATGTTTGACAGTATTCATGAGCTCATGACTGATATAATGAAATAGTTATATCATGGTTTGAGGTTTCGGTATGTTAAAAGAGTTAACTTTTGACAGCACTCATGTTTTCACTAAGATTTAATGAGAATTCATTTTTCAAGAGAATACATGATTAAGGCCTTCGAATATTTGGAATGTGACAAACAAGACATATCTCATGATATATGGGGATCAATGATGGTATTAACATGCTTGTCATATGAACTATATGGTAATCGTTTTCACTATAATATGAGATTGGACAACATTATTTTGGATAAGCCTAACGATTGGAATGGATTATGTTGGAAATAAGTTAGTATTGTCTAAGGATAGAATTTTTTTCGATATTATTGATGGGATGTTATAGTAATGTAGTTTTAGAAAAAAGGACAACCTGCAGGATGGGCGACAACCCATCGCGTCGGACAAGGCTGTGGGAATCGAACCCACAACCAAAGTGCGACTGGCCTTTATCGCCTACCACTGGCCTACAAGAAGTCCCTGTTTAGTAGAAACTAGTTTTATTATATTAAGCAGTATGATATTTGAAGTATAAGTCCATTTTAGGAACCATATATGATTAGTCTCACTATATATGGACTTATGTATTTTTTGATAACTTTTCAAACCTTTTGTTTGAGACAGATGGAATGACCCATCATTCTATCACATGATCTACTAACACAACACGAATGACAAATTCAAATATATTTCATTATGATATGAAGTGTAAATTGTCCAAAGAATGACCAACAGTGAGATTGTACCAAAATCACAAAAGTATTTCTTCTAATTCCAATTTCATCAACTTTAGGGAAATGATCTTGAAAACAAAAAATGTTGTCCTAGTGCTCTTATATCTGATGAATCAGATGGTACCTTAGATCTTCACAAATTTATGGCTTTGCGATTGTTGGATTTTTCATAGTCATGTTATCTACCACTCTCCATCAGAACTTGATGGTTAGATTTTTCTTCCATATCCATATTTTCACATATGTTCTCCTACGTGGAAACCTAGTGATGAGTTAATTTGGGTAACTGTTATGTTTCATACATTAGTTTTTAAATCCAAGTTTTGTTATTCTTTTTTTATGATGTGGGTTTCTATTAAATAAAATTTTTAGTAGTAAACCATTTATAACCCCGACGAATTTTGAGGGCGAAATTCATTTTAAGGGGGGTAGAATGTAACACCAAAAGCTTTTATGGAAAATATTCTTTTTAATTTCATTAATGTCTTGTATTGTACACTACACTAAAAGGAGCTTTCACAACACACATCCTTGACTTGTCATGCATTACACGCAATCACGACCTTCCTCGATAGTGTGTGTAGTACGCAATACCGAGTTTCACTAAACGAGATATTATTATAACATTATTATGAACTAACCATTATGAATAGTAATACCCAATTTTTGAAATTTTATAAATTTTATATTTCAAAATGGACTTCATTTTTGGATTCTGAATATCAAAATTAGATTAGGGTGAAATTTTGGTAATTTTCGGATAACTTTCATATTCTGATGAATAGTGGAAAATACTAAATTTTAATTAAAAAGAAATTTTTTATTCAAAATAATTAATAGTGATAAATTATTAATTTGAGTGGTTTTAATGTATATTTAGAATATATTTTTACAATTTAATACAATGTTGGTCATTGGATGTAATTTCACATTTAAACTAGACATAAACAAGTGTCAATCTTTTGATAGTTATTATCTCTCAAAAACATGCTATTTGTTTTGACGACGGGAACTAATTTTTAAATTAATTAATGAAACTAATATGTATTTAATTTGGTAAAATAGAAATCATTTTTTAATTAATAATATCAAATATAGCTTAGGCCTAATTTTTGGTATTTTTATGGAAACTTTCATTTTTTGATGAATAGTGAAACCACTAAGTGGTTGTTTAAAAAACTGATTTTTTCATAAAACATAATATTTCCGCTTTTGTGAGTGGAATTTCGAAAATCCGAGAGACACAGTAAATATCAAGGATGAAAATGTGGGTCAATGAGATTAAAATAATTTTTGGTGAATAGTATCTATTTACTTTTTTTACTATGGTTAAAAGTAAATAGAGTAATTAAGGGTAAAAATGATATTATTATTACCCTAACACATGTCCTAATTCTATTGGATAAGTCTAATTCGGCCAAGAACAACCTTAGGAATAAAATATGACCATTTAGGCCTACTTGGATTAGATTAGGCAATCTATTATTAATTTATTTAAAGAAGGGTTGAAATAGATAAAATCAAAGTTTAATACCTAAAACTTTTTTAATATAGGGTAATACCTAAGATAAATTCGACTATAAATATTAATTAGAAATATAAAAATATTTCCTACATAATGATATTTTATTTATAATTTTTATACTTAAAATAATTTATTTTATTTATGAAACAATGATGATGCAGTAATTATCTTATTAATGAAATATTGACATAATTGATGTTATAAATACCCAAATAAAAGTAATTTGAGACTTTTTATGAATTAAAATAATTTTCTATATTAATATTACATGTTAGTATTGATTTAATTAAAATGTTTCAAACTAATCATTCTGTTATTATTTTCCCAAAAATCAATTACCAAATAGTGTCAAAATTGATATAAAATAGTTTTTAAAACAAATATTAGATTATAAATTGTTATTAAATTTCTATAAATCTAAGGTTCGGCCAAGATTCTTATATCATGATAGGTGTATCATTATAGGACCACATGGGGGTCTCTTGGATGTATATGTAAATTTTATTAACTATATATTATAAAAATACAAAGTGACATGGTAAATGTCAATCTAATTAACTAATAGTTAAAACTCAAAGTTAAGGTTAATATAATGACCTAAACATGTCTAAATTCTATTGGATGAGAGGATTTCGACCAATCCCCACCTTAGATTTGAAATAAATCAATTTTGATCTATTAAAACCGAATATGACTTTATAATAAAATAATATTTTTTGTTATTCCAAAGGTGCCCCTCCCCTCCCTTATAAAAGGGAACCTACTCCCTCTCTTCCTCACACCACTTTGAGCCTTCAAGCTCGTCCAAACCCTTCCAATTTTACTTCTCCACTTCCCTAGAAGCATCCTAGAGGTCGTGGTCTTCTTCAAAGACCAATTTTAGTGCCCTTAGAGGAGGTCTCAAAGAGGCGCTTCAAAGAATAGGAGGTTCAGATACGTACGAAGCATATCAAACCTAAGGTAAGGGATAATTATTCCAATCTCATTCTTATCAGAGATTGTTTATTCAGAAGTATTTACTGGGGTTATTTTTCTCATCCATGTCCATGTTTCCTAAAAATGGTTTCATGTTTTTTTAATGTCCTTTTTACCCATTTTTGACTTTTACTACATGGTATGTATAGAATCATTATTTTACGAGGTACTTTTTGACTTTTCCGGTGAAAGTACGAGAAGAATGTTTTTTTAACTCATACAGCATGAACGGATTTTTATGGTTTTATAAAGCCTTATTTTCATGAAGCTTACTCCAAAATATTTCATGACTATTTTCAACAAAATCTCTTCTTTTTAAAATTGCTTGAAATTTTGTGAAAAGAAATTGATTTTGAAGAAGAAAGGATATTTTCCTCATGAATTCATTTCAAGTTTTTTTATCAAAACCATTTTTCCATATAAGATGAAATTATTTCATATGTTTATGTTTCAAGTATAATGTCTCTATGATTTACATGGTTTCACTTTTCTTATTCTGAAATGATATCCATTTCTTTTATAAGGACTATGTGATGATGGGATGATGTTTATGAAACCCATTTTATTTATTAGGTTAATATGAATGATATATGTTTATTTTGTGGAACAAAAAAGAATGATTTCATTATGAGATGGGTGGGACCTATATCTCCCTCCAATTCATTGTGTTAAGATTTATATCTCATGAGATAGACATGGCTGGAACGATATGTTAATCCGGTTCAGTATTACAGGACTAGAACGAGGACTGAACACGATTTAGAAAGGGACTTTGTCCATTAAGATGGTCTTGGCAGCAATGCCATGGCTACTATGGAAATCATTACATGTGTTTAATGGATGCCACAATTAAATTTTTTTATTCTCATGCTATGTTATCATGATTTATGTTCCATTATGATCTATGCCTTATGTATTTCCATGTTTTAAGTCGTTGCTCAAGATTTTGATGTTTAAACATTATGTTCA
This sequence comes from Viscum album, assembly GCA_963277665.1. NCBI lineage: Eukaryota > Viridiplantae > Streptophyta > Magnoliopsida > Santalales > Viscaceae > Viscum > Viscum album. The sequence goes on from OY728131.1 coordinate 38,657,273, forward strand.
TGTTTTAAGGTTCAAATTTATATGGTATGTTTTATTTTATCCATGCTTACCCTTACTGAGCATTTGAGATCACCCTTTTTATGTTTTATTTTACCCTAGGATTAAAAGAAAGTTTTTAGTTAAGGAAACATAAATTGGATGATCTTTATGGGAGATATTGAAGATCTTTCACCACAATTAGAAGATTACGTTCCATGTTTCCAAACACACTAAACTATTACAGTCCTTGTGTGTCTGTTTTTGTTATGTATGATGTATTCCGCAAAAGTAATTTAATATCTATGTACATCAAGCTTCGGGTCTCTACAGTTGGTATTAGAAGAAAGTTTTAGTCAACCTTTGGAAACTAGGATACGAGAACTTTAGTGATATCCCTAGATATATTTCTATGGTATGTCTAGGGATGTCCCTAAGGTTAAGTATAAGTATAGGTTATAGTCCTAGAATTACAGTAACGATCTTAGAATTAAATCTAAGATGTTAGATATTGAAGGTACTCCCCCTTTATTATGTTGTTTTCTCTAGCATGATTTTTTCGTCTCACACTATTCTTTTTGGGTTTTAGACGATGGCTTGAACCCGAAGGAACCGTGTTGATCAATGTAATGAACAATGCAATGATTGTCTTCCTGAACAAACAAATGTTATGGGAGATGGAGTGAAAAATCTTATTGCTATACTTACACAAGCTGTGAATCATTCTGGACTTCCAAATAAGCAGAGAAGGGAACAATATTCCACTGATTCCTTCATGAGGTAACACCCACCTTCTTTCAGTGGGTCTTCTGATCCACATGTTTTTGAACAATGGATCAGTACCACTGAAAAGATATTTTCAGTTCTACAATGTTTTGAACATGATAAAGTCATCTTAGCAGTATATCGTTTGGAAGGTGAAGCTGATCAATGGTGGAATCATATCAAGAATATGAGGCCAAGAGATGAAATTGAATCCATGGAATGGGACGAGTTCAAGAACATATTTTTCAATAAGTTCTTCCCTCGTATTCTTCTAACAAAGATCGAGAAGGAGTTTCTTGAACTAAAGCAAAAGGATGATGAATCTGTTGGTGTATACGAAGCAAATTTTACAAGGCTTTCAAGGTATGCATCTGGCTTTATCATCCAACCTGAAAGTAAAGTTGATCTATTCATTAGTGGCTTAAAACCATATCTTCGAAGGGCATTAGCTATAAGAGACTTCAATAACTATGAAGAAATTTTGCGTTGTTCAATCAAGGTAGAAATGGAAGTTGGTGTTACTTATCCATCTCATAGTTTTGACAAGAAACGAAAGATGGATTTCAAGGAGAAATCTCAGAATAATGGTGAAAAGAAGATGAATGTTTCCTTATGCTCAAAGTGTGGAAATAAGCATGGTGGAGATTGTCTTAAAGGGACTAAAAATTGTTTTATGTGTGTAAAATAAGGTCATAGAGCAACTGAGTGTCAAAGTAATGGAAAAAGGGTTTCTAATGATGTGAATAAAGAAAAGACTGCAGAGAATGCACCACCAACACTTCAATGCTTCAAGTGCAAGGAAATGGGGCATTATGCTAATAAATTCCCTAATCGAAGGGTTAGCGATGATCGACATGAGCAACCACTTAAGGCAAAGGACAAAAGGAAGTCACATGCGATCACTATTGGCAACAATGTGGTGGAATGTTTAAGTGTTTATGTAATGGGATTCCAAAATAATGTTGTATATAGTATGGTGGAATATTGGAATATTTATGTATTGTTCTATTGTGGTTTTGAATAATTTTATGGTACCAGTAAGCATGGAAAGTGATTGAGATATTTTTGGAAAAAATATGATATGCACATAATTAAGGGATAAGGAGAAAATGAAATGTTTGACAGTATTCATGAGCTCATGACTGATATAATGAAATAGTTATATCATGGTTTGAGGTTTTGGTATGTGAAAAGAGTTAACTTATGACAGCACTCATGTTTTCACTAAGATTCAATGAGGATTAATTTTTCAAGAGAATACATGATTAAGGCCTTCGAATATTTGGAATGTGACCAACAAGACATATCTCATGATATATGGGGATCAACAATGGTATTAACATGCTTGTTATATGAACAATTTGGTAATCGATATCACTTTAATATGATATTGGACAACAGTATTTTGGATAATCCTAAAGACTAGAATGGATTATTTTGGACATAAGTTAGTATTTTTTAAGGATAGAAGTTTTTTCGATATTATTGATGGGATGTTAGAGTAATGTAGTTTTAGAAAAAAGGACAACTTGCAGGATGGGCGACAACCCATCGCGTTGGACAAGGCTGTGGGAATCGAACCCACAACTGAAGTACGACTGGCCTTTATCACCTACCACTGGCCTACAGGATGTCCCTGTTTAGTAGAAACTAGTTTTATTATATTAAGCAGTATGATATATGAAGTATAAGTCCATTTTAGGAACCATATATGATTAATCTCACTATATATTGACTTATGTATTTTTTGATATCTTTTCCAATATTTTGTTTGAGATAGATGGAATGCCCCATCATTCTATCACATGATCTGCTAACACATCATGAATGAAAAATTCATCTTCATTTCATTAAGAGATGAAGAGGATGTTTTCCAAAGAACGACCAATGGTGATATTGTACCAAAATCACGAAAGCATTTCTTCTAATTCCAATATCATCAACTTTAGGGAAATGATCTTGAAAACCAAAAATGTTGTCCTAGTGCTCTTATATCCGATGAATGAAATTGTACCTTAGATCATCACAGATTTATGGATTTGTTATTGTTGGATTTTTCATAGCCATGTTCTCTACCACTCTCCATCAAAACTTGATGGTTAGATTTTTCTTCCATATCCATATTTTCACCTATGATCTCCTACGTGGAATCCTATTGATGAGTTAATTTGGGTAACCATTACGTTTAATACATTAGTTTTTAAATCCAAGTTTTGGTATTCCTTTTTTACGATGTGGGTTTCTATTAAAGAATCTTTAGAGTAGTAAACCATTTATAACCCCGACGATTTTCGAGGGCGAAATTCTTTTTAAGGGGGGTAGAATGTAACACCATGAGATTTTATGGAAAATATTCTTTTTAAGTTCATTAATGTCTTGTGTTGTACGCTACACTAAAAGGAGATTTCACAACACGCATCACTTACTTTCTTTTCATTAAATGCAATCTCGACCTTCCTCGATAGCGTGTGTAGTACGCAATATCGAGTTTCACTAAACGAGATATTATTATAATATTATTATGAACTAACTGTTATAAATAGTAATACCCTCTTTTTTAAATTTTATAAATTTTATCTTTCAAAATGGACTTCATTTTTGGATTCGGAATTTCAAAATTAGCTTAGGGTGAAATTTTGGTACTTTTCGGATAACTTTCATATTCTGATGAATAGTGGAAATTACTAAATTTTAATTAAAAACAACTTTTTAAATCGAAATAATTAATAGTGATAAATTATTAATTTGAGTGGTTTTAAAGTATATTTAGAATATATTATTAAAATTTAATACAATTTTGGTCATTTGATGTAATTTCACGTTTAAACCAGACATAATCAAGTGTCAATCTTTTGATAGTTATTATCTCTTAACAACACGCTATTTGTTTTGACGACGGGAACTAATTTTTAAATTAATTAATGAAACTGATATGTTTTTGATTTGGTAAAATGGATATTATTTTTGAATTCATAATATCAAATATAGCTTCGGCCTAATTTTTGTTATTTTTCTGGAAACATTCATTTTTTGATGAATAGTGAAACCACTACGTGGTAGTTAAAAAAACTGAATTTTTCATAAAACATAATTTTTCCGCTTTTGTGAGTGGAATTTAGAAAATCCGAGAGACACGGTTAATATCAAGGACTAAAATGTGGTTCAATGAGATAAAAATATTTTTTTGGTGAATAGTATCTTTTTACTTTTTTTACCACAGTTAAAAGTAAATAGGGTAATAAAGGGTAAATATGATAGTATTATTACCCTAACACATGTCCTAATTCTATTGGATAAGTGTAATTCTTCCAAAACCTACCTTAGGAATAAAATATGACCATTTAGGCCAACATGGATTAGATTAGGACATTTATTATTAATTTATTTAATGAAGGGTTAAAATAGTTAAAATCAAAGTTTAATACCTAAATCATTTTTAATATAGGGATATACATAAGATAAATTAGACTATAAATATTCATTACAAATCTAAAATTATTTCCTACATAATGGTATTTTATATATAATTTTTAGACTTAAAATAAGTTAATTTATTTATGAAACAATGATGATGTAGTAATTATCTTATAAATGAAATATTGACATAATTGATGTTATAAATACCCAAATAAATGTAATTTGAGACTTTTTATGAATTCCAATAATTTTTTATGTTAATATGATATTTTAGTATTGATTTAATTAAATTTTTTCGATCAAATCATTCTGTTATTAGTTTCCCAAAAATCAATTACCAAATAGTGTCAAAATTGGCATAAAATAGTTTTTAAAACAAATATTAGATTATAAATTGTTATTATATTCCTAAAAATCTATGGATCGACCAAGATACTTATATCATGATAGGTGTATCATTAATGGACCACTAGGAGGTCTATTGGATGTATATGGTATTTTTTTAACTATATAATATAAAAATACAAAGTGACATGGTAAATGTCAATCTAATTAACTAAGAGTTAAAACTAAAAGTTAAGATTAATATAATGACCTAAACATGTCTAAATTCTATTGGATGAGAGTATTTCCACCCATACCCACCTTAGATTCGAAATAAATCAATTTGGAGCTATTAAAAACCGAATATGACTTTATAATAAAATAATATCTTTTGTTATTCCAAAGGTGCCCCTCTCCACCATTATAAATGGGCACCTCCTCCCTCTCTTCCTTACACCACTTTGAGCCTTCATGCTCGGCCAACCCCTTCCAATTTCTCTTCTCCACTTCCCTAGAAACATACTAGGGGTCCTGGTCTTCTTCAAAGACCAATTTTAGTGCACTAAGAGGAGGTCTCAAAGAGGCACTTCAAAGAAGAGGAGGTTCAGATACGTACGAATCATACTAGCCCTAAGGTAAGGGATAATTATTCCAATCTCATTCTTATCTGAGATTGTTTATTTGTAAGTATTTACTGGGGTTATTGTTCTCATCTATGTCCATGTTTCCTAAAAATAGTTTCATGTATTTTTAATGTCCTTTGTACCCATTTTTGACTTTTACTATATGGTATGTATGGAAGCTTTCTTTTACGAGGTACTTTTTGACTTTTCCGGCAAAAGTACGAGAAGAATGATTTTTTAACTACTATGACATGAACGGATTTTTAGGGTTTTATAAAGCCTTATTTTCATGAATTTTAATCAAGAATATTTCATTACTATTTTCAAAAAATATCATTCTTTTAAAATTTCATGACATTTTGTGAAAGGAAATTGATTTTGAAGAAGAAAGAATATTTTACTCAAGAATTCATTTCAAGTGTTTTATCAAAACCATTTTTCCATATAAGATGACATTATTTCATATGTGTATGTTTCAAGTATAATGTCTCTATTATTTACATGGTTTCACATTTCTTATTATGAAACGATTTTCATTTCTTTTATATGGATTATGTGATGATGGGATGATGATTATGAAACCCATTTTATTTTTTGGGTTATTATGAATGATATATGTTTATTTTGTGGCACAACTAAGAATGATTTAATTATGAGATGGGTGGGACCTATATCTCCCTCCAATGCATTGGGTAAAGATTTATATCTCATTAGATAGACATGGGTGGAACAGTATGTTAATCGGGTTCAGTATTACAGGATTGGAATGAGGAGTGAACTCGATTCAGAAAGGGACTTTGTCCACTAAGATGGTCTTGGCAGCAATGCCATGGCTACTATGGAAATCATTACATGTGCTTAATGGATGCCACAATTAAATGTTTTATTCCCATTCTATGTTATCATGATTTATGTTCCATTATGATCTATGCCTTATGTATTTCCATGTTTTAAGTCGTTCCTCATGATTTTGATGTTTAAACATTATGTTCATGTTTTTAGGGTCAAATGTATATGGTATGTTTTATTTTATCCATTCTTACCCTTACTCAGCATTTTAGCTCACCCTTTTTATGTTTTATTTTCCCCCAGGATTAAATGAAAGTTTTTAGGTAAGGAAACAAAAAGTGGATGATCTTTATGGGAGATGATGAAGATCTTTCACCATGATTAGAAGATTACGTTCCACGTTTCCAAAGACACTAAACTATTACGATCCTTGTGTTTCTGTTTTTGTTATGTATTATCTATTCCTCAAAGGTAATGTAATATCATTGTACATCAAGCTTCGGGTCTCTACAGTGTTAAACGCCTACCATTTTACTAAATGATTTATGAACTCCATACAGTGATGATAAAAACCAATACATTGTGAAATCATATGGGAAAATACACCAAACAAAAAATGACATGTATGATATATAATGTTCATATTTAATTAAATTATAATAAAACATTGTTTATAATTATATTAATATTATTACCCATAAAGGAATGGAGGAAAATAATACTTAATTTCTATATTTTTATAATCATTTACATTTATAATTACATATTGTTTTGATATGAAGATATAGATCATACATTGAAATGTATTATGGATCCCCAAAAAACTAAATGACTGTTCTATCCAATTGAATGTAATGGTTTATGAGAAAGCTAAATAAATGTGGAATAAATTATTTCACTTCAAATCATATTAATTTATGGAAAAACATATTAACACAAGAATGCCGACCTAATTAACTATGAAAAGGCCATTATAATTATTTTATTTATAATTAATGAATAGTATATACCATATATATATATATATAATACTAAACTCATAATATGTTGCAAAGATAGATAAAATATGGGATATTCTAGTTATCCCATATGGAACATTTGAATTACACAAAGGTTCTTGTTCCCAAAACATTAGAATCTATTTCAATATTTATTTCAAATTTTGATATTACTATATAGGTTATTTATATGAAATTATTACAATTAATTTTAAAATTAAAAATAAATTAAAATTTAAAAACACATATCTAATTTTTTTTGTGATGAAAAAGGCCAATCAGATAAAGTATAAAATGACTCACACTACCTCCTACTATATCATCCACAAATATATGAAATGAAACTACTACATTCGGATCAATAAAATTTCATGTCATTACTGTAACATGTCCTTGTGTAATAGGAATATGACGTACATAAACACATAAAATATATATTACTCAATATGAAACTCTATTTCTTTGGTGATATCCAGTATACAACTCATAGTATAAGGCTTGGGAAGAATGTATAGGTGGATGATCTTGGTAGAAGGATTCAAATGCTATGAATAACCTGTTTTTTCTTCATACACAATAAAAATATATACTTCAATTTGGAATCTTGTAGACTGTATCCTGTATTTCAGCTTATCCATCATACATTATAATTCTACAACCTTCAAAATTACAGAAGTATTGCAAAAAAAACAATATAAATATTGACAACCACCTCATATCATCTAACTAGGCCTAGGTGTTATAGATTTCATAATGTATTATCCATAATGATCATTAAACCTTTAAGGATAAAATATTCCTATATTATTATCTAATAATAATTAACCTGAAATTATATTATAGAATATGATATTATTGACATTAATTTATAAACATTAATATTAAAGAAAAAATAATATTCATTTATTAAAAAATTATTTAATACTTCATTAGATGGATCTATAAGAATGTTTCATAAAAATTAATTTTTTCCCTTTCATGTTTTTTATAGAGATTGAGGGGATACAGATTCCTGAACAAGACCACTTTTGAGGTAGTACTTGTTTATCACTTAATTCATCGAGGTTTTCTATAATCACTTTCTCATACATGAAATAATAATCTCCACCTGATAAAGAATGAGGAAATATAATTTAAAAATATATCACTTATAGAATTAACATAATGATCTATTAAATTAATTAAAATGAATTATTCATCTTTTAATATAAAAAAATAAATATTTAATTTATATATAATACATATCATACCAAAAATTATTCATTATATGGGATTGATATAAATTTATATAGTGAATATGCATCTAAAAAAATACAAGGAATTATTATTCATTCTGTTACTTTTAAAAATATTATTTTTTCAATTTTCATTAAAATCCCTCCATGAAACTACTAGGAAATAAAGAATATTTTTATTATTTACATTTGTATATTTAAAGTAGTATGTTATTTGTAATTTAATATATATAATATTATACATGTGAAATATAATATATTTTTATGAATTCGATAAAAATAAATCATGTTAGATAATTTACCAATATAGACTCCCAAATATTCTGTTTTAACATAATGTCAATAGACCAACATTTTGGATATAAAAATGTAATCCTACATTGATGATATATATACGTGAGATATTTGATAAATGAGTAATCCCATTACTATAAACACTATGAATCATCTTTTCTTGAGAAGAAGTGTATTCCACTATAGGTTGATCACCAGTCGTGCTATATATAATTTAAAAAAATAAACATTTACTTTAATTAAATATTTAAATTATTTATGAATTTTCAATATGAAAAACCATACAGATTCCTCGGTAAATATTCAACTGCTTTTGTGTGTGTTATTTAAATATATGGATATAATCATATTTATTGAACCAACATATTATAAGAAATAATTATTTGTTAGATGTAACTTTTTTAGGTATCATAATAGGAATACAAGTATATCGATTATATTTACTAATACAATTGATAAAAAGTAAATATTTAATAAATTGAATTCATAAATATTCATGTAAAAAATAGTTGCATTACATGTGTATGTTTTTTTAACAAAAATAATGAAATCCGCATTCATAACCTTAAAATTTTCAAATATAACTAATAAATAAGATATAAAATTCTATAAATGGGAGAAATGATTAATATTTATATATTTCAATATCATAATTACAAAAAAATTTATATGTGTTAATATCATAAAAAATAATCATTTATGGATTCTCATTTTAAATTTTTTTTTACGACTACTGATGAATAAATAATATACCAAAATATTCGATGAAATGATCAATGTCTATAGATTTAATAATCTATATTTAAAAAAATTGTTTTTAGAACTATATGTTTGATTAAAATAATTGAATATAAATATTTATCTGAATAATTAAGATATTATAATATTTTTTCCCATATCCATTCAATATGACCTTTTCAAATTTCATTGTCTATATCTAAATTGTAGTCATTTTTATCATTATGTAATAACATAATAGATGAAGTAACATCACAGAAGTTTATAGCATCATCATCATCCTCATCACTTAAATGAAATCCCTTCCCTTGAAAGTGATATACCACTAATAACTAGATGGGTCAATAACCAAAAAATATTATCTTCTCATGTGTCTCTATGACAAATGGTTCCCGTTTGAAACTAAAATTTTTAATATATATGAGTATAAATACAAAATCATCATGTTTCACGACACTAATACTATCGACAAATTTAAAATTAATCAATGATACATAAAATTTTTAATTATCAATTTCACATATATCCTCAAAAACTCCAAAATATATTTTTGATATAAAAAATTTAGTTTTATGTATTTCACTCAATAAATGAAGTGATTTAGGAATTAATATTAATCCCCTCTTTTAAATGATATTCGTACGATCCTAACATTGATTTAATAAAACATGTTTCAATCATTGTTGAATTAAGACCATTTGATCTCATTAATAATCAATCAACCTTCAATCCATTTAAATATATCTTATGTAGGTAAATATATATTGAATTTCACTTTAATGTATGAATAAAAAGTATTTTTATTTTCATATATCAGAAATTTTTCATTTTGTTTTTGATATCATCCCATTAAATTGTAAATACTAAATTATATACATGTTTGAACCACATTATTGTTGTTTAAAATTTATAAATGTTTCATCATCACTTCATCATGTAGAATTAACTACACATTTAAATCATGAATCCATTTATCATCATTATCTACTATAAAATATAGATATATAGGGACACCAGCAGGCTTCACTTCCTAAAAATAATAAGTTATATAATAAATCACCACCTATAATGAATAATTTTTAATAATAGAAGACTTTGGATGATTTAGTTTTTCATCATACTTATATATATTTCAAAAGGATGTATGTAACGAAAATTAAAAATCCCACATATTATTGCCACTCACAAAAAATTAATCACATGTATAACCATTATATCAAAATATTACTGTTGAAAATAAATTTCTAGTTGACTATGTATGAGATATTCATAATCATACAACATATATAAAAAATCTATATCAATGCCTTTCCAATAATTGGAATTAAATATATAACATAAGATGATGATTAAAATTCAAAAGGTATCGATAATGTGTCACGTAGTGGAATTTGTAGTAGTTGTTTTCTAAATATATGATAGTCATTAAATTTCATATCTATTGATTTCAAATCCTTCAATGATTAAAAATTTTCAAAATTTTAGGAATTCCCTATTTGTACTTTAGTATTATATAGACATTGAAAAAATTCACCTTCTCACTATTTCTTAATGTGTGAAATGACTTAAAGGGAAAATATTCTATTTCCATTAATAGTTAGAGATTACTCTATAATTATTTCCATAGATATTATTATAAATTTTACATGCAATAAATATTTTTTCTTTCATTTTATATTTAACAATGATCCCATATTTCTATCACATATGTTTTTTTCAACTTACAAAATGTCTACATTATGTTTTTCATATATAAATAATAAATACTGTTTCTCAAATAAGATATAATTTTTCTTCTATATATTTGTTTGAAGATTATAATTACTTTTATTTACTAATGTGAAATTGATGTTTCTTATATTTTCATAAAATTATTATGTTAACAATGTATTTTGGTGGATATTATATTCTTCTAAACCATTTAAATCATTTTTAAATCTTTGATATCGATGAAATATTTTGAAAAAAACACTGATTTGATGTATAATCATTCATTCTTCCATTATATAATTCATAATAAGAAGTATATTATTCAAAAATTAGATAATTTTTATATCCCATAGAAAAATATGTACGTAATTTTACATATTCATAAAAATAATTTACATTATAAAATATCATATCACACTAAAGAAAATATTTTTTATTTTAGGCATAATAAACTATAACCCATCAATTTATATATAAATTTTAAAACATTAATCAATGCTGATAGATAAATATCAATATTTTTCGAGGTCTATTTGGTCTATAAATCATAAAACTCTTTAAAACATATATTTTTAATACATATAAATGGGGAAAATGTTTGAACTAAAAACATAATAGGCCATGATCTTAATTGTCTAGTGAGGATCTAATATGGATTCACTTGATCTGTGCATTTTCCGATTCTGATATATACAACTTTACGTCCAGAATGATGTATTTGTTTTTTCCACTCTCATCCAATTTGGTGATTGAATAGGGTGAAATATTTTTCCCCTAGATATATGTGAATTTATAAATCATCACATCAACTTTTGATAATCTTAATATCAAAATACATGATTGAGATTACAAATTATTAAAATATATCAATTTTCATTATTTGGAGATATACATATTATTATTGAGGATGAAGAGTTGATATTTTAACCCATATATTTTATTATATCCCAAATTTATGAAATTACGATATAATTTCATATTTCATCATATTTAGAAACCAATTATTGGGGAAATGTGTATCATTTGGTATTATAATCCCATTACACATATGAATTACCTTTGAAAATAATTTTATTATCAATGACTGATTCATTCTAGAAGTTTCCCTTTTAAAATATTAAGTATTTCTGTGAAATGTTTATCACTGTACCCAATTAATATATTCATGTTAACTGGTCCCATTGGTGATGAAAACACTAGAAATTTAGTTCAATATGAGAATAATGGTTTCTTTTCATCTCCATATAATAATATAATATTTGTTAATTTTCAACGGTTTTAATTATTATATAATGAATTTATTCATAAGGATGACCCTCTATATTGTGATGATTATGTGATTCAATTTTAGATCATTAATTTTATATTATTTCACCACCTCATATACATCATGTATAATCATTTTCAAAAACAATAATTTTTCATATGGTTTTTTATTTCTATATAACATAACATTTTCTTATTAAAATACATAACATATGGATAACATATCATATGTATTTTTTTCAACATTTAATTTTGAAAATTCCAAGATATCATCAAAACTATTTTCATTTTCCTTAGTGGTTATTTGTAAATTTATCCAATTATGATCCATGAATTACTTAAGTTCACATTATAGTATGTGAATATATTAAAACATATAAAAGAAGAAAAACAAATTTTAATAGATAATATTAAAACACAGACAAAAACACACACACATATACATATAATAAAAATATTCAATTCATCAATTATTGATAGATACATAATAAAACCAAAAAATAATATAAAATAATAAATATTATTGAATGAGAAAACTTGTGAGTAATGATTTACAATAAAATAGAATATTTAAATATATGAAACAAAATTTTTTAAGGTGAAAAAAATTTGAAACTAGAAAAAACATAATAAATAATTCCATCATTTTATGTCAAAAATAATATATGCTTATTTATCAATTTAATAAATAAAATATTCTTGAAACATGCACAATCTTCCATCAACTCAATATTATATACACCTAAATAATTTTTTAATTTATAATCAATAAAGAATATATTTCTTTACCATTATAATGATATATATCACTTTCATACACACCATGTTATACACATTAGGGGGAGTAAATATACAATATAGGATATCCCAAAAATACTCCTATAAATTTCCATGATTGATTATCTAAATCATGTTTAGGTAAAATGAAACTGAAAACCACAGAAAAAATAGACATATTTTAGAAAACTATTTTATTTAAGAAAAAAATATAATAAAAAAATATATATCTAAAAACCATATCACAAATAAGTTTTATTTAAAATACATAAACTCATAATACTATTTCATTTTTAAATTATAAATCCAAAAATCAAAATCATTTTCTGAAAAGAAAACTTCTTCTTATAAGAAATTTGTTATACATATCACACTCATTGTAAATCCATGGTTATTTAGTAACCATTGTTTTATTAAAGAAAAACGAAACATAATTAAATAAAATAATTTAGAATAATATCATTATACTTAATAATAATATATAAATTAAACATAAAATAACTCAAACCATAATAGGACATTTTATGATACACCTACCTTATATATGTTTCTAGAAGTCAAGGTATTGTTAAAAAATTATCATATATATCAATATGATCATCCAATCCCAAATATCAGTACCTTTATGTCAATCTACAGATGCCTAACCTTCATTATCTAAATAGATCTATTCTTTAGTACATAAAATATAATGATAAAAATTTTACAAAAAATAATTATAAATGAAAAAAATTCCTATCAACGTCAATTTATATCATAATAACAAATTTATAATATTCAAAAATAAAGTATACTATCAAAATAATTTAACAAAAAAAATATATAAACAAAAAATAAATATGTAAAAATAAATAAATGAATGAATGTAATTTATAACTAAAATACATAATAGAACATTTTTAATATATAAATATATAGATTTATATATATTTCAAATTATGAAAATATAGACTGAAAATCCATTACAACGAGAACCAAAATGATTATTGTTGAACTTAATATTTAATGTAATTAAAAATGCACATCAAAATAGTTATCCAATTCATTCAATGTAAAAAATAAATTAAAATAAATGAAATTTTGATTATAGGGATGAATATATCCAAGGATGATGGTGTAAGGTAAAATAGAGATGAGAAATGAAAAATAACAATTAAGATAAAATAATTAATATTTAGTTTGATGAAATGCATTCCATGAGTCATTATATTCATATCTAAGGAATTTTAAAAAAAATTACAACATGAATGAGGGAACGTAGATTTGTATATTTTTTAAATTATTTTGATTTTAATATTAATTTTAAACAATGGTAAATGTAACCATGGAACTATTTTAATGTATTTTTTATGTAAACCCCATTCAAAAAGTCTATTTAACTATATTCTAGCATCATTCATGTAAAAAATGGAATTAGAACCGCTCTATGAAATCATATTTTTCTACTAGTGTGACTATTTTATATAAATAGAAATAAGACTTCACATAAATTCATTATATTAATAATAATATACCAACTATGAAAAACCCACAACATAAAAAAAGAAACCATAATTAAACTACTAGTCTGAGTAAACATTAAAATTTTAAATTTAATATTACTGAAATAACAAGTCTACATTATATTTTTTTATTATTAAAAACTCAAGAAAACAATTATTGTGTCTTGTAGAAGGAAAAAAACCCCATTCATGTAATAAATTAAATAATTTTTTATTGTAATGTATGTAATAATCATTAATATACATATGTATTAATGGAGATGTTACATAGTACCACAATTAAATATGTTGACATAAAAATATAATCATAAGTAACCGCTTCTATTATTTAACAGTACCCGATACTGTATAAAAAATCCATATTATAGTACCCTTTAGAAGATAATATTATAATAATTTACATTTACTTTATTAACCATCAATTAACCATTTAAAAATAACACTGATTTTTCTATAAATAGTAGTTTAATTTTTAATTCTATAGTGTACTACTAAACATGGTTATTTTGGTTCAAAACCCTATCATATTATTTGATAATGGGAAAACACTGTAACTATTTTTTACTCATAAGATTTAATTTTATCACACACATTATTCTCTGAAACATCATCATCAACTAGAATCATACACTGTAGTCATACTTCCACTATGATATCCAACTAAAATCTTCACTGTGCTGGAAAAATATTTTAAACATAATGACATATAATATCCAATACACAATCTTCATTATTTTTTAAAACATTATAACATGTTTTTTGTTTTATATCAACTAACATATAAATTTATATTCTATCAAAGGTTCATTTTTTTTCTTAATCTAATTTATTTTTTACATTTGGAACCACGATTCACAAAAAAACATCCAGAATTATTAATTACAGAACAGGGATTTGTTACTTCTATAAATGGAAGATTCATGTAAACTAGATGTTTTATAACTAATATGAAAATGTTAACCATAGACACAACAACATATTGGTACCTCTAGATTATAGTAAAATCATAAAAACACACAAGTGGGAATAATAAAACAAGGAAAAACAACATGCCATTTTCATGGTTCATAATTTAGTCCAACATCCCTGGGAGAACATTGTAGCATCCATTTATGTTATGGAAGAATATAATATATCAATCAAAATCATGGAATTCATTTTATATTAGATCTCCAAAAAATTTATTTAAGACAACTGATCAAATAAGTGGTCTAATCCCACCCTTTATAGTGGGTTCAATCCAATCAAATTGTACCACCACTTTCAATGAATTTCAGGGTATCGAACATTGTTCATGATCACTATTGATTTCTTGTAGAATATATATCCTGAAAATATAAATTATAGTCAAATATGAAAGTAATTATCAGACATCCCTTTGATGATTCCAATAAGGACTTTAGGAAAAACCACTAACTACTATATTGAGACAATATAGAAAAACGTATGTAACTTCATTAGATTGACTCTTATGTAGCCATAATTTTTGGACCCGATCATGTGGACATGGATAATGGACTACTTATTAAAAAACCACTCCTTCTCAACCATCAGAAATTATTCCAGTTCGATGTTACTGTAAATATTCCTCCGTGATCGATCCTCATATACTAGAATTCCTCTTTCTGTATATAGAGAATTGGAACATTACAGATTATTTTAATTTCCAAAAATTTATAACAACACATAAATAACAACCCTAATCCATATCCATATAATTAGTTATAGAATAAAAATTTCCCAATCATCATCATTTACTATATATAATAGTCTGTAATGAAAATTTCTAAAAAATGATACAAAATTCATCATTACACATGCATGTGGTCAATATCATTAAATATAAAACCCACTAAGGTCACATTCCACTGCATATTTAGAAAACAAGGCCATAGTCAACCCAATTAATGGGATTGATATGCTACATATATCAAAAAACACATAACCAAACAACAAATAATTTCCATGACCTAGAAAATCATAATCATCTTTAATCACCATGGATAGAATAACTTCATTGTTTTTATCATTAAAAAATAATCATTTATTGACCCATTATAAAACATCATAAATATTTATCATTTTAAATCATAAAAACATTATTATAGTTTGAACAATTAATGTAAAAATTCTAGGTAACAAACCATCACATAGGGTAATTTAATATTTATATAATACAATATAATGGATGTTTTTAATTTATAATTTTTTATCATATCTATCGTTTGGTAGTTTTTTTATCTTAAAATTGATCATTATCCGACTATTTAAGAAAAAATTAAAAAAAACAAGAGTTTTTTTCTAAAATTACCCCATTTGATCAAATATAATGTAATAAAAAATAAAATTATGAATTAATACCATCACATGATGTCATTTAACTACTCATTATTGGACTAATGAGTTATAAAAATTTCAACACATGAACACCCATAAAATGAAATTTAACTCCCAATAAAAAGTATTATATATACTTTTCAATATATTTGTTTAGAATAATATAACTAAAAAAAATTATTATCATTATAAGCATAAAGAAAAAAAATTTGATGAAAATTAAATTACATTATGTAAATAAATATATTCATTTATTTAAACCAATTTTTCATTTCCACCAATTACATCCAAAATATGGATCATACCCATAACGAGGGAAATTATCATGAACATAGATTAAATATATAATAATAAATCATGGCAATCTCATCCATCCAAACCTTTACATTATGAAATTATGTTGACTCCATGTGGATAGTATTAATAAATTCATTTAATAACATACCTAATATACATAAGAATATAAGCCTCCATTATGACCTTTTTAGTGACATTCATCATCTATATAGAAGAATGTGAAAAAATCACACACAATGATCTCTGGAATATGACTTCTTCAGATTTGTGGTCATCAAATCAGTGTACCCCAATAGATGTTGTCATGGTCACCATCATCCCAAGATGTACCATGTGATATCACATTAATAGAATCAATAAACCATGACATAAAAAGATAATTTCATTAATCAAAATATTAATAAAATTTCCATGATCCATGGTTATTACATTAGATTCAATATAGAGGCCCCCAATGTAGGGAACATATAGAGATGATTGATCAATCCAATCTCTCAGATATGTGACTAAATGATAAATATTAGAATTATAGCCTTAATTAAATCTATGTAAGACAAATTTCCCTACTCAACATGAAGAATAATCATATACTATATATAGTAATATTATACATGATTTTATACCTAGTGAATACACTTCACAAAGAATACTCTTTCTTTAGGAATAAACATTAAAATTCTGGTTTATTTGCATAAGAATATATCAACCACCCATATCCATAATTGTTTTATCTATCTCATTGTATTCCACAAGTTTATATATACTTATGTATTATAAACTATATATAATACCCATGGATGCATGCATTTAGGACCAACCTATCTATTAACTAAAATATATACTATAACTCTTTCAAGATATAATTTTTATAGTTGTAATCATATGTCTATGAAAACCCCAGGTTCAATGACTAAAACCTACATCCAATAACCTTTAGTTTAGTGATTAGATCTAATTTTATAATCTCACAAAATGGAGGTATTACCATATTTATGACATTTTAAAATACAATAAATTAAAATGAAATCCCCTAAAACATGATATATGAACAGTCTATATTAAATTTATATCACAAATAATATATAATAGATGAATGTCATACAATATAAAGAAAATTAAAATTGGATATAACTGTAGAAAAAACTAAAAAATCCAAATAATGTAATAACACCCAAACATATTTTATAAAACATTGAAACATTAATTAAACCTCAAATGCCAATATCATACTATTCACATTGATAGTTGAGATAACACTACTTAATGACTATATTATTAAATATTGAAAACTATATGTAAATTTAGGGGTGCTTATATCAATATAATCATTAGGATATTCAAAAACAATTGAACACCATAGAAAAAAAATTCATGCATGCAATAGAATAATGGAAATTCTTAAGGAACCATTTTGATCTACCCGCACAGAAACCACAATAAATGGTCCGTCTATGTAATCCTATAAGTGTATATACCTAGAAATGATAAACTTTTCTATCCATTTCTCAAACTACCTGAAAAAATATCTTTATAAATACATGAATGTAAGTAGACACCCAAATGATAAAAATTTAATAATATTCACACCATAAACCACAATTATCGACCTTGTATCCTACAAATCCAATGATTAATGTCTTTTCTCTACCAATTCTTCTAGTATTACACCTCACCTCATATTATAATCGTAGATTTTAAAAATAATTCCCCACGTATTGATATATATATCAAAATAATGTCCACACCTATAGGCGATGATAAAACAAAGTATAATGGATTTCTGCCACACAAGCAACCCACCCATTTGGTATTTGAGATCTTAGGAAAAAACAACTCTCAAGTGGTGTGTAATGTCCCAGATTTTTTCATGTATTATTTTAATATTATATGGGAATTATTTTGAGACTAGGCACTGATTGGGCGTGCAGTTCTAGGTCCCGGTGATCCCAGAACAAATGTTTTAATTTAATTTATTAAATAAATTACGCGCGCATGCGATTTTCATGAAAAGTAGAATAACTCTCGAACAGGTGATCAGATCAAAAATCAGAGTGCACCGTTGCGTTCAGAACAATGATTTTACCTTAGGCGAGGCCTAACATTGGCCGGCGCAGGTCGGTGGTGAAATCTGGTTTTTTGGACGCAATAGTAATAAAATATTAAATAAAAATATTTTATTCTTGCAATAAGATCTTTTAAAATCTAATATCTTTATCCTCTTTAAAAATAGGCTTACTCCAGAGTCTAGGGTTCCAACCCCATAACCCTGAAAACCCTTGGTGGCCCTGGAGGCTATGGAGGAAACCCCCCCAACGCGGCGGCGACGACGTTCTTGACGGATTTCGACGGCGACGACGACACGGCGAGCGGAGATTCGCCGGAAAATGCAGCGATTACAGGTAGGATGTTGATTTTGATTTTCCATTCCATGTTTTTGATTTCCACAATGAACGCTGACTAATCCACAAACAGATTATCCCGCGGATCGATCGTTCTTATGGGATGAGATTTTGTGGGGATTGTGGGGATGTGATTCTTGATTTTATTATGGTTTTGTTCAACCTTTTAACAGTGACGGACCAAGATCGACAGGAACATCGATCGAGGTTCGTCCCTCTGAATTTTTTGTGTTCTTCTTCCGCAATTCTTGCATTCTTCATGAGCGTTCTTCGTGTTCATCATGGGGAGATGGAAAATGGATCGTTGCGCATCCGTTCAGCGACGCAATGATCCCAAACTGAAGGATCAATACCGCAGCAGTCTTGCGGAGGTGCGGCGACAATTCTGGTGGACGGATCGAAGCGGATCGGAAGAAATCATTCTTCGGACGATTTCCACTCGGATGGCCGGAATCAGATTTTGGAGCCGATTGAAAGGTCGAAACCCACAGATTCGGATTCACAGAGACGATGTGACCCGATATCTATAGTTTTGTGATGAACAGACAAGAAAACGAAGATCTAGAGGATCAGCCGAGGCGCGCGGAGGAAGAACAACGATTCTGGAAATTTCCCGACTACACGTCGTGTAGTATGGGCTACATGGCGTGTGTTCATCGATAGGGTTAGCCAGCGTGTACTCCATGAGTACACGGACACGGTAAGAGTACTCAGACACGGGAACGGTACACGGACACGGACACACCGTGTATACCCCTCCCCGGCCAGACCCGGCCAGATAAACGGGTTACCCCGTGTACTGGTACACGGACAGGTGACACGAACACAGGCAGAGACCGTGTGCGGGCACATGGCCAGCGTACACAGAGAGAGCCCAGGCGCTCGAACACGACGTGTGTTTTTCATCTACATGTCGTGCTGTTGCTTTCTGTCCGAAAAGCCCATGGACACGGGATGTTTACACGAGCAGTACCCGGTGTCAAAGATCATGACGTGTACTTTCCTACACGCTGTGTAGTTTGGTTTTGCACGGCTTGAATGAACAACACTGGCCTTTTACTTGGGCATTACCTGGGGTCAAGGCACACATCGTTTAATCATACTACACGTCGTGTAATAATTTCTTCAGGGCTTGAGCTACTTGCCTTCTTTGACATAGACTAGTTCTTAGGGTTCGTACCTTTGGTAATTCCCTGAAGGTTCTGGTATCAATTCCTTTATACAAGAGTATGATCCCTTCAGCAAAACATCCTAAATAGAGTTGTCGGAATCCCCTCTATGAGTCTTAGAGATGGATCCTCTATTCAGTCCTGGAACCCTAGGTAGGGTTTTTTGTATCGACGTGACAAACTTTACCCGGTCGCCGATCCTCTGCTTAGCGGATTAACTCAGACTGAGTTGTCGGAATCACCCCATGACATGGCTATGATCCTCATATGAGCATCATGTTCCCAAGTACTTGGGGATTGTGTTCTCCCGGAACGAGTACTTCCTGTCCCTCTCTTCATACCTAGGAGTGTGTTCTCCCGATGGTATGCTTAGTGGAATCTTCGAGTGGGATCCTAGTGGCTGTTTCGCGAAGGTCATTTGTGTATGATTATATCCGGATATTCTTTTTATATGTTCCGTAGACATACTATGTAGAGGTGATTGTACCTTTCCTTGTGGTATTTTCCCATTTTTTACTTCCTTTGTGGTTTTCAAGGTGTCTTACTGGGTATTGTTATACTCACCCTGCACGGGATTTGCCCGCACGTGTCGTGTCTTGTGCAGAGGAGCGAGCCTTTCACAGGATTCTAGGCAGACTAGGACCGGATGGAGTTCCGTGAGATCAGACATGCCGAGGTGTGTTCGTTCGGCCATGGGTTGCAGTCCTAGTACCTTTATCTACAGGCTGGACTTTGTTGTAGACTTTCATTTGGTGGGCTTGTACTTTTGGCCCAGGGTTTTACTTTACTGTACATTACTTCCCTGTCGTACTCTTTTGGTTGGGTTTTAGTGTATCCATGCATATTTTCTTTTTATCAACTTTTACTTTTCAGCTTGTTAGGCTTGGAGATGTGTGTGTGTGTGTACAGGTTTATAGACAATGCCTCCCATGTTAGTAGCATGCATACTCGGTGCTAGTCACCATCCCCTGGCCCTTTGGAGACAGGCTTGGGGAGTTGCGGCTTGGGCCCCACTGGGACGGGTCATGACAGAGTGGTATTAGAGGTGGTCGGTTCTACCTTAGGACCGAGAGTCTGTGAGTTGGTTTGGGGCAAAAGGGTTAAGTGTTTCAAGTTCGTCTCTCAGGCTAGGTACCCCAGTGTTGGTGCGGCGGCCGGCGTATCCATACACCAGGGCTATGATAAATTTCTTTTCGACTCGGAACATGAAAACACTAGTTTCATGGGGGAAAATAATTTTACATGCATCATATAGGAATGGGTTTTGGTTTCCATGTCCTTCTTGAGTCAGCTCTCCAGATATACTCACTGACAGTGATACATGTTGTTTCTTAAACAGGATGCCTCCACGACGAGTACCCACTAGGATCCAGCAGCTCGATCACGAGGATGACCCCCTCAGTGATGAAGCTTATATACAGGGACCAGATCCCCTAGTTCTACCACCAGGTGGAATGCCAGTTATCCCACCACATATTGGGCAGTGTTTGGCGCCTGCTGTACCGGGGGAGGAGGAGCACAGGCTGAGCGCACTCCACGAGTTTCAGAGACAGATATCCCTCATGTTTTGAGGTGAGCCTGACCCTCAGGCAGTAGAGGACTGGCTTGAGGGAGTGACCATGGTCTTCCACATAGTCAGGACACCAGCAGACTAGATGGTGATCCGTGTAGCGGGCCTTCTGTAGGGATCAGAAGGGCGATGGTGGTGTTTGGTCATCCAAAGGAACGACGAGGAGAATCATTCGTGGTCGGAGATTGGGAATCTCTTCAGAGAGGAGTTTTCACCGGTTACCCTAAGAGTAGTATATATACAGGAGCTTATTCATCTTCAACAGGGAACCATTATGGTGGCTGACTATTCGTTGAGGTTTACCGAACTCTCACGATACACGATGGATATAGTCTGAGATCAGTATTTCAGAGATCAGACTTTTGAATGGGGCTTGAGCAGAGATATCTGAGCTAGCATCAACCCTATGAGATTTCCTACTTTTGCTAGGGTGATCGACCGGGCTTTGGTTGTCGAGATCATCTTGGCCGAGCAGGGACGACCAATAGTTGTCAGTAGTGGGTGAGCTGGATTAGAGACCTCGGTGGCAGGGAGCCGACGTCAGGGACCCAGGCGTGGGAGAAGTTTCCAGAGGAGATCCCAGGACATGGGATCATCCGTGCATGGTTCATAGAGAGCTTCCAGCCAGCCTCAATAGAGGCGATGTTACTCATGTGACGGCAGGGGACATCTCGCTCGAGATTGTCCGAACCACGGTACTACTGACCAGGGAGTAGTGGATGGACCACTGAGGTAGAGGCAACGTGTGGAGAAGGCAGATCTGTTAGGTGGAAGACATGGAAGAGGATCTGGGAGAGCAGTTGGAGTTGGTCACCATTTCGACCCTTTACCACCACCACCCCCAGGAGGTCCACCCCAGGCTCAGGGATCTCGTGGGCAGAAGCAGGGGCAGCTGCAGGCGGCAAATGATTTTGACCCAGGTACTCCTTGAATGATTAGAGGTGCTATCTGTGTATTTTCTACTTTGGCTGCCGTATTGATAGAAAAATGTGCTAGTCATTCCTTTCTTGATGCTTATCTTGTTCGAGACCTTGAGATTCCATTTGAGCCATTGACTCGACCCTTACGCTTAGAAACCCTGACTGGAGGAGATTCAGAGATCACACTCTTTTTTAGGCAGTGTGACCTGACCCATGGAGGTGAGAGTTTCGGTTGGAGCCACTTGGTGGTAGCATCGAAGCCTTACGATTTCATTCATGGCATGGATTTGTTATCCCTAGTTCATGCCCAGATTGATTGTTTTAGGCAAAGGGTGCAGTGTGTCTGTAGTGATGGAATGCGGTTCTCTTTTTTCGGCGAAAGAGAGACCCAGGAAGCGCAGGATGGACTCATGCATAGAAGGGCACAACTGATTTCAAATCAGTTGGCCAGCCTAGCCCTTGGTGCCATTGATTTTACGAGTATCCATTTTTCAGTAGTGGTGGCTGAGTATGAGGACGTCTTTCCAGAGGATGTCCCCAGGCTACCTCCTTGTCAGGAGATAGATTTCTTCATGTAGTTGCAACCAGGGACGACCCCAATATCAGTATCAGCTTATTGTATGGCTCCTGTAGAACTTTGTGAGCTGAGGGTATAGCTGGATGACCAGAAAAAGAGGGGCTTTGTGAGACCCAGCGTTTCACCCTGGGCGGCACCAGTGCTCTTTTCCAAGAAAGAGGACGAGAGTTTGAGGATGTGTGTGGATTACCAGCGCTTAAATCAGGGGACCGTGAAGATCCAGTATCCACTACCGAAGATCGATGACCTCTTCGACCAGTTGAGAGGGGAACGATGGTTCTTGATGGTTGATCTACGATCAGGATATCACCAGTTGCGAGTACAGGAAGAGGATATACCGAAGACGGCCTTCATATGTCTCTACGGTCATAATGAGTACTTGGTGATGCCCTTCGGCAAGACGAACACCCCGGCAGTGTTCATGGGACTCATGAACTGGATCTTTCAGCCTTACCTAGACCAGTTTGTAGTGGTCTTCATCGATGATATCCTTGTGTACTCTTCGTCTGAGGAGGAGCACACGAGACACCTGATGATTATTCTAGACACACTCCTAGAGCACCAGTTGTGTGGGAAACTCTCGATGTATCAGTTCTGGTTACAAGAGGTCCATTTTCTGGAGCAAATTATCTCGGTGTATGGTGTAGCAGTGGACCTAGCAATGGTATAGGTAGTGCTAGCATGGTAGCCACCCCGTAGTGTGATGGAGGTGCAGAGTTTCCTTGGGTTGGAAGGTTAATATCAGAGATTCATCCATGATTTCTCTAGGATTGCAGCACCCATGACAGCTTTGACCTGAAAGGGAAATCCATTTGTGTGGACCGAGAAGTGCCAGCAGGCTTTCCGGCAGTTCAGATAGAGTCTGACGAGTTCCCCAATCTTAAGATTACCGGAGGTGGGTGTTGAGTACGTAGTGTTCTTCGACGCATCAGGAACCGGTCTTGGTTGTGTCCTGATGCAGAGGTCGGCGGTGATTGCCTATGGCTCACATCAGTTGAGACCACATGAGCAGAACTACATGACTAATGATCTTGAGTTGGCAGTGGTAGTATTCGCATTGAAGATGTGGCTGCACTACCTGATGGGCGAACGGTTTACCGTCTACACTTATCACAATAGTTTCAGATATATCTTTTCTCAAAAGGATCCGAATTTGAGACAGAGGCGATGGCTTGAGTTCCTCCAGTATTACGACTTTGAGATCGTTTATACTCCTGGGAAGGAGAACGTGGTGGCAGATACTCTCAGTAGGAAATCCAGTTCGCAGTTGCTGGATGAGGAGACAAGGTAGTTGGCCTCGTTGCAGTTGTCCTTCATGGATAGAGACGAGGTTTCTTACCTTCAGTCGATGGTTGTTACCCCTCCACTCTTACAACGAGTCAGGGAAGCACAGTGCGAGGATGCTAGATGTGAAACTCTACGTGCTCAGATATCCACAGGTGATGCTGCTGATGGTTTTTCAGAAGGAGGGGAGCACATTGTCCTTTTTAGAGGGCGCATGGTAGTACCAGTGACGTTGGGAGAGGAGGTTCTGAGGGAGTTCCATACATCCCCTTTGGCGGTGAATCCAGGCGTCGAAAAGATGTACCAGGACCTCTGACGTCAGTTCTGGTGGCCAGGGATGAAGTGTTCTGTGGCAGAGTTTGTTTCTCGGTGCCTTACTTGTCAGCAAGTAAACGCTGAGCACTGGGTTCTAGCAGGTTTGACTTAGCCCCTTGAGGTGCCAGAGTGAAAGTGGGACGGAATATCCATGGACTTTGTGACAGGTTTACCACGCACGTCCAGGGGACACGATGCCATCTGGGTGATCGTTGATCGACTCATCATGTCGAACCACTTCCTATCCATATGAGAGCAGTGTTCAGTAGAGATATTAGGACGCCTCTATGTGCAAGAGATTGTACTGTTTCATGGAGTTCCATCCACGATCGTCTCAGATCGTGATGATCGTTTCACATCCCGGTTGTGGAAGGGATTGCAGGAAACTTTTGGGACTCAGTTACGCTTGAGCAGAGCGTTTCATCCCCAAAATGATGGACAGATAGAGCAGACTATCCAGGTCCTAGAGGGTATGCTACGAGCTTGAATACTTGACTTCAGTCGTAGCTGAGAGGATCACATACCACTAGTAGAATTTTCTTATAAAAACAGTTATCATTCCACTATTGGTATGGCACCATTCGAGGCTCTATAAGGGCGACCCTGCAGGTCCCCACTTTGCTGGACTGACCTGGGAGAGTCAGCACTCATGGTCCCATAGATAGTGAGAGATACTACAGAGAAGGTGCAGGTCATCCAGGAGCAGATGAAGACTGCACAGACTCGGCAGAAGTCATATTCTGACCGGAGGCGTAGGCCCTTGGAGTTCGAGGAGGGAGACCATGTGTTTCTTTGGGTCTCACCTCGACGAGGATTGCAGAGATTTGGCTGAGGCGGCAAGTTATCTCTGAGGTTCGTTGGCCCTTTTTAGATTCTGAGTATAGTTGGCGAGGTGTTGTATCGCTTGGATCTACCTCCTCAGATGGACCAGGTACACAACATCTTCCATGTGTCGCAGCTACAAAGGTATGTGCATTATCCATCGCACGTCATCGACTGGGGCGAGCTGGACATCGATGATGGAGCGACCTCTGCTAAGTACCCTCTGGAGATCGAGGATCAGCAGGAGAAGATCCTTCGTGGACGATCTATTCCCTTGGTGCGTGTTCGGTGGCAGCACAGGAATCTCTAGGAGAGCACGTGGGAGCGGGAGGCTCAGATTCGCGTGCAGTACCCACATCTTTTTGAGTAGCCCTTATTTTGGCTTTTTGGGGACGTAAAATCCCTAAGGTGGGAGTGATGTAATGTCCCAGATTATTACATGTATTATTTTAATATTATATGGGAATTATTTCGAGATTAGGCTCTAAGACGACGTGCAGTTCTAGGGCCCGGTGAGCCCGGAACAAATGTTTGAATTTAATTTAATAATTAAATTACGCGTGCGTGCAGTTTTCCTAAAAAGTGGAATAACTCTCTAACAGGTGCTCGGATCAGAACTCTGAGTGTTCCGTTGCTTTCAGAACAACAATTTTACCTTAGGTGAGGCGTAACTTTGGCCGACGCAGGTCGGTGGTGAAATATGGTATTTTGGATGCAATAGTAATAAAATATTTAATAAAAATATTTTATTCGTGCAATAAGATCTTTTAAAATGTTATATCTATATCCTCTTTAAAAATAGGCTTATGCCAAGGTCTAGGGTTACAAACCCATAACCCTGAAAACCCTTGGGGGCCCTGAAGGCTCTTGAGGAAACCCCCCCCCAAAGCGGCGGCGACGAAGTTCTTGATGGATATCGACAGTGACAACGACACGACAAGAAGATATTCGCCGAAAAACGGAAAGAATATTGGTAGGATGTTGATTTTGATTTTCCATTCCCCGTTTTTGATTTCCATGAGGATCACAGACTAATCCACGAATAGATTATCCCACAGATCGATCGTTCTTGCGGGATGAGATTTTGCGGGGATTTTGGGGATGTGATTCTTGATTTTATTTTGGTATTGTTCAACCTTCTAACAGTGACGGACCAAGATTGACATGAAAATAGATCGAGGTTAGTCCCTCTTGATTTGGTGTGTTCTTCTTCCCCAATTCTCACGTTCTTCATGAGCATTCTTCACGTTCTTCGCGGGGCGATGAACAACGGATCGTTGCGCATCCATTCTGCGACGCAATGAACCCAAACTGAAGGATCAACACCACAGCGGTCATGTAGAGGTGCGATGATGGTTTCAGAGGATGGATCGAAGAAGATCAGAAGAAATCGTTCTTTGGACTATTTCCACTCGGATGGATGGAATCGGATTTTGGAGCCGATTGAAGGGCTGAAACCCACGGATTCAGCTTCACAGAGACAAGGCAACCCAGTATCTGGAGTTCCGGGATGAACAGATGAGAAAACAAAGATTTGGAGGATCAGACGAGGCACGTGGAGGAAGAACAACGATTCTAGAAAATTCCCGACTAAACGCCGTGTAGTATGGGCTACACGGCGTGTGTTCGTCGGAAGGGTTACCCGACATGTACTCCTAGAGTACACGGTCACGGGAAGAGTACTCGGACATGGGATGGGTACACGGCCACAGACACGCCATGTATACCCCTCCCTGACCAGACCCATCTAGATACACGGGGTACCCCGTGTACTGGTACATGGGCTGGCGACACAGACACAGGAAGAGACCGTGTGCGGGCAGTGGTCCACCTCCAGGTACCAACTTGCTCCACAAGCCTCAACAACGATCAGTGCTGTCTGTCTTCTACATCCCACACAACATAGTGCGGGCATAGCCCATGCAGGGGTGAGTATACGCTACTCAGTAGGGTCCCCGAGACCCCCTGAAGGTCTCCCAGAATCCACAATGGGAAATCTGCAAAGGAAAGATACAATCACGAAGTAACATCAAACAGTACTTAGGTATATGCCCATACATATACCTAAGTCATCAATTCCAGTTTGGATCCAACATCTGAGCCCAAGCTCGATCACGTCCACACAGGATAACACAACACAATCCACATAGGAAATAAATTCAATCATATCTAAGACAATGATTAGAAGTCAAGACTTAGCTCACACAAGTATACCTCTTTAGTGATATAAATGATCAGATATAGACACTGATTCATCTGAGATGGGACCCACGTAGGATGCTAAACCAACTACTCTACCAGACCCACATAGGATAGAAAGAACATATTAAGACACTTCCAGACCCACGTAGGATACACGAACAGTAGTCATTTCCGTCAAACCCACATAGGATTTCAGTACGGTCTTTATCGCTGCCGAACCCACATAGGATTTCAACGGAGTCTTCATCTCCGTCGAACCCACATAGGATTTTTGTATGGTCTTCATCGCTGCTGAACCCACATAGGATTTGAGTGTAGTCTTTATCTCCATCGAACCCACATAGGATTTCAGTACGGTCTTCATCACTGCCGAACCCACATAGGATTTTAGTGCAGTCTTCATCTCCGTCAAACCCACATAGGATTTCAGTACAGTCTTCATCGCTGCCGAACCCACATAGGATTTCAGTGCAGTATTCATCTCCGTCAAACCCACATAGGCTTTTAGTACGGTCTTTATCACTGCCGAACCCAAATAGGATTTCCGTGTAGTCTTCATCGTCACAGTCGCTGCCCGCTCTAGGGTTCCCGCACACATCATGATCGTTCCAGGAGGGTCGGCTCTACGAGCCAAGGGGTCGATACATCAACTAACAATTAGTCCAGAGTTGATGTATCTCAATGTTCCGTCTTGACAAGAGGAACTCAACGTGACACACGGCGAGTCAATCGGACGCCCGGTTTGAGAGTAATTGACCTTTTCGTTCCAGGGGCCCTGTTGGTTTTTAAGTCAAAACCAACCCGACCGCACTCCAACTGCGTCCAAACCTTGAGAAGAGTAAAAAAAGGTCCGTATCACTAAGAAAAAACCAGAAAAGTCGACATCACATCAATCGGACATCCAGAACTCAAGTTATAAGCGTTTCCGCTCCTAGGGCCCGGTTGATTTCCTGTTCGAACCAGCCCGGTCAGACCCAATGTTCTCAAAAACCTTGAGTGTAATATACCGAGACGAAAATCTCGATCCAAGACTGTCTACACAACTGACGATGCATCGGTCGGGGGTCTGTAGCCCATGTTTTGGGAAAAAAGACCAAAAAGTTATGAAAAAGGGGGGTCTGGGCCCGGTCTGACCCACCCACCCCCCCCCCCCCCCCCGGGTTCGGGTCCGACCCGGCTGGGCGCGGCCCAGCCCGGTCGGCGCGGCCCCTCTAGTCCGGGGCAGCTCGGTGCTGGCTGAGCAGCCGTGCAAAGGGGGCAGCCGCCCCCGACAATCAAGGGGGCGGCCTCCCCCGCCAATCAAGGGGGCGGCCGCCCCCGACAATGAAGGGGGCGGCCACCCCCGGCAATCAAGGGGGCGACCGCCCCCGACAATCAAGGGGACGGCCACCCCCGACAATCAAGGGGGCGGCGACCCCAGGCAATCAAGGGGGCAGCCGCCCTCGACAATCAAGGGGGCAGCCGCCCCCTTTGCGCGGCCGCTCGGCTAGCGCCGAGCTGCCCCGGACCGGAGGGGCCGCAACGGGCCGGGCCGCGCACGCTTAACTATGGAGTTCTAATCAGACAGGCTCCTGAAAAGGAAGGTTCACCTTGTTGACATGAGTCATATCATTTATTAATTTAACCATTTATTATTTGGGGGTGTTACAGTCACACCCCCTTTAGAGCACAACACCCTCATTGTGGACCCTACATCTCAACCCAGGCAGTGCACTGCACTTAAGGCTGGGTACCACCTCTGATACCAATTGTGACAACCGGGCCCCGGTGACAGCACAACCACCCCCGCCTTAACATGGTCGTCAGGTCTTGGCCCACCAGGTACCATCAGTTGCCCAGCAGACACGTGGGGCCCACCCCAAGGTCCACCCACGTGCCTGAACGGGTCATCTGACCAATGATTGTACCCACATGCCAACACATTTCCTTTCTAGTGTTATTTGTCCTCACTCACACACACCCTAGGTATCTTACCAGATGGTCACCCATGCTTATCACTACTCCAGGCCAAGCACGCTTAACTTTGGAGTTCTAATCAAACAGGCTCCTGAAAAGGAAGATGCACCTTGTTGACATGAGTCATATCATTTAGTCATTTAACCCTTTATCATTTGGTGATGCTACATGGTGGTTGAAAAGCGATAGATACTCTATCAAATGAAATAATAAAAAAAGTAACAACTTACATATCTCATATCATGATCAACCTCATGGATCAATTATACTCTCACTAGAATGATGTGTGGTAATAACATATCCTGGAATATAAAATAATTATAATTCTTTTGGGTATAGATAACCCAATGTGATAAATTTTAGAAGAATCAATAATTGGACTGAAAAATCATGGAATTGATTTGGGTTTTACTCATATGGTATTGATCGATTCTCAATGGTATATACACTAGACTTTTTTTGTACTTGTTGTGGATCCATTAATTTTTAGCTTCACTAAGATAGGGATAAATCAATGAACAATAAAACATTGTTTATTTTTAGGTTTTCGTATGTAATAAACCTCAATCACTCGTTAGAGTGATCAATATGACTACTTAACTCACACACCTTGATGCAAAAACAAAAAATAGACAGATGATGTTCACGGTTCAGTAATCAAAATGGGTTTTTAATCCTTAGAATGATCTAGAGACAATTAAGGCAATACAATAAACTAAACTCTTTTTCAGATAAAATTGGCTGAAGAACATCCTAAAATCATTTTAAAATATAATCAATAAGTCAGTCTCTCGACATAAGAAAAAAATGAATCTTCCATGATTAAACATTCTATTATATTTTCTAATATATTTTTACGTTGCTATTATCATTATTACAAAGAAAATTGTATCCAAAAAATATAATTGTTTTCTTCAATGGAATGCTATGTAGAGTATGTAAGAATTCCATCATCACCGCATGCAACATTTATTATGATTACATAATACTAATTTGTGAAATTGTTATTATTTTTAATCATATTCTATTAATAATTATTTTATTACAATTAACCTTCATGTTTGATCTATACAACATAAAATCCCCTTCAACTCCGAACTATATATCTCTCTTAATGACGTTAAATTTTCTAGTAAGACTATATTAAATACAACTTTTATTTTATGTTGTATTCCAAAATAACTCCTTATGTTGAAATTTAAATTTCAAATTTATATTTAAACGAAAAACTTCAATA
This sequence comes from Viscum album, assembly GCA_963277665.1. Lineage (NCBI taxonomy): Eukaryota > Viridiplantae > Streptophyta > Magnoliopsida > Santalales > Viscaceae > Viscum > Viscum album. Next base: position 38,688,772 of record OY728131.1, read on the forward strand.
AAATTTTCTTCACATGTTCTCAACTTATCCTGCTTCATTATTTTAATTTGGACCTATCTAGGACCTAAAAAATTTGTCTCTATACACTATAACATGATAAATTAGTTTCATCAACTAATTATTCATTTCAAAACAGGTAATGTTTTTTCAAGAGATGATATATATTATCATGTACCTGAATCAAACTTTATCTTCATGAAATTCATTCCTTATAAAATAAATCAATTTATTATATGATTGAAGAATGATTTATATTCTTCAATAAAATAAGGTTTATGTTATTACATGAAAATTTCACTGATTATGAGTTTCACAAGGGTGTGTTATATACCAGTTATTGATCTATGTATTAATCATGATATTCACCATATTATCTGAAATAATATTTCAATACAAATACTTTGAACTTATAAGTGACCAATTCAAAAACACATTTTTCCTTTATATTTTCGCCTAATGTCATTTCAAATAGAAATTGTTTCTGTCTCCATGTCTTGTCACATAGTCTAGAGCTCACAATTTAGAACAACTAACAATACCCAAATCGTTTGAATACATATAAACATGATTTATTGAAATTTTTTTACTTTTTAAAACTTCCTCTATTTGGGTACCGTGTCATGTTCATATTCATTTTTATTCTCAGTTAACATTCATAAATCATCTATTTAAAAATTTATTTCATCATCTAAGAAACCAAATTTTTTTATTAAATATCATATGTTTTTAAATAATCATTATCCATAACATATAAAAATATTATATATGTAATTTATTAGGTATTAATATATTAGCTACCACCCATTTTCTCAATGACTACAACATTTCACTCTAATAAAAATATATACAAGTTAAAAAAATTGTGTATCCTAAAAAACATCTATTTATGTCAAATTATAATTTTCTTAATGATATTAAATAATACTACATGATATTCCTAAATATATTACAATGTTTCCAATTTAAATAAATATATAACATATTTCTTATAAAAACTATCATAATAGTTTAGGTTCTTTTCTTTCAATAATATTAAACTTTTTTATTTTCAGAACCCTTACACTTAATACGTGGTTCATTAGTGTTTTATTTTTCAATGTATTCATTATAATAATCTTATATATAGAGAATAAATAATCATATATATTGATTTTTAAGAAGATTTAAAAGACAATTCTACTAAACTATAAGAATTAGGCAAATAAAAGAGAGAAAAATATTCGTATTCACCCATTCTTCTCTAATTAATCAACACAATAAAAATACCACAATGCATGAGTATACTTATTAAAATATAATTCCTAGTAAATTATCCTTGGGTATCAATAATATACTTAAGGAAACAATAATTTCACTATGAGATCAAATGTATCCCCATTTGTTTGTTTAGAACCCATTTTGAGTAAATCACTTACAGAAACATCACAATATGTAATGAATTAGGATTTGATATATCATATCATACATTTTTGAACTCAGGATGTGAAATAATATCATTAAATAATAATTACACGTTTTCCATAAAATGTGACTTAATTTTAATTATTCATAGAACTTGATTAATCTTGATACTAACAGAGAATATTTTTTTCAAACATGTTTAAAAACATTCCCTTTAAATTTTCTATAATTAGTTCACATATACATTATTGATAGCCATTATATAATAGTTTAACATTTTACATAAATACATACCCCTTTCAATAAATTTCTATATGAATACACAACCCATAAATAAGAAATATATTCCTTATTATATTAATCATTCCTTTTAATTCTCCCCAATATTAGTGTTCTCACACATTTTAATCAAATTAAAAAATACAATCGGGTGATGTTTGTTGTCTTTTACCCCATTGAAAATAATGATCTGAACAAAAATTTTAATGGGGATTCATTCATCATACCTTATCCTTTGATGAACGAAGGATTATAATTTTTCTTCAACATATACGTATTGGTATTCAAATACATAATTGAATAAAAACAACTTTCATAAGACATGTTCCTCTTCAAACCCCATATCAGACTAGGACAACTCATATTCATCCTAACATCAGTAAAATTTCATTCTGAATAATATTTCTTCTTGAACCATTGGAAATCATCATTTTAAAAAAATTCATTTCCTTCATAAAATTAAATACACATTTTTCATTATTATTTAATTGATATATTATTTATGGGATCTCTACTTCATAATTATTTTTTATTATAAAAGTTTTAGCACCCATCTTGGTGTCAAGAGAATCTAATGATTTCTTAAAAGTATCTATATTCTTATTTTGAGGGATCTTATTTTTTTCTTTTTTATTTAACATTTCTCTATTATGAGATCCTATATTATGGAATTATTTCGATTGATATAGGATAGGGTAACTAAATTTATAAATTAAGAGTAAAAAATGATAATTTATAATTAATAACTAATATTTATCATTGAATGTGATGTGGAAAAAATTAAATCCTTACAGATGGGGAAAATGAGTTTTGAAAGAACTCAATATGATTTCCTATTTAAACTCCTCTAAATGAGATTAGGGTTTCCTTATCCCATTTATTTAATTTTAACAGATAAATAGAGAAAACCTTTACTTTTAATCCGTTGTATAAATAAACCCTATATAATGGTATACATTTTATCATTAATAGTTATTAAAAGAATCCCATAACATTTAATTTAGTAGTATCGAGAACTATAAAATAAGGAGGATGAGGACAGGTTAATTGTCTGAAAATAATTATAGAACAATCTCAATCTTCTTTATAAGAATAAAATCAAATAATGAGATAAATAGATAGAAATAAAATATAGATTAATTTGGTAAAAAATTAATTAGAAGATGGATCTAGTGAAGTCATAATTGCAATGGGTAGAAACCTAATATTATCCAAAGATTCATGGGTGAATATTTTTATGCAATAATGTTCCATTGATGATTCTGGATGTGTTTGTAGTCCAAAATGTTTATATGGATGTCGAAAAGGCTATATAGGATAAGACATATTGTAAAACACATCAATTTTTAAAGAGAAATGTATGGTCAAATATTGAATATATCATGAATATCTAAGCTTCAAAGATATGGAAACACCCTAATTCTTTATGACATATTTATTTTAAAATAAATTCAATCTCCTTGATAGGTTGTGAGGAATACAAAAAGTGGTTTAAAAGGAACTTGATACTTAATTTAATTTTTTATTATTTGAAAATCTCTATTTTATCATTTCCATAATGTTGAAGATATGAATATGAATAAATTATTTATGAAAATTATATTGTTTACCCATTTATAAAATTATGTTGTGATTATCCATTTATTTTAAATAAAATATGATTTCTTTAAAAGATTAATGTTTTTTAAAAAAATTCTATAAATATAAAAGGCGGTTTAGTGGAGAATTTCAGATATAATTTAATGTGAATTTTTTTAATTTTAGAAAATTTATTTAATGAAATTAATCTGATATTTTTAATAATTATATTAACATTTTCATAGCGTGAAATTTGGTGTTTTTTATAAAAAAATCAATTTTTTGATGAATACAGACAAATACTGATTTCTATTAACATCGGTATTTTTATTTAATTAATTTAAATGCCCCATTTTTAATTTATTTGTTTTTCTAATGAAACATGGACCTATTATAAATATATTAATTTAGATTATGTCATTTGAGTCTATTTCTTATTTAATGTTGATATAATTTATTTTATCACTTCAAATTTTCTCTTTTGGAAAATAGTTTTTTCAGCATTATAGCATGTTTAATTATAAGTTATATTCTTCAAATTATGTGATTCGAATTTCATAAAATGGATTTAATATTTTTAATTAGTATAATTTTATTTTATATTATGGAAAAATTAATTATTCTAAATAATTAATATTGATAACAACAACAAAAAAATTATCATGGTTAAGGTAAACATGAGTTTACTATGGGTTAAATATAAAAAATAACTATTAAAAACCACCTAAAACATATATAATTTCAAATTTATTGTCATATTTTGACCTTATTTATTATATAGTTCTAAAATTATCTATTTTGGAACATTTTGGCCTTATAAAAATTTGGGTTTATTTCATTCATTTCAAAGATAACATGTGTGTCCTCTCCCCCACTTATAAATGGCTACCATACAATCATTTACACACACCCAAAATAGTTTATCTATTCCAACACCCACAAAAATATCACCCCTAATTTCATTTCATAATCAAATTAGTATTTTTTGTCAAAAATAAAACTTAATATGTATTTTAGTGAAAATGGAAATATGTTTTCTAAAGAAGAGTTTACATGCTAAACAAAGAGTTTTATTCTATTTCTTACTCCACCTGAAAAAATTATTAAAAGATGATGAAATAATGACCATGTTATATGAATTATAATAAAATATTTTTATATTAATGGAATGAACTAAACCCATCTTGTCCTCATTCAAATGGGAAACCAAACCATTGACCATGTGAAAAGTGGATTACCGCCTCATGTATCAATGATATCTATTTGTTATCAAAGATTATCACAATAAGATATAATGATGTATATAATGTTACTATGTGACAGTTATTATATAATTAAATATAATTAACTTTTATATTATATATACCATCTGATATTCCATTCCACATAGAATATGATAATGTTTCTTTTGTGTAAGGCAGACCACCACCTAGCAAAGCGATGAGATTCATTTTACATAAACGCATTACATGGAAAGAAATAATGATTTATATTATGATTTTATAGTATATTAATTATATTTTAATTATATATATATATATATTAATTTCTTATATTATCATCCATTGAATAATTTATCACATTGTTCATGTGTACAATGGTTTTTCGGATACCAAAGTGATGTGATTCGTTTTTGGCTAATGCATTACCTGGTAGGTAATTTAATATAAATTTAGTTAATATTATATATGTATATATTACATTATATTTAATATATAAAAATAATATACATTCAATTATTTACCCTTTATAACATTTTTTAAATGATAACATCACTCGTGAATACGTATGACCTACCGTCTCCACAAAACGACGTGACACATTTTCCATATTGAAAATTAAATTATGATTTTTATGTTATATATTATAGAAATCAGTATATTAATATCATTAATATAATTATTTATATTATTTAACTATATCCTATTTTAGGGATCCAAAACCTTGATAATAAAACATTTAAGAAAAAAGAAGGCAATTAACTCCCAAAACAATAGGGATAATGAATGATTACTAAAAAATGGGTAATAATATGTTATAAAATGGTAATATATGGAATTTAAAATATTATTCTTTTTCTTCTATAATATATTAACATGTTTTTGAAAACAATTTAATAGTTAAAAGATCACTCAACTAAAGGGAAGCATGGTGTAAGGCGTTTCCTAACTCCATTTCCATTCAATGGGTTATATGAATACTTTATATATAATACTATTAAAAAATTGTTGGAAATGGTTTCTTATTTATTTATGTGTCATTTAATATTTTATTTTTCCTAATATACTTTTTTACACATAATGATTTTATTTATTAAATGTCACCTCAATGATATGTACTTTATAAGGGATTTGTCTCAAATTTTCTTCTATGATCCACATTTCATTTTATGAACATAATTTTATTTGTTTTATGTATATAATAATTATGTAAATAATATAAAAATAATCCTTTATACATCATGTGATTTTAGGCCAAAATTAAACTACATCATCCATGGGATTTTATTATTCAAATGTTTCCAAAAGAGTATGTATTTATGTTTCAATAACATTTCAATCGAGGTTTCATATGCTGGAATATACACAGAAAAAAATTATTTGATCATGGAATTATAAAAATATTTAATTAAATTGTACTTTGATTATTCATGAATTTTCATGTAACAATACTATTTCTTATTTTCAATTCATAAAATTATTTATTAAATGTTTTTATTTAAATTTACTTTCATTTCTCTATTCTGATGATTTTAATTTTTTATCCAACTCTATTTTTTCTAAACATATTTTAACAAATGTGTTAATATGATATTTTTATGTCATTTTTAGCATTAATTAGATTTTAAAAAAATTAAAGTAATCTTATAGTGAGTTTTTATCAAGGTAGTTTATTATGTTTCATATAAAAAATTGAATGGAATAATTTTTATTATTATAGTTTTTGGAATAAACGAAAACATTCCACCATAATAAACAACCAATAAATGGAAGATTAATTTTTTATTTTTGATGGGTTATTTTTAAAAATATTTTTTCTTTAATTTTATGGAATGTATAATATTCTTTGTATGAATATTCAAAATTGAATAGATATTTTAGTCAATAAATTCTCAACATGATCTTTTAAAATAATTTTACTTATAAGATGATTTCCTTTGATCCTAATCAATGTGAAAAGTATATTTTCTTCAAGAATGTTTTTAATATTTTCATGAATATTTAAAAAAACAAAAAAAATTATTTTTTTCTATAGATTTCTTTGAAATTTTTTACTTATATTTCTCACATATATACATAGTTATTTAATCTTCCTTTAATGGGATAATACATTCCTTATTATCATTTCTAAAATTCAATAATTCTAAAATTTCAATTGAATACTATATGAAGAATGAATATGAATCCCATATTATTTCCATTGGTAATTCACATTTCACTCCGTATGATTTATTTCCAAAATTATATACACATATATCATGAAAATGTAATAATCGGTTCTCCCATATTTCACTTCAATGGGTTGGATAAAGCATTAGTCTCTTAATATGTCAAGTGTGTAATTATAGAATAAAACTAATCCATTATGGGACGTTTCCACCATCTGATTTTATCACAACAGTTATCCATGTGATATGTTTATTCCATTTATAGTGATGTTTTCATATTTTATATTCCACCAATATCTTATGATGCAATTTTTTAAATTTATTATTTTATGATATTATTCATCACCATTATCTTTATGATAGCATTGTATAATTTTGACTCACTTGTTATGATTCCTTATCATGTGTAGTCCCTTATTAGACATTCTCACTCCACCCTTTTTCCTATGAATTCCCTAGGTTATCCCATGAATTTTAAGAGATAAAATTGATTTATAATCTCATTATGAAGAATAAAAGGAAAATATTTATTTTAGTATCACTTTGATTTATTCTGAACCCTTTCCTCTAATGAGACTACAACTTTAATATCACTGTGTTTTATTAATGGATATTAAGGTTTACTAATCATGTAATTTTATATGTAGAAGGTTTATGTAATCATATTTTGTAAGATAATAATGTTTCATTTAAAATTTGTAAACTATGATGAGAAAAAAATAGTGACAAATCTAATTACAACTATTTTAATAAGTATAAGAATATGAAAATTAATATGAAAATATCCCAGAATTTTTTGAATTTTAGAGTGAGTGGTTACTATGAAATTATATCCCTATATAGACACTCCTAGTTGATATGTTTATGGCATATATTTTCCATGGAGTAATAACTTCAAAAAAGAAATGTCGAGCTTGACTCGAGCATTACCCAGTATTTGTCAATAGCCAAAATTTTACACCACGGTTGATCCTCATTGGTGATATGCTTTTGAATATTTCAAAAACATTATAAACCATCATGATGGATTTTAATAGATGGTATCCATGAATTCCTTAAGATAAAACTAAGGTGTCATATATTGAAAATAAGTTTTAATCATTTAGACATCCAATAAATTATATTTCATGCTTATGTGGTTTCTTAATATAAAAATTATTTATCATATGATCCTTTTTGGAATTTTTCAATTGTAAGAATGTGGATGAATAATGATAACATTGAATGTGAAATACACTTCAGTGGTGATGATCAACCAAAATGTATGATGAATATAGAAAAAGATACTGTGATTATGCCTAATCAGTTATCATGACATATGATTAACAATCTGATCTTCTGTGAGATTCTTATCATGCTAAATAAGTGGTGGATGTAATTTTATGAACTTTCATGTGTTAATGAACATAGAAAAAAGAAGATTAAAATTTATACGTGTTAATAATTTGGCAATAATCACAAATAATAAAATCTCAAATAGATACAAATATGTTATATATGTGGAAATGAATGCCACCGAGAAATGAATTTATAAGAAATGTGATAAATCATATTTGAAAAACATGGTAGCTATCTGATTCAATGCCTAAATTATGAATTACCACCAAGTGCAAGGAATAATATATGATATACCAAATTATTTATGTAAAATAATTGAAATATTTATGTATTATTATTCATGAATTATGTTATATAAGTATTTTACTAAATGTATATTGGGGTTTAGAATCAGGAAACATCTATGGAATGTGAAAATTTTGTAATCATATGTGTATTCATTTAATATTAACATGAGAGTTTTGTATAACATCATGAGATTATGATTTTAATGTTATTCATAATTTGAAACATGCAGACACCAATTTTGAAGATTTAATTAAATGGATTTTGAGGTGACTAATGTTATATTGGTAATAATTTTATGGGTTTGGAGAAAATATTAAATTTCAGTTCAAAGTAAATGAATATTTGGGAAGGATACGATTATGTTTTATATTTGTAAGCTAATGTATTTAAATGATAGACTCTTGTGAAATGGAATATGTTTATATATTTGGGTCACTATTAAGGTATCAAAAATTAAGGAACAATATTGTAATACATGTGAAAACAATATTGGATTCAGTAACAAAAAGAAGAATATAATATTTATTTATTTGGGATTACATGACAAATTATAACATTATTTTACTGATATAATCTTGAAAACTCCATCATGAATTCCCATTATTTGTATAAAATATTATATTAATTTACAAATTACTAGTAGATGAAATTATAATTTTCAACATAGTATATTTCTTTATGTTCATTTTTTGGATGATGAACGGATTAATCAACTCAATGGAAATTACCAAGAAACAAAAAATTTATCATACTACCTTCATTTTAGAAGAATCAAATAGTATTTAAACTCATCATAGATTTATTGTTTTGAGTTCCTTAACATTATATTAATCATTCAATTTATTTTGATTAATTATATCTATTACTCTCTATAATATTTTCTTCCATTCATCCATGTACATATCATCACATTCCACCAATTTTATTTTTTTTGGAAACACTTTTATGTGATTACTATTAAATTCCCCATTCCCAATTTTTTAGTTAATTTTTCATTAACCATTTTTACAATAATAGTTTCCAACAATGGTATTTTTTAAATTTCATTCCCTTGATTAGTTAAGTCAATATTATATTATGAGGGAACAATTAATTTAATGGGAAAGAATGTAATATCAAAAGATTTGAAAACATGAATATCTTGTTCAAAAACATATATAGAATGAAATAATATGATTATAACATAAAGTTACACCCTCAAACATTATGATATATTTATTAGTAAATAAATGCAGTCTCCTCCATAGCATGTGATGCATGAATCACCATATATAAACAAAAAAATACTTAATTAAAATATTACTAAATAAAATAGAACATTATATGCTAGGATTTTAGCTAGGTGGTATAAATAATACATTAAGAATAATGAAATATATATATATTTTATAAATTTATAAAATATATTAAATCATTATATATAAATTAAAAGTAAAATACTAATCATTTAAAATAATATGAAATGTATTCAAAAAAATTAAATTTTTTAATGTAATTTATATTCTATTTTTTGAAAAATTATCTAAAATTATATTTTACAAATAATAAAAAATAGATGGATAGTGAAAAACACATAATTTACCAAAATCCTCACCTATATAATTTAATAATGATATATTAATAATGTGATATATTATAAATTTTTTTATAGAAATAATATATATTTAATGTTTAATGAAATTAGTATAAAAATTAAATTTTTTACTTACAAATATATACCAATATTTTTTGAAATATTATTAATTTTTTTCTTCAAATAAATACTATTTCCTATTTAGCTATCTTAATCATGTACATACAATGTTACATTTTTATAAAGTACATTTTTACAAAATATAATAATTATTTTATTTAACGTAATATAATTAATCCAATTGTAATATACATTATAATTAATTATGATTTAAAAATAATGTATACTTAATGAATAAATATTCTTAAAAAAACATTTCATTACATTTTGTAACTGTTACAAAAATTAATATCTTAAACATATAAAATTTAATATTTTCAATTTCATTTAATTTTTGGAATTATAATAATTAATTTTATGTACTAATTTTAAATTAACTTTTATTTTCATAATTATTGGTAACAAAATTTATGATTTATTACCATATTTTTGGTAAAAATAAGTTTACTGTGGTTGAGGGTCAAACTATGATATAAGGGTAAAACTAAAAATTAAACCAATATAAATATTATTTGGTGAATATATATATTATAAAATTATCTTTACATAAATTTAATATCCATTTTTTTGACATTTTCATAATAAAATCAAATTATATTTTATAAATATTTTATGAAATTCCATGTGGGTCCATCATATCCCTTAATAAAAGTTCACCTTTTCTCCTCCCTTACAAACAAATATTTTATCACATTAAATCACCCATAACCTACCAAAAAACCGTATTAGATTCCTTATATTTATTCATGAGCTCTTTTACTTCTTTTATGTCCATACAAAGTGGGATTAAGGTGTGTTCCAAAGAATGTCCATTAAAGAAGAGTTAATATTTTGACTGACTCATTAAATGTTTATTTCTTCATATACATCAGATAAATGTATTTTATCCAAAAAAAATATGAATAATTTTTAGGAAATATAATTTTATATTATTAGGATAATTGTAAAAACATTTTCCACCTCCTTTCAAACAATTTCGAAAGGAATGTATCACTCATGCGTACATGTGGACTACGGACTCCACATAACGATATTATTTTCTTTCTGTGGTCATATTTCATAGATATTTATTATGATTGATATAATATTTATATATTATATTTCTTAAATAGTTATTATTATTTAATTAAAAAATATTTTCTACCATGTAACCTTCACATCCATTGTAAAATGATAACGTCAATCGTGCGTATGTGTGGGAAACATCCTCTATGAAGTGATATGAATATTTTTGTATTTTATTTATAAACAGCTTATAATAAAGATATATATAATGAATATATATGATATTAACTATATAATTATGATACTATAAAGATTAATTAATAATTTTATTTATTTTATTTCATCCATCTAAATAAAGAAACATCCCACATGCATGAATATATACTACCGTCTCCACGAAGTTATATATTTCACATTTCATTTTTGATATATATGAATAATTATAAAAGTGTACCTAATAATTAAATATTTTATTCAATAAATTATTTTTTATGGGAATTATTTAACCACGATCTTAACGAAAGTATGTGAATTTTTGAACTGAGACATGTGAAAAAATTAAATGCTTGTCACTTGGAATATTGATACTAATATAGAGTTATTATGTAACAAGTTATAATATGTTATATGTGGACATTATATGATATTATAAACAAGAATATAGTCATCTAATATATGTATACTAAATTAAAATTTACTATATATAAGGATAAAATCACTTATGAGGAATTTTGAACATTTTGTAAGGGTTTCTTTCCCAGTCACATTCTAATTCAGGATTTTTTATATCTTGGTTTCCATTGAAGGTATTATTTGGTATTTGTTTTTTAACACTATATCATTTCATATTCGCTGGTAATTTATATAAATGAAAAAATTCCTTTTAATCTTCCTCTCTCTAAGTACTCAAATGTTTAAAATAATGATATTAAAGATAACGGACTATGTTATTCTATTCAGTCCAAAATAGTTTTCTCCATGAAAATGTTTTCATTGAATTTTTTTCAAGAATTTTTTAAATATTATACCATGATTTCTTAAGGTCATTTTTCCATATTAATGAGGTAATTTTTACTAATGATTTGAAATAAATAATTTTTTTAATATTTTTCCATAGAAACAACTTATCCCACAATCCAGACTATTATTTTATTCCTAGGATCCATTATAATATTCAATTATTATATTAAATAAAATTATTCATAACATTACAAGAAATTTGTTAAATTTTTATATATTTTATTTTAAAATAAAAATCTCATTTTCCTTAATAAATATTCCAACGATATTTTAAGGTATTTTTATCTTTGTCAATATCTATTAATGGGTCTTATAATTTAAATGGGACATAATTTAGTGATACCAACCACATTGTTTATTTATATGGATTATGATAATGTTTTTTTAGTTATTGAATTGGGAGAATATGGAAATTTCATATTCTAGTTATTCAATATGATCATTAATATGGATTATTTATTGATTTTACATTCACCCATTTTATATGATCTACTCATTGGATTTAGTAATTGATAAATACCATTATAACACCTTACTGTGTTAGCATATATCATCATATAAACTATTTTGGGTATTTAATGGACGCATTACCAATATATGTAGGATGTCTCTGTATTAGACCTTGACAATATTATTATAGTATCTATCACTATGAATTGTGTCATTATGATACACGCTTTTGTTACGCAAGTGATTATTTATGTTTTTATGTCATCCATGATCTTAGTACCTTTTAATAACATTAGTTATATGAAATATTTGAATATTTTTTATCTATACATTATTATTCATTATTTATTTATCCAATTTAGGATTCGTTATACTCCTTCCATTAGAAAGAATCATATATCACCCATTATTTTTATTACATTCACACAAATAACCAATAAGGGATTTGTGAATGATATCCGGGATATAACAGAAGAAATGATAAATTTTTTAATACAATATTAAGTTAACTTTAATGTTTTAAAATGTAATTTGAGAATAATGCATGTATATTGTCTCCCAAGAATACTAACCTATTTGATCCTTCCTTATTCAATCTGTTATATCTTATGAAAATGTACGAAAATAAACATAGGCTATATATAACTAGATTCTGGATGTTTTTTTCGATCATGTTTCACCCTTTCATTACCACGGTTGTTCACAAAGGTATTATAAAATAATACCATGGAATATATAAAATGTATTGTAGTCATTTCATCACTAGAGATTTACTCATTACCCAATAAATTTACTCTTGTTCCCATGAACCCTTAATATTTCAACCTTTATTTATGAATGTTAGAATCCTAATGATGATAACACCCTGAAAGGGTTGGGGATCAAGGTACAAATAAATATTTATTTTTTTGTTTTCTCTCAAAATGATGAACTCTTAAACATATATCTTTCTTTTTATTGAATGAGAAATTGATGAATAAAATGGGAAGATAATTTTACATGGTTTACCCACACTAGGATATATATAAGTATAATTCATTGTAACGAACCTATGATAAAAATCTAGTAATATCAAACTTCTTAAACAAATTTTTTGAATGATTTATCAAGCCATTTTTATCACTTCTACAATGAAATATTAAAATAATTTCTATCCCTCAACAAGGAACTGATTGCTCTATTTGTTGAATCTTATTTTTTGACATTGGAATGATATTTAATAGACACCTTTGTGGGTGTTTTCCCTTAATAATTACAGTTTAAATATATAATAAGAAAAAAATACTAGTATTACATATTCATTGACTATCAAACAACCATATGGATTCTCGGTCAATTCATCTATAATTCTACTTAATAAAAAAAATTATCTCAACTATTTTTTCCCTACCAACACACATCTCTCTATGTTACAAAGTTGTCTTTGATTTAAATTTTGTGTATATGAAATGATTATAATTAATCTATTTGTACTAAGGATTGATCCATTTGTCCCCTATAATTAATGGGTTCATCATGTGCCATGAATTTTTCATTAACCACTGAGGATTCCAAATATTAACACCCATTAGAAATATTATTCTGTAAACAGAACACCACATGGTTGAAATGTAGTATGAGTTATGACAACATAAAAAACCAGATTGGGATTTTTCAATAGTGTGGAAAACATCTCTACGGAATAATCATGGGAAACCTAATTCTTTATATGTTATTGTGAACAAAATTCTTTTATGGAGACATGTTGTTGATGAAATCAACTTCTCCTAGCGAATACGTTTCTCATAACTCCACATTTTTCTGGTGTGGAATCATTAAAAGATTGTTCTCACAAAAAACTGGATGAATTAAGAACATATCTCTTGATTTATATCCTCCTATATAAATAGAACATCCAAAACACTAATACTTCTATATTCGGACACACTACAACCCATGGTCTAGATACGGTGTGAATGATTTATCATCAATCAAGGGAATAATTATATAATATGTGTTTTCATAAATAAAACCACCATTAATCCATTTAAATTGATATCTTCTCAATTACTCACTTCATTGAGGTGATCTTGGACACAATATAGCATGAAAACATCCAAGGCCTACATGGGAACTTATTATGGTTTTCTCAAAGAATATTAGGTATCATTATTTATTGACTTAGTAGATGTTATTTTTGAGGTTCATCCTTGAACTCCTCAAAGGTTCCACCTCATATCAGTAATTATTTCCTCTACAATTCCACCACAACATTATGAAAAAATATTATATGTGCATGTCGACCCACGTGCACCCTTTCCAACATACATAGTTATGATGATACTTTTTGGACAACATTGTTCCCCAATACGGTTAAGCATGCTACCCCATGTGTGGGGGGGGGGGAGAAACAATGCATGGTTTCACATAGTTTGCCTCATTTTTTAAAAAAAACAAATACACAAATTTTTGGAATATACCATGGACTATGAAATATTCTTTTTTTTGAACAACTTTAAAAATTCTTTATTCAATTTTTCAAAATACACAACACATGGGCCTTCAAATAAGTTTTGGTTAAAAAAATATCTCATTGGATTTCATAAAAAACCATCAATAACAAAAAAATATGTATTTAATGAATAAGATCATCATACAAGTAATAATCTATTCTAATAACATGTGATCAATGTTTGATGTGATAAACAAGAATTTAATGATACTTTTTCCAAGATCACACATAAACCATTTAAACCAAATAAAAAACTTCACCTGGTTTTTTATTCATATATCACCTTATTTTTATGCTTTTTATACTCTTTAAAAACGACTCAATAATATTCTCACCTTTTTAAGTGTTCTTTGATATTTCACAACTCAATAATATTCTAATGATGGTGTTAGAAAAGAAACAGATTGAGTCGGGAAAACATTTTTTTCTCAAGAATAAAACTATGAGGAGTAGGGTTTCTTCTCATATTAATTATTTATATGAAAGGTTCAAGACTCCAACATCCATACAATTCTTCTGAAATAATAATTTTGGATCAATTTTGTAAATATGCCATCCACATGATCATGTGTGAACACAGACTCCAATGTTACAGCACATTGCTCCAACGTTTCATTTATGAAATGATATTTAATATCAATGTTATAGGTTCTTGTATGTTTAATATGAATTTTTTAAGATTAATTTCTCATTATATGTCACACATAATTGAAATATGATAGGTCACCTCAACACATACATCATAAAGTTATTGATTCTTTCATAAAAATTTAGTAGATGATATAGTGGGAATAAGAAAGATTACATGTGTGATGGTCATATATATTTAATAAAAATTCATTAAATTCCATTCTATAAAAAATAAAATGTTAAAAAAAACATATGATGTTTAATTTCATTCATCTACCGAAACATCCAAATCTGCATTATTGAATCCCACCAAATTCTACTGTGTATCAATCTGGTAAAACATACCTTAGACCATTCTATGATGAATAAAATGAAATGAATTTCTCACGACATTTAAGTGAATTTCCTTGAGTTCACATTGAAACTAAGTGTCTTTAAATGTAACAAATAATATTTTTAAGAGATTTGGTTTCATATGAGGATACTCCCAATGATTTTCTAATGCATGGTCTGAACAACCTTGTTTTCCCCCTCATCTTTTTGAAGATTTTATATGTGTTCTTATAGTGTAACCATGGGCCTTCATTAATCCATTTTAAATATTCCTATGTCTTTTTTTGATTATTAGGTTTGTGATAGAATACCCTATGCAATATTTTAATATCATTTAATCAATGAAAAATAAAATTTCACCAATTAAAGACTTCTTAATTTCACACATAAGGGGTTATTATAATTTCATAAATTATATTAAATTCATTCCACTTTGAAAATTTAATAAAAATAAATAAGAACCATAAAATATTTTTCATTTTACTTTTAAATTTTGAGATTATAATTAGCACCTCCCTAAAGAAAACAAATCCCACTTAGACATTATTACGATCAATAATATCATAATTTTGGTTATTTCATGAGGGAATATAAAGTCATAATTATTTTTTACACATTGTATTCAAATTTATAAATGATTAACCCATATATTATTCTCAATATACATATCCATTTTAAGAAAACAATTAAAAATTTCAATTTTAATGATTATATGATAATCTATGAACCCCTTATAAATGTCCTTGTCTAGAAATAATTAAATAGTCTTGAGTTGTTCAAAGGGTCAATATTTCTCATTAAAATAAATTAATTTTATCCCGGAATACCCTTGTTACACAATACATTCTTTATTAAATATTATAGTGTCACATTAATTTATTTTAGAATAAAACACCCAATTTGTTATAATTAATTTTTTATCACTCGGTATTGGAAAAAAATATGATGTATTATATTTCAAGATGTGGTCAAGGTCCACATTAATAAAAATGACCAAAATTAATCACATTAACCCTATATAAAATATTTTAGTTCTAAATATTATTTAAATTATACTTACTACTGATCCATCACTTATTTATTTTGGACCAGGGTTGTCCGACCCCAAAAATATTTCTATTTATAATTTCATCCCATCATGGATATTTCTATGAACCTATTAGAATTTCTAGTATCTATTCATAATCCAAGTGTTCTTATGATATCTCCCAATGTCTAAACGCTCCACTTAAATATTGTACTTATTACTGAATTTTATATTCTAAAATTCATTAGTTTATAGGTAAACACTAGTCATATATTGCTCCCTTGTTTCTATGTTTTAACCACTACAATATCATTTAATTCAATTGTAAATACCTGTAAATTTCAAGATAATTTTTTTTCATAAATTTTTGGGATTTTACGAGTAAGCAGTTTTTAACAGCACCTGATTCTGAGGCCCAGTGTGCTCGGAATCAATTTCCGACGTTTAGCTCGAGTACATTCAGTGAATGAACGAGCGAGGTTTTCTATCTTTTGAACCGGTGCTCCGAATTGAAATCTGAGGGCACTGAAGGAACCACAATGCCGATAATTTATTTAACAGGACTTTTACCGAAGAAGTGTTTACACCGGAGAAGGTGTTAAAAAAATGTGGATTAAATAAGATGTGAATAAAACTTTGGGACAATTTTATTCTTTTATTCTAAGTGGTTATATCCTATGTGTGGGAGTTAGGGTGGGACCCACTAGTTACTACCTACCCATGTGAGTATACATTTGAGGTGGGTCCCACACAACCCCCAATCCTTCACATTCCCTAACTCGCTAACTCTCCCCTTTAAACTTGTTAAACCCCTTATATTTAATAGGGTGACTTAGCCTCTCCCACATTAATAATTCCAACCCACATTAAATTAATTAATTGAACCTCTTCAATTAATTAAATTTAGTGCTTGAATTTTGTGTTTTTGAATGCATGGAATGTTTTAATAAAATAAGAGGAGCCTTATTTTATATGGGGGTTGGCTTGTTGTGTTGATAACTAGAGGAGAGGGCTTTAGTTTCTTTTGACGAACTTCATCTTCAACGAAGAACGACAACTCTCTGACAAAGAACGTTGATTCGGCAGCCCCTATTTATTTATCCTATTTTTCCTCCGCAGCAAGGGAGGAGACACCGACAATGACGGAATCGATGCCATCATCTGCGGCGCTTGACAACCGCGAACTTCCTTTGAGGTAGGGGTGTGTTTGGATTGTGTATGTTGGTTTTCGTTCCATGTTGATGATCCTCTTAAACCACTTGTTATCAGACTAATGCGAAAGGGACCATACCGAACTAACACGGTATGATTCATCTTCCGTTATTGTGAATATGTGAGCTTTTTCAAGCATTCTTGAGCAGTAAATCAAGTTATGTTTTTGGAGCCGATCGGAGGCCCGAAATCATCATAAACGACTTCAGAAAATCGGGGCGATCTAGATGTGGACGTTTTGAAGAAATCAGATCATCATAATAAATAACAGACACCTTGGATGGCGTCCTAGCTAGAGGCGTCGATTCTGGAAAATTCCAGAATACATGGCGTGTCCTCTAGGAGAACACGCTGTGTAGTACTAGAGTATTGTGGATTCCATATCAGACGTTATAAAAGTAGTACACAAAATGTGACTCGAGACACACAACAAGTCCTCTCCACAATGTTTGACAGAGGAGACTTCGATGGACATGGCATGTATTCATGGAAAATACACGGACACTGATAGAAATACACGACCAGGTAACACGGTGTGTATTTATCTTCATAGAAAGGGAGAAGCAGCTTTGTAAGGCTCGGTGTGTAATCTGGGAGATACACCGACGCGGGAAGAACAACAAGGCTATGAGGAATGGCGTGTAGTGATGTCACCATGGCAGAAGTGGCTTTGCAAGGCTCAGTGTGTAATCTGAGAGATACACTGACACGGTCATAATCCCACAGCCACGAGGCACAGTGTGTACTACCGTCACCATGGAAGAAGTGGCTTTGCAAGGCTCGGTGTGTAATCTAGTAGATATATGAACACATGTAGAATTACATGGCCACGAGGCATGGCTTGTACTACCCTCACCCTGGCAGAAGCAGCTTTGTAATGACTCGGCGTGTATTCTGGAAATACACGGACACGAGATGGAGTACACGAGCATGTACTCCACTATGCGGCCAGGCATGGACAGTGCACATGGAACCGACCCTAAAGGTATGGACACGGAGTGTAACCATACTATACGCCATGTACATACTTATCTACATGACCAGCCCTGTGAAACGAGCCGTATCACATGGAAAGTACCCAGTGTCTGATGACATGGCATGTATCTCTTACCTACAAGCCATGTACTTTTGGTAAATGGCTTGGTCATCTTGTTCTCCATGACATGGGAATGTTTGTCTTGGTTTTCTCCCTATGACGTGGACCGAAACTAAGGGATACATCAACTATGGTCATCGTGACAGTTGATGTATCGATCTTTGACTCGTGGAGTGGACCCTCCCTGAATTGAGCGTGTTGTGTGCGGGAACCCTATAGATGGTTGCGACTGTGATGATGATGACGACTATACTTGGATCCTACATGGTTAGGCTATGAGGACGAATGTACATGGATCCTCTGTGGGATCGGCAGCGATGACGACTGTACTTGGATCCTATGTGGGTTTAGTAACTATGGTTACTATACTTGGATCCTACATGGGTTCGACAAAGATGACTTCTGTTCTTGGATCCTACCTGGGTTCGAAAGGGGAGATGATTCAGAGGATGCATATAATCATCTCCACCCCTCTTCGTGAGTAGTATACCTGTGTGAGATGAGTCTTGACTTTCAATCAATATCATCAATATTATTGACTTACTTTCCTATGTCGACTGGGTTGTGCTTTCCTGAGTGGACTGGGTTGGTCTTTCCTGTAAGGACTGGGCTGTACTCGGGCTCTTGAGTTGGAGCCAACTGGAATTGATGACTTAGGTATACATATGGGCATATACCTAAGTAGATTTGGTTGATACTTCGTAATTGTATCTTTCATTTGTGGTATATTCTTTGTGGATTCTGGGAGGAATTCGGGGGTCTTGGGGTCCCTACTGAGTATCGTATACTCAACCCTGCAAGAGATATGCCCGCACTACGTTGTGTTGGTTGCAGACGATGGACAGTGCTGATCGTATTTGAGGCTTGTGGTGCGGGATGGTATCTGGTGAAGGAATATCAAGCGGGATGTACACGGTGCGGATAGACGGATTCGAGGAGAAGAGGAGACCATATGTACCCACCCTTCAGTTTGGGTTTCCAGAGGATGAATTGGTGGTTGCTGCTTTACATTTAAGCTATTGTACTTTCTTTTCTCTTTTGTACTATACATTCAGTAGGGTTTGTATACTGGCCAATTTACATTCCAGCACATACTTTTGTACTCAGTTTACTTAGTGTTTACATTAGCTAGCGTACTCTATGGTGGTTGTTTTTTTATATAAAGGAAATACCTTCCATTTTATCGGGATTTACGCCTTTGGTGATAGTCACCAGCCCCTGGCCTATGGAAGGTGGGCTTGGGGTAGTCACGACATGGGCCCCGAGGACGGGTCGTGACAAATTGGTATTAGAGGAGTCGGTTCTACTGCAGAATGCAGGGCTTTGATAATTTCTTCTATGTGAAGCAATAAAGATTAGAGTATTGAGTGTGGTTATCAGTCCAAGGAGTCTAGTGTTGGTGCGGCGGCCGACGTATACGTACACTAGGACCCTGACATATGATTTCTGACTCAGTGCATGAAAACATTGATTGGATGTGTGTTTTAAATGTTTTCATTGTGATTAATTTGTGTCAGCTCACCAGGTATACTGTATTAACCGTGGCACACCTATTTCTTTTCGGGATGGCCCCACAATGGTAGCCAGCTAGGGTTCTGAGCATTGTGGGAGATGGTAGCCCACTGAGCGACGAGGCCTCGGTGGAGGGTCCAATTACAGCAGAGGCACTGGCGGTACCTGTACCCGCCGAGCCATCGATGCCACCAGCCCTAGCAGCTGAGAGTGCACGTCGCATAAGTGCACTATACAAGTATCAGCATCAGAGGCCTCCCAGGTTTCTCGGTGAGATGGACCCTTAGGTAGCATGGGATTTGGATAGAGGCTATTGTTCGAGTTTTCAGAGTAGTAGGGACACCACCTGACCTCATGGTGATCCTTGCAGCGAGTCTCCTTCACGCAGTTGTAGGTAGATGGTGGATCCTGATGCTCCAGGTGCACAACGAGGCATCACTACTTTGGACGGACTTTGAGAGCATCTTTCTCTTGGAGTTCATTCCATCCACCCTCTGTGCGGTGCACATCCAAGAGTTACTACAGCTGTGGCGGTGCAACATGACAGGAGCCTAGTACTCAGCGAGATTTACTGATCTCTCGCGATACGCCACGAACATGGTACGAGACCCATTCTTCCGAACCCAGACCTTCAAGCATGGATTGAGGAATGAGATTAGGGATTTGATGGTCTCCCTCAGCATTCTAACACAGGCAGGAGTACTAGAGCGAGCCTTACTTGTGGAGGGCTTCTTTGCTGAGCCTACGCTAGCAGCGAGGCCTACTACAGGTTAACACGTTACAGAGTATTCTACATCCAGAAGTAAACAAAAGTCATAGAGGTCCAAACGAACCATGACATCAGGTGGGAGACCTCAGGATACTTATTTGGAGGTGTGGGGAACACGCAACAGAGCCAATAATACGAGAGGCAGAAAGTGCTATGAATGCGGCGGGCAGGGCCACATAGCTCGTGACTGCCCGACCCACCATGCAGAGGAGAAGAGGATGGTTGAGGGACCACGCAGGCAGAGGCATAGATTCGATCATGGCGATCCGCAAGGTGCAGGAAGACGGGGAAGAGGAGCTAGCCGAGCAGCGGGTGGTGGACGATGCTTTGAGGCTCTACCACCACCACCACCTGGAGGACCACCCGACCACAGGGAGCTAGCAGACATGGGAAGGCTTAGCTCCAGGAAGTCGAGGTCAATGACCACGACGCACCTGAGATGATTCGAGGTACTATATGTGTCTACTCCACCCTTTCAGTAGTTCTTATAGACACATGAGCGAGTCATTATTTTATTTCTACTGCCCTTGTTCGGAGCTCAGAGATTCTGATAGATCCATTGGCTCAATCCTTACGGCTAGAGACTCATACGGGAGAAGACTCGACGATTACGCACTGGTGCCGGAAGTGTGAGCTTACTCTAGGAGGTGAGAGCTTCGGCTGAGATCTTCTTGTAGAGGCATTGAGGACTTACTACATCATCTTTGGCAGGGATTGGTTATCTACAGTCCATGATCAGATGAACTGTATTAGGTGCCAAGTGTGGTGTGTCCACACAAATGGGAGCAGGTTCACATTCACCGGCAAGAAGGTAGCCTTTGAAGCATAGGATGGACTCATGCAGTGGAGCGGACAGTCGATCAGTCATCAGTTGGCTAGCCTCATCCTAGGAGATGTTGACGTGTGGAGTCCGATTTCCCTTCTCTGGTGGGTCTGTAAATAGACGTTTGTTATGACGACATTCTAGGACTACCTCCTTGTAGAGAGGTAGTCTTCTGTATTAACATGTACCCCGGGATAGCCCCAATATATACTCCAGCATATTGGATGGCTCCCAATGAGCTTCGTGAGATATGGGTACAACTAGAGGACTTGCAGGGAAAGGGATTCATCCGACCTAGTGTTTCACCCGTGGCTTCCCCGATTTTGTTCACCAAGAAGGCGGATGGGAGCATGCATCTGTGTGTCGAATACCGTCGCCTAAATCAGGTGACTGTGAAGAACAAGTATCCACTTCCGAGTATTGAAGACCTATTTGATCAGCTCAAGGGGGAACGATGGTTCTCGAAGATAGACCTCAGGTTAGGCTTTCATCAGCTCAGAGTTCGAGACGAGGATGTGCATAAGACGAAATTCAGGTGTCGGTATGGACACTGTGAGTTCTTGGTTAGTCCATTCGGCATAACCAACACTCCAGTAGTGTTCATGAGACTCATGAATAGTATCTTCCAGCCTTACCTCAATCGATTTGTCGTAGTCTTCTTCGATGGAATACTGATTTACTCGACTAATAAGCAGGAGAATTTCTACCAATTGCGGGTTGTACTGGACACACTCCGAGAGCACCAGCTTTATGTTAAGCTCTCGAAGTGGCAGTTCTAGATTTGAGAGGTCCTCTTCTTGGGGAACGTCATATCTGAGGAGGGATTTGCGGTGGATCCTGCAACGATCGAGGCAGTACTAGCTTGGGAACCACCTAGGAGCGTGACGGAGGTGATGAGTTTCCTAGGTCTGGCTGGTTACTATCAGAGATTTGTGCCAGACATCTCCCGAGTTGCAGTACTGCTTTCAGTTTTGAAGAAGAAGGGGAAACCCTCCGTGTGGTCAGATAGATGTCACCAGAGCATCCAAGAGCTGAGACAGAGATTGACCAGTGCTCCCATCTTGAGGCCACCATGGGAGGGCGTAGGGTACGTAGTTTACTGCAATGTATCAGGGACCGGACTCAGGTGTGTCCGGATGCAGGAGTGGGCAGTGATCACTTATGGTTCACGATAGTTGAGGCAACACGAGAATAACTACGCTACCCAAGACCTGGTGTTTGTAGTAGTGGTCTTTGCCTTGAAGATGGGGCGACACTATCTGATGGGCGAGCGCTTTACAATCTATTCTGACCACCAGAGTCTCAGGTACATCTTCTCATAGAAGGACCTGAACCTAAGTCAGTGGAGATGGCTCGAGTTTCTCCCGGACTATGACTTTAATATAGTCTATACTCCTGGGAAGGGGAACGTAGAAGCTGATGCTCTCAGAAGGAGATCGGGTGTTTAGCTACTTGGAGAGGCGACAGAGAAGCTAACTGAGTTGCAGATATCCTTCATGGATAGAGATGGATCATCCTTTCTATAGTCGCTCATAGTCACTCCTCCACTACTTCTGCATGTCAGAGAGGCACAACATGGGGACATTGACTGTGAGATGCGACATGTTCAGATATCCACAGGGTAGGCGCCTGATGGATTTTCTTAAGGAGAAAAGCATTTCATCCTCTACAGGGGATGTACAATGGTACCAGTTGCATTACAGGAGGAGGTGATGAGGGAGTTTCACATTTCCCCATAGGCGGTACATCCAGTAGTAGCGAAGATACACCATGATCTTAGACGACAACACTGTTGGCCGAGTATGAAGTTAGTTGTGGAAGAGTTCGTTTCATGATGTCTCACCTGCCAGCAGGTGAAGGCAGTCCACCAGGTACAAGAAGGCTTGATACAGCCCTTAAAGGTCCTGGAGTTGATGTGGGACGATATATCTATGGATTTCATGACGGGACATCAACTTACTTCCCGAAGACACAACTCCATTTGGGTGATTGTCGACCGACTCACCAAGTCGGCCCACTTCCTACCTATTACAGATCAGGGCTCAGTGGAGAGCATGGGGTGCTTCTAAGTTCAAGATATTTTACGACGTCATGGTGTTCCATCATCTATCATCTCCGATCGAGATTCTTGCTTTACTTCCTGTCTTTAGAAGGGGTTGCAGAAGGCATTTGGGACGCAGCTATGCCTGAGCACCTCATTTCTCCATCAGAGGGATGTACAGATAGAGAGAACCATTCAGACACTCAAGGACATGCTCTGTGCATGTGTACTTGACTTCAGTCGCATCTGTGAGGATCACCTACCCTTGGGGGAGTTTTCATACAACAACAGCTACCACTCCACCATCGGGATGTAAAAATACGTGGAATTGTATGGCCGACCTTGCATATCACCTCTATGCTGGAAAGACCCTGGTGAGTCAGCACATTTAGGACCAATGATGTTCTAGGCCATGACGGAGAAGGTACAGATCATCCAGGAGTGGATGAAGAATACTCAGAACCGACAGAAATCCTATGCTGATAGGAGGTGGAGACTACTAGAGTTTGAGGATGGAGACCATGTTTTCTTATGGGTCTCACCTCGAAGTGGATTACATAGATTTGGCTGGGGCGGCAAGTTATATCAGCGCTTCATCGGACTATTCCAAGTTCACAACAGGATAGGTGTGGTCGTTTATCTCCTGGAACTTCCACCTCAGTTGCACCGGGTGCGCAACATCTTCCATATATCTCAACTGAGGAGATAAGTGCACAAACCGACGCATATCATTGATCACAGGGAGCTGGACATCGATGACGGGTGGACATTTGTGGAAGCCCTGGTGGAGATCAAAAATCGACAGGAGCAAGCCCTATGTATACGGTCGATTCCTCTCGTGTGCATCAGGTGGCAGCACGAGAACCACCAGAAGAGCACATGATAGCAGGAGGCTCAGATGTGTGCATAATACCCTCACTTGTTTCCCTAGTTTATGATGTGTCTTTATGGGGACTTAAATCCCTGAGGTGGGAGTAATGTATAGACCCATAAAGTTTAATGACTTTTTTTTTCTTCATAAATTCAATGGGATTTTACGAGTATGCAGTTTTTGACAGCACCTAATTCCGAGGCCCGGTGTGCCCGGAATCAATTTCCGAAGTTTAGCTCGTGTACGTTCAGTGAAAAAACGAGAAGATTTTTCTATCTATTGAACCGATGCTCGGAATTGAAATATGAGGGAACCGATGGAACCGAAGCGCCGGTAATTGCTTAAGAGGACTTTTACTGAAGATGTGTTTGCATGTGAAGAGGTGTTAAAATTTTTTATTAAATAAGAAGTCAATAAAATTGTGGGACAGTTTTATTCTTTTATTCTATGTGGTTATATCCTAAGTGTGGGAGTTAGGGTGGGAACCACTAGTTACAAACTATCCATGTGAGGATACATGTGAGGTGGGGCCCACACAAACCCTAACCCTTCACATTCCCTAACTCCCTAACTCTCCCCTTTAAACTTGTTAAACCCCCTGTATTTAATTGGGTGACATCCCCTCTCCCACGTTAATAATTCCAACCCACATTAAATTAATTAATTGAACCTCTTCAATTAATTGAATTTTGTGTTTGAATTTTTTGTTTTTGATTTCATGGCATGTTTCAATAAAATAAGAGGAGCCTTATTTTATTTGGGGGTTGGATTGTTGTGTTGATAATTGGAGGAGAGGGATTTAGTTTGTTTTGAAGAACATCATCTTCAACGAAGAATGAAAACTCTCTGACGAAGAACATTGATTCGGTGGCCCCAGTTTCTTTATCCTCTTTTGCCTCCGTGGAAATGGAGGAGACACCGAAAACGATGTAATCTACGCCATCATCCACGATGCTTGACAACTGTGAACTTCTTTCAAGGTAGGGTTGTGTTTTTATTGTGTATGTTGGTTTTCCTTCCATGATGATGATCCCTTTAAACCGCTTGTTATCCGACTAATGCAGAAGTTACTGGACCCAACTAACACGGTCTAATTCCTCCATCGTTCTTATGAATATGTGGAGTTCTTCAAGCATTCTTGAGTGGTAAATCAAGTTATGTTTTCGGAGCTGATCGGAGGACCTAATAAATCGTTAATGGCCTCAAAGAGTCGGGGAAACCAAGAAGAAGATGTTTTGATGAAATTGGATCATGGTAATGAAGAAAAGACACCTTGGAAGGAATTCTAGCTAGAGGCGTCGATTCTATAAAATTCCAGAATACATGACGTGTACTATAAGAGCATATTCCGTGTAATACAAGCGTACTATGGCTTCCATTTCAGAAATTACAAAAGTATTACATGTCATGTGACTCTAGACACACGGCGTGTACTCTCCACAATATTGGACAGAGGAGACTTCGAAGGACATGGTGTGTGTTCAGGGAAAATACATGGACACAAACAGAAATACACGACTAGGTATCACAGCAGGTATTTGTCTTCATAGAAAGGCATAAGAGGATTTACAAGGCTCAGCGTCTAATCTGGGAGATACACGGACACGAGCAGAACCACACGGGCATGAGTCACAACGTGTACTACCGTCACCATGGCATAAGCAGCTTCGCAAGGGTCTCCATGTAATCTGGGAGATACACAGACACATGCAGAATCACACGGCCACGAGGCACGGCATGTACTACCGCCACCATGGCAGAAGCGGATTTGCAAGGCTCGGTGCATAATCTGGGAGATACACAGACCCGGGAAGAATCACATGGCCACAAGGCAAAGTGTGTACTACCCTCACCATGGCAGAAGCGTCTTCGTAATGACTCGGCGTGTATTCCGGAAATACAAAGACACATGGTGGAGTACATGAGCATGTACTCCACCACACAGCCAGGCATGGCCAACACACATGGAACCGACCCTAGAGGTTTGGACACTGCATGTAACCATACTACACACCATGTACATACTTATCTACACTACTAGCCCTGCGACACGGGCCATATCACACGGGAAGTACCCGGTGTCTAACGACACGACGTGTATCGCTTACCTACACACTATGTACTTTTGGAAAATGGATTGGTCATCTTGTTCTCCATAACATGGGTACATTTTTCATTGTTTTTACCCTATGATGTGGGATATAACTACGAGATACATCAAATTTGGTATTTGTGACAGTTGATGTATCAATCATTGACTCGTGGAGTGGACCCTCCTGAAATCAAGCGTGCAGTGTGCGGGAACCATAGAGCTGGTTGTGACTGCGACGATGATGACGACTGTACTTGGATCCTACATGGGTTCGGTAGGGAGGATGACTGTATATAGATACTCAGAGGGTTTGACAGTGATTACGACTATACTTGGATCCTATGTGGGTTCGACAGTGATGGTTACTGTACTTGGATCCTTTGTGGGTTCAACAACGATGACTTCTATACTTGGATCCTACGTGGGTCCGGAAGGGGAGATGATTCGGAGGAAGTATCCAATATTCTCCACCCGTATTCGTGAGTAGTATGCCCATGTGATCTGAGTCTTGACATTTAATCAATAGCATCGATATGATTGACTTACATTCCTATCTGGACAGGGTTGTGCTTTCAAAAGTGGACTCGGTTGTGCTTTCCTGTGTGGACTGGGTTGTACTTGGGCTCTTGAGTTGGATTCCAACTGGAATTGTTCATTTAGGTATATGTATGGGAATATACCTAAGTAGAGTTTGTCGATACTTCATGTTTGTACCTTTCATTTGTGGTATATACTTTGTGGATTCTAGGAGGCCTTCGGGGGTCTCAGGGTCCCTACTGAGTATCGTATACTCACCCCTGCACGGGCTATGCCCGCACTACGCTGTGTTGGTTGCAGACGATGGACAACGCTGATCGTAGTTGATGGTTGTAGAGCAGAACGGTATCCAGTGAAGGACTATCAGGTGGAACGTACATGGTGCAGACGGACGGATTCGAGGAGATGATGAGACCATCTGTACCCACACTTCAGGTGGGGTTTCCGGAGGACGACATGGTGGTTGCTACTTTAATTTTCAGCTGTTGTACATTCTTTTCTTTTTTGTACAGTACTTTCAGTTGTATTTGTATACTGGCCCATTTACATTCCAGCACTTACTTTTGTACTCAGTTTACTTAGTTTTTACTTCATCTTGCGTACTCTGTGTTGTTTGTTTTCTTATATAAAGTCAATTCCTTCCCTTTTATCAGGATTTACACCTTTGGTGCTAGTCTTCATCCCCTAGCCTATAGAAGGCAGGCGTGGGGTAGTCACAACACGGGCCCTGAGGATGGGTCATGACATCAATCATCATTAGAATCATTCTTTTTTAACTTTAGTTTATTTTCGCTTGGATTAATATACAACAAAAATTTATTTATCTAACTATTAAAAAAATGCTCTTTTAATTATATAGAATAAAATAGTTACATCCATACGCTCTAAAGAAACTGAGGTTGGGTTGAATTTCATTAAACATATCTTATGGGATTACATCTTTATTTGAAAATAGTAATTATGTAACACCCCATGCTTCTATGGTACACTTCTCTTTGAATAATGCAATAGCGTGTGTTGTACGCAACATCATGTTCTATCACACCACAACCAATAAAACTAGCCGTTATGAATAGTAATACCCACTTTATGAAATTTATAAATTTTGTTTTTCAAAATGGACTTCATTTTTGGATTCGGAAATCGAAATTATCCTAGGGTGAATTTTTGGTATTTTTCTGAAAAGCTTCATTTGTGGATGAATAGTGAAACCACTAAGTGGTAGTTAAAAAACTGATTTTTTTATATAACATAATTTTACCGCTTCTGTGAGTGGAATTTAGAAAATTTAAGAGACCCGGTTAATATCAAGGAGTAAAATGTGGTTCATTGAGATGAAAATAATTTTTTGTGAATAGTATCTTTTTACTTTTATTTACCATGGTTAAAAGTAAATAGGGTAATTAAGGGTAAAAATTATATTAATATTACCCTAACCCACATCCTAATTCTATTGGACAAGTTTATTTCAACCAAAAACAATGTTAGGAATAAAATATTATCATTTGGATCCACTTGGATTAGATTAGGACATTTATTATTATTTAATTCAAAGAAGAGTAAAAAGAGTAAAAATCAACGTTTATTTACTAAAACATTTTTAATATAGGGTTACACATATGATAAATTCGAATATAAATATTCATTAGAAATATAAAAATATTTCCTACATAATTATATTTTATTTATAATTTTTAGACATTAAATAATTGAATTTATTTAGGACACAATGATGATGCAGTAATTACCATAATAGTGAAGAATTAAAATAATTGATATTATAAATACCCAAATAAATATAATTTGAGTCTATTTATGAATTACACTAAATTTATAGGTTAATATGACATGTTGGGAATTATTTAATTAACTGTTTTCTAAGTAATCATTCTGATATCAGTTTCAGAAAAATCAATTTTCCAAATAGTTTCAAAATTTACATAAAAGAGTATTTAAAACAAATATTATATTATTAATTGATATTCAATTCCTAAAAATATAAGGTTCATCCAAGAGACTTATATCATGATAGTTGTATCATTAATGGACCACTTGAGTGTCTCTTGGAGGTATATAGTATGTTTATTAACTATATAATATAAAAATACAATGTGACATGGTAAGTGTCAAACTAATTAACTATGAGTTAAAACTAAAAGATAAGGTTAATATAATGACCCAAACCTATCTAAATTCTATTGGTTGAGTGGTTTTCGACCCATCCCCAACTTAAAATTTAAATAATTCACTTTAAATCCATTAGAAACCGAATATGAATTTATTATAAAATAATATTTCTAGCTTTTCCAAAGGTGCCTCTCACCCCTCTTATAAAAGGGCACTCACCCTTCTCATTAATTCACAGCTTAAAAGCCATTTGAATCAGCCAAAATCTTACCAAATACTCTCTCAACTTCTCTCAATTAATCCTAGAGGAATTACTTTAGTCATAAAGCCATCCTATGTAGCCATTTTGATCAAATCAATAGGAAGAGCCCGAAGAGGAGGTAATGATTTCACCACCCCTTTTCAAGTTTCATTCTTCTTCCACTTCTTCTTTATTTGTTATTCCCATTATAAAATAATTAATCCAGTATATCCTCTATACTGTAATATTATTATAAATATTGTACAACCATATTTAGTATTCTATCCATCCTTGGAATGACATGTCACCATACGTGCGTACATACGGCTTACCGTCTCCACGTCGTGGTGTAATTGTTATTCAATATATTATTATTTGGATGGGTATAATAATGATTTGTAATTCATGTAAATATTAAATATAAAATGATTATGATACTTTATGTATGATATACCATCCAATTATATATTATTTTAATATCAAAATAATGATATTGTCACTCGTGCGTATGTACGGACAACCGTCTCCATGAACGCGATGAGATTCATTCTCCATCGTATCCATTAAAGTATAATTATCATTTGATGAATTAAAAATAATGTATAATGAATTTATATCATTCTGGATAAGAATAAGATAAAACCTATCCATGAAAAACATGTCTTAGGTAACAAAACATATAAAATAAAACGAGTAAGTTATCACCCAAAACAACGATAATACTAAGATATTATTAACAAAGCAATGTTAAAAGATCATATATGATATCATATTAATGTATATGATTCTTGTATAATTTAATAAAAATTATTTCACCATTATACTGGAGGTTAACCTACCCTAAACCAAGGAAATGTACAAGGTAAGGGTTTATTTCACAATATTTTCTTTATCTGTGGTTGTTTATACGTGATTATCTACTGGGACCTCTTTATCATCCACATCCATGTTTCATAAAAATTTATTTCAAACCATTCTTAATATTTTAAGGACTATGGTATAAATTCATTTATACCCTTTTTGTCTTTTTATAATATGTTTATAAAGGAATCTTTCTGTTATTTTCCAAACAAGGTCCTTTTTTCACCTTTTCGACAGAATTAAGGTAAGAATGTTTTCTTTAACTTATACAAAGTGTGCGGCTATTTTCCTCTTTTATAAAATATTCGAAGCTTCCCTTACAAGCTTATAAGAAAATTTTAAAACTAAATGTTTTATTTTATAATTATGTGAATTCTAAATGATTTCAAAAAAAGGATATTTCTCTCAAATAGTTTTGATTTCATCTATGTCAACATCCTTTGATGGATTTTAACCTTATTTTATGTTGATTTATTATGATACAAAACTTCCATATTTTATTGAAGGTTTTGTGATTTTTTTGACTGTGGATGTGTTATTTTTATACCATTCATGGTTTATGGATGAAGTATTTACATTTCGTATTCTAGTTTTAATACGAATGTTTCTGTTATGTATAAACCTTTTCATATGGGAACAAATTGGACTTAATATGTGACGGGTGGAGCCCGATATAGCTCCTCAATGCATCGGTAGGTCTCATTAGAAAAACTAGTGTCTTGGCAAAAAGCCTTGACAAAATTTTATTTTTAGTCTTGGCACGAGGCCTTGGATATGTGGTTATGATAGTCTGACATTATGCATTCCATCATTAGAAAAGTGGTTATTGATATCGCATGTGATTATTAGATTAGTAGAATATCCATGTGAATAAGAAAATGGAATTATTTCATTTTATTTCTTCCATAATATGTGGATGTTCAAGTTTAAAAGGATTTTGTTTTAGTTATAAATTACCTAAAATTTTTATTCATATTTATGAAAGATTCCGATATATTGTTATCCTTACTGGGAAATTGATCTCAACCGTTTTCTATGTTTTATTTTTCCCAAGATGTGATGAAGTAAATTATGAATGACATGTAGGGATAGTATAAGGGGATAAGAGTGTAGACTATGGAGACTATTTTGTTCTAGTTTTATTTTTTATGATGTAATGTAAAACTTTATGAATATATCTAGTGTTTCCAAGGAAACTAAACTAATCGGTATTTTGAGATTTGATATTTCTTGTGATCATGAAAATGTTATGTAATAATGCACCGACTCTAGGTAACTGGCATCGGGGCATTACAGTTGGTATCATAGGATGTTTAGTACAAACCATGGAATGTAGATTTAGATAAACTCTGATTAGAGCACATAGACCTAAGATGGATTTCGAGGATTAGTATAGAAGAACTTCCTAGAATTTTGGTATTGTAGAGATTTTGTGAGTTTTCCGAGAAATACATCCCTGTCTAGATATGAGTAGGTAGAGGCGGCTCTCGCACAGACGTACCTAGGGGTAAAACCCAAAAATACCACATTGAGCTAGACTCGAACGGGAGCTGGTGCACGACAACGGGTCATGCTGCACTATTGGTTACGACACTCCCGGGGGATATGCTTAGGATAACTGTCATTTTATTTACAAATCATTATGAAGCTTTTATGAGTATATACTTCCTCAAAGAACACATTTTTATGATTATGGATTATATCCATAAATAGTTCGATTTAAGTTAAGTGTTTTATAAGAATTAAATTATGTATTTTGATTCGTAAAGTGATCTAGTTTATGACATTGTTTAGAAATGGAACCTAGTGGATGAAATGGAAACTGTATCAATGCATTCACTCCATGTAGGGATTTCCTTCCTGCTCAAGATAATTATATTGGAGATGGCGATCCAACTGGTGCTGATCAACTAATCACCACACTGGGAAAACAAACTCAGGTTATAAATAATAACCTTACCCGTATGAAGCACCCTGATCCACAGCATGGAGGATCAATGTTAGATCGCTTCATGAGGCAACAACCACCAACATTCAATGTGAATACTAATACATTGGTATCTGGGCAATGGATATGTTCCTTGTAAAAAATATTTTAGGATTTGGGAAGTAGTGAAAGGGAAAAATTTATCATAGCAGTTTACCACCTCACTGGAGATGCTGATCAATGGTGGTCATAAATTCAAAACATGAAGGAAGATGATGAAGTATCATATATGGAATGGATGGATTTCAAAGATCTGTTTTTATAAAAATATTTTCCTCGTGACCATCGAGTAGATATGGAAAGACAATTTCTGAGTTAGAGACAAAAGGAGGATGAGAATGTCGCAAAGTATGAGGATAACTTTACAAGGTTAGAAAGGTATGCTGGAGAGTATATAAGTAACCCAAGAAGTAAGATTGATCATTTATTTGATGGGTTAAAACCATTTCTCCGTTGAGCATTAGTATCACAATCCTTCTCGTCGTATGAAGACATTGTCTCATGTGTTATCAAGACAGAAAAGGAATTCTCTAAGTCTTATAACTTTAAAGAAAAGCAAGGGAAGAAGAGATCTACTAATCAATATCGGAATGGAAATAAGGGGATGAAGGGAAAATTTGAATATCCAACCTATAGTAAATGTGGGAAGAAACACCCCGATACTTGCTTAAAAGGAATGGGATTCTGTTACAAGTGAGGTGAAAAAGGCCACCAAGCTCGTGATTGCAAAGGGAAGAAGGAAGCTACCGATGTTCAGTTCTACAATTGCATGGAGATGGGACATTATGAAAATGAATGTCTTAAGAATCATGGGAACTTACCTCAGAAAAGGCCAAGGGATCAAGGACAGGCTTATGTTATCACTACAGCTGAGGTAGAAGCTCCGAAAGACGTTTTGGCGGGTAATTTAATGAGTTTCTCATGTTTAGAAAATGCATTATTTGATTCTAGATCATCACATTTTTTCATATATTCCCAGTTTTATAAGAAAATTAGATATTTCCAATTTGATTTAACAAGGGAGTTGTCAGTTAAAACTCTTAAGGGAAGTATCATTGCAACAAAGTTTTGTGAATCAGTCCCCATTAGAGCACATAAATGTTCTTTATCCGCTAATATCATCGTCATACCTATGATTGAGTTTGATATAATCCTCAGTATGGATTTTCTTTTAGACCATGATGCGAAGATTTATTGTATGAATAATGAGGTTACGATTTTTGATGATGATGATAAGGAACACCTTATCTTTAGAGTATAATCGTCATCACCTAATTCTTATCTAGATCCACCCCTACTAGCTCAACTAAATTCAATTATTGGAGAGGAATATGATGAAATTAATGTGGGTGCTGAATGTAATGTTCAAATAGAGGATGTACCTATTGTGAAAGAATATGTAGATGTGTTTCCGGAAGATTTACCTGGACATCCTCCAGAATAAGAAGTTGAGTTTTCCATTGATTTAATTAATGGATCACGACCTATATCGGAGACCGCTTATAGAATGGACACTATAGAATTAGTTGAACTAAATAAAAAACTACAGTAATTGAGTAATAAGGGATTTATTCGCCCTAGAAAGACTATATATGAATGAAGTGGTGAGACATCATGGAGTACCCCTGTCGATTGTTTCTGATCGTGATCCCCATTTTACTTCATGATTCTGGAAAATTCATCAAGAATCCTTGGATACTGAACTTCATTTGAGAACTGCTTACCACCCTCAAACAGATGGTAAATCAGAACGAACTATTAAAACCTTAGAAGACATGTTGAGATCCTGCTCACGTGACTTTCAGGGTATGTGGGATCAATATTTACCTCTGGTAGAATTTTTCTTATAACAATAGCTTCCATTCGAGTATTCATATGGCACCATATGAAGCGTTATACGGAAAGAGATGTCGCACACCAACCTGCTGGGATGACATTAGTGAAGGAAAACATGTAGGCCCAGAACTAGTGGAGGAAACGATGGAAAAGGTGAAGGTAATCCAAAACCATATCAAAGCAGCTCAATGTAGGTAGAAGAGCTATGCCGATAATAGAAGGACTGATTTGTAATTTCAAGTCAGTGATCATTTTTTCCTGAAGGTATCTCCATGGAAGGGAGTCATACGTTTTGGTAAGAAAGTTAAACTGAGTCCCAGGAATATCGGACCTTTCGAAATTCTAGAATGAATTGGGGCTATAGCTTACTGATTGGTAATGTCGCCCAGTCTCTCCAAAGTTCACGATGTGTTCCACGCATTTCTGTTGAGGAAATACTTGCCTGACCCAACGCATGTACTCACCTATAAGGAATTAGAACTTGAACCTGATCTGTCTTATTGAGAAGATCCCGTCAAGATTCTTGATACGAGAGAACAAGTACTAAGAAATCGGACGACTCTTCTGGTAAAAGTTTTGTGGAGAAACCATAAGATGGAAGAGACAACGTGGGAACCCGAGGAACTTTTGATAAATAACCACTCGATTCTTTTCATGCGGTAGTATTTTAGAAATTTCGAGGAAAAAATTATTTGAAGGAGGGGTGAATGCAACACCCAAAGCTTCTACAATACACTTCTCAATGAATAATGCAATAGCGTGTGTTGTACGCAAAATCGATTTCTAACACACCACAACCAATCAAACTAGCCGTTATGAATAGTAATACCCACTTTTTGAAATTTATAAATTTTATTTTTCAAAATGGACTTCATTTTTGGATTTGGAATATCGAAATTAGCCTAGGGTGAATTTTTGGTATTTTTTTGAAAAACATAATTTTTTGATGAATAGTGAAACCACTAAGTGGTAGTTAAAAAAATGATTATTTCCTAAAATATAATTTTACCACATATCTGAGTGGAATTTATAAAATCCGAGAGACATGGTTTATATGAAGGAGTAAAATGTGGTTCATTGTGATGAAAATAATGTTTTTGTGAATAGTAATTTTTTGCTCTTATTTACCACGGTTAAAAGTAAATAGGGTAATTAAGGGTAAAAATGATATTAATATTACCATAACACATGTTATAATTCTATTGGACAAGTGTATATCGACCAAAAACAACCTTAGAATAAAATTTTATCATTTAGGTCCACTTGGATTAGATTAGGACATTTATTATTATTTAATTCAAAGAAGAGTTAAAAGAGATTAAATCAATGTTTATTTACTAAAACATTTTTAATTTAGGGTTAAGCATAAGATAAATTCGATTATAAATATTCATTAGAAATATAAAAATATTTCCTACATAATGATATTTTATGTATAATTTCTAAACATTAAATAATTTAATTTATTTATGACACAATGATGCTGCAGTAATTACCATAATAGTGAGAAATTCAAATAATTGATATTATTAATACCCAAATAAATATAATTTGATACTTTTTTTTAATTACAGTAATTTTATAGGTTAATATATCATGATAGAAATGATTAATTTAACTTTTTTCGAAGTAATAATTCTGTTTTGATTTTCACAAAAATCATGTTTCTAAATAGTGTCAAAATTTACATAAAAGAGTTTTTAAAACAAATATTATATTATTAATTGATATTCAATTCCAAAAAATCTAAGGTTAGTCCAAGAGACTTATATCATGATAGGTGTATCATTAATGGACCACTTGAGGGTCTCTTGGAGGTATAAAGTATGTTTATTAACTATATAATATAAAAATACAAAGTGACATGGTAAGTGTTAAACTAATTAACTAAGAGTTAAAACTAATAGATAAGTTTAATATAATGACCCAAACTAGTCTAAATTCTATTGGATGAGTGGTTTTCCACCCATACCCACCTTAACCTCTAAATAATCCACTTTGGAGCCATTAGAAACCGAATATGAATTTATTATAAAATAATATTTCTAACTTTTCCAAAGGTGCCCCTCACCCCTCTTATAAAAGGGCACTCCCCTTCTCATTAATTCACAACTTCAAAGCCATTTTTCTCGGAAAAACACTGCCAAAATACTCTCTAAACTTCAATAACTTCATCCTAGAGGCATTCCTTTAGTCAGAAAGCCAACCTAAGGAGCCCTTTTGATCAAATCAAAAGGAACAACCTGAAGAGGAGGTAATGATTTCACCACCACTTTTCAAGTTTCATTCTTCTTCCACTTATTCTTTATTTGTTATTCCCATTACAAATTAATGAATCCATTATCTACTATATACTGTAAAATTATTATAAATATGGTACAACCATATTCATTATTCTATCCATCCTTTGAATGACATGTCACCATACGTGCGTACGTACGGCTTACCGTCTCCACGTCGTGGTGTAATTGTTGTTCAATATATTATTATTTGGATGGCTATAATAGTGATTTGTAATTCATCTAAATACTAAATATAACATGATAATGATTATGTATATATTATATGCCATCCAATTATATATTATTTTAATATCAAAAGAATGATATTGTCGCTCGTGCGTACGTACAGACTACCGTCTCCACGAACTTGATGAGATTCATTCTCCATCGTATCCATTCAAGTATAATTATCATTTGATGATTTAAAAATAATTTTTAAGGACGTGATATCATTCTGGATATGAATAAGATACAAACTATCCATGAAAAACATGGCTTACATAATAAAACATATAAAAGAAAATGAGTAAGTTATCACCTAAAACGACGATAATACTAAGATATTATTAACAAAGAAATGTTGAAAGATAATATTTATAATATCATATTACTGTAAATGATTCATTAATAATTTTATAACAATTATTTCACCATTATACAGGAGGTTAACCTACCCTCAACCAAGGAAAAGTACAAGGTAAGGGTTTATTTCACAATCTCTTCTTTATCCGAGGTTGTTTATACACGATTATCTACTGGGACCTCTTTATCATCCACATCCATGTTTCTTAAAAATGTATTTCAAATAATTATTACTATTTTAATGATTATGGTATAAATTCATTTATACCCTTGTTGACTTTTTATAATAACTTTATAATGGAATCTTTCTGTCGTTTTCCAGACAAGGTCATTTTTAACCTTTTTGACAGAATTAAAGCAAAGAATGTTTTTTTAACTTATACGGAGGGTGCAGCTATTTTCCACTGTATAAAATCTTAGAATCTTCCCTTACAAGCTTATAAGAAAGTTTTCAAAGTAAATGTTTTATTTTATAATTATGTGACTTTTAAATGATTTCAAAAAAATGGATATTTCTCTCAAATAGTTTTGATTTCATCTATGTCAACATCCTTTGATGGATTTTAAGCTTATTTGAAGTTGATTTATTATGATACAAAACTTCCTTATTGTATTGAATATTTTGTGATTTGTTTGACTATGGATGTGTTATTTTTATACCATTCATGGTTTATGGATGAAGTATTTACATTTCGTATGCTAGTTTTAATACGAATGTTTATGTTATGTTTAAACCTTTTTATATGGGAATGCATTATACTTAATATGTGACGGGTGGTGCCCGCTATAGCTCCTAGATGCATCAGTACGTCTCATGAGACAAACTAGTTTCTTGGAAAAAGGCCTTGACAAAATATTATTTGTATTATTGGCACGAGGCCTTGGCTATGAGGTTATGATAGTCTGACATTATGCATTCTATCATTAAGAAAGTGGTTATTGATATTTTATGTGATTATTAGTAGAATATCCATGTAAATAAGTAAATGTAATTATTTCATTTTATTTCTGCCAAAATATGTTGAAGTTCAAGTTTAAAAGGATTTTGTTTTAGTTATACATTACTTTAAATATTTATTCTTATTTATGAAAGTTTCCGCTATATTTTTATCCTTACTGGGCATTTGGGATCACCCCTTTTCTATGTTTTATTTTTCCCAGGATGTGAAAAAGTAAATTATGAATGACCTATAGGGGTAGTATGAGGGGATAAGAGTGTAGACTATGGAGACCATTTTGTTGTATTTTTCATTTTTATGATGTAATGTAAAACTTTATTAATATATCTAGTTTTTCCAAGGCTACTAAACTAATCGGTCTTTCAAGATTTGATCTTTCTTGTGATCATGGAAATGTTTTGTAATAATGCACCAACTCTAGGTAACTGGGGTTGGGGCGTTACAAATTATATATTGGAGATGTCATCCAATGAATGAACTACTTACTTCCAATATATATCAACCATATATATTTTAATTGTCATTATTTTATCAATATTGTTTGAAAAAATGATTTCTTCTTTCAAAAACAACATTAATTGGGGTGTAGCGATAGCCATCACCCAGTGTTGAATTCCATATTTTTCAAGATATTATTAAACTTCATAATTTATAAATTAACTCATGTTTTTAGTCTCAAAATTTTGTATATTCAATTAAATAATTTTTTATTTGATTATGATTTAGATTGTTATATAATAGTAGCGTTGTCTTGTGTGTAAAAGATATAATCCAGGTCATTTTTGTTGTAAAAAAAAAT
The DNA here is from genome assembly GCA_963277665.1 of Viscum album. Lineage (NCBI taxonomy): Eukaryota > Viridiplantae > Streptophyta > Magnoliopsida > Santalales > Viscaceae > Viscum > Viscum album. The sequence goes on from OY728131.1 coordinate 38,728,320, forward strand.
TATATTACATACTTATATATAGATATTTTAGTTATTTTTATATAATCATCAACATGAATGAGCTCCAAAAACCATAATTATGTCATATTATTCATTTTATAGGACTTTTTGTATGATTATTCCCTATTAAAATGAATGAAAAGATTGATTTTTATCAAATATGATATGATGGATAACAGGAAACACAATAAACTTTACCAAAAATTCCAAAACGTTTTTGTCACGACCCCGACCCTAGTTGTCTAGAATTGGTGCTTGAAACATTGTGTGTAATTTTTTTCAAAATTACATGCATAAAAAATTACACATTTTAATCCAACATAGATAATTGATTTGGTTTAGGATCTGAAATATTAGAGGATTCTGAAACCCTTCTTCCAAATATTTGACAAGGATAAGCCTCATATTTATGACATCGCGTAAAATTACTCAAAGGTTGAACTAATATACTCCACCCTGTAAAACAATATTTAAAACATAGGGTGACATCAAAATTCCTTATAAGTGGTTTTAATCAATTTATGGAATTCCCTTTTTAAAACAACCGTAAAAAAAGTTTATATTAAGAGGAAAAAATTTATTTCATGAGTCACATCATCAATATTTCCAAAGGATACCTTCAAATATTGTTCAGAACAAACTTTTATACAATTTAATTGTGCTTATATAAAAAATTACATTAAAATAAATATCAGATTGTGAATATTTATATAAGAAATGCATGAAATGTTCATAATTCATAACATGGTCAATCCAACTCTAAATGAATAGTTGTGACCATAAACATTCATATCATGATTCATTATCACTTAAAATGAAATTCATATTACCTTAACATTAGATACCTTTTCTATGGATAACCTTCCATTAACATACATGATTATGCCTCATGGATTCAATACCATTATCATAAAAAATCTTAGCCGATGATTATTCTATTAGTCGAACAATCCCTCAGTTGATCATTTACAATTACATAATGAGGGAATGTATTATTCATGGATTTATTGAGGCCTTTCTCCAAGACTATACGAGTAAAAACCAACATAATTGTGGATAACTACAAAACATAGTTATGAAAAAATCTAGAATCATTCTCACAAATCATTTCACTTAAACACATGATATTCATCACTTTACCCAAAGCATTAGCGTTTTGTTAAATTATTGGCACACCAGCCACATACTTTAAGTCCAAATCATTCCTCACATGTCTTAGTATGGTCTCATTTTCATATTTTCCCTAGTACAAAAGGAACATTCATTATTAATCCACAATCATTTGCACAAATAGTCATACATTAATTTAATTATGAATAAATTTTAAATAATCTAGATTTGGTAGATTCTGATTTAATAGTGGCATGAATGAACTAAAACAACATTATTTTTCAAATACTGTAAGAATGTTTACACATAAAATAACGGGTTGGCACATGAAATAATAACACTTACATTAAACCCTTAAGAATGCGACCTTTTCCAAAAACCATGTCCACGTGTTTTGACTTTGAGATAATCATTTAATCCAAGTAATGATAATTGTTTTATAAATGTTTAAAACATATCCTTAAATAACCAAAGGCATTTCTTGTTACAACCTAGATACATGGTATGAATTATTTCTTATGATTTTTTTATTCCCAAAAGAAAAACTTAAACATGTGTTCTCTTGAATGAATGAATTATTACACTTTAACATAAAAACCATTATAAAAATTACTTGTGAAATCAAGCTCAAAATATAGGCGTTCATGGGGATTTGAAAATCATTTGAACCATTATATATATATATGCTTATATATATACACAAATTGTATGTTTGGGATCTTCATATACCAAAACAAGATTTAATTAATTTATGAAATTGTTGTATTCTTCGTAAACATGATTTAAATAAAAAAGGATAGATTTTATGAAAACTAATTTTAATCAAACATATTGATTGACACATTACAATTCATACATTAATTTAAACTAAAGGTTCTTCATATCAAAAACATGATGAACTAAACTCTTAAATGTATTTCAGGTTTAAAGAAACTTATTTTTAAAAAATATGATCACCATTTAAAAATCATTTACTTGATGTGGGTTGTAATACAATGAAATATTTTGTATACAATTTTAAAATTTCAAAATTGTTTATGAAGACTCATATAATTCATGCAACTTGTATATTAGTGATACATACATTCATGTAGAAGTTAAAGCATAAAATACCATGTGTACTCCAAAAAATAAATTTTGAAAATCTGACGTGAGTCAATGTTTTAGAAGAAACATGCAACCATATTAGAATATATATATATATATATATATCCTCCTATAAAAAAGGATATAAGAGATTTTCAAAAAGAAAACAAAGAAAATGTATCCCTTTCATCTTAAAATATCATTTAATATCGACACTTGATAGATTTAAAACCCGTTGGATTAAAACTATATGAGTGTAAGTAAAAATTATATACCATAATATACAAAATGTATATTCATGTTTGAAAAACGAAGGAAAAGTATAATCAACCCTTACATGGTTTGAAGAGGAGGAGAGGCTCGGGTAGAGCTTGCTGGAGGGTTGAGATAAGGAAGAAAAACTGAGGGGATAGATGTGAAACGAGATGTAAAGTTAAATTATATTACACAAATTATATAAAAATATTTTAAATCCACATTCATGAAATACCAAGAACCACATGGTTTATAAAGAAGATGGAGACTGAGTCATTGTGGAAAAAATAAAGGCACAGAAGCGTATAGTTAAGTCATTGGTGTATTATACAAAAGAAGAATGGGGAACCCCACTAGTTTTGCACATACAGAGAAGAAGAAGACATGACGGGGAAGGAAAATCGAAAAAAAACGAACAGTGGAGATTAAGTGAGGAAAGATTCAGTAGTGGAGGTGTCACAAACCAAATCTAGTCACCAACGAAACCAGTGCCAAACCTGGACCGTGACAAGGCCCGAAGGGCATTCCCGATCCCCACGGGCTGGCACAAGTGCCCGGGTATCATAAAATGAGAATTGGGAACGATTTACCCGAGTTGATAAACATTAAACAACAAAAAAACTCAATAAAACAAATCTGGATTTTTCAACTAAAACCATCTTTTACAAAATTTCAGAACTGAATTACATAAGTTAAAACTACATTTAAAGACCATTACAAAGGTAAAAAACAAATAAGGACAGCCCAAGAACCCTTTTGTTAAGGGGCACCACCCTTATGCTATCTCCACAAGACTTCACTACCAAGGACCCGCTAGAAACCTGAACCACTGGAACAAAAAAAAACTGTACCCAACCTGCGACAACAAAAATAACCAAGTCTACTTACACCCAAGGGTGTAAGTAGGGTGTGAGCCAAAGCTCAATAGGATAAAACCACTAATAGATTCCATGTGATAAACATTTAATGGCGAAAAGCATGCATGTTTTCAAAGACATGAGATGCTAGTTAAAATTTCTAAAAGATGCAACATTAAATAAAAACAGTTTTTAGGTGGGATAATTTAAAGAATAAAAATATTTAAAATAAATACCATAGATACTGAATTTTCCAGCCTCTCATACCATATACCGACGATAATAACAAAGTATCCAGTGAGCACAAGCAATGGGAAATACCCCCTAGGCACTAGCTAGCTGCGGGTCCCAGGTACCTCGTATCTTGGTGAAGGTAACCATCACAAATATCCATTCTCGTGCACGAGCCACTAGTAGGGAACATACCCACAACCTAGTGGTCCCCAATAATCATCATCATAGTTTAGTTAGAGTTGTAAGCGTCAATCTTGCTAAGTGAAACTGAGGCCAAACCTCACAGATTCACTAGCATACTAGTACACGTCCACCCACCTAGATACCCGGGTTTTCCCTTTGTGCTCAAACAAGTTCAGCAATCCAAGAAGTATAGTTTTCACATGAAAATATCACTTCCACATCAAAAATTAACCAAACAGCCCCATGTACATCACACAAGTCAAAAATTCCACTTTTCATTCAAATGAATTTTGAAATCAATCTCACTCCAAATTGCCTACAACACTTTTCAAATTTCATTAACACTTCCACAAATCCATTAAACAATTTTATAAAACCATTACAAGATATTCAACTCACATAACAGCCCACACACATGTCACACAATACCATTCTCACCTTCACAATTCATTTTATAAATAAACTCACATGAAATATCCCACACCCGTGTTTCGCACACAAAACACAATTTAGTAAAACATTTCGACAATTTATAAAAAAAATTATAAAAATGTTCAACATATCAAATCACCACTTTACCATTCAAAAACCCACATTAGGTGAACACACTCACCCAAACAGTACATATACACCCTTTCCCAACTTTGTGTAACCAAATAAAACATTGGCAATTTTTATAAAACAAACCCAAGAGGTATAACCATTGTTTGCACACTAAACCCATTTCAAAACCCTCATTTAAAAGCAAAATAATACCAATACCAATCCAAAACAGAATTGATCAGCCCTAAAACAATTATTAAACCACCCCCAAATGTTATAAAAATACATCAAATAATACCACAAAGATACACATGAAAAACACACGTTTTCATAAATCACCTTCAAGAAGTACAACATGTTTTTACTCCTTAAACTCATTAAAAAAAACCTACATTCAAGGCCAACATGACAATAAGGAATTAACAAACCAGAATTGGAATCCCCTTTCAAGACTAATAAATCACTTTCAAGAAGTAAAATAAAGTTTTACACCTTAAAACCTTAAAAAAAATATCTTTAAGACCTAGTGGCACACCAATACCCCACAAAATCATAATTTTCATCCCAAACAAGATTTATTAAACAAAATTCATATGTTATAAAACAATCCCAAACAACACCCAAAGGGTTGCAAATGAGAACACCAAATTTTAAGCTATAATGAAACTATAAAAACAATGCTTTACTAAATCCAACATAAACAGTTCACACACCACAAACAGCATATTAGGATCATTAATAATAAGTAATTCAAGCAAACTAACTCATCTAGAAATGTTTACACATGGAATCACCTACCTTTTATGACGAAACCCTCAAAACAAGGTGCATAACATCATCCGCACCAACCCGGCACCACAAGGAATATAAATCCAGACGTAGACCACCAAAAATTGACCTAAAAGATACCAAATCATACCTTAGTATAAAACCCCAACTTCTGGACATTAGGAACTTCAAGAAATATAAAATAAAACAAAAAGAGGATGGAAGGAACCAAGAAGGAATTCCCTTACTTGAAATATCTTTAAGAAATCGGCCCCAATCCACCACAATATGAATCTCCAAGTACCCAAAACTGGTATGGAGGTTCGAAGGAGTAATATTAGGTCATGTGGAAACTGAAATGGGGTAAAAATGATGAAAATTGAAGGAGTTATGAAAGATTCATTTTACCTCGTCAAATCTGGTCGATTTGAGAAAGAGTATGAGATATTGCGCTACTTCGCGGCTCACCTGAGCTCCAAAATTGTGAAACTGATAATGGGGGAAATCCTTGGGGTATTGGATTTGAGAGGGATGTGGAATCACGGGAAAACAGTAAAAAATGAATGAGATATAAAAAATTTAAAAAAGCAAAATTTAAAGCAGGAAATGGGCCTACGGGCAGGCCCATTATCTAAATCAAAAACCCAAATCCATCATGATTTTGGATTTATATGTGGTCCAAAGGGATATGGTGGTTTTAATATATCAGGTTATGCCAATTGGGAAGTGGAATGGGTTTAAAATAGTAAAAATTGAAGGAGTTATAGAAGAAACAAAATTAGTGTTTAAATCTGGAATTGGGCTCGCGGTTTGGCCCAAATTTTCAAAACCCACCATTTTCACCAAAATGAGTGGTAAACCCCCCAAAAAAAATCAGGAATGAAAATTAAATGAAATATTAATATATATAAAAGTCACGTGTGTGACAATTCTCCCCACCATAAAACTTTCTGCCCTCGGAAAGCCAGATCAAGGACAAAGAAAAAAAACACCAAACCCGACCGACAGGCAAAAAAAATGGACTCATTTGCTAAGCTTTGCCCCCAAAGGCCAAAACACCTCCAGTGATCAATTAAGGAATGATTAATCACACAACCCAAACTTACACCACATTACTGAAATGATCAATCACATTCATAAATTATCCCAAAATGAAACTCCTCGAACGCTATCCGAACAAGACTCAAGCAATTCACCCAAACGAACAACAACTTCAAACAAGGTTACACATACCTTGCTACAACTAAACCATTGGGAACTCTCCAATCTCAATGGTTACCCAAAGAAGATTTAGGTAGCTTGATAGATCTGAATGAGACTACCTACCAACAATCCTTGACCTTGGATAAGACTAAGTTATTGGTACGGGGGAAAAAAATAGGCTCCCCACCATAAGAACCAACAATCTTAATCGACCAGCATGGGCCGGTACTGAAAGACCCCAAAATATAAAGTGTTGGGACGACCACATGGTGAGTCTTCATGGTTTGGGAAACCATGAACCAACAGTGGAGATTCTTCTATCTACATGGTTTTTTTTGTTCATGGTTAGAACTAACCATGTGAAAACCGCGTGCTCAACTTTTCAAGCCAAATTTCCAACCATTCTTCAAAGACTCAATGGAAACCAAATGGGGAGGGAATAACATTGTGTGATGACATGGGTACAAAACCCTCCACCTATTTCCACAGAACGGGAACAGCAAAAGATATATGATGACACCATAGGTTTAAACTCATCCTATCTTTCATACTGAGGATAGGACTTTGTACAAGGGTTTAAACGACACTGGGGTTTCCCCTGACTACGCGCCAGCTTCTCTCCGGGACCTATGGCTGGAGCTCAAAATATTGAAGCATCTTTGGCCACGCAGTTTGGCTGTTGAAACCCCTATGTGGAACTTCTTCTTTCGGTGCCACAAACAACTACACCGCATACCCTGATGGGTTCATAAAGATATAACACACTCCATAACTCACTTTACCAAAACCAGACATTTCACTGAAACAAGGGATCAGAATAAGCACACACATCACACCTTTTTTTCTTTGGCTGAGAAACAACAGAAGGGCTGTACACGTAAAAACATTGTCCTCTAAGGTATAGGATTTGATGTTTTTCCCAAGGGATACATACTCCCAACATAACATAGAACCTAAGAGGATAGTGTGACCATGACCATTAGAGTCAAAAGAGCACACAACATCACAATGCATCACCGAACATGACCCTTGTGATTGATAGAAACAATACATGGAACATGACCATATTCCAAGTCCCTAAACAACAAACAAGTCCAAAAAGTGGGCACAATATCCTATCAGGACCAAAATCTCAAAATTGGTGGTTTAATAATAACTCTTGCTCCAAGGAAACTATGAAGAACCGAGAGGCCCTCTTAGACACCATCATGACACTCATCCACACTAACAACCAAAGAACACTTCCACCATCGATGAATCAAGAAACTTAAGAAACCAAGGCCTCTTTCAACCTTCCACGAGCACTCTTCCGCAACAAGAGGATCCGAAAAAAACCAAGAAAGTAAATTGTGTAGACTCATTCTACAAATCTCAAGAAAAGAATCCTTACATTGATCAACTGGAGTATTTTCCAATGGCAAAACAATCCGCGTTGCACTTCAGTTGTGCACTAAATCTTAATGGAGGTGAACCTTATCCAATGAGAGAACCCGAGGACCCAACTAAGCTGTTCCATTGGTAAAAACATGCAACAAAAAATATCCAAACTCATTAATGGAACCATATTAATGGTTTCCCGAAACATATATCATAGAAGACTACTAACCAGACCTTTTACCTACCTATCCGACCAAACAAAAACCCCAAAAAAAATAGTTCCAATAGGAGGGGTTCTTAGACTCAAAACATCCCACAACATCAACATTTTCAAAAACCCATAATATAAACCATCCCAAACTATTCATCAAAAAAACATGTTTTTCTTTAAAACCATTTCTGAAAAAAAAAAACGGTTCAGTGGTGAGCGTATCCTCCAATGGTACCCCATGGGCTTCACACATGCATGTTTTTGTGCCACACCAGGAACCCTCCTCATATCCGTCCTGGCACTCATCCAGTCATGCCATCAACCATCTATCATCCCATATAACCCCATGCATGTGGTCACTCATGGAAATACCAAAGTTCAATGCACTAATTCTTTCCACTTTTCAAAACCAAAACGGTCAACCAACACATCATTACTATCAAAACTGCTAACCAGGAAGTCGAACCCAAATTACCGCATTAAAAAAAACTTTTCAGAAAGGCACAATCGTTCCAATGAAAACTCACATTCAAGTTATTTACATCAATTTCAAAACATCTCATCCCATAAAAAAACATTTTAGTAGTTTAGAAAACTTTAATGGGAACACTTTTTCAAAACCAACTTCAATATAGTTCTTGCTTTCAAAAGAGGTGTAAAAACACAAATTTCCATTTCAAAACAATTCTAAAAATTCAGTTCCACCATTTCATAAATCAATCCATTCCTTATTTATTTGAAAATAATTTCAGAAAAACTTTATACTTCTTAAAACCAAGTCCTTTTAAAACCAAAGTTCCATGATTGCAAAACTATAGTACAAAACAATCTGAGAGGAAACTAGTTTCAGTGGGTGAATTGGAAATATGGTTGGCGGCCATATTCCAATCACTTCACTATCACAGAGAGTGTTCTAGGGAATATCCCCGGCTCCACATGGCTTGCCAGACCCTGCGATCTCATTGAGACCATTAACCCAACTCTCTTTTCATTTCCCCTAATCATCATCAAACCAAGAAAACCCAAAGACATAGACAAATCCCAACTTCCCCTGGTGACTTGAATCCTGAAATGAGGTGTGGTGATCAAGCACACTACCCATAACCAGAATTCCATGTCCCAAAAATCATAACTCTAGACTATGTTGACTATTTCCCAAATAACATGACTCAAATGGAGCGAACCTCCTTTGACGTGTACTAGTATGCTAGTGAATCTGTGAGGTTTGGCCTCAGTTTCACTTAGCAAGATTGACTCTTACAACTCTAACTAAACTATGATGATGATTATTGGGGACCACTAGGTTATGTGTATGTTCCCTACTAGTGGCTCGTGCACGAGAATGGATATTTGTGATGGTTACCTTCACCGAGATACGAGGTACCTGGGACCCGCAGCTAGCTAGTGCCTAGGGGTTATTTCCCATTGCTTGTGCTCACTGGATACTTTGTTATTACCGTCAGTATACGGTATGAGAGGCTGGAAAATTCAGTAGCTATGGTATTTATTTTAAATATTTTTATTCTTTAAATTATCCCACCTAAAAACTGTTTTTATTTAATGTTGCATCTTTTAGAAATTTTAACTAGCATCTCATGTCTTTGAAAACATGCATGCTTTTCGCCATTAAATGTTTATCACATGGAATCTATTAGTGGTGGTATCCTATTGGGCATTGGCTCACACCCTAATTACACCCTTGGGTGTAAGTAGACTTGGTTATTTTTGTTGTCGCAGGTTGGGTACAGTTTTTTTTTGTTCCAGTGGTTCGGGTTTCTAGCAGGTCCTTGGTAGTGAAGTCTTGTGGAGATAGCATAAGGGTGGTGCCCCTTAACAAAAGGGTTCTTGGGCTGTCCTTATTTGTTTTTTACCTTTGTAATGGTCTTTAAATGTAGTTTTAACTTATGTAATTCAGTTCTGAAATTTTGTAAAAGATGGTTTTAGTTGAAAAATCCAGATTTGTTTTATTGAGTTTTTTTGTTGTTTAATGTTTATAAACTCGGGCAAATCGTTCCCAATTCTCATTTTATGATACCCAGGAACTTGTGCCAGCCCGTGGGGATCGGAAACGCCTTTCGGGCCTTGTCACGGGCTTGGTTTGGTGTCGATTTTGGCGGCGACCAGATTTGGTTCGTGACAGGAGGTGAGTCCATAGATTTTAAAATGAGATAGACATTACAGATTAGATTTTGTCTCAATCAGATTACTATGGTAAGATGTAGTGATTTAAATCATCCTGGGCGGTTTCAATTAGATCCATCAGGATCAGATGGTGAACAAAAACACAGTGATGAATCCATGACAATGGAGTTCAATGGTTGGACTGATTAGATGGTCTAGATGACACACAGCGAGATCAGATGGCCACGATGACGTCTCACCTAAAAGGTATTGTCCCAAATAAAAATGGCATGTGTTTATTCGCTTCCTTATAAGGCTGGATCACCTAGCCTATGGTCAGAATTATCCTTCCCTTATTCCCAGTACAACCCCGTACCAGTTTTTTTGTGATCGCGCTCTATACCCACCCTTATCACCGTGCCACCCCACATATTGGTGTGACCAAGTTCCTTTGTGCACACTTGAGGTGTGGTCACATTCCCTAGGGATGTCGTGTGCTAGGGAAGAAGGATTAGGCTCATTCACCAAGCGTGTACTGCCTCCTTTGGCCATGTAAGTGGGATGGCCCTTATGGGGTTCATTTTTTATTTAAATCCATCATTAAAAATAATAAATATAATGATAGAAAATAAAATAAAATTACCTATAATAAATGAATAAAATTATTATTATAATACATAGTTACAACATTATTTTAACCCATGTTTAATTCAAATACACAAATCAAATTATAACTCTTATTTAATAAATTTATTCATAAACATGTTTTCAAATACAAAACATAAGGCATAATCTTGTAATTTTCATTAAAACACAATAGTTTAATATTAAAATATATTTTAATCCGTAACACACTTATATTTTCAAAATCCATCAATTATTTTAATTAAAAATATCTTTATAATATATTAATTTAACATAAAAACTCTTTAAAATCACAATACATTGAAATAAAATAAGTAGAATTCCCAACGACTATAATTATAGTCGTTAAATATCTATTAGTCACTTAAATGGGAAACGGTATAATTAAATCCTTATAAATCGAGGTTTCAAACTACTCCATATTAAATACAATTTGGATAAAAAATGGGGATTTTTATACCACTGATTCTCAATACAACTATCTTGGTTCTGACCATGATGATCTTCATTTGGACTGACCCAAAGGATCCTCATGATTTACTAGGTCTCATATTTGTGTTAGGTGTCCTCCCTGTGGCTTTGATAGGAATTTTAGTCGGTATTTTTGGTTAGGATAATTTTCATAGTTTCTAAGAAATGTAAAAATTACAATTTTTAATAAGAATGACTTGTGTTTACTTCGTATGTTTTTTTTTTCAAAATGGGAATTAAGTAAAATATCATCTAAAAAAGTTTTTATTAAAAGAAAGATAAGTTGGGGGTGTTACTCCCCCCCCCCGCAATATAATTTCATCCTCAAAATTCATTTCATATAACTGTGCTTAAAATACTGTCTCACATTCATCACAACATCCCCCATCATTGAGGATCCTCAAGTACGGTCAGCTGAATACTCAAATTGGTGTTCAATTATTCCGCTTCCATAGGCCAAACACACGTTGGATAGTGAGGGTCAAATTCATACATTGAACACTTGGGTTTCCAGAGGGAGGCTCCAATGTAGAAATTTTAGAGATGTCTAAATGGAAAACATCTCCACAAACTCATCAGAGTGTCTGTTATCTGAGAATGTTAATGTCATAGACCTAGCCATACGAACTGAAGCACAGGATTTATTGCATTTTAGCAAAGGATCCCTTCAATGGAATCCTATTAAAACCTTTCCCTAGTCGTGATGTTTCATTATAGAGTGAAGAATAAAAAATACCTTCATGGTACTTTCCCATTTTCCTATACTCATTGAGTTAGACATTGGCTATGTGGTGGTGGATATAGGCATTCCATTGGCAAGATCGGATAATCGTTGTAATATTCGACTCCTCATAAAGATGTTTTCATGTTCTTCATAGGTTTGTGAAGGGAAGGTATACTTATTCAAAGGTTATGAACATAATGGCCTCTAGTACCTCAACAGGAAGAGGAAAGATATGGGTTTATCCTTGCGTCCGTATATAAAAAAACCATTAATGTCCAATCAGTGAATCTCATCCAAAATCACAATCCCTGAAAAGGTATGAGAAAAAAGAAAAAAAATATTATTTTCCTAAAACAACCGGTACACAAAAACCATGACTATTGGTTTCCCTAGTTCCTGGTTACATGAGTCCCCAAATAAATTCTGTAACTCTAGGTCTCCCATAACCAAATGCAACCTGAGAATTCTGGTTCAATCTCATGGGTACACTTATGGTGTTTCAAGGGTGAGACATGAGGGGTGTAAAACCAAGATAATTCAGTATGAATTTGAAGTCTTTAAAAAACGTAAGACCTCAATTTCATGGATTTCAAAGTCCACCTAACCATAATGTCCACATGACAAGATTTGACACATATATGCTGCATAGAGGTCACTCGCTGCTACTTCTTTTGGGAATGCTCAGAGTGACGAGATGCCTTCTACTGTGGTGATGTATCTAAAAATACCGTCAATGTACTTTCCCCAATGTATGCAGGATATAAATATCATTTGGGTCATAAATAAGTAGTCTAAACCCGTTCCTCGGTGGATTTCAAGTACACAGGGAGTGTTTGACATGCCGTAGAGGTGTTTTCATGTAAAAAGAATATGTTCATAGTTTTAAAAGTTGGCTTCAATATATAAGGAAACTATGGTTTATAGAGAATCAATAGGATATTGAAAAATGATGTTACTTTTATTTTACATCTGAAAATTTAGAAAAAAATCAATGTTAGTAATGAATAAGTGATTTCTTCTGTTCAGTTTTGGTTTTCCAGAGTTATCTAAACTGAACCTCTGATACTAACTGTCACAAACCGAACCCCAGATGTCTGGAATCAGAACTTGAAACCTACCTAAATACATGCATAAATAATTACACATTTTAACCCAAAATATATGAATGATTCAAATAAATTTCTGGGAAATCAAATGATGCAGAAACACTTCTTCTAAAAACATGACAACGATAAGATTCATATTGATGTCGTCACATAAAAGAATTCAATGATTCGAATAATCTAATGATTCCTAAAAATCATAATTTACAACATAGGGTGAGCATTATAATACCCAATAAGTGGGTTTAAATAATTTTACAAATTCAAATTTTAAAACAACCATCATAAAACTTTTTTTATAAGAGGAAAACATTTATTTCATGAGGCACATCATCAATATTTCAAAATGTTACCGTCAAATTTTTTTCAAAAAGACCTTTGATATAAGATAATTTAGATTACTTAAAAAACTCCATTAAAACATAAATCAATGTTGGCATTGGTATGTAATAAATTCATGAAACATGCACAATTCTTATGTTTGTCAGTCCAACTCTATTTGTATAGTTGTGAACATAAACATTAATATCATGATTCATTATAAATTAAAATGAAATTCATATAACCTTAATATTAGATACCTTTTCCTTGTGTAACATTCCATTCACATACATGATTATGCCTTATTCATTCATTACCAATATCATAGAAAGTATTAGGAAAGTGATATTCTGTTAGTCAAACAATTCCTTGGTTGATCATTTACCATTACATAAGGAGGGAATATAATTCTAGAATTTGTTGAGGCCTTTCACCCAGACAATATGGGTAAAACCCCAACATAATTGTTGCTAACTGGGACACATAGTTGTGAACCAATATATTATCTTGTTCACACATCATTTCACAAAAATTCATGAGATTCATAACTTTACCCAATGAATTAGAGTGATGTGTAATTCTATGTGCAACCATCACATCCTTTATGTCCAATACATTCATCAAATGACTTAGTACGGTCTCATTTCCATATTTCCCCTATTACGTAGAAACATAGATTCTTAATTCATAATATTTTTCATAAAAACTTATACATTAAATGAAATATGCATTAAGTGTCAAAGAACTAGATTTGGTAGTTTCTGGTTTAACACTGTCGTGCATGAACTAAAACAAAATACTCTTGCACATGTAGTATGAACTAGTACACACAAAATCATGGGTTGTCACATGAAATAACAACACTTAAATTAAACCCATAAGAATGTGACCTTTTCTAAAACCATGTTTACATGTTTTGATTTTGAGATAATCATTTAACCCCTGCAATGTTAATTGTTATATAAAATATTAAAAAATATCCTTAAATAATCAAATGCATTTTTCTGTGACAACATAGATTACATGGAATGGATTATTTCCTGTGAAGTGTTTATTAAAAAAAACTTAAACATGCGTGCTCATGCATAAATGAATTTTTACACTTATACATAAAAAACAGTTATAAAACATACTTGAGAAATCATGCTTTAAATATATGTATTAATGTGGATTTTAAAATAATGGGAAAATATTATATATATTTATATACTTATATATATACACAAAGTTTATGATTGAGATTTTCATACCCCAAAATAAGATTTAATAAATTAATGAAACAATTTTATTATTCATAAACATGATTTAAATAAAGATGGATAGTTTTTATGACAACTCAGTTGAAATAAAACTTATAATATTACACATAACCATCCAGAGATCAATTGAAAATAAAGGTTCCGAAAATTAAAAACATGATGATCTATACTCCTAAATGTATTTTAGGTTTATGGAAGCAATGTTTAAAAACATAAGATCACCATTTAAAAATCATAATCCAAAATGGTTTGTTATTCAAATAAATTTTATGTATAAAATATTGAAATTTCAACATGATTTTGGAAGACTTTTATAATCAGTTCCACATGAATATCGAAGATATTGATTTCAATGTTGATGTTGAAGCATCAAATCCCATGAGTACTTAAAAAAATAAATTTACAAATTCTGACATAATTCATGGTTTTGAATGAAATATAGAACTGTATCTGTATGTATATATATATATATTCACATATAAACATAGATATAAGTGTTTCACAAAAAAACATAGCTAATTTATCCCTTATAACATAAAAAATAATTGCACATCCACACTTGGAATATTTAAAACCCAGTGGATTAAGACTATATAAGTGTATGTATAAATTATATACCATCATATAAAATGTGTATATTCATGTTTGAAAAAGGGGAAAAAGTATAACAAACCCTTACATGGTTTGAGGTGGGTGATAGGGTCGGGGAATGCTTGATGGAGGCTTGACAGAAGGAAGAACAACTGAGGGTATGGAAGTGCAACGAGATGTATATATGAATTATATTATACAAATTATATAAAAATATTTTATACCCACATTTTTGAAAAACTGAGCTGACTCCTTTTATAAAAAGACCAAGGGTGGATCTTTGTTGAAAAAATCAGGGCAAAGAAGTGTCCAATAATTTCACTGGTGGAGAAAAAAAAGAAAAAGGGTGAAACCCCACCGGTTAAGCACATGTAGAGAAGAAGAAGCCAACATTGGTAGGAAAGCTAGAAAAAAATGAACCTTGGAGATTAACTGAGGGAATATTTGACGGTGGAGCTAAGTATATGGATTTCAAAAAAAGATAGATAGTCTAGATTATATCGTGTCCCAATCAGATGGATGTAGTACAACGTGGTGGTTTAAAACAACCTGGACTATTGGGATTAGATCCATCGAGACTTGATGGCATACGAAAAATTTGGAGATCAAGCCGTGGCAGTGGAGTTCATAGGTTATACCGATCTGATGGTCCATATCATGTGCAGTGTGATCAGATGGCCTAAATCTTGTCTCGCCTAAATATTTAAGTCCCACACCAAAAGGGATGCATTTCTCCACTCCATTATAATACTAGACCTCCTGTCCTAATGTTAGAATTCAAATTCCCTCCTTCTCGGTACCGCCATGTACTGGTGTTCTTACAGGTGAGCATTGCGCCCACACTTGCCACCATGCCACCCCGCATGGTGGCATGCCCAGGTTCCACTGTGCGTGCTCGAGGCGCACTCACATGCCCTAGGGCTGGCCCATGATGAGTCTAAAGGCTTAGGCCCATCTTCCTAGTGTGTGATTCCTCCTTCGGCCTAAGATGAGGGTTAGAACCCAATGTTTTAATAATTTTATTTAAATCTAACATTCAAAATAAGCTATATAATCATATAAAAGAAAAGAAAATTACCAATAATCAATGAATATATTTAATTTCATTAATCATAATTCCCACATTATTTTTACACTTGGATGTATAAAATACACCAATCAAATTATAACTCATAGATAATAAACATATTTATAAACATGTTTTCAAATTAAATAACATAATACTTATAATTTTTATTTTCATTAAAATGCAACTGTTTCATTTTAAAATCCATCTTAAACCATAACACACATAACATTTCAATATCAAAAGAGGGGAATAATTATAGATATGTTTAAAAGATATTAATTAACTTAATAACCCTCGAAAATGACAATACATTGATATAAAATATCTATAATTCCCGAAGACTATAATTATAGCCTTATAGATTCATTGGTCACATAAAGGGGAAACTATTGAATTAATGACTTATAAGCCCATGTTTCAAAATCTTCTATATTCAATAGAATTTTGTGAAAAAATGGTGCTCATTATACCAATGATGCTTAGTATGGGTATCGTGGTTCAGGCCATGATGTTCTTTGTTCTGACTGACTTGAAGGATCTTCATTATTTACTGGGTCTCTTCATTGTGTTAGGTGGCCCCCTGTGGCTCTAATAGGGATTTTTTTTGGGATTTATGATTAGTATAATTTTATTAGTTTTGAAGAAATGTAAATATTTCAGTGTTTAATAATAAGAATCTCTACTGATTATTTCATATGTTCTGTTCAAAATGGAAATTATGTAAAATATGATCGGATAATATTTTTATTACATGAATGATTTGTTCGGGGAAATACAGTTTTATCTCAAATGTCCAAGACATTTTTTTTCCAAAATCCAATTCACTATTTTTTATACATTATATAAAAATTATCATCAACAACATGGTATATATTTCACTTGGTTCATTACCCTTGGCTAATGAGTGAAAAATATTTAACATTAATAGTACCATCCTTTTGAATAAACTCCACTATATTTATGTGGTCACAAAATTGGTTAACACTAAGAATATTATCACTCCGCCCATCAACAAAATAAATTTTAGATTGCTTGAGATATTTTCATTTAATATTGGATTTCCCATTATATTCAAATTTTAGACCTTCATCATTCCAAATATTAATGATCCCATATTTTTTGTTATTTCTATTCATAAATAGGCTTTTTTTGTTCATATGTGATGTGAATCTTGTATCCAAAATAAATGAACATTACATTTCCATTTCTATAAAAAAATTCAGAATCATTATCTTTATTTATATTCAATTTCATTATCCATGATTGGGAGGATTATGCCACTACAATATAATGGTCATTATTATATTATTTATCATACCTAAATCTTATTTCTTTAAATTCTTAGACACCTTATTTTGAATTTTCCAGCCTTTCATTTCTTCTACATTGAGGTTTTCTAGTAAAAACATGTTATATTATTGAATAATAATAAATTTTCATATTTATATGGATATAAAAAATATCTATAAAACTAATATTGGAAAAAATGGAGCATTATATTATAAAAATAAGAGCTCTGTAAAATGTTGTCGATGGGGCGACATAAAGGATTTGACATCAGTCTTCATGATTATGAAGATTATCATGAACTAATAATTGTCAAAGAGATTTTCAATAAAGGTAGCTTTATAATAAAAAACTCAGAGCTCTGTGAAATTGTGTTGACGTGGCACTAAAGTGACTAAAATGTTTTGGAGTTCGTGGTAAATGACTATAAATATGCCTCTACCCCCTGGAGAAGAGTATCGAGACTTAAATTTTTTTTAAGGCTATCGAATTGCAAAAGAGGTTCATAAAGGCACTAGGATTCATGAAATTAAGGGAATTCATGATGGATAATTGAGATTTGTGATAGGAAGGTTTGCTAAAAATGCTTGTTGAGCTTAGAAAAAGAGGAGTGATTTATGAAGGAATGTTATTCAGAATTTCTATTATGATATTTGTGAAATTGTGAGATTTATGAAATAGTAGGAACATTGAGAAGGCTTGTGTGAGATTAGTGAAAAACAGAGATCCGAGAAAGAAGTGTTCATTATGAAAATAATTTAAATGTTATTTTCCAGTGTCTAGTGGTAAATTGGTATTCATCAGTGGGCTGGGGAATATAAGTGATTTATCTAGAACCTTGTGATTAGAATCGATCTTTAGTGGATTTGGTACATTGGAACATCGCAGTGGTACTCTTCTTGGATTTAGAAGTGTGAGGATAGAAAAAGTAAAAATATATCTTTCAATGTGCTTACATTATTGCATTACTTTCAAGGAATCATTGTATGAATAATATGAATACCTGATATCTGAATAAATGAAAAATTTAAAACAAAATGATCCTTATAACAAATATTCCATGATCCTGTGGTGAATGAATAATTTAGAAAAGAATATACATACCCTGATTCAACCCCCCCCCCCCAACTCAGGGTGTCTAGGACTCTATTGGACCAAAGGAAGAATATGTGTAATTAGAAATTATGATTACCTGATTGAGATAATGTTTCACCCATACTGAACAATGATCAATAGATCACATATGGTAAGTGTAAATCGAATTTCAATAGAAAATATATCTGACTCCTTAATTATAAGAGCGATCCTTGGCCACATAATTTGTTTCCTTTCCATTTTTTCAAAGATATACCTTTTTCCGAGGAGCTGGTTCTTGTGATGTAACCAATTATTTTCCATATAATTTCTAAAAGTGATAGATGTGAGTTTTTTCGTCCTATGTAAATGAATTTTCATTACCTGATGAAATTCTTTTCAATTTTTCATCATTATAAAAGGTATTAATAGTCACACATGATCTTCACACATTCAATTCCATTTCATGACTTCATATTCAAACTATTAAATTCATATTACTCTTTTATTTATAGTTCTATCCACACAATTAAAATTTTGGGTTGGATTTTCAATTAGGATTTTCAACTAAACCCTTCTTCCAAAATTTTAGTATTTTATAAATTTAATTTTATGAATTTTATACCTCATCTCTATCTTCTCATAATCATTATGTTTCATAAAATCTTGGAATAATGCATCACTAAATTTATCTTTTTAGTACTTTCCTTATAATCATCATGTTATTCATGTAAGGATTTATGTATTTCCATCAATTCAACCCTTACAATAACTTCTTTAGTGTCATTATAATTATCATAAATAATGGGTTTCTTCTCAATTTCTAATACAATAACTTAATCTATAATGTTTCAACTATTTCTACATCACTTTTTTTTAATTGGATTCCTCATTATATATGATATTTTTTCATTTTAGGGTCATCCATTGAGTATTATTTCAACCTCATTTAGTTTGCTTCCAAGGTGAATTAATTTTATCATCATCATCATCATGATGTTTATAGTACATTTATTCAAATGATTTCTCACTTTCCAACTCACTAATAGAGAATAGAGAAGCTTAAACTTATATATAAAATATCTACTTTTACAATTATTAGACTAGAATTACATTACCTCATTAACCTTTCCAACATATGATATTTCACTGATTAGGAGTCTCTTTATGGAATTTAAATAAACCACCAAACTTATTTATTTTATTCTAAATTTATTATCTTAATTTTTAATATAATATGCCACCAATGTTATATTAAAGCTGTCATGAATTATTTATTTTTGATATTTTTAATCTGTAACTGATAATTTTACATTGAAACACAGAGTGAGTCATATCATAATCATATTCACTATATTTTTGACATTGTTGTCTTCACCGAGACCTCACATATTTTAAAAAATATCATTTATATGATTCAATAATTAATCCAACATTCCATTTTAGATTATCCGAAAATATTTATACTTTTTCAATAGAACGTAAAAAGTAGCCTCATGAACCTTAAAATATCATTCATAGATTTTTAAGAGTATTCTCACATAACATGAGAGTTTTTACAATACATTACCTTTTTAATGATTTGATGGGAATAACCACTTCCTTATCAATTTATATATTTTTCATAAACTTCAAATTGATTAGGAAATCATTTTATCCATTTTATTTTTTCTATTTCAATAGGGATACCATTTTTGTATATAGCGTAAACATCCATGCCAAAGGATCTAAAATAATAATGATTTAAAATTCTAAAAAAGTATACATTAATTATTTCAAATATGTGGAATCTTTTATGGTTATCAACCATTCCCATGATTTATCATATGAGATGAGGAAACCAACCATTGATTGCACTTGTTATAATCATATAGATGATAATCTCATTTGTGGGTGGTGATGAAGTAGTATATAATAGATTCATTCCTTAATTGAAATATTATCCCCTCACATTTATGAACTATATAATTTCCATATTTATATTATTTCCATGAGTGATGAATGAAATAAATGACCCATATGAATTTATTTGGTTTACCCACTTTGGGTTAGGTCTATAGGGAATGCATGATAATGTGTGTGTGTGTGTAAAACACTAAAAAAAATCACACTAGTTAATCTAAAATTAGACGTGTCCTCCTAGGACCACGAGGTTCACTACCATAAAATATTTAAAACTCCCTACTCCCCCTCAATAAGTAATTCACTACTCCATTTTTTTATATTCTTTCTTCATATGATTATGATATTGAACCTACACCTATGAGGATGTTTTCAATTCAGAATAACAATTTCATTTTCTAATGAAAATGAGGTTCTTGGGATTACTAACTATTCCGACTTCAAACATCCATATGGGATTTGAATCAACACATCTAAAATTTTGATCCATAAATAACATATACTTTCCATATTTTTCCTCTTAACAATCACGTCTCTCTCTGTACCAAACATTATTCTTTGTTTTTCTTATTATTATAGTTTATGTATTTGAATTTTTCTTTTGATGCTTAGGATTGTTTGAATTATCCGCTGAAATTAATGTGGTCATTATGAACCATGAATTAAAAAATAATCACTAAGGTTCAAGGTCATAAAACACTCTGATAAAATTAGTAATAAAATAGAAAATCACTTAGATATGGTGTAATGTCTCGGTTCCGTGTGCTGCCCGGAGGTTCCCTGTACTCGGTTGGTCACATGGCCTCAAGCGCATTTCTCTAAATGCTAGAGGATTCCAACTAGCAGTGAGGTCCTTAGTTGTGATATTGGGGAAACTATTCCCTCATTTGCAGAGTAACACCATGGAACGAAACAAATAAATGTAGCAGAAATAGTAATTATACCATAAAACGAAAAACTATGAAAAACTGAAAGTAACTAAATAGTTGCAACATATATATATCAATAACGATGTAGGCCACAAGTATCTAGGACAGTATCTAAACAAGTAACCATTCTAGAATAAAATACTAATCTAATGTATAACATAAAAAAACTAATCAACTCTTCAGCAAGACAAACGTTATCTTGGTCCCATGATCTCAAGAATCACAATAATCAAGTACTTATTGTATAAGGGAAAATTACCTTATTTATGCATGAATCAATATATTCTGTTTGGACCCAAAAGAATAACCCAAACTGGGTGTGAGAGAACTCCCAGTTGGAAACCACCCAATGATCTATGTCTATCTCTATGTGAAAATATAAGGGAGGCAATAAGAAAAATGAACCAATAGACAAGGAGGTACTCAAAAGTACATAGTCATATTGTTTCGGTTATATTAATTTACATTTGTCAACATAATCAATCAAAAAATCACAAAAATGCCTCAAGGATGTGTTTGTAGTCTAACCCCTATGGTTCCTCTTAAACAAATACTCACTGATGAAGAAATCACCATCAATTACCCATGTGGTCTTTCAACGGTAAACTATAGGAACTCTGAGGAAGAACCCAACATTAAATTCCCCATGTGGTCTCACAACATGTAACTATAGACACTCTGAGGGAGCACACACATCCTACCCTCCTATGGTCATGCAAATTAAAAAGTAAAATAGACACTTTGGGAAATCCCTCGACATCCATTTCCCCTACGGTCTAACTACAATAGGTTCCCACATCCCTATGTAATTATATCGTACAGAACTGATATTCCGCATCCAAAGTGAATCAAAATATATAACATTTCCAAATAGCTACAAGGCATGGAATAAGTAAGTCAGATAAAGAATCCTTCATAATAACACTAGACAAAGAATGCAAGTAGCCTAATGTAAAAAAAAATAGACCAAATGGTCAATACCAAAACCAACATGGGAAAACACGTCCAAAGAATGAAAAAATAACCCCCTTCACAAATAATATCCCTAACTCAACAAATAAAGTTTAACTGACATCAACAAGGTTCAAATCCATAAACATGAAACACCTCTATCTAGGGTATTGGGAACATTATCACATATTATTCAAATAAAATCTACAGAAAGTCACAAACCACCTACCTCGGCATTGTACGATCGATATACACCGGTGTCGGCACTTGAATCGGCCTAGAATGATGTAGATCTACAAAAACATATAAAACGTTCAACCAATGATATCTCACGAGAGAGATAAATCATATAATGTGGCTCTAGAAGAATGAAGAACATACTAGGGCGATTCCAATGCAATCGATGGTGGTTTATTTGGAGAATGAATGGTGGGTCGAGGGAATGAAGAAGAATCATCAGCTTCAGTCTCTCCTAAATCAGAAGAGCTAAGAAGAAGATGTTTCTATCAATTTGATGCAACCCCGTTCAATTTAATAAATTAAAATGAATTTTACATGGTGTTTACTTTAATAGTACATGGTGTGTAGATGCCTTTATCATGACCGTTTAGGTGGTATCCAGGTCACCCCACACGGCCATGTACTTGGCCGTTACATGGACAGTACCTAGCTACCCATGGTAACCATGTACATGGCATGTACTTCTAAGTACAGGGCGTGTACTTATAAGTACATAGAGTGTACTCCTAAAATATCCATATTCTTCCCTTTTTATCAAAAAACATCAAAACAAGGTCCACACCTGAGATGATGATTCGGGTTCATATAAACATCCCCACCTTAAAAATATTATTCCTCTAATTTTCCAAATAAGGGGGTGAAGAAGAAGAATCCTCAAATAGATCCGGCCACTAGAATTGATCATCAGTCTCCATCTCCTTTATCTCGTCTTGTACTCATTCGTGCTGCCATAGACCCCATACTTGTGAGACAAACATGTACAAAGAACCATCATGCGTTGATCAACAATCTAGATAGGATGATCTCTGAATGAGGCATCCTCCTCCAACTCATCCTCCTCGAGTTAAAAAACATGATACAGGTTTGAGAAGTAACATAGTAACTATAAAACATTGAACATGTTGTGCATATCCTCGTACCTCTAAGGTAACTGCAACTTGTAGGCAACCGTCCCGACTCTCTCCAAAACCACAAATGGTCAGAGATTTCTTGGTAAAATCATACCATATCTCTTAATCCACATTTTACCCAACCTCGTTGTGACACACAAGAAATACAATTATCTGAAATTGAACTTTATAGGTCGTCTCATTTTATAAAAATAATAATTATATCGTGATTTTGTAGTAGTCATCCTCTATCGAATCAACTCCACTTGCTCTGTGGTCTCCTGGACAAGACGAGGTCCCATTATAGCTACTTTTCCTGCCACTATCCAACATAATGGTGATATGAATGTCCTACCATAAATAACCTCATAATTTTCCATCTGAATAGTTTCATGAAACTATTATTGTAGGAAAACTCCTCACGAGGTATGTTATTTTCAAAAGAACCTAGAAAATCGAGGACACACGATCGAATAATGCCCTATAACACCTAAAATGAATTCACAGATTGGACATCTATATGGGGGTGGTAAGCGATACATAGAATTACTTGTTTAACCAAGACCTCTATAACCCATTCCAGACCCACGAAGTAAAATGATCATCCCTCTATGAAATAATACAGTGTGGAAATCAATGAAAATGTACAATCTATCAGATGTACAGCCTTCCTAGTTCATTAATACTAATGGTATCCTTGATTAGAAAGAAGTGAGAAATCTTCGTGAGTCATTAAATGATAACCAAAACTACATCATTCCTTTGGAGGGATATTGGTAACCTTTTCATGAAATATATTGTGAAATCATTCCACTTCAACTCGAAAATGGGTAACTGCTGCAAGGCCCTCCTAGTCGCTAATGCTCTGCATTCACCTACTGATAGGTGGAACACCTCATGAAAATACCAGCAATATCTCTCATCATACATTGCCACCAATAATGATGGTGTAGATCTCGATACATCTTTCTAGCACCAGGATGAACTTACAAAATCGAGGAATAAGAGTCCCACATTAGCACCTCACGTATGTCTGCGGACACCCATACACACCCATGAAAGTGCGAGATCTCATCCTCACCTATGGCCCACCCAGTAATAGGGTCCCCTCCTCGCACACTCTCTCGTAAGAATATGTATTTATAATCTGATAACTACCTCAATCTCACGTTATTATGAGGAGTAAAGGTAACAACTATAGAATATAGAAACATCTTCCCTTGAATGTTGGGAACCTCCAAATGGATTTCAGAAAATAGAACCATAAGCTGCCACACACTACAGGCCTCATGAACATCATGTATATGCATCCTCCTGCTCAACGCATCAATTACTGCATTACCTTTCCCAGGCATATAGGAATGCACAAAATTGAATGTCTAGAACTCAACCCAACTTTGATGTATCAAATTCTGGATCCACTGAGTGAATATGTATTTGAGGCATTTGTGGTCAGTGAAAACCACAAAATTATCTCCGAACAGATAATGTATCCAACAACATAAAGCATGAACATCTGTAGCCAACACTAGATCGTTCATTTGTTAATTCCTTTCATGTGGCCTCAACTACAGTGACTCGTACTCAATGATTCCTTCTCCCAACATAAGCATAGCTCCCATCCCGATACCTGATTCATCACAGTAATCTATATAAATCTTTCTCAGCTCTGGGAATAATAGTATTGGTGATGAATTTAACATCACTTTATATTTTGATAGGCTACCTAACAAGAATCATACCACAAATATTTATCATCATTCTTATTCAGGATCATTATTGGGGATTCTAAGCGTGAGAAGTCATATTCTATAATAATAAATCCCAAGAAAACTTCATAACTCAATAACATTCTTCCACTAATCCCTGGATACTACTACTATCACTTTCTCTAGGCAAAATGATACTTCTATATCTGAGATAACATGACCCAAGAAGTGAATTTAGTGCATCCAAAAGTGGAATTTTTAGTGCGTAGCATATAACTGATGCGCTCTCAATGTACTCAAAATGATCTCAAGCTGGGTAGCATGGTCATGTCATGTTTGATTGTAAACTATGATATTGTTCACAAAGACTACCTAGAAAGTATGCAAGTATGGATGGAACATTCAGTTCATCAGTTTCATGAAAATTTCAGGCGCATTCATGAGACCAAACGGCGTAACCACATACTCATACAGATAATACCTGATTTGAAAGGCTGTAAGTGGTATATGAGATGGTATAACATGCAACTGATTATAACTAGATCTCAAGTCAATCATTGAGAACACCTGGGTTACACAAAGTTGATCAAAGAGATCATCAATACATGGAAAGGGATATCGGTTCTTGACCATCAACTAGTTCAGCTTCTGGTAATCCACACAGAGTTTGAGGGTATCGTATGCCTTATTTGAAAACTAGACAAGAGAACCCCATGTGTAAGTATTGGGTCGGATGAAACCATTTACCTACAACTCATCCAACTACATCTTGAGCTTCTAAAACTATGGTGTAGCTATACTATAACGATTAATGGACATCGGTGCTGCACCTGGAACAAGCTCAATACAAAAGACTACCTATCGATCTGGAGACAATCCTAAAATTTCATCTGGAAAGACATCCCTGAAATGATTCACCAATGGAGGTAAGTCTATATGTGAGGTCCATTCATCATCTAGATATATACTATAAATCATGCCTGTAACTCCTCCCAACCCATGATGCTCAGGTCCTTCTCATCTCATCTGGACATCCCATTCACCCTTGTGAAAAATCTAACCACCCTTTGGTGATGTGAAACTCTCCCTACATTGATAAAAATCGATAACATCCATGAATTGCACTATGTAGTTCATTTTGATAATGAATTCATATCCTTTAATCTTTAGGACATAGGGGTCCCATAAGAATTAAGGCTCACCAACCTCATGAGGGAACTCCTTGCACAGATGTTCACTAGCCGTTCTTTTCCCAAACAGAGTGTCTAGAGTTAAGATATCATTATAAGTGAAGATGTAGAGCCCAAGGATCTATATAATAATAATAGGTATAAAAATATGGTAATCCCCTATATAAAAAATTGTATAAGATAAAACTATGGCAATAAGGATCGTACCTTGACTGTATAGTGTCTGGGATCCTGCTCCTGTTGGGTCTGCTCCACTACATAATTTTGGCTGGTACCATGACCCTACATCCCTGCTTGTACACCTGAGATGATCCATCCTTTTATCATTGGATGGATAGTGACTGGACATGATGTCCTCGACCTCCACCTCGTCTTGAATGGCCAGAAGAACTCTAATTCCCATACTGATGTGAAACTGGTGGTGCTTCTCTTGAATGAGGTGTCATAGAAGAACCACTGTCACCTAGATCTAGTGAGAAGAACTGACAGAAACACAGAATATGAACCATATTGCTATCATATTGGAACACCAATTTGTGTCTTGGAAAATGTGTCCTTTTATGACCACTCCTCCCATGATGCTAGCTCTCCACCTGGATATGAGAATAATTTTCCCAATTCCTTGGATCTCAATGCGTAGACTCAATGCGACACTCCCATCTGTTAGGCAGAGGGTAACAAAATCTAGATATCGAGACACCCTATCTCACATCCCCAAAATCCCTTTGATTTTAATATTTGATTAGTTCATGGTTCATTATAGATGTGATGGAAGTCAACCTAAAGAAGTGAACCTAAGATCAGATGTCATGCCAAAGACCATCCACAAGATTACTCGCTAGAAATAACTCACCCCCTCCTGGAATGGGTTTAAGGCGTTGCAGATCTAGGAAGTTAGAAGAATAATACTTGAGAAATAGAGTACCATGTTCTATACTCATGAAGTCTTGTGCTCGTTTGTCCCTTGATGGCTCTGAGTATAAGTAATCATAGAAGGCACGCTGGAACTCATCCAGAGCTACAACTTGCTAGCGTCCCACGTGTGAGATCACATCCCACCATCACATAGATGAATCCCAAAGAATCAATATAGAAATATTCCTCCGCATCATTGGGGGTATATCCAGATGCTCTAAGAAATACAACATGGATTCTAACCATGATTCTGTAGCCTTAGGTCCTCCATCCCATGAGAAGTTGGGAGCATGTTGCTGCTCAAAGAACCATATCAACGCTTCCATTAATGGTGTAAGATGAAGTACTCCCCTGAAGGTATTTTAAGTGTCATGAATCCCCCTTAAAATTGTGCATAAACACATGTATCTAAAATAATGGTTGTTTCCAAGATAGGCATGACCGGAGGATCTACTGATAGTCCCTAATCAACCATGTCTGGTGTCTGGTCACTGCCTTGAATCTGGTGTACAACTAGGGGATGTCGCGGTCGCATGACCCTTTAAGATCAAGCACATACCTTAGTTCATGATTATTAGATGCAAAAACATATAATTAAAGGAATGTAATAGGAGAAGAAAACAATCAAAATGTTCAAGAGAGGGATACATGTCCTGTGTGACCCCTACATGGTGCATTCCCTTGAGCATTTATGTGGGTGTATACATCTACCAAAAAATGTCGTGTAACAACCCAACACATGGAATGCTCCTCCCATGGACATATCATGTACTGGAATCGATTTCCCCTACTAGATTTCCACTACACGGCTGTGACACACTGTTCTCATAGAACAACACTACAGGGCGTGTTTGGGCCAAACACGGCATGTATTAGAAGGATTTCACCAACCCGTGTTTCTATTCGCATGACTAGATACATGTGTTACACTATAGAGAGTGTTCATGATTAAAACAATGTCTATAACCTATGATTCATAAATATTTGTCGTTAGTCACATGGGTGGACACATCGTCTATACAACAGGGTGTGTACATTCGGTAGACATCGTGTGCCACCTGAGATTTCCCAATCCTATGTCTCTATCCACAAAGGCAGTATCACAGTTAGAGACTAAACAGAATGTACCTAAAGTATACAATGTGTACCTAATGTACATGGAGTGTACTTTAGAAAAGTAGTTATTTCTTGAAATGAAATATGCATGTCATGTATTCGTTAATACACACCCTGTATTCTGGGTTTTTCGAGAAAATAATCCCCCGAAACTGCGACGGGACCGATAAAACACTAAAGGAAACATTAAATTGACAAATTCTAATTAGTGGGGCCCATACTCCCAGGTAATTAGAGTTTGGAATCTTAAAAAAGTGTTATACATGCATAAATGTACAATCAGTCACATGATCCACCAGATTCTAATCCATGAGGTCATATAACTCTTTAAGGACCAAAATTTGGAATTTATTCAAACAAAACCTTACACAATCCACCCCCCTATCAAATAGAAGTTATTCTATCAATGCATCTATCAAAATATCATGCATATCTAGAACATCTATCAGGACAACATGAAATCAGTAATGCACCATAAATAGAATGGAAAAATACATTACAAATTATCTATAAGAAGTTATTATATGATGTATGAGTTGGCATACCCTCAACTCCTTAGATTACAATAGAAATAAAACCTTAATAACATCAAAAATAATATCAAAATACCTATGAATCACTCATTGGTGAAATCAAATCAATAGTAATAATTGAAAAACCATAAAAATAACAATATATGAGTTAATTGGCATTTCCATGTACACGGGTTAGCAACTCTGAGGCACAACTTATTTCAATGTACCAATTCATTCCTATCCCTTGCTAAAAGCTTCAAAGAATAATTCAAGAAGAAAAAAATACTTCTAATACAACTTTGTAATGTCCCAGTTCCAAGTGCCACCCGTGGGTTCCCTAAACCTGGTTGGTCACATGGACTTAAGCGCATTTTCCCAAATTGTAGAAGCTACCGACTAAAAGCGAGGCACTTTGGTGTGATATTGAGGAAACTATTTCTTCATTGGAAATTTAACATGGAAGAATGAAACAGATAACAGTAGAAGAAATAGTAATAATACCATACAATAGTAAACAGTGGAAGACTGGAAGAAACTAAACAACTACCACATATATATATCAATAATGAAGCTTGTAACAAGTATCTATTAAACCATCCAAACAAGTCACCATGCAGGAATATAGAACTAAACTAACGTACAAAGGAATTCATGTAAACAACTATTTAGAATTTCATGACTCGGCTTGGTCCCATGATCCCATGCTTCATGAAAATCAAGTACCTAAAGTAGAAGGTCACTTTCCCTTTTCTATTCCCGCAACAATATAATTAGTTTGGGCCCAAAATCATGACACAAATAGGGTGTGAGAAAAATCAAGTAGTCAGCCACCCATTGATCTATGCCTAACAGTTAGTGAATATATATGGAATGCAATAATAAAAATGAAGCAATAAACCAGGAGGTACTCAAATGTCAACAGTCCTACAATTTCAATTATATTCATTTTCTTTTATCAGCATAATCAACCAATCAATCACAGTAAACCTTATGGAATGTACTCACATTCTAACCCCTATGGTTAAACTGAAATAAAGAATCTCTGAGGAATCACTCACTATCAATTCCCAATGTCGTCTCAGAATGGTAAACTATAGACACACTGAGGAAGAACTCAACGTTCAATTCCCCATGTGGTCTCACAATGTGTAACTAAAAACATTATGAGGGAGCACACACGTACATCTTCCCTACGGTCTCACAACGTAAAAAGTAAAAATGACACTCTGGGAAAGCCTTCAGCATTCATTTCCCCTATGGTCTAACTAAATTAGGATACCACAACCCTGTGTAGGCCCATCGTACTGAAAAGATATTCCACAACAAATGTAAATCAAAATATACTACTTGGATAAATAACTGCAAGGCATGGAACATGTATGTCAGATAAAACACTCCATCCAAATAACAATAGGCATGTAATGAAAGAAACCTAATAGGAAAAACTAGAATAAATTGTCTATACCTAACCCGACATGGGAAAATACATCCAAATAATAGAAAAATAACACTCTTTACATAAAAGATCCCCAACTCATGTAAATAAGAATAAAAGGCATCAACATGGTTTAAATCTCTAATCATGCAAAACTAAACTATAAGGTATTATGAATATTTTCAAATAATATTCAATGAATAACTAATTAAATAAATAAACATCACACCTTAGCATTGTACGGTCGATATACACCAGCGTGAGCCCATTAATTGTTAAAAAATGACCTATATCTACTAAAACTTATAAAATTTTCAACCAAGGATATATCACGAAAGAAATAAAATCAATGAATGAGTCTCTAAAAGAATGAAGTAAATACAATGGAGACTCCAACGCAATCAATGAAAGCTGATTCAGAGAATGGATAGTGGGTTGGGATGTCAGAGAAGAATCGTCAGCTTCAGTTTCTCCTGGACGATATGAGATGAGAATAAGATGTTTCTGTTGATTATACTCTTCCCCAGTCCATTTAATAAATTAAAAATAAATATACATTGTGTGTCCTTTAAAAGTAAACAACGTGTAAATGGATTTATCATGCCCCGCTTGAGGTGGTATCTCGGCCACCCCACATGGCCATGTACAGGGCCATTAAACGGCCAATACACTGCTACCCACGAAAACCAGGTACACGCCATGCACTTCTATGTACACGGAGTGTACTCCATAAATTTCCAGATTTTCATATTTTTCTCAAATTAAATTGAAAACAAGGTTCATACCTAATATTAATATCTATTTTCTTATATAGGGAAGGGTATAAAGTACTAAGGAGTAATGGATTTTATTTTTTACTTTCTTCTTCATGGCCCTAATTTATTCAATGAAATCAAGAGATTCTCTACCTTAGCTATACTATGGTGAACAACACCATGGAATAGTGACCCACTATTGAACATCTTTAGTTCTCTTTAAAATATAACAGCTTATAACTCCCCATGATCTGGAGCTTGGAATCCTCGATAACCAATAATCACAATGAATTGGATATTGTTCGGAATCAGATCATGTGGAATATACTCTTTTTAAAATGTAATTTAAAAAACAATTCTAAATCCAAATTTAGAAAGCCTACATTACATCATGATTGTTTCATGGATTCTTTCTCATCCATAAAGGGTTATGGGGAAGCATATGTACAATGTCATGGACACCACGATATATCTTGAAAAAATGATATATTCTCAAACAATCACTTCGCCACAGTGAACATGGATGTTGTTTATCATGAAGAATGATCTATCCCACCTCAAAAATGATTCTTCTTTTTCATATAGTATATTTTAACTTGATCTATTGACTTTTCATAAATTAGTATCATGTTCTACACCCATCCTGTTCCACTGTTCCACTATTTTTCAAGGACCAGTACCTTTAAAATTTTACCCCAAAAAATGGACAACAACTCTATGAATGCACCCAACATCATGATATCATGTCTATTTACTTGGAATCATTGGTACCTTGTGGTCTAATATTGTTAATAAATCTCTCACAGGTATATGGACATGCTAGCTTGGCTAGCTGAAAATAATTGGAAACATTTTTATGGTACAATATATAAGGCTATAGAATTTCCCTTCGACTATAGTGTGTCCCTTTGATCATAACACCTTCTGTGCTTTATTTTTCATTTTTTCAATTAACACATCATCCAATATTACAAAGGGATTTTGGAAAACATTACCATGTAAATAAATCATACATAATTCCATATTATCAACATTTAACCATGAATTATTTTATTTTAATGATAATAAATAGTATGATTATAGGCCATCCATAAAAATTAGGAGGGAAAATAAAAATATAATATATGGGAATTAATATAGGGTATTTATAATGATGGGAAATACCCTTTTATAAGCATAATGAAACATTAAATTGATAAGGGAAGTATAATTAAAAATTTGAAAACATTTATTTATAAAACAAGGAGAGTGTGAATTTTAGTGAAACCATTAAAGGAATAAAGACCAGGTATCATATAAAAAGTTATGAATATTTGACAAATGAGTTCTTATAGAGTGAAAACATAAAAAGATATTCATAAAATCATTTTCAACATTATCATAATAAAATGAAATTATATGACACATTAAAAAGTTATTTGAAAAAATGTGATGTGAAAGAAATATAATAAATTTAATTTTGAAAAAGAAACATTCATAATATATCCTTTAATATGCATAAAGATTATCAATTCAAATTTGGGTTAAATGTTTGAACATATTATTTTTAATGTATGTAGAACAATTTTTAAATTTTGAAATATCATAATTGAAATGGAACACCATAAATATATTAAAATCCTTTTTTGAATAGGATAAGGGGACAACATAGTTAATGGGTGACAAAAAATATTTAGGATTCTAATAATAATTTAAACAAATTTTTGGAATGAAAATATCAATAAGGTGGGGAAACCATCATTAAAGAGAATGAAAATTATTTTCAACCACAGAAAACATTTTTAGAAATAACTATAATGAATGTCAAAGATATGAATAAAAATAAAATTTTAGTGCATAGAAAAAGATAAATTACAATGAAACAAAATCAATGACTGTATGTAACTATTCAAGGAAGAAGGATGTTTAAAAATAATAAATATAACATATAAAGGCATGTTGGGTTAACAAAAAAACAATCAAATTTGATATCATTTCAACTGAACTAAATTTAGATAAATATCATGATATGTCCTTTCAATATCCATGAAATAAATGAATATTGTAGAAGATATTAATTATAAAATAATCAGAAAATATTAAAAATAAAATAGTGGAAAATAATGAATGTGTCTCAACAATTTAAAGTTGAGACAACGAACCTATTTCATTACGTTTTGGATTCCACTAATACACCTAAATCAACTTTGTTAAAAAATAACATGTTAATCACCTATTTAATAACCTTTTACCAAACTATAACCTTTTATAAACATTATTTACATTTCTACTGTATATGTATATTTGTTTTTTATTAATTATTTTAAATATCATGTGTGATTAATCAAGATAATTTTGAATTAGTTTTATAATAAAAGTTTTTTATTCCTTATTCTCACAATGTTTTTATTTCTTTAGGTCATACAAGTTACTTGAATTGATGATTTATTGTAGTTTATATTATCATAATCTATTTTCAAAATTATTTTAGTTATTATTCATGACTATGAAATCGGTGACGATCTTGTTGTAATATCTTTTATATAATAAATTTTCTTGTCTTAATTACCGAATTAATGATTTTTATTTTTTTTAGAACAAAAAAAAAACAATATTTACTTATAATTAAAAAAATTATGTTGCAATATCAATCATTAATAGAAATTCATATATTATTTATATAGAATTTTAAAACAACCCAACAAGGACGTTGAATAATCCATGTGTTAGTATTACTATGGAATATATTATTTTGTTATAATAACATTATCAAAATAGAATAATGAAATTAATTTATATATATTAGGGTGATAAATTTTAATTGGAAATTTATAAAAGAATAAGTTAAATGAAAAATATGTTATCACTTATAGATAAATTGTTTTCTCCTTTATGATCTTCATTTTTAGTGATTAGTTACACAATGATTTCATATTTGTAATATTTCATAGAGAAATCCTTACTTACATTTCAAAAATATAAATCATGTAATAAATAAAAATTTATTATGTAAAACCATTTCTATAACAATCCTTAAAAGGTGGTGATGTAAAATGAAATGTGTCGTTTATTGAGGTAGTAGTTTTGAAAGAGAGATGAGAAACATTTATCTATTTTGATTTAATGGGAGGGGATTAAATAATGGTTATACCATTAATATTATAACATTTTTTTATATTATATGAATTTATTCTATTATATATATTTTTTTCAATGGGTTTTGAGGTGTATATAGGGGAATGGCAATGAAAATAAGATAATGGGTATGTAATAGTTATGTAGACAAGTTTGATATTTTCTTGATGAATACATTAGAATAGAAGAAATCAATGTACATTATTGGGGATCAAGGTCCTAAATGTCTTTTGGGGATCTATAAAAATTAAATTTGTTTAATAATCATTTTAATATCAATATATTGGTGTTTTATGAATTGAGTGGAATTGAGATCCATTAATAAAAATAAAATGCAGGAATATATTTGGAAAAGACATATTAAAACTGGGTAATAATGGAATTGAAATATTTTTAGGTGAGTAATGTGGGATGATTTTGAAACATCTAGTTAAGAATTTAAAACAAAAATATTGTATTCTATTCTTTTAATGTTTCATATTTGTTTATTTAAATTTGAGCCACAACAGATTACCCAATCTAAACATTATTAATCATGATTAAAATATAGATATTATAATTATTTTATACAAAAAATATAAGATAAAACTTAGAATACAAATAATGGGATGGGTCTAGATTTCTATTCCATTTAACCAATTCTTTTCTAAATGTTATAAAATTAACATTAAAATTGAAAAATACAGTGAGGAGTGTATCTATATTTGTAGAAAAATTTCATTTTAATCATTCAGTGTCATTAATAATATATAAAATTGATTTCTAATTAAACGAGTGCTTACTTTTTATATATATGATTACAAATTATATTATATTATTAATTTTAAACATATAAAATTAATTTAAAAATACATTATATTTAAAAATGTAATTTTTTTTCAAAAATATATGTTTGAACATGGTATGTGATATTTATATTGGTAGCATAGTTTTTCACTAAAATATAAAATTAAACCCATTCCCTAAGTTCAAAATCCAAATTAAAAATATTCTAATCATTTTATGTTATTCAATATTTAAAATTAATGGAAACCAAATTTATAATAAGCATGTATAACATATAAAAAATTTAAGATATAAGTTTCCTTTAATAATAACATTAATTTATTAAATTCGAAGTAATATTTATTATAGGTATGTAAACTTATTTTCTTATAAAAATTATCAATACCTTCATTTAAAACCATATTAAACTAAAATATAATAAACACCATTTTGCATCACATGGAAATTTTTAACGAAATAAAATTTTAAACATAAATTATTTTATATTTTATTTAGATATAATAATTGATTTTTAAAAATTATATAGTATTAAAATGAAATTTATTTTATATCTCAATGTATTTAAATATTTTATTACCTTTTTAATTAGACACTTTTTCAACTACTGCATTTTAAAAGTTATTTAATGTTCTTCAATTCATTTTGTTTCTGTGTTATGTGTGATGAATCTTGTTAAATGAATTTTGTTTTAAAATAAAATATATATATTAAATTATCACTCTGTTATTATTTAAACTTATTGGAATTTATTTAATAATTTTTGAATTTAAGTTCACTCAAATCCTTTTTTAATTAACCCTTTCATTCTAAAACCCCATAACGATTTGATTATACTAAGTCAGTTATTCTCTCATTCCAAAATGTAATAACATTTTCCAATTGTAATGGAACATGTGCTACGTATATATCCAATCTTTACCGATCTGGTAGAAAATTCTATGATGAAATGAGACCACATTTACCTTTTATTTGATAAGATAACCTCTTCCTATGAGTATATTAAACTAGTTACATATTTGGCATTCCTATACCCATATATTATTAAATACTATATAATATAATCATTTTCCCAAATACTTTTATAATCATCTCAGGTATCTTTATTCATGATTAAAAGAATCCTTTTTAATGATAATTTTTATACATATTTTATTATTTTGGAATTTTTCTTCATACATAGGCATAAATTTTTAATAAATAATTGTCAAAATTGTTTAGTTTATAAATCACTAGAATATTCCCCATCTCATGAAATTATTACACACGAGGAAAAAATTGTATTTATAAATAATTGAATTTTTCATTGATTAAATAGATGAAGGGGCATCTCAGGGAGATGGATCCTTCCCACATATAAATTGGGATATGAAAAAGAAAAAGTTTAATATTAATTCTATTGATACATCTAATTATCAAAATTCTATAGGATCGTAATGTCTTTGTAGGAAAAATCAATTAGTCTGTAATGGTTATCCTATTTAGTGGCTAGAATATTAGAACCAGAATGAAATTTATATGAGCTTACAGATGGTTCTTGACATACCAATTATATTTTTTATTCAATATAAAAAATTACACTAGCTATGCTTTCCATGACCCTAATAAAGACAATTATTTATCAATTCACACTTTCTATACAATCACAAAACACTAAATCATTGACTCTTATATTATTTCATTCATTCAATGATCAATTAATTTACTCCATGAAGTTGATATTATGGTTTTCTATTTTATTGTCGTGGAACTCTTTTTCTATTGTAAAAAAAAATAACTTTTAATAAGATAATATATTCAGAATAATGGTGTACACTGCTATTTAATCAAAGAAGCATACACCAAGAAAAGTAAATATTTGGTGATAGAAAAAATTATTTCAGGACATTTAAACCAAAAGAGTATTAGTAAGTAAAATTTAGATATTTTATTATTCCCTTTAATATGTTACATAATTAAAATTAATTAATTTTGTTTTAAATAAAACTATATTTTTTTGGGATTTTAATTCATGATGGAATGAGTGTGTTATCTATGAAAGTCCTAGAATTAATTTAATCATAGAAAACTATAAATAATTACATAGATACTATATTAGTAGATACATTATCTATGGAATATTAGTAAACATGTATGTTGTGTGTGTCTTGTAATGTAGTTTACCTCAGTGGTGTGACATGAGATATATCTTCTAGAGTATCATGACTAGTTCCCCATAGTAAAATGAGAAACCTAAATTCTATATTCTATCATAGAAATAATGTGATTTAATGTTATAAATAATATAGGACCTATGAATATTTATTTCCCCCTACATTGGTGGAATTATATTTCTTTTTAGAAGAATGCAACCTGATATATTCATATTCTATGTTTGTTTTCTCACCCTTCACAATATAAGCTTTCTTCAAGACACTAAATGGTAGACAATGTGTTCGGGGAAGGACCCGTACTATTAACAAACCTTAGTCTTGTATATTATATATATATATTTTATATATAGACAATATGACAAAGGAACCTATTTTTTCATGTTTATATAGAAATATATATCTTCATGAAATAATATGAACCAAAATTTTCTCATAATAATTTTGTTTTTCTAGTCCAATAACCAATAATAGAGAGATGTATTGATTCTTTTTACACATCCATGTTTCCATTCCAACTGATGAAGTTCCTATTGATCCAAAATTTGACATATAGATACCTAATATATGAGTGATTCATAATCAATAAGAATTATATAAGAAAAATAACCAACATTTCCATTTATCTTATTTATCACCAGTCTAGTGGGAACCTCACATCGAACAAAGAAAAATTGTGAATGATACCATACTAAATTTTCTATGTCTAAAATTTCAATTGTTATAAAAAATATTCCCACAAATACCGACAATAGTGGTATGAAAGAAAAATAGGGGCATGTTTTGTGGTCGTTTAAATGAATCCTCTATAGTATACTTCTATCCATCCATGAAATAAGTATACTGGGTAGAAAATCATATCCATAGACCTGAATCATTAAATCTATCTATGAATATGGTTAACTAATTTCTAAGGAATATGAATTGATTTACATGATATCATGATTATATTTGTGTATCCATAATGAATGTATAATCCCTCACCTTGGTGAGAGAATCTCATGCCCGTAATAACCACCCAATGAGAAACATCGCTAAATACCAGGTCAATAAATGACATATATTTAATAAAAACATAACCTGATAACCACATAATTTATTATAGATATCATATAAAATAGACCAATATGTATTATTTGTCCTTCATTAATAGTATAGTTGATAGGATCTCAAACAATTCACCAATGGTTTTGAACCATGCTGTCATAAAATGTTTTTGATATAAATGTAGAATGGAATATCAAGAGTAGGATGATCATTTTTCATTAATTTATTTTCAAACAATTCTAATTACTCTTTTTTATTCTTCCCAATTCTAGTTCCCGTTATTTGGTGCTTAGTTTTTTCATTGGCATAATTTAAAATGGATCAAACTATAGTGGATCAATCAGTTAAAAATTCATAAGAAACTAAATAGAAAAATTTCTCCCATATTATATTGGAAATATAAAGACATACCATCAAATAAATGTTGTTACATCCGTTAATTTCAATTAAAATATGTGAAACTCATCCTTAGGAAAGGAAAATAAAAAAGAGGATGAGTTCAAATTCTATGTAATGGAAGGCATAGAAAAATATATCATGATAAGACAAAGAATACAAAATATAGTAGAATTAATAACCAATACATATTTCATTTAATTAATAACAAGGTCCTTAAAATATATCCATGGGAAACAAAACGTTCACATGGATAATAATCACTAAATTTTTATTAAAGAAAATTCAGAATTTCTGAAATTGCTGATATTACCATCGAGGCCTTAGTTAAGACATAACGATTACTAAAATCAAGGATTTTGACAACACAGGTTCATTATATGGGTATGTATAAAACAATTACAAGAATATTATGACATGTTCTTTCTACCTAATCCCACAAGACATGTGAACTTGTTTTGTATCAAGTGAATCATTGATGCAACATGGGTATATCAATAACTAGGTACTGACATATCTTATATATTTCCAATTCATTCCTCAAATATTTAATCAATAAAATAATATGTAATTAATTTACTGTATAAATAAATATAAATCATTACTGAATGAGGAATACAAAACATCAATATTTCCCTAGTAAATAAAATTAAAAATATTTTTTATGATAACATTGTATATTGAAATTTTATATGGTTAATAGAATACTCAATATAACAATGATTATAAAAATTTATACATTTAAGGGAAAAATCAGATCCATTTAATAATGGATATTTATGAAGAACATGATCACAAGAAATTAAATAATCCTAAAATTATTTATAATTAATAAATTATTAACAAATAATAGAACACCATTAATTTATTAGTAATGAAGAATTGTAAAAAATGAAAATTTATTTGAATTTAGGAATAAAATGTAAGTAAAACACCAAAAATGACTTTCCACAAATCTATTGTATCTTTGTTTTATGAATAATTTGTAAATCATTTGAAAAATTATTTCCTCTATTTTAAAAAATAATGATATTTCATTTTAATGTCATAACAAAAAAATCACTCAATAATGGAAAATGGGTTCCATTAAAAAATAATTGAAACATATATAGAATGCTAAATATATATGAAATAGTCAAGTGTTTATTAAAATCCATTCATGTTTAATATGATCAAAATAGCATTATTTTCATTCTTTTCTAATAAATAAAAAAATTACTAGGTCAAAAAACAATAAATTTATTTATTTTAAATAATTTTCAATAAAATCACTTTTAGTAGAAAAATTCATTTTTAAATAATTTTAATGTTGATAAAAAAAGAAAAAAAAATGATGAAAATTGATAAGGAAAAGAAATGATTTTGATTAATAATCTAAATTAAGGCCTGTTTTTCTAAAATATTATTTCAATCTTTCAGTACTATGGAGTGAAATTGTTGAAAGAAAAGTAGGGGAACCACCTAAATAAACAAAATAAATGATTTTTTTTGGGTTTATAGAGAATATATAATATTAATAATTTTCCAAATTAATCATAAAAAATCTAGAATAAAAAAATGGTTGGGAAATAAATCCTTATTATACTCGTAACTTCTGAATCTAAATACATTAAGTTATAAAAATGAATCATAATACTATGAATTCCATGAATAAATATAAATTCATAATATAAATTTTAATAGGTGAATTATATAATCCGGTGAAAATAAATTAGGTTCATAATGGAAACAATGTCTCATTGAAGTAGTAATGAGTTGAAATTTGCCTTACCTCAACTCCAACATGATTATTATGTCTTTTTAACCTCCTCTTCATTGATAATACAAATTTATATAACACCTCAATCAATATTATAATGGTATTAAATGGAAAATTTAATCTCTAGGAAACGTATAAGGAATCAATGTAGGAATTTGAGCGGATATTTTCCAAAATAAGTGAATTATTTTGTTTGTGTAATAATGGACATTTGTTCTCTTTTTAAAAGATAGGAGGCAGGTAATCTTGTAAATATTGATATATTAATATATAATTAATTAGTATCTAATATAATGTGGATAAAAAGTTCCATATCATAAAAAATATGGAAAAACATTCAAAATAAATTCAATAAAACCAATATAGAAATGTTCATGTGGTATCTTATACCGTATCTTTTAATTTAACCCATTAATTATCCTCATTTATATAAAAGCATAGGTGTTGGTTTATCAATTCTTAAGGTTCATTAAAGTAAGTCTAAAAATAAAATTAAAGCATAATTGGGTCATTCATGATATTTTTTCAGTATTACAATAAATTAGAGTTTTTATAGAATGTTTATAATTTTATAATGATTTAAATATATTTGTTATGCTTTAAATACCATTTTAGGAAATTTTGGCACTATTCACAAAATTTCCAACTAATGGATAAAATAAAATAAAATAATAAAAATCTAAATACCATTAAATCTTATAAAACATTAAATTTATTCCTGAAATTTTCCAAGCACTCCAATTTTCCAAAAACAAATTACATCTATTATTTTTTAAATCATGCACATTATTGTTTTACTAAATTGCATAAGAACTGCGTTGGTGTTACGTATGTTTTCTATGTAATTATAACATCACTAAAAATTTAGAATAATTAACTTAAATAAAATTTATTTATTCATATTAAATTTAACTTTTTATAACCATCCATAAATTTTTACCACTTAATAGAAACATGATATAGACATTAAAATAATGAGAGTGACATTCTGTATTTATTCAATAATTAATATTATATAAATTTCATTATGAAAGTAAAATGTTACAAAAAATCCGCATATCCTCATAAAAGAAGTTCCTAGTAATTGTAAACTTTTAAACTAAAATAAATTCGACTTTAATAGTTATTTTGAAGCATTATCCCATAGTTTTAACCTCATTTAAAAAATTTCAACCTTTATCATTATTTTAAATTTGTATAATGTAAACTATTCATTATCATAGGAAATGATAATGAAAATTTTAAAAATTTTGTACCTCCTATTTCAAAATATCAAATCTATTTTTATGGTATCAATTTATATAATATTTAGAAATTAATTTGAAAATATAAATCAATGATCCATTGAAACTATTATTAATAAAATACACTTTTAAAAAATAAAAATGATTTTACACCCAAAAAATGTAATATTTATTCTCAAAACTTTGTTAAATTATTTTTAATTAGAGGATATATATTTTAATTCCAATATAATCTAATAAATAATTTAATTATTTTATTAAAAGAAAAAATTGAAAACTTTTTACCGAAGATGATATTTTTAAATATTCACCAAAAAAATTCAATCTTATCATTAAAATTGCATGAATGAAGCATAAGATAATTTTGAGGATATGATTTCAAAAAATATTATAAATTTGAAAAAAAAAATCTATAATTATCAAACAATTATTCTAATTAACCTCATATATATTTCTTATAAATCAATTTTAAATAAAACATATATTTAAAGAATAAAAAGAATTTATTCTTTTTCATTGCCTAATAAGAAAAATTAGAAGATTATTTCCATTATTCATCGAATCCATTATTTGTGTGAATAAAATATTTGGTTAAATATACTTCCAAATATGATTATTTTTATTCATACTTGATTAACCAACGAATGGGATTTAACATTCATATTTAAATAAAAAATATTTCACAGTTCATTTAAGATTAGGGTTATGTGTGGTGTACTCTATCAAACATATTATTATTCTAATCCTTGAAAGTCACATTGATAAAAAATATTTTTGTTAATATTTTCTTCAAAAATAATTTTATGTTTGAATACATAACTTTTATATCAAAAGATTACATTTTCTTATAACCCTAATTTACTTGAATTAAAATCCATAAAGGTTACATTCATACACAATATCCTTTGCTATATAGACTTTTGAACAAGAAATATTATTAAATAATTCATCCATA
This sequence comes from Viscum album, assembly GCA_963277665.1. Taxonomy (NCBI): domain Eukaryota; kingdom Viridiplantae; phylum Streptophyta; class Magnoliopsida; order Santalales; family Viscaceae; genus Viscum; species Viscum album. The sequence goes on from OY728131.1 coordinate 38,770,807, forward strand.
GATATAGTATTTAAATGAAAAATTATCTTCCATAAAAAAATATTCACACTTACCAAATTTCTCATATAAAACCTTTTCTGCATAAATTATTCTTGAGTGAATCCCTAGAAAAAAAATTAATATGTTCGAACTTGATTCTTGTATCATTTGTTTGTATAGTACTCCATATACTCACTGTTAAGTCATTAGACATTAGTAGAATCCATCATTCCTTTCGCATTCATGGATTGATGGAACTTTTCCCCATACTTGTAACAAACATATATTCCATTTAAGAATCATTCCATGTTCTCACTAAAAATTTATATTTATATTGTCAATTTTATTATAGGTGTTTGTGCACAACACCATGAAAATATAGATTATAAATCTTGAATATTTTAACTCCCCTATAATATTTTTATCTAAAAATTATTAGTGATTATACAACACAAATCATAATTTATATGAAAATTTATATTTGAGGGGGGGGGGGGGTGGATAAACAAACCTATAAACTCGATTATAAGTAGAAATTATATATATGAACATCTAAATTATAGTTTAAAAGTTAGGGGGGATTTATCCCCCACTAAAATAAATTAAAAAAAATATAAAACTTTTATTTTATGGGGTTAATACCCACTATAATTTTTTTATATATAAGAAGGGGTTATTGAACATTGATAATATCACATATTTTCAGGGGTTATACCCCCCTCCAAATTTTTTAATAGAAACTTTTATAATATATATTTCTGTTTGTGTGTCTTAATGTATGTGTTTTTCTATATTATATAAATACATTAGATAAATATATTTAAATACATTGTAAAAATATTTTACAAAGTCATTTTATAAATAAATAAACTATATAGTTATATATATATATATATTAGTTTAGAAATAATTTCATAAAAATATATATTTTTATTTAAAAATAATCATATCAATACATATACTACATTATATTACTTATATATATTTATATATTAATATATAGATAAGTATTATGATTAATATATTAAATATATATATATCTATACTTAATATACCAATATATATTAATATAAATTTTTGTAAATATATTATATATGTAAAATATATTTATATAATTATATTCATAAAATTATATATATATATAAATTTTATATTAATTTAGATATATATATATAGTCAATTTATATTTGTACATATAAATGAATTTCTAAAAAATATAATATATATTTTTATTCATATAATATATAAATATCTTATCAATATATATACATGTATATATAAATAAACATGTATTTATTAGAATAAATATATTTGTATATACATAACATAAATAGAATTATAAATATATATAAAAAATATATTTACAGACATATATATATATATTTCTGTTTATATATATATATAAATTTCATTATATCCATTAATATGAATGTTCACATATAAATATATTGTTTATATAGGTATCCAAATATAATAAAATATCAATTTATTATAAACATATTAATTCATAAATTTATAGATAATATAAATATATTAATGTAAAAATGTATATATAATATAAATACATTAATTTCTAAATATTTGAATACATTGATATTTTTAAAAATAAATACATTGATTTATATTAATATATATAGTGTAAGACATCCTTTAAAATTTTTCAGGATGCCAAGAAGTGATTTTGGCCCCTCTACCTCCCTCCATATGTGATTCAAATCTAGGAAAACAAAATTCATTCTCTTCCCAGTAAGTTTCCTCTTCTCGTTCACTTTCGGCTACACTCCCACATTCTTCCCTATGGTTTTGTAGATTTTCATGTTGTTGTAGAATCTAATATCCACTGTTTTAGATCTTGGATCTAGGTTTTATTCTTAGATCCTCATTGCGAACATTCTACATTGGAGTTTCCCGATTAGGGCTTTTCATTTTGAGATCTTTTGATCCTGAGGTAGGTCGTTCCATTTATGAAGGCCATTTTTTTAACCCAGGGATTTTTATTAAAATAAAACTTCATGAAAAATTTAACTAAAATGGTTTATTAAATATCCAATTATATTGAATTTGGGGACTTGGATTTGATTTGGCATGGAAATGGGAAAACCCCATAATTTTATAAATTGGGATGTGTTTGTGAAATTTATGGAATATTATGGAATTTAAATTATTGAATTTAAATTGTAAAATTGATTTTATCAATATGATTCTAAATTTTCATATGAGAAAAATGTCTTCAAAATATGTTGATATAAATACATTGGTTTTTTCTTGAAATGGTATTTTTTTTATTAAAAACTCGTGTATTGGATTATCAAATGAAATTTTCATACTTGAATAAAAAAACGAAATGAAATTTTCACTAAAATTTTTTAAAATAAATTTTCTGCCATTCATTGTTATTAGGGAACAAGCAAGGAAAGGTAGATAGTTGGTTATTAGGATATCACACATTAGATTATTTACAACTAAAACCTATTGTGTCAGGTCACGCCCCTAATGATATAGTGAAGATTCTTCTTTAAATAGTGTCTGAGGGACATGTGTACCCACATATTTTCATGATTCACCTTCATGTGTGTGAGGATCCCGTATCCAACAACAATGATACCTTTTTTGCAGATGACCATGTTTCTCATTGTTTGGATTCCAAATATATGATATTTTTTAGTCTAAACCCTTTTATTCATTCCTTCTAAATTTATATAAACTATACAATTTAAAATTCTTATTAATCCATTAATTTAATATACTTCCATCATTGTAAATGTATAGCATTATTTTTTTTTTGAAATATGTTTTTGAGAATCCAGGTTTGGTTATTTAAAATTTAAATCTCTATTAGATAAAATGAATATCAAAATCTTATTATAGAATTTACTGTGAGACCATTCTAGTATTTTAACTCTCCCTATACCTATGACTTCAGGTGTTTATAGAATATCTGAATATTGGTTTGATTATGGGTAAATCACAACTTGTAGGTGGTTCTAGTTGTATATCCTAGTGGTTTAGAGAGTAGACCCTATAGGTACGTGGGTTCTATGCCATTTTTCTGGTATATTTTGGATGTAAATTGGGTTTTTTATGAATGTTTTACTTTTGGTATAGTTATACCTGTAGAGTTTCCCTTGTATGCATACTGAAATGTATATCTTTCTTCTATTATGTATGTTTTAAATTTATTCCATCTTTAAAATTATATGATTCCTAGTTCTACTCTCCAAACCATGGAGATCAAGAATTCTCTTCATGATATATCTGGGCCACTCTATTATGGGGTTACTATGGAATCCTGTCAAGTTTGAAAAAGTGGTATCACGCTCTATAATGAGATTGTTTTTGTTATATCATTGTGTAGTTGTCTAATATTTTCTAGATTTATCCGGCAGTTTAGATTGAGTATCTCACCAACTCCAACCAAAATGACCCTTAATTCACAAAGGGATGTTTGGTAATGGAATCTTGAGGATTAGTTGTATTATTTTTCTAATTTTGTGTTTGGATTGATTTAAATACAAATATTTTATTTTTATTGTTTGGAATAATGTTTTCCCCTTGATTCATTATTTGAGTGTTAATCTAATGTTTTCCAGACTTTTTGATGATGTTATGTAGCATAATTCCTTGGATATGATGTGTGAATTAAATAGAGGTGGAATTTACTAATAAAATGTAGCGAGAAACCCCTCTTGGGGACCTGAGTATGGTTTAGGTTATTGTTCATAACAATCGAGTAATTGGACATTCACCACCACCAGTTTTCGATTAGGATTAATATGTGGAACTTCGTAGGGATATTTTTATGAATTGTGATAAGTTTTTCTTTTGATCAATGTCAATAGTGTTTAATGGATTAAATAATCGTCAAGAGTTTTTGGAATGGTTGCGAATGATTGAGAATTTTTCTGAGTTCATGGAGTCACCTAATGGAGTAAATTTGAATTATTCCACCATCACATTGGATGAACTGAAGAGGATATGTGGGAAATAATGGTAATGGTGAAGAAACATGGAGGCCTATACTGAAAAGGGATAATCATTATTTTGACCAGCCATTAATATCCATCTTTGATGGTGTCATCCATGGTTATTGAGTTTTTCAAACTAGAGCATTCTGATAAGATCACGACTAAATATAGAATCACTTTTATTAAGCTAGTGCAGTTTGAACCTGAGATAGTGTAAAATGAAGAGATGATGACATTATGGTTTCAGTTCTGAAGTTGATTTGATATTCATTTTCAGGTATTATTGTTGATTCTACCTTCTTATTCTTATTTTCTAAATAGAGGGTTGACTGTCAAAATTTACCAAACTAAAAAGTCAGGTTTTACGATGGTTACTTTTTATCCTAGAGGAATTGTTAATTACTCTAAATAGATGGTTAAGTACTATGGTTATGATGGTGTATCATGATAGTAAGGTTTTTTCATCACTCCATTAATTTTAGTAAGCATCTTATTGATTTGATACCAGTGTGGAAATATTGGGCATTGAAAGACTATTAGGAATGGTTCCCTAAATATTTGTGTTTCATATGGTTTCTCAATTCACCAATGGATGTTATTCCGTGTGTTTTATAATCCACATAGTGGAATGAAGAAATCAGTGTCTTCAAAAAATGTGATGAAATCAGATTCCTCATAAGAAAATTTGTTCTAACCACATAGATATGGAATGAATCCTTTTTTACATAGTGGTAGAGTCTCTGGGGGAAGTGGATATGATTCCAATGATTGTGAGAGGTACCTCACTAGAGCTTCATCAATTGTGAATTATTTTTTTGATATTGGTTCAACTTATTCACATGTTTCAACAATTATTTTCTCTCTTCTTAATCGTCATATAGAGCTTTTACCGTATCTGACAGATATTACAACACCCCTCAGAACAAAGAATAAACAACTTCTCTATATCTTATCTATTCTTTTATCTCTATAATTGGTTTACCTTTCTTGTTGTTTTAAAATTCCTGACAGGAAACAACCTGAAATCATATTCAGGGAGATTTTATGATTTCTAATAATTCCAATATTGATTGTTATCTTCAATGGGTCTCCCTTTACTACACCTGATGGTGTATGTCATATCTTTTAAGGAGTATGGGACTTGAGCCTAAGAATATCTCTACATTATTTTATTCATGAGTATGTTACATTGGGAAAAATCCATTTTCTTTTCTAAGAAGTCTTATACATCACATCATATTGCTTTTGATTAGTGGAAACTAAGTGGATTAATGTTAGTGAAAACATATCTTTTTACAGGAATTGATTTTTTTAGTCTAAATGGGATATGTGAATCTCAATTATTTATCTTCAATATTGTTACCATTTCTTTATGATAATTTATTCTGACAATCAAAAATTATCTTTTTTGAGTATGTACATACATTTTCGGTACCTTTTCATTCTTATTGGTTTAACCAATTCTCTTAAAGTCTTTGTGGATTTAATTAACATGAATTTACATAATTATATTGATATTTTAATGGTGTTATTATTGGAGGTCCTCCTTTTTTTAATCTATGTCCTAGGAGAATCATGTGCGGCATTTAAGATAATTTATTAAATTGTTGAGAATTGTCTGACCAAATTATAGGATTTTGGAATGTGATTTAAGAATTTTATAAGTGATGTTATTGGGATACATATATTTCAAAATTGGTATTTCAATTTATCCAAAAAAGTTAATTCTTTTATTACATGGTATCATCCATTAAATTTTTTCTATATTTATAACATTATTGGTCTTGTGGTGTATTATCACTAGTTCATAAATACATCACAATGATGTTTACTCTGAGGACTTATCTTACTCGAAAAGGAGTAATTTTTTCTTGTGATGAAAAAATGGCATAATTATTTTGTTTATATGATGAAATTTTTTAATAATATTCAGGTTTTGAATCATCCATAGGTCGGGTAGGTCTATGTAGTATTTTCTGATGCATCGACTTAATGTTTTGATTGTGTCATTATTTAAGGTGATAATTTCATCTCTTATGGATCTCATAAGATTGGGATACATGATATGAAGTATCTGACCCATGATAATGAACATTTTTATTGGATTCAAGCACTTAAGAGTTACAGGAACTACATTTAAGAGAATGGTTTACCATGTATTCATCCCATAAGAGATTGAGTAATATCAACTCAAAAAAATATTTTAATCTATACCTTGGGTGTTGAATGGAGTACAATAAATTGTTTGACATTGAAATGACCTATACATGGGAAATGTGAGTTTCATAGAAGATTATTTGAGCATGAAACATCATACCCAGACCATGAAATATTCTTAAGATGATTAGAACTTGAGGAGTTTTTTGATAGTTTCAAATTAGGGTCTATGAAACAAGGGCATAGGATTACAGAGCCAGTGTTTAGCTAAAATATTCTCTTATCAAGATGATTATATATGAAAAAAATCATGATGAAGAGTTTTGTATAAGTGGAGAAACTCTATATGTCGAATGGACCATTCCGGGCCAATCATTCTCAACAATGGAAATGCAATTCTATCATAATAATTTGGTCATAATCATAGTAGAATATAATTTTGTTACAAATTATTGACCTTACGTCTAGTTAGAAGTTCACCCAATTACCATGAGGATTTTATAATAAATTTTTAGATGATCCGGGGGCCATGTATGAGACTCATCATTTATGGATTTTTATATCGCAGTTATACATTCTAACATTTCATGACCAGGAACCAGAAAATAATTGGATGGCTTCATACACTTCTAGTGCCTATATGAATGTGGTATGACGTCTCTATAGATATTGTTTTTGGGTTTCTATATACCCATATAAAGATGAATTTTATATATGTTCTGATTGATCGGCTTAAAAAATTGGGTTACATTATACCCATTAAAGATAAATCTTGGTTTAAGGAGTTTGTATGTCTTTACATGAAATATATTGTTTGTTTTCTTCGATTTCCATTTAATATAGTCCCTAATAGGGATCCATGGTTCCCTTCTCAGTATTGGAGACACCTTTATGAGGCACTGGGATATCATGTATGTTTATGTAAAACTTATCATCCGCAGTCATATGATAAGATTGAAATTTCTATACTTATTCTTTAGGATATTCTTTGTTCTTGTGTTCTCAAATTTGGAAGATCTTGGGATGACCATCAATGGATGGTTGAGTTTTCTTATAAAGATATTCTCTTCGAAAATGATCATAATTTCTCATTTTGCATCCATATATGTTTAGAATTATAAATCTCTATTATATTAGTCAATGATTAGTGAAACTTCCATTTTTGGATTGAGCTTCAATTAAGAGATGATTTCATTGACAATTTTTATTTTCTAGACAATATTGATAGCTTAGTGCTGATGTAATTATTATTTTAATCGTCATCATAGACCATTTTAATTTTCATTGGATGACCATGTGCTCTTGATGGTTTCACCTCGCTTGGGTCTTCTATGTCTCAGAAGGAAAATGAAACAATATACATGCATTTTGTGACCATTTTAGGTTATAGTAAGGTGGAGAAAGTGGATCAACATTTAGAACATCCACTATACCTAACTTCTATACATAAAGGGTTCCATGTATCTCAGCTATGAGTTTATCATTCTGATACATGTCATGTTATCTTATGAATTTATCATGATGTTAAATGTGACTTATTTGTGGATGAATATATTGCCAAGACGTATGATTCTAAAACCACGGTACTTCATGTGAGTATGATACCTTTGGTTTGTGTGATATAGAAGATCTATTTTAATACTCAAAAGCAATGAGATATTGATTATTTTATGAGAGAGTAGTGGCCTCATATTTTTGGAATTGAAGCTTCTTAAAATCTGTTCTGGGGAAACATAGTTTCTATGGTGGGGAGTTTGTAACATCATGTCATTATTTCAGGCTCTCAATAGCTGATGTTTTCCCTCGACACCCCTCCAAAATAGAATTTAAGCCAGGATAATATTGTTTGATCTCTTCGTGGTAAGTTTCTTCTTCATGTTTTATTTCCCCCACTCTCCATTATTTCCACCCTAGGGTTTTGTAAATATCTATGTTGTTTGAGAATATAATATGCACTATTTCAGATCATTTATCCTCATTGTTGATACTCATCAAAGGAGTTTAATGATTTAGAAATTTTGTTTCTAGATCCCAAGATCCCAAGGTAGCTGGTTCTGTTTAGAATTTTTAATTTAATTAACCCTAAATTTTTGATTTAACTGAAATTTAATGATAAAAATCTTTCAAGTGGTTTATTAAAAGGCCAATTCAATTGAATTTGGGGATTTGGTATTGATTTAGAAAAAATGGGCAAACCTCAACTCCATTTATTGTGTGTGTGTTTGTAAAAATGATGGATAATTTTTGAATTTTAATTTTTTAAATTTAAATTATAAAATTGATTTGTTTAAATTTATTTCAATTTGGTATTTTTGAAAAATGGATTTATATTATTTTGATAGTAACCCATTTGTATTACGTTAAAAAGGGAATGTTTATATTAAAACCCAATGATTTGTATTTTAAAAGGAAATTGTCTTATTTTAATTGAATAATGGGATGAATTTTATTTTAAATAGTTTAAAAATAAATTTACCCAAAATTATTTTTATTAGAGAACATGAAATATACTATAGTAAGTTAGTTATTGGGATATCACCCTTTTGTGGCTCCACAACTGAAACCTAGTGCATAAGGTCACATCATTGATAGAATGGTGAGGATTTATCTTTAAATAGTGTCTCTAGGACGTGTGTGTATTCATATTGTTGTTATTCGCTTACTAATATATATGGATCTCGTAGCCTAGAACTATCATACCTCTAGGAATATGACAATGTCTCTAATTATTTGTATTTAAAAAATATGCCATTGTTAGCTGTAACCTATTTTACTCATGCCTTCTAAATTTATAGATAATTTTTTAAATAAAATATTTAATAACACATTTTTATATAGTATTGCCATCATTTTTAATGTAAATAATGATATTTTTAAACTTTCTTTTTAACCATAACATCTTATTATATAAATTTGAAATATTTATTTTGTTAATTAAAAGTTTCCATCTTATTTTCAATCATTGTTCATACCCAACAATGGTTTTATCTCACACCATACATGTGCCTTCATGAGTTTTTACATTATCTCCTTAGAGGTTTGAGCAAGGTTGAAGCACCACTTTTAGGTGTTACATGTTGTTGATCCTTGGGGCATAAAGAATTGTTTCTGTTGGGACTTGGGTGTTTATCATATTTTATATACATTGTGGTTCCACATTGGGATATTTATTCTTGTTAGGCTTACAGTACTATTCCCCCTATAGAGTTTCTATTATAAGAATGCAGAATTTTTTTCGTTCTTATATTATTTATGTGGAAAATTCCTTCCTGCATCAATATTATATAATGATAGAATCTTTTTTTTCAAGACGTTGGGATTAATAATTCATTTGGAGATATTTTAGGGTCGGTTGGTTATCATGTTACCATGGTTTTTGGGTTGGTTCATGACATTGGGGTAATAAATTTAATTGATTTCAATACATTGTGAGAATAATTTTGATTTCAATAAATATAATAATATATATAAATAAGTCAATGTGCTTTATATTATTCTAATACATATTTATTATAGTTTTAGGGGTGCATGGGGTCTACTCATGGTACATGAGTTAAAACCTCAATAGGTAGTAAATTTTCATTGGGGGCGTAAGTGGTTTTGTGTTATGATAGTAGGGGGTGGGTCCCACACAATTGGCTTTGTGACCATTGTATTCATGGAGGATTGGGGAAATCCTTCACATGCGGGGTGCGATTGCGGGAACACCCTCTGGGTTTTATGTTTGGGATGAAAAAGGGATTACATATGTTGAATTTTTTTAAAAAAATAATAATAAGGGGAATTTCCAAAACTAATTAGAGAGTCGTCTACTGACATCTTGTTTGACAAGTTATTGAAATTTTATGATATAATTTTATGTGTTTTAAACCCTTTCTAAAATAAATATCATTAATTTTAATCTTGACATACCAAAAGTTCATGAAAACCACTAATAATGTGATGATCTGTAAACATTATTTTAGGATCCTCATAAAAATTACTAATGTATTTAGGAAGGTTTTAAATCCTTCTAATCACAAAAATAAACCCCTATAATGATTGATTTTTAATTGACTTCTCTAATTCTTGACATCTAGTGTTTTGAATATTTTCCATCCATTATTTTATCACCAGAACTTCCATGAAACAGACATTTAGTCTTATTTATTTATTAAATATGTTTTTTATCATTAACATGTTTATCATAACATGGGAAAGTTGATAAAATATAATTATATAGGAATTAACTATAGATTCTCTCTTATTTATTGTTTTTATATTTGCAATGATATTAATCATAACCTGATTTAGTTTCCCTTGAAAATCCATGATCTAATCAGATCCATCAACAACTATATTTACATGCATCTATGTTTCTTCTATTTCATCTAAGAATAGTATCTAAATTATGAAACTCACTTAGTTATCCAAAATTCATCCTGAATATAGTTCCATGCAAAAAAAATATCCATAAAATGTCCAGAAATATTCTAATGGATTATCATAATTATCATGTTATCTATGTTATTTGTAAATATAGTTCTCAGGGGACATAAAAACATCCTTTTAAAACATATAACGTCCCACAAAACCAATTTCCCGTATTTGGTGTTTAATTAATACATTTGTAAAAGATCTATGGGATCCCACCACACATAATAGATCAATTTTTTAGTATTGTAAAACATGACAAATACAAGATTCCCAAATTACATTGGATGTATAATAAATTGAAAAGAAAAATATTCTTACATCCTTGAATTTAATATAAAGATATCTTCTTCATATCATGAGGGTCAGTAAACTAAATAATGGGGGAGATTTTTTAGTAATGGTTAAATATAGAATAGAAGTTATAATGTGTAAATAAAGTATAAAAATATATTAGATTAAAAAATAAATACATATTACATATTATCAATTACATGAGCTTCAATATTTATCCGTGGAAAATAATACAATCACATGGATAATAAACAATCATGTTTTAATTATGTAACTACCTAATGTCATACATTCATGATCATACTATCAATACCTCAGCCAAGACATGATGAATCATATAGTCAAGGCCTTGGATAAGATACATTCATTGTGTGGGTATGTATACACCAATTACCGAAATATTATGACATGATCTTATAGCCATAGCCTATATATCAATCCAACATGATCTGTAAAAAGATATTTGTCGATGTATTTAAGGAATATCATTAACTATGCCCCACCTGTCACATTATGTTTTCCAATGCCTCACTATAACAAACCAGGTCTTTAACAGCATTTTTATTTATCACTGTCAGAAAAAATGCAGATAAATAGCATATATATCAGTGCAAAATAAACCACAGATAAATTTAACGTTTTAGAATTGATTTTTTATGCTAATAAAAGGAATATTTGTCCGTACATTATTTTTAGAACTGATAAAGGGTATCCTCTGTCAGCACTTTATTTTTAGCAGTGACAAGGGGTGTATTTTATCAACACTTTATTTTTAGCCCTCGAAAAAGGTACCCTTTATTAGTGCTTTATTATTTGTACTCATTAATATTTATTTCATAAGCATAATTTTAGAACAGATAATGGTTTGAATAAATATAATGTATTAACAAAATAAATAAAAATTAAAAAAATTATAAAAAAATATTAAATTTTTTATTAATTAAAAAATTATTGATATAAATGAATAGATTGGTTATACGTTATTAAATATTAAACATTTTATTATTTATTTCATAATGATAATTAATGTCATTAAATTGTATATATTAAATATATAGATATATATTAATTATTATAAATATGATTTATATATTACAAAATATTTATGCGCATTATGTTAAATAGGGATATATTTAAAAAATAATTGTTTATAAATAAAAATTATCATGAAATAAAAATATTTATTAATTGCATTGTTCTATGCATATAATTGATTGCTGTTTGATTTTTCAATTTAATATTGATCAAATGTTAGTTATATTGATTTTACATTTATGTAATTAATACCTTTTTATATATTAAAATGCACCCACACAAAAGATATCCATTTTCTCAATATTGTTAAATTTTACTTATTCATAATTTATAAAATTTCACTAATTATTATCATATATGCATGCACCAAAAATTAGATATTCATTAATAATGTTAATAATATGTTTATAAAAAATATTTATAAATTAATATAATTATATATGTACATTTACCATATTTATACATTAATATATTTATAATTATGAATAAATATATAGTTTTTGTAAGGTTTTTATATAATTAGAAAACAATATTTATATATATTTAAGTAATTATTAAATTTATAACAAATTTACATAAATAATGAATATATTTACTATATTTATATTTATATATATTTATTATATAAATATATATATTAATAATTATATAAATATATATAATGATACAAATATCATTTCCTAAATTTATTTTAACAATTAAAACTAAATAATTATAAAATAATAATAATAAATATATGTAAAAATGAATATATGTAATAGGATTATATTTAACTATATTTATTACATACATATTAGTATGTAAATTTTTTATTTATATTTAAAATTAAAAATCCATTATCAACACTTTAGTAATAATCGATGATAAAATCAACTTTATCATTAATTTTCTACAACTTATAAAATTAATACGTATAAGTTATTTAACTCCGGCGATGATAAATGTTTATTATAGCAGAACTTTTTTAGTGCTGATAACACTACATGAAATAGTGACACTCGAGACGAGTCCTTTGTGATGAGATTATTTCACAAATACCCTTTTGCGATGAGGCCCCGTTACAAATGATGTGTTGTAGAAAAAGAATGTCGCAAAAAGGTTTTTCCAATGAATCGTGGAAAAAAGTAAATAATTGTGATTGGATGTGGATCTGTCACAAATAAGTTCATTGTAGTTTTTAAATAATTTATTGCGACAACCCGTCCGAAATAGTTTCAAAAAAATAATAATAATAAAATAATATTAATATTAATGAAATAATAATATTAATATTAGTAAAATAAATTAAATTTTAAAATTATAAAATTATATTCATATCATAATAATAAAAACATTATTAATAATATTATAAAATTAATATTATTAATATCAACGAGATAATAATATAAATATTACTAATATAATAAAAAATTATAAAATAATGAAAACATCTATATTTGTAATATACTATAATAAAAATATGAAAAGAAAATAATTAAAAATAATAATTAATTATTTAATAAAAATAATAAAAAGATAATATTCAAAAATAATAATTAATAAAAAACAATAATAATAAACAATCAAATAAAGTAATAAAATAATAAAAAATTTAAATAGTTAATTACTATATAAGATTCACCAAAAAATGAAAAAAATCGTGATATAAAAATGTATATAGTTAATATTGAAAATATAATTTACATTTAAATTTTTAATCATAAAAAATATTAGAATTTATTTTCATTAATTACTAAATATAATAATTTATTTCTATTTATTTCTAATTATTAGGATTTATTAATAATTAATACAATTCATTTCTAATTATTTATATTTATTACTATATATTAATTATTATTACTATTTATTACTTATTATTTCTATTTATTATTAATTCTTACAATTTAATTCAAATTATTTCTAATTTTTAAAAAATTATTATACGTTACTACTAATTATTTCAATTTATTAAAAATTATTACAATTTATTACTAATTGTAATTAATTATCACCATTTATTTATAATTTTTAAAATTTAGTATTAATTTTAACAATTTTTTACTAATTATTAATATTTATTAATATTTATTAAAATTTAAAATTAATGATTATAATTTATTACTAATTATTAAAATTAATTACTACTAATTAATATATATTACTAATTATTACAAATTATTACAAATTTTTACTATTTTTTTCAAATTATTATATTTTATTACTAATTAATATAATTTGTTACTAATTATTACAATTTGTTACTAATTATTATAATTTATTTCTAATTATAACAATTTATTACTAATTATTATAATTTATTGATAATTATTAAAATTTATTCTTAGTTACTACAATTTATTAGTACTTATAAGAATTTATTACTAATAATTACTAATTATTAGTAATTATTAATAATTAATACTATTTATTACTATTTATTAAAATTTATTACTAATTATTGTAATTACTTTCTAATTATTACTAGTTGTTAGTAATTATTACAATTTATTACAAATTATTACATGTTATTACCAATTATTACAATTTATTACTAATTGTTTGAGTTTATTAGTAATTATTTAAATTTATTAGTAATTATTCGAATTAATTAATGGTTTTTGGAATTTATTACTAATTATTGTAATTTATAAATAATTTTTTGTAATTTATTACTAGTTTTAGCAATTTATTTCAATTTTTTGCAATTTTTTAGTAGTAATTGAAATTTATTAATAATTATTACAATTTATTACGAATTGTTGAAATTTATTTCTAATTATTTCAATTTATCACTAACGATTAAAATTTATTACAAACTATTGATATTTATTACTAAATATTCCAATTTATTGCAATTTATAACAATTTAATACTAATTATTGCAGTTTAATGCAAATTATTTTAATTTATTACAATTTATTACAATTTAATATTAATTATTTCAATTTAATTCCCATTATTTCTATTTAATTATAATTAATAAAATGTAATAATTATTATTACAATTTAATAATAATTATTACAATTTAATACTAATTATTACAATTTAATACTAATTATTATAAATTAATATAATAACTCTTAATTAATAATAATTCAAACTAATCCCATATAAATATTTGTTAAAATAACCATAAACAATGATAAATAAAACTTTATAATTCAAAATTAATTTAACAAGAGATAATTAACAATAATTATAATTAAAAAATAAAATGAATCAAGTAAAAAACAGAAGAAATAGATAAATACCTTAAAACTAAACTTCTTGAATGATATAGGATGCAAATATGCCCCAATTTAAAATTCTAAACTTTGAAAAATTTTGAGAAAATATTTCTACTAGAGAGAGGAGTAGAGAAATGAATCGAATGAAGAAGAAATTGGTGGTTGTATTTATAGGATAGAATCGTTGCGACGAGAATATTTGTAACGGTACCTGTCACAAAAACCCTCTGGTAAAAAAGTATTTTGCGATGGAGCCCGTCACAAAATAACCACTATCGACATCGTATTTGTGACAATATATATATATAACTTATCACAAATACTAAAAACACCATTGGGTATTTGCGACGGGCTACTATAGCCCATCGTATATACCCTTTCCTGCATTTTGGTGCGCAACTTGTGGAAAATATTTTGGGACGAGAAACATATTCACATCAAAAAACCTATTTATTTGTGATGGGCTAGTTTTTCAATCACAAAAAACCATTTATACAAGAGTTTTTACAATATGTCGATGACCCATCACATTTTCCCCATTTTCCCACAGTGTAAAGATTTATCTTTATCAGCGCTTATTTGTATGCACTAATAAGAGTGTCCCTATGTATTTTAAAAAAAATAACAATTTTTGAACACGTTGCGATATAGAATCTTTCTACTGAAGCCAGACGTTGTCGGCACTCCTCCTCTGTAAATCGAAGGTCAAGTCACACCACTCGACTTCTGAGAGTTGCTCCAACTTCTCGTCTGACATTTGGTTTTTGATTGCATTTAGGGTTTCTGAAGAGGGACTCATATTTTATTCCACCTAGCGAGGTAAGCCTTCTTATTTTCTTTAATTATTTGGAGTTTCTTTTTTATTTATTTCTTATTCTACGAATTTTTTATGATGCATTGTTTAAGATTTTTTTTGTGATCCATTGTTTAGGGAATGATTTGTGGTCTGTTTTTTGTATTGACTACCAATGTATGATCCATTTTTTATATTTGACATTGAACCATGGATTTTTTCAAATTTTAACATCTATGTTTTAGATCATCTTACTAAATAATTTTTTCATATAATTATATATATTTGTATAAATTTTCATGTATATTTTGTAAAAAAATTACGTACAACCACAAAGGCTGCACACAATGTGATAAGGAAAATACAAGTATATCATTGCCCAAGGGACATGACCTCATGACCAAAACCCAAACCCTTACCCACCGTAGCCACCCCCACCTGAGCATGGAGTGGGTGGGTGGGGGGATTTCATGTATATTGTTATTTATTGGCAACAGATTTGAGCCATGTTGGTGGTTCCCTATTGATTATATATATGCAGACACCTTTCATTGACTCCACGGTGGACATGCCACTTCAGATGCTATTTTTTAGGAACCATGTTAGAAGAGTAATTTATTTCCTCTATTTATATATGTATCATATGATATATTTCCTCTTAGATTTCACTATGGAAATTCATTTTCATATAGTGGAGATTCAAAGGGGTCATCCCCAGAAAAGCACATGAGGTGTTATCACATCGAGCCTTCAATTTTTGAATCATTATGGTTCCTTTAGATTTCATGTTTTGTATGAATATCTTATTTTTTCTATTCTTTATTTATTATTGAGAATATGTGAGTTTTTTATACATGTGTTCCTTGTATGTGTCTCTATATAGCCATTGCCTCATTTTTATCTATATTTGTTTGTCAAAGAAGCATGCTTATATCGTGTAATGATGATTTTGGGTTTATATATCCATTGACCTTAATGGTAATTCATGAATTTTATTCTACCTGTAGTACTAATTATTTCTATTTGGGGGGGGGGTACCACCTCCCATATATGGTTTCTTGGTCCCGAGGATTAAACCATCTTTTATTGACTTTTAAGTTTGTGAGACATCATAAGATGATCTGACATTGTGTTGTTTGTGTAATTCATGGTAGGTTCATTACACTATCCATCTTCCGGTCTACATCTATAAATTTTAGTGATAATATCATTTTTATCTTTCCTCCCTATATTTTTCAAATTCCAACATGCCTTATTTTTTCAATTTGTATTATATTATAGCTCATATATTCTAGTATAAATGACCCATATTTCCCTTATTATAATTTTCTACAACGTTCACTTTTTCATAATGAATATCATATGTGTATTTATTTATATATTGCATAAAAATAATCTTTTATTCTCCCAAATGGATTGATATGATCTAAAATTTGATGCTTTCTAATCATTTCACAAACAAATATGAAGATGTAGTTAAATAGGTCATCATGTTTTCAAGGGAGTATGCATACAATCCTTCAAAAATCATATTTCATTATTTATTTTATTTTTATTCTAGATAAATTTTTCAAGAAGAGTTGGAAGATCATTTTATTTTTTCATGGAATAGAACAAAGATATAAATGTTAGCCTCAACATAGGTAAATACTAAATACACAACATTCTCATATATATTAAATTTATAAATTTGAAATCTGGAAGCAGATGGAGTGACACAAGCTTAATAGAACTACTTGGTAATCTGAAAGAAATAAAACTAGAAGAAAATGAACTACCATGTCAAGAATATGGTGCTAAAGGAATGTTACATTCTATGGGAATGATCTATAAAATTACATACTTGTCCAAAAGATTTCATATTGTTTACAAGGGCCATTAATCACACATAAAATTCAATAATTGTGGCGCATTTCGATACATGAAAAATGAATCAAGTCCTTAAAATATTTATGGCACTTACCAATCATTACATGGTTTAGAAAACTATATGGATGTATGGAATCCACAAGACAATTATCATTGAATGAAGATACAATAATTAATGTTGGGAACCTACGTTTTGTTGAAGAATCTTCTCAGTTGATGAAAAGTGATTACGAGTTTCCGAAATTTGGAGATGACCGATGAAACATTCATCTTGTGTTATCTACAAATAGAATAAATCCTTTTTCTATACATATTAGTACTCATAGTACATGTCCCCTCATGATTTCAAATTATAACTTATCCTAATGGTTATTCATGAAGCACAAATACATTATGTTGTCTCTACTTATATATAGAAAAAAGAAACCTGAAAATTGAAATTAATTTATATATGGATCCATTGATTGATGAACTAAAATTGATGTGGTATATGTGTTACAATGTATTATTCTCATAGAATTGAATAATTCAAATTGTGGGACATGTGTTATGGAATGATAAATGACTTCCCTACAAATAGAAATTTATCAGGCTTTATCATTAAAGAAATGTTGGGGTGTCCCATTTGTGAAAAACATAAATACTCAGTTTGGTTGAAATATTCCTTAAATACTTTTTTGAGGACATCGATAATTATTACCATGAAAACATAAATATCAACCTTATACTATAGAATTTTATGGGAATATCAAACAAGGTACCATACCATATCCTACAATGGAATGAGGAATATATTCTACTAGAGTCAAGTGCATTGTGAGTGAGAATACTATAGCGGGCTATGACTAGAAGGAACTGACGAGCAGACTACAGAAGCCCAGAAAATGAGTCGACCTTATTGGCCCAGTAGACAACAAAACCCTAGTGTCCTAGCAGATATTAGTGACAAGTGAACCTTTTTGTCCGAGAAGACCAGTAGACTATAATGGCGTAGTAGACCTCAGTGGAAAGTAGATGTTAGTGGACCAACATACCTCAGTGATATGAATACATTAGTGGCCCAACAGACATCAATGATGAGTGGACATTAGTGGCCCAGAAGGCTATAGTGACTCATTAGGGATGAGTCCCTAAGTAGTATAGATGTTTAGAATTATGACTAATACACTTACTTTCTGTAGTTTTGGTTATACGTATGTGAGCTATCTACAACTTTTTGTGTATATTTTGTATGATCCATTACTTATGGTTTGGGTCCCTAATAATTATTATGTTACTCACCCCAGAACAAGATCCTCCCACACATATCATGTCTTGGGAAGACAAACAACGTTTTAATAGAGACACTGGCAGTCCTGGAACACACGGTTCCTAGTAAGGACAAACAAGTGAGGAGTAATCTTACAACATTAGGTAGCTACTTTTAACCTACTCTTAAGGTAGGGTTTTCTGTGAATTATTTTCTAGATTCTTGTGTACCCTCTTGTTTATAACATGAATTTTGGTGGGTTTTTATTCTATCAGCCTTTAAATCCAACTTTCTACAGTTTAATCTTAGTGGTTGTCTTAATAGAATGAATGTTTTCCCATTTTGTGCATTTTGGGATGGGGTTGTAAGCATGTGTGTGTACAGTTACTTGGAAAATTCCTCCAACTTGTATTAAAATGCCTTCGAATCTAGTCCCCAGCACCTAGCCTTTGAAAGGAATGCTTGGGGAAGTAATGAAACGGGCCCTAGGGGAAGGGTTGTGACATACATAATAGAAACATGAATCAATAAAAGGTGAATAATAATTAATAAGTCATGATCAATATGTCTTAACAGATAAATTAAAAGCACATTCCTTTTAATCTTTTA
Organism: Viscum album; assembly: GCA_963277665.1. Lineage (NCBI taxonomy): Eukaryota > Viridiplantae > Streptophyta > Magnoliopsida > Santalales > Viscaceae > Viscum > Viscum album. Next base: position 38,790,380 of record OY728131.1, read on the forward strand.
AATATTAAAGAATTTGTATTCATAGATTTTATCATATTGAAAATATCATGGATATTAATATCTAAATTCTGAAAGAATAAAATGATTAATTATTGGACATCATTTATTTGGTATATGAACCACTTCCTACAAGACTATTCACACGATGTTTTATGTTTATGGTTAGAAAATCATCTTATTTTTCTTGGAAACAAACACGATGGTTTTATCTCTAGATGTTTTTTCTCATGGGACCCATTGATGCATCAAAAGAGTATATAAAATCATCCCCACTCATCAGTACAAGTCCAAAATATTATTTAAATATAAATTAAATTCAATAACAATATTCCTTATCAAAATATCCATATTAATTTATGCATACAATTTTATTAATATTTACCTTGTATAAATAACATTCAAAGTAAACATCGTATGCTAATATAGTATATGATTTAGAAAATAATTAACTCCATGATACATAAAAAAGGGATATTTAATGAAATAATTAGTTTTTATTGATAAAAAATATAATGGTAAGTTCCAAAAGTAAATAATATATGAATATGGTTTATGTACCATAGAAATTAATTTTTGATAGAAAACACATAGCATTTTCCAATCAATCGAATGGTATACCCCATAAAAGTAATAATAATAAAATAAGAAATTGAATTAAATTGATATAAACAATTTCATGATATTATATATCAAAAGGTAAGTACACATCCACCACAAACAATAAATAAGTTGTTAATATGGAATATATCATATAAATAAAATTTATATGAGAAACCCCTTACAATTTTATAATCAGTCAAACAGTATACCCCATAAAATTAATAATAATAAAATGAAACAATTAATACCTGGAAGTTAAATATATTCAGGATAAGATATATCAATGGACTGTATAAATACCCCACATATAAACATGATGTGGTGAATAACAAATTTCTCTAAAATAAAATTGAGACGTGGAATCCCTTTACGTATGTATAAAAGCATTATGCACTTGTACATAATGTCCATGAAAATAAATTTATATACATTATTTAGATAATTAATAATTAGTTAAACATATATTTTATTTTTTATAGTTTTATTAACTTCATTTATGTCCATTCAAATTTGTTATATTTTTTAATTTTGTTGATACACTAGTCTTCATTTCTTGGTTTTATAGTTGATTCCAACATGTATAATTATGGGAGTTCTTTTCTAAAAGATGAAAACACCGAAATTGAATTTTCATATAATAAATGAACATAAAAATGTTTAAATAGTATCATATGCCATTTGGTTATATGATATGATGATGATTCATTAGATAAAAAGCTGATGAAAATGTTTTAATTAATTTTGTTTGTTTTTACGACACTATAGAACATGTTTCATTCTATTTTTTATTATAATTATATGTCGGTTAAAAAACATGATATAACAAATAATATGAATATTATCATATTATTTAACCTTAATAACGGGTTTTTAACAATATTTTATGAATTTAATGGAAAATAAAAAACCATCATCCATGAAGACGGTGAATCGACCCATTAAATTTGATGTTTATATTTTTTAAATAAATGAAGAAGAGAATAGATTTTATGATGGATATTCCATCGGAAAAATAACATTATTGTATATATAATATATTAGAGTTTCCATTTTACGTTCTATAATGGAATTTGTGGAGATAGAAATAAATAAAATGAAAATAAAATATAAAGAAGGGGGACTTTTCCACTCAAATATCGTCTCCTTGAGGACCTCTTTTAGAAACTTGTATTCTATATTTTTGTAAGACTAATTGGTCTTTGTTATATAGATGAGTCTGTAGAAGGTAATTGGGTATAATTTACGCAATATTTTTGTCATATAAGTTTTAATGAGATGGGGGGTGAGGGGTTGCCTTTATAATAGAAGAGTGAGGTGTTATTATTATTATTTTATTTATTTGATTATTATTTTGGATCAACACTACCAATAATGTTGATTAACTGACCAGATACAGTAACATGAACATGTTTTTTTTTTGAACTAGTGGGTTCTTACCTCATACATACATCTTCCATGAATCAATAATTCATTTATTTACATAAAATGATAGATAAAAAAGTTATTGTATTTAACTATTCACCAAAATTCAACAATTTTAAAAAAATCTAAATAAATCACCCTATTCATTTTTATGGGTATATTTAAAAAATAGAACCCATTTTATAAAAAAATCTTTCTATATATGATAAATTTATTTATACATTAAAATCATCATTAGCTCGAAAAAGACCGATTTTATTATTATAACTTATTTTATGACACCTCAAAAAATTATATATGGTAATATAAAAGTATCTTAAAATTATAAAAGAAATAAATATTAATTAATTAATATTTTTTTTAAAACAACTATATTGAATCATTATATTAATTATTAAATTTTAAATAAACATTTATGTTTTAAAAATATACCCACTTTTCATTTTTTTTTTAAAACATTCCTTTATTTTTTCAATGGAATAAATATATTATATTTTCTTTTATGAGATACTAAAATTTTATTCATTCATTCATATGTGAGTTTATTATCTTAATGTCTACGTTAAAATTCCTACCGATAATGATATTATTTTATAGTATATCACTATTTGTTTAATTTTGGTGCAATTAAATCTAATGAATATATATAATTTTTTATTAACAGAAATACGGTAAAATATTTTGGTCGTATACGATAACCCCATTTCACCCATTATCGTGGGGTCTAATTTTTACAATGTTTCAAATTTATTATGAACAAAAATGAAATTATCCTACATACAAAGTATAAAACTCTGGATTATAAATATGAAAATCATCTCCATGATTTAAGTCCAAGAATTTATAGAATTTAATTTTAATATAATTAAGGTAAATGAATTGTTAATGTTTTTTAAACACCATTATCTAATATAAATTTTTTTTACTCCAAGATATAGTATAATGATTATTCCAAATGACATAATTGAATTATATTTAATAAAAATAGCCTTATTTTACATCCAATCCAATTTAAATATAATATAATTTTTTAAATAAAATAAAATTAAAGGAAGTTTTCACATAAATTGATAATTTTTATTATTCACCTAAAAACAAACATTTTCTAAAAAATAATGAAAATAAAATTATATTCATTTTGTTGTATTTCTATAAAAAATGATGTATTATTGTAAAATGTAATTTATAGACTAGTCATAAATTAATTATAATTTCCCATCTATAAAAATTACCAAACCCCATTTTTGGAATAATGAATTTATTTATATTTAATTTCAAAAAACAAAAAATTAGATTAATATAAAATTTCATGATCAATTTAATTATTCTTATTTTTGAAAAATATATAAAATATATAGTTATTTGTATGGTTATTCCCATTCAAACCTAGAAACACAATTACTAGGTTAAAAATATAATATTTATGTAATATTGTTTTTCCTATTAAATTATTCTTGGGGTTGCATGTGGTATAGTCTATTAGACAAAGAGTTATTTTAAATAAAATATTAACTAACATTTCATAGTATTACACTATTACCAACTATGAATTCTACTAGAAATCATCCTAAAATTTATGAGTTGAAATAAAAAACTAATATATTTTTTAAAGGATGGGAACTCCTCGTGTCTTATATATATATATCACAGAGGATGATTCCAGCATCCTCATTAAGTAGGTGAAAAATATTTTTTTAAGAACCATAAATTAATAAAAATGTGAATGAGATCATGATTCTAAATGACTAATAATTTTCATGTCCAAATCGATTTATATAACCTGAAAAATATTAGTTAGTATTTAAACTCAACACATTATTGGTTCTATAAATACTTACATGAACACTCTTAAAAACATTTTCTCAAGGATGGGGATCTTTTTGAAGACTCCATTCCATCATATTATTTATCACTGAGGAAAAAATCATTGTAAAATATTCTAAGATTAACAGTTCTAGTATTTAAGGATTGTTATTAATTTTAATCCAGAGAGATAACGAAGATATATAATTTCCCAATTTCACTTCAGTATATTATCACACTATCAAATGATATTTCCACCTATGTGATGTTTCCAAATTATGAAATCCATGTGATGGAATTGTTGGAATAATATTATGGAATGGGTATATTGTTGAGAACCCTAAATACATACAATGATAGTTGTTTTTAGAATGAAAAATATATCAAGACATGCCCTATGAGTCTATATGTTTGTTGGCAATGAAATATGGTAAAATATTATGAACAAGGATCGATATCTTCAATCCTAAAAATTACTAGATAACATAGTTTTCTTGAGATCATACTCAATGAACCAACTGTTTCATGCCTAAATCCTGAAAACAAGTTATCAATGTTATCACATCACAAGAGAAAAAGAAAATAATTTATATATGAATGCATGAGAATGAGAATGAAAATATTAAGGAAATTTTTTCACAATGTATGGATTATCCAAAAAAATTACTGTTCCCAACTACTTTCCTTAAGAGATGTCTCCTAGTATAAATTACCCAAAATATTCAAAACATGTCCAACATGTAAACTATTATAATTATTCCCAATGTTGCAGGCTAGTATGTGCATCCCTAACATATTACCTAGTTAGTTAGGCCTAGAAATGAGTATATAAAAGGATCATAGGGATACCAAAATAAAGGAATACACTAAGGTCACTAAGGTGACAATAGATTGATATGATCATTTAGTATTATTTAGGTGATTCATTCAAACTAATAGTGGTCAATTCCCCATAAATAAATAATTATTTGTGTTAACGTTGCATCCAAAACTGTTAGTCAAACCAGAGATTGTAGTCATTCCCTGTTTCATCAACAATGTCCACACCCATGTATTAAATAGTTCATTTTCCCAAATATTGACAAATGTTTAGGTTTGACTCCTCCAAAATGGGATTATGGTATTCATTTAAAATGATTCATGAAAAAATTACATAATTCTAAAAATTGGATATACATTATCTTGACTAGATCCTTTCCTTAGGATTGTATTTTTTGTTACTCAAAATTTAACAAGGATAATGATTTATAAATGATTATAATTATTTGGCGAACAATATTTATAACCTAACCTTATTATTATTCCCTACCTCTAATATTCCATATCCATCAATCCTTTGTCGTTGGTTCCCATGTATCAAGTGCTCGTACACTGACATACCTCATGTTCATTTCTCTAGTGGCACCCTGTAACACCACTCTCACACTTTTCACACTCATATACATGATGGTGAATTCTCATATTCATTTTTATAAGTGAATTATTTCCATATCCCTAACATCTACATTTTATGAGATCCTGAACCTCTCGTCCTCGTGTCTAACACCCATATCTCAAGATTCAATTTTCTCACATGTCATCGAATCTCTTTCTCCCACATCGCCTGATTCCACATGGGCATGATGGTTGGTTACTAGTGGTTACCACACTAGATAGAGTGCTTCAACCTCATGTTATACATAAAATATCCCTAAGTCTCCCATTTCTAAAAATAGTCAACTTTAGTTATCCACAAGTTCTAAAATTTTAATGGATATCCTTCTAGGACGATTCATCCATTCCTAAACGTTGAAAACACCTAAATAGGTTATTTTTATGTAAAACCTATATATTAAATTGGATGTAAGTGTATTGGGGTCATATAATTGTTTTGAAACCCATCTATATCCTGAAAAACTACTTCCCCCAAGCCTCACAAAGGATGGTCCGAAGGAAGACATTTTAGAATGATATCTAATAAATGAAGGTAACTAGTCAATAGTTACCAGGGTTCCTACATTTGTATTATTTATTATGAATATATAAAGGTGAAATATTCCCAAAATCACCAAAGGCTAAAAATAAATAACCCCTTTAAAATGAGAGACACAATCAGACCTTATGGATAGATCTAGGAACCCATCATTCCATGGCCAGCAACAACGGGGTAAATAAATCCTTCCTCCCTAGTGTGCTAAAAGAACCAGATGGAACCAATATATCTAGGTCAAACCCATAAAAAGTAAATTTTACATTGGCCTCCACTATATATCATTATATTAATGAATAAATTTCCATATATATATCATATGAACCATTAAACAATTTATTATTTCTAAAGTGGGAATCAAGAATCCTATAAGAGTATTTCACTTGTTTTCCTCTTTAAAAAATTGCGTGCTTAGAGTATAATGAATCATGAATTCATTTGATAATATGGTTATATTTTTCACAGGATAATTGTAGATTTTCATAATATAAGAATATCATTCTAGATTCTTTATACTAACCTATATAGTTATATATCATGTGGAAATTATCCATGTGTTTAATTATAAATGTAGTACAATAAAGGGGTCGTCGACTTGTTATCATAACCACATTTCTCATATAAGATCACTCTACCATTTTACATAGTCATTATTATTCTCCTATATAGTTACCAATATACATGAGGTGAATAAAAATGTGCCACCATGTATGGTGTTTGTACATTTATGAATCCACATTTATCAAATACAAATATATAAATGAAATTTTCATTAAATTATAAGTCCCCTGAATATTTGTTACTTGGTGCCTTTCACATACCAACCCACTGTGAAATACATTAAAATATTTGTTATTGGACTTAATTATATCACCGTAAACTACAATACATCATGGTATAAGTTTTATGTCAAAAAAATAACACACCTCTGGTCATGGTTTCCTAAAATTAAAAGATTCGACATTTTTCTTTATCGCATGACATTACCATGTATGACATGTATCATTATGTAACACCAAACTATACATGTTTTGATTTTATTTAAAAGAATACATTAGAATACCCTTTTATGAGTCCAACTACAACTCAACAATTGCATACTCTTTCATAGCTGGAGGTAAATTCACGAGCTCTCAACTATAAAACATTATAATATAGCATAATAAATTAATTATATATGATATATAAATTCTTATATATTTTTCTCATGAATGAATGAAATCTGTAAATTTATTTCATAATATTTTTAAAGATTATTATTTCCATAATTTATATCAAAAAAACTCTTAAATATATATGAGAGTCCCATACTAACAAAAAATATCTATAGTGTAATTATTTTTACCCCCCCCCCACTCTTGATTTGAACATATATAATTCAAATCAATATTAATCCACTTTAACATATACCCATCTTTGGAAAGGGATTATATCATAATATAGAAGGAAACAAATTGTAAAATGGTTTGTAATGGAGATATAATGAATATTGCGATCCCTAAGACAATTAAGAAACTTCTAGTGGGGCATGGCTAATGTGGAAAGAATATAAGGATTATCAAGGATTTATTATTTACCTTAATATATGGTTTTTATAGTTTATTTATTATGACAATTAAAATATTTCCATTCACAATATTATGTGATTTGGAATGTAAGATTATATTTTCAGTGATATGTATAATGATTGGTTCGTGGTTTGATCAGTAACCAATTTCAGACATCAAATTTAACAAATGTAAATGTCAACATGTCAATGATTTATGGTTTACCAAAGTATATTTACATATAGAATTTAAAATTTAAAGACTCAAATTGATAAATATAATTAATATGAATAAAAAATATTTGTTATGAGGATTAATTATAACCTATGTTCTATAATGTTTTGGTGATGAAATTAATAATATGTGGATGGAAGATGTTGACATTCCATCGGGAAAAGGGCATTCTTGTTGGAATGAACTGAAATTCACTTTAATATGATATCCTATTAAAAATAATGAGTGGATTTTAGATATAATTATGATGAGTATGGTGAATCAATATTATTTTTAATAATGATTCTAATAACAAATATTGTGATGAATTCATGGATTACGCTGATGACATGAGTTGTATAGTAGTTGATTACATGTGAAAATAACTTCTAGAATATAGTTTTATAATTATAAACGTGTCCACCTATTTTTTCTACATAGGATATGATATAAAGATCTTTTATCTCAATAATGTATTCTAAGGTAGAGGAAATTATGATTATTAATTAATTTTTATGACTCGATTTCGTTAATCATAATTATGTAATCAATCATGGGTTCTTATAATAGGAACTCAAATTTTGATATCAGAGTTCATATCAAAATCCCCATGGGAGTAATGGAAAGATTTTGAGAACACCTTATGAGTATGATCATTTTTCGATCCATAATGTAGTATACCATTAGTTATTTTTATGTGATTTTCATATAATTTATACTTATATACTACACATAGTAATATTTTATGGATTAAGTAAAATTGGAACCCCACACATGATGAAATTGTGTTTATTTATGATGTTCGTGGTTAAACATGATATAATATATATGAATTATTTTTTATTCATTATTACTTCTTGAAATAAGAGTATTGAATGATACACCATCACCAACAATGATAGGTTATATTGGGTTCAATTGAATCAACCCATGATTTTATGATGTAGTTATTTATAAATATATTTTATTCCATTGATAGTTTTATTTTCATGAAACAATGAGTTTAAATGAAATGTTTTATACTCTTGACATATTATTAATTAATTTGATTGTAATTTTTTTGACATTAAATTTTTGGTAATTCATATGAAAAAAATTGGTTAAAATATATTGTTTCAATATTTTTAAAATGAATTCATTGGTTTTCAGTATATTATGAAAAACAATATATTTGAAAGTAAAAGAGTAGATTTTTCAAATAAACAATTTATGTGAGAAATGTTTGTTATCATAGTAAATAAAATTAATCAATATTTTTGAGATTTTTTTATGAAATAATTAAAATAAATTTTCTATCAAATTATTCACCATTCATCTATTGTTTTCCCTAGAAATTGGATAAGAATAAGTCCATTTTAATGAGAACATTTGCATTATATAAAAATAGTATTTTGGACTCATTTTGTGAATTTATTTTAAAATTAGTTTCTATTCCATTTTGAAATTTCATCATTAAAAATCGATCCCATTTTATTAATCACTATATTAAAATATGAAAAAAAATTCCCTTTTATTTTTGGTTTTCATGAATAGTGACGTTGGTAAATTTGTGTAACCTAAATAATAATAAAACTAGTAAAAAAGGGTTAAAACATAGGAATATGCAATTTAAATTTCTATAAAAAATTTCTTTAACATATTTTATGTGTTTAGTTTGGCCATTTTTATTAACATATCAAATATATAGCCACTTTGTTTTGTTTTTATTTAATTACAAAGTTTATATTTATTTAATAAAAGAATAAATACAAAATGTAACCCTCTTAATATTTATATCTTTTATAATTTTACATGACGATTAAGAAATAATAATTTTTTTTCAAATGATCTAGTTAAAATATTAATGAATATTTATATGATGTAGTTTTTTTATTTTTTATTTATTGACTAATCATATTAAATTCTTATTAAAAGCCAACACTGTATTTATTCAATAATAAAAAAAATAACTGATTTTTTTAAAATGTTATAAAATATTGATGAATAATTTTATTCCAATAATTTTATATAAAATTAAAGCATGTTAGGGGAGTGTGAAAAAATGATATTCAGATTATTTTATTGTTATTTTCTTTTTCAAATCATAATTAATGAATAGTTCCCAAAATAGCCTTAATGATATTTTATAACTAATAATATTTTAAAAACGATTTAAAATTAATAAAAAATAATAGTATTGATAAATTGAGAGTTATATGGCTGAATATTTCAACCATATTCCATTGATGGGTCACTTTTTTGGTAACATTGATGACCCATAAATAGTAACAAAAATATTTATTTTACGTTAATTTTCATCAGGATTAATGTGGATTAAAACCAAATGGTATGCATGAAAATATAAACAAAAAAATCTAAATTCTTTTTTATTTGAGGATTAAAAATCATACGTAATTCATTAATTATATCATGTTGGTGACATTTTTCATTAAAAATTAGTTTAATTTAATTTAATATGTTATGTAATTATAAGAGTGCCCCACAACTCACATATAAAAGGGAACATATTGTCCAATTTTCCTCGCACCTTTGGATAATTATAGATCAAAAAAGGTATAACATAATACCTTACTATCCTCCATCACCATATCCTATAGGTTTTGGTATTTCCAAAATAATATCCATTCAAGAAATAATGTTTATGCCAAAATAGAATTCTCAATGAAAAAATATAACTCTTAACTGAGAAGATTCATGTTAATTTACTTTCCTACCTCATATAAATTCATGTTATCCTTTATAAATTAAGGACTAATGTATATTAAATATACTTAATTGTTATTCTTATGAAGGGAAAAACATTATCCACAAATTTCAAACCCATTTGAAAATGATAACAAAACTCTTGCACACCTATAGACTACTACATCCATAATGTGATGAGATTCAATTTTCATTATAGATTACCGTTGAGGGTAATAAGGATTGTTATAATTAATATATAAAATATATATATAACATAATAAAAATTTCATAAAAGTTAATTATTATTTAGCTTTATTTAATTCTATATGTTGAAAAGTGAAAATATCATTACCACTTAGTCAAGGGTAGTTACATGAATACAAATAAATTTTGTTCAAGGCCATGTTCCAAGACCCTAATTTGTCTCATGAGACCTACCAATGCATTAAGGATAAATAGACAAATCCACCTGTAACTTACTAAGTCCACTACATTCCTCATATGAAATAGGCTGAAACATAACATAAACATTTATATTAAAAATAACCTAAGAAATGTTTGTACTTTAACCATAAACCATGAATGGTATAAAAATAATACATCCATGTTCAAAATTATCACAAAACCTTGAATACAATATGGAAGATTGTATCACAATAAATCAAATTTGAACAACTATAAAATCAATCAAACGATGTTGATATAAATGAAATCAAAACTGTTTGAGATTAATAAGTATTTTTCATGAAAACGTTTAAATGTCACAAAATTTATAAAGGAATACATTTAATTAAATTTTTGAATCAATGTTTCCCATGAAAATGTGAATCTTTTGAAAGGAATTGATATTTTAAAACATTAATATCCATATAAATAAATCCTTATAATCCTTTTTGAAAACATGGTCATTAATGAGAATGATTTAGAAGAATAAATATTTAATCCATTTAAAATTATGTTTTAGTGAATGTTTCTCATTAAAATTATACTTTAGAAAACTATTTTATGAAACACAGATATTTGTAATAAATATGTCCCAGTAAATACTTACACACAAATAATCATTGATAATAATGAGATTGACAAATTAACTCTTACCTTGTACTATCCATTAATTGATGGTATGTTTAAACTCTTGTATAATGAACATAGTATGTTACTAAATTATACCACAACCATATTCATATTTATTATATCACACATGATTGATTTATGAATTTGTACAACCCATTTAATAATCAGAAACCTGTTAAATTGACATTTTTGGTAATAATTGATTTCTTTATCGTATGGGTTTTAACTTTTTATTCTTGATCGTATCACTTACATCATGATGTAAATAATTCCAGAATATAAAACCGGATATAAATATCATATATATTTATAATATATATATACATAATAGATATATATATTAAATGGAAATCACTATTTGTGGAAATGGTAGGTCGTACGTACGCATAAATGATGTTTCCGGTTTCACATCGTATTCAACGAAACCGGGTGAATAATATATATATATATTTAATTAGTAGAATTATTATGTAATATTTTACATACTTATTAATTAGATATATTTTTATTATCATCTTTGAATGATGAATGTGGAAATGAATCCCATCGTGTCGTGTAGACGGTAAGCCATACATACACACGAGTGACGATATCATTTCATTAAAGATTAAAAGGTTTGGAATTGGATGGTATATTAATTTTACAGAGCCATTATCATGTTATATTCATTATTTATATACATATTACACATCATTATATACATCCAAATAACATAGTTTTGAATAACAAATTACACAATGGCGTGGAGATGGTAAGCCGTACGTACGCTAATATGGTGACATTATCATTTATAGTATTGATAGAATAATGAATATGAATGAACCATATTTATAATAAAATCACAGTATGTAGAAGTTACTAGGGTTATTATTTTGGTATTGTAAAAATAATGAAAGAGTAAGTGTAAGAAGAAGATAACTTTGAATGAGATGATGAAATTATTACATCTTTTTCGGGTCCTTCCATTTGATTTGATCAAAAGGGATCATTTTGATAACTTTATGCTAAATGTAATTCTGCTAAGATAATTTTAGGTTACTTTTCAGAACAATTTGGAAGGGTTTGGATGGGACAATTAGATTTGGATGTGTGTTTTTTAGGTAATTTGAAGTGCCCTTTTATAAGAGAGGTGACAATCACGTTAGGGAAATCATGAAATATTATTTTGTTATAAAATAATATTCGGTTTATAATGTCTCCAAAATGATTTATTTCATGTATATGATGGTTATGTGTCGATATACTCTCAACCAATTGGTTTTATACAAGTTAATGTTACCCTATTAACCTTATCTTTTAAATTTAACTCATAGTTAAATAGTTTAACATTTACCACGTCACCTTATATTTTTATATTATATGGTTAATAAAATTACTATAAAATTTCAAGAGAACCCAAAGTGTTTAATTATTTGATATATATTATCATATCTATGTCCTTTGACAAAACCATTGATTTTTTGGTATATTATATCATTTAATAAAATATTATTTTTTTAAAAAATACTCATTTATGTCAATTTTGACAATATTTAAATTTGATTTTTGTAAATGTAATAAAAACATTATCACATAGAATATAAAATATTTAGTCAAATATAACATGCCATATTAACCTATAACAATCGTATAATTCAGTAAAAATTTAAAATTACATTTATTTTAATATTTATAATATCAATTAATTTAATCATTCATTAAGAAGGTAATTATTGCATCATCAATGTATCATAAATAAATTTATTTATTTAATGTCTAAATATTATAAATAAAATACCATGATATATCAAATATTTTTATTTTTCTAATAAATATTTATAGTCAAATTTATCTTATGTATAACATTATATTAATTTTTTTTTATTTATTAAACATAAAATTTAACACATTTAACTCTTCTTTAAATAAAATATTAATAAATGTCCTAATATAATACATGTTTGGAAAAAGGAAAGTATTTTATTCCTACGATTTATTTTAGTCTAAATACACTTATCCAATAGAATTTAGACACATGTTAGGGTAAAAATAATATCATTTTTACCATTCATAACCCTATTTAATTTTAAAAGTGGAAAATAAAAGTCAAAAGTTACGATTTACCAAGAAATATTTTCATCTTATTAAACCAAATTTTATTTACTAATGTCATCCAAGTCTCTTATATATTTTAAATTCAATCCACTAATGTGTTAAAATTATTTTTTAGGAAAATTTTCAAATGCTCATAGAAGGTGGTTAAAAGACGGTAAAAACATCAATAATGTTTTATATATCTAAACTTATTATAAAATTACTCTATTTAATTTCAAAAAACATATATAGGTATTATGTTTCTATTTTACATAAAATTATTTAAATAAAGTAAATAATTTATTAATAAAAATTTATTTTTAAATAATAACATAGTGTTTTTCTATATTCATCAAAAATTAAATGTTTTTAGAAAAATACCTAAAATTCATCCTAAAGTAATTTTGATATTTAGAATCAAAAAATGAAGTTCATATTGAAAAATAAAATTAATAAAATTTCAAAAAGTTGGTATTACTATTCATAATGGCTAGTTTGATTGGTTTTGGTGTGTCAGAACTCAAAGTTACATAAATTTCAAGCTATTGCATTATTCAAATGGAAACGTACCATGGAAGCATGGGGTGTTACATTATATCATCCTTCAATAAATTGAGTCCTCTCAATATGAAATCGTTTTTCAAAAATAAATGGTTAAAAATATAAAAATACTTTTGTCGAAAACCCACATCAGAAATTGTGTTAATAAGATTTTGTCTTAATAAGAGGGAAAGGGAATTGAAAAAGTCACTAGAAAATTATGATATCGATTAGGAGAACATTGGTGGAAATTTGGGACACATAATTGGAGAGAATATGTAAATATTTATAGGGAGTAATTTAGGTCATCAATGAAAAAAAATGTAACATTGAGGTCATCAAAGCCATCAAAATAGGATGATTTAAAATATCATTGCTTCAATAAAAATAAGGTATTAGGTTAACACATTTTCGAATTTAATATCCCATCCCAAAAGTTTAAGTATTAATTTTAAAAATATACTGGGCATGTAGAGTTTCATCCTTCAAGTAATTCTTACCACAAACTCATATTTCACTGCAAAAGATAAAAGAATTAAAAAATATTATATTTATCCTAATTTTATAGGGTTACACAAAATATTTCATTTATAATTCATTTATTAGACTATTTAAAAAAACTAAATTACACAACTGGGAAATCATATCGCCCAGTGGTAGGTGATGCACCCTTATTGCCTTTCGGTTGTTGGTTCAAGTCTCACAGCCTTGTCAGATGCGACTAGTTATCACCCGACCACTAGGTTTCCATTTTTATAACAATCCAAAAATAATCATAATAAATTATTTAACCATAAAAATAGTATACAATGTCCAAATTAATCCATTTCAACCTTTATTCTTATCCAAAATATGTCTTTCCAAAACCATAGTACAAAATTCATAAAGATGGTAAACACATTGATGATCTCTTTTTCTCACATAATAACATGTAAATACCTTCATCAAATTTTTATTTAAAACACGGTAACACCTTAAATTAATATAAAACCATATTGATTACATTCATGATCCCTAATTACATATATATTACTGGTTATACTTATTATATCCATACATGTTGTAAACTACACAATAATGGAATAAACAAACAAATAATTTCAAATTAGTCAAGAATATCAAATATAATTTATCCAAATCAATCATATATTATTCTAAAATCACTACCTATGTATCTGAACCATATTAAGGATTATATTTCCTTCAACCATATATTTTCAAAATAGTTTAACTTTCTATGTAGTCACTTTTCATAGAACCATATAATCTCAAATCCTCAATGGAAAAGTACTGTAGTACAATCCATAAATACTTCATAATTCTTAAAACCAGTACATCATTGATACAACACTCAAATGACATAATTATTTAATAACAACATAAGAGCACTAGTCATTCATCTCTATCTGTGGTAGTATCATAACTTGATTATTATCCAACGACATCATTTTTGGTATACTCTTATCATTAGGACATTGATTTTCACAGTGTTCATACTCCTTCTAGATAAACATTGGTTAATTTGAAACCGTTTTATTAACCTTGAAATCAAGTACTTGGTCTCCTTTTTCTCCACAATTATAACAGACTCTTAGTCCATTCATGCATTTACCATGGTAATTCATTCCACAATTTTCACATATCAAAAAATCCTTATTTCCCATGTTACCTTTATCTATCTTTCTATCTACCATCCTTTTCTTATCTTGATTCCCTTAAAATCCAAATATCTTAAGGAATTATTTACTTATCTTAATAACATATGATACAATTTCTTGATATGATTATAATACGTGGAAGAATATTTCCCTTATAAATGTTGTCTTATTACCTTGAAAAATATGATCATTCTTACTCTTTGGACCGTGTGTATTGTTGGAGTTCTCATTCCTTCTACTGCGCACCATTTCTAAACCATGTCATACACTAGGTTAGTTTATGAATCATAATGTATAATTCCAAACTTGTAAAATACCTAACATAAATTGAGAAGATTATGCATATAATCTATATTCATAAAAAAATTAATTATTTGAGAGGAATTTACTCCTAAATACTTCCAAATATATTGTAATGAAAATGTGAGTTATCCTAAGAATATCCCCTAGGAGTGTCATAACAAATAGAGAAGCAAGGCCCATTGTCATGTACTAGGATACACTGGGTGTTTCCTGAAACTCCTTGTCTGATTTTTCACTCCTAGGTAAATTTGTCTTGGAGCCACCAATACTTTCTCGTATCCCGACATGGATGTATTGCTTGGAAAACCCACATAATACTTACAGTACCAATTTTTTGGATATTCTTCTATACTAATCCTCAAAGTATATCTGGGGGTAATGTTTTCTAATCATAAGTTTTCTAAATATAGTTTTCATGGTTATTACTAAAAATCTTATGATACCAACTGTAACGCCCTAACCCCAGATGTCTGAGGCCGATACATTATTTTAATAAATTGGCATGATTACTGGGAATCAAGTCCTGAATGACCAATTATTTTAGAAGTCTTGGAAAATAGAGAAAATAAATGAACGTTACATTAAACATTAAAACATAAAACACAACATAAATAATCTATTGATAACGCCATTATTCTCCAAGATGAACCATAAATTTCAAACATAATACAATTTTTGGAATCATTGGAAATCAAGACATAAGAATATGGTGAGATCCGATTCACAGTAAGGGTAAATAATTTAGTGGAAGCTATAAAATTTAATAAAAACATGTCTAATAAAAAGCCTTTTAAACACAATCCTGAACGTAATATGGAAAAAATAAATCAAAAATTACAATATAAACATTCACATGCATATTATACTAGTTGTATAATCACATTTAATAACTAATTTCATAATGAGGGAATGCCTAATGCTGGACATCATTACAACATATTCATGTCCTTCTTCCAAGACTACAATTTTTTTTTCATGGCCTTGTGCCAAGACACTATGTTGTCTCATGATACCTATCGATGCATCGATAAGCAATAACGGGATCCACTCATCACTTTTTATGTTCACTACATTCCTCATATGAAATGTTCAGAACATAACAAAAGCATTCATCTTAAAATAATCATATAAAATGTTAATACTGTAACCATAAACAATGAATTCTATAAAAATAACACAACCACAGTAAAAAAATCGGAAAACCGTCAATAAAATATAGAATATTGTATCATTATAAATCAACATCAAACAATGGTAAAATCCATCAAAGGATGTTGACATTGATTAAATCAAAACTACTTGAGAGAAATATCAATTGTTTATGAAAAAATTTAAAAGAAACAATATATGTAATGGGAGAAATTTAAAAACATTTTTGAATCAATGTGTCTCATACAAAATTTATACTTTTTAAAGGAATTAACATTTTAAATCATTTATATCTATATAAATAAATCCTTAATACCTTTTTAAAAACATCGACATTAATGAGAATGATTTGGAAAAATAAATATTTAAAACATTTAATTTTTTTTTTAGTTTAAGAGACTCTAAAAAATAATCCTTTTGAATTCAATTTTATGAAACATGGACATGGATAATAAATATGTCTCAGTGAATACTTAAAAATAAACAATCTCGGATAATAATGAGATTGAGGAATTTACCCTTACCTTACACGTTCCTTTGGTTGAGGGTACGTTTATCCTCCTGTATAATGACCGTAGTATGCTATTAAATTATACCATAACCATATTAATATTTATTATATCATACATGATTCATTTAAGACTTTATACTGCCCATTTAAAAGAAATTCATGTTAAATTAACATTTCTTGTAATAATTGCTTTATTTACCGTATGTGTTTTAAATTGTTATTATTGATCATATCACATATATAATGATTTAAATACTTAAATTATATACAAATTTTATTACATATCATATATATTTATAATAAATATATATAATAGATATATATATGAATGGAAAACTCCGTTTATGGAGATGGTAGGCTGTACGTACGCATAAACGATGTATCTGTTTTCACATTGTATTACACTACACTAAATAAATAAGATATATGTAAATATATATATATATATATATATTCAGTATCAATATTATTTAATATATTACGTACATATTAATAATTTTTTATAATCCTCAAATAATTTTGAATGTGGAAATGATTCTCATCGCGACGTGGAGATGGTAAGCCGTAAATACACACGAGGGATGATATGATTTCCTTAATTACTAAAAGGTGTGGAACTGGATGGTATATTAATTTTATAGATACATTGTCATGTTATTTTCATTATTTATATATATATTACTCATCATTATATCCATTAATATAACATATTGTTGAATAAAAAATTACACCACGACATGGAGATGGTAAGTCGTACGTCCGCACAAAGGTGATATTATTGTTCAAAAGCGGGATATAATAATGAATATGGTTGAACCATATTTATAATAACATCAGATTATGTAGAAGGTACTATAGTTATTATTTTTGTATGGAAATAAAAATAAAAGAGGAAGTGGAAGAAGAAGATAACATTGAATGAGTTGATCAAATTATTAACTATTCATCAGGTCCATCCATTTGATTTTATCCAAATGTCTCAATAGGATGGATTTATGCTCAAGGGAAGGCCTCTAGGATGAAGTGAGGGTTTTTGGGGGGATATTTTGGTGTGTTTTGGATGAGCTAAATGGCTTTGGAGGTGTGATTTTAAGAGAAGGGGAAGTTCCATTTTATAAAAGAGGTGAGGGTCTCTTTATAATGGTTTTAAAATGATTTATTTCAAGGATAATGTGGGTATGGGTCGAAATATTCTCAAACAATAAGTTTTAGTGATATTTCGGATACCATATTAACCTTTTCTTTCATATTTAACTCTTAGTTAATTACTTTGAAATTTAACATGTAGCCTTGTATTTTTATATTATATGGTAAATTAAATTACAATAAAATTACAAGAAAACACCAAGTGGTTCATTATTGATATATCTATGTTAATTAATTATTATATCTGAAGTATCATTTTTAGGTATATTGTATCATTTAATAAAATATTATTTATTTTAAAAACCCATTTATGTAAATTTTGACACTATTTAGTATTTGATTTTTGTGAAAGTCATAACAACTTTATCACTTCGAATGAAATTTATTTAATCAACCCTATAATGTCATATTAACTTATAAAATTAGTGGATTTTATTAAAAGTATATAATTACATTTTTATAATATTTATAATATCAAGTATTTTAATCATTCATTAATAAGGTAATTACTGCACTATAATTTTATCATAAATAAATTTAACTATTTAAAGTATATAAATTATAAATAAAATATCATGATGTATAAAATATTTTAGCTTCTAAATTAATATTAATTATAAAATTTATCTTATGTATAACCCCATATTAAAAATTGTTTTGTTATTAGAATTTGATTTTAACACTTTTAACTCTTCTTTAAATAAAATAATAATTAATTTCCAAATCTAGTCCACGTTGGTCAAAAGGATCATATTTTATTCCTATGGTTGATTTTAGT
This sequence comes from Viscum album, assembly GCA_963277665.1. Taxonomy (NCBI): domain Eukaryota; kingdom Viridiplantae; phylum Streptophyta; class Magnoliopsida; order Santalales; family Viscaceae; genus Viscum; species Viscum album. The sequence continues at coordinate 38,809,851 of OY728131.1, forward strand.
CAAAATAAACTAATAAAATAGAATTAGGAAACGTGTTAGGGTAATAATAATATCATTTATATAATTAATTTCCATATTTACTTTTAGCTATGGTAAAAAAAGTCAAAAGTTACTATTCACCAAAAATTATTTTAATCTTATTGAACCAAATTGTACTTAATTATGTCAACTATGTCGATAGGAATTTATAATTTAAATTCAAATAAGTTGTAAAATTAGGTTTTCTGTAGATTTTCAAATTCTCATTGAAGGTGGGTAAAAGACGGTATAACGTTAAATAAAATGTAAAATATGAAAACTTATTTTAAAATTACTCCAATGAGTTAAATTGAACATATATAGGTATTATGTATCTATGTTTACCAAAAAAATTAAAATTAATAATTATTTAAATAAAAAGTCGGTTTAAAACAATAACACAATGTTTTTCACTATTCATCAAAAATTGAAATTTTTTAGGGAAATACCATAAATTCCCCCTAAGCTAATTTTACTATTTTGAATACAAAAATGATGTAAATTTTTAAAAATAATATTTACAAAATTTCAAAAAGTGGGTATTAATTTTCATAAAGGCTGGTTTGATTTGTTGTGGTGTGTTAGAACTCAATGTTGCGTACAACGCAAGCTACTACATTATTCAATGGGAAACAGACCATAGAAGCTTGGGTTATTAAAAAATAAATTTCCTTTAGATGAGATAATTATGTTATTAAACTAGTTTGTTTTACAAGGGTTATACTATTATAAAATAAAAGAATTTTTATGAAATCCATTTCTATTCCACGTGTTATGCAATGATGAATTAATTATGATCATATATCACACATATGTATTATTTTAATTATGTTATAGGTGGGACTGAAATTATATATCCCCATTATGCATTGGGTAATGATGGATATTTCACTAGATAAAATGGATTCGAATGTGGAGTGAACCAGGATCAATAAATAACATTATATAATTTGATAGTATTGGGATAAAAACTTGATTAATAAGATTGTTTATAGAGTAAAACCAATATACTATCATTGTATTATACGAGAGCCTTCACCACTAAAGAAAATTTTTCTTATACATATGTTCATTCCACAAAAATATATATTATCAAAATGTTATTCTCTCGTGAATCATATTCTTTGATTCTATTATAATTAATGTCTTATGATCTACCAAGATTTATGCCATGACGAAAGACTATGATCAATGATATGAATGGTACGTTTTTTAAATTTTATTCTTATGTTCTCATACCCTTATCGTCATATTATATCTAACTGATAATTGTGATCTACCTTATTTAAACTTACTCTGAATATATTCTCACCATTTTATACATTTCCATTTTCTATGTTATGAACAATGATTTAATGTATAATTTTACTAAAAAAGGTTTTAGTTATGATGATTATAGTGGGAAATGTTGTGGTTTAGATTTGAACTAGTTGTTTATATTTCTGTGTTTTAAATGATTCTAGATGAATACAATTCTGGAATGTCTCATTATATTATGTATTATATATTCAATTAAAAAGATATGATATTTACACATGGAATGTATGTGTCATTATATTTGTTAACAGTGAAATTTTTAGATACATTTTGAATATAGGATAAGATAACATAGTGAGAACCCGTAGGATAATACTATGTATAGGAGAACTTCCTCATTTTTTGTAACTAAATGACAATGGTTTTACTTGAAGAATTGGTCCTCAATATACAATACAAGTTTATATTTCTGTTTTACAGATTCAACTATAGGAATTTACCTTGAAAAGAGATGGTCCAGTATATGTCAAACTTCATTTTGGTGCATAGTGAGTGTGCACTTACTATTAACATGGTTTAATACTCATGGGGGATATACATGGGTTAATAAACATCTTGATTATGAGTTATTAGGTATGATTTAGATGATTATGGTCATGGATATCCTAGGTTAAACATAAGGTGTGATAGATTTAAAACAATTCCCCTTATTTAGAAATAGAATACATGACTTTTATGATAAATCATACCTATTAATGATGATTGATGGACATCACATGCACATTTTTATAAAGGGATTGAATATATAATAATGAAGTTGTGGTAGTGAATTGAATGCTCAAATATTTAAGTATCTTATTTGAGACCACTATCTTGGATGGATAATTCCAAACGACAATTATTAGAAATTGAATTACCATTAAATACACATAATTTCATGATTATAGAATCTCAATTCAATGATTCTTCCCCAATTTATTTTGTTTGGAATGTGTTTCCAATAAATCCTCTTATTCCCCTTATGGTAAATTTTTATATTATCTTAGGAATATATAGACTTTCATTACATAAATCCTATTTCAAATTCCATGGAAGGTAATCGACATTTGATATTACAAACCAACCTAGGATCATCTTGTAGTGATATGATATAAATTATATTTTTATATAAACCATATCTATTATATGGGTCTTGATTCATACTCAAAGTGGGTCTTTATCTCAGATGTTTGGAGGGAAAATTAACATCAAATATATGAATATTCTGAGGGATTTTTTTTGATGTCTTTCTAGAAGAGTTCCCTAATATTCCTCCAAATCATAAAGTTGATTTTTAAAGAGAACTAACACTTAGGGATGAACCTATTCATAATTTTCCAAATACAATGGTGCCAATGGAGTATCATGAATTTAAAAAGCTAATTCATCGAAATCATGATAATTTATTTCTTTATAATATAAAATTTCATTATAGTGCACTTACTCTTTTTATAAGAAAAAATTCTGATCAATGCGACCTAATATTGATTATTGAAAATATAACAAGATCACTATTATGAACAAGTATCCAAAATTTAATACTGATGACATGTTTGAAAAATTTAGTAGATATCCATACTTTTTGATGATTAAACTTCATTTTTTATATCATTAACTGAGGTTCAAGAAGAAAAATCATAGAAGAAAACAATACTTACTAGGTACAGACACTATAAATATATTGTTCATCATATTGGAAATACTAATTCCCCCACTATCTTTATAGATTAAATTAATAGAGTTTATAGATATTTCAATGATAAGTTTGTGATAGTCTTTATATAAGATATTCTTATATAATCCAAGTGTATGTAAGAAAAGTAATATTAATTGAGAATTTTAATAAATACCATAATAAAGGATAATATTTATGTAACCCATAAAATGTGATAATTATTTATTAAAAAATATTCTGTTATGGTTCTTATATTCTCAAGTTGTGGTATATAATTGGATCTATAAAAAAAGGTTACTCTAAATTAGCCTAAAAAATCCATTGTGACTTAGATCTGTTGTTTTTTTGGTCTGTCATTATATTATGGATGATTTGGTATAATTTATCATGAATGTATAATCCAATCCATAATTTATCATGAATGTGATACAAGTTCTTGTATACATATGTGTGTGAAAAAGAGTTCTGGGAAATAAATAGAAGGTTAGTCACCACACTTGTTCTTACATTACAAAACTATATAGAAGTGTTTAATATATAGTGATGTATTAAATTAGGAACTTGGATTCATCCTCATGCAATATGATATGGGGATATAACATTCCTTCGGAAAATTTTAGTTTAATGCGTAAATTACCCAAATCATGATATGGAGATAACATTTTTATTTTTTTCATTAAACATATTTACACATTATCTATACATTTAATTATTTTATATATATAAATATATTAATTTTAAAAATATAATATATATATTCACCCATAAATTGTTGAATATGAGCAATATAATAAGGTTGGATTTGATTAAATCTTATGACTAAAAAATGCATTACTTCCCTAGGAATGAAAATAAGATTGTTAATGATCTAAGATAAATGTATTGTGAAATATCATCTATGATTACGATCCAAAAGAATCCAATATTCAAATAATTTTTGTGGATGGATATATAAATAATGAAGGAAATTGGGAAATCAAATATTACTCATAAGAGTGTTCAAACATTTATCCACGTGAGGATTAAAGACGTGAAGAAGAATGATATGGAAATATAAAAGAATGTCAGAAATTTTTTGGAGATCAACAATGATTATAATAGATTAATAGGGTTTAATAACATTGTATGTGTTCCGTTCATGGAATATTTGGAGTAGGTTTTTGGTTGAGGATCATTGTTTATCATTAAGTATTAACTATGGATGTGTGAGTAAGTGTAGTGATCTAAACGATTTTTTTGGTGTTCAAGAAATGAGATATTGTATTGTATGACCTTTCACACTTGGTATGTCACCAAGTTATGTTTGAGAAATAAAATTATAAGGTGTTTTTACAACCATTACCTATTACGTAATGGGAAGGGTAAACCATCAATATTTAATTTTTATAGACTCCATAAAAATTTTAAATTTCATAATTTTATTTGGTTTTTAATTGATATATTTATGAAATTAACATTCTTCATTTAAATTAGATATGATTTTCCTCTTAATCATATTGCTATAATGAGCTTTAATGAATTTATACAATTTAAAAGAGTGAAATATTCTATTGTATCAGATAGAGATATGAAGTGTTCCTTGATGTTTATTTCCATATTAAATTGGTTGTGGATATATATTTTACTTTTAGTATTTCATATCATCCTCTATTAAATGATTAGTCTAAGATAACCATTACCACCCATGTGGATATACGCATATATTTTTATATGGATTTAGACATTTCTTGGGATCAACACCTACCTCTAGTCATAATTTCATACGAAAATATATTTGAATCAATAATTCAGATGTATTCTTAGGAAGGATGATATGGAATGAAGTGTATAAATACCTTGTATTGGGGTGAAGTTAGAGATATAAATATATTAGGATATGAAATATATGTGAAAACATTATAGAAATTTATAATCCTTTAGTAAAACATTACGGTATCTTATATTAAAAAATGATATGCATATAATAATATATAAAATATATAATATGAATCGGGTGAGAAATTATTCTATGAGTTTATCCACAAAATAATGTTATGAGATTCAAAAATAATGGAATAAAAATACCTATATGTTTTGTGCCTTTGAGATTCTTGATCGACTAGGGATGCTAACTTATCACATGGCTCCTCTACAAGACATATCTCAACCTCATGATATGTTTCATTTATCTATGTTCAGGAAGAACATTTGAGATCATTTAAAAGTAATGAAAATATAGGTTATACTAATAGGGGATGTTCATTCATTTCAAGAATAAATAGTAGAAAACATATATCTTAGAGAAAAACTACAATGAAGAAAGACTACTCACATAGTTAAATTTCTCTACAGGAATAAAAAATTTAATGAATTTACATGAGAAACCAATGATGTGATGAAATAGAGATATCATTTTTAATTTAAATCAGATTAATAAAATGTGAAGGTGGAATAGTAGGTAACACCTCAATATTTTTTATACAACTCTCTATAAATAATTTTTACTTCTTTGATTGTTTTATGAACACACAACACCACGTTTAAAAGAATCATGATATACTACTGTAATATGGTTTTTTATTATGTTATTTTTTTTCTAGCCATTAGATTGGATGGAATTAATTATACTATCTAATTTATGTAAAATAATTTGTTTACAAATATATAAAATGAAATCATTTTTATGAATTGATTAAAAATTAGAAAAAATAATTTGATATTAAATGTTAGGGTTTTCTAAAACACTATGTTTATGTGGAAAATGTTTTTTTAAATATTAAAAAATTATATTAATAACTAGTGGTGAAATTTTTTTACGAAATGCATACTTTTTATAGTCAGTTATAATTTGTAATATTCATCAAATGTTTTGGTCTATGCATGGGATAATAATATGTCAACTTTTATGACTCAAAATTTATTTTTTTCTTAAAATTGTTTTTCCATGTTTTTAATAGAGTTTTATTAATAATTTATTATAATTTTTACAATTTATTCATAGAAAACTAATCCCAAATATTTAATTTGGAAATTTAATTTCGTTAAAATGTATCATTTATTTTTTTCATTATAAATAGATGTGAAGGTAAAATTTTCCCCCTCGATATTGGTAAAATGTGTAAAATATGGTTCAAATGTAGGTGTACGTTTCAATATCCAATTTAATAAGTGGATATCATCCACGTTCATCTATGTATACAATTTAATTTTACTTGGTTCTATTTTTCTTTAACTATGACTATTATATTAATTACTGAAAATAATTTATAAAAAATGCCACCGCATTGACTTTAAAATATTTATTATTACCAAATTATTATAATTGTATAAGTTTAGTTATAAATGTACAATTTAGATTTTATTTTCTGTCATATTTATTTTTTTAAAAATAATCATTATTGAATAATTATATTAAATTTTTATGAAATATTGAAACAATATTTATTCAAATAATAGAAAAATAAAATTAATGAATTGAAAAATAGTAAATGTATTACAATATAGATGAATTTTTGTGTTAAAAATATTATTTTGATAAATAAATATTATTTGTGATGATTGGAATATTTTAATTCTAAATCCTTTGTGGTCATGTTTTTTTTAATTTCAAATTAATTAAGTAGTTCCAAAAATTATATTAATGATATTTTAAAAAAATATATAATTTAAAAGATGATTCAAAATTCTTGAAAATCATATGTTTTTCAATAAGAAATATATATGGTTTATAATATCATTAATTTTCCATTTATGGTCACCTTTCTATTGTAATATGATTATTGACTCAAAATGAGTAAAAATATATTGATTTTATTGTAATTCTCTGAAGGATTAGTGTGGGATTAAAAGAAAAAGTAATGAGTGGAAAATTAACAAAAATATATCAAAATTTTATTTTATAAAATATTTTCTACCCATAGTCATCTTATAATCAAACTATATTGGTTTGGATTAATGTTTCATTGAATTTATTTTATTAATTTTAAATACTAATTAATTTCAAGAGTGTCACTCCCCTCTCTAATATATGGGAACATATTCTCCTCTATTCCTCAATCCATTTATGGTTATTTTTATGCTACGCTCTACTATAGTTACTTCTTAGTTTCCATTAAAATATAATGGATACATTCATTTTTCAAAAGGAAAATCCCTTAAATGGGTAAATTGTAATCCATAATAGGATCTTCAACGAAGATTTATAACTCTTAATCGAGAATTTTTAATTTAATTTCTTCTTCAACCAAATATAATTTCATGGGATTATTATTAAAAAATTTATTAATTATACTCAATATAATTAATTTATAATATTATTTTCATATAATCCTTTTTCCACATTCTTTCCATCAATAGAGAAATTATAATGTTGCTAGTGCGAGCGTGTGGACTACAACCACCACGAAGTGGTGTGGTTCATTTTTTAATTCTGTTTTCCATCGATGGTAATAATGAAAAAATTTAATGAATATATATAATATATATAATATATTAATAATTATTTACATCGGTTTTATTATTTAGAATTATTTCATTTTATCTTTCAATAAGAGAACACAATTTTTATGAGTATGCATGGCCTTATATCTCTATGAACAGTGTAATGAATTTCTTATGCCATTATATTATAAATTACTATAAATATTTATAAAATGAATATATATTATATTTATATTATTATAAAAATTATTGAGATTATGTAATCTTGATAAATATGTAAGAACCATAATTACAATAATAAAAATATCATAAAACAAAAAAATATCTAACACCCAAAAATAATGATTTTAATAATTATTTATAGGAGAATTAGTTTTAAAATAATATATTTGGATTATATATATATTTTAATAATTATATAAATTATTTTTTTATATAGTTATAATAAATTTTATTTTATTATGTTGGATTATTTGTCATCTGTGATGTAAGTTCATCTTGAGGTTAGAGTTTTATGTTACAATCTCATTATTTAACTGGTTTATTAATAATTAAGTTTCCTAAAATAATTATTCATGATATAACACTCAATAATCTCAATAATTTTCTACTTCTTGGTTTATTTCTAGTTAATACACGTTTTACATTCATTTTCATCTCTTTTAGTAATGATGAGGCTAATCAAAATGTTTTTAAAGAAAAAATCGACATTAATGTTATTTTCAGTTGAAAGTCATTTTTTATCCTTGTCCATGTCATATAAAAATGTTTGAATGAATACTAATATTGTGATATGATATTTTAAATTCACTTTTTAACTATTATTTTATTTTTAAAAAATTCTTTTTATGTAATTAGATTTTCATTTCCTAAATAAGATATGTTTATATTTTAACTAAAAATGTTAAAGTAATACATGTTTTAACATACAAAACATGAATTGTAATTCCCTCAATCATGGAATCTAAATTATATGTAGATTTAATTAAATTATTCCAATTTTATTTTTATTTAAAATGTTTTCGTTAATATTTCGGACATTTTTTATTATAAATAACACATTTAAAAGTAAAAGTGTATATTTCTCATGAAATGTTTTAGTGATAATTTAATGGAATGATCCAACTATGATAACATATTTTGATGTTACTTATTATTTACTTGGGATGCTATACTATAATAACAACAAAATTAATTATTTTTATATCTTATGATAAATATAATATAACTATGATTCTATATAACTTATATATATTCTACTTTTAAATTATGTTATGTAACCCATTTATTTTCACCAGAATATTTTTTGAAGAATGGATGAAATATTTATGAAACATACTTATTTTTTAAGGGTTATCATGTGATTAAGGATTTATGATCTTGGGAAAAGATATATATGATTTTAATTATGTGGTGGGTGGGATTGAAATTATATATCCCTCCAATAATTTGGGTAAAGATGTATTCTTCATGAGATAATAAGGACTTAAATGGGGAGTAAACCTAGTTTAGTAAGGGTCTTTATCCACAATGATAGCTTTGGGACTAAAACATAACTAATTCTATGGTTTGTGGAGTGAAACAACCCAGATAGAATCCTTTTAAGTGAACCATTACTTTTAATGAAATGATTTTCTAATCATATATGTATTCCATGATATTGTATCTTATTTTAATGTTATTCTCTCTTGGATAATGTTATTTGATTTATTTATGATTCATGTCATTATAATTACCATGATTTATGTTATTATTCAAGATTATGATGTATGGTTTGAAAGGTATTGGCATTGAATGTTATTATCATGTTCTTATACCCATATTCTCTTGTAATGTTTCATCTGTCATAGATATCTCCCTTGTTTACCTTAACATTGTGTCTGAGATCACCCTTTATTATGATTCTTTTCCTTAGGTTGCGAAGATAGGTAACAATTATGATATTTCTAAAAAGGTTTTTAGTTATTAATAACTAATAAGAAGATGATATAGTTTACATTTGAATCAATATTTTATTTAACCAAATTTACATAGATACTAGACCTATAATATTCTTTCATGGATCATATTATTATAAATTGAATATTTAACAAATATGGTGTGATATTTATTTATTTAATTTATGGACCACAATAGTGACCCAAAACACACTAAGCTGGTGTATATAGTGATGGGAAACTAATTTAACTAGTTATATTCCAACCTATAGATAAATACCTGAGGTGGATATCATTACATGAGGTTATTCAAGAGATTAGTTCTCTTTATTACTATTATATATAGTGCTTTTATGTTCTAGTTTCTATAGTTTCTTCCATGTAAACAAATTTTCTTATCTCGATGATAAAATAGAATCATTTTTTTAAATATCAATAAACTCTCTATCACATCTGGAGTATTATTTTATAGAAACATATCACGTGATAATACCCTGTGAGTAGTTTTAACACTAAAAGGTTATAATAGTTCTCAACTATGATGACAAACTGTAAGTTCGATGATAGTATTCTTAAATATATGTTCTATAGCTAGATTAAAAAAATTTATGGATGCAAATGGTACTAGATATGAGGGGTGGATACTCAATGGACATTAAATAACCCTATCATGGTGCATTCCCTTAGTAATATCAAGGGTGGGATATTAGGAGAAAGTTCATAGTGAGTAGGAAGTCCATAATTATTTGTTTAATTAAATGTTTCTATAGGTGGAAATTTTTATTGATCCCTTAATAATATTATTATTAATAATAATTACTATAAGTTTGATAATTTTATGTATTAATAAAATCTATGATTAAAAATGTTCAGAGTGAGGTAGGATATGTTTTGTTTCTCAAGAGTAATATTTCATTAATGAATAATCTATAAAAACATTTTTGCATTATTGTTTTCAAATAATGTAGATATCACATGATCTTTGATGTAAATGATATGTCCTAAATAAATCTATGTCTAGGGTGTTATGTAGCCATGTTCAATTTCTAAAAATTCAAATTAGAGACATCAGGAACATCATTTGATGATAACAGTTTGAAATCTTCTTGATTATAGATATCACGAGAAATGAATTATATTACACAATAATCATTTGAATATGGTTTTTTGGCATTGTGAAATTAATTTATTTTTATATGGGTGTCTTTTCATTTTTCGAGTCAATAAACATAGACATCAACTGACATCACCTAATTTAACTAAGAAGGAGTCCTAGATCATCACACAATAATTTTAGCGGGAACCTATATTAAATAATAATATTTATATATTATTTTAAATTTTGAAAAACTATTATTCCCACAAATGGATTAATAATTATTAATATTTTCATGATTGCATATATTCAATCAAATATTATTCGAGAATATATTTTGATAAAAAAATATTTAATAAATTTTTATTTTCTATTTAGTGAATATAATATTGGTTTCATAAAGGGTTAATAATGAAGTGGTATGTATCTATTAAAAAAATATTTATTATTCAAGTTAAAATAAATATTGTGAATGAATGGTCGACTGATTATAAAGGACTAGTGAAAAAACTGAATATTATTTGAATAAATAATATTATATTTAGTTCTTGAGTTTAGTGTATGTTAATAAATAATAATATTATCATTGTTTTTATACACATGGCGTGCCACAGGAATTATGAAAAATAATAATGGTTCATTTGAAATCATTAGTTTATAAACTTATAAATATATAAACCCAAATATATTATTTCTCCAATAGTTCCAATTCTATTTTTTTTGCATAATAAAATATGGAGATAATACTATCAAAGCCCTATAGAGATTTCACTCCTATAATTATCCCAAGAATTAATTTTGATCCTCCTCCACCACATATCTCATCACTAGAGATATCAAAGTGAAACATTCCATGAAGTGATTCTCAAAGAGATCAAAGGCATGCAACGCAAGGGTTAGAATATACCGTTATGCAACCCATAGATTTCTACAACGATGTTCATTGGTTCAAGGGACATGTTGAGATCACCAATGGGGTGAATATATACATGAATACTTCAACACAATGATGGTACAACCTAGATATGTTTTTAGTTATATCAATAATGAAAACATTACTTGCATGGTAATGATTAATTGGTCAAACTAATTATATATAATATGTGATGATCATGTACTTTGAATATAGTGTTTTATCTCATTAACATTGTTATATTTAATTCTATTAATCATTTAATTTATTTTCGTGTAAATCTATATTTTATAATTCATTATAAAAGGCTAGTTGGGCATACTAATTCTGATGATTTAATTGTTCCCAAAATATTCAGGAGGTATCATGGGGGTCATTTAATAATTTATTATTATTTAAATATCGTAGATTGATTTATTCATTTATATTATTTTAAAATTTTTATTTAATCATTCTCTAAAACAGAATGTTAGATATTATTTCTATATCAATGTTTCATGAAAAAATAATCATATCACTTATTTTTAGAAGAAAAAGCATTCGAATAACTCATCTAGAGGTGTAGAGTAATTTTTTTGGGAATCCCAATGGTACATAACATATGTTTGAGTTCAATGAACCAAAAATTAATTATGAATTAATTAAATACATTGGAATTTATTTATCATAGTGAATTTAAATACACATTGAATATTTATTGGTCTTGGATGACACGTTGTATGATGGAATATATGTTGTGTAACATATATACAAAATCTTTAGTATTTTCATCATAGAAATGTCATTTATTTTCTCACACAACCTATAGAACAATTTACTTTTAAACTCAGATACCACGTTATGTGTATCCCATATACTTACCTTTCACTCCAATATTCTCCATGAAATGGTTACATACTGAGTCCCATGGCATGTACGATGAATAGACGGTGAGAATAATACACAATGTGTAACTGGAATGCACATTCAGTGAATTTTTTCTGAATTACACTAAAGTAAACCCAAATATTTTATACTATTCAAACAGAATAAACATGTGGTGTTTGTGTTTATTAAGTTTATATTACATTTCCTGTAATTCTATTTATATACATTAATTTTCTAATTAATTTTCTATATAATATTCAATAAATCACACAAACTATAAGTACAAATACATTTATAACTCAACATGCATCAAAATATTACACTCTATGTAAATAACATGGGTTCCATGCATTCATTAAGATTATTATACATGTAATGTGATTACATGATAATTCATGTATATTAGATGTTTAATGAGTAAATAATTTACTAATATAATACATGTAAGGTAGTTCAAATTAGTAGTCACTATGTTTCCCCTAAATATATGTATTATACATAGTTAATTTTAAATGAATTTATTTTTTAAAAATTTCTAAATGATGGAAATCTCAAGAGAAATTCAAATGAGAATTAAGATAAAATAATTTATTCATAAAAGAAGATTTGAAATTGATTAATGTGTGGGTTTTCTAAAATAAGAATGATTGGTAATGAAGGATTATTTAATTAAATTTATAATTATCTCCATTTATATGGTTGATCATGAGCATAGACTATACCGTTGTCTGTTATTTGTTAATTTTAATTTCATATTAAATTTAATTATTAGTCTATGTCCCACCCCCCTCTAATTATACAATGGTATGCATTCCCGTAGTTTATTTTATATTATTACCTTAACTAATAATTTGACTTCCCTCACTTGTGGTTGGGTAGGATCATATTTAATTGATGGTGTTCATAATCTTGTGTAGGAAGTTCATGTTTGGAGATGAGGAAAAACCAATCCATTATAGATACATAGTTGGATGGATGGAAAGTTGTAACAAGAATGATAAAATGATTCATGTTGTATTTCCCCAAGGATGACTATTTTTTTCACCTACTGTATATACTAACCCTTAGTAAAATATCATGACCAAACATCTTAGATAATTTATTTCTATTAATCTACATGGTTATTTCATTATAGGTGTTTTCTAAAGATGATATGAACAATTTAATTAACAATCATTCAAGATAGAACTAAAATAAACAGGAATATGCCTAAATGGTTTCATATACATTGTTAATCACTTATGAAAATACACTTAATTGAAACAAAAATTTTATAAGTACATAAATGGTTAACATTACCAAAAATTTTAAAAATCACTAAATTTTACCTATTTAGGTATATCCTTCAAATAATTATGTTAGAAATAAATCATGGTGCAATTTTCTTGACCAGATCATGTTGGGGTGCTTTTAATTATCATGTAATTATAAAATAATGTTTTGGGATGACATTACATAATTCACATCAGTGGTTCACTTCAAGAGAATGAAATTAGGTAACTAATAGTCGATGGTTGATGAGACAAATTTAAAGATTTCATGATTAGGGATTACTACCAACAAATCAATGAACTGGGAGTTAATATAGTTGGAATTTTGAATACCTACCTAAAACACTTTAAATTGATTGATTGAAAAATAATGTTGTGATGAGAATAAGAATATGGGTCAATGAAACTAGAATTCCCAAGAATCATGACATTACAAATCCAATGGTAAGCAATTGGATTATGATTATATAATGGGAAATTAATATTAATATATATATATATTATTTATTTTCTAAATCTAATTATTAAAAGTAAAAAATATATTTTATTCATATTTTTAAAAATATCAACAAACATAGAATTCAAAAATATAATTATGACCTACAGTTAATAAGGATAATAGTCTCATTGAATGAAATTTCTAGGTTGATAAAATGTGATTACATTTTTTCTGACTCCATGAAAGTAAGATGTATATACTAAAATAACCTAATCTTGAAGCTGATGGTAATGAAGCCTATGATGAATAGTGGTCTCTCTTAAAGAAAATTTTGAATTATGCTAAAAATATTCAGTGATTCAAGTTATGATAAATTATAAAATTGATTCTAAAGAAACATGAGTAAATGGATGTGAATAACTTAATGTATCAACTTTAGGATCTCTATCAATATAATGTTATACGAGATAGATATGAGGTCGTTAATGTTTTGTTTACAAGTAATATTGGAGATTCATGGAAAGAAAAGGCTCATATATTCTAGATAATTAGATACATTACAAACATATAAATCATAGGGATTATATTTCTATATTATTTTCACAATAATATTATACTATCCTCCATACCAAAGACCTTATCTAGTTATATTATTTAATATAATGTTATTAATAATGGGAAGAGTCATTTGGAACACCGTAATCTGATTCTACAAGTGAACACAGACGTGGGAAATGAAAAATATATACTCCTTATAGTGAATAAGAAAATAAATAACAATATAAAGGGTCCCAAGGCATATTACAAGCCTAAAATTCATGATCACCATAGATCAATATTGAAAAATATCCATATGTAGGGAAAGGGAAATGAAGTATTTTGTTTTTATTATGGAAATAAACTCTAAAAGAAGACGAACTGAACACAGATGAAAGTGGATACTATAGTTGCATTTTTTATTGAGTGAAATCATTCAACGTCTAGGAATTTGGTATTAGATATAGATATTGGTTCTCACCAATGAATCCAAATTCAAAAACTAGGTAGATTCTGAAAAATTCCAAGATGAGAGGTGGATTTTAGGCTTCCATTGTGGTGTGGATATATTCTCTATCCTTTAGAGACTACCTCCATTAATTAACAATATAAATATATTGATCATAAGAGGTTGTTATTATCAACAGACAGTAAAAAAGAAAATAATTTTGGTATCCTTCCTATATTTAGATATATTTATTTTGAAATTTATAAATAAATGATATTTCATTTCTACTGTCAACTTATGATATGGTATGGGAAAATTAAAAGATGGTATTTATGTGTTAAATTACAAAAGAATATTATATCTACTTAATAATGAAAAAGGATCAAAAAACACGTATAAAAATAGATATGGAATCAATATCGTAGTCATCTAAATGAGAAGCAGTCAACAAATCTCTATTAAGAATATATTTAGAATATTTGAACCTAAAAACACTTGACAGATACCATGCTTTTTTACAATGTAAAATTAATAAAACTCCATTTGGTTTACATGGTTAAGGGGACAAAGAGATTCTTTAATTGTTACATAGTAATGCATATAGTCCATTTCCATTATAATCTATAGGTAGGTATTATTACATCCCATCGTCTACGAATTATTTAAGAATATATTAATATATCTACCAAATGAGGTATAAGTCTAAGACCTTTAATAATTTTAATGAATTAATGAATGAAGTAGATAATCAACATGGAATGAAGATAAATATGGTTTGATCAGATTGTGGAAGTGAAAATAATTACCAAAATTATAATAAATTTTAATGGTATTTTCCTATTCATTCTCCAACCTATTCACCATGTTGACAACATTGGAATTATAATTTTTAAAGGATGGACCATACCCTATTAACCATGGTATCGTAGATGACATGTCATGTAAATAAACCATTATCCATTTGAGGATTGGGTTTATACATTAAAGAATACACATTTCGTAGAGTACAAAATAAAGTATCAAATGGAAAACCATTCATTATATGGATTAGAAAGAAACATTTTTTTCATATACAAATAAATTGGGTTGCAATGAATTTTTTAAACCATTCTCACGCAACAATCGAGGATCACATTTCATAAATTTTATCTCTATATTGTATCCTAATGAAACAAATGGATACTACTTATAAAACCACTTCTACATTAAAGTGAGTATCACCAAAAAACCTCATATTTTTTTAGAGGGATAAAATCATTGTAAATGTATAATGGGATCAATATTAACATTGATGAAGTTGATGATCATGATACAGAAGAATTAGTATAATAAAAAAGTCCACTCATCACCATAGAATAAGTAGTTTTGGAATCACATGTACTCTATAAGAGAACTAGAGAGGTAAGAAAAGAAGAGAGATATGGTTTTCAAGTCAATGAAGACCTTGACACGAGTTTTGTTGAGAATGATGAAACACTACAATATAAAAGAGGGGAAAAGATTTGTATCTACAAGATGGAATAAATCCATGATTTCTAATATGGATTCCATGTATCAGAACTATGTTGGGGTTATTTTCGATCCTCTAGAAAATGTAAATCATATTAGTTAAAAATTGGTATTCAGGAAATAATTACAGATGGATGTTAAATTAATTACCTATAAAGTAATGGTATTATATGCAGGTTTTAAGCATGATCATGGAATGGACTATGATGAATCGTTTCCACTTTTTTTCTATGTTTAAATCACATGTAATTCAACATGTTATAAAAACATACCATTATTATGATATTTTGAAGTTTGACGTCAAAATAGATTTCCATAATGGTAACATTTATTTTCATGTCTATATTAGACAAAAGGACAGTTTTTTGACTCCAATAGTTTCCAAAATTATTGGAATATTATATCAAAAAAATTATGTATTGAAGAAACCAACCACGTCAAAGAATATTTGATTTGATGATACTATAAAATATTTTTTTCTCATTAAAAATTAATGTGAGCCATGTGTTTAAAATTAATTTAATGGGAATCCCGTTGTTATCATAGATGTATAATTTTATGATTTATTACTTATTTTAAATTTCATACTAGTCTAATAATCTACCAAGACTCAGATAAACGAATGCTTCTCCATGAAGGAATTAGGAGAACCATCATACATTATACGGATTAAGATAATTCATGATTATTACAAGATGCTACATAGACCAATTCCATGAACATAAATTGTCTATATAAAAAATAGATCTAAAATTAAATAATGTATTAGGTTATTGGTTCCATGGATACATGGTACATATATTTTTATGAAAATATTTCTTCCAACACAAAAGAAGATAGAGGGAGAGAGATAGAGTAATTTCTCATTAACATTAGAAATTTTATTAACCATGTATTCCATGTTATGTACTAGAAATTATGTTTCCTAGACATTGTTCATGGTATAATGATTTCATACCAAATATAGGAGAACAAAAATGGACTTCTATTAAGGCTATCCTTATGTATCTGATAAGATATAAATATTTTATTCCTATGGTATGGAAAAGATTGGGAGCTCATCATTAGGGGTTATTCTAAAGAATGTTTTTAGATAGATCAAAATGATTTAAATTCATAGTCATTAAATGTTTTATGTCTCAATGGGTTATTTATTAGTAATAAGTGCTTAAAGAATCCAGTTTTCAGTGATTTTATAGTGCAACCCAAGAATATAGTGGCTTCTAATATGTCTAATGATTATGTATTGGTAAAGAACATTATCATGGAAAACCCCATCAATTAAAACATACTTTTATAGTATGTGATACCTAACAGTAAATAACATATGTCATTATATTGTGATAATACCTTAGTAGTGGATCTTGAAATAGAGCCACAATAACACAAAAAGAAAATAAACATACTATGAATGTTTCTATTGTTGAGGGGTTTTCCAAAATGGGTGAAGTTATAGTAAGAAGAGTCTCAATTGAATAAAACATGGTGGAAGACTAGACTAATGGACTATCTTTTCAGAACCATGAGTATCATGTGAGATGAAAAGGAGTGAAGGTTATTCTCACTTTGATCTAGAGAAAGGGGGATTATTTTGGAGTTAGTTCTTTAAAAATAACATCTATGTAATTAATTATAACCCATATTATTTTCTTTATTTATAAAATAATTATCACGTCATCATTTTTTTTTCTACATAACCGAGTATATGATAATTTCCAAAGTGTAGTTGTTGTAGTGAAAGATAATAATAATTCCCCACTAAGACGAGAACCAAAAATGCCATAAAATGATTCTAAAATATATGTTTTATAGTCATATGAACTAATTTCAAGGGAAATAAATGTTATAGTATATCATGTGTGGGGAATCCTAGGACAGGAACCTTCCCATGGTTTATACCATTGGTAATATCCATTGTATGATATTATGAGGACACGACCTGCTGGTAGAAAATAAAAAATTATATGTTTTATTGAATAATCTAGTATGTTCATGTGTGTATTGGTATATAGACATTAATATTAATATTAATGATTATTATATGTTACTTAATTTGATGTATTGATAGAAACTATTATGACATATGTTTACAACAAAGTAGGATATGCTGGGTGTGTCATGAGTAATATTTCATTAATTAATAATGTGAGACCTGATTCATCTATTATGTTCTATAATGGACGTTCTTATCGTATCTTCTTTAAAACAAATGATATATCATAAATAAATCAATGTCACACTGTTCTATAGGTCATTTTTATTTCTGTAGTGTTAAAGAAAGTGACATAAATCACATAAATTTATGGAGACAACATTCCACATGTTTGATTATAGATATCATTATAAAAGAATTATATTACATAGTAATAATCAATATATATGTATTTATGTGGTTTCTATATGGAAATATTTCTTTATGGGTGGCTTGTTATCGTACTAGATCTGACCCTTGGACTTTGGGATTATTATCCTAATTCAACATAGGAAGACTCTTAGAGGGTAACCCACTATGTGTATCTAGAACATCAATTATATAATCAATTTTCTATTACATAACAAGTTGTATAAATATTATTCCCACATATGGTTTAATAATATCTCTTGTTTTTATAACTTATATTATGTCACTAGTTTTTTGAGAGTAAATTTTATCAGTCGAATATTTATTGAATATTTATATTTAATTTATTGAATATAATATTTATTTATTTATTAGAAAATAATGCAGTGTTATCTAAATATTAAATAATGATTGATTATTCAATGTTCAATAAATATTATGGAGGAATAGAGGAGAATGTTTAAAGTATCATTGAGAAATAATATATATTTAATATTTTCTAAATAAATAATATTCAACTTAATCCAATATATTAGTTAATATCAAGGCATGGTAATAATATTATTTTTATATACATTTGGTTTCTCAATAATTAAGAAATGTAAAATATGGTGTGTATGCAATTGTTATTTTATAAACCTAGATATATATATATATATATATATATCCAATTAAATTATTTCTCCAAGGGTGAAAATTCATTTTATTGTACACATTGACATCTAATGAGATTCATCTTATAGCCAGAGAAAGCTCCCAATCTATGAAATATCTCAAGGTAGAAGATAAATCCTCCTCCTCCACCCCTCTTGTGTCTAGAGACATCAAAGGGAACCAGACCATGAATTAATTTTTTGGATTTTCAATGATAAATGATGAAAGTGTTTTGATTTTATTTTGTAAGACTCTTAGATTACTATATTGGTGTAAGAACTCGGTTCTTATTTTTTGAGGTACATGCTTATTTATTTCTCTTTTCCTTAAGCGTTTTTGATAAATATGGAAAATGTGGAAAATCCTAAATTTTGGAACTACACGCCGTGTACTTTTCCACACACCATGTACTTTTGGCCGTGTGGGATGAGTATACGTGGAGTGTGGCAATGGCGGTGATGAAGGGTGTGCGAACTGACTACACGCTGTGTAGTGGTCCTTTACACGCCGTGTAGTCAGTCGGTAGGCCAAAACCGTAAGGTGGTGGAGTAGCCGCCTGCTGGGCGATAGTACACGCCGTGTACTCGGGCGTATATGTCGTGTACTCATGTCGACGAATGAACAGTTTGGAGGTGCTGCCATAGGAACAGTTAAATGAAGAAAGTACACGCAGTGTACTTGGAAGTACAGGTTGTGTACATTTGGCCGTGTGGGATGAGTACATGAGGCGTGTGGCCCTACCGGCGATGAAGGGTGTGGGAACCAACTACACACCATGTAGTGTTCCTTTACACGCCGTGTAGTCAGTCGGCTGGCCAAAACAGTAAGGCGGCGGAGCATCCTCCTTCTAGTTGACAGTGCACGCCCTGTACTCAGGAGTACATGCCGTGTACTCATGTCGACGAATGAATAGTTTGGCGGTGCCGCTAGAGGAACATTTAAAGGATGAAAGTACACGTAGTGTACTTGGATGTACACGCCGTGTTCTTTGTTTTTTTTTCTTAAATGGGAATTAGTCTCCCTTGTTCCCAGGGAAGGCTTAGAACCAGACGAGGGGAGTGAAAGAGGGAGGCCGAACCTTGGGAGATCTACCAATCAAGCGTCTGGAATGCGATTCAGTCTTGGACGATCTCGTTGTAGGAACAAAGGTAAGCCCTCTCTTCTCCTTGCGTGTTTCATACCAATTCTTCTCCTAGCGGGAGTTATTTGAGGTTAAGCGGATTTTCTACTTCGTCAGATCTACTTTGAAATTGGGAGTTTCTGGAATCGAAATTCATTTATAACAATCATTGGCGTATAAGGTAGGTTGCTTGGTGGTTCTTTACAACTCTCATGTGTTTGGGTGTTTTTAGTGCCACGAACCCATGTTGGGGTGTCGAGTGGCTGAGGCCATAGCTATTTTTAAATACCTAGAATTGAATAGGTAATAAATTGTGATAATAAAATTATGGTTGGGATCATTGCTTGAATCCAGGACCACCCAAGGGGTGCGTTCCACTGTTTAGCAATTTGTCCAGGATACCCGCGGGTATACCTTTAATGTATTTATTGTAGAATTTCCTTGAGAGGAATTGCTTGTGAATTTTTATTTACATGTTGGGAATTTCCTAGTTAATTACGCCTGAGGGAAGTGTTTTACATAGGCCGTGGACGTTGCTTTTCTTAAATTGAGGGCATATGTTATCCTAGCTTGAGGGAAACATCTTCCATGCCTGTGGGAAGTTGATTCTGTGCCTGTGGGCGACACTTCTTACGCCCCTGGGAAAATATCCGTATTTCTGAGGGTAGATTCTTGTGTTGGATACTCTTTACCTAAGGGTAGGGGTTTACGTGTCTGAGGACATTAGCTGTTACATAGAATATTCACTATGGGGATAATTTAAATTAAATGATTAAATGGATATTAAAATGGAAATACAATTGGTTAAGTTAGTTACTTTTTTATGCTGCTTAATTTATTGCATTTTACTACTGTACAATATTGTTGCATGATTTACACACAGTTGAGCATGAGCCTTCGGTGGGTGACTACTGGGATTTATTTCTCATTCCCTTTTTGGGTCATGATTTTCGTCCCAAACAGATTATGTTTCTACAGGTGTGGATAGGGGAATGGGTCCCTATACAGGTACTTCATTGCTGCTAAGGAGTAGGGGAGCATGGAACTGAGCTTAGGATCGCGATGCTGCCAGGTGTTTTGTTTTGTTTTGCTGTACTCTGTATTATATTGTATTGCACCGTTGTGGAACATGTTCTGGCTACTTTCTTATAATTTGAGTCATGTTGCACCATTATTTATATACTTGTTGGTTATATCCACTGCTGTTGTTTATTAAATTTTGTATGGTTTACTGCATCATCTATTGTTGTATGTATTATTTCATTCCGTTGCGCTACACTATTAGAAATGAGGGCATAGTTTCCCCACTATCAAACACGGGCCCTCACTGCTAGTCGGTAGCCTCTGTCATTTGGGGAAATGCGCATGAGGTCACGTGGCAAACTGGGTTCGGGGAACCCATTGAGTGGCACCCATAACTGGTACGTTACAAATTGGTATCATAGTAGTTATTTTCTATGACTTATAATTTGGAGTCGTAGTCAAGGATAGGACAAAAGGTAGTTGGTAATAAGATGTGATCGGGCGTAGCTAACCCGTGTACAGGGAAAATCCAGTCTACCTCATAGTTTTTACAATTTTTCTGATTTTTCAAATTTTATAGTTGATTTGTTTTCACCATTGGGTGATGCAATTGAGATTGTGCTGTTATATTTTATCTATGGGTTCTTTTTAGTTGCAACCCGATGAGATGAGGGTATGCCATCTCATGCATCATTTAGGCACATGCTAGAAATCACATGCCAGGCATAGTATTCATGCCATGTAGGTGCATTAGAATTTTTCATGATGTTGTGATAACTTTTGTGATAGTAAAGCATGCTATTGTGATAGCTGCATGATAAAATACCTGCTGTGTGATAGGGTAATTATATTTGATCTTGTTGAAAGAATGGATGCCAAACATAGGTTAATGGGCAGTATAGGTCCCCATTGACCAGAATTTTGTGGATAATTAGTTGTTTATTTTTGTTATAACACAGAAAATATGTCAAGATTTGATTAGTGGGGAGTATGGGCCCTCACGGGTCGGAATTTGATACAAAGGTGTTGTTTTTTGGTATTTTCTTGGTTCTGGGGAAGTTTCTAAGGCATACAATCTGGAAACCCAGGATACATGTCGTGTAGTATCTTTAAAACACGCCATGTATATCCTTTTGTTTGGGAAGAAAAATGAACTTTTTAAGTACACACCGTGTACTCTGAGTACACCCCGTGTAGTCTCTTCTCGTGTCACAAACTGTGTGGGCAGCGACATGGGGTAGGGAAAGGCATGGGTAAAACACGCCATGTACATGATGTACATGCCGTGTAGTATTTACCTGGAGTCCGGTCGTGTAACTAAAAAAACGGGACGGCGAACTCATGTACAAAACACGCAGTGATAATGATGAACACGCCGTGTAGTGTGCCCTGGGGACTCCGTCGTGTAACTAACAACACGGGTCGGTGCCTCCTCTCCTTGAACACGCCGTGTACCTATGGGACACGCCGTGTAGTCTTGTTTGAGGATAGACCGTGTGGACTTAGCTGTGTGGCTGGGAAACATGGTGATGTACACGCCGTGTGATGGTGTAACATGCTGTTTAGATTCGAGCCGAGTAGTCGGTCGTGTCACAAACGACACGGGCAGTTAGAAGATTACACCATACACACCGTGTAGTTTTTGTTCAACTGGATCTGTGTGGGTTAGAAGTGTAGAAGAACCCGGGCAGGGGAAGGGAATTCAAGTACATGTTGTGTAGTCATTGTACACGCCATGTAGTCTTGTTTTTAATGTCATGAAATTCCTTCTTCCTCTTGTTTCCTTTATGGTTCCTTCATTTTCAGTCTTGATAAATCTTGGATCTAAGGAATGCTTTTGACCTTGTAGTTTCATGAAACCTAGACTTCCTTGCATTGTTCGCCAGGAAAGTGGCGACGACTATACTCTAGAGAATTTTGTCCATGGGATACTAGTTGATCCTCCTGCAGAGCCAGATACGGTGCCAACTGTTATTCCGGACATAGGCTTGGAGGCGCAATTCCGTGAAGGCTTCATGCAGTTCTTTCAGAGCATTCAGGCAGCACAGGGGGCTACCACATCTATGGCCTAGCTATCTCTTATCTTCTAGCAGCAACATCCACCTACGTTTTTAGAGGACGGAAGAAAAAAAGTTGCGGAGTCTTGGTTGCGGTCGATGCAGACTATTTTCAAGCACCTTGAGACGCTTCCAGGGCAGAGGGTCAAGCTCGCGACTTATATACCGCGTGATTCCACCATGAGGTGGTGAGATGTTACAACCTAGTCAGAGCATTAGAGAGACATGGTGTTGGATGTTTTTCAGGAAGTATCCTATGAATTATTTTTTCCAGAGACGCTGAGGGCAGATAGAGCTCGAGAGTTCACGAATCTGCAACACTGAGCTATGTCAGTGATGGACTATTCTGGTTTTTTTACCGAGCTTCAACGTTTTTCACCCATACTGGTTGGTGATGAGATGTTGAGAGCCAGACATTTTGAGGATGGTCTCCAATATGACATCCAAGCACTGGTTAATGTTTTCAGGTTTCCATCAGTACAGTCTATTGTGAACCAGGCACTGATCACGGAGAGGAACCAATAGTAATCTAGTGGACTGGTCCAGGGCAGTTCCACCCATGTTATTGGTACTATTTCTGCTGGAAAGAGGAAGAGACCGATAGACTTCTCTCAGGGTGGATGTACTAGTCAGAATAATGCTTCTGGAGGCCAGGTCATGTGCTACTAGTGTGGAAGAGAGGGTAACAAGAGCCACAGTGTCCACGTGATCATGTGGAGTGCTGAACTTGCAGCAAGATGGGACATCTGCAGTGCTTTTGTAGGGAGTTTCCACCAGTGGCTAGTGAGAGGGGTTCTGTGAAAACTCCACATCCAGGAGCAGGACCAATGGTTTCTTACCAATCAGGAAACTGGAATACGTTAGGGCGTGTAGACAGAGATGTTGGTCATGGCCAATATATGCAGACACCAGGATCTCAGAGGCAACAGGGCAAGACAGCTCAGGGTAGCCAGGTAGTGTCAAAGGGCCGCGACACTGGGCATGCATATGCAGTGCAGCAGACCCAGCAGAAGCAGGATCCCAGACCTTCTACAGTCATAGGTACTATTCTAGTTGTTTCTGCATTATATTCAGTAATTTTCGATACGGGTACTACACATAGTTTCATATCTGTACCCATTTTGGAAAGCCTTGGGCTCAATGTTTCTTCTTCTTCTGATGTTATGAAACTGGATACTCCGTTGGGGACTAGAACGGCTGGTGTACATCAGTGCAAGAGGTTCCCCATTGATGTTGGTGGGTGTCACTTTTTATGGGACCTCTATGACTTCGAGATGAAGAGATATGATGTCATTCTTGGGATGGACTGGTTGGTTCCCTTTCGAGCCTTTTTGGGATGCCATCGTTGTAGGGTGAGTTTCACATCACTAGAGGGTGGAGAGTTTCTATACAAGGGAGAATGGGATGTTCAGGCAAGTCGAGCTGGACAAGAGCATCGTGGGTGGGGTGGAGTCACATCCCAGATTTTTAGCTTATACCTGGTTGATCAAGGGTCTTGTCAGATAGATTTCCCTCCTGTCATTGATCGTTTCAAGGATGTCATCCCGAACGACTTTTCAGGTCTACCTTCAGAGCGAGAGGTGGATTTATCTATTGAGCTTGTTCCAGGGGTAGCACTGGAGTCCATTTCTCTTTATAGGATGGCTACACCTGAGTTGTAGGAGCTCAAGAGGCGGTTAGTGGAGTTACAGGAAAAGCGTTTTATCTGACCTAGTACTTCTCCATGGGGTTCTCCAGTCCTCTTTGCAAAGAAGGCGGATGGTACCCTCAGACTCTGTGTGGATTATCAGATGCTGAACCGGTTGATGGTTAAGAACTGGTACCCTTTAACAAGAATATATGATCTTTTTTATCAACTTCGTGGAGCACGAGGGTTCTCGAAGATTGACTTCAGATCCAGATATCATCAGTTGCACGTGAGACCATCAGATATACCGCTTACATCTTTTCAGAGTAGATATGGTCTATATGTGTACTTGGTTATGCCGTTCGGACTCACGAATGCTCCAGCTGGTTTCATGGCTGTAATAAGTCATGTGTTCCATCTGTATCTTGATTCTTTTGTAGTTGTATTCGTGGACGACATCTTGGTGAACTCTCACAATCAACATGACCATACGACCCATCTTGAGATTGTATTGATTACACTGAGAGAGCATAATCTATATGCTAAACTCTCAAAGTGAAACTTTTGGATGGACCATATTTACTTACTGGGTCATATCATCTCAGAGGCAGGAGTTGCAGTAGACCTAGAGAAGGTGAGAGAAGTATTTTCCTGGGAGTATCCTAAGAATGTTTTTGAGATATGGAGATTCATGGGGCTGGCTATTTAATACAGACGCTTCATATAGGGCTTCTCCCGCTTAGCAATGTCGTTGATGTGTTTGACTAAGAAGGGTGTGATGTTCGTTTGGTCGGAATCTTGCGAGATAGACTTTCAGGACCTGAAAGGAAGGTTGACATCAGCACCGATCCTGATACTCCCAGAGCAAGGAAAGAGATATATAGTTTACTATGATGCATCAGGTATTGGACTGGGAGCAGTGTTGATACAGGGTGATTGATTTGTTGCATACGGTTCTCAGCAGTTGAGGCCACATGAGAGGAATTACCCGACACATGATCTCGAGTTGGCTGCAGTTTTTCATGTGTTGCGATGTTGGAGACATTATCTACTGGGAGATCATTTTGTGGTTTTCACCGACCACAAAAACCTCAAGTATATCTTTACTCAGCTTGACTTGAATCTGAGGTAGCGAAGGTGGGTCGAATACCTACAATCCTTCGATTTTGATCTTGCCTATACACCTGGTAAATGTAATGCAGTAGCTGATGCACTGAGCAAGATGACTCAAATATAGGCAGTGCAGGAGGCCAGTGGTGAGTGGAAGCTTGTGGCCATGTTCTCTGATATGCATCTGGTGGTGCACGATTGTCAGGGGCAGGCTTATCATTCAGCTTTAGCTGCGACATATACCCTTCTGTATAGAGTGAGGATGAGGCGGCTATCTGATTCAGAAGGCCTAGTTCTATGTGAGTCATTGGCAAGTGAGGACCCTCCTTCTTATTGGACGATGGGAAGTGATGAGGTTATGTGTTTCCATGGAAGAGTATGGGTTACAGGGGATATATGCGAGGAGATGATGCATGTTTCTTATGCCTCAACTTGGGAAGTTCATCATGGGGATACCATGATGTACCGTGACTTGAGACGTTAGTACTGGTGGCCGGGTATAAAGAGAGATGTGGCTGGTTTTGTTACGAGGTGTTCCACCTTCTAGCAGGTGAAGGTGGAGCACTAGGGGCCCGCTGGGCTTTTACTACAGTTACCCATTCTGGAGTGGAAATGGGATGATGTCGTGATGGATTTCGTGATAGGGTAGACGAGGTCTCCTTGAGTCAATATTGGCGTGTGGGTTTTTGTAGACAGACTCACGATGGTAGCTCACTTTTTTCCGATCTGGGAGACCTTCAGAGTCGACGAGCTCCGGAAGCTGTATATCCAAGAGATCGTACGTCTCTATAGAGTCCCTTGTTCTATCATTTCAGATAAAGATTCCCGCTATACATCTCGTTTCTGGAAGAGTTTTCAATGGGCACTGGGTACACAGGTGGTTCTGAGCACAGAATACCACCATCAGACAGATGGCCAGTCAGAGCGTACGATTCAGGTGCTAGAGGACATGCTACGTGCATGCATCCTGGACATTGGGGGCTCTTCAGAGAAGCATATAACCCTATTCGAGTTTTCCTATAACAATAGTTTTCAGGAAAATATTGAGATGGCACCATACATTGACTTATATGGTAGGTCATTTCGATCACCTTTGTGCTGGTCAAAGGATGGTGAGGCAGCTTTACTAGGTCCACGTATCGTGCAGGAGACTTCTGAGCAGGTCCAGTTGATTCAGAAGTGGATGACTACTGAACATTCTCGACAAAAATCATATGATGATCGTTGTAGACAACCCTTGGTGTTCGTGGTCGGGGATTAGGTTTTATTGCGTGTTTTTCCGAGGTGGGGACATATGCGGATCAGAGACACAGTAAACTTTCACGGAGTTATGTGGGGCCATTTGAGAATCTGGAGAGAGTCGAGATGGTTTCCAATTAGTTGCAGTTACCGCATGGGTACCAAGCCATGCACGACGTATTCCATGTTTCTTTGTTTCATAACTATCATTCAAACCTATCTCACGTCTTTCAGCCTGAGGAGGTTGAGCTGGAAGTAGATGTGTCCTTTAAAAAGAATCGGATTCGTATCGTTGACAGGAGCATGAAGTTTCTCCGAGGCCGGTCAGTTCCTCTCATACGGGTGCTATGGAAGCATAGCCGAGTGCAGGATGAAACCTGGGAGTGGTGGAATAACGTACATGCTCAGTGGCTGGAGCTGTTCTGAGCTATATCTTCGCCACACTTGGAAGGGAAATTCGGGGACGAATTGCTTTAATGGAGGAAGTTTGTAAGAACTCGGTTCTTATATTTTGAGGTAGAGGCTTCTTCTTTTCTCTTTTCCTTAATCATTTTTGATAAATATGGAAAATGGGGAAAAATCCTAAATTTTGGAACTACACACCATGTACTTTTCCACACTCCATGTACTTTTGGCCGTGTGGGATGAGTACACGGAGCGTGTGGTAATGCCTGTGATGAAGGGTGTGGGAACCGACTACACGCCGTGTAGTGTTCCTTTACACGCTGTGTAGTTATTAGGTAGGCCAAAACAGTAAGGTGGTGGAGGATCCACCAGCTGGATGATAGTACACGCCATGTACTCAGGTGTACATGCCGTGTACTCATGTTGACGGATGAATAGTTTGGCGGTGCTACCAGAGGAATAGTTAAATGATTAAAGTACATGCCGTGTAATTGGAAGTACATGTTGTGTACTTTTTTTGTATAAATGGGTAGTAGCCTCCCCTGTTCATAGGGAAGGCTTATAACCTTATGGTAGGAGTGGAAGAGGGAGTCCAAACCTTTGGAGATCCACCGATCAAGCATCTGGAATTTGATTCCGCCTCAGACGATCTCGTTGGAACCATGCCGGTAAGCCCTCTCTTCTTCTTGTGTGTTGCTTACCAATTCTTCTCCTATCGGGAGATATTTGAAGTTCAGCGGATTATCTTCTTCATCATATCTACGTCAAAATTGGGCATTTCTAGAATCGACGATCGTGTATACTTCTCGTTGGCGTATAAGGTAGGTGGCTTGGTGGTTATTTCCAACTTTCGTGTGTTTTGTGTATTTTTAGTGCCACGATCCCAAGTTGGGGTGTTGTGTGGCTGAGGCAGTTGCTATTTTGGAATACCTATAATTGAATAGGTAATCATATTTGATAATAAAATACTGGTTGGGATAATTTCATGGATCTAGGACCTCCCAGGGGGTGCATTCTACTGTTTAGCTGTTTGGCCAGGATACCTGCGGGTATTCCTTTAAAGTATTTACTGTAGAATTTCCTTGAGAGGAATTGCTTTTGAATGTTTATTTACATGTTGGTCATATCCCGATTACTTTCACCTGAGCGCAGTGTTTTACTTAGCTCGTGGGTGTTACTTTTCGTAGCCTAAGGGCAGATGTTATCCTAGCCTGAGGGCAACTTCTTCTCTGCCTGTGGGCAGCAGATTCTGTGCAATTGGGAGACACTTTTTATTCCTGTGGGCAAATATCCATATACCTCAGGGAAGATTCTTATATTGGATACTCTTTACCTGAGGCTAGGGGTTTACGTGTCTGAGGACATCAGATGTTACTTAGAATATTCACTGTGGTGATAATTTAAATTAAATGATTAAATGGATATTAAAATGGGAATACAATTGGTTGTGTTAGTTACATTTTAGTGATGTTTACTTTATTTCATTTTACTACATCACACTATTGTTTCATGATTTACACACAGTTGAGCATGGGCCTTTAGTGGGTGCCTATTGGGATTTATTTCTCACACCATGTTTGGGTAATGCTTTTCGGCCCCAAAAGATTACATTGCTGCAGGTTTGGATAGGGGAAAGAGTCTCTATATAGGTACTTGATTGCTGCTGAGGAGTAGGGGAGCATGGGGCCGAGCATAGGCTTGCGATGCTGCTAGCTATTTTGTTTGGTTTTGCTGTACTCTGTATTGTATTGTATTGCACTACTTTGGAACATGTTCTAGTTACATTATTAGAATTTTAGGCATGCTGTACCATTATTTATATGCTAGTTGGTTATATATACTGCCATTGTTTATTCAGTTTTTTATGGTTTACTTCTTCCGTTATTGTTGTATGATTTATTTCATTCTTTTGTGATACACTTTGAAAAATGAGGGCATAGTTTCCACACCATCAGACCATGGCCCTCGCTGCTAGTCGGAAGCCTCTAGAATTTGGGGAAATGTGCTTGAGGTCACGTGGCGAACCGGATTCAGGGCACCCGTTTAGTGGCACCCGGAACTGGTACATTAAAATTGGCATTCGAAGGATCGTAGAACATGTGTAAATTAATAATGGAGGGAATCTGTTGGTGATTCTTGAAACTCAACAACATTAGGTTTTTAGACATTGTTATATCTACCAAATAATGAATAATTCATCTCATTTTATATTAATATTTTTTTAATTCATTATAATTTATATGTGATAATAAATTTATTCAGTTCTGTAATTTTCTTATTATCAATATTCGTTATTTTAATTACATCGATCGAGGAATTAATTTTCATGTTAATCATGTATTAATCATCAATTACACAAAAAATCTCAGTTCAAAATTCTTTATATGGCGCTTCCATTATACATTAAGCCCTCACTAGCATGATTTGTGGGGTAAATATATTAAATATTCATATTGCTGGATATTGGGATAGTGAGGGTTGTTTTTATGGGCCCTTATTATTATTAATATTATTTATTTCAGGGAGTGATTTATATTTATATATTATAATCATTCTTTAAAACAAAAGTTTTAGTGAGTTTGGACTCTACTTGACCAGTGTATAATCTATATGCTTATATAAAAACTTGTAGGATGACCCAGATAAACCTTAGTTTGGTATAAGATTATAGTGATATAAAAAGGACATCTTTGTGATTTCCATGTTTTTATTATTATGAATGCAGTATATTCATTAAATTTTTTGGAAATATCACGGTGGTAAAATGAATAATTAAATATTTGATGCCCTATATTTGTGTGATTTGTGTATCATAAACCACCTGAAGATAAACCACTAGAACATAAAATATATTGTTATGATATTATAGTATTTTATCCGATTAAATTAATCTATTGAAAATGAATATACTAGAACATACGAACTATTCCCACCCAATAATTTACCAAACTGAGTTGAATCACATCACATACACTCACAAGAAAAGATCATGGTAATAGAATAATCTATAAAATGAATAAATGAATAAATGAAAAAAATTATGATCCAGTTGGAATGTTAGACCTACATTAACTAGATTTTATATTCAATTATCAATTCATCATCATTAAAATATAAAAATATTTATTGTCTAGTTATCTAATTTGATTAGTAATCACTATATGTCACATGTATAATTTCGCTCACTTCACCTTTATAGTTGGTTTATAGTCAGTCAATCAGAAATACCAACTTCTGATATTTTTTAGAGTTTCATATTTTTCCTCAAATACCTCTGATTTCTCAATGGAACTACATCCATGACCTCCATAAGATGGTTAATTGATTAATTAATTATTAAAATTCTCTCTGATCATTTTTACATAGTTCCCATTAACAAAAAAATCAAAAGGAAGACCCTTAGAGCCCATCATTAGATATATATAAATATATATATATATTAACATTCTCAAAACCATCTTTCAAACAATGAGCCTATGTACACAGTGTTAAAAAAGATGAGCATCTAAATCACTAACCTTTATGAAACTTCTTCTGTTACTATCTTCATTATAACAAGTCATAACTTCCAATGTTTCTCCTTTAAGATCTATATATAGAAACAGGAAACAAAATTTTAATTTTAAAAAAATATCCCAATTGAAGACTAATTTCATATAAACCATGAAAACCTATAAACATGGAGACAAAAATATTTCATTTAAACATATGTTGTAGAGGGTTATTTTCTTCACCACCACATCGTCATCCCACTAAGGAAAAATGTGTCCATATTCTTCCCAATACTACAACCCACTTCAATAGAAATCCTATGGAAAATGACAGTATAGACCCCCTAGACTAAAAGTAGAGTGAACATGTCATCTAGTTTTTAACATCTTTCAATCTTCCACAACTATAACAAATAATG
Source organism: Viscum album (assembly GCA_963277665.1). Classification (NCBI taxonomy): domain Eukaryota; kingdom Viridiplantae; phylum Streptophyta; class Magnoliopsida; order Santalales; family Viscaceae; genus Viscum; species Viscum album. The sequence continues at coordinate 38,841,762 of OY728131.1, forward strand.
TTCCAATATATTTTATATTGAATGATCACATAGTTCAATGTGTTTTACCATGAGTAAAACAATGAATTCATTGAAAATTTTATTACACATTGAATATCAAATAATATTACTAAAATTTATTATCACCATCTAGTATACTCTAAATGCACTTACTATATCAATTATTTTGATGCTTCATTGAGAACTACATATTCAGTGTCTAGCATGGGTAATGTTACCACTAACATAAATTATTACATCAAGATTACAATCCATACTCTTATGGTAGTCACATAGCATATAGAAATGAACCATGTCCCTATATCTTCTCCAAATTATAAAAACACATTTTCATGAAATGTATCATATGTTATACAATGTAAACTTATATCATTCACTCATTTAAGATGTCCCAAAATCAACTTCATATATTCACAACTTTATTTATTCGGATTCTCCATGAATGAGCTGATTAGTACCATTGAAAATAAAATGTCTATCCTTGTACATATAATGAAATCCATCAACAGGAACATCATTGATGGAAATATATTTTTTCCACATACTTATCTATTAGAATTTGACTCCTAAGATCAAATAATTGTACATTTATTGCATAAATATTTGATTTATTGAAAGTTAATTAAAAAATTACTATATATTGATCATTAAATTTCATGAATATAATGTAATAACGTCCTATAGTATTTACAGCATTCATATGGCCATATAAGTTCACCTATATAATGGTTACCATGATGTTCTATGAAAATATTCATACTATTATTCTTTGGTGGAATAACATACTATGATGGGACAAATAGTATACCAACCATCATGTGGGATTAATCCTATTTTAATGGGGCTTTAAATAATGAAATTTGGACTTGGTTATCTCAAAGATGTTACATTGTGAGAATAAATCAACAAGTAGGAATTCTACATGTTAGGGTATCATCATATATTCTTATCTGCAAGCATGTTTAAAGGACATTGTAATTTTATATTAAAATTACCTCGTGTAATTACTCAATAAATTAGATATATAAGAAAAACTAGTTACACTATATGTCATTATAAATTAGGGTTTGTTATGTTCACTGCTCTTAGGACCCGCCTTCACCAAAAGGAGGGAATGGTCAGCAGATTTCCAGGCCCTTCCTTCTTTAAGTTGAAGGAGAGATAATGACCCCGGAAACCCGCCTTCAATAGGTCTCGGAGTGGCGACTAGCACCAAGGGTATGGAAATTTCACACAAATGGAAGGAATTGCCCTTTGTATTTTATAGGATAGAGAGATAAGAAGAATAAAACCCAACAACACCAAGGTAGAAAGGAAAGTAAAGCCAAAAGTAAACCATTCCCATATGCATGTTTCAAAATTAAAAGCCACAAGGTGCAAAAGGTGTCTACAAAGGTAAGTAGAAAAGAAAGAAAACGATAACTGCAACAGCTCCAAGGATCCGAGCTAGTAAGGTCCTGCGCGATCCCCGAAGTCCTATTGGAAACCTGAAAGCAGTTTTATATTCGTAGGGTGAGCATACAAATATGCTCAATAGGGAAAACCAAAGACTCTCGTGCACAAGTGGGGGAATGTGATAAAGTCCTGTGAGAAAAGAAGTAAACCAAACACCTAACAAGGTAAAGTATCCAAGCAAGTTTCACCAGGGCACACTCCCCAAATAACGAAAGTCAAGTAATATTGTATAATAGCACATCGATGTTTTGGTTCCCCGCACCACTTTCCCATTGGTTATTGAGACATCCTACGCATCAGACCAATCCCGACATTCACACTGCAGTCCCACTACCACACCCGCCCGCACAAACCTGGGCCATAACCGCACGCAGTCCCACTGTCGAATCCTGCCTGCACTCACCTGGGCCACAATTGTCACACGTAACCACGCCTGCAAACACATATTCTAGAACAACCACCACCACGCCCGAAGACACCTGGGCTAAAGGATCCACTGCCACGCCCGAAGACACCTGGGCCTCATCCCGAGGACACATGGGAAACCCCCTGCCGCACACACCTGGCCAACCACCACACTACCCTGCCCGAAGGTTCTTGGGCTAATAATGGACCTCAGGCCATCACAGCCTGCCCAAAGATACTTGGGATATTCGTGAAAGGGAGCAGAAAAGGAGCTAATAACCATCCACTAAGAATAGTGTTGGGAAAAACACCCTCCCCCATGAAATGGGGGTGTTCAACACTATGTGCTTGACTTGGATGGGGCACGAATAAGAAACACAGAACTACAAGTATAGATATAGGTAACAAGCAATCCCCCAAAGCCTAGGTTTTTCTAACCAGCCTACAGAACACAACACCACTGCGTCCAAATCCCAAGTCATGACTTTCTCCAACAAAACCCATTTGTCCCATTCTTGTTTCAAGATCAGTGATAATGTTATATTAAGTTTAAGCACTACTGGGAAACTAGAAATCATAGGCACAAGTCCAGGAAATTAAACAGTCAAACATCAACCATAACGCCCACACCTGGTTCTCAACAACAGTGGATCCCACCCCAATTCGTGATATAAACAAGTACCCACCCGGTCTTAAAACTCACAACTGCCTAATCCATACCAATAGGGGATCCCAACCCCAAACTAACACAACCACCAAGAGTATAAGAGAGGGGATCCCATCCCCTCCGAAATTTCCAGCAATCGGCCCGAAAAGAAAACAACCAACTACCACCATCAACAAAAGTCATGGTCGTGCCGGTATTTTCAGATTTAAACGACTTAACACAATATATGATTTCAATATTCGTGTGTTTTACCTGGGGGTTATCATAGAAGGATTGTTCCTGGGGCTTTCAATTCACTTAGCCGGGTGTACGTGATTAACTAGTATCCTTTTTAACAGCAGGAGTTCACAACCACAAACAAGCCATTTAAAACATCAGTAGGGGTTCATTAGTACAAAAACAACGACCACCAATGACCACAATTTTTAGAAACACGTAATCCATAACAACTCAGAAAGATGGTCATAATATAAACAACATCAACGATCACAACCCCCCTTTCTTTATAGAATCCGGTTCATTATCTTCATTTAGGTCTGGTTTATCCAATTATACAGAACAGAAACACGCTCACCCAGCATGATACACAAAAGAGAGAGATGAAGGATAAATTCCATACTTGTTGATATATGATCGATGCTTAGGCCGGGCGTGGAACTTTAGGGATAACGATGCGGCGCGCCCGATGCACCAGAAGCTGTTTGTGAAAATCCGCGATTGAGGAAAGTCGAACCCACGACTAACCCTTAGTTTATATGAACCGCATACGGTTGAGATAAAAACGCAGAACCGCGTAAGGCGCGGGGGTCATGGGTTGACCAAGCAGCTCAACATGTTATTATGGGGGGTCGGGTGGTTTAAACTGTCTCATTAATTCATTGCATATTTAATTAAAACTCTTATGCACGTTACGGGTCTTTAAAACACGCCCAAACAAGTCAAAATAGGGTTTAAAATCCAAATTGCGCAAGGAGGAACGCCACTAGAAAAACCCCGACAAGGCCAGGTGACGCCAATCGGTCTCGCTGATCGGTCTCACCGATCGATCGCGCCGATCGATCTCACCAATCGGTCGCGCCGATCGGTCTCACTGATCGGTCTCACCGATCAGTTGCGCCGATCGGTTTCACCAAGATGCCACCCCATTAGGACCTGGATTTTGGCAAAGGGAAGGACCAAGAGAGTCTAGGTCATCACATTAGATACCTCTCAAACTATTCTCATCCTCGAGAATTTAAACAACCCAGGAGGAAAGGGTGGATCTAAACAACCACCTCGAAAGATACCTCTCAAGAGTGAACCTCGCTGTTAACTAAGAAAATCTTCTTGTCATGAACCAAGAAACATATTATGTCAAACTTCCCAGGCATGTGAGGGTTGGAGAGTCTCCTTCCCCATGTCAAGATATTATCCGCTTTGGGCGGCACTGACTCACCCTCAAGGGTTTAATCGAATCCACCTTAATGTGTCTTGATTAGGGGTCGGGTTCTCTCATCCCCCAGAGCCAGGGCTTTTCACACACATTCAGAGGATGAAATCCAGTATATTTCATAGCCAAAAGACAAAAAGTTCTACCACAACAGGAACAACAAGGATCAAAACTTAAAACAACTCTGGGTACTGGGTTTGCATCTGTGCTTCTCTCTCCCACGTACTCTCCTCAAGCCCACCATGTCTCCACAACGCACGAACCAAGGGAATTGTCTGCCCACGAAGCACCTTGTCTTTACGATCCTTGATCATCACTGGTCTCTCTCTATAAAAGTCATGCCGTCCTCGATATCCAGCTCACCCCAATCAAGGACATGTGAATCGTCGTGCAGATACTGATGGAGCTGGGACACATGGAAAACATCATGTATCCTCATTAGCGGTGGTGGTAACGCTAGCTGATAGGCTACCTCACCGACCCGTCGCAACACTTGGAAGGGTCAGATGAACCTGGGAGAAAGCTTACTCCCCTTGCCTAACCTCCGCTGCCTACACCGAGGGGAGACCTTCAAGAACACGTGGTCTCCAACCTCAAACTCCAAGGGCCTCCTCCTGGTATCAGCATACTACTTCTGCCGGTACTGGGCCGCCTTCATCCTTTACCGTATGAGCTGAACCTTCTCTGTCGTGTTATGCACCACCTCTGGTCCAAGGATGCCTACCTCTCCTACTTTGTCCCAACACACAGGTGAACGGCATGGCCTCCCGTACAAGGCTTCAAACGGGGCCATACCGATGGTAGAGTGATATATATTATTGTAAGCAAACTCTAAAAGGGTCAAGTGTCGCACCCATGATCCTCCTAAGTCCAGAACACATGCCCGTAGCATATCGTCCAAGGTCTGGATTGTGCGCTCTGATTGTCCATCTGTCTAGGGATGGAAAGCAGTGCTAAGGCGTAACTGGGTGCCAAAGGCATGCTGAAATCCTCCCCAGACTCGCGAGGTAAACTATGCATCCCTATCCGAGACTATGGACCTAGGAACTCCATTCAACCGCACCACCTCATCCACATACCTTCATGCCAAGGTATCCACTGCACTAGACTCCCTAATCTCCAAGATGTGACCCGATTTCATCAAACTGTCCACTACCACCCAGATGGCGTCATATCCCCCTTGGTCCTTGGGTAGTACCGTGATGAAATCCATCGAGATTTTATCCCACTTCCGCTCGGGGACATCTAGATGCTGCAGTAGGATGCCTAGAACTCGGTGTTCAGCCTTCACTTGCTGACACACTAAGCACTTGGTTACAAATTCTGTCACTCTCGCTTATCTCCGGGCCACCAAAACTGCCTCTTCAATCCCTGGTACATCTTGGAAACTCCTGGGTGCACTACCAAGGTTGAGTTGTGGAACTCACTAAGAACCTTGCCATGCACTGCCTCCGAAACGAACAACCTTCCCTGGAAAAGCATCCGGTTCTGACCATACTTTGTCCACCCTTCCGGAGCATTTCCCTAGTCAATTCGGTCATGCATCTCTTCGCACTCTGGGTCTCCCCACTGAGACTCCTCCACATGCTGAAACAGAGATGACTGCACTATCATCTGATATAGGTAGCCTCTACCGTTATCCATCCTCGCATCCAGGTGTAAAGCAACTGACTCCTCCATCACCTTCCAGGCATCCGCCGACTCTCGGACCGCATCCTTCTGCGTCCTCCTGCTCAAGGCATCGGCCACCACATTGCCCTTTCCCTCCTTATAAGAGATCTCAAAGTCGTAATCCCGGAGTAACTCCACCCATATCCGATGTCGCAAGTTTAGGTCCCACTGGGAGAAGATATACCTCATTCTTTTGTGATATGTGAAGACCATAAAGCGCTCTCTGATGAGGTAGTGTCGCGCTAACTTTAGCGCGAAAATGATCGCTGCATGCTCCAGGTCGTGGGTGGTGTAATTACTCTCATGGGGGCGTAGCTTCCTGGACCCATAAGAGATCACCCCTTGTTGCTGCAGCAACACACATCTGAGACCCTATCATGAGGCATCATAGAACACCTCATAAGCCGCCCCCTCTTCTGGAAATCTCAGCACTGGGGAACTGACCAACAACTCCTTCAGATAGCTGAAGGCTGACTCGCACTGCTCGCTCCACACGAAAACCTGGTCTTTCTTGGTCAGGGTTGTCAAAAGGGCCACAACTCGGGAGAAGTAGGGTATGAACCTCCGATAGTAACCTGCCATCCCAAGGAAACTACGGACTTCTGCCAAAATCTTGGCTGTTTCCCAAGAAACAACTGCCTCAACTTTTGACGGGTCCACCGCCACTCCCAGCTCGGACACCACGTGCCCCAGGTAGCGCACTTCTCGTGTCCAGAACTTTCATTTCAACAACATTCCATACAGCTGATGATGTCGGAGGACCTCCAAAACCATCCTCAGGTGTTCTGCATGGTCCTCCTCTGATCTAGAGTAGACCAGGATGTCGTCAATGAACACAACTATGAACCAATCCAGGTACTCCCGGAAGATGGAGTTCATAAGCCCCATGAACACAGCTGGGGCGTTCGTAACGCCGAAGGGCATGACTGCGAACATGAAGTGTCCATACCTGCATCTAAACATCGTCTTCGGGATGTCGCACTCCTTCACTCTTAGCTAGTGACACCCAGACTGCAGGTCAATCTTCGAGAACCATCCTGCCCCTTTCAGCTGGTCGAAAAGATCGTCTATCCTCGGAAGAGGGTAGCGATTCTTGATCATCGCCTGATTCATCCTTCTGTAGTCTATGCACAACCTGAGACCACCATATGCCTTCTTTGCGAGCAAGACCAGATCACCCCACGGTGACTCACGTGGCCGAACATAACCTATCTTCATCAGATCGTCAATTTGGATTCGCAAATCCCGTAGCTCTGAAGGTGCCATCCAGTAAGGAGCCATCGAGATCAGACAAGCACCGGGCTGTAGGTCTATCCCGAACTCGATATCATGCCGAGGGGGTAGAGTCTTCACCTCCTCAGGAAAGATTTCCATAAAATCATGGACAATCTCTGGTACTTCTAGCATCTCATCATCTATTGATACCACTATTAGCTCGGCCAACAAGGAGAGGAGGGGTTCCTCCCGCCTGTTTCCCTTCTGACCGTTCCGCTCACCGGTGAAGGTAACACACCGGCCGTCTGAGTCTGAGAACACCACCCTTCTTCAGAAACTGTCGATGATGGCACACACAGAGAATATCCATTCGATGCCTAGGATGACATCGTATGGCTGTATCTGTAGCAGGAGAAGGTCCCTAACTGACTGATGTGGCCCTATCATTAGTCTACATCCTCTACAAACAAACAACAAGTTGGTCTGACCTCCGATTGGTGTGCTCAACACCAGGGGCTCTGAAAGTCTCTCTGCATCTAAACCCAAGTCACGTGCTACACGTGGTGCAACAAGAGAGTGCGAAGCTCTGGCATTGAACAAGGCATAAGCAAGAGTTCTGAAAAGACTGATCGTACCTCGAACAACCTCCAGCCCTGCCAGAACTGCTGCCTCTTCGGTGTATAACTGTCCGCGCCCGACTCCTCTGCCTCTCAGCTTTCGGCCACCTCCTCGACCACGCCCTGTTCGGGGTCCCTGAGGAGCACCCTGAGGTCGGCCTCCTCCTCCTACGTCTTCCCTCAAAGGAGCGGAAGCTCGCTATCCCTGCTGCTATTGCTGGAAAAGCCTGGCTAGAAGCTGCTGCTGGGGAGGGTGCTGGGGCTGTCCACCACCACCGTACTATACCCGGTCCAGGCACTGACTCCAGAGATGTTCAGGGCTCCCACAGACAAAGAACTGCTGTCCCGGGCCTGAAGGAAAATGGCGAGGACCTGGGGATCAAAACTGAAACTACTATGGTCTACTCCCTGCTGGACGGAACCTGTAGGGTCCTGACGCTAGAGGCCTAGTGCTGACAGCCTTTCCCATCGATGGTCCCAGCAGGATACCCTCTCAGAATACACCTCCTAGAGCGTGCATCCTTTCCACCACTTCAGCCTTATTCTGGACCTCCAAGTATGTCGGAAGGGTAAAGGGGGTAACATCATACTAGATGGAGGTTCAGAGAGCCTCCTCCAAACGCCTTGCCTGAGACTCCTCGTCGAGAAAGAGGTCCAGAGAAAAACGTAGGAAGTACTTGAACTTGTTCCCTAGCTCCCTCATGGACATACTCCCCTGTTGGAGGGAGAGTAGCTCCTGTCTCTTTTTTGCCTTCATCGTCGGGGAGAGGAATTCTGCCCGGGAGTCCCTCTCGAATCCAGCTCATGACACCTCAGCCTCTCTCCTATCCCCCAGGTAAAGCGTCCACCACTAATGCGCCGCTCCCCGCATCTGGCTGACGGCCAGAGGGACCCAGTACTCGGACGAGGACCGAATCAGGACTAAGGCTATTACTAGCTCCTCTAGCTATCCTTCAGTCATCATGTCAAAGGTGTTGACCTCATACATATCGAGGGTCTGTCGCTGGAAGGCCCGAAGAGTCTTCTGCCACTGGTCGTCCACTTCTTGTCGATCACCTCTCTGCCGTTCGGCCAAAGTAGTCTCTAGGGCCTCGATCGCCCGTACCACACGTGGTCGTCTTCCAGGTGCCATAGCTGCAAGGTAAAAAAGGAATGCCTAAGACCAATTAGTGCAGAATATCATTCTTAAAATTTCTCAAAAATATTAAATTTATTCTTAATTCCCAAGACATACCAGAAACACAAGAACACAAGTCATTATGATGCATGTTCCTTTCCTATGGTCTCTACCCTACAATCAGCGTGGCCTCACTTGGTCGTTAGGTAGGTCCAGAGTCCTTGCATCGGATCACGGCGGGCCCTAAAATCTTGTGTCCTAGCCGGTCTTCCCTGGCCTAATTCACGCACCGAGGTCACCCAACACAGTCGCCTTACCATCCCATGCAATCCTCACTGTGCCTAACTCCAGACTCTATCCTATCTCTCAACCATCAGCTCTGATACCATTCTGTCATGACCCGCCATCACCAAAAGGAGGGAAGGGTCAGCAGATTGCAAGGCCCTTCCTTCTTTATGTTGAAGGAGAGATAATGACCCCCGAAGCCCACCTTTAATAGGTCCCGGAGTGGTTACTAGCACCAAGGGTATGGAAATTTCACACAAATGGAATGCATTACCATTTTTATTTTATTGGATTGAGAGATAAGAAGAAGAAAACCCAACAACACCAAGGTAGAAAGGAAAGTAAAGCCAAAATTAAACCATTTCAACATGCATGTTTCAAAATAAAAGCCACAAGGTGAAAAAGGTGTCTACAAAGGTAAGTACCAATGAAAGAAAACGACAACTGCAACTGCTCTAAGGATCAGATCTAGTAAGGTCCTGCGCGATCCCCGAAGTCCTCCTGGAAACCTGAAAGCAGTTTAATATACATAGGGTGAGTATACAAGTACACTCAATACGGAAAACCAAAGACTCTTGTGCACAAGTGGGGAAGGTGCTAAAGTCTCGTGAGAAAAGAAGTAAACCAAACACCCAAAAAGGTAAACTATCCACCCAACCCTCACCAAGGAACACTCCCCAAATAACGAAAGTCAAGGAATATAGTATAATAGCACATTGATGTCTGGGTTCCCCGCGCCACTTTCCCACTGGTTATTGAGACATCCTACGCATCGGACCAATCCCGCCATTCACACCGCAGTCCCACTACCACACCCACCCGCACACACCTAGGACACAACCGCACGCATTCTCACTGCTGAATCCCACTCGCACACACCTAGGCCACAACTGTCACACGTAACCATGCCTGCAAACACCTAGTCCAGAACAACCACCACCACGCCCGAAGACACCTGGGCTAAAGGATCCACTGCCACGCCCGAAGACACCAGGGCCTCATCCCGAAGACACTTGGGAAACCACCTGCCGCACACACCTGGCCTAACACCACACTAACCCGCCTGAAGGTTCTTGGGCTAATAATAAACCTCAGGCCATCACAGCCTACCTGAAGATACTTGGGCTATCCGGGAAAGGGAGCAGAAAAGGAGCTAATAACCAGCCACTAAGAATAGTGTTGGGAAAAACACCCCCCCATGAAATGGGGGTGTTCGGAACTAAGTGCTCGACTTGGATGGGGCACGAATAAGAAGCACAAAACTTCAAGTATAGATATAGGTAACAAGCACTCACCCGAAGCCTAGGATTTTCTAACCAGCCTACAGAACACAACACCACTACGCCCAAATCCCAAGTCACGACTTTCGCCAACAAAACCCATTTGTCCCATTTTTGTTTTAAGTTCAACGATAATGTTAAATTATGTTTAAGCACTACTGGGAAATTAGAAAGCATAGGAACAAGTCCAGGAAAGTAAACAGTCAAGCATCAACCATATTCCCACACCCGGTTCTCAACAACAGAGGATCCCACCCCAATTCGTGATATAAACAAGTACCCACCCAATCTTAAAACGCACAACTGCCAAATCCATACCAATAGGGGATCTCATCCCCAAACTCACACAACCACCAAGAGTATAAGACAGGGGATCCCATCCCCTCCCACATTTCCTGCAATCGGCCCGAAAAGAAAACAACCAACTACCACCACCAACACAAGTCAGAGTCGTGCTGGTATTTTAAGTTTTAAACGACTTAACACACTCTATGATTTCAATCTTCATGTGTTTTAACCAAGGGTTATCTTATAAGGATTGATCATGGGGATTTCATTTCACTTAGCCGGGTGTACGTGATTAACCAGTATCCTTTTTAATAGTAGGAGTTCACAACCACAAACAATCCATTTAAAACATCAGCAGGGGTTCATTAGTACACAAACAACGACCACCAATGACCTCGATTTTCAGAAACGCATAAGCAAGCACAACTCAGAAAGATGATCATAATATAAACAATATCAATGATCATAGTCCCCCTTTCTTTATAGAATCCAGTTCATTATCTTCATTCAGGTCTGGTTTATCCAATTCTATAGAACAGAAACACGCCCACCCCGAATGATACACAAAAGAGAGAGACGAAGGAGAAATTCCCTACTTGTTGATAGATGATCGACGGTTAGGCCGGGCGTGAAACTTTACGGATAACGATGCGGCGCGCCCGATGCACCAGAAGCTATTTGTGAAAAACCGCGATCAAGGAAAGAAGAACCCATGGCTAACCCTTAGTTTATAAGATCTGCGGACGGTTGAGATAAAAACGCTGAACCGTGTAAGGCGCGGGGGTCGTGGGTTGACCATGCAGCTCCGAACGTTATTAAGGGGGGTCGGGTGGTTTAAACTGAATCATTAATTCATCAAGTATTTAATTAAAACTCTTATGTGCATTAGGGTCATTAAAACCCACTCTAACAGTTCAAAAATAGGGTTTAAAACCCTAATTGCGCAAGGAGGAATGCCACTAGAAAAACCCCGACAAGGCCGGGTGATGCCGATCGGTCTCACCGATCGGTCGCTCCGATTGGTCTCACCGAGTCGCCACCCCTTTAGAACCCGAATTTTGGAAAAGGGAAGGACCAAGAGAGTCTTGGTCATCATAACTGCGATTGACATATCATTTATAGATAATTTAAAGATGGTTTTTTCCATTCTATAGTTATGGGAGTTGATATATATTCCCTTTAATTGGAATATACTAGTCACATAAATTCCATTTCCATGGTCTATTAATGTATTTATTTCATTTAGTCAAAGAAATAAATATGGACTATATAGGTTGATGAATACAACATGTAGCCTACATGATAAGATACTGTGAAAAGTGATTATTTTATATAGTGATTGTTTTCATGTGGTTGTGTACAATGTGACATTATGTTATTTAACTTTTGTTCCCTGATCTATTTCCTGAAAGAAATCTTGACCTATAGCAATGAACTCCTAATTGCAATGAGGAATAATCCTACAACATAAAAAATTATTTTTTTTGTTGATATCTATTGAATTATATTTTATTATAATTAATAGAATAAATATTGTTCTCTAGATATATAAATAAATTTATTCATGTTATGTTGATAACATAAATAAAATAAATAATTATTCTATCACATATCAATAAAAGTATATATATATATATTATTTAATATTTAATAAATATGTATTTTCCAGTATGTGAATTACATATTTAATTTTGAATAATATATTTATTTGAGTATTCAATAAAGATTAAGGATTTCAAATGGGACAAGACCATATTCGGTGATACAAAACTATTTCCAAGATGAATAATTTTATTTATCATTTTCTCATGATTTTGCACGTCATAAAATAATTAATATATTATTAATTGTTTTAATGGGTTTTATTAAAGGTTATAATAATGTTCATGGGAAAGAATGAAATTAGAAACATTAGAACCTAAACCCTAATTCAATAAATAGTCTATTATAGAAATTTTGTAGATAATAAAACAGGAAAAAATGTTTCACATAATTAATTATATTTCAAATTCTCTGTCAAACTCCCTCTGATGCATGAGATTGAAAGAGTGATTTATACAATTCCAAGTAATTTGGAATCAAGAATGAAAAATTAAAGACATTTGATTTGTTATTCTAGAACCTAGAGATTGAGTGGCGTTACTCGAAGATCATTTTTGGCACATTTGGATCACCACTAGAGGTATTATGTGACACCCCAAGATTTTATAGTATTTATATTTTAAATAGTAATTTCTTCAATAGCATAGGTTTCACACAACAACAAGCATAAATAAAAAATACTTTACAATTAAGTACCATTATTTGAAAATGATTGTTATAAAAATGATATTAAATTATCATGAATGAATAGTTTAAAAAGAATTATAATAATTTATATATTATATATTTGATAAAACGTTTTTTACATTAATGAAAATTATTTTATAGTTATAAGATAATAATGAATCAAATTTTATTCAACAAAGCCTATATTTTTCTAAAGGAATTTTTACTATCTTTTAATGGAAAATTTAAATTAAAACTAAATTTTGAATCATTATAAAATGATATTGAAAAAATTAAACAATATTGTTAATAGTAGAGGTCAAAAAATTCCTTAGGGTAAAAGATATTTATTTTATTTATTTTCCAATGAATAGTGAATATTCCGGATTTTTTTGAAGATAGCATTTTAGTCATATTGATAGTCTTTTTATGATTTGAATGTTAAACTCAAATATGAAATAATAAATTAAATTTTGGTATCTTATAATGAGAATAATATATATTTATATCATTTAATAAGTAGATAAGTATTTTAAAAATGATAAAATAATATTGGTATTTAAAAAAAATAAAAGTTTATTTAAAATTTTATAATTTATATAATTAATTAAATGGTAATTTGTTTCCATAAAAAATAATCATAAATTATTATTTCGGTCTATTATTTTATTAATATAATTTTATGAGACCTTAATTAATTTTTGATATTGGTGTAAAATCTCTTATAATTTTGAAATTGGAATTTTTGATTAAATTATTATTTCAATTAAACATTAATTATTTCATATATAGATAAATATTTTAATAAAATGGAGATCATTTTTCAAGTCTACATATAAAAAAATGGTTAGGGTGGTTTTTTTGGATAAAATACTTGAAATTTTGGTGAGCAGTAAAATATGGTAATTTAAGGGATATATGCATTATAAATCAAATACATTATTCGTTGATTCATTTATTATTTAATCACCATAATGTAGAAATACCTATACTTATTTAAATATATTTTGTGATAATTCTAAGACTATTCATTGTCTTCAGTAAAAATAATAAAGTAATGAATACAATAATTGGAAAATAACCCTCTCTTGCACTATAAATACCAACACTTACCACTACTTATCCTCACAGTACTTAATACCTGAATCTTGTAAAATTTATGCCCAATACCTTTCCAAAGTATCCTACTCACATCCATGAGCCATTGGACATACCAAAATAACAATCCAAATCCCTGCAAAGTGGTTTTCGAGTAGAATGAATTCTTATGGTAAAATACTCTTTCATTTTTCTTTACAGTCATTTCAATTTCATTTATTTTCTTATCCTTCCCTAAGATCCCCTATAAAAAATAAATTATAACAAAATAATATTTTATATATTGTAATTATATTTTTTTTAATGTAAAATCCCTCATCGTTACCCTTATCTTTCAATTTTTATTCTGAAAATGAAATCATCATCCATGATCACTCAATTTACAGCCTTTGTGGATGATGAATTTTAGATTTTCAATTCCACCATCATGTATGGTTATAAAAAAGTTTTTATGGTTAAAAAATATAATAATATATGTATTAAGTATTATATAATTATCTTTAACAAGTATATATATATTATTTTAATAAATGAAAAAAAACAGTTCGTGATGATTGAGAAAATGCCAAAATGATCTAAATGATTATCACTTAAATTTTACCTATTGAATAATTATTATACAGTATAAAGGAATGAAATATATAACCCTTTAATATTTGGGTAGTCCATTAATAATATATAATTTTAATTTTTGAAAACAACTTTATTATTACATTATTTATCATACATGTATACAAGTAATGTAATCGTGATAACTAATGAAACAAATGCCCTAGAACGATAATATTGTACATTATAACTCTTCCAATGTAAATAAATGAACTTAAAAAAGTTATAATAAATAATTTAAATATAATAAATTCTATTATTTAATTAATTAATCTATTCAATCTTATTATCCACTACATTAAGATCATGTTCATAACACATTCGAACAGAAGGTAATGTTTTTCTCGTCCAACCTTTATTTCTATGACATATTCCTTATTCACAACTATTTATTATTTGTGGATTATTATACATAACTTTAAAAATAATAAAATTATTAACTTTATCCTCATGTTATTTAATTTTTCAATTTATAGACATTAATTTTATGGGACATAATGTTTAACTATTTTCAAAGGGGTAATGATTCATCCTAAACATCCATTTCTCATTCGGGTTATACTTTTTCTTTATTTTCCATGATTTAATTCTTCAATAATTTTATATAAATTGTAAAAATTATATATATATATGTTCCAAAATAAAATATCCAGATCATTTAATCTTTATTTTTGTGGAATTACATGTTTTATAAGTTTTTATTTTCAATTCTCCTCATTAGTTAAGCCCGGTTAAAGAGAGTTCTAAATTTCATACCCATTTTCAAGTTACACCCAAAATATATTTTAACTTACCAATATATTTAAAAATTCCATCAATTTATTAATAAAAACTACCTTTTTAAAATTCTTGTTTTTTAAAAATAAATTTTACTTTTTTTCATTTTAAATACTCATTCTTTTCCTTAAACAGCACTAACGAGGCTCATTTAGAAAGTTTCTTAAACACTGATTTTGTATGTTTTCACTTAAATTTGAAATAATTAGTAATGATATATTCCTATTTTCCATTATGAATTTCCATTAATGATTCTAATCCATTCATTCATGGACTCCTTTATGGTATTCCCTTCGGTTTTTTCTTATTCACCACTTGTTCCCTTTTGTGTGTGGTATGTATTCTTCTCTTTCATTTGTGATCATCATTAATTATACATATCATTAAATATACAGAGATCATGTATCATGGATATTATTATTTCCATTTACATGTAGAATTTCATCTTATAGTGTATTTATTTGGTGTTCTTTTAATTGAGGAAATGTTGATGAATTTGTATCATATACTAAAAACGTATATCTTGATAACTCGTATTGTTACTTAATGGATTAATTATATGAGGAATGATTTGAATGGTATGATATGGGTTTGGTAATGAATAATTATATACCTATGGGTTGGGGATATTATAATGAAATTCTTTTAGGTGGGACCAAGTTACAGATAGCCCCTCGATTCCTCGATAGTCTCATGACGCGAAATTAGTTTGCGACAAACACTTCTTGTTTTTATCCAAGAGGAATCATACAGGTTTATACCCACCAACATAAACCATATTAATGGTATAATTTTTCATGCCTCAAATACATGATTTCCAATAACTTAAATTTTCCAACATTTATATTTCCGTTATTTTTATCTAGAAGATTATTATTATAAAAATATATATGTATGTATTTTCATTTTAATTTAATTTATTGGCATGGTTTTTTAAATTATAAATCATTCCATATGTATGAAACTTATTTATTCATGTTATCTTCCACTATACCTATCCCTTACTGAGTATTTGATATAAAATTTTCATTTTTGTTCCTTCCCTGATTTCTAAATAAGAGATCTTTAAATTAGTGTTTATAAAGCTATTTATTTTCCATACCTATGTTTTATGTTTAATTAACTATGTAATAAGGGTTACATTTATGTGTCTAA
The DNA here is from genome assembly GCA_963277665.1 of Viscum album. Lineage (NCBI taxonomy): Eukaryota > Viridiplantae > Streptophyta > Magnoliopsida > Santalales > Viscaceae > Viscum > Viscum album. The sequence continues at coordinate 38,858,098 of OY728131.1, forward strand.
TTCTTCATGAATACAAAATTTATCGATCGTTGGAGATGTGGTCAATTGTATTAATTCCATTATAATAAAAATAACCAATGAATTTGGGTTACTAGGGTCATGGTTGTATTAGATTATACCCTTGGATCCTCATAAGCATAAAAAGGGTAATCTGAAAGGGTATTTTTGATCATCATCATAGACAATAAAGAATGAATCCTAAGATGAGGTAATTTATTTCTTCTAATAGGAATAAATTAATTATAAATGTAACACGCAACGCCACTATTGGTGTTTTGGGAAATTGAAATTAAAAGGAATTTTATTTATCACATCACCCACCACGTGCTTTCACTACAGCCAAAACCAATAAGTTGTTTTAGAACAGTCATATTTAAAATTACCATTATTCGTTTCTTTGTAGATATGTTTACAATGAGGGTTAGATTTTCATTTAATGTTATTCATTCTTTATTTTTATTTTAAATGACATACTTTGACATATTAATCATGCTCATATAGTGTTTAATTTTACAAAACATATTAGAATTGATTAATAATACTGGATTATTTAATTGGTAACTTCCAAAAATTGGCCCAAAATAAACAATTACACTATTTATATTAAGAAGTAAATATAATGTTCACCTTTTCACTACATCTAGAAGCCTATAGGGATACATGGAGTCAAATAAAATCACTAAATTTTGAAAATTTATTTCACACTACATGTAAAACTAGACATTGTCTCACATGATTTGTCAAATTACATCATTTTTTTTTCTATGTATGGACCATGTAGTCTACATAGGTTTTTGGAATAAATCATGAAATTTTTGTGGTCATTATTTATTTTTATAATATATGAGAATAAAAAACTAGATTATTTATGATATAAATGACACGTATGTGGTGTATGTGATATATAGATCATCAATTACTGAATCTGAAACACACACCGAATTACTAGCCAAAAATCATTGAAACATAGAAAGAGTAACACATATCATATGTTAGGTCATTATACACTCTGTAGTCTGGTCGAGGTACATTCTGAAAACACGTAAGTGTACCCTAGATACATCAAAATCATGATACATGGGATTTTGATAGTTTGTAAATGTTGTGTAGTCTCCCAAAAATGTATAAAAATAAATAAAAATTATAATTATACTATTATAACATCATTTTTTGAATTGGAATAGTGATGTGTGTTTGGGAATTCGGTAATGGTTATAAAAATTGGAAATTATCATTTTGTTTATTGAAATAAATATGCCACTATTAGTTCTATCGTTTATTTTCCATGAAAGCAATAAATAATGGATATCTCTAATTATGTTTGGATTTTCATTAAGATGAAAGGGAATTATGTAGTTATATAATTAATTAATCTAAGCTTTATCATCTTAATAATAATAAATAAATAATTAAATGAATGATAGCCAGTAAACATTGCATATTCATTGAATGTATGACTGATCGTGACTTCAATCAAGACCTATGTATCATTTGTGACTTTTTTATGTAATTTATTTCATGCGATTGAAATTATTTATTGTTAAATTAATTTATGGAAAGAAAGTAATCCCTCCCCAAATTATTATTTAGGACTTGTGTTTCCATTGATATATAAATAATACCATTTAGTCAATCATTTGGTTCCCTTCACTACGGTGTGGGTAACAAATACTTTAATTAATTGTGTGTCCCATGTCTCATGGAGGTGGTTCAAGAATGTACCACGATGAATGCACCATGGTGATACAAAACTATAGAGGTGGATTTTTTTACCTCCTTCCAAGACCGGAATATATATTTATTCCCCTATTTTAAAGGTCGATTTAATGAACACTCATTCATAAACTGTTAGATAATAAATCTATTAGGCCATTTTTTTAAATTATTTATTTTTGTTTTATATTATTTTTTAAAATATCACAATCAAAAAACCTTAATTGATATGTAAAGATGAAATTTTAGTAAATGGATTATACATAAATGTTTTATCCAATATGTTTAATTAATTAATTCAAATCCACATAATATTAACAACACATTTAAATTATAAGATAATATAAAATTTAAACATAATAAATTTGAATTACTTAATTAAATATTAATCAATACTTCTCCTTCCATGACAAGATTATAAAAAGAACCAATAGAACTATGATTTTGTTTAACCATTTTTGGGACAGTTGCTTTTATAAGGGGGGTAATTGTGGAAATTTTTGGTTGAGTTAATCATTTCACATCAAAAGGAGTGTCCCTTTCTAGACACTGTGTTATTTGGAGGAATGTTTTGAGGAAATAAAATTCATGGTTTTAGGATCGCGATAACTACTCAATGGATCAAGGAGATGTATGCCTTTAGTTGGAGAAGACCTACCCCCAAAATAACATAATGTTACTTGAGAAACCATTTAGGGGTTTATGAAATAGGGAATATGGATCCTTGAAACTATAATGTTCTAGAAATTATAAATTTTGAGTTCAGTGGTGTGGAATATTGTTATATGATAAAATATTGTAAGATTAAATAAAAACTACGGATTTATTATATCTCTAATTTTTTTATTCATGGAATGTACTCATAAGATTATCATCAATATAGTAGATAAATTAAAATATTGTCTTCCACGCTATCCCTATGATCCATATTCATAGAAGATATTCTCCTAACTTCCAGTAAATTATACGAGTGGTATAGATTACTATTTGTCTCTTTATTCCATGAATAGATGTCATGCGTGCTAGAATCCTCACATCTTAATTTGAATATTGAGGATTCAAGTGAATAAGATTTATTAGTATTTGGGAGAAATATAAAAGATGTCATCATTGCTCAATGTATTATTATTTAATCTATGTTTTTTGAGATCATAGAATATCATGAATACATGGAATCTTCATGAATGTTTGAATATCTCTTTAGCCTATATCAGAAGAGAGATAAGTATGATCAGTTTTATTTTTCCAATGAACTTCATTCGATAAAGCTTTTAAAGGGTGGCAAAAATGGACCTTAGGTAGTCAAGATGATCATCTACATTATAATCCATGAGTTTTTTGGGTTTAAAATAACTATATTACTAGGTAATGATATCATTATTACATTACCACCTCATAGATTCTCTATTTATTTCATGAATTTTAATATAAAAAATATTGTTATGTATTTTCTAGATCTTATCACTCTTCATCTCCATGCAGATAAGGAGAAAATGTGTGAGAATCCCTCTATCATTTTATTGAACATGCAGAATAGATAAGAAAAAATCCTCAAGACCAAGGCTTATTAAAAACACCCATACATGAAGTGTAGGATGGAGGATAATTCAAGGGAAGAAGATTATATATATATCATCTATGGAATTAAATGACAAAAGAAGAAAAAATGATCCAAACCAAAGAAGTTCGGGGAATCATTATGTGTGTTTATTATTATGTGTATTTTATCTATGTCTAAAAGATGGGTATTAGTTGTAGAGATTAGTTCTCACGTATGTATTCAAATATAGTAACCATGTTAATTTTGAATTTTTTTTTGAGTGGTGGTATATAAATGAGTAGGTAATATTTTTTAACATATTATTGTCTTTTGAAAAAAAATTTATATCAATATCCAAACTAGATACCAATGGTTATATTTCAAATTTTTTATGTAATATTTTAATTTTTTATAAATATTTCATTTGTTTGTGTAAGGTAAATTTAAATAAATTTTTCTCTGCATTGGAATTCACAAACAATTAATATCCACAATAATGAAACAACCTCATAAGAACCATTCCACACCAAACGTTGGCATCACATGCTAGGAAATGTTAATGAAATGTTCATTACTAAATTTCATCAAGATTGATATTTATATTCTTCTGAACATAAACAACATGTTGTATTCCATAAATATTTGAAGGAAAAATGTCCAAATCCCCGTATAGTGTAAAAAAGATCAATGGTCAAATGTGCTTCTAGAATTATCTCATACAGACATGTGTGGACCATTTCCTATTGAAGCAATGGTTATGGAATCATGCATTAAAATGTTTTGTGATTTTTTAAGTAGATATGGATATTTCAAATTAACGAGGTACAAGTCAGATTATATATTAATTATTATGGAATACACCACTCCAATGGCCCGAAGGCCTTCATTTTTTATTTATTTTGATAATCCACCTTTCATGGGGTGAGGTGGAACCCATAAAAGGCCCATAGGTGTAAGTATTAGATGGCCCATAGGCCTTAGAATAATTCAATGCCCGTAGGATTCAAACATCACATAAAACCCAGTCTAACTACTTGGAACTTTTCCTCCTGAGCATCTTCAACGTGAAATCAGCTCACCACCTTCGTATAGCTATTCGGCTAGGCGTCCCCGTGCATGCACATGCTTGTCCCAATGACAGGTGCCATACCCTCTCATTCCTGAAATCCGTTTAGCTTCAGCTATGGTGAAATATAATTATGGAATACATGATTAATGTTTAAATACATCTTGTTATAAAGATTAAGAAACTATAATAAAAATGTACCAGTGAATATCTGAATCAATAAATAAATGATTATTTATTTTATATTACGATTTTATATCATTCCACTCATCCTTACACTCCTAAATGAATAGTATAAATGAAAGGAGGAACTAAACATTTTTGGAAATGGTAATATCAATGATGAGTAATGTGATCTTTCAATTATCATTTTGGGGATTTGTGTTATAAAAACATCACATATCCAAAATCAAGTACCAAATATATTGACAATTATATTCCATATAATTTTTTTGGAATAGAATCCATGTTATCCATTGTTTATGTTTGGGGAAGTGTCAAATTTTTTATGTCCTCTTTTAGTAAAATACATTAACCCTGTGGAAGAATGTGTACATTTACACGATACCATAAGGTTATAATATATATTACTTATACGACCCCTTAGAGAGAATGGTTATAGTATGAAGACATTAGATATTACATGAGAGGGATAAAAACCCTAAAAGATATATTGGGTGTGATATAGACTTGTATGATGTAAATGAAAAAGGATCAGAAGAGGTAATACATGAATAGATTTTATAAAACCCCATTTAAGAATAAACTATTCTAAAAAAATATTTTTTGTATTTGTACATTGGTTTCTAAATAACCTAAATGTTTTTTTTCTAGTCATAGAGTTAGGTGACACATTATTAGTTTATAATGATGATACTCTATCCTAAAATGAAGCAGTAAGAGGAACAAATATTTCATGTCCAAGGATTCCATGAAACAAGAAATAGATTCCATTTAAAAAAACCATATTTGTATTTCAATAATCCATCCAAAATATTTATATACATTTATTTAAATGGTTATAGAAGAAGAAGTTGGAAATGGAAAGAAAAGTCATCACATATAAGGTTTAACTAGTTTCAAAAGGGTTAAATGTGTTAATACATTAAATATGATAAAATGTTTTTACTATTTACAATGAAGAAATCCATTATAATTATACTTTCCATTATATCCTTCCACTATCATGATATTTTTAAAACATAGGTCAAAATAACCTTCCATAATTGTCACCTTATAGAATATGTCTATTTGAAACAAACTGAGGGGTTTGTGACTCCAAATATTGAATATATGTTATGAAGGATATAAAGTTACAGTTATAAATTAATGATTTAATTAGGGACCAGAAAAATTCATTTTCATGGGGCTATAATAGAATTTTGTTTCATAAAAAATGAATGTGATCTGTTCGTCTATAAATGGTTTAGTTGGAGTGTTTTTGGATTTGTAATAGTATATGATGAAGACATATTACAAATTGGAGATAAAATACCAGTGTTACAGTCTATTTACCAGTGTTTGAATACATGGTTCTCTATTAAAGACATAGGTAAGGCAGTATATATTCTTTGGATTACAATTCATCCTGATTGATCCAAGAGACATATCTGCCTAATTCATGGGACATATATTAACACGATAAATAAGTGATTCATCATGTAATAATAAAATAGTTTCTTTTTTATAATGTCACATAGAAATTATATTTTTATGTAACTATGTTTTTAGAGGAATGAAGAATAATACAGAATGGGAAGTCTACCATACATGTCAGCGATTGTGTCAGTCATGTATGTTATCTTATTTTTTAGGATTGATTTCCCCAACATATTAAGTGTGGTAGGAAGATATTAAACTAATGCAACTGACCATTATTGGATGATTGTTAAGAATATCCTTAAGTATCATACGTGTAATAAGGACATGTTCCAATTATATAGACGATAAGGGGAAAAGGTTATCAGAGGATATGATGATACTAGATTCAATACAATTCCATATGACATAAAGTTACAAATGGGATACATCTTCACTCCGAATAGAGGATTTATGATAATTAAGAGATTAAATAAGTTTGTAGTCATAATTTATTAAAAAACGTTTCTGTATATTGAGTATTTTTAGCATATAATGATGAAGTACTGATACACAACATGATTCATGAAATTTATGTTGTGCCTTTCATAAAAGATAAAATAAAACTCTATTAAGATAATACTACAATGGTGGCCTTTATAAAAGATCCAAGGTCACATCTGAAGACAATGAATATATTTAAGAAGTATTATGTATTGAGGTATTTTTATTCGAATGAGGAGGTTGTATTGAGCAATATTTTCACAAAAGAAGACATGTGAGACCCCATTTACTAAACCATATACATATTAGAAACATTATTATAATTTGTGGAATATCATATTACAAGTAATAGGTATTTTCCTCTAGTAAATGTAGATTTTTGGTAGAGTTGGTGTGATAGTACCAACTAGTTAAACATTCATTCCATATATATATTTTCATTTTATTGAAAAATATTTAATTTTTTTTTCAGATATAGTTCAATATTCCCTATGACTTTGATGTAATAATTTTCTTGATTACTTGTCCCATTAATAATGTCATAGAAGTTCCTCGATATGATGATAACATTTACATTATATCAAAATATTATTAGTATCGTTATATGTATGGACCACATAAAATGATGACACACACAATATATAGGCGAACATGTGTGAGTAATCATAAGTGGATGATGATTTTTATCATGAAGTTTGCAATAGGTAATCTCTATGATTGGAAATTATGATAACAAACATTCCATGCGGAATTATACATGTTTTGGTGTAATTAAATATTCTTATATATGAGCAATTATAATGGTCTGTAGACATTAATATTATCATTGTTCGATTTCATGACTCATCCACATAGATTTACTAATAAAAATGGTCACATCTTATGTTGGTTGGAATTTGGGAACATTGGGTGCATCATGATTGGCATTCCATATACAGATAAATAAAAGAAGTATTTAAACCTTCCATATTTATGGGATTGGATATCTTATCAGATTTATTATAATATAACCATCGCCTAAATTCCCAGACCATTTTGTATCGAAATGTCAATTTCATATGGTGAGAGAAATATATATCAAGCGTACAGGTTAATGGATCTTATAACCTATTTGAGAACATGTTGTGACAAAGGGATTATATTACATAGATTGTGTTAACATGTTGTTGTTGAAATTTGATACATCATATTATTTCTCTTGGCATCCTTGAATAATTACTAGACAATAATAAAAGACTTTAGGAAAGCTTCCCTAAAGATAATGAGAAATAATCTAAGAGGATTAGTGAATAATTGTTTCATAGAACTAAACTAATTTCTATTTTAATTTAACTAAGGAATAAATAAAATTCTCAACATAGAGGAATAATTTAAATCATGTTATATTTATCAAATTAATTAATTAAATATTTCTTCATTGATATGTGAATAAAAATTAAAATATATTTTTAATTTTTAATTTAATAAATATTTACTCTATTGTTTGTGAATTCTTCATTTATTTGTGGATAAAATATTTATTCTTTTATTCAAAAAATAACAAGTAGTTTTATTAGACAATGACCACGTTTATTGATGAATAATCATTTTTTGGATGGTAAATATTATTTATCATTTACACTAGATTCATCATAGTGGAAAATAATAACTATATTTTTATTTTTTTTAAATGAGGATTATTAATGGTTTTAACACAATTTAAGGGGTTCAATGCAATTAAAATATATTAAAATCTTAACCATGTCTGTATAAATATCATATTATAGTAATTCTATAGAAAATTAAAAATTATAGAATTGTTTCACACAAAAAATTATCATTATTTTTTTATATATCTCCCCCTCAAAGAAATGAGAACACATTAGATATTTCATAATGAAGAAAAGTGTAATCAATAAATAACAATGCAATACATTTTATTCATTCTGAGAACACATCAATATTGATTGGTGTTTCTTAGAGATTATTAGGAGATTTTGTGGATCACTATTAGAGGGATTTTACCCTTGGATCCTCACAAGCATAGTCTAGGCAATCCAAAATACACTTTTCATACAAACACAATCGATTATGAATAAATAAAACTTATACAAGTTAATTCATTTCATCAGATCAAAATAAAATAATTCTAAACATAACCTTAAATAACTTCCTATTGGGGTTCTATGACAATGATATTAAAATAAATTTTAATTATCCCATCACTCATCATCAGGTTCCCCTATGGCTCAAACCGTTATTATCTTCATATTTCGTTTTCATTTCATTACCTTTAAATAATTTTAATTTTTCCACAATGGGGTTGAAAATACCTTACATATGATCTTGTTAAATCTCTCAATTACATTATAAATTTATTTTTAGAAATAAATGACTGATGATTCTATTTTTTTATCTCGATCAATCAACATTTTCAAGATTTTACTGGCATAACAAAAAAAAAATTCATCTCAAACATTGTATAAAAATAAAATTTCACCTCTAAAATATTTTTAATTTTTTTATATATATAGGATCATTCCATCCTAGTATAAGGAAAAGAGTATAAATCCCTCATCAATGAAAAAATTCTTGTAGAAATAGTGATCAATGCATCTATGGATGAAACCACAATCCACCGTAAGGGAATCATAAATCAAAATCTTCTCTCTTAGTTACTAGTTTACACTATACTGATTCATATTTATCCTACACATCAAATAATTTTTCTATTAGTCCATTTAAAGTACAATTCATTCATATGGATTTCTTTTTCCAAATAACCAAACAATATTTTCATTTTCGTATCCAAATTCTCTAGAGTCAATATCTTAGTTTTAATGAGACATTATACAATCCATATGGTTTCATGTTTAACAACCATTAATTTTTTTTTGTATTTCATTCCTTTTTTTCATAAGTCTTTTTGAAATCATCAAATCCTTGTACCTATTCATCCAATAACAATATTAATTCAAATTTATGTATAATTTATGACTATAGGGTTTTTTTCCATTTACTATTTTTATTAGATCTTGGTATTCATTTTCATTCAAAGAATCAATCTCAACTTTAATATTTGACTCTAAATATATTGAACATATGAGACTAGCCAATTATTTTAGGTTCTTGAGATTCCATACATCAACGATAATCATGTAGGAGAAGTCATTTATGAACTTCTATTATAACCATCAGACTCTGATTGGTTTATTAATTCATATTATAATTCTAATTGTTTTGAAACAATTCCCCCAAAACACAATCTTCCAGACTCCCCTCAGATTTTATAGTTCTAGTTCTCTTTGATATACCCTCTTCACTAAAATCTAAAATTTATGTTATATATAATTTTTTTTAAAATTAGCCTTTCTTGAATGCCCCTTCCAATCACGAAGAATAAATATAGTAATTTTTTACAATTCCATTTTCATTGACAATGTGGTCTTTCTAAGAGACTTTATCTCAGAATAGAACATTCTACCATTTAATGATCATTCATGTGTCATTGAGAAAAATTTATTAATTTTTTTTTCATATCATTATAACCCATATATAAAAATTATGGGGAATTAGATTTGTTTTTTTATTAATTAGAATCAATAATTAAATTTTATAATATTCCAAAAATATTAGGTTGGTACATGAATTAGTTTTTTGTTCTACATCAGCTCTGAAAACTATTTTCTCAATTGTGTTGAAGGTCTAAAGTTATAAATGAACATTATATAGTTGAAAATTTCCTCCATAATATTTCATTGAATTTAAAATATAGTATCATTCTGTATACCATCTCTAGAAAATGTGTAAATATTAAACTCCACCAAAATATTCTACTCAAAGGTTGTTTTTTACATTCTTTTCAAATATGATTTCTTTTCAGTTTTACAACCTCTAAAAATAATTTCTAATATATTTTAAAAAATTATACAACTTATGAATTGAAACATAGTTGCAGTCTTCTTCCCTATAATGACCCTCACTTAGGAAAAAAATTATTCTCACCTAATATTTATTCTCTAGATTACAATACCCAACATTCTGTATTGAATAATTTATAAAGTAATATGGTACACAAATCCAATATGACAATGGAATAGTCTAGGTCTCGAAAAAATAATGTGTATTTATTAAAAATTATGAGATATGGGTGTCCTTTAATTTAGTTTGAATGAAATGTTTCTCTGTTTTTAGTACATATATAATAATTTTCAAACTCCAATGATTGAGCTTCGTTATACATATTATTTATAGACCCAGGATGTTATGATCACTCACTTTCCCATGTTATCAGTTCAATAATTGTGAAATTTAAAATATTTCATTCCAATAATTAGTTGTCAATATTAATTTCCAAAATAACAAGAATTTAAATCTTTTACAACATTTTACCTGACCATGGAAACATGTGAAATTTTCCATATTGGATTTTAAATTTTGGTTTCAAATCCAAATTCATCGAGATTTCTAAAGGAAGTTATGTTCTTCAATATACCTATTATATTTGAAACTCATTAAAGCCCTATTTATATATATTTTTAGTATTTAAAACAATATAATTAAAATTCCTCATGTATTCAATAGATACATCATCAAAAAAGTGTACCTAACCAATCTTTATAGAGATACAATTCACTATGTATACCCTCTCAGTTATAGAAGGTAATGATACCCTAGATTCAATTATCCATTACTCCAATAAAATTTTCATAGTTAACAATAAACTATTTTTAGTTTCAATAATATAATTAATTGAAATTAACGTTCCATAACCTTCTCTTATAGAATTAACCGTATTTTCTGGAATTAATTATTAAAATCCTCCTTCATCCTATAGTGATAATATATTGTTCCTACCCAGTCCGATTTACCCAATTTATTTCAAATAATATTTATTCTATTTTATTTTAACATTTCTTATGATGATAATATCATATACCTTCCTTGTATAGATTGGTTCAATTGGCTCATGTCTTTACCTTTGTTTAAGTTCTTACTTAAAATGATATATCAGACATCCTCAATAATAATTTAAAATTTACAAAAAATAATTAGTAGGGAAATTACTATCATGTACCATGATTCCATTAATAATGACACCAGAAATAATTCCATCATATCTTATGTAAGAATTGCATTATCTGATTTGATATTTGCATGAAACATATTAAGGTAATATAGATTATTAGTCACTGGTATTCATTTCAATAACCTCATGTTGAACATCCTTTACATTATGAACCCATGGTTTATAGCTATTGTATTGACATACATGTCCCCCAAATCATTCATAATCTCTAATATGGTGTTCAATTAGGAGATATTATTGGTTAGCTTCTATGAAAATGACATTTGAATCAATTTCATTTCCTATATATCCATATGTTACCATGAAAATTTTGAAATTGAATCTATTTTGATAACCATAAATTAAAATTATAAATAATTCCGAATCACAACATTCCTTCTTCCAATGTTATAAAATAAAAACTCATAAAATCACACTAAATCAAAATAGCATCATGATAATAATGTTACCTATTATTCAGAGGGGTTTTTTCAAGACATTAACAATCCAAAATCATTAATACCACTTTTTTAGATTTTTAAATCCACAATAACTAGAAGTTAAATGACCGGTACATAAAAAATAATAATAAATCTTCTATAAACATATAATATATAATTAAGAAATTCCTATAATTTACGCTAAACCTATATAGTCATTCCATAACTATATTATTACACTGATACGCTAGTCCTCACACACACTAAAAAGAAAAACTCACAATATAAATAACAACCATGATAAATAATAAATCATGAAATAAATAAGAGGACCGAGTGTTTTATACATTCATCTTACGTTATTGGTCGAACACTGTTTAAAATTCCATTAAATGAAAATTGCAATATTTTAACATATATTGACTAGTCGTAATATTTAATCACTAATTAAAAGATAGCCCATTCATAAGTGGTCCCAGACCATATATATTTTAGGGTCCATCTTTTCAATCAGTAACACGAACATATGTTCTATATAAGATCCCCATTACTAACATTTGGTACCTATGATACCGTGTAAAAACCATTTCCATGATCTATAATGTTTGGTGAGATGGAAAAGATACTCTTATGTTCGACATGGATAAACCTTATGTAATAATTTTTTACATATATACACTATTCAAACCCTTACATACCATTATTAGTGAGTAATATATATTTTAACATTATGTCAACAATCATATAGACAATTATCATCCAAAAACCGAGTTCTAGATCAAGAACTTCTAGAATTTGTTCAACCATAGGACTTACACTACTCTTGTCTTCATCCGGATAAATAATAAAATTTTGAGATTCTATTTGAGGACATTTGAATCATAACAAAAAATTGACTTCACATTTCATGAAAATATTTACATTCGCATTAGAGTATTTTATTATGGATCTATCAAACCTCATTTTATTGATGACAATGGTCGATCATTGGTGGTTGAGTTTTTTGTCTAATTTTGTACAATCAGTTCTAGTCCGTAATCATTTACTAATTTAATATGGGATTTTGGGGTTATATTTAGTTTCTTTTTAGACTCATGTGATGTTCCAATAGAATTGTATTGTAACAAAATCACCGAACCAAAATTTTTTTGGAGTTAAAATATGTATTATTTTCATACATAACATTTTTCCCATATGTTCAAACTATTTTACTCTGTTTTACTTATTTAATAATTTTTTAATCATTAGAAAGTTATATATTCATTATTATTTCATTAAATAATTTTTCCCATTTTTGAGTATATATATAAAGAAAAAATAAACAAAATTCGTTTCTTTTTAATTAAATAGGTATATATATATAATAAAAAATATTTTAATATAAAATATTTTATATTTAATCCAAATATATATATATATATATATTGGTCTTTGAATAATTTTTTTAATAATTATTAGTTTATATAATCAAAAATTTTAGAAAAAAGTATAAATATCGTATCTTTGAGCCCAAACATATGTTACGTGCTCTGAAATATTTTAATGAATTTATAATATTTTAAAAAATTAATTAAAATATGTTTTTGGTTAATTTTTCTTACCATAAAAGTTATAAATAGTATGAGTATATAAGTAAAATACCAAAAATATAGTATTGGAGTGTCATAAGGCCAACTCATATAACCCCAATCTTATATCTACATAATTAAATTCCTACAAAATACAAGGTGTCTCAAATTGATGGATATATTATCTTAAAAATATTGGGATATTTGATACATATATTATTTCCTTGTTTCATTGTAAATATAAATCTGAGAATGAAAAATGTTATATCATCCTTTAAGAACATTGAAATATTCCTTCGCATTTATGGAATGGAAAACATAATAATGGGTGATCATAGAATATCAAAAAGGAAATTTATACAAAATAATATATCATGAGTTGATAATTCATTAAGAAAATGTTAGATTGTATCATCATAACATATTTCATTTAATACAAAACATGAGCTTCAAAATATATAGATAGAAAATACGAACATAACAATTGCATGGATGATAATAACTAAAATATTAATGAATGAGATTAATAATTTTAGATTCCATGATCTTTCCATCAGATCTTAACTCAAAGGAATCATGAACCTTATCACCAAGGCCTCATGCAAAATAATTTCAATGAATGGGTAAGGAAACACCATACACCGACCTAAATATATGAACTTTTTTCTCATGAGAATATATTATTCATCTAGGGGGTATCTATAGACGGATCCCACCTATTACATACATATTTCAAATGCATTCCACATATATTGAATAATCAATATAATTCATAATAAAAATTCATTTTCTATCAATAAATATCCATATTAAATCATGAATATATAACATTAATACATACCATGTAAATGAAATAGAATTATCAAAAATATTCCATCAACTGATGACGTATATTAATAAGGTATATGATTAATAAAATATCATATTATAAGAAGGGATATCAAATACATCAATGATACTGTAAATATGGGTATGAAGAAGAAGAATGGTTTTCAATGAATAATGGATTTGGATAGAGAACATGATAAAAAGAATGTGAATGAACTAATATAAGGTGTAAACCATTAATCTAAAATGGATGATAGAAGACCATATATTAATTAAAAGTTGTTGTTTTTAATAAAGTAAATTATATAATAAATAACAGTGAAAATGGAATTGAAACATTAAAAATCTAATTATATAAACTTTTATATCGATATTTTAATAAATTTAATAAATCACTAAAAATATTTATAATATTTTAGATAATAATTTATTTGTTTAGAATAAAAAATAAATATTCATAATATTATAGAAATGGGTTTTCTTTGAAAACCCATATAATGTTTTAGAGGAATCTAAATAGTTAATAAACTTTTTGGTTGCTATAAAATCTATTTATCAGGCATTAGTTAAAAAACATTCCCTTCAAACTTTGGTAAAAAGTGTAAATCAAATTTATCTAAAATATTTTTAGAGATTCATTTTATAGAATTGTAAATAAAGTAAAATATTGTATAAAATTCAATTTATTTTACCTTTTAGGGATGGTAATGACTTCCATAAAAGTATTGGAAGAACATGAACATGGATGATAAAAGTCTTGACATATAAGAAGAAATAATTTTCTTTATCCTAAAAACATTGTCCCTATCATTGATTACCAAAGAGATGAAAAGATAAAATAAAATCATGGAAACCCCAAAAAATAATATTTGGATATGAAAATATATGGGGCTTAATAAAAAAGGAGAATATCAATCTTCTTACACTAATTTAAACATTAATAATCATTAATAATAGTGATATTATAAAAATCCTTTGGGATTTTAATAACATTTGAAAAAAACCCATAACAGATAATACAAAAAAATAATATATAGGAATATTTAAAAATTAATATGTTTGATATTATGAAATATTTCTATTGGGAGTTGAATTTAGATGAATAATCCTTACGCATGATTCTTTATTAGTCAATCTCGTTGTCCTCAACTTTTTAGAAATTCCATTTTTCATACACCTTTATCCATCTCAAATACTCCCTTTTATGCGTTCAAGACTTCTAGAATGACGGAAATAATGTTTGGAAGGTATTTGAGAATGTAATGGGAAATATAAGTGTCAAAAACATCCCCATTGTACTATTAATCATGACACTCAGCCTATATCTTTTCAGGGATTGAAGGGGATTTTTAAACCCAATGGGATGGAAAATAGTTCTTGGTCATTGAAGAACTCCAATGTGAATGATTTCCCATTAAAAATAATTAACATCCACATAATGAAATATAAGAAAGATATATAAAATGTGATAGTATAAGATGAACCATATTCAAGTTTAAATTTACATCTATAGGAAATTACCAAAATGAATAAAATAGAAGGAACCTAAACATGATAAAAACATACAAATAAAATATGGGCCTACCATTTATCATGAAGACAAAAACAACGTCTCTAAAACTTAAAAGATGTTAGAATAATTACCACCACTATGAGAATCCTTAAATTAACATATTTTAGACATAAATATGGTCAAAAGACACCCATTTGGTGTATGTAGGGTGTGAGATCACAAGAAAAGTAGGATCCCACAAATTGTTCCTAGAATATGCATTATAAGACAAATAATAATGTATGATTTTATAAATAATGAAATGAATTTAATTTAGAATATGATTTTATATTTGTGAGAAAATTAATAAAAATAGTGGTAATGAGAAATCAGGTATGAATATAAAAAATAACCATAGATAATCACAAATTATATAGGGTTGTGGGGACCTAAGACCCATGTACTCTCAATGATAATACCATGGATACAAAGGTCCCTTCTCATACCCAATCTAAAACCATCCCACAACATAATCATCAACAATTATGTATGTGTTTGAAGATGATCTAGATATATTCAGAAGGGAAAACCTAGCATACATATCCTAGTCCTCCCTTCTAGGTGAATATGATCTCTGTATGCCTCCTTTTTTGAAACCATATAAATCTAATTTCATTATATTCAAAACATTACATTCTAAGAAGATCATTTCCAACCAAATCCATGGGATAATTCAATTTGAAAAATAATTTCACATGCCGAAAAACATTTTAAATCACACATTAACAAACAAAAACCCATTTTAATAATAATTATTTTTTGAAGAAACCAACATTATTTTATAAAATAATGGAACAATATGAAACCATTTACCTTTTCCACAAAAACAAAAAATAAAATGTTTATAATCAGAATAAAATAATAAAATTCATCCTATATAGGAATTTAAAAAGTATTAACTTGATAAACCAACCCATAAAATATCATTTAGAACAACCCTTGGTCAACCCACCAACTAGGGAGAAGGAAAACTAAAGATAAGGGTGAGGATAATCATTGGAAAAGGAAGAAGAAACAAAACAATATTATTTATTTGAAAAATAAATGCCAATAAAACACTAAAATATCATCCCAATAGAAGAGAAGAGTATTGGGATAGAGCACTAAGGGAGAGAGGGGTTGAGAATGTGTGACAATGAGGGTTGAAAGGGGTTCAATTGGTGATGGGTAGTTTACAAAATTCAATATTTTTTATAATTGGATAGACGATATTGTTTATCCCTGTGGTTTTCCAAATCTTAGGCCAATTCTGAAATTATATATGGTTCCCCTAGAAGAGGTTGCACAATTCCAAAAATCATGTACCTAACCAAGAATAAACTTTTGTTACATTGTCTAAGATCACAAGGATTTCTAGGGACGGTGTATATTTTCCTCTAATTTTGGGTGAATCATGAACTAGCCTCTATGTCCACAAAAACACAAATTTCAAAAGAAAATTACTAAAAAAAGCTACATATGAAAATAATGAAAATAGAAAAACCAAACAAAAATAAACTGGTTATAGTGTGTGTGGCAGTAAGATTATCACGAACTCTAGGAGATGAGGGAAGAGAATGTTGTTTTATAAATGAGGGGGGAGGGGCGTTGAAAAAAAAATTAAAATCATGAGAATTTATTATATAATATTTTTCATACTCATATGAAGTCTCTCGAAATTTTCATTATTTTACATATGATTAAGACAACTTCTAAATAAAATAAACTAATGAGATTTAATCAACTGTTTTTTGATATCTTGAATCCTTATCCATTTTTAACCCTTTTAATACATTTTATCCATAATGAAGGTGATACATATTTACCATTATTAATATCACTTCAACAATACATACAATTAATAATGTTGGCCTTCATCAGTGCTAGAAAAAAGTGTTGATAAAGGTGTATTTTATCAATGATATAAAATATACGATAATGTCTACCAATTATCATTGCTAAAAAAGGTGCTAATAAAAGTTACCCTTTATCTGCACTTTTATTTAGCACTCATAAATGGTACCATTTATTCTTGTTTTTTAGCACTTAATATAGGTACAATTTATCCGCACTTTATTTTTAGAACTAATAAATTGTAGATTTTGTAACATGTTTTTTAGAATAGATAATGTTCCAGAATAACATGATATAATTAAAAAAATTAAAAAAATGTAAAATTTTATGAATTAAAAAATTAATGATATAAATTAAGAAACTAAATATATGTATTTATGAATTATAAATAATAATAAAATTCATATAGTAAATATAAAGATATATGAAATGAATAAATTTCAATTTTTAATGAAATGAAAATTTAAAAAATTAAAAATTATGAAAAATATTTAAAAAATTATTAATTAAATAATTATTGATAAAAAATAATTAATTTAACATATATATATAGACTAAAAATACTAATAAATAAGTAAATATTAAACATATATATATATACAACGTATATATTTTAATAATTAAACAACAAATTATAAAATGAATAAATTGTTGTAATAAAAAAATAAAAAAAAAATGAATAAATTTATAAGATATTAAAAAAATTATTACTTAAACAAATATTAATAAAAATTATCAATATTGATTTGTATATATATATATATTAATTATAAATAAAAATAAATAAAATATATTAAATATAAATATATTAAAATGAATAAAATGCATTAATTAAAAACATATTAATGTCATATTCTTTTTAAATGTTGCTTTATTTTTAAATTTAACATATATCACATGTGTGTTACATTGATTTCATATACATATACATAATTACTGCATATTTATATACTAAGCACACAAACAAATATTTTTATAATTAAAAAATATTATATAGAATCCCACACAACTAATATGGATGTAATTTATTCAAATTTCAGTATATTTTAGAATTTAATTATAACATGAGTCAATTAATATATAATGATTCTAATCAGTCAATTTTACTAATTAATTTGTAATATTATTAGTGTTTGGTAATTTTCATTCATTTATAATATTTTATAATTTGTTTTTATTTTAATCATTTTTTATTACATATATTTATATATTTATGTAATATGTTTTAGATTTTTCATTATTTCTTCATCTATACATCAATATATATCAATAATTTTTTTAATAATTTATAATTAATTAAAAAAACATAGCTATTTTTTAATATTTTAAATGTTTACTCATTTTTAATTATTTAATTTCACACATTTTTTAAAAACATGTATTTATGTTTATGTATTCATTAATAATGATGGAAATATATTTATAATAAAAAAATTAAAAAATTTATATTTAAATTTATATTTACCATATTTTTAAATTTATATATATGTAAAGTTATTAAAAATAAATAAAATCAATTTTTTGTAATGGTTATTTATATAATTATAAATTAAATAGCTATATATTTTCAAATAATTATACAATAATAATAAATTTCTTTAAATAATGGACATACTATATTCATATTTAATTTCTTCTGTATTATATTTATATATTTATATAAATATTCATAATGATATAAATATATAAAAATTATTTTTGAAAAAGTATTCTTATATTTATAAATAAATAATTGTTTATTTAAATTATTATAATATTATAACAAATATATTTAAATAATTATTATATTAACTGCATTCATATTTATATATATTTATTAAATATTTTTATATATTATTTAAATATTAGAATATTTATATAAATATATATGCTGATATAAATATATTTATATTTATAAATAAATAATTATAAATATATTTACATATATATTTATTTTAAAATATATTTATAATTCATTATTTAGTATATATATATATTTATATATATATATTTAAATATAAATAAAAATACATTTCTATGAAATTATATTTATGATACTATAAATAGGTAATTTTATATTTATATAATTAGAAAATTGAAATAAATATACATATAGTCATATAAATATTTATAAAAAATTATTTATAATTTCATTTCTAAATAATAACATCGCCGACCCAGATTCTGCTGAGAAGTGCTATGATCACGGTTTCCCACATGGACTCATGTGCATCTCCCTAAACACCAGAGGTTACCTACTTGTAGTAAGGGACTAGGGTGTGTTGGTGGGGAGACTAAAATCTCTTATCATAGTGTAACATAATAGTTGTAGTCATATAATCAATAGCAGAAGAAATTAACCAAATAGACAGTTCGTAACATCCAAATACATAATTATAAATTGTACTAGAAGGAATATCAAAACATATATACATAGTAGGTGTATAATACATGAAAAAAAATACTAAGAGACAAAATATTATCTCATTCAGCAATGTGGGCCTCTGCTCAGTCATGTTCTCCTCTTCTCCTATATTCCGATCATATACCTATAGCAGTGTGCTAGCCCATATTTATACCTATATCCGAATAGTCTTTTTGGTTACCCAATGCTGGCCCGGATAGGGTGTGATATACAATCCCTGTAAGCTGTCACCCAGAGGCTTCTAATGATATCCAATCAATGGATATATAATTATAACAGTGTGTAGAAAGTAGTTGAATATGTAAATGACTTAATGAATGTAAAAATCCCATAGATTTCTAGGTTCCCATGGACACCCATCCTCTAATACGTTCTTCAACATTATCCAAAACAGACAAAATAAACAGTCATTCCTGTATCAATTAAAAAACATGTTCATTTAATTAAACTATATCATATAATAAATAAGTCTTGACATCAAGAATGTATCCCATCATCCCCTGTGAATGTTTATGATTGAGGATTCCTTACCAATCCATAAATCATCTCTAAGACAAAGGTTGAATCCAAGATTTTTCTTTGGCATGGCGGACATTTCATATATATCGTTTCATTTATTAAAAAATAAATAACTGAAACCCATCCATGTCATTCAATATTTAAAATTATGGTATCACTTCAGATATATCTTGTACCCAACATACCAAAAGCATATCCATGGAGATCCTCATTAGAACCCAGGTATCTCTCAGGGTGTGGAAAAAGTTCACCACTCAATGAGTCTATCATTGGTAGTCCTCTAAGGGATTACATCTATCGTACATGGAATATATAATCATATATCTTCTGAGTCAATCATTGGAAATCTGTATATGGAGTCCAAGTATCCCTCAGGAATACAATTGTAAAGCCTTAGAGACCATCATTGGCAGTACACTATGGAGTCCAGGCATTACTCGGGCATTAATAGAGAAACAACCAAATGACTGTGTCCATGGCATGTGTACAAGAACCATGGTGTCACCCAAAGAATATATTAAACATTAAATCAATATAAATAAATTATTTCACTATCATCACCATGATAGATTCATTTAAACCTCACCATAGAAGGTGGATTAATTAAAAGCTAGTCTTAGAAGGCTTTTACTCGAAATTATTATACCTGATAACTTCAATGTAAGAAGAAGATCTTACTTATGAAATCATTTTCAATGAAATGTACTAGGTACTTGGTCATCTATTCCCATTCCCTGATCCATTCCAATTACATTTTAAAACAATGTATTTAAAATCCTATATAAAGTGTTAAATGGGACACCTATAGGGTATTAAAAACCGTATTCCACCCATTATGATCCAATTAATTATACAGCACACCAAAGGTGTCATTTTAATTCATGGTTCACAATATTTATTCTTTATCAACTGTTTTCATTAAATACATTGGTCAAACCTATCTATTTAAGATAAGTTTGAAATTTAATTTCAAGTGATTCAACTAAAATGTAATTTTTCACTACATTATATATATATAAACACCCCGAATTTTAGGTAATTACAAGGGTCCATCTATCGTAGGTCCGTAGTGGAGTGCTCATCTAGTACCAGCTCCTGATTTCACTAGAATTGGTGAAAATAGTAATAATGAACGAAGAACCTAGAAATATGAAATATTTAATTTAT
This sequence comes from Viscum album, assembly GCA_963277665.1. Taxonomy (NCBI): domain Eukaryota; kingdom Viridiplantae; phylum Streptophyta; class Magnoliopsida; order Santalales; family Viscaceae; genus Viscum; species Viscum album. The sequence goes on from OY728131.1 coordinate 38,879,857, forward strand.
CCAAAATAACTACTATTATATGATTCTAAGAGAATAAATCCCAAATATTAATGGATATCATACCGATATGAATCTTTTTTTTCTGACGGATCATGATTTTGAACTCGAGCGGAGATTGTCTCTTAATTCTTAGGTTAGGTTACAAGAGGAGAGATACCACATAGAATCTATCCATTGGGTCATGAAATGAAAAATTGAATTAGGTTATACTAATAATTAATTGAAAATTTTCTTTTCCCCTTGAAATACTAGACTACAATGTTTGGCCAAAATGTTGGCAAGTCATGCACCAATCAGGCACCCATTACTATATAGAGGGAAAACACGAACAATTTTCAAACACGATTTTCCAAACCACACGCAAACCATGTCTCATCTCACTATCAAAAACTATAGAGGCTATCACATGGTAATTCCCCCCAATCAGCATTGTTATGCAATCCATGTGGGATCCTTCTCCTCCTCTCTACATACGTCTAATATTTTTTGTAATAATTGCATGGACGGCCATGCATGGTTTCAACTAACCACATGGTATGCATAATTCATAAAAAAATTTGGATTTTGGCTCTAAACAATTCATGGAAACCTGTTATACCTGCATTACCTCAATGTTATTCCACAATATGCCATAAATGAGAATATAAAATAGAAATTTACCAAAATTAAAAGATTTCATACATCATAATAGAACAATATCCTTAAACTTTTCCCGCATTTTATAAACTTTTCCCTAAATTTCCCTATATAGGGTGTCCACAGATTACTATATAACAACTCTATAAATAATGAAATATGCTGATCTCCCTATCCCTTGTATCATCATATAATAGGTCATTATTTTATATCACCCGTGCTAGAGGAACTGACTGGCCCCATAGAACCTTTGTTCTCCAATCAACGATATGAATTGGATTCACTTTGAAGGACACACCTACCTATAATGAAATCTACTCATTGTGAAAATACTAATATAGGTATAAATTATAGAGTTTTAGTTGATATATATGAATGACATCATTCATGGACTCATACCTCAAAAGTAACTATAAACAGTAGGCTACTGAGCCATCTCTTTCAAAAATCTAGAACTATCCATCATATCATGGTGGAAGATTACCCTATCACCATATCCTCATATTGCCAAAACATAGTAAGAAATATAATAATACCAAATCCATGACTTTTAACTCTAGAGGTAATTTACTGTGATAAACATATGATTTATGTTGATACATTACACTGGCTTTCTAATTTTGAATCCACTAAAACTATTCCATAGTATCCTACATGATATGAGGTCCAAGCATGGCTTCCCCTGTCGACTCTAACCTTCAGTGGTGTGGTCACCATCACCTTCCATACAAATCCCCATTTGGAAAAATGTTAATTTATTTCATTAATGATATTATTGTATGATAATTCAACCATGGGAACATTCCTCACCCCAGAGGCCCCAAAAATTCTTCATTCTTGCCCAGATCATGTCCAAAAATCTCTCTTATCATGCACACTTTATGGAAATTGATCTAAGTGTGGTATGATGTGTTCATAAGCCTTTTTGTACCTGATTCCCTATAAAAAAAATTCCATAATTGTTAAGTGAATAGGGAATCTGTATCAAAATCAATTGTATGGGGACTTTGTGAAGTCGTACTATCTCATGGATATAAAACCTCCCATGTTCTTCTAATTAAAATTTCTTGCTAATAGGTAGTAAATGATAATATTTTTGGATCTTGTTGAGAGAGACCCATATAGCATCATTTCCTTGTGGTGACCTGGTAAAACCTATTCTGATGTCCATCTTTACCCCATCTCATTTCCACTTGAGAATGAGATACTGCTAAAAATGTTGGTCTAGTTTTTGATGTTCTTCCTTCACCTTCTAACAAATAGAATACCTCATGAAAAAACCATATATATCTTTTTTCACACCATTCCACCATTATTGCTGATGTAATTCATATAACATTTTTCTGATTCTTGGGTACACTACCAAAGATTATGCATGAAAATATCATATCATCTCTTTAGGAATATCTGTAGTAACCCATAAGTGACCATGTATGTGAAGAACCTTATCATTTCTTTTGGCCCAACCAAGAGTCCACTCCTCACCTCAAGCACTCTCTTATAAGAATATGGCCTCATTATCTGATAGTTTCCTCATCCTCAATCTATCTATTATTGTATAGGTAACACAGAAGGAAGATATAAAATTGTTCTCTAGATATATTTCACATCTAATGAATACTAAAGAACAAATCCATATTCTACCACTCTCTAATGTGATACTAACCTTCCTATATCTTAGTCATGTTTCTTAGTGCATGAATGATTGTATTTCACTTCACATGAATCTAGGAATGATCAAATTATAAAGTCCACCTTCGTTCAACCAATCATCACTATCTCATATTCATATCATGCTTCATAAATATGTACTTCATTATTTTTGGTCGGTGAACACCAAAAAATGTTTTCTATGTAATGTATTCAATAGTTGAATGTATGAAAAATGCAGCAATCTCTATAGATTATGTTAGGTAATTCCTCTCATGTGGGCCCAAATGCTGAGAATCGTATCCTACAAATCTATCACCCAATTTAAGAACACCTCCTTGACCAATAATAGAATAATCACATTAAATAGTTTAACTCTTGTATGAACATGGAAAAATCAATATTTGAAGTAAATAAAATCTCTATTTTGAAATCTGAATGGTTTCTTCATAGGTATTTGTCCACAAAAACATCACACCATTCTTATTCAATCCCATGAGAAGATATATTAAGCTTGATTAGTCATTTTTGAAACAATTTAAATAACTATCCATTAATAAGAAACCATATATCTCAAAGATTTTATTGGTTTTATCCTAGGAAACTCTTTCTCCCTTCTTCTCTGGGTCAATTGATACACTTTTCTCTAAGATAATGTGACCATGGAAGTGAATCCAATCCAAAAAAATGATGTACTTTTTTATAATGTAATAAAACTAATGATATCCCATTGTATCTAATAAAATCTCAAGATATGTTATTCTTGTGTTGGTTATTATGACACACCAACCAATCAACCATAGAAACCACTACAAATGAATCCAGATAAGGATGAAAAACATGGTTCATTAGCTCCATTAAAACTACTGGAACTTCTATGAGACTAAACTATATATCCATATACTTGTATTGTCCATACATGGTATGAAAATAAATTTGAGGTATGTCTGAGTTTCAATCATTCATATGATGATAACTCAATTTCGAATCAATAATTGGGAACACGCGAGCTCATCAGAGATGGATGAAGATATCATCTATCCAAAGAAGTTTCAATCAATTCTCAACTGTTATTTGGTTTAATATATATTAATACTCATATAGGATAACGATACCATACACCTTTTTTGAAAAATGGAATCAACAGTCTAGGGTTAAGTACGGGGTCTGATAAAAATCTTTTACTCTAAATCCACTGGATTCTTCTTGAGATCATTCATCTCAGTAGTATCTATCATGTCTGGATGAATTGAAATTGTTGTACTTCATGTAACTATGTCGATAGAGAACTATACCTCTTTCACTAGAAGAAATCCTAAAAATTCGTCCTGAAAAATATCCTTGAAATAATCAACCACTTGAGTAAAACTTCTGAATGTGTTATGCGATCGTATAGATATAAAATCAAAATACTGGTTGCCATCTCTCCCGACCAATGAGGGTCAAGTCCAACTAATCACACATGAACATACTATTCAACCATGTTAATGAACTATCCACCATCTTGTGATGTGAAGTTCACCCTATGGTTGAAGAAATGAATGAAATCATGAAAAGGAATAACACAATACATCACAATAATATTGTCAAAACCAATCATCTCAATTAAAATGTGGTCCCATACAATGTTACACCCAAAAATATCAAGGGGGAACTCCATGCACTGACATACATCCTCAAATCGTATTCTAGATGGATTTTTATGTGTCATAACTCACATTGAAAACTGATCCAGAAGCCCAAGGATCTCCACAACGATAATATATATAAATTGATAAGAAGATTACATATAGAAGTGATAGTATGATAAAATATATGCTACATAAATATTACCTATCATAGTATAAGGTGTGTTATTATAATCCTCATCTAGTAGTTCCACTTTATATATCTGGTCTGATTTGCAGAACTTCGATATAGACTAGGTACCTTAAGCAGATCTTCTTAACTATCGCTGCGAGACTAGGGTATGAATACCAAGACCATGACCATGACCCCCACCTCAGCATAATCAGCTGGATATACCTTATATCCCTAACCAAAGATAAGCTTCCAACCCCACTCCTACACATAATGTCGGTGTATAACATATCACACTGGATACTGGAGGATAATTTCTAGAAAATTGTTATAGATGAACCATCTTGTCACAGGATCAACGCTTGACTATGTCTCTCATGAAATGAGGTCTCCTATGTCCCGGTATATCACACTAGTTGAACCTCACATTGTTACCTAGATGTGTACAATGTATAGTAATATAACATTTTGTAATTTCTAGAAAATGCTTCTAATTACTATTTTATGTATCACAAATTCTATGGGTCAAACCACCCTTGATTCAAGCCCCAACCTTCTATAAATTACAATCTATGATATGTGCTTGATTAACTGTTCATGAAAATATGGCAACCTAAAATAAATTCTCCTATGATTAGATGTTATAACTAATATTCTCACAAAATATACTATCATTAAATAACTCATAACCCGTCAGAATAGGTTCAATTCCCATGAGTAATGTAAATCAATATAAATATTCCATAACAGATAATTGTCTCTACTTGAAGTGTAGGAAGTCTTTGGCTCTATCAACCCTAAACTTTTCACAGGATAAGTAATCATAGAAAGACATATTAAAATCCGTCCAAGAAATATCACTGTGATGGTCCATCTATGTAATGGAATCCCATCATCATTTGTAGGAATCAGGAGCATATAAGTAGCAAGATTTTCCCTCCTCTTATATGGTGTCTTGAGATTCACAAAGATATATAGAATGGCCTCTATCCATGAATAAATAACCATAGGAATTCCATCTAATTTAAATATGGGAGTTTTTTCTATTATAATTTAGTTTTCAACTCTTCCATAGTAGGTTTATGTCACAGTGCTTCCTAAATAGTCTACATTGGAGGCATAAATACATCACGAAACTGTTCCTTGGATCCTATGTCTGATACCATAACTGGTGCCTCCACTGGAACATGTACATTATCTAATAATTTCCCATATCCCTCAGCCTCTTAAGAATACTCTCTACGACCCTCTTGGAATATGACTGGATGAAATCATGATGGAATACATTTAAAAACATGAATCCCATGCCTCAATGGGAGTGTCATCAACCACTAAAAACACAAATATTTAATTAGGATAGTTACAATCCTCTCCCATATAAGAAAACACCACTCTTACAAATACTTGAGATTAGATTGTGTGACGTATAGATCATACAAAATTAAGATATATTGTATAATGTGATCTACTATGTTAGGGTGTTGGTCATGTTCTCCTCTATAAATAAATTATTTTTTGATTATATTCTCATATTCATTCCCATTTTGTGAAAAATCATGTTTAAATGGTTGAGCCAAATTATGATCCATAAATACCCATAATCCTCATGTAGTAAAATAGGTTTCCAACCTAATATAAACTATAACATATTATATAACGTAAGACTCGTGGTCAAGAAATCAACTTGCCCCAATTGGATGCTTTGGGCGTCTGTTATAGCCTAGTCCGAAAACAAATACTTAGGTTACAACAAGATCTCTATGTTCCAACAATTTTTTCTCAGTCCATTTCAAAAAATATATATCACAGAGTATGTATATCAATCATGGATCATATAAAAATTTCATGCAGCCAATAAATTCTTCTTATATGGTGTGGAATAATTTATGGCATGTAAATTCTAAAAGGTTCCTAAAATGATTCTTGAGATAAAGTACCCTCATCTCATTTGGTTGCATGAAAATAGAACCCACAATCAAATAAATAATAATAATATGAATCATCAAGGGCATGACCAAATGGTTGAATAAAATAAATTTTGACAGCCAAATTCTAGACAAAAATAATTTTCCTTCGAGGGAATTTGGATTTTTCATGTTTATATGATAGCTACGCCCAGTAACAACTCAATACCAAATTCCAATTACTTTATATACATTTTAATTGTCACATAATTATAAAGAAAACTAAAAAAGTGTCCCCTAATACAACATTGTAACATCCAACACTTGGATTCCACTAAGAGGTTCCTTTATCCAAGTTGGCCACATGGTCTGAAGCACATCTCCCCTGATACCAAATGCTACTAACTAGAAACGAGTTCTGATGGTGTGTCTTTGGATAGAGTATTTTATCATATAATTGTGTAACATAGAGGAAGAATTCATACAATCAATAATGAATGTAGTAAACCAGTTAAATTGTAGTTAAAATCCAAAGATTGATATATTAAACAATACTATAAACAATCTCATATTTAGATGATGTGTCATGTATCTATAATGAAACTAAAATAGCTCTACATAGAAGGTGTAAAAAACATGTAAAAAACACAATAATGAATAAAAACTATTTTATATAGCGTCTTGAGAATCATTGATGGAATGTGATCCCCAAATTTTAAGCAACAATATATGTCATGTAGTAGGGCTCTTTACCTTATCTATACCTACATCCAAATATTCTATCTTGGTACCACAAGACGGCCCGAAGACAATGTGAGATACAATCCCATTAATCTATCACCCAAACCATATAATTATATACAATTGGGGAATATATAATAACATAAGTTTGTAATAAATATTATAATAAGGAAAATAAATACTTAAATTCAAAATCCCATAAAGGGCCGAATTTCCATGCACACCCGTCCTCTGCTACCTCCTTTGACCTTATATTATTTGACATAGACTAAACTTCCAGTCATGTATATTTTTGTAATAAAGATCATTTAAATAAATATTCTCATGTAATATTGAAGTCTAAAGATACTACACATAGACCAACTCCCCAGTGAAGTTATGTGACCAAGGATTCATAAAGAGGCCATTAATCAAGTGTAAGAAAACTACTCAATCCAAACATGTGAGTTTGATAAAGAGACACACCATATAGATTATTTCATTAATTTATAAATTATGAACATAAGTTCTTCTTTACCATAACATTTTAGGATTCCAGGAATCATTCTAGATATTTCATGAATAATACACCCCAAAATACCATCTATGGTGATTCTCATATGAAAAAATATCACTTTAGGTTTCGTAAAACACTATCACTCGAAGAGTCAATCCATTGAAGTCTTCTAAGGGTTCCCAATTGTGACTGATGGAATATATAATCATCTTACCTTTGATTCTTTCATTATAAGTCCATATAAAGAGTCCATGTATCACTTTGGTGTACAATAGTAAAGACTTTGGGTCCTTCCTTATCATGACACTAAGGATTCTATGTGTCAGATGGGTATAAGTTGGGAAACATCTAAATCATACTACACTGAAATCTGTATAAGAAATATTGTATGACCTACAGAATATATTAAACATTCAATCAATTTAAATTAATTATGTCAAGTTCATCGCCATGATCATTTCATTTTAAGCTCACATAAAAATGTTTCTTAATAATAGTCTAATATTATAACGCTTAGCCTATTAATTATCTCACATAGGAATTTCAATGTAAGAAGAAGATCATGATTAAGAAATCAATTACAAGGACAAATACCAGTTACATGGTAATACATGGTGGTGCAACTAATATTAAAATAGACCCATGGGGTGGTTCAAATTCAATGATCATAAAACATATTCATTATCAACATTTGTCAAAAATTGCAGTGGTCGTACATATCCATTTTAAAAGAGGATTACCTTCCATTTAAAAGAAATCTCTCGAAATAATGGCCATGTATCACAACATCATTTAAATAAACAGCTAAAATTTTATTCAAAAGTATCATACAAACTACCATGTGACATTATTAGAGTGCTCGTCTTGTATTAAATAATTATTGGACTCAGATCTATAGAAAAACCTACAATGAAAAAAGAACCTAAAAATTGGGAATATTTTCATACACCAAAAAACTCAATAAATATGAATTTAAATTAATAATGGAAGAAATATATTTAGATCGTACTGTTACATATTTTATGCTTTTGATAGATCTTTATTTTGAGCAAGTATAGATAAAATATCATTATTCATTGTTTAGGATTCAATAGGAGATCTCCAATGTAGTGCCAGTACACAGGTTGAATAAATGTGAAATCTATTTAGGATATATGATTAATTAATTGAAAATAATTATTTTTACTCCAAATAATGGGATTTAGGGGTTTTCCATAGGATTGGACAATTTGTGTCCCCACTACTGTAAAGGGGAAAACTTGCAAGGTTTTCACGCATGGTTTGGAAAAATAATTTCAAACCACGCATCATACCACTATCCAAAACTAAAGAGGTTGATGCATATGTGTGCAACCCAATAAAAATAGATTATCAATCTTCATGGGATCCTCATACTCTCTACCTAGGTATCAGATGTTTAGGTGTAAATCATGGGGCCTACCCTGCATGATTCAACTAACCATGTGTAATGTTTGTTTCTTCTCCAAAGGCAGGTTCTGGGCATCGAAAAACCCCTAGAAACCCTCGATACCACAGTGAAGTAAATGGGAATCCACATTATAAGATTAATAAATATTTAAATTTAATAGATATAGAAAGTAAAATATTCATCTGGATTAGCTACGGATGAGAATATTTAGGTTCTTGGGGATCTCGGAGGTAGGGCGGACCAGGATAATCCGAAGGATTCAGATGTGCTGCAAAAGCAAAGGCATGACTTGGATTTACCTGCCTCTTCCGCGGTTAGCAAGGCTACGGAGCAGGTTGGGGATGGAAGGGTCTCCAACATGAAGAAGGTGGTCATCCAGACCAGTTCTAAGGATTCAAAAAACCTTGATCCTATGGCTAAACCCTTTATTGAGCTGAAGAACAGGTTTTAAGGGCTGTGTGAGGAAATGTTGGTCGTGGAACATGAGGAGGTTGTCTCTACAGGAGGTGCTAGTGGTGCGGAGCCCTTGATTGGTCAGAATGCTATTGGTTTGGGGCATGTATTGTCTTTTGCTGGTGAGGGGCCTGTACATATCTCTGAAGGTGTTAGGAGATCTGAGGGTGATGGTGCTGGATCTGTTGGTGGTGAGAATCTACAGGGGAGTGTTCAAGTTTTCAGCATGGGTATGGAACCGCATTCCATGGTAGTGGATAATGCTGCTTCTGGGGATAGGCGTTCCCCTTTGGTGGAGAGCAACATTCCTGTCTAGATGCCGGTTTTAAACTCTAGGTGTTCTGAAACTATTTTGAGGGAGGAAACCGGTTTAGGAAGGGAGAGTCCAATGGGAGGGAGGGAAAATGTGAGAGGCCAAGCTGGCCGTTCATTCAGTGATGTGGTTCAAAGTGGAATGTAGATAATGGATTCAGCAAAAGGTCTGTTATCTGCCCCACCAAGATGAAGATCAGGGAAGGACTACTCATATATTCCGCGGCAGATGCAGACTATATCGGCCCCAAAGAGGAATAACAAGGTGAATTTGGATTTTAAGAAAGGAACTGTGGCCAAGGAGGAATCCCCAGAACATTATGTCCTTGATCAGCTTACGAGTCGGGTTCAGAGTGGAGGCTTTTGGAGACTTCCAGATTGGGAATCGTCTACATGAGAAGATAACTCCTACATGGGGTGCAGAGATGAGTCCGGTTATTATGATGTGTAAAACTGTGTTGGTTTTCATTCTATGATGTTTTTGCTTCTCTTGTTTGTGTTGGTGATTGTATGTCGGGGTACCTGATCCCTTAAATCAGTTTTTAAATAGAAAAAAATGATTTGCATCTAATGTTTTAGTGCTGATTAATGACACCTTTATCAGCACTACGTTATCTATAATAAAGATATGGGTTTATCAGGGATAAAACATGATGATTAAAGGACTATTTATCATCCCAAATAATTATAAGCTTATAAATATGGCTTTCATGGGTTATTAATATTGAATATTATAATAAAAAACACTAATGCATATGCCTTTTATCACTCTTATCAATTTAATGCTAAAAAGGGATCATTAAGAATGAATTTTTTCAAGCACAAATAAAATATTACCTAGTGTATTTTATTTATCCCTATCCTTCACTAATTAAGTCACTATTCTCTAGATCTCATGGAACCCCTATTCTTTCGGTGCCCCCTCTATACGTTCTCTAGGATGAATCAAGGGTAGAATCCAAGGATTTTTATTTTCCATTTTTGTCATATTTTTGATTTCTTCTTTGAGTAATGTGGATTATTTTTTTTCTCAATTAATCACTATGATGAATACCACATATCTTTTCTTATGGAGAACCAAGTACATAGGCACATAATATCTTCAAATCATCAATTATTGTTTGCATCAATTTGTTTTGTTGTTGTGTGGACTGTGATGAGAACATATGATTTTTTTTATCATTTATTAATTTTAACTACTATTTCATGTTCACAAACAATTTTAAATTGGGGTTTCAAATAAACATCCTTTATTATCTGTTTGATATAGCATTGTATCTTGTTTGTAAGATTTTGATTATGTATTGTTCAAATATCTCTCTTTTCAGACTCTCTCATCACCTAGTACAAGATGACTTACTGATATATAAATATATAATAGAATCTGGTTATAATTATATACATATGATAGATATGATATATATTTGATATATTTATACTTTAGTGATGGAAAATTGAAATTCAATTTGTGTTTCACTTATTATAGGGCTCCATGATTTTTATTTCATGAGTTCATTACATTTTTAAACATTATACTTCATTGATATGAATATTTTTTTATATACATAAGTTAAAATTATATGAGTTTCAATTTGATTTAGTGTTCTTAATGAAAATTTGGGTAAAACTATATTCATTATCACTTTTTTTTATTTGATATTATTGTAATTTCTAAAAAATTGTTTTTTATTATAGTAGTTGAAATGAACAATTATGTTTAGAGAATTATATTTTGGAAATATAATATATTTAAATCCATAATTAAATTTTCATTTTGTTTATATTTCAATATTAATGGGTTCAGAGTATACAGGGTATAAAAATATTTTTAGAAAAATAATAAGTGTTATGTTATATTTTGTTTTTTGAAACAAATTTGTCTTTTTTTCTAATTAGATGAAAAAAATAGTTTTACATAAAATATATAAATTACATCATAATTTCCTTTATGAATATGTTTTTTATCTCAATTTCACAATATTTAGCTCATATAGGATTTTTAAGAGTACACAATGTCAGTCATTTAGAGTATTTTTTTTTAAAATATATAATTTATTGGTTAATAACCATTAAAATATTTTTATTCATGATCAAAATAATTCAATAACAATTAAATAACCCTGTTAATGAGGGTTTTATGTTGCTTTTGAACATTTTCAATGATACTAAATAGTTTTAATTATTTTAGATTGATGAAAACATCAGATATATATAATCTTGATCAATTTTTTTGTATTACACATTCTATAATATAAATATTTAAGTGATTATCATGTTTGATTATTTGATTAAGGAACATGATGTTAAAAATACCATATTTTTTATATTTTTTATATATGCAATTGACTTATTATTTTTCAGATGAAATGGTATAATATATATATATATATATTGATATCATAAATATATTTTATATATGATTTTACATTAATTATTTCCAAAAAATGATTTTAATAATCTATATATTTTAAAATGAATCAACAGTGATTTATAAATAATATTTTTCAAGAAATTATATTTTTACAAAATTGAACAATTCTGTGAATTTTATTTAGTAAGTCTTCATTTTTATATTTGTATGCATTTTTATTAATTTTTCATCTATTTTTATCTTGTTTAATAATTTTTTCTTCTGTATATATATATATATATTTAAATTAATGTTTTAAACATAATATATAACTATTTTTGTAATAAGATTTTGATAAATCATCCTATATAATATCTTATTTGAATAATCACTTGATATTTTATGAAGTTAATTTTAAGATACCTCTCCATATATGACTGCAACAGTTTTATACAAGAAATTCATATTTAGTTATGATAAAAATAATTTTAATCATATATTAATATATTATGGGTATTATGTGAGGGGTTGGTATGGTATTATAGAATGTGAGTTACTATAGGCATGTTAGTTATTCATTGAGTAGTAGAGTGAGGATCATGAGAAATTTTTTCCCTTGTTCCTCTTTATGATCATTCAAAATGTAGTTTTTATTAATTTATTATGTCACCCATTGTATGTTCATTTACTAAGGGAACCAATTTTGTTAAGACTTCCACGTATTTCGAATACACTTCTTAAAAAATGGCTATATTATACCCATTTCTTCATTTTAATGTCAGACATACATGTGATGGTTATCCCAAATGGGTAGTCTTGGATGCTAGGGGTCTGAGGTTGCATCGTATGGTACCTATGATGAGGTCATTTCCAAAGGGAAAACAAATAATATTTTTCCATCCTATAATTATAATGATATCATCTTAGTAGTGAAATGATTTGAATTTGAGGGAACAACAATGGGAGAGGGGCTGCCCATGCAATCAGATTTCCAAGCATGCAGAACAACTTCTCTACAACCTGGAATAACAATACAAGCATTATTGAACATAAAGGGGAGATGCACCGCCCTTGGAGAGCGGAAGCATAGGTCAATAAGAATAGGATTATGAACAGAATGTAATCTCGTAAGATTTCTCCCAGAAACATCAATTGCATCATTACTATGATAAACATGAACAAACAATCTTTCCAATTTGATTGCCTGCCTCCCATTAATTGTGAAAAAACTCCATGTGAACTCGGCTACAGAAATGGGTACCTCAGAGAGGCCGCACTTATCAATACAAGAAGAAATGTCAGCAGTTGTGACATGACAAAATGCATCACCTGTTTTTCCATCGGGCATCAAGACAGTATTGAACTCAACAAGTGATACCCAGCTATTTGATATACTCTCTGAGTTATCAATTAAGTTTCTCCACAAGGCACATCTTCTAGTGAATAGATTGAAATCATACACAAAATTCACAGAAACTGGGGTACCACAAGAACATGTGAGGTTAATAGATCGAAGATCATTTCTTATCGAATTAATGGACACACTGCCATGATTTAGCACCCATAAGGTTTCAGAGCTGCTATCAATTTGGTTGTTTGCAACAAAAGAGAAGCCCAGATTCTCCCATTTGAATGACTTCCAATTTTGAAACATCATCCTTGGTTCATCAACAATATATAGTAAAGGTCTTTTGGTCATAATAAAAATTCTAAGGGATCTGACCGTGGAAGGATTCCCAATACTTTGAAAATTCCAATACAGAAGCATCATTTTTTTGACCTGAGCCTAGTGTTAGGTCCATCATTTTGCTGCACCATATCTTTATCAGGGGATAAATCATCAATGTCAATAGAACAACTAGACATGTGGCCATCCGATGTAGGATCATCCTCCTCTCCAGTGGTCCAATTGTTGGTGAGTTTGGAGAACCTGTTTCCATATTTAATTGGGGCAGCAAGAAGACTGGAAGGAAGAACACTTTTTGCAACCTTCTCTACTTGTAAAAAATAAGGAGTCTCAATGGAGTTGACATCATTAGTGTTAACACTAGAGTGACCCGCATCAGTCATCTCATGAAACTACTTCCCAGAGTCTAACAGAGTGCCCATAAGAGCTATACCCAATTCCTGCACTGTATCATCATCAGTGTTTGTAGTCCAAACCTGAATATGGGCTGGAAACAGATCATTTACCACGGAAGTAGGCTATGTACCCAATTCCTGCATTGTATCATCATCAATGTTTGTAATCAGGACTTAGATAGGGGCTGAGACCACCTCACTCACTGAGACAACAATTTCAATAGGGTCCTCCCCTGCATTGATCTCCAGAGCTGCATGTGTTGTCCCTTCAGGGGTTGAATTCCCATCATTTCCCCCAACCTTAGTGTCAGGGAAAATGTGGATTTCCATAGAGAGGGAAGGCTCAGATATATTATATGGAGCTGTCTTCTTACCCTTACCATGCGTACAGTTCTATACATCATGACCTCGGATCTTACAGAGGTTGCATAATATATTCTAGTTGCAATTCGAGGAAACATGTACAAAAAATGACAATTCAAGCAGAACATGTGGTTTCTTTCTTATAGAATTCTAAGGCTTAGCATGTCATCCTTTTTAGTTAGCACCTCCTCCTCTACTAGTGTTTAAGACATATCCACTTCCACAAGTATTCTAGGATAGTGACCAAATGTGGGGTTTTCAGTCTATCTATCCAGCCTAATAGGATTTCCAACTGATGAGGCAATGTCCCAATGAATTTGAGGATGAAAATACATCCAATACAGATTGAAAATCCGTATCCAGGTTTGTGCAAATGTGTTCTTAACAAAATTGGGATCAAAATTCCTATCCCATTCATGAATCTGTAGGAAGCCAAGTTTAATGGATACAGAACCAAAACTCCAAGAACGTTATTTACACTCATCTGAGGGAAAGGTAATGAGATAGAACCATCGAACCATTGCCATCATCTTCCATTCATCAAATCCCCAGATCTAAGCAATCCTAGAAGTAAGATCACAGAACTTCCATGGCTTCACACCCCTCGGTATGACAACCCGAGCAATTATTTAGAACTTACACATTTATATTATTTCTTCAACAACATTTTGATTCACCGAGACAGGAACAATTCTCCCTTTTCGGATAATTCTTCCAGTAGAGGCCAATTCCCATTCATGGAAGGATGCACTCCTTGTACTTTTGACAGCATCCACAAAGCTCTTTTTAGGATGCACTCCCTTTTCGGATAAATGCAAATGTTTTTAGTAAATACATTTTACACTTAAAAAATTAGTTTTCGTCCAAACAAAAATGATTTCTATTTCATTCATTGATAAAATAGTATCCATTTTACCATTTTTAGAAACGTAATTAGATAAAATTTAATTAATTTTTTAAATAATTATAAGAAAATTCCCATAGGGTGAATTTTCATTGTTTTTAAAAAAAGATTGATTTATCAATAAACATTGAAATAATCTAATTTTAATTTAAAACATTATTGAAAAAAAAATTAAATAAAATTAATTTTTTTAAATTTTATCACAAGAAAAAAATTTAATTTATTAATAATCCAAATATAGTATTTTAATATATTTTATACATGATTTTTCTATAAAAACCATTTTCAATATAAATTATTTTTCTTGAACAACACTACGTTGATGCATTTTTATCGATATAAAATTAAATATGACCATTTATTGAACATGAATACTGAAAAATGGTTTCAATATTTTATATTATTAGGTACATAATTGGTGAATATATCCCTCTTATATCTGGTGATTATTAATGGTAAAAATGTTCTTATTTCTAACTAGATAATGGGAAAATTAATTAATTAATATCAAAACCATTATCATAATGCATTAAAATGCACCTAAAACATAAATTAATTTCATTGAATGAGTGTGTTTAGCCAGTATTAATAAATAATTATAGAATATTTTCTTTTTTAATTTTAATTATGATTTTAAACTATATAATATTTATATCAAAGATAAATGAAAAAATGATTTTCAATATTTTAATATCTATAATAATTTATGATTGGGATAAATAAAAATTTGTATGATTATAAATATTAAATTAAAATATATATTTTATTTCAAAACATGATAATTTATTTATATTTTTTAGTGATGAAATAAATAACTTAAATGTTGGGGCAATGTCGGCACCACATTTTTTAAATTAATTGAAAGAAATTAAATAAATGATTTAATAAATTCTAACACAAGAATAATTTAAATGAATAAATTTTATCCAAAAATTAATTATATTAATAAAATATTCAAGGGATATTGTAAAAGGTTATATTTAATTTCAGTCTTTTTTTGATATATTTATATTATAATTAATTATATGGTGTCAAAAAA
Organism: Viscum album; assembly: GCA_963277665.1. Classification (NCBI taxonomy): domain Eukaryota; kingdom Viridiplantae; phylum Streptophyta; class Magnoliopsida; order Santalales; family Viscaceae; genus Viscum; species Viscum album. Next base: position 38,896,016 of record OY728131.1, read on the forward strand.
TGACATTAATGATTTTTTAAAATAAATAATTATTTATTAAATGGTTAAAAATACATAAATAAACATTAATTCATCCAAATTAATGAGATATAATTTTAAAAACAATCAATAGTCAATTTATTGTCCATATGTCATTTTATTCTAATATTTCTGGTCATTTAAGGATAAAAAAAGTCAATAGTACGGTATTTGTGAAAAGGGTTGACAGGGGTTACGAATAAAACATATGGGTGAAAACACAACAAAAAAAATATCAAAAATGTATTGTATAAGAATAAATTTTCCCATTATGATATTAAATAATAATTATTTTAGAAGGGTTCATTTGGACGTAAAAAATTAATTTATATTATTTTAACATTTTATGAAATTATGAGAATCACTCTCCCTCACTTATAAATGGGCACCCATTCTCTAAATTATTTTCAAAATATTGAGCCATATTTCTTAAAAAAAATTCCACAATTATGTTATGAATTTTCTTATCATTTTTTTTGAAGTTTTAGGATCCCTAATATACTAACCTTAGGTTCCTTAATAGAAGATCCAAATGATCTCTATCAAAGAAGGGGACATCGTCTTTACTGACTCTTTTAAACACCTCTAAATGTATTGTAACCATCCTAAAATAATAAATCAGGTATCATAATTGAAATTATAACATTCATCATCTAATTTTTATAGTCATCAGTAAGACTAGGATTTATTTTTTCCCAATTTACACTTGTTATAGCGATGTAATAAATAGATGGTGTGGGGTCGAACTCATGAGGAAACATTGGAAGACATGAAACTAGTGAATTTGAACTATTTAGGAAGGAGTACTCAATAATTTCTTTCAGTATTAGAGTTAATTAATGATATTGATATTTTATAATGATCAAGGTAGAAGATAGGTATCTAGGTAGAATTTAGGGTTCAGGTGAAAACTATAATCTCGATCCAAACATGGGATAGTTCAAATGAATATTATATGAAGTTGTGTATAAAATAGTGGTTGATTATATTTAAATTAACAGGATATATCCAATATGTTCCTATTAATTGGTTTGGATATATCTATAATCCTAAATGGATTAATCATAACTTTTATGGAAGAATGTTTCACAAGATATTGGACATAGCCTCATCAACTCCAATCAGGTCAACTTCATTCATTTAATCCTCACTTGGATATGGTTGCATAAAATAATTGGATTGATATTTACTATTTAAACTAATTATTATCCATATGGTTCTGATGTTATGATTTATAGATTCATTATGTTTTGAATAATTCTTACTCTTGAACCATACCATTACAGGTATAGCTGTTTTTGAAGGTATTCATCAAAATCATGTAAAAAATGGTAGAAATCATAGTAATATTATAGAAATGGGTAATATAATATGTTTTTCGATCTTTGGATTTGGAATCAAATGGATCACAGTCAAAACATGTAATAAATCAGTCAAACAGTTACTCTAAATAGTAAACAATAATGAATGTTGGGTGAGGATTCAATCTAGTAGAATCAGAAATTGAAAAATGGTGGAAGAATGGTAATCAATGACAACATATATAAGTACCAGTTCCAAATCAATCAACAAAAATTAGATCTAATAAAAAAGGTAAAAATAATTGTCTAAATCAGAGTTTAATGGGAAATGGAGGGAGAAAAATAATATAAATTGACAGAAATGATGCTCCCGGTAATGTTATATTGGGTTTTTCTCTCTCTAAAATAAAAATTTCAGGAAATTGCATTAAATGTAAACATCCCATGTTGTTTAATCACAATAAATGGAATTCTCCATGTATTATGGATCAATGTATAATTTTGTGTTGAATCTTTTGAATTCTGAGATACGCTATGTTGGATGATATGTAATTTCAACTCATGACATGTTCCTCCTCTTATCATCATATTTAAATGGTATGTGTCCTTAAAATATAAGCAACATGTATTGAAGGTTGACATCATTTAGTATATTCATGACTTTCAAATTCTCCATGACATGTCTTTCAAAACATCATATATTGAGTAAACGATTTATACATGTCTTGTATCCTGTTCATGATGGTTAATGTAATTTTTTGGATAGTTTTTATAAAATTTACCTTCTAATAATGAATACATAATCCTGAAAAATTTCAATATATAACTACTATTTTTATTATTAAAAAATTAATAATCATTGATTAAATGAATCCATAATGTATATAAAATTTTTGCTTGTCAAATTCCCCCACACTTGAAAATTTTCTTTCCATTAAGAAAATAGAATAAAAAAAGTAATTCAAAAAACCATGTTTTAAAATAAGAAACTTTCATTATAACTAGAAATATAAATATACATTTATGCTAATAAGTAAGACCTCTTGAAATAATTCTAAAGATAAAATCAGGCATGCTTCATTGTTCATTTCATTATCCTGCTTCTTATTTCAATAATTATAATATAAAAAAATTCCTTAAATTCTATAGCATTTGAAAATTTACCAAACAATAATTTTTTACTCATCGCTCTGGGTAAAATGTAATAGGAGTTATACTCATACCAAGAAAACATGTTCCTAACCGTAGGCTTTCATTGGTTATATCATCAATATTTCTAAAATGAAAATAAAAAATTAATCCTGATGGATTAAACAAAAATTATTCACAGTCCTATGAGGCAAATGCTATGTGGGTATAAATTTAAAATAAAACACAAAATGATGGTAATCTCTAAAGTTTAATTCTTGATAACCTTGAATAATACAATGAAATGGATCCTCTTAGATCAAATAGTATCCAAACTCCATATAGCCAAAGTGGATCCCTAATTATATCAATTATGTTTCAAAAATGTAATTTGTGCATTTGTTTGTTCATATATTTTTATTTATTTTTTTAAATTCATGTTTATAAGAGATCTCACGTACACCCCCTAACCACATATGATCCATCATAAGGTTCATCAGTCTCAAAATTTTATTTTTGAACTTCTTAATACAGAATAGAATTTTTTTTATTTTATAAAAGGAATGGTGTAGGAAATTTTTTCAAAAATGTATCATGGATCATATCAAAAATGTCAAGTAAAAGTACCACAATACATCTCCTTAGTAAATATATCTCATATATAGTAGTATAAAATTTCTTCACACCTTCTCAATGGATAATAATGCATAATACCATGTGAGGGGTAATACGGGATAGTCATCTTGGAATAACTGCATCTTAAACAAGCCATTCATGTAAACGATAGGCTAACCAAAGAAAACATTTATGGTGCATCCCAATAAATATTAGCAAAATAATTGTATCCTCAATAATGAAATAATTTAATTTGCTTATTCATATCCTTAATAATGTATTAGTGAAAATTATGATTAGTTTATATTCCATAAGTGTTTCTCAATAAATATACTCATAAAATAATATAAAATTGTGGGCTCATAATCCTCTTAGTAATGGGAGTATATAAGAAAATATTCAATCAATTAGTGTAAAAAATCAAGTAATAAGTTTATGAAAATAAATTTCAGAAATTTTGAATGAGAATAAAAATTAAAATCTAAAAAATAGTTATTATAAATATAAATAATAGAAAAAAATAATTTATAAAATTTCATTATTAATTTTCCATTTATTTAAATGGGAAAAATTATTTATTATCTTTAATAATTTATTTCAGTGAAAAAATTTCTATTAGATAGCTGAAAATGGGCTATAATTCTAGTTGATTGATAGTATAATCACAAGAATGACTCCAACAAATAAATGACAGTGTATTCACATTACTACAATGTACCATGGGATAGATAACATAGGAATAGTGTGGAAAAATAAAAAAAATAAAACATGAATTTGAATTTTCTGATTTTAGAGATCCCTATGAATAGTTTCATGAAATGGGGATCCTCAATATTTGTTTATGTGAATTTTTTCACAACCAATAAAATGTGATAGAAATAAAATACCTAAAAAAGATAATAAATTATTCCACATCTTTTTAATATTATGATAACAGTAATGTGGTTGGGTGAATATAGAGAATTGTAATGAAAAAATTACGCTAATATATGTATATATGTGGGTAAATTTAACTTCAGTAGTGGTTAATAAACCAAAATTCAACTAAATAAAAATATTATTTCTATGTACCAGACTATAAATGAGGAAAAAATTAAAAATTATTTTCATCCCTTAATGTTTTATTAATTTCATTGTAGACTATATTGATGGGAAAAAATTACTCATGAGTTGTGAACCAGTTAAAATGTATAAATCATCCAGAGGAACCAGTGGTTTTTTCAATACTCTCATTTGGATTCTTGGAGCAGTTAGTCACTTGAGTTGATTACTAATCACAAAGCTTGTGTAGTATAAAAATCAATTTACCTCATCCTAGTGTATACCGTTACTGAACACAAATCACTAGTGAATGGTTCTTAATATGGGTCTTGATGTATCCTAGATGTTGAGTATTATAAGGTAAGAGGGTAAATGGTGGTGGAATAAGAACATCAATAACCATTAAATCGGTGGATGATGTAAGAACCTAGTTTTTCACTCAGGTATGGATCCTTTAATTTTAGTCTAATTTTATTTTGGACCTAATATGGACACCTAATGAGTTATTGATGGTCACATGGGTGTTTGGGGATCTCTCTAGGATTAGAACCAAACTTTTTGAAAAAATGGCCTTGTCGAATGGTTATAATAAATTGTGTGGGGAGGAGGTATGGTTAGTCTAAACCGTGCATGTGGAATGCCTTTTCAGACATATCCTTACAATATAGTTTCCATAACCATATGACCTCACTATCTGGTATGCCACCTTTGTCTATGTACTCTTGCATGGTTTACAGGCTGTTTGAGAAACCGTTTAGACAATCCTTGAACATGCTAATTATTTTTGAATTATACATTTTTACTCTTAATGATATATTTAATCCTTCATTCTTCCCTAGTATTATTTCTAGTATATAAGACCACCATTTCCTCCAATTTTGGTTCTTTCGAAGGAATATCCAAGGTATAAATAGATCTCTTTCACTAATGATCTGTTTAAGTTATCGTTCATCATGTTTGATGCACAATTGTAAGTACTCGAGTCCTTTTTAGTTGTTCATAATCTCTCTTGCTCTCGACCTAGTTATCATGGAGTATGTTTTTTTACCATTTCTCACTATTAATCCATTCTGAGATAAATTATGGGATAATAATAGATGAATAGCGTCATACAAGCCTAAGGTAGATGGTTTATAACTTATCCCTCGTGTTTATTGATATTGGAGTTGTTGTGTGGGGCTCTCTGATTTCATTGTGTGTCATTTATAGAATTTTTATGTCATTATTATAACGATTATAACCATATGGTTATGAACATTCAAAATATGTGATTTCTAATTAGTATTTATATCCACAACTCCATCCATCACATGTAGGCTTATTTTTCTAAAATTTCTATTTTATCGTATTGACATGTTTGAGGCATCATTTAGGTGTGCCTTCACCTAATCATTCTAATTCTATCCTTTTATATATTAAATGGATTATTTAAATTGTGAATTTCATAATGGCATGAACCGTATTTTATCACCACTTTACCCACCAAAATGGATTGCTTCAATTTGATAATTAAATCTGAAGTTGAAATTGTAATGTATACTAAGTGTATGAGTTGGAATTAATATATTCTATTGAATTACATGTTTTATTTCCTTAGAACCATGTACCATGTAAATGGAAGGTGGTGGAGTAAACATTGATTTACTAAAATTCCTTCAATTGTTAAAATTGAATGATTTCTTGCAACTTGGTCTTGAAACATTGATGAAAGGTAAGGCTTGAAAAAAATGACCTTATATTTTTATTATGACTTCATTAAATGGATTCGTGCTCAATTATTCTTTTCACACAAATAAAAGGTAATGGTTTGAACCATAAGAATTATATATGACTTCATTATCAAAAATAAGAGTGTCCTCACTTGAGCTCAACTAGGATTACTGAAGGAGTACCTAGATCACTCGAGGACCCCATTATGAATTCAATGAAATGTATTGGTTAGGTTGAGACCCACATATAAGATGATCATTTTCTAATTCTAGATTCCTAGTATGATCGATTAAGATAACTAATATAGTAATACATGATTTTTTTATATACACTTATTGTATCTATAATTGACAAGGAGGTTCCATGATTAATGCCCATCGGGCCTAATCGTTGATTAGGCCCATTTTACCTATGATAAACTCCATGGACTTAGTAGGCATCATATTGTGAGATTCTATGGACTATTATTAGTGGATTACTCTCCTAAACTTACCCTAGATAAACTGAATATTGATTGGGGACCCTTTAGGTCTATGATACCTTGGTTATCATCTTAGAACACTGTTATTAAATATCAATAATGATTGTCTTGTTATATCTTGGAACGTTGAATATTTCTAACATGTGACTTATTTATAAAGTGGAAATAATAAAATTAAGAACCGGTAAAATGTTCAAACACCAAATAAGGTCGGAATAAGGAGCTTGGTTATTTAGTAATGTTGTACTTATTTACTTTATATATGCATTCTTCAACAATGTATCATTTGTATTACACGGGATGGATGTTATAGACACCCTTGGTGGTGGCCCATTGAAATTTTTCTCACACCCTCTCTAGGAGTCGTTTAGTAGTCTCGGTAGATTACTTCTTTGAAGGTGTTGATAAAGGGAAGTTTAATGGGTTGGAAAATTGATTTCTTGTTGTGCTAGGATGGAGCTTGTAGAAGATGATCAAGATGAGGATTGTGATACTTGGGATTGTTTTTGTATTTATATTTTATACTTTGGGGTTTTTTTGTATGATTTCTAGTGCCATTAAATATTTTATAGCTTACTAGAAACCTGATATATCATCATATGTTTTTGTATGTAATTAATGTTATTTTAGTTATATTTAACCTTGTCTATTTCTATTGTGCCTTCTGTTTAACTATATTACGCTAGTTATTTACCTATATTTTCATTTATCAATTATGGTACATTATGTAAAAATGGAATAGTCTCCCTACGGACACTCCCTATTCCCTCCTTGGTAGTATTCAGCCTCTATCATTCATGGAGATGCGCCTGAGACCATGTGGCCCACCAAGCTTGGAGCACCTTTTAAGTGACATCTAAATCCGAGACGTCCCAAAAGAACTAAACATAGTTATTATAATACAGTAATTAAATGTAAAATAATTCAAGAATAATTGAAATAAAACTATACTACATTTATATATGTACAATAGTGAGACATAATGTGGAAGGGAATAACATAAGTACAATAAGTGATCATTGAGATAATGGACAGAAATAAGGGTTGGTTTAACAACTGTTCCATTTATTACATATTAATTCATTATTTATCAAATAAAATTACACCAAATACAATCTGAAATATTTATAAATCTATATTATTTGGTAATTAGGTGCATTTAAAGACATATTGAATCTGGGATACAACAACATTGTTAATGACTTTGTTTAAATGCTTCTAAAATTCCATGGCATTCATAACTACCTGGGATAACCTAGGGAAATAACTTAGAAAGGCGTGAGATATAAATCCTAGTGGGGGAATAAACACAACATAACATAATGATAATAATATATGTTATTCCACAAACAAATAAATGATACATAAAAAAAAGTTGTAATCATAAGCCTAAATAGTGATACATGGTATATCATGATAATCATAATTGCATTATAATAAATCTGAAAAGAAAACATGAAACAATAAATCATAAATGTAAGTAACTGAAAACTTCTTGAAAATAAGGATATAAAAATTACCTTAAAATAATCAATTTCACTCCCTATTCCAACAAGACATATCATGAAACCAAACATTACCCAAAATATTGGAGCAATATATAATTTTCATCTCACATGTCATATTCATTTAATTTCAATTTTTATGTGTTCCACATAGATCAAACAACATGGGTTCATTCATTATCATAATATATTCATTGATCAATGAGTTTTCGGTAACCAAAGGAAATTACGTATTCCAATAATTATAAGTGTATAACATTGAATACCTGTGATAGAAATTGTTATGGTGTTCAGTACCAAATTTTTTTATCATAGTAAACCATAGTAAAATTTCTAGTGCATAACAAAATCACATAAAATTTTATAAAATTGATTGATTAGAGGGAAAGGGGACACTCGTTATTATTAAATAAAATTGTATTTAATAGGGACATGTAATGAAATTTCCAAATATTATTAATTGGAAATAGATCACATAATATATAAAAAAATATGTAAAAAAGAGATTTTGAGGATCCCTTACTTGAGTGTGCGACACAAAATTGTTGGAAGGAGCTTCTTGAGATCTTGGAAGAACAATGGGAGAATTATAAATAAGGAAGGGATGATTAAGGATATTTTCAATGGATTTTGAATGAAGATCTATAGGATATTTGGTTGTTTTATATCGTAAATGAGTGGATATTTTTTATTATTTCTCAAACATTTGGACTCTGTAAAATATAATTTCCAAAATAAAAAACCATAACATCATATTTCCCATTTTTAATACTAAATGGGAGTCGATATTATTTTTTTATATGGTAATTATAGAAACATAATAAAATATTACTCCAACTTTTGTGGAAGTGAGCCATATACTTAAAGAAATGAATTTAAATCTATCAAATATATTAATGATTTAGGAGGATTCATCAAGTATTTATAAAATTATCCAAATAAATAGAATGTTGTTTTAGTTAAATTTTATAACCTATATTTTTTTGTGGTTCCAATTTATAGTATTTATTACATCACTTTTGGGTCATTATTATGTCATAATAAACAATGTATATATATACAATATTTAATTTTAACTAAAATAATAAATTTTCTAAGTTAATTTAGAAATTCTCAGAACTGGATAATTTCAAAATTTTGAATACAAAAATAATATTCATTTTATCTAAATTAGTTTCTAAATATATGAATTTTTACATATAATTCAATAACAAACATTTATTGAAAATGTTTTTTTTAATGTTTTCGAAGCCTTATAAAAAGTGCTTTTAACATCATAAAATTTATATGATCATTTATATTTAATAAAAACTATTCTATAATATTATTTAGTAAAAATATTATTTATTTCAAAAATCCATTAATTCAACAAAATAATTTCTTTAATTCAATTTGAAAAAAACCTAAAAATACAATGAGAGAGTTTTTGTATCGAAATAAAAAAATTTAGAATATAAAAACAACACGATGAAAATATATTCATTACTATATTTAGAAAAAATTACATACTAATATTTATAGGGAATTTTTACATTTCCCATTAATAGACCAACAAACACTGTAAGATTATGGTGTGTGATGGGGATACATTCAAGGCGTGGTCATTGAAAATGGTTTGGATCGTGATCATGGGGTGCATTAAATTCTCCCATAAATGGTTTCAATCATTCTTATGTGGTTGTATATAAACTTTTTCTTGGACATGTTAAAATTCAAGTGATTCCATATTTATTAGAGTATTCGATAAATGGGCTTCATAGGGTAAGATTCGACTAGTTAAGGCTATCACTTCCTTTGTCTGTCTCAATGGGATATTTTGAAAACAGATATTTATAAATATCATGTGATCACTATTGAAGGGCTATGTTATCAATGATAATGATTTTAAATGGTATTTTAAAATGTATATAATAATAACAAATGAGACCATGGGATTTCTATAACCATAAAACATAATAATACATTTTAATTAAAACAAAAAGGCAGGTTTATCTATATCATCTTTGGTTGTTACAATGTTCCCTATTAAAAAATTATAACCTTAAAATTTTCTATTTTAACATTATAAAAAAATGAGGGTAGCCTTGTTTTATCACATCCCATGGTTCGAACATAACTTCTTCAATATTATGGCATCTCCATACTACTTATACAAAATGCATTGTTTTATTTTGTAAAACATTTTCCTTATGATCTAAAACTTTCACCCTATGCTATTTATAGGAATGATAGTTCACCGGTGGTAAAACCTCTATATTGGGTACATGCGAGGGGTCTGGTATGTATTTAGAAAATGTAGATACATGGAATATATCGTGTACTTGAGATAGTAAAGGTGGTAGTTAAATTTGGTAATCCCCCAATCAGATACAATCAAGGATCTAAAAGGGTCTAATGAATCTTAATCTAAAATTTCCATTCTTCCCAAATCTAATCTCTTTATTCCATAGAGATATGTGGAGTAAGACTATGTATAAACTATCAAAATCTATGTCATGTAGATGATTGCAATCATAACTCTCATGTCAACTTTGAGCATCCTTGATGTTCTTATGAATGTTTATATCCTTTTCTATTGTTTACTCAACCATTTCTAGACCTATTAGTATTAATTCCCAAAAATCATCCCAACTTTCTTGTTTTTTGCAGATATTCTGATAAAAGGTCTCATTATGGATCCATTTAGATGATCAAGTGAAAAACATAATTGAATGATAACTCAACCAGTTGAAGTTGTATATCCTACCTCCTTTGAAGATCATATAACATGAACTCAACAAGTCTTTAGGTGTCTAAATAGTTCACCAAGACTTGTTTTCAGGTTGAGGATGATGCATTGTATAGAAGTTCAACTTAGTGTTTAGATCTTGTTTAATAATTTTATAAAACATGTAGGTGAATTATGGATCTTGATCAGATACAATCGATATTGGTACTCCATGAAACCACACCAATTATCTAATTTATATACATTCAAGTTGATCAGATGAGAATTCATATCATATCTTAATCTAGTGTGTAGTATTTGTATGATGATATAGGACAACCTTAATATAATTATTTTCCCCTAATGTCATCATATGTCTGATTAAAATTTCTATAGTGATTACTTCCCATTTTTATGTAGGAATGTGTAATTGTTGCATCATATCCTTGAATTGTTTAATTTACAATTTCACTAACTGGCATACAAGACATCTTGATGTAATTTCCATGACCTTCTTCTTCATATTGTGACACCAATAGTGTTATTAGATATCTCGATTCATATTTTTTATTCATGGGTGGATGGAGAAGGTTCAACTACGTGCATCATCCTGCAACTCCTTCTTTAACTCAGTATTGGATGGTACACATAGTCATTACCAAAATTTCACAACTCCTACTTCATTAAAAATGATAATTGATGATTCTCTGTTTCATATAGTTTCCACGTTCTTCTGAATTCCAACTTCATTTATCTATTCAGTATTTGTATTTTCCAAACATGATTATGGATAAAAAAAATTTGTATGGATTGATTATATTCAATCCTTTGTGACTCACATATCCAGCCTTTCCAAATCAATGAATATCATAAATGATATAATTTTTAGATCCTTTTTTAACATAGACAATAAGGAACATTATTCAATTTATCAGAATGGTAGTGGATTGAGCAGTCATAGTCATTGATTCAATCTAACCATATTCATTGTAATATATTCATCTCTTTATATTGGAATATATATTTGTGTATTTTGGGATCCGTATATGTTTCACACTTATCCCCAAAGTGATAATCTATCCATATTTTTAAATAGAATACTATGGTTGAGAAATCCTGAGAATTCATTGGGTAATTATTTTAACGAGCTATCAACTACCTTGAATAATATTTATTACTTTTCATTCTGCATTATCAAATAACCCAACCCCTTATTCAAAGAATCAGTGAGTACCATGAAAATTTATACAATTCTTGGTAATGTGAGAATAAGGGAAATGATAATCTCCCTTTTCAACTCCATGAATATCTACTCACATTCATTATTACAAGAAAACATGACTCCATTCTGAGTTATCTAGGATAGAGGGTTTTATAATCTGTATAAATTTCTCACAAATCAATAATAATACCTAGATAATACTTGGAAAATAAAAATATCTATCATAGATGTTGACCATTTCTATCTATGAATTTCATCTGTATTTGAAGGTTACACTAATATCCCATTTCATTTGATGATATTATGAAATAATGAGACTTCCCTTATCCAAAAATCATATTTCCTGTTCAGAGTATAATGATTCTACATTCTCAAGGTATTTAGGATTGTACACAGATGCTCCACATGCTACTTCTTGATTTTGGATTATATTAGATTATCATTTATAAAGACTATCAAAATAATTTTAATTTAATCTCTAAAGACTCTATTCATAGAGTCAATAAATATTGTTGGAGAATTAGTGAGTCAGAATGGTGTTACTATAAACTCATAGAGCCCGTAACTTGTAAGAAAAGTATCCTTCGAGATATTCTCCTAATTCACCATAAATTAATAATATTCTGACTGCAGATCCCCATTGGAGAAGTATTATGCTCCACATAGCTGAAAAAATAATTTAATGATCCTTGGAAAATGTTAATTAATCTTTATCATGATATTTTTGAGATCATGATAATCAATGAAAAGGCACACTGATCCATCCTTCTTCTTTATAGAGAGGAATGGTGCACCACATACTGAAGAAACTGGGCGATGGAAAACATTATAAAAATTCTCTTGTAGTTGTTTTTTATCCCCTCATCTTCCATAACATCCATTATGTTTGAAGTCTTGGATAAATGTAATTCCCCATTTATATGCTCAATTTAAAAATCAATCCCCTCGACTAGGAAGAAGGAATGAAAATTACTTAGGAAACAAATCAGTATATTCCCCCACTATAGGCATGTATTTTAGGATGATTCTTTCTTTAGACTCAATTATTTGAGCTACATATGATTTCTTATATGGAACTAATATCAATTAATGTTATTTTAGTGGTAAATAATATCATCCATCTGATTACAATTATAAAGAATCTGGGTCGGTTCACAATAGTGAGAGTAATTTCCTACAACAGGAAATATATGTTTGCTCTATAAAGGGAGAAAAATTTGGGCACATAATTGTATCAAATTCTTGTAGAGTGTGTATGAAAATTTTCATTAAGAAGTTAATCACCACAAATTGTGATAGTGGAGGAGTTATATAACCAGGATGCATTAATTCATCCATTTCCCATTTTCACTGAGAACTAAACTTTCATACATTGTGGTGGAATTTGAGTAGATTTACTAAACATTCAGGATTTGAAGCAATGAATATAACCATAAATAATAAGTAATTTGACAATTATAAAATTAATAACCAGAATTCATATCACCACTTAATTGTTTGGATCCACCTCAAAATATAGGATATAAATACTACCACCCTTGATGCTTTGTAGATTATTCTTTGTATCCAGAAAACCTTGGCATGGGGGATTGGTTTGTGAAGTTCCATTGTTCCTTGTAATTAACGAAATAAACAATGTGTTCTGGGGTGAACCAAGAATTTAATTACCCTAACATATTATATTATTTCTCCTATAAACATATTTTTCATAGGTTACCTTCCTTCCGACACCAAAATAATTTCTCCCCGCTCCTAATGATATTTCATTTGTGCTACCTTCCGCACCATTTACAAGTGGGATTTTGAAATTTCTTAGTACCATTAGATTTCTCCATTAGACCACTGAAATTAAACTCCACTTTCTAATTATTTTCCCCATGATACCCTTGAGATAAAATAATCATCATTTATACATTTAGGACCCATTGGAAAATTTTCTCCTTGCTATCAAAGTCTCAGATTCATTGGGATATTCATAGTATAGATTTTAACCAACCAAAGTAGTAGTCAAATTGTATTTGGGTGTAAGAAAAAACCCAAGGCATAGAATGTAAGACTTCTGAAGATTACCTCATATGCTCCAATATATTCATTATCTTTTCCCTTGAGATAAATGAATTCCATTCCTTTTAAATATTGAGTGTTCAAGGATAATATTTATCAAAAAATCATTTTCCATAATTCCTTCCACCTCATCGCTTCAATCTCTTCCTTTGGCTCAATATTCTTGATCAATTTCATCCACTCCAAAATTTCACCCACTATATGACAAATATCCACTAGAAACTTCTCATTGTAAATACAATAAAGTATAGATATAATCCTCTCAATTAATATAACCATTTTTTCACGATTAGGGGATTAGAAGATATATTTAAATTGGGATTCCTTGGTCGTATAAATGTCAAAATCATAGCTTTTTCTCCCTTTGGGAGATTTTGGTGGTCCTAAAATTATAGGTTTACACATATAACCAGATTCATCTGAGAGGGTATCATCAAAAGGTATTGATTCCCACTCCCCTCGGGTTGGGCATCTCATTGGGGAATTCATCACATTCATCAATTCATTGATTATTTACCTGGTTCAATATATTTTCATCCATTCACTAAAATAATGTGACAATGAGGGAAGAGTATCATTAAAGTATTCAACACAAAACAAATAATTCATGTATATTTAAGGGATAAGATTTAAATTATATTTTTTTCTTTAACTTATGAATTTCTAGGCATCAATCTATGTTATCCATGACATTTTTCTGAATATATACTCTTATGATTAATTTTTACTTTAATAATGATTTATAATGATATTGTGATTTTAGTAAAGAATATCAGCCATGAGGGTCAAATGAGGTATGTATTATGGCCAATTTTCAAGTACCAGGTTACATGGAGTAAGTCCCAACAAACATTGTTGGAGTTGTTACCCATAGGTACATCAATGTCAGAGCCACATCCAATTTTAATATCCAGATTGTGATGTATATTAATTATTAATCCATTACTCTGTACTTACCAAAATTTAGGGATGTTTTCTAATTATTATTATTATCCATAATTTATTCTCAAGAGATACCTTATCCTAATGACAAAAATAACTAATTTTTCTCCTCATACCAACTGTAAAAACTCTCCCCTTTATGACACATGAATTCATTATTTTTTACAAAAATCTCCCATAATAAAACCTGATAGATTAATATGCCTAGCGTACTTTGGAATTATGTACATTTCATAACATCAAGAACATGGTATACAAAAACAATATTAAAAACATCCTTACTATAATTATAAAATTTAATGTCTTTTAAAACAACTTGGGATAACCTAAGAAAACACATAAGAAATTACTTAGCTATAAATCCAAATATGTGAATAAACATGGAATAATGTGAAGATAATAATACATATTTAGAAACTAAAATATCAATGGGGAATAAAAAGCGTAGGAATTAAAATCATGAATAGTGAGACATGATGTAGCATGATAATCAAAATGGAAACATGGGAAATTTGGAAACAACATAAAAACTACTTCATAAACATAGGATAAGGATACCTACTAGGAAGTATTGATCTAAAGGTACACTAAATAAATCAGGTTCACTCCTTGTCCCAACATGAATTCTCATGAGACTAAACATTACCAAATTCATTGGAGCACTATATTATTCTGGGTGCACCCATCACTTTCATTTCACTTTTAGGCTTAAGTGTTTCCCATAGATCATAAAACATGGAATAATTCATCATTATATTTTATTACCTGATCAAGGAGTGTGGAATAAGTAAATTTTCATCCAAATTAATATAATTATAACTATATAAAGTTGAACACTATTGATAGGAAATTGGTATGGTATTCACTACACAGTTGTTTTTCCATGGAAAATTGTGGTGAAATTTCAATAGCCAAACAACGTCACCTAAAAAAATCATAAAATGGGTTGATGTGAGTGAAATGGATATCTCATCATTTGTACATATGATGTATAGTATTATAGTCATGTAATTACATGTCCTTACATTAATAATTGTAAATAAAATGTGATAAAAAAGATATGGTGAGGATCCCTTCAAAGAACATGTGACTCCCAATGCTTAGGAGGAGCATATTAAAAGATTTAGGGAACATTGGGAGGACTATAAATATAAGAGGGAGGATTGAGGATGTTATCGAAGAATTTGTAGTGAAGATAAATGAGATATATTGTTGGTTTATATAGGAAATGAGTGGTATTTATCATTTATTTTTTAAACATAGGTTTGAACTCTATTTAATAAAATAATAATAACCACAAATATTCTCATAGTATTTTCCAACAGATTCATGAAAAGTGAAGTCTTATTAATTATTTTATATGGCCTAGTACCAAAATTAATAAAATAATAACCTTTCTTATGTGGAATTGTGTCATATTCTTACAGAAATAATTTTAAATCCTTAAAATATATTAATGGTTTTTTAGGATCCATAAAGAATTTTTAAATCTAAAAAAATAAAAATAAAGTTAAATTATTTTAATTTTAAAACATATTTCTCATCATGTATATCATTTTGTATATTTATTACACCACTTTTGGTTCATAATGATGTGATATTACACAAAGTATATTTATATGATATTTAATATTTACCTGAAAATTTGACTTGCTCTGAAAAAATAGGAAACATTCACCACTGGATAATTTCAACATTATAATTCTAAATATAATATCTATTTTTCTAAATAATTTTATGAACATGTGAATTTTCAAATTTAAATGAACAACCAAAATTTATTTAAAATGAAATTTATTTTATATTAACTATTTTATAACCCTTATAAAAAATACATTTTACTTCATAATAATTATTTAATAAGTATATTTTATTAACATTTTATCTATTTAAAACATCCTTAAAATAATCAAAAAAAACTTTTTAATTGAATTTGAATATTTCCAAAAAATATATATTTATGTTTTATTGCATTGAAATAGTCATCATTTATAAAGAGACAAAAATAAGAGATAATATATTCATTATTCTATAAAAAATATTTTACATTCTCATAAAGATAGGTTTTAGATACATATCCCTTTAATATGCTAGAAATTTCCCTTAGAATATAGAGTGTGATGGGGAAACAATCCCGGGGTTGTTTGGTGAACATAGTTAGTGTCATGATCCTAATGAGCTTTGAATTAATGAATAAATGGTTTTGTTCATTATAAAATTGTTTTATATCTTCTTGGTATGGGTCAAAGGGAAAATCCTAGTCTTGTTATCTCCCTTAAAAGCTCTAATAAATCATCTACTTAGTGTAGGGTCCTATTGGTTGAGGTCATCACTTCCTTTGTTTGAGGCAATTTGATTTGATAAAACCCTATATTTATACTAATCATGTGGTCACTATTCAATGGGTATATTATCAATATTAATGAATTGTAATGGACTTCTAAAAGGGGTATAATAAGAAAAAGAGTTCATGTGTCTTCTAAACCAATAATACATTATATGATATTTCTTTTAAAAAAGGTGAATTCAATTTAAAATATATTGGGATATTATATAGGGGGCTGGATTATACTAGGAATTATATAAATAATAGATATTATCATCTAGGTTTATTCCTAAAATAGAATGTTGATGGAGCTATACCAACAGATCAATATTATCAATGGGTTAAGGGGATAAAGGATATACTATTGTGGGGGTTCTGTTGTGTTGATAGCTATATTAGATGACAATTTAGGTATGTTAAATATAAGAATAGTGGATTTTTGTCTAAATTATGTTAAAATAATGAGACCTCAGTGGAGGGTGGAAGGGCTGGAGCATTCACCCACCAAGCCTGCTCTGCGAAAAACATCAGATGGGCAGTAGGGTCTATCTTCTTGGAGGGTTGGTTGGTGGGGGTGGTCGAGTTTGTATGGATGAATAATGAATATGGGTTGAATGATACTGAAGGATCAGAGTTTTTGGTGGTTATTAGAGGTGAAGGGGTACTATTTATAGGATAATATATGAAGGGGATCCATAGGTGGTGAGAAATCCAATGCAGGTTTTCTAGGATGCAATGGTTACCATCCTAGAAATATTATGGTTAATATGGTGTGGGTGGTGTTTTGGGAAAGCTGGAAATGGATGGAAAAGTAGAATCAGTATCACAAAAGGGTGTAATGGGATATTTCTTGTGTTGTGTCATGGGGGTGGTGTGTGTATGGGTAGAGATGGATATGGTGGGGGTAAGGGCGGTGTTATATGTGGTTGGAGTAGGAGTTGGTTCACCATCATGGTCGTAAAGTGCCTCATCAACACCCTCAAAGCATCATCACTCATATTGATAGATTGTTCCATCCTTCTTAAATAGAATCATTCTATGAATAAATGTAATGTTGATTGAAACCATTTTTTGAAGATATATGTGGGGAAGGGAATTCTCAAATATGTTAAGATATTAGGATAAATTAGTGATGAAGGACACAAATGGCATTGTTCCTCATGTACACTGCACATTTCCCATAAAATTTAATATGAACTTAGATTCAATGTTGATGTTAGGGCCTCCCATGGAAATATAAATGATGATGATGTCCGACGGGATGATTCTCTTATGATCCTCTGGTCGAGTGAATGAGGCATGTTTCAATGCCCAATGAATAATCTATAGTGTTATAATACATAGCTTGATAGATTTTATAATATGAGGATCATTGATGCTCTAAGTGTCCTAGGAAATCCTCCTCCATAGTCAGTCTATATTTGACTCTCTCAGATCTTGTCGTGGAGTGGTGAATATCATAGAAGTGATGATGTCTGAAGAATAAATACCAAACCTGACACTGAATTCAGTGAAGGAGAGATCATGTGGATTCTCAACTAGTTATAATCAATGGATTTCGATGGTCATCTGATAGTGGAAAAACTCTATAGAAGCATCTACTAATAGGTATCCGCATTAATATCGACGATGTGGAGATTTTCAGGAGTTCAAGGAGATGGAAAACGTCTTGGTTGATGTGAAGGAATGTTAGGATGGACATATCTAATGTTTTTTGTCATGCATGGGATTTTCGAAGAAACATACCAATACAACCTAGTTCATAGGGTTGAACATATCAATATTGGGGTGAAGATGGTGCTATTTTATACCCTATGACCCAATAGAGGTCAGATGAAATTCTTTAGTGGTGGATGCAGTTATGTATGAATCATTTGGTCATGAAGAGGATGATGTAAGAGGTGATAGAGGTGCATGAGACCTTCTACACTTGACTCGAGGTGAATATTCAAGCTCGAATGCAAAATCAGTAGGGGAGTTCGAATTGCCTTCATGAATTCCATTTGAAGCACAACATACTGAAAAATGTTGATAGGAGGATGGGGATTGGTTTGAAAGGGGTGAATGCGTGATTTTTGGTGATCGTGAGTTGAGGGGGAGGGAAAAGCAGACGGTGGGGGTGTGCTCTGTTACGAGGGGTGTGAGAGTGGTGAAAAAGAGGGGGCAAGCATCATGAACCTATTGTTCACGACATTTAAATATCATGAAATTTGACACCATGAAATGGAGTACACAACATCTAATTTTATAATTTATAATTATTTTCAAACTATCAACCATAAACGTTTTATATTGGGTTATGGGACATGTAATTTTGCATTTTTTCACTTTATAACTTATGAACTATTTTTTATCTTTTAGCACACAGTGGGATTTCCTATCTTATACTCTATCATATTATAGAATATGTAGATCTATCATTTGATTCCTCCCAATCATCACTTCTTTTAACATCATGAGCTTGATCCAGTAGGGCTCATATGAATATTAAAGTGATATCATATTCCTCATTGAATGGTTTTATTGAAATAATAAATTATTGACCATTAACATTCAATGGTGTTTCACCTCATTTCTGAAAATGATTCTCCCATAAGGTAAAACATGGATGGCCACAAAATGTTATCACAATATGGAAATGAGGTTTATAGCAAATAACTCCAATCGTGTATAAACTAACAATACCATATTCCCAAGTGTGATGATTCATTGGGCTTTGTAATGATCATTAAAATTATTATTTTTTCATTATGTATATTGGAACTCTAATAGGAATACTTTCTTATTTCCTCCAACCCCTCCAGTTATTGCATCCTAACCTCCTCAACATTTTTTGAATACATATTCAATTTCTTAATTTCCCAATATGAGCGATGTTCTAGTTCTATTGGGAAATGGGTAGTATTTACATATACTAATCAGATTGGATTGTTACTAATAAGAGTTTTGAAGGCATTATGGTTTTCCTAGTGTGAATCATCTAACATGATGCTCTTTTTTTTGGATTTTTTTTCTTTCTTCTCTAGGATTTGTACGATTTCCCTATTTGACATTTCATCTTTCCCCCTTGTTTTTCAGTGGTTGGTATTTTCCATGTTATACTTAATTCATTACCTTACTAGTAGACCATTGATGGAATTATTGGTAAATTGAGTTCCTCTATCACTCATAAGTGATCTACAGAATCTGTACTTGGATAATATTTTTTTCCTATCAAATGTATGTGACAACTATTATAGTGTTATGGATGGTAGCCTCAACTTATACCAATTAAGAGACATATTCAATTCCAACAATGATGTGGAATTTTCCATATGAATTATATAATGGCCTTATAAAAAATATTCTCCATACATTAAATATCTCCTCTTCCATTACCAGGTTTTGGGAACTTATATTCCTGATGGTGATAGTTCATTGTCACAGGTCATAGCTCTGGAACTAGTTTCATAAATCATTATGGAGTGTGGACCAAAAGTGTAATCTTAGTAGGCTTTTGGATACTATGCATTTAGTTCCATAGTTACCTTTAATGTTTTATGTGTGGAACATGTTGAGAAAACATTGAATCTTATCCTCTAGGATACAGTGCCACATTAATCCATTAAAACAGTACTTTAGAAATATATTCTCATCCATATAGAAATGTGAATCATTGGAAAAACAAATATCATCCTTTTCTGGTAAGATAGGTTAATGTAGAGGGATCATATGGTCAGAATGTTTTCAATGATAAAAAATTACATGTATTATATTTAGTATATTTTTAAAATATTTTTATAGTGGGATTAAACCTAGATGTCTATATTATCATCACCCGTAATGAGGGGTAGTGAGAGTCAGGATAGATAATCAGTGACACCATTATACATCCCCTTCATGTCTCTGATGATGATTTAATATTTTTTTAGTAATAGGATCCAACATATGATTCATGGTATAGAATCATTTTTACATCACAAATATTTCTGGGTAGCATGATTAGTGTGAAAAATAACCTTGGAAAAAACATATAAGATAAAAATATTTTTGAAAGAAAAAATTATTGTCAGGAGTTCCTTTTTTTAGTTTTGTAGTGTAGCTTATCATTATTCATGGTGATAATATAATATTAAATGTGATAGTAAATTTTTACAAAATTTTTTCCTAAGAAAGCTCTTATAGTGAAATTTCTGGCATCACACATCAATTCGATGTTGTTGTCCACTAATAATGACATAATAATGTTAGTGACAACCATGATATTATTTATAATTATGAATGTTATTCGACAATATTTTGTGAACTTGAATGATGTACACATTTTTAAAATGTGTATTAAGGGGTGAGGAACATTTTTAAAGTCATTTACAATGAAATTGTAGAATCTTGCATGTCCCAAAAATCACTTTCCCCCTTTAACAGTTGAGGGTTAAAGAAAATAATTTATATCCTTGATCATTTTGGGATCAACTTCACTATCATACATGTTGATTTTTTGTTCAATTACAATTCTTCATTGAACTATAAAATTATATTTTTCACTATTTAAAATTAAATAGTTATCTTCACTGTGTTACATGAATAATTCATGCTTTCTAAATCACACATCAATAGATCTTCCATAAACTGACAAAACCATCAAAATGATTTCAAATAATTCCACTTAAATGTCTATTAATATATGTTTATTGCACTATTTAAAGCCCCCTAGTGAATTATACTTATATAATGACATTTTTTTTTATGAAATCATACCGAATTGATATGTAAAGGTAGTTTTTCTGTAATCATATGGGTCGAGTGTAATATGATTTTATCTTGAATATCCATCGACTAAATAGTAGAATTCATGTCCTACTATTCTATCTAACATTTTATCTAGTAAGGTAAAGGGGAAATTATATTTTCAATTTTATGTATTTATATTTCTTTAATCTGCACATAATATTCATCTAGTGGTGGTGTGAGTGTAGGTTAGTTCATCTTCATCATCTCCTGTAACCATGCTGATAAAATTCATTGGAATTAACTATTGAAAACTAACCCACACAATATTGAGGAATGAGAAAAAATTCCATTATCAATTAGATTTAGAATTTCGTTATTTTCTAATCCCTTCATGGGTATGGCTAGTTTCCACTAGGGAAATATTTTCGGTTTCACACCTTCATCCATTAAAATATTTTGAATTAATAATGTGTGTATGTCAACCATTATGTCAACCACCCACATAAAATTAAATTATTATGTATTCTTAAGACATATATAAACTTCTACTCATGTGGATGTTTTAGAAATGAAGTAATGGTCAAATACAAATGAAATTTTAGACACCAAAAGTGAAAACATGAATGATCTTTGGAGCGTTTTTTTCTCAAGCATCAATGGTTAATGACTGAGGGTATGAATAGTAGAATTGTGTCCCTTGTTAGAGGTTATATATAGTTAAATTCATTAAATTAATACTCCTTATTTTCCACAGGATATTATTCACCACTATCATCCTCGATAAATTTGTAGCCATTCATCTATTTAGTGATAATGGTAGCTTGGCGATCAGAAGAATCATATGTTTTCTTTGAAGATTTAAATTGGTCAAACAGAACTTGTCAGTCACCTACTATAAATATAAGTATCCCTTTATCCACATCAATAATATCCTTACCTATGGATATTAGTGGTCAGCCTATGATAATGGAAACATCTCATTTTTCTTCATTTTAAAAAAATAAAAAGTCCCAGGTGTGGCCCTTTCAAACCCTCTATATAAATAACCCCCACCCCATGAATAGGTCGGATAATTAATGTTAAAATATTGTAATCATTACTTCATTGAGTCTTGTATTTACGAATATACTCATTTTCATGTGGTAAATGTTGGGTTTTATGTGGCATAGGGTTCATTCAATGTTTCATTTCCCTATGGTTCACAAAATTGATAAAATACAAGGATCTAGAAACATTGGTGGAATATTCTATTAAAACATATAACGACATTAATAATTTATGGAAATTAATCCCATGTATTCTATTTATGGAAATTTTTGAGAATCTTATTTATTAATATTTAAAAGGTATGTATTTGGGTGATACCAATATCAAAAAAGATGTCGACATGTAATTGAAAAAAATCATTCAAAAAAATTTAAATATTTACTTGGGATTTATCATTATCTCATTATTTTTGGTAATGGGTGGGGTAGTTTGTTAGTTTATGGTGTAATGAAGATATCATCTTTTAGATTATATTATGTTGGAGATTTTTTAGGAGGTTTTAATTCTATAGTTTTATCTTTATGAGTTCTATTTACTATTTCATTATCATGATATTTGATTATTTTTTAATGTTTTTTGGGTTCCTAATAATTCATTTAATACCCTCTATATTGTTTATAAAAATATATCACTTTTCGGTTTCTTGTTCCCACTACATTTGCCTCCTCATTTTTTGTATATCTCTATATTACTAACAGAGTACCTGGAAATTAATCAGAAATTAAATTATGGACTTACCCATTTGGCGATTGAGGTTAAAGATGGAATATATTTCATAATGTTTTTTTCTACTGGATTATCATTATATGTTATTTCTTTTTTATGATGTATGGGATAAAATTCTCTAAATTTTATTGGACAGTTGTGCCCTGCTACAACAATCTTTAAAGAGCCAGTTGAAATTGTCGAAGTCCTCTATGTTGAAACGTTTTGTGGTTCTTGTTGTGGTGGCTTAATAATTGGATTAATTATTATATAACCATGTGTACCTTGGTTCATAAGTGGTAATTGAGAACTTCTCTATTGGAAGTACCCTTTATTGTTTTTCAATGGAATTTGAAACCACTGTTGTTGATAGTACTACTGTTGTTTTTGGAGTTATTGGTTTTTATGATTTTAAATTACATATTTAAAATTCTGGATTTGTTATTCATATACATATTTTCTACAATCATGACATATGTCTGATCCATCTCACATTTCCAATTATTATATTTTCATTTTTTTTAAGGATGGAGACTTTGGTGGTGAAACATATTGCTAAAAGGATTCTAGCTTCATAGTCATGCCCTCTACTTATGATACTATATGATTGTTTTCTTAATCATGGTGGATTTCATGTCGAGGCGATCCCTGACCACTCAACCATAGACAATAATAATAAAAAACCTCATTTTGAGGGATTAATATACATTATGAATTTTAACCATTAGAACACCATCAATTGAAACCTCTACCACCATATGGGAGGCTCCATGGATACCATGGTAGAGGGTTTATTGATGATTCCACACGTCCAGCCCATGATTTCATTATCATCATGTAATTTCTTGGAATTGATCCTAGGATTTCCATCTTTACTCTTTACATTAACGATTGAGATTTTGAATTTCATTACACTGTATCGTGGATCATCAAAGAGGAATGTATTTTTCTAGGATCTTTTGGAAGGATTGTCCCATGTCATGATCAAATCATTTGATTTACTCTTTATAATGACCTTGTCTTTATCACACAATGAAAATTGTAATACCCACAATTAGATTATATAATATGACACTCTGTAGTTGTATATGGTATTTAATACTTCTAAGATTATGGAGATGTTCTCATGAAAATATTCACACTGAAGTCTACTATACTGACCCATATTCATGATCATGCTAATGAGTCCATGATTTATATTGAACGTATGCACCTATAATGGATAACACATAATGTTGGGTGTTCAGAAATTGATATAACTCATGAAATAACCAATGATTATGAACTCACATATCCATTTTTAATCACCATGTTTTATAGTTGGAACATATATCATGTTTGGTAGGATGGGGCCCATATGATTTCTATGATATGCCATAATTGTATGATAGTGTACAAAAATGTATGCTTCAATTTTAAGATGGAAGGTAAGATATTTTTGAACATTGATGATCCTTGAATGTGTCAAGGGTACCTAACAAGTACACTAGGATGGTAGAAAAAATGATGTAGTGTAATCTGAATGAAATAATGAAGAATGAATAGAGAAAGGAGTGGGGGAGGTAATTGTAGGATCATGTCGAAGGTTCCTATACATAAGAAAAACAATCCGTGAAAAAAAACCAAAATTTATCATTCCCACATGTACCATTTAATTAAAACATTATTCATTAAGGTTTTGTCTTCATTTTATCTCAAACTATAATTGTTACAATGTTGTGGTAGAACAGGAGTGGTGGGTAAAACCCACAGGGAAATATTGGAAAAAAATTAACTAGGGACATAAAACCCTTTAAATAGCAGTCCCCATGAATTCATTTGTATTTGTTATTTATTTAATTCTATTTATTTTTGTTTAGGATTAATGATGAAGTTATTGATTATGTTAAATTTCAGGGTTTAGGTGAAAAGGGATAATATCAACCCTTACATGGTATATTCCTAAGGATTTATCTATGAATCGGTGAATAGTATATTAGCGGACTATGTTTAAACCAAGTAGATCTATATAATATCAAAATATAACTTGATTTTAATATAGAAATCAAAAAAGGTTAATTACGCCTGGATTCTATGGTTGAATGATTCATAGGTTAATGTCCATAGTCTACTCTACTCTAATCAGATTGGGTTAATTCAGTTAAACACCACATGGTTATGGTAGAATACATGATTTGGATTGAATGTTATTGATTAACCTTATATATATACTTAGAGTTATCAAATTATGTTTTAGAGATTCATTATGTTACGAAAGACATTACTTTATACATTTACCATAAGTCATTTAGTCACTCACGATGCGATTAAAAATCATATTAATAGTGTATGACATGGTTGGAATATTAATAAAATAATTGAAATGATATATTTTGGAATTTATAGGAAAATAATCATGTAGTTCACATTAAAATAATGTAATATATAAATACAACATATACAAGAGATAATAAAAATGCATAAATATTGGGAGAAGACACTATCAAATAAAAATAGAAATGGAAAATGAATATCAGGATGGTAAATGAATATGAAAGAAATGAGTAAGGATTAATATCAATAAAAAATTAGATTTAATCCAAATAGAAAATTTAATTGATAAGAGTATTGTTTTAAGTTATATAATGGGGAAAATAATGAAATTTAGAGAAAATTCCCTCCCCATAATTTTAGGTGTGGCTATCAGTGTTCTAGAAATAAAAAATATGGGTAACAACATGATATGTAAACTTCTCCTATCATGTAATATCTGTCCATGATTTTCAATACATATTTTTTACTAGGCACCAATATTAGCCAAAATATTTAGGATTCATAGATTTGATATTTTTCAAGAAATGTAATGATTAATGAATTTAAATAACCAATGACAGATTCATACAAAATGTGTAAGTGTTTGAAGATGTGTAATGTATACTTTTGACCATTTTCGATAGTTTTTTTAGAATATCGAATACCAATTCTCTAAAAATTTCAACATATACCTATTGCATTATAAATAAAAAAATAATAATAAATAATTAAATGAATAAAAAATTAATATAAAAATTAATATTATCTATTAAAATAATAAGAACTTCTTATGATTATGGAAAAAAAATATCTAAATCATTTTATTCTATAAATAGAAAAAACAGTGCTTGTGTGTTTGTACAACATACCATCACCACATAATGGGGTAATTCTTTTTTTTCACAACTTTAATTGGATGGTTATGATTGTGTGAGTAATGAAAATATAATATATCTGTGATATACTCTTGCCTAAATAATTTTGATATCATATATACCTTCTTTCATTTTAATCTATTATAAATCTATAATATCTATCATGTTTGTGTGTGGACTACCATTTCCACAAAGCGATGTGCCCCATTTTTTATTTCCAAGTTACATGGAATGTGATAATTATAGTTTTAGTAGATCTACATGATATTATTATCAAGATTTAATTCCTGGGGATAATTGGAAAAATCATAGAACATGGACTGTAACATTCATTACAAAACATCAATGAAACAAATATGTTAACACCCAAAGATAATGATAATAATGAATTATCATTGGTTAATGGGTGACAAGATGATATAATAGTACCATATATGATATTATATATATTAATATGATTTTATTAAAAATTATGAGCATATTTAAAATCATTATATAAGAGATAAAATAATGACCAACTAAGAGGAAATGTATTGTTATGGATTTCATCCCTATTGCTACTCCCTTGAGACATATCTGGTAATAAACAAATATTTACTATTATGTGGTGTATATATTTCCTGTTTAATTTATTTAAAGTGAATAAAAATTTATTCACGATGATTAATGATTTAATTCACAATACTATTTATAGAGGATTTCTTAAATGAAAATATGATCAAATTTCTCTTCTTGACTGGGTATATTTTTATACCATATCAATATTTTTCAATATTATTTTTTGAAATTACATTTTTTCATACCAATTTCATTCAATAGATATTCCATGTTATCTTAAATTGTATGAAATGAATAATTTTGATTTTTTCCTAAAACAATTATTTTCCTAATTTTTTAAAACTGAAAAATGTAATGTTTTTTATCTTATATTGCACTAACAGACCTTCCTCGTGATATAATTGTTTCAACCCATTGAACATCTCCTATAAAATTTCAAGGGGTTTTTTATCAAAAAATATTTAATGAAAACTTATTCTAAATGCTTAAAATTATTTTTCACCAATTCTTTAAAAGAATATAAATTACCAAAAAAACATTCTTCTTGATGTCCAGCTCTCATATATTGATTAATCTTGTCTTAATTAAATTTATCTTGAAAAATTAACCTTTATATAATCATTTTACATCTTATTTTACTAAAATATCCAAACCATTTTTATCAAAATTAAGATTATTTACAAGGTTATATACTATTTCTAAGTATGGTTTTTACATTGAATTTTAATTGATTGATTGAAGAGAAATTTATATTTTGTATCCATTTATCAATAATGATATTTTTGATAATAAAGATTTTTATTGAATTAAATTAATTATTTGATATATTTTTAAATTCATTGGAAATGAAATTACGGATGGAATTATATATCCCCTTAATGCATCGACAGGTCTCATAAGACTCATTAGTGATAAAATTTTAATGGTTCTAGACCAGTAGTTTTATTTTGTCTTGTTGCAATATATTAATGATAGATATATAATGATTTTGGAGATCATGGAATATAGTAGTATTAAATTCCATTATTGGATATTTAATTATTTTTATTATCCATGATACTATTCTATTAATATTATCCTTTGATTCATTTCATTCTTGATTAAATGTCATGTGTTTCTAGTTATTCACTTTTCAATACGGATTATTCCTTATTTAATTTTGATATTTTCTATTATTATTTAACCCTTAATGATAATTTTTTCTCAAAATTATTTGTTTTCTTTTCAACATGATATAAAGTATACTTTTTGGGATGAGTTCACAGATGTTAAAGCTTCTATATTTCTATGTTTATATTTTATTACAAATTTAAATTGGTTGTCATATATGTAACGTGTTATCCAAGACTAGTAAATGGGTTGATCAATCAGGACTCGATCCCTTGTATCAATAAAAATGTAATAAAGAAAAAATGGCTCTATGTTACTAGTTAAGTGGATATTATATTTTGTATCATAGGTGGATTAGTAGAAATTAATGGTTCTAGATATAAGATGAACAAGGGTAACAAGATAATTATGATAACCCCGTATAGTTTTTGATAAATTTTTAGATGTGTTTTTATTTTATTCAATATTTCTAATGATTACGAGGGAACATCGTGCGTGTCATAATTTAGTGATGGAACTTAATTGATGAAATTGAATCAATACTCATGGTAATTTTGTTGATTTTCCTACATATAAAGATAATATAGTTGGTGTTGGAGTTGATGAAATCATAACAATATTAGGTCTAATGACTTAGGTTATGTCTAATAACAATAAACATATTGGGAAACATGATTCTACATGTCATGATATTCATATATTGGATCATTTATTTGGAAATATTAGTTAATAGTTTTGTATAACTACAAATCTAGTGGTAGATAATGAATGGATCAGGTCTCTTAAAGAGATATTACATTCGTTATGATGAAATGAAAGGTAAAATGTTTTTCTAAAATTTTATTTTCTTATAGGAGATTTTATAATGGTTTTAAATAATCCATAATACTATAGATGTAGAATACGTCGAACATATAGGGAAAATTGATTTTAAGGTTACATTCATCAATAAATAATTCCCTTATGAAAAATGAACTAAAATGAAGATAATACTCTTATCTTAGTGGAAAATGTGGAAAAATGTTCTATAATGTATGAGTATACCATTAAATTTCTACATAATTATTCTATTAATTAAATATTTAATCCATGTAACAAGATTTTCCCTTTCTTTGAAAGCCTTAATACAAACCTATAATGGTTACTGGTTTCTAACACATTCTCATCATATGATTAAATGGTATTATTTTCCATAAAAAAATATAATAAATTTTATAGATCATATATCATTAATGGAAATAAATTGAATAATAGTTTATATGAGATCCATGAAAAATGTTATGTTTTAGATAAGTAGAGAGGAGAAATGAAAATCCCATTGTGTGAATACTTTTAATGAATTGTCCTGTAAAATTCATGAATATAATGGTTGTATATTACAAGTTTAGAGATAAGGGTCATTTAGATATTGATTTCTTGAGGGAAAAACAAATCACATATTTCTAGTACATTAGTAATAGAGAACTAGGTCATTATTCAAAAGATGTTCCCGAATCATCGAGGGAACAAAATGAAAAAAACGTTCTATGGGAGAAGGCCAAGGTTAGACGGTCACTACATCGAAGTCTGGAGTTCCCAATGATATAGTGGGGAATAAATAAATAATAGGTTCATATTTATATAATAATTTATTTGATTCATCATTTTTCTACTCTTTAATATCTTCCATATTTTCAAAGAATATTTGATATTTCCCTCACACTTTATGAATGGTGTTTTTAGTCAAAACTCATTTGTTAAATATCACTAAAAAAGTAATATTCCAAACATTTACCACTCTTAACCATTAATACATACTCTATATAGAGTGTAATATTATAAATATGGTTTATTTGGACATAATCCCATATATTTATTGGATTTAAAAATAATATCCAAACCATTATTTCAAAGAGAATTAAATTGTAATTCTGTGTGAAAATATAGAATTACTTATCTTTATATGAGTGAATTAATAAACTAAGTCATGTCTAGATCCACCTGCAGTATCTATTATTAATGAAACTCTTGGGGTGTAATATCATACACACTATATGGATGAAAAGGGATTTCATAAAATTAATTATGTACCAATTTTATAAAATACATTAATGTTATTCCTGTTGAATTACATGGGCATCCATATAATATAATGTTGAGTTGTCTATTGATTCAAACCCAAATGAAAGATCTACATCAAATAATACCAATTGAATTTAGATTATGTAATTATTTTATATGATGAAAAATATAGAGTAGTTGTTTTAAATGGGGTTTGTAATCCCTACTTTTTACCTTGGGGAGTCTCTATTCCATTCATTTTGAAAAAATATTGATATATGAGACACTACATTGATTATAGGGAAATAAATGCTATTATGATAATTAAAAAGCATCCTCTACCACTAATTCATGACATACTAGATCAAATTCAAATTGTTAAATATTTTACAATGATTAACCTTCATTAAAAGTAGAATAAACTATGAGTACCTAATGATGATATTACAAAGACAGTTTTTAAATAATGAATTGACATTATTAGTTTATATTAATTCTATTTGGATTTACTAATACACCATCGGTTTTGTTGGATCAAATAAACTAATAATCAACATAATATATTATTAATTTAATTTTAGTATTTATTAATGATATCTTAATGCACTAAAAAATATATGATGATCATGAGAAACATTCTAGGATCATTATTGATACTCTTCAAATAAGATATATATATATATATTGAATATTTAAAAATATTGAATTGTGTATTCATAAAATTTAATTTCATAGAATTATTTCCTACAAATATGTAATTTTAGTTTATCCTACCTAGAAAAAAGAAAAAAAATGAATGGTTTAAAAAAGTGTTAAAAACTAAGGTATATAGTTTCACTGGTTTTGTAGGTTAATATAAATGAATTTTTAAGAAAATTTATCATCTAGATAAACCATTAATTAAGCTCCCTCATAATGGGGTTGAGAACATGTGGACAATAGAATATAAATTTTTTTTGTTGAATTGAAGAGGTGAATATTTTATTCTTTTATTTTGACTCTAAAATCATGAAATTATATAGTTCTGATATATACTAATGAATCAAATATGGGATTTGGTTATGTTCTTATGTGTATAGATAAATATATTGAATATGAATTATGTAATTTAAATACTCAGGAACATAACTATCAAACTCCAGATATTGTGTTTTCATTAGTAGTATTTTTCATATGATATAGAGAAATTATATCTATGGAGAAAGTTGTAAGATATAAATATATCATAATAGAATAAATTACATATTTTAATATAAATATTTCATTGTTAAAAAAATATTATGGCTCGAGCTACCTAAGGATTATAATTTCTAAATACACAACCAAATTTTGAAGGAAAATAAGGTATTAGATTTATTTAGTAGTAATATTTTGGAGTTCTAGATAAAATAGGGATTTAAATAGATCTAATGTTCAAGGATTTAATAAATATGAATATGTGAACTATTATACAAGGGGAGACATCACTAAATATTAATATTATTTCCTAACAAACATTATTTGAAATGATAAAATGTTTTAAAACTAGTGATAATAATCATAAAAATATATTAAATCCATAAAATATGGTTAATTGGATGAATTTGTATTTTAATATTAAATTATGAAATTTGGAAAGAGGATATGTGTCCCATATATACCTAATATAAAAAGTGAATTATGATACAATTCCCATAACTCATATTTCTCCATGCACCCTAGTAGCACCAAAATGTATAGATATTTGAAGGAACATTATTGGTATGAAAATATGAATTAAGATATTGATGATTATGTGTGCATGTACTTGGTTTCTGAATAATTGAAGGATTATAGGAAATATCATTGAGTATTCATGAAACCTATACCTATTCATACCCAAAAAATGGGATAAAATTACCATAGAATTTAAAGCCATCTCACCAAATACTGATAGATTCAATGATACACTATAATTCATTGTGTATATCATTACCAAATCTTCACATTTCAACACTATAATAGAGTATTCTACTCATTATTACCTCACAATGATACTTATTAATGATTTTGTAATACTTTATGGTTCACCTAACACAATTTTTTCAGGTCATGATCTATAATTTACATAAAAATTATAGGAAATAATATAAAATACTCTATATATTAATCTTTATTTGATAATTTATAATCAAACTCAAAACAATGGATAGTTGGAGTGGCCTATACAAAAAATAGGAAGAAATGTTGAGGTCACTATCATTTTATATTAATGGTTTGTATGATTACTATTTACTTTTGGTATATTTTTCTTATAATAATAATTATCAATCATGTATTAAAATGTAACAGCATAAAAAATAATATTTGAAGGGATTTAAAAATTAAATTTTTTTGGGAATAAATTAATGAAAAAACCCATTTGGGTTGAAATATTTTTGAGGACATAAGGATAATGGAAAATCCTATTTAGTTGCATATTACAGTAGCTCAAATAAGGAAAATGTTATGGAGATAACTGAAGGAAATTTTGTTTTCTTGTTAGAGATCATGTTTTATTAAAATTATCTCCATGTAAGGGTGTTATAAGGATTAGTACATAGGGAAAATTGAACCCCATGTACATCATACATTTTCAAAATCATTAAAAAATGGAGTGGTGGATTAGAAAATGGTAATGGCTCCATGCCTCTCTAAGGTATTCGATGTGTTTTGTATCTCTTTGATATGGAAATATATTCTAATCCCAATTATTGTAATCAACTATAAAAAAATATAACAAGAACCATATGTTTGATAATATTAATGTTTTATCTAGATTATTGAAACTAGAGATAATGTGTTAATGAAATAGGTGACTTTACCGTTAATGGTACATTTGAAAAATCATAAAAATAAAGGAAGAAAAAAGGTAAACTAAGGGTATTTTGAATATAAACTAACCTTATCTTTTAATATGGTAAAATTCACGGTAATTTTGACAATAATATTTTTTTTATAGGGGATGAATGTAAAATACCATGTTTTTAAAAACACTATGTTAGGTAGCATATATGACATGCAACACTGAGACTCACTAATATCAAAATATTATTATATGAAAATGATAACTGTAACAATTAATTGAAATAATGGTTGGAATTTTAATAAAATAATTAATAATTTTATACAAATTTCATAATCAATAAAACTTAATGGATTAATTCTTAGGAAATAGACCCAAATTTTTTTTAGTAAATTAATTTTATTTATGATAAATAAGTTTTATTCAAAAACAATTTGTATTTCCTCCTATATGAAAATAATATATTAATTTTAGAAACATTTTGAAACATTTTATAATAAAATAAACATCATTTTTTAGGTAATCCTATTAAAATTATCATTCCTTTATTTTATGATTTTTTTTGAAATGTATTGTTTATCAATAATTATTGAAAAATATTTCTTTTCATTGAAAACAATATTTTGTTTCAAGATATTCCCAATTAATATCTTATTTACAATTGATTTTTGATAAAAAAAAATATGTCAAAAATATTATTAATAATCTAATTATTTTATTTAGATTTAATTTTAAACTATAATTTTTAACAAAAAAAATTTATACTAAAATTTATATTCTGGAAAAAATCATTTTCATTGGGTTATCTTTATTAATATTAATAAAACAATTTCAATTTTTCAAATTAAATCTATAAAAATGGATTCTATATTTTGAATCATGAGGTATAAGTTTTTTATATATTCCCCTTTTCTAGAAAATTATAAATACGAACAATATTAAATAACAACCTCTATAATAAGAGTAAATTTGATGATTATGTATTGAATTAATGTCATAACACATTAAAAATAATTTTTTTATTAATATAATTGGATGAGTGTATTTCAACAAAAATCATCAATAATTATAAAATATATCCTTTATTCATTTATATTTTATTTTTAACTTCATAATATTTAAATGTGAGATAATGTAATTTTTTTTCTTCTTTTAAAATATGAAATCTTCAATAAAGGGGATAAATACAACTTATCTTTGATTATAGAAATTAATTTTAAATACAAATGTATTTTAGGATGGTAATTTATTTCTAGTTTTTAGTGTTGATATAATTACATTAAATTCATTCCCAAATCTAACAAAACAGTTATTTAATTAACATATAAATAAATGTAATGATTTTTTAATAAATAAAACTATAATATTTTGAAAGATAAATATTTCTCCAATTTTATTTTAGATAAATATAATATAATAGTGATGTGTGTTAGAATATTATTTCAATTCCAAATATTTTGTGATGTATTTAAACACTAATTAAATGATTATTGTTAATAATGAAATTAATGATATTTTAAAAAACAATTAATATTTTATTAAATTATACCAAAAAACCTAAACATATTATATTAAGAAAAATTAATGGGATATTATTAAAAACATTAAAAATGGTTCATTTATAGTCATATATTCAATTCATAGTATCACTATTGTCCCTAAATGTATAAATTACTTTAATAGTATAGTAATTGTCAAAACCTTTAATTGGCGTTAAAACAAAAAGATCACGATGAAAACAAAACCAAAGCATGTCAAAAATTTATTTTATGGGATTATTTATACTGGTAATAGTATTATATAGTAATTATATTAATTTTGTATACATGTTTTATTAAATAATTTATTTATATAATTTAATATTTAAATAAATTCTAAAAATTTCCTTCCCTCACTTACAAAAGGATACCACTTCTATCAATTCATTATTACACATTTATATATCTATATATAAAAAATCCTAAATTAATAACTCATTAAAATCATTATATAATTTTTATAGGTGATAGTATTTTTAGAATCCTAACATTATGTCCCCTAATAGAATATCTAAGGGGTCTTTTTTGGTGAAGAGGTATTCATATTTACCGACCCCTTGAAATTTATTTATTCTCCAACATCCACTAAATATATACTTTTGATAATAAAACAACAAAATATAGTATCATAAGCATACTTAGATTTTATTATATATTTGTTACAACCAATTTATGTCTCTTTAATATCATAATAATAATAAATACATCACTCATGCATATATATGGCCTACCATATACATGTAGTGTTGTAATTTGTTCTTTATCACAGCGTTTCATAAATTGTTATAAATATAAAAATAATTATTATATAAGATATTTATGAGATAAATAATCCTATTAAATTTTAATATCATATATTCCTCAGTACGATCTAAAACAATGAATGAAAATAATGTCTTTTGTGTGTATGTGTGCGTACATGTGGACTACCACCTGTACAAAGCGATGTAACCTGTTTTTCATTTTCATAATAC
This sequence comes from Viscum album, assembly GCA_963277665.1. NCBI lineage: Eukaryota > Viridiplantae > Streptophyta > Magnoliopsida > Santalales > Viscaceae > Viscum > Viscum album. The sequence continues at coordinate 38,931,728 of OY728131.1, forward strand.
ATGGAAGGTAAGGATGATAGATTTAATGTATATAGATGAAATTTATATATTTTTTAATATTATATATAATATATCACCATAATGATAGAAAAAGGATCATAAATTCTATGATGAAAATTACATTTTAAAATAAAGCATTTCACACAAAAAATAATGATATAAATGAAAAATCATTAACTAATGGGTGCTAAGATGTTATAATCATATCATATGTTATATTATAAATAGTAATATGAATTTATTGAAAATTAATATCATTTTAAAACCATTATACCCAAGGAAGTATCTGGATAAAATAAGATAAAATGTTAGGTAAGAGATTTCGACTCAGTTTTCACACTATATTGACATTTTTTTAATAAGAAACTATTTAATTTTATATGGTGTATAGATTTAATATTTTGTTTTTTATAAAATTAATATAAATTTAATAATGATTATTAATAATTCAATTCCTCATAATCTTAAAGAAGATTGATTAAAATAAAATATTGTCTTATTTCTGTTCCTAATCAGTTATAATTTTTGTCCATGTCTAAATTTTTCTAATTTTTTTTAAATAAATCCATTTTATTTAAAAAATGGTTTGTAACTAATAATTAATGTTATTCATTACTTATGAAAATTATTAAAGAAATATTTATAATGTTTTCATTTTTAAGCATTTTGACAATAGTTAAAAGGAATCTTCTTTTAACTTATACAGCATTAGCGAACAAACCTTACGTCATAACTATTTAAATCCATCTAAATTCTCCAATAAAGAAATAAATTTAAAAAAATAAATCATTATTTAATACATATTTTAAAATATTTTATTCAAATTTAAACATATTAATTAAAAAATTTATTTCCCTCAAACTATCTTTTTATGATCAAATCTCATCTCTTGATTAATCTCACCAAAGATAACATATTATTTAAAAATTCAGTTTTTTATCATTAAAAATTATAATTTTCTTATATATATATATATGGGATATTTTTATTTCCTAAAATATATACCATTTCTATATATGGGGTTTTATATTGAAATTTATTTGATTGACTGGGGAAATGATGATATTTAATATTCTGTAATAAATAAGGATATTTATTTCTAAGGCATATGGTTATAGAATTAAAACAATCATTTGATATGAGGGATGCATTAGAAAAGAAGTAATATTTAGGGACTAGAATAATATATCCCCTCTATATATTGAAATGTATCATGGTACAATTATTTTTCACAAATTAAATGAGCTTTTGCTCGTAGTTTTAAACAATCATGGAACAATTTCTTAAAGGTAGAGATAATATGATATGTGAGATCACGAAATATAATTGTATATATTTCATTAGTTTATGATTTAGTTATAATTGTTTATGTTATTATTTCCTATATATTTTCCATGGATTCATTTCGTCCTCATGTTGTTGATTATATGAAATGTGTGTTTAGTTATTTACATATCCATATTTATTATTCATTATTTCATCATTACAGATTCTATTGTACATAAACCATACCTAGTATATAAGATTACCATTATTTTGTTTTCTTTTCCTAGGATATGATGAATAAATCTTTGAATAAGTTCTAGGATTTTTAAATTTCAATATTTTATGTTTATATTTTAATCCCATTGTAAAAATGGTATCATTTAGGTATCTGGTTCTGCAATTTTAATAAACTGATTTATCATTCATGATTGGATCTCTTGTATATATACAACTGTAAAAAACTACCAAATGAATCTATATTACTAGTGTTGTGTATATTACATTCTGTACTGTATCATGACTCACCTCACCTGTTGTTTGTAATTTCATTTATCATCCCTATCATTCTATTATTTCACATCTACCCGAGATGTTTTTCAGTGAAATAATTATAGAATTTAAGGTATGAAATTAAATCCCCTCAGGATTCATTTGTGGGTTGATTAATTTATTAATTTTTTTAAATTATTTTTTTTGGTTAATTAGGGATTTAGGGGTTTTAAACTAGATATAACATACCTATAATGATATATTATATGGTTTAAATTAGATTATTTATATTGTATTTCCCTTAATTTCATTTTCACTTATTTAAAATGTTTTGTATAATTGTTTATGTTAGGATTATTAATATCGACTAAAAATTAGAGAGATTGGATGTTGTAGTTTTTTTAAATATGATTTTAAGTATTTTTAATTATGAATTTTGTATATTTATATTAATTCAATTTATAATATTAAATTTAGTTTTTAATCATTTTTTAGTTCATTTTATTATGATTTAGTTTGGTTTACTTTCAAAATCACTCAATAAAACCCCACCTATGTTGAACATAATAGACCATAATATATCTAAAACATATATAACTGAATTCAACCAAAACAAATAAGTTAATGTGAATTCACTTAAGCTTAGTTCAGTTTAGTTCAGTTTAGTTTTTTTAAACTACTTTTATGTTAATTTCATATGGTTTAATTTTGTTATATATGGGATAATTGTGTATTAATTAGTTCATTATGAAATTTTTCTACTTAGAGAATATATATTATTTTATACATAGTATAGTATATATTAATTAATATTTCTAGTATACATTGGTTCATTAATATTTTCATTAGTTTGGTTTGACTTATATTGATTTTTTTCAGTTCAGTTATATTTGGTCTATGTATTTAGTTTATTTTTTTTCCATTCAGATTATATCAAATTTTCTATGTTTAGTATAAATTAATTTGATTTGATTTAGTTTCATTGTTTTTTTGGTTCAATAATGGTTCATTTTAGTCATGATAAGGATATTGTTTTAGATTTTCATAATTTTTTCTTATGTTGTGCTTATTTAATTCATTTAAATTCATTTCATTAATTATTTTTGGTTTTTCTTATAGGTATGGTCTTATGTCAAATATATATATATATAATGGTAGACTATATTGATGAAAGATCCTCCCATATTGGGGATATATTCCATTAAGTGATTCATTCCTTATTTTTTCAAAACTATTTCCCTCTTGGAGGATGCCAAAACTGATGACATCTGCTCAGATTGACCAAAATAAAGAAACATCCTCCTGTTGTAAACCACGATTTCCATGAAATTCAATTCCCCCAACCCTATAGATATTTTCCACGCACAAACACAATATTTGGTGATTGTTTGTAAATCACATACATATTATGTATAGTTTTTTTATAGTTTAGTAAATTTCGTTTAGTTTTCTGGTTCTGTATTATATATTTATAATAATATTAGATTTTTTTCTCTTCATAATTTCATTTCTTTTTCTTTAATTATTTTAATACTTATAAGGACTAATTTGGATAAGTGATATATATTTATGTTTTGTCCAAATATTTTTGTTCAATTAAATTTTATAGATGTTTTATTTGGTTAATTATATTACATTATGATATATTTAAGGTTGTTTTTTTCATTATATTTATTCCAGATATATTCTATTTTTTAGTAGGGATGTAAAATTTCCGTTATTTCCAATTATGAATTGGTTTATTCCACTATATTTTTATCCAATTCTGATAAGTTATATTTTTTTCTTTTTATTTATATTTAAAAATTCTATTTTATTCCATTCAGTTAGTAATTAGTGATTTTTTATATTATTTTTTTCTGGTAAGTCATGTTTTGATTACTTTTACCATTTCTCTACAGTTTATTTTTTATACATTTAATCAGAAAAATAATTATTTTTTCCTCTACGAGGCCATTTCAATCGACCATTCCATTTATTTTTAGCTATGAAAATATAATATCAAAACATTTCCAATTAATGGAATGTGTTAAAGAGATATTTCTGTAAAAAATTCAATAGAAACACATATATTATTTTCCGCTATATATATTCAACGGTCATAGAGAAAGTACAAAACATACATTTTTTTGAAAATGATAATTGAAAATGTTTTCATGAAAAATGTATTAATTTTTCACTGATGTGTTTATACTAATTTTGGTGAAATTTTAAATCATTTTCATGGTACAAACATAAATAATGTGGGTTTCTAAACATTAAGTGTTGTTATAAATCAAATTTTAATACAAAAATGTGTATATTACAAATATACACAAAAACATGCTATTTAAAATCATTTAAAAAGATAATTTATTTATTTATTTTGTTAGTTTAAATCATAAGAATATAATATATATGTTTTGGAATGATCATTTTTATATTATCTAACTAATTTTATTTTAATAAATTTAAATTTTCAATCAATTTCATTAATAACAGCACGAGTGTTTAAAAATGTATTTTCCCTCATAATATTCAATTTAATTGTATTATTGGTTACATTTGATCCTATATGTTGTATTTTGTTTACAATTATGTGATATTTTATTGTATAAAAAATACATATCATGGAGAGAGACAGAATGGATTCTTATCTTCTCATAATATCTTCATATAGAATTTTTCCCATAGTAAAGTCATTTTTCATTACAATTATAAAAAAATGTAATGATTAATATTTTATGATAATATTCTCATGGCATTTATTTGTAGTGTTAATCAATATATGTTGTGACACCCTGACCCTAGTTTTCCCGAGTCAGTGAATTATCACATAACATTAGAATGATCACAAGAGATCAAGTCTCAAAAGGCCGATTGGTTTTGCAGCCTTGGAAGTACTAGATACATACATAAGTTTTAAATTACATCATGAAATAAAAAAACAACAACATTGTGTCCCCGTTTAAAACACTAATATCCCTTAGCCTATCATTTTTGGACAATCATAATATACTTGTTTACATCTTTTGAAAACAAACATAAGAAATGGGTGATCTCAGAAGCATAGTAAGGATAACAATATAGTAGAAACTATCATAAATAAGAATAACCTTTTAAGGAAATGTATAAGACTAAAAAAATCCTTTTAATCTTAAATATCATGAAAACATGGAATATATAAATAAACAAATCCATTTATATATTCACATAGAAATTATTATTTTAGAATAATCACTTGAAATATCAATAGCTAATTTCATAATGATAGAATTCATAATTTTAGACATCACAACCACTTAGTAAAGGCCTAGTGGTAAGATTACGAATATAAATGTTATCAAGTCCTTATGCAAAGACACTAGTTTCTCCCATGAGACTTATCGATGCATTGAGGGGCTATAGAGGGCCCCATCTATCACATATTAACTCCAATTAATTCCTTGTATAAAAAGGGTGAAACATAATCTAAACATTTTTATTAAAAATGGTATATAGAATGTCAATATTTTAACCTGAAACCATGAATGGTAAGAAAATTACATATAAACAATCAAATATAACTCATTCAATACAATATGGAAAATTATATTAATATAAATCAACCTCAATCAAGAATAAAATACAATAAATGATATTTACATAGACGGAAATAATGATTAAAACTATTTGAGAGAAATAACCCATTTTCTTAAAAACATTAAAGAGTCGCATAATTTATCAAAAAAGTCATTTAAAAGATTTTTTTTAATCAATGTGTCACACAACACATTCGAAATTTTGAAATGAAATTTAATTTTAATACTTTAATGTCCATTAAAATAATTCATTAAAACCATTCCAAAAACATGGAGATTAATAAGAAGTGTTTTGAATAATAAATCTTTAGAACTTTTAAAACTATATTTTAGATAAAGAGTTCCTAACCAAATGAAAGACCCATGAATACAAATAATTGAAGAATAACATTAATAAAACCATTATAACATCATAAGAATAAATATATTAATGATATAATATATCAAAGGACAACATATACTTCATATAAAAGTGAATTGGCGCATAACAACATACATGTCTCATTGGAATGTAAATTGAGGTGAAATCTGCTATAAAGATAGTATCCTTACAATATGGATAAATAAAGGAAATAATTATGTGTGAAAAATATAGATACACTCAATAAGATATGATATTTAGTTTAAATGAATCCATGTACATTCACACATATTATCATAAAAAAACAAAACCAATGACTTGGATGTTTAACTCATTGAATGGAAATTGAGTTTAGATTAACCTAATCAAGTGCATATCAATGACATAAAAATTAATCAATGTAATGATTATGTGTATAAAATTTATATCCATACATAGGGTAGTGGAAGTTACTACATGAATAAAAAAAATATTAATTACACACAAAATCTTGTAGTAAAATAATCAATGAAATATGCTTAAAACCCAATGAGGGGAAATTCAAATTTGAAATTCCCTTTCCGATTTGGTAACGTACAAAACATACACCCAATTAAATAAGGATCATAAAATTTATATTTAAATAACCATAAATTCAGGTATATTACACAAAGAATACAATCCAAGACAATACATACACCACACAAAAGGAAATAGTTCCAGATATTGCATGAATCTCACGGGAATAAAAAGTGAGGTGAAATCCCCATACCTTGTAATTTTCCTTATTCGTGTTGAAAGTGGGTGCCCTAGACCCAACTTTTTTTGTACTTTGATTACTGCTACATGTATTCAGTTTGTTTTATACATGTATTTATCTTGTCATGATAGTGTAGATACTTCTGCATCCACTTTATTAATGGAAATGTCCTTAGATTACATGTCGCATTAAAATGGTTATAGAAGGTCCCAGGCTATAATGAGAACCCTGAAATGCCATGACAGTAATCTTAATGTAACATCCTATGGTCCAGTTACATCATTCTGAAAGGACACAGATGATGTATGACCATCAGGTGTTGGGGGCTCATAAGTATTGAGACTTCATCTCATTAAGTTCACACTTGATGATCTTTAGCTAACGAGATCATGAGGAAAGACCCGCTTAATAGGAACACCACATGTTTTTGGTGTCATTGGAAGTTCCTATCTATGGGCATGTGTAATGGTCTACTGACTTGAGCTCATTATCAATGAATGTCATTTAATTACATACATTTGATATAAGGCGAAAACCATGGTGACAAAGTCGTGGCGAGGTAGTTTGTATTGGGTACGTCATTAATGGCATGGCATTGATTGAATGGTCAAGAAAGGATTTGTCACTTAAAAGTTTAGGAAGAGATATCTCGGGCCTGGTTGATTAGGATGGTTGCACCTTCATTAAATCCATGTCCATGGTAGTTGAAGGTAAGGCCGTCTGGACAAATCAACAAACAAAATAAATCAAATAAAGAATGATGGCACTAGTATGCATTCTGCTTTATTGAGATATCGTTGACGAAGAGATTATATTACACAGTCCATGTTCATAGGAAGGCAGCCGTTTCTTTGACTTTGTCTTATCTCTATAGGGGCCTCGAATGGTTGCTAGACCCCACTCTAGGTTGGTGATATTTTTCACTACTATTGAGATAAGGGCCTAGAGGGTCACACACGATAACAGCTTGAAAATCTGCCCTATTCTGTGAGTAGGAATTTAGAATTTTGTGGGCCCCGCCAAAGGGTCCGAGTACTATCCAAGTTCTGTGGTTCACCAAAGAATAAATAAGTTCATTAATTATTCAATTGTAGAATAATTAGTTGAATTTATTTATAACATGTATTTACAAGTTGTATGATAAATACACGTATTAATATTATTCAACTGGATTTAAATATATTAGGTTCGTTTAATATTAGCAGGAGGAATGAGTCGAGTTAAAGACTCAAATTTATCACATAATATATATTTATATATTACAAGTAAGTGATAAATTGTAAATATTATTTATGGATTAATTTTATTTGGCATAAATAATTATTTACATCGCTTATATAGCGGACACCTAATACACGGGGGCCGGGAACCTACACCGCGTGTTTTAATACTCCCTATATAAGTGAGAGAGATGCTCTCTCACGATGACTATTTATGTGTCAAAATTGAGAGCATCTCTCTCCTCCTGGAACATAGAGAGAGAGTCTCTCAAGAAAGGAAGATCTTCAAGCTCATCCATCTAGGATCGAAGCATCCTCCCTTGCGGTGATCGTCGTTGCACTGAATTGTCTGTCAAAGATCCATGCTAGCACCCGGATCTTGACAAACGGCGCACGTGCAGATTCGCAAGGCGTGTGTGGACGATCTAGAGGGCTTCGACATCAGAGTCTTCGAGCAACGATCGCCGGCATCCTACACGTCAATTCTGAACAAGGTAAACGTTTGTTTTATTTTTGTGCTCCTTATGAACCTTGCGAGATCCCCGGACCAAGCAGGGACACGATCACTGGAGCTGACAAAGTTATGTCACTCCGGTGAAGTAGAGAAAATTAAAATCCCGGCCCACAGACTTCCGCTGCGGAGTCCCGGAACCCCTATAGTGGTATTAGAGGGAGCACAAGGTTTTTCTAAGTCAAAAATATTAAAATGCATTAAATTTAATTGCGGGGTGTTAAAACGGTTCATTCGGATTCGACCGCACGTCGTTTCGATTTCAAATGATCAATATGTGTTCATTTGAAAGTTTCAATCGGATTGACGTCTGTGTTTTTGCTTTTTTGTTGTTTATCTCAAATTGATAATTAACATCAAATAAATTTATTTTATTATAAAATAATTTATAATAAATAATTTATTATATTTATAATAAATATTTATTATATATTATAATAATAAAATATATAAAGTAAAAATGGAGGAGACCAAGACTTGGGGTCTTCCTCCTTTTTGTTTAAAAAAAGAGGGGAGTGGAAAAGACCCCAAAATGGGGTCTTCTCCTTTTGTTAAAAAAAATTTAAAAAAAGGGGGACAAATGGGGTGGCAATTTGTTGTCAAAAAAAGGGAGGAAGACCCTTAAGGGCCTTCTCCCTCGCGCCGTATCAAGGGAGGCCAAACCCTAGGCCTCCCTTCTCCTGCCGGTCGCGGCTCCTCACCGGACCGGCCTAGCACCGGAGCTCCTCCGCGCCGGCCCTCCTCCTCCGCACCGACCCTCCTCCTCCGCGTCGGCCCTCCTCCACCGCGCCGGCCTCTCCTCACTGGACACGGTCCGTGCCGGACCGGCCTCGCGTCGGAGCCCCACCGTGCCGCCCCTCCTCCTCCGCGCCGGCCTTTCCCTCGCCGGACCGGCCCCTGCCAGTAGCCACCGCCCTCTCCGCCCTCGCCCCCTCCCAGAACATCCCAGGCTGGCCTCACCCCCTACCGGACTGGCTCACACTGGCCGACCCCTCGCCAGCTCCTCCTCCGCGCCAGACCGGTTTTGTCCGGCCGACCCGAGCCCGCGCCAGACCGGACAGAAACTTCGCCGGCTCGCCGGAGTTGCGGGCTGCCAAGAGATGCAGCCGTTGTGGGAAGCAGTCACTACGCGGTCACGCCGCGGTCACGCCGCGGTCACGCCGCAGTCACGCCGCGGTTCAGGACGACATCCCACGGCGGTACGCAGTCCCGCCAGACTTTTCTACGGCGAGAGGTAACCGGGTACTGAAATAATTTTAATTAATTTAGTTTTTCTTTAAATTAAATTAATTGGAATTAATTTAGGGCTTTTTTTAATCCGAAATTTTAATTTAATCAATGTTTAAGAATTAAATTAATGGTTTAATTTAATTTAATTTTGGAATTAAAATTAAATTAAACGCATGGAACCGATAAAAATAAATTATCTGAATTTAATCAAATTCATTTAATTTATTAGAACACCCTTTCATAATTTAAATTTATTGCATTTTAATTATTATTGTGATTTTACCCCGACTGGTCTTGATCTTTTGACCGACCTGTGTATGTATGGAATATATGTATTTATTTAATTATTTAATCAATGCATTCGATGATTGTAATATTTAATTAGATAAATGGAGGTCTGTGAATCGTCTTTTAATTCAAATATGTATAAGGGCCTGCGTGTCCATTGCACCACTTGTATTTTGTACCCCAGACCCCCTCGCCTGTGTGCGAGTATATTTGTATTTATTCGATGACGATCTGAGGGCATACCCTACCAAAATGAGGCGGTAGTCCTGACAAGAGTTGGACACTTTTCACTGGGGCCAGCAGCGACACGAGTCTTGTATTGACTCAGGTACGGGTGCCCCTAGGTGATGATTGATCAGTTAATGATCAATCATTATAGAATGCTCAAGACCAGTCAGAATGCATGATCTATTTATGCACAATTTATTATTTTATGCATCTGCATGATTATTGCATGATCACATAGGATATTAAACAAGATAAAAATTCATAAACTTTTGACGAATGATATTCTATTGAATGTTCAATTGTGAGCGCGACAACTCAGTTTGAACATAATAAATAGAAAAGGATTATATTCGTCAATTAAGAATAATAAAACAAAACAAAAATCCCTCAAAGATATATTAAGTCAAAATGACTTCCATTTCTCACATCTAAACAAAACCGGCTGTTTGGGTGCTCATCAGCCTCAGTTGAGAGTGCCTCTTACTACTGGGGCGTTTCTATGAAATAAATGGGTCGACTTAACTAAAGTGAGTAATCAAGGATTAGCCTTAGCTAACTTATTATCACTTTAGAGGCAAGAGGTTAAGGGAATCAAGTTTAGATTCCAAAAGCTGGGACTTTACTCAACTACACAAGGAACTACAAGAACAATTGGTTGGCCAGCATAGTGCCTACCTTGAAACTCTCCAAGTAGTGTCGTAGCCCTAGCTTGTAGACTACGAGGGTGGTCTCGAGGATCCATGCCACTAGAATACTCAAGCGATTGAGTATTCTGAATCTAATGTTGAGGGCCATTAAGGTTCCCTAAAATAGTGGGAGACATTAAATGATATAATAATTTGTTAATCATAAAATGTCTAAAGGTAATCAAGACAAAGTACTAACTGCTAAATGTTTATCTGATGTAGATTCAAAATTGCAATCACCAACACCACTAGTACTTTATCACTGTGATCAATCTTGGATAAAGAAAATATCCTGACCGACAATAACTTCCAGGAGTGGTACAGGCGCTTGCACATAGTACTACGCCAGGAATGGAAGTTATATGTGCTGGAATCCCCAACTCCTACTGAGCCTCCTTAGGGATCAAGCAAGAAGGAAAAAGATAAGTTGAAAAAGCATGTAGATGATGTGATTGATGTACATTGCATCATGCTGTCATCCATGTCCATCCAATTGCAAAAAATGCATGAGGAAGAGGACGCCTACAAGATGCTTTCACATCTCAATGAACTATATCAGGAGAGGGCTAGGCAAGAAAGGTATGAAATCTCAAGTGCGCTTTATAAGTGCAGGCTAGCAGAAGGGCACCAAGCTGGTCCTCACGTACTCAAAATGATTGGGTATATTGAGAGACTCGAAGCCCTTGGGTTCAAACTGAACCAAGAACTAGTAGTGGATCTCATCCTTGCCTCTTTACGGTCAAGCTTCTCGACTTTAATTGTCAATTATAATATGAATGATATGACAATGTCGCTCCCAGATATTTTGGCTTTAGTTCGCCAAGATGATAAGGACATGAAAAACAACAATACATCCGTCCTTATGGTGAACAAGAAAAACAAGGGCAAGGAAAAGGGGTCTAAATCCAAGTCAAGGCCAAAGACACCAATGCATCGTCCTGCCAAGAAGCCAAAGATTCAGAGGCTGAGTAATGAGCAGGAAGCTGTCTGTTTTGGATGTGGCAAGAAAGGCCCCTGGAAAAATAAATGCAGAGTTGGGAAGAAGAAGCAAACTGACGCTTCTGCTTTAGGTATTATTTTCATTGAATGCAATCTATCATTATCTACAAGTTGGGTATTGGATACGGCTTGTGGCTCACACATTTGTATTCATATACAGGAACCAATTCGGTTTGAGAAGATTGAAAAAGGTCAAGTGGATCTCCGAGATGCAAATGGTGCAAGTTTGGTAGCCTTGGCAGTGGGAGACTATCACTTGACTTTACCAACTGGTTTGGTGCTTGTTTTAAACAATTTCTATTATGTACCGTTTGTTACCAGAAACATTATCTCTATGTCATGTCTAGACACTAAGGGTTTTTAATTCAAGTTTGGAAATAAAATTTGTCTCTTTTATAGGGATAACATATGTTATGGTATGGCACATCTTAACAATGGTTTATATATACTAGAACTAGAAAACTCAGTAATGGCTATCAATGACAAAAATAACCAACATGACGCAAATAACACCCGCCTAGGGCACTTCAGGCTTGGTCATGTCAACGATAAGCGATTACAAAAATTACATCAAGAAGGGTATCTAGACTCAGTATAGTTAGAACCCTTAGATGTATGTCAAGCTTGTTTACAAGGAAAGATGACAAAATCACCTTTCTCAGGAAAGGGAGAAAGATCCAATGCAGTACTGGAATTAATACATACCGATGTATGTGGTCCATTTCCAGTAGAGGCAAGGGATGGTTTTCTATACTTCATTACTTTTACCGATGATTATAGTAGGTATGGCTATATCTACTTAATGCGGCATAAGTCAGATTCCTTTCGTTTCCTTAAGGAATATCAAAATGAAGTAGAAAACCAACTTGGTTAGAAGATAAAAGTACTTCGCTCAGACCGAGGCAGAGAATATCTTAACCAAGCTTTCATTGATCATTTGAAGGAGTCTGGAATAGTATCTCAACTCACTCCTCCTTATACACCACAATGGAATGGTGTTAGTGAAAGGAGGAATAGGACCATGCTTGACATGGTCAGATCAATGATGAGTCAAACAACTCTTCCATTATCCTTTTGGGGATACACCTTACAGACAGCAGCATATACCATTAACTGAGTACCAACTAAAGCCAGAGATGGGATTCCATATCAGTTATGGTTTGGAAAGAAACCCAATCTGACACACATGCGTGTGTGGGGGTGCGAGGCATTTGTCAAGACTTTACCAAGTGAAAAATTAGCATCCAGAAGCACTAAGTGCATCTTTGTAGGTTATCCTAAGGAAACTAGAGGATACAACCTATATAACCCTTTAGATAGAAAAGTCATTGTGGCAAGATACACCACATTTCTAGAAAGGGATCACATTTCTACTGGAAATAGTGGGAGCAAGATTGACTTCAATGAAGTCAATGCTCCAGATGCACAAGAGTTGGTAGAGGAAAAATCTCTACAAGAACAAGTGGAAGAAGATATTGTTCCTGAGACACAGATACTGCGTAGGTCTACACGAGAGGTTAGAGAACCAGAGCGTTATGGTTTTCTTGACACCAAGTCAGGTGACACAATAATCTTTGAGGATGATGAACCTCTGACCTACAAGGAAGCAGTAGAAGGAAAATAAGCTGCAACATGGCATGAAGCCATGAATTCTGAGATGGAGTCCATGTACCAAAATCAAGTTTGGATTTTGGTAGACCCTCTAGCTAATGTAAAGCCCATTGGTTGTAAATGGGTATTCATGAAAAATTGGACATGGATGGTAAGGTTAATACCTTTAAAGCGAGACTGGTTGCAAAGGGTTTCAGACAACATCATGGCATTGATTATGATGAAACCTTCTCACCAGTGGAAATGCTTAAATCCATAAAGATATTGCTTGCAATAGCAGTCTTTCATGATTATGAAATATGGAAAATGAATGTCAAGACTGCTTTTCTAAATGGGATGTTGATTGAAGACGTCTATATGACTCCACCCGAAGGGTTTGTTAAGTCAAAGAATGCCAATAAAGTATGCGAGCTGTAGAGATCCATTTATGGATTGAAGCAGGCATCAAGATCATGGAATGTACGATTTCATGAGGCCATAAGAGATTTTGGTTTTGTGAAAAATGAAAGAGATCCTTGTGTCAATAAAATGGTTGAAGAGAATTCTATCGTTTTCCTAGTTTTATATGTTTATGACATATTAATCATGGGAAACGAGGTGCAAGTCTTACAGTCAGTTAAGACTTGGTTAAATGAATGATTCTACATGAAAGACTTAGGTGAAGCAGCCTACATCCTAGGGATCATGATATATCGAGATAGACCTCAAAGGATTCTTGGTCTAAGTCAAAGTACATATATTTACAAGGTACTCAAAAGGTACAATATGGAACAGTCCAAAAGATGATTGTTACCTATGTCACATGGTGTAAATCTCTCCAAGAAAATGTGTCCACAAACACATGAAGAGATTGAAATAATGAGTAGATTACCTTATGCTTCGGCATTGGGTTCTATCATGTATGCCATGCAATGTACTAGGTTTGATGTTTCCTTTGCTTTAAGCATGGTGGGTAGATATCAAGCCAATCCAGGAGAGCTGCACTAGACAGCTGTTAAAACTATCCTTAAGTACTTGAGGTGTACTAAGGATACATTCATGATGTATAGAGGAGATGAGGAACTAGTTGTGAGGGGATACACTGATGCTAGTTTCCAGACATATCATGATGATATGAAATCACAGTCAGGCTACATCCTTTTCCTGAATGGTGGTGCAGTGAGCTGGAGAAGCTCAAAGCAAGATGTGGTTGCTGATTCTAGAGCAGAGTCTGAATATATTGCAGCTTCTGATGAGGCAAAGGAAGCAGTCTGGATACGTATATTTATCTCAAACATTGGTGTTATACCTAGCAGTGCAGACCCTGTTCAAGTATATTGTGACAATACTGCTGTAGTGGTGCTTGCCAAGGAGCCTAGGTCTCACTAGAGGACAAAAAATATTCTTCTGAAGTTCCATATTTTGAGGGATTTTACTCAATGAGGTGAAGTGACAGTTAGAAGAGTAGCCATAGAGGACAACGTGGCAGACCCGCTGACTAAAGCCATTTCTCAGCAGAAGCATGATTCACATGTGAGAGCTAGCGGATTGAAAACTGTTAGGAGTTGGCTCCAGTGCAAGTGGGAGTGTCGAAAGTGGGTGCCCTAGACCCAACTTATTTTGTACTTTGATTACTGCTACATGTATTCAGTTTGTTTTATACATATATTTATCTTGTCATGATAGTGTAGATACTTCTGCATCCACTTTATTAATGGCATTGTCCCTAGATTACCTGTCGCATTAAAATGGTTATAGCAGGTCCCATGCTATAATGAGAACCCTGAAATGCCATGACAGTAATCTTAAAGTAACGTCCTATGGTCCAGTTACATCATTCTGAAAGGACATAGATGATGTGTGACCATCAGGTGCTGGGGGCTCATAAGCATTGAGACTTCATCTCATGAAGTTCGCACTTGATGATCTCTAGCTAACGAGATCATGAGGACAGACCCGCTTAATAGGAACACCACATGTTTCTGGTGTCATTGGTCGTTCCTATCTATGGGCATGTGTAATGGTCTCTTGACTTGAGATCATTATCAATGAATGTCATTTAATTACATATATTTGATATAAGGTGAAAACAATGGCGACAAAGTCGTGGCGAGGTAGTTTGTATTGGGTACATCATTATTGGCATGGAATTGATTGAATGATCGAGAAAGGATTTGTCGCTTCTGAGTTTAGGAAGATATATCTTGGGCCTGGTTGATTAGGATGGTTGCACCTTCATTAAATCCATGGCCATGGTAGTTGAACGTAAGACCGTCCGGACAAATCAACAAACAAAATAAAGCAAATAAAGAATGCTGGCACTAGTATGCATTCTGCTTTATTGAGATATCGTTGACGAAGAGATTATATTACACGGACCATGTTCATAGGAAGGCAGCTGTTTCTTTGACTTTGTCTTATCTCTATAGGGGCCTCGATGGGTTGCTAGACCCCGCTCTAGGTTGGTGATATTATTCACTGCTATTGAGATAAGTTCCTAGAGGGTCACACACGATAGCGCCTTGAAAATCTCCCCTATTCTGTGAGTAGGAATTTAGAACTTGGTGGGCCCCGCCAAAGGGTCCGAGTACTATCCAAGTTCTATGGATCACCAAAGAATAAATAAGTTCATTAATTATTTGAGTTTAGAATAATTAGTTGAATTTATTTATAACATGTATTTACACGTTGTATGGTAAATACACGTATTAATATTATTCGACTGGATTTAAATATCCTAGGTTCGTTTAATATTAGCAGGAGGAATGAGTCGAGTAAAAGACTCAAATTTATCACATAATATATATTTATATATTACAAGTAAGTGATAAATTGTAAATATTATTTATGGAATAATTTTATTTGTCATAAATAATTATTTACATCGCTTATATAGCGGACGCCTAATACACGGGGGCCGGGAACCTACACTGCGTGTTTTAATACTCCCTATATAAGTGAGAGAGATGCTCTCTCACGATGACTATTCATGTGTCAAAATTGAGAGCATCTCTATACTCCTGGAACTTAGAGAGAGAGTCTCTCAAGCAAGGAAGATCTTCAAGTTCATCCATCTCGGATCGAAGCATCCTCCCTTGCGGTGATCATCGTTGCGCTGAAGTGTCTGTCAAAGATCCGCGCTAGCACCCGGATCTTGACAAACGGCGCACGTGCAGATTCGCAAGGCGTGTGTGGACGATCTAGAGGGCTTCGACATCGGAGTCTTCGAGTAATGATCGCCGGCGTCCTACACGTCAATTCTGAACAAGGTAAACGTTCGTTTAATTTTTGTGCTCCTTATGAACCTTGCGAGATCCCCGGACCAAGTCGGGACACGATCACCGGAGCTGACAAAGTTATGTCACTCCGGTGAAGCAGAAAAAATTAAAATCCCGGCCCACAGACTTCCGCTGCGGAGTCCCGGAACCCTTACAATTCGATGGTGAGTTAACCAATTTTATAATAGTTAAATATTTGTTAATAAATTATAATAAAACCATATACCTAAATATGATATAATATATTATGTATTAATATTTCATTGTTAAAGATATTTCAATAGTATTATTGTTTCTGGTTTTTAACATAATTGTTTTCCATTATATGATTTGTTGCATAATTTATGAATGTTATGGATATGATATATTGGATTTATATCTAGAATAACATTATGTTACTAAACATTAATTTTAATAACCAAATTAGAATTATTCATGAATGGTTACAATGGGGAATGAATCTAATCACGTTCATCGGGACGGTAATCCATAGGTACTCACGAGCGATAATATCATTCTATTGATGGTGAAATAATTTGTAATTAAAGTTTATTATATACATATATAATCATAAATATTTTTATTTAAATCAATTATACTCTTTATTATACCCATCCAAATAATGATGTGTTGAATGACAAACTACACCATGCCTTGGAGACGGTGAGTTGTACGTACACATGTATAATGACTTTTTCATTCATAAGATGGATAGATTAATTAATATGATTGTACTATATTTATAATAATATCTCAGTATGTATAATGTATGGGATTTAATATTTTAGTATAGAAACATCAATGTAATAATAACTGGAAGAATAAAAGAACATTAAAATCGTTGATTCAATTATTAACATTTCTTCAGGTGTTTCTGTTTTCATTGATAAAATGGGATATTTAGGTTGGACTTATGATCAAATTACGACTTCTTTGTTGAAGCAATGTTATTTTGGAGGATAGTTGTTTATGGGTTGTTCAATCCAAATTCCATTGGAGGATTCAAATTAAGAGAAGGGTATGTGCCCTTTTATAAGAGAGGTGAGGGTCACTGTAAGAAAATCATGAAATTACATTTTAATATAAATTCATTTTCAGTTTCTAATGGCTCCAAATAGATTTATTTCTATGATAATTTAAGTATGGTTCTAAATATTCTCAACCAATCGGGTTTGGACTAGTTTCGATCACTATATTATCCTTATCTTTTAGATTTAACTCTACGTTAAATTGTTTAACTTTTACAATGTCATCTTGTATTTTTATATTAAATGGTTAATAAGTATAATATAAAATGAAATTAAAACATAAAGTGGTTCATTAATGACATTTATATCATCATATAATTCCTTTGGATGAACCTTATATTTTTAAGACAATTATTTAATTTTAAAAAATAGTATTTGTATTAAAATCTAAATTATTTGAATTTTGACACTATTTAGTATTTGGAATTTTGTAAATTCATATCTACTTGATCATCTGGAAAAAAATTTACTAAATTTATTCTAAAACCTTATATTATTCTATAGAATTCACAGAATTCATCAAAAGTATCAATTTACATTTATTTTATATTTATAACATCTATTATTTTAATTTTTCATTAATTAGGTAATTACTACATCATCATTGTGTCATAAATAAATTCAATTATTTAATGTAAAAAAATTAAAAAGATAATATAATGATATATGAAATATTTTTATATTTCTAATTAATATTTATAGTATAATTTACCTTATGTATAACCCTATATTAAAAATTATTATTTATTGAACATTGAATTTTACAGTTTTAACTCTTCCTTAAATAAAATAATAATAAATGTCATAATATAATCCAAGTGGATAAAAAAGAATCATATTTTTTAAAAAGGATTATTTTGGTCAAAATATACTTATCCAATACAATTACGACCTGTGTTAGGGTAATTATAATTTCATTTTTACCATTAATTACCCTATTTAATTTTAACCGTGGTAATAAAGGTAAAATGTTACTATTAAAAAAACTATTTTCTTCTTATTGAACCAAATTTGAATTATTAATGTCAACCATGTTTCTTGGATTTTTAAAATTGAACTACCAGAAGCAGTAAAATCGGGTTTTCTTCAAATTTGAAAATGTTTCATAAAGGTGGGTAAAAGACGTTAAAAAGTTCAATAGAATTTTATATTTCTAATATTTTTATAAAATGACTCCAATGAATTACAGTGGATTAGTATAAGTATTATGTTTCTATTTTTAATTTAAAAAAATTTAAAATTTAAAAAAAATTATTTAAATAAAAATTGGGTTCTAAAAAATAACGTAGAGATTTCAGTATTCATGAAAAATTAAACGTTTTTAGAAAAATACCACAAATTTTCCCTAATATATTTTTGATATTTCTAATCCAAATATGAATTCCATTTTAAAAAAAATAATATTAATAAAATTTTAAAATTTGGGTATTATTATTCATAAATATTTTTTACATTGCTAGTTTGATTGGGTGTGGTGTGCTAGAACTCGAAGTTGTGTACAAGACAAGCCATTTCATTATTTAAAGAGAATCATACCATACAAACATAGGGTGTTTCACTATTAAATCCTTTAATAAATTTAATCCTCTAAATTTAAACTCATGTTTAAAAACCATGGTTTGACATTTCATGATATCTTAGTTGAAATCCCACATCAAAAAATAGATTAGTGATGCCACTATTTTTAAATAAATAAATGTAAGTATGAAGGTTACCGGAAATAACTCATACTAGGGATCCATATAAGAAAACCTGTATATAGAAATAAAACAAACCAAAAAATTTCTGATGTGGACTGATAGAGAATATTATTTGGAGAAAATTAACAATCTGGAAGACATAAAATTGTGATGGGTTAAATGGACATTGATTAACCATTATGATGAGTAAACAAGAAACATTTTTATATTATGTTCCTTTTCATAATTTTGTGTAATTTAATTATTAATGTGACTAAGAACATAAGGAGATATAGTTACTTGACAATTTGTGTTTCATCCTTTAATAAATTTCTACCACAAACTCATATTTTCTTTCAACGATGAGTATTCAAGATGACTTGGTAACACTAAAAGTTCTAGAATCAATGTATAGAGAATCACATAATCCAAAAATAATGAAATATATTTTCCCCTGTCTATAGACTTTATACCAAACTAAAATTCATAGTATAATGTTAGATGTTCTCCAAAAATGATAATCCTTTAGAGAAAATTAATACCACTCTTAATCTCCAAAAATTAAACAAATAATACCCAATGTTCAACAAAGACCAATCAAAAAATAATTTCCATAAATTTCCTAAAAACATTTCAAACTACATTTGGAGCGCAAAATTCTGATGTATTTGATTACATAGTCTTCCATGATAAATCTTAACATTTATCTTAAAATAATATAGACTACTGTTAAAGTCACATACATAAAAGTAATTGACCAAATAACTTATTCTCTATGATAGGTTAATAATTTCCATAAATAACCCAAATCACTATAAGTCTTCAATAGAAACATATATTCTTCCAATATAAAAATCCACAATTATTCTTCAATTGAAATCTCATAGTATTCTATTTTCCATAGGCAGATAGTGTTCCCAAAAGAGAAAACATCTTCCAAAATTTCTTTTATCACATAATAACCAAATCCTTTTCATATACTAAGGATATATATTTGATAAATCATAATTTCAAAAAATCATTAAACTCTTGATCAACAAAATAACTCAACTAAAAAGAATTAGTCATACTAACCTCGGACATTACATAGTCCAATGGTAGGTGATAAATCCCAGTCGCTCATTTATTATGGTTTCAAATCTCAATGAATTGTCCGACGCGACTGGTTTTCACATGATATATGTGATATACTTTTTCAAAAAATATTTAATTTTATAACATTCCAAAAATGATATAAATTCCTCAAAAATAACCCAAACATAATTTAACCATAAATGCTTTCTCATACCTCAGAATTATAGCCCAAAAAGTAATAACCTATAATTTCTTCAAATTCAAGGCTATTGTAAGCCCAAATGGTACATTATATTTATATCCAAAAAAGAAAAGATAATTCTAAATAAAATATAATTTTCACTTAACAAAATACATGGTTACTCATATAAGAGAAAAGTATTCCAAAGTATTCCACTAAACAAATATCATTAATACTTTTAAACATTTCTCCATCAATTTATTTCCACAGAGGATATAACGTTACCTAGAACTAATCCTATTGAATAGAGAATTGAATTAGGTAATTACAAGGTCCCCTACATTTAATTAATAATGACTACAATAGTGTGCATGGATCATTTTAATTATCATCCATAGCATTGTTCATTATATCTCAAAAATTCTTTAAAATATGTCATTCTTTCCCAAAAATTAAGCATTTATTTGTTCCATTGGGAAACTATCTTGGGTGTCTCCTTCCAAATTTCATGCATGATTGATATTGAGCTTTATTTTCTCCATCGTCTCCACTACTATAGCTCATATAATTCTATACCATTCTCTACATTGTTGAGTTCGGGAGTTTGTTAATGTATATGTGGTTGATGATATTTTTGGAAAACAGATTCTGCATGAACATGATATATTTTATGCATATCAACATTCCATTTTGTTTCCACCATTGTAACCACCTTCAAAATTATGTTCAATATTAATAAGACTTCCTTGGAATCCATCCATTGACTAAAACCATAAATAAGATTGTGAGTAACAACAATCACAAAATCATATAGAGAATATCATGAGACATTATTTTCAATCTAAAACATCTTACGATTAACCAAGGATTTTTATTATCATCTTATATTAAAATTATTCAAGTCTGGTTTTAATGAAATTGTGAATTATCCTAATAATATCCCATGGGAGTATCTATACCAAGAGTATAGTAAGGAACGCTGTCGTGTACCATGATACCCTGGGTCAACACTGAAACTCCTTGTCGGCGTTTTCACCATTAGGTACTTCTGTGCCAGAGCCACCACTACCTCTTTGTATCTAGACATGGATTTACTTCCTTAGAAAACCCATATAATATTTACATTGGAGTTTTTTTGAATGTTCTTATATAGTAGTCCTCAATAACAATATTCGTGTAAAGATCTCTAATCCAATTTTTTATTAATCTAGTTTACAATGGTTCTACAAAACTTCTTATAATTCCCACTATAATGCCCTGAACTGAGTTACATAGAGTATGTGAATTATTACATAACATTTTCATGATCACAAAATATCATGTCTATAATTACAGATTAGTTTAGTAGCCTTGAACGTAATAGATACACACATTAGATTTATATTACATCCTAAAATAAAAAACAACAACATTGTGTCCCCTTTGAACACACTCTTATCTCTTAACCTATCTTGGTAGTTCAATCATAATATACTTCGTCACATCCAGGGGAAAAGAAAACATAAGAAAGGGGTGAGATCAGATGCTCATTAAAGAATCAAATATAGTAGAAACTATCATAAATAAGAATAATCATTTATGGCAATGTATAATACTAAAAAATCATTTTAAACCTAAACATCAACATAATATGGAAAAGAAAAATCAAATAATTCCATTTAAATATTAAAATGGTTATTATACTAGTCGAAAAATCACATGTTATGTAAATAGATAATTTTATTATGATGGAATTCATAATTTCGTACATCATAAAAACATGGTCAAGGCCTTGTGCCAAGACTACAAATATAAATTTTGTCAAAGCCCTCTGCGAACACACTAGCTTGTCTCATGAGACATACCGATGCATCGAGCTATTACAGTGGGACTCACCAATCCCATACTATGTTTAATGAATTCCACATATGAAAAGTGTGAAACATAATATAAACATTCGTATTAAAACTAACATAATAAATGTAAATATTTTAACCACAAACCAAGAATGGTTTAAAAATATCACATCCACAGTCAAACATAACTCATTCAATAAAATATGGAAAATTGTATTATAATAAATCAACCTCAATAAATAATAGAATAAAATGATGGATATTTACCTAGATGAAAATAATCAGTAACACCTTTTGAGTGAAATAACCCATTTTGTTGAAAGCATTTAAAAGTCGCAATATTTATCAAAGAAGTTGTTAAAAGTGATTTTTGAATCAAAGTGTCCAATACCACTTTGAATAATTTGAAAATAATTATAATTTTAAAACATTAATGTGCATATAAATAATTCCTTAAATCAATTTCTAAATCATGGACATTAATGATAAAAATTTTGATGAAAAAATCATTAAAACATTTATATTTTTGAAAAAAAAGATCTTAACCAAATGAATGACACATGATTAAAAATAATTGAGGAATATAATTAATAAAAATAGTATAATATCATGAGAATAAAGGTATTCATGATATAATATTTCAAACGATAGTATATAAACTATATAAAACTGAATTGGTGCATTGAAACATACATGTCTCAATATAATGTAAACTGAGACGAAATCCCTTATAGAGACTATATCCATACATTTATGAAAAAATAAATTAAGTAATTATGTGTGGAAAATATATATACACTCAGTATTGTTGCATATTCAGTTTAAATCAATTATAAGACATTCCAACATAGTATGGAAAAAAACCATTTACATGGATGTTTTACTCAATTATTGGAAATTGAGTTAAGATTACCCTTATCTGGTACATATAAATGACTTGAGAATTTATAAATGGAGTGATTATAGGTATTAAAAGTATATTCGCACAAAGGGGATTGGAAATTACTAAATTAATAAATAAATACTAAATCCACACATAATCTTGGAGTAAAATAATCAATGGAGTATGTGTAAAAACTAATTTGGGGAAATTGCAATTTGAAATTCCCTTACCGATTTGGTAACATACTAAACAAACACCCAATGAAAGAAGGGTCATAAAATGGAGATGTAAATACTAATAAATTATGGTGTATTAATTAAATAATACAATCATAGTCAATACATACACCACATAAAAGGAAATACTGGAAAATATGGCATGAATCTCACGGGAATAAAAAGTTAGAGGATAACCCATAACCTTTTACTTTTCCTTTCTCGTGGGTGTGTTAACCTCCTGTATAATTTTTTATAATTGTTATTGAATTATAAAATAACCACATTCATAAATATGATATCATAGATTATCTTGTAATATTTCATTGTTAATGGTATTTCAGTAGTATTATGGGTTTGTGTGATAACTGATTTGTTTTCTATTATATGATTTTTTATGTATGTCGTGTTTTTTATAGATAGAATATATTTTATTCATATCTAGAATGATATAAATTTCTTAGAAATTTTTTTAATCATCCATTGAAAATTGTTCTTTAATGGTTACGATGGGGAATGAATCTCATCACGTTCGTGGTGACAGAAATCCGTATGTACAGACGAGCGATAATATCATTCAATTGATAGTAAATCGTATGTAATTGGATGATATTTAATATATAAAGAATCATAAATATGTTATACTTATTATTTAAATCAATTACACTAATTATTATAAAAATCTAAATAATCAAGCTTTCAATAACAAACTACACTACGACATAGTGATGGTAAGTCGTACATAAACACGTAAGCTGACATTGTCATTTATAGGACAGATAGAATAATTAATATTTCATTAAAATATTTTCAATAACAAATCATTATATTTATGTTTTTGGAGTTTTTATTTTATTATAGAAACAAAAAAGTAGCAGGTAATGTAAGAAGAAACGAACTTTGAAAGAGGTGATGACATTATTACCCCTACTTCTGGTTCGTCATTTTGATTTGATTAGATGGGCTCAATAGAAGGGATTTATGATCTAAGTAAGGATTTTATATAGAATTTAGTGTATTTGGATTATTATTTTATCATGTTTTTTTGATGAAAAATATCTTTGGATGTGTGAAATTAGGATAACGGGAAAAACCCTTTTATAAGAGTGGTGGGGGTCACATTAGGGAATTCTTGAAATATTATTTTTTTTAAAATTATTTTCAAATTTATAATGTATCCAAATGGATTTATTTTGAGGTTAAGGTAGGTATGGGTCTAAATACTCTAAAAAATTAGGTTTTAGACAATTTTAGGTCACCATATTAAGAATATCATTTGGATATAACTCTCAGTTAAATTCCTTAACTTTTACAATGTCTTCTTGTATTTTTATATTAAATGGGCAATAAAAATATTATAAAATTCCAATAAAACATCAAGTGGTTCATTAATGACATATCTGTCATTATATATTCCCTTTTGAATATCCTTATATTTTTGAGACTATTATATAATTTAAAGTAATAATGTTTTAAAAAAACTCATTTATGTATATTTTGAAACTTTTTAGTATGTGGTTTTTGATAAAGTAATATCAACTCTATTAAATAAAAAACAATTCATTAAATCAACATTAACATGTCATATTTACCTGTAAAATTTGTTTAATTCATCAAAAGTATCAATTTACATTTATTTTAATATTTATAATATCAAATATATTCATCATTCATTAATTAAGTATGTACTTCATTATCATTGTATTGTATATAAATTTTAATATTAAATCTCTAAAAATTAAAAATAAAATATCATGATGTTGGAAATATATATATTTCTAATTGATATTTATAAACTAATTTATCTTATTGATATCCCTATTTTTCAATTGGATTACTACTTAAACATTGAATTTTACACTTCTAACTCTTATTTGAATAAAATAAAAATAAATGTTCTAATGTAGTCCAAGTGGATGAAAAAAGATCATATTTTATTCCTAATGTTGATTATGGTCAATATATAATAATCTAATAGAATTAGGACTTGTTTTATAGAAATTATAATATCATTTTTATCTTCAATTACCCAATTTACTTTTAACCGTGGTAAATAAATTTCAAAAGTTACTATTCACCAAAAATAATTTGTATCTCATTGAACCACATTTTACATACTGAATTTAAAGTTGTCTCTCAAATATTTGAGATTAAATTCATTGAAGTGGTAAAATTTTGTATTTTTCGAATTCTCAAATGTGCCTAAAAGATGGGTAAAAGACGTAAAAAATTCAAAAAAATTATATATATAATATTATTATAAAATGACACCATTGAATTAAATTTGATTAATATAGGTATTATATATCTATTTTGACATTAAAAAATTTTATATTTAATAATAATAATTTAAATAAAATTATAATTTTGAAAAATAATGCAATGTTTTTCACAATTCATCAATAATTGAATGTTTTCAGAAAAATACAAAAAATTAACCCAAAGCTAATTTTGATATTATGAATCAAAAAATGTAGTCCATTTTAAAAAAGAACATATATAAAATTTCCAAAAGTGGGTATTACTATACATAAATACTTTTTAAATTGATTTTTTGATTGGTTGGGGTGTGAAATAACTCAAAGTTGCGTACAACGAAAGCTATTGAATTATTCAGAGAGAAGCATACCATAGAAGCTTGGGGTGTTACATATGTTATAAATGTAATAATTAATCAATCTAATTTACTAAAAAATATAATAAAAGTGGCTTTTTATTGTTGATAAAAGTTCATAATTTTTTGTTTCAACTTTTAATAAAGGTTAGGGTTGAGCCATATAAATTTAAATTTATTGTATTACTGCTCATTTTCAATGTAATTATGTACCATATTTAGTAATTTTAAAAATGTGCGTTACTTTTTTTAAATACCTATTTATTTATATATCATCCTCAAATGTGTGAAATAATTATCTATAATTTTTAAATTTACTAATGTGACATGGACTTGTATTCAATTTCATTAATTTCATGTTGCTGGAACTTATTCACAGAAAATTTTAGAATTCCTTATACCTTAGTATAAGTGATTAAGCTTTATTTATTGGTTATTTATTTTGGAATTTTAATAATATTATTCTTGTTTTTTATATTTGTTTTTCCTTAATTTTTTTACCACATATTGTAGTTCATTTGAATATTTAAATTTATATATATATTTACATAACTGTAGTTGAAAAATTTTTAAGCACATTTCAGTGATGAAAGGGTTGCTTGATTCGAATATTTTAAAATAGATTCATTTATTTTAAAAAAACCATTTTGGAGTTTTTTTATTTTTTTTAGAATATTGTAATTTAAATAAATGGAAATTGTTTCTTTTTGTTTTTAATTATTAATAAAATAACGTATGAGGATTTAATTCCACATAAATGTTTCATAAATTCTAAAATGTCCAATAGTAATGGTGAAAAAAGATATGTTTTTCAATGTATGTTTCTAAAAATCTTATTAAAAAATGTTTTTTCCCATTTATATATTGATTATTCTTGAAATTTGTTTACAAGTCTTTATGTTTTTTTGGAATCAAACACACACCCATTTTTTGTTCAATCTTCTAATTCAAAGTGACATGTGTTTTCAAAAAATTCAAAGTAGGATTTTGAATATTTTTTATATATTTCATTTTTATTATTATGTTTTCTTAAAGAGGTACATGTAATAATTTCTTATTGGATTTGTCTATTTTGTTAAATCATTGTGGGTGAAACAACTATTTTATTATTTTTTGAATGACATGTTATTTTTTGTGAAATATTTATTGTAGTATTGACTATTTTTTCTTAGAAACATACATTTGATTAAGGTTTGTTCTTTTCAATTTATTTTTATTATAATGTGAATACGAGTGTTATGTTTTCATTCCTGGATATAATTTAATTATAAATAATGTTCATGTTCTAATGAATTAAAAATATGAAGTAAGGAAATGTGTTTGCATATAGACTATATAAATGAGTCACTCCTTTAGCCTTTTAAGAGTAAATTTTTTTTGTAATCTTGTATTTATAGCCTCTATTTTACTACTCCAAAAATTATATAGTTTACAACCATTTGATTTAAAATTTCATGTATTAATTATGTAAATATTTTCTATACATATATGTTATATATATATATATATATATATATATTCTAACACACACCCCCATATATTTTGAATTTTAATATATATACGTATATATACAATGTATAATATATATAAACATATATATATATATATATATATTCCAAATATAGGATCTAAATGTTTTTAAATATGTATATATATATTGAATATATATATTCTAAAATATATTCTCAAAATATTTTGATATATGTTCTGAATATATTTTAATATATACTTAGAATATATATTCAGATACATATATGCATACGTATATATATATATATATTCCAGATCATATAGTCTAATAAATATTTTGAATATATTATAATTCATTTTTTGAAT
The DNA here is from genome assembly GCA_963277665.1 of Viscum album. Taxonomy (NCBI): domain Eukaryota; kingdom Viridiplantae; phylum Streptophyta; class Magnoliopsida; order Santalales; family Viscaceae; genus Viscum; species Viscum album. The sequence goes on from OY728131.1 coordinate 38,959,518, forward strand.
ATATATATTTTGAAATTAAATTATAATACATACATATATAAATAAATATAAATATTATGAGAGAGATATATATATTTTGTAAATAAAAAATTATAATATATATCATGAATGTATTCATAGAAATATTATGAATATATGATGATATATATTCTGATTATATATTGATATATATTCTAAATATATAATCAAATACACATGCACATATATATAATAAGATTATTTATTTGAGTTACTACTACATCCAATTCAAAATGAATTTGGATTTATTTTAAATAATTAGAGAATGATAATTTAATAATTTAAGATCTGTATGATTCAACCACATGTGAATCTAGTGCATTAATATAGATATATGGATAAAAAATTATTTTACATTTTTAAAATCTATTACTTCAACATGTATCATATAAAAGGGTCAAAACTAATAAAACAAGTTTCAAATTATGATCAGATCATAGACAACGATGCTAAAATAATTTGTGATATATTAGAATAAATTTTTCCTTGAATATATGTCTTCATTGGTTATTTTATTAAAGAGTTTGGTTTGATATGATTAAAACATGTTAATAAAATTAAAATCACTAGGATATTGGTCCAAACTGAAAGAACAATCATGGATTAGTTGTAAGACATAGTATAATGATACTTGATTCATTTATGATATATATGAATCAACCATGAGTCAATATAAACATTGGTTTTCTTTATTTCATAGAATAGTTTGACTGAACATTTCATTTTTCTTAATGTGACATATCTTATAAAATTGATCAAAACATATAAATCACACCTCTATTGGTGTCAAAACATAAGATAATGATTGGTGAGGTATTAATGAACTATAAGAATACAGTGAATTTCAATTAGTTTATTGGATCAGTTGATGTGATTCAATGTAACACGTTGCATTTATTTTTTCATTAAAATGATATATCACATGTCAGATGTTAAAAAACATGAAATTCTTTTTGGATTTATGTGAAAACAATTCAAAATGATCATGTGGTCGTTTAAGATCATTGTGAGAAAAACACATGTCAGTCTGATGCTCGGATTATACGATATGAAAGAAAAACCATCTAACATTTCATTCATTTTTTAATATGAAACATCTACTTTCAGGGTGACGTAGAAGAGAATCCATATTATGGTCTATGTGGGAAATTAGTACAATGATCCTCAAAACATTTCTGATATATAATAAATAATAACACATCAAACCTATTCCAAATTTTATTATTATTATATAAAGTATGATTTAATATTATTAAAATCTGTTAAGAAATTAAAATTCACCAGGGTAGAGGAAGAATATATAGAAAATTATATCCGGTTTGCATGAGAACATATGAAAATGTTCTTTAGGTCATTTTTATATGCATGATTCTACAACACATAAATCAGATGCCTGATTTTCTTGGTATGATACAATGTGGTATATTCTCTTAGCATGTGTATATAACTGATATATCACCGATAAAGTGTCAAAACCTAGAATAAAACACCTAAATTGTGTGAAATAATATGAGATTGATTGTCAAGTCAATTACTATTTGTTCAACTAAAACGTATTGAAATTAGGTTCCTGGATTTCATAACAAGAGTCATAGTATCATTTCATCTTTATGCTTCCTTTAAATTGAACATATCATATATCTGTGGGCCAAAACTGAGAGAACAGATTTTGATTGATTCTAAAACATATGTGGATGATTATCGATTCATCTATGATCTAAAAAATTCATTTGTGCATTAATCTGTTGTATATATGTCTCAGTATGATTAAAACCTACATTAAAATTTTTATATGTTTTTTAATATGACATATCACCCATCATAGAATCAAAACTAAGCAACAAATATATGAATAATGAGAAAATATAGGTCAATGGTCATCAAATAATTATCAAAATTTAAGAACTTACAGTGCACCCGAACAATTACAAAATTTATCATTATAATAGATAGTATAATGTCATATTATTAGCACTTGTTAATAAATGAAAAATACAGCAGCCAAACCAAAGAAAATAAGATTATATTATAGTGAAGTAAAAGGACAACGATCATTGAGAGATTTATGATCTATATTAGTTTGATTCATGTTTTTATCGGAGTGACATAAACAATGTCATAACCATAATGTTTTTATTAAAATGAAATATCACGTATAAGGTGTCAAAACGTAACAAACAGACATGTATTGGAATGAAAACATTGAATAATGTTTATCTAGTAATTGATGATCAATAATAATTAACCACAAATCAACTCAATACTCATATTTCCTAGTGTGATCCTATGTAGCATTTCACCTATATGATTTAACTAAAATGTAATATCACTTGTTAGGTGTAAAACCTGATAAAACACATTTTAATTAGTTTAAAATTTAGTTGCATGATCATCGATTCATTTATGATATTTACAAGCCCACCCCACATCAATTTGATGCTTATATTTCTCAGTATGGTTGAAAACCCCATTTACCTTTTTTATGTTTATTAATATGAAATATATACCTTTAGGGGATAAAACCAATAAATAAAAATTTTCAATTAGGTGAAAATCTCAAACATTTACACTTAAATAATTTATTGTCTATATGAACTGATGACACATCAATCCAAGTTCACATTTTACTAAATAAAAAAGTGAATTTTAGTTTTTTAAATCACTAAAATGTATATATACCAGGAAAAATAAATAATATTTACTTGGATGGATTTAAAATCAAAGGGAAACTATGTTCAAATTACTTTTTGATGCGTATGATAAGAAAATAGATCAATATGATTTGTAGTGTCCCCAGACTAACTAAATGAGGAGGTCTTAAATTATTTAAAGTCTCCAAAAGATGTGATAGAGGTTTAAAATCATTCAAATAACTTCATATTATCGTAATATCATATGGGAATCCCATATATTTAGTTATTATTAATGAATAGTTCATAAATATAAGTTTTTTTGTGTCCATGGTAATTCAAAATATCCTTTTAGTGTTTTAAAAAACTAAAACGTGTGTGTAATGTTATAAACCATAGATAAATCCATCATATTGAGTAGATATCCTAGGGAAACCTTATTTAAATTATTTTTGAATTGTAAAATAATAGTTCACATCAATTTAATGTGTAGAATTATTAAAAAATTGAATAATCAATTTTAAATAATTAACGGCATTGAAAAACATGTGTGAGGGGTTCAAATTCAAGTAATCAACCTCTTGATGTCCTTAAATATTATAACAAAAATATTATATAGATTTTTCAAATTTATGGACCTAATATATGTCAACCCATCTTTTACTATTCCCAGGATAACTATTAATTTATTTTTAGTTTCCAATAACTAAAACATGTGTGTAATGGTAAAAACAATAGGGAAAGATACCAAATTGATTTTCAATAATAGTAAAGTGGTATATGAAATATTTTGGTTGTGTTTTAGAATATGGTGCAGAAATATAGCCTTACCTGTGCTTAACATTACTGAATAAAAAGGTCTTAAAGAGTTAGTAGTATTTAGAAATTAGATTCTTGGGGTCAAAACCCAAAAAAATGACCTCCGACTAACATGAAATCATATGACAACAACTGTATATTAAATTTTGGAATTTAAGGATGGTTTTCATGTCAGTCCAAATTAGTATTTATTAAGGAATACAAGAACTGTTTTTATTGTTTTAAAATACTAAAACCTATGTGTAATGGTTAAAACCATATCAAACAGCCTCATTTTAATTTATAATCCAAGGAAGACCATACCTAAATTGTTTCTGATTTGTATGAGTAGAAGAAACATCTATTTGATTTGTGGTGTGCTTTAAATGACTAATTAAACAGCTTTTAAGGAATTTGATGTCAATGAAAATGCTTACGATGTAATAGATGTCAAGAAAAAAATATTTCACGAACATGAAATGATATTAAAAATGTCATAAATTACATTCTAAAATTTAGGGACTAAATAATGGTCAATCTGAGTTATATTTTTCCTGATATGAACCAAATTTGGTTTTTAGAGTAATAAAATAATAATGTGTAAATGTAACTATTAAAATAATTTAAAATGACAATATGATGATGTGATATCATTGAAAAGATGAATATTTATTATTTTAAAATTTTATGTGTATAAAAAATTCCAATCCCATGTGAGAGGTTCTCAGATAGACTAAATAAAAATCTCTTATATAATTAACAGTCATTAAAAACGATCACCTAGGTGTCCAAAACAATAAAAATGAACCTCATTATTTTAAAATCAATGTAAAAAATATCATATCATTATTTTTTAAATTTATAGAGTAAAGTTTTTTAAATCCAAGTTTTCAATTTCTTATTGTGATTAGAAACGCATTTTAAATGTTTTAAAATAATAAAATTCATGTATAATGGTCAAAACCATATAAAATTCCATCATATTTATGTGAAATAATAAGAAAAATATCAATGAATTGTGATTGGTGGCTATGCGTATATTACACATCAATCTAGCTTATAATGTGCTTTAAATGAAAAAATAAATAGTTTTTAATGAATAAACAGTCTTAAGAAACATTCACCAGGGAGACAAAAAAACGAAAATGATAATTCATTTCCATAAAATCTTTAAAAAACAACAAAATATTTAAATTTTTATAGAGTTTTATGTCATGCGAATATTAGTTTTTTCTTGATCGGTGTGATTTAAAATTCATTTTATTATTTTAGAACACTAAAACATTCATTTAACTATTAATACTATTTAAATACCCTTTGACTGATGTGAAATGATATGAAAACTATATTGTAATTATTTTGGGGTTGTATAAGTAGATGAAATGTAAATTTGTTATCAGATGTGGCCACTCTAACTAAAATATGTCCTCAAAAAATTAATAATCTTTAAAAACATGCACTAGAGTGTCAATATTAAAAAACAAACACTTAATTCCATTATATCATTAGAAAATATTAAAATATTAATATTTTGAAATGTAGGAATTTCTGACAAGGCAATATATGATTTTTTCAGATCAGGATTACGTAAGAAACATTTTCAGTGTTTTATATCACTTAAATGTGAATGTAATGATCACAACTGTATCAAAAAACCTTATATTGATGTGAAATTATATAAAAATTGCCTTTGAAATTTCATTGAAATGCATGAGTGGATGGAAAATCAGTATGACACGTGTTTTTCTAAAACTAATTGAGTAATTTTTTTAATGAACTAACCATTTTTAAGAACAATTTCTTGATAATTAAATAAGGATATTTAATTTTTTGAATTCATTATAGAAATAACTATATATTTATTTTTATGTTTATAAGATTATGATGCATTAATATGAGTTATTTCTTGATCGAGAGAACAAAGAATTCCCTTTAATGTTTTAAAATAGTAAAAAATTAACATAATTTTCAAAAAACATATAAAAAGAGATCATATTTCTGTCAAATCATATGAAAAATATATCAGAATTATTTCTCCCATGGACGATTAGATGAAAGTTAAATATTTTGTGTAGTGTGCTCGAACTAACTAAATTACATGATCATATAGAATTAATAGTCATTTAAAACACATAAAATGGGGCATAACATAGCATTCATTGGGTTTTGAAAATGCTAAAATTATTTTTTCCTTGTACAGTATAGTGGAAATATAGGGTCATCTATCTTGAGATGATTTGTAGTCAATCACATACTACCCCGAATTCACTTATTTTATTTTATATATATTTATGAAAACAAAAAAAATTAGGGGTTATGAAAATAAATTAATAAATAAAAATAAAAAACACAAAGTTATATCCTGATAGAATAAATTCAATTTGAAAATAATATTCTTCACCTTAGGGTGAGTAATTTCATTTAATTCATTACTCATTATAATTTCTTAAATTTAATTTAAAATTCCATCCCATTTAATAGTAATATATACAGTCTAAATTGAGTGTTAAATTTATCATTCCTATGATATATCTTTATTAAAACAAATCTTAACTCCTCTAATACCAATGATATATAAATACACAAATATTGATAGTGTAATAACCACTAATACATGACTCCATTACATGTCATTACATCCCCCCAGAACAGTCAAATCCATTATATGATAATTTTTTTTAGAGAGAAGGGATACAATAATGATTCAGTAGAGATTAAAGATGAGTTTAATAGTCATTCCAAGGTGAATTATTGACACACCCATAAAAATATCTCTTTAACCCAAAATAAAATTAAAAAATTTAGAATTAAATATTAGAATTTAGAATCCCCAAAAAATTCTCCCAAGGTTAAGCCATGGGTTATCCACTCATCATTGTTAGTGTAAGTTATCATATCATAAGAGAGAGATAGTGAGATATAAGTAAGTATGAAAGAGAGAAATCAATAATGAAAATGGAAGAACAAATTAATTTAAAATATGTGTTTGATGTTATAAGGGAAAAAATCTAAAAAAGAAAATACTACATTCTATAGCCTACTCTCCATTTTCAATCTGTTTTCAATCGATGATATCTATTGAAATCCTGCTAGAGCTTGTATTTATATGTATAAATAAATCATAGGACAACATTAATCATCTATAAATTCATCCACTAATTCATCTTATTTCAATCTTGAGGGATTATGGAGTTCTCAGGTCATTATGGTTGAGATTTGGTCAAGATTTAAAATGTGATTTTATTTCATATTATTTCATTACCCAGATTCATGGTTTGAAAAATGGTGTCACACCATGAGAATTAGTGGTTTAATACTAGCTTGGTTTTTTCGAAGACTTATTAAATGGATATATTATTTAATGAAACCTTTTAACCTTAATGGAGTGAATTTGTTATCTCACAATGAATCTTGCTTTTCTACTCCATTTTCCTAATTCTATTCTAAACCATACTCCTAAAGACATAAAATATTATCTTTGATTTCTCAGAAAGTTTTTTGTGGCCTTCTCAAATCCTTTGTATTATATATATGCATTCATTGCATTCGGCGATAAATGAATAAAATATTAAAATATCGATGAGAATAATCAATTCAATTCCTAAACAATTTATTTGATATTAAATTACGTATGCATGAAAAGTGTAATCAGTTCACCAAAACGTATATCATTCCAATACTCATGAAATGAATCTAAAAAATAAATAAAATATAAACACCATGGTATAAATATTTAAATATTAAATTAATAAAATAAAATTATTATAAATGGAAAAACTAAATATTCATGTTACATATAAATAATCAATTGAACATCACACTCTTTAAAATTACTTATCAACAAAAGTATTTCAATTTTTCAAATTCCAAATATGTATATTATTTTTCATCCATTCATTTTTCTCAATAATTTATTTTTAAACATTCTATTTTTTACATAACTAAAATAATAATTTTTTCAATCATTACTCAATGCTTCATTTAAAACAATATTTATGTTCCTAAATTTAATACATTAACATTTCAATAATATTTCAATGGATATAAATTCAACTATTTGGGAAGAAACATATGACTTGAAATCATGAAGGCATTTCAATTAAGGTTTTAATGACACTAAAGCTTTGGTTTGGTCAGTAATGATGTTAAAAACATTAATCCTGAAAGAAGATGATTATCTCCAAATCATAATATTTCATATTAAAATTAAACTATAATGTGAATATAACTATTTAATTTGAAAACACCAATTTAATAGAATCCAAATTTATTTCATAAAAATCAATACTGTGAATGATATACATCCACATTAATTTTATCTTCTTTTTTTATTTTTCACTCATTTTAAACTAAATTTTACATTTTTTTATTGACATTTATTCCTAGAATAAAGCATAAATACACCACCTTACCCCATATGATATAATCATCAATAATGAAATAGTGATTTTTTATTTTTTTTCTTGTCGCATCTCGCCCTTTTTTTTTAATTTATTCACTTTTCACTTTTTGGATGACATGTAGTATTGGAATACAATTAATTATTATGACCCTTTAAAAATAAACAAAATTTCACCCCCACATAAGTACCTTATAATGCATTGTATCCTTTAATCCATAACATACCCCACCCTCATAATTTATCATTAAAATGCCATGAAAATATATACAGTGTTGTATTAAAGGAACTATTTGCATTTAATACACCTTATTACTAATAAGAAGATTCATTTATTTGATGGGGAAACTAATTATTAATGTCCAAGGTGGTTTCAAGGATAACGATTAAATAATAAAAAATTAACTCATAATATGAAATGTGACTTTTTATAATCATAACATGTACATTTATTAATGATTTTTGTAGTAGGTGACATGTCCTAATATCAATAAAGAAATATTCTCATGATAGAATGGAAATTTTATGGACTATATGACTTATTTGGAATAGAAAATAAATTTTTTGATAAAAACACATTGAATATGATATTTATATCAAATCAACCCATGTGAATTTTATAAATTCAGAGTTTGAAAAATGGTAGGGATGTTTCATTTAAATGAATCTACAAATTCCTCTATTTAATGACTCAGAAAACAAAAATAAATGATTCAATCTAATCATTCAAGCCTAAATATTTCTCATTCAATATCATTTTAAATAAAATCCAAACCATATAGTCATTTTATTCTTAATGAACTAATGTCTCCAAGATTTTTCAATAAAATCAAATAGTCTACGAGTGTTCATGAAAATTTTCATTCAAATATTATGACATATTAGAAAAAAAATTATATAGAGTTATAAGATAATTAATGTCAATGTAGACACATTTTTTAATGATTCCATAGTCCACCTTCATTTCTATACCTAGTAGTTACCTTGTTTTATTATATATATGAACCTATAAATGAAAACAAGTCATGAAATTAAAATATCCAAGTAATTAATTCTTAAAAGTAACAATAGAGATTTATTTATATTATAATATTTTTCTAAAATTAATTTTTCATAAATAATTATAAAAATAAATTAAATGAAATAAAATAACAAAAAAGAGATAAATGTATTCATTTGATCAGACATGTAGGCCATTGGATTTGAATTAATATAAATAGGTTGTTCTAAATCTTATCCCAAATCCAATGGTGGGTGGAGTTTCTATAATTTAAATAACCGACAATTTTTCCTTATAGCATGAACTAATTTTTTTATAGAACATAATATATATAGTTCAATAATTCCATCCCCATTAAAATAATGTATAATTTTTAATGTAGGGATATGATAAATAATGGGTCCTTATCCTTTTTGGTTTCTAATTGAACAACCTCTTCTTCACTATGTGATGCTTTTGTGTGTTATGATATATCCATGGAATAATCAAAGTGAATGAAAAATGTGATTATATTGGAATAAAATTAAAATATTAAGAACCAATATCAAATTATTACCCATAAAAGTTATCATATTCTATTTTTTACATTGGGTGATTAATTTGGATCTCCTTGGGGACTTCCTCCAAGAAATGTTCATCATGTTTGAGGGAATTTATGAATTACTAATATGGTGCACCTTATTTTTTTAGTATCTTACTAAAATTTAACACTTTTATTGTATAAATCATTAAAATATAAACAATTATAGGTAATAATTAATTCATATTTTGTAAAATTAAATGATATTGAGTACAAGTATGTATTGTCTCCATTAGTTGGTCTAGATTTAACTACAACTTCAGTAGAAAGTGTATCATTGATTTATTGGTGGTACATGGATATTTGTAGTAAAACCCCTCTATTAATTCATTGAAATTAAAATCTTTGTTGGTTTCTTATTCTACTATGTATAGAGAGATAAAAAAATATACTGATTAATATTTTTAAAATATATGGAGATCATGTTTCACTTCATATTAATTCCAAAATGTATCAAAATCTTGTTGATCTCCCGCACGTACATAATTAGGTAATTATTCTCCCTGAATCTACCCCTATAGTGGTTGATATAGATGGAATATATTGTTAAACAATTCTTTCATTTCCTCATCACGTTCTTATATTTGAGAAATTATTGGAGGAAATATCATCTACCATTGGCGCATGTTCTTTTTTTGGTTTTTGGTTATAGGATACAAGGAAAAATTCATATATCCATACCATTTTTCTCTCCATTTAACACATTATGTCATTAAACATTTGAAATCCGGCTTCTATATCTTTTCCACCACATTTTATTGTAACTGTGAGTAATTTACCCTTCTAGAATAATTTTATATTGAATACATCATGGAATCTTTGATAGATCATTATATAAAAAAAGAGAAAGAATTATAAAAAATGTGAATAGGGAATAATGAATAAATGACTACTTCGCCTTTCAAAAATGATTAAAAAGGTACAATTTAAAAAATAATTAACAAACCTATCCTAGGGTGTTGAAAAAGGCACAATTATTAATCTACTGTAATATAGTTCCTTGTCAAGATCATCTCATTTGAGGATATATTCAATCAGTCACACACTGCTCTAAATTCTTTTATTTTATTTTGAGTTATTAGTATTAAATATGACAAACAAAAATTGGGGTATAGGAAATAAATTAATAATTAAAATAAAACATGTAGATGCATTTGAATATAAAATGAATTTAGTTTGAAAAAAAATCACATGTTTTTGGGTTTCGTTGCTCAGGTTCCTTGAATATACATTATTGTTGTTTAAATTAAATTTTACAATCCATCCCATTATACAATAATTTCTACCAACTAATTTTGGAGTGAAATATTTCATTCCTGATAGATCTATTCGGCACAACACATATCAACTTTAACAATATCCTTGTTACATAATTAGACCTCAATAGAGAGATTCATACCTTCAATACCATGATATATGAAATTCTATTTCATCCATCAAGAATAGTTAACCCTATCATATAAATATTTTACCTTAGATAATGGAGAGGATGATGATTTGTTAATGAGTTGATATGAGTATTAGATTCATTACAAGGTTTATTATTTCATCATCCATTCACTTGTCTTTATTTATTAATAAATATAATTAAAACATTGATAATTAAATATTTGAATTCAGAAACACCATAAAATCATCCCCCAAAACCAAAAAATAATTCAGTCAATCATCATCATGAGTGCAAGAGATCGCTGTAGAAGAAATAGAGAGTGAGAGAGAAAATGAAATAGATACAGAAAATAGAGAGAAATAGATAAATAAAATGGAAGAACACTATAATATAAAATATTCATATAAAGTTATATTTAAATGAAAACCTAAAAATATAGTAAAATTTAATATCATTAGTCTAATCTGTAGTTTTGATTCCTTTCCGAAAAATGATATATATTTGAGTCACCTCTTGCCTTGTATTTAGGAGGATAAAAAATTCCCACATCAACTTTGATTCTACCTAAATGGATCTCTTAATTCCTCCCAAGCCAATATTTGCTGTACACAGAGGACACAATTCAATATGAATATGATTTTTTAACTTTCTAAACTGGTTGGAATGTATATTTTTCTGTCACTCTACTTCATGGTGTAGAACATGGTTTCATGACATGAAAAATCCATGTTCTCCTATATCTAGGGTTCTTTATGGGATTAATTATATGGTATTATAGAAAATGAAATATCTTAATATTTAAGGTCTAAATTGGAATTCATGTTGTGACTCATTATTTTACTATCTACTCAGTTCGTTTTTCATGCACACTCTGCTTTAAGCCATGAAATTTTATCCTGAATATTTCACCATAAGAATCGAATTTTTTTTCTCCTTAATAAAACATTAAATAATTATTTTTTTCTTCCATAAATGAATGAAAAAAATATAATATCATAAAGAATAATCAATTAAATTAAATATATAATTTATATTAAAATAAGTATGTAAAAGATTGTGACATATATTGTAAGAACCATATAAAAGAGATTATGAATTAATGAAATCATATGAAAACAACCATGTGTTTCTTGGTCAATTGTACAGACGAATGATGCATCCATCCGAGTAGGTGTTTTTCTAGGATGGACAAAACACATTGTATTATTTTAATAAATTATAACATATGTGTAATAGAACAATCCATCCTAAATGAACATATAATGATGTGAAATTATAAAAAAATAATCATTTAATTATTTGATATGTGTAATAATAGAGGACACACAACTATGACATGTGGTCTGCTCTGACCGATTGAATTAGTAGTTCATAAAAAATCAACCATCATTAAAAGTGTATAAAGGGAATTAATAATAAAATCAAAAACCAATAATTTCCATGAAATAAAATAAATAAATCCAAATTATTTTTAAAAAATAATTAATGGATATAATATCAATTGAAATAGTGGAATTCTATGTTTTAGTGAAATTTGTTTTTTACTAGTTTTAAAAAAGAAAAAATGTGTGTAACTATTTAAACCATAGAAACCATCGATGGATTGACATAGAAGAAATATCTAAAATTTAGGGTGCTTCGATTTTCTAAATAAGAAGTTATTTAGGAATTAACAATCCTAAAAATCATTCATGTGATTCTCAAAATAATGAAAATGACATATGATTGTGATGTTATCATAGGAAATAAACATATATTTATTTTATAATTATAAATATTGATGATTGATCAATCTATGCTTTCTTAAACACTTGAATACTAAAGAAACATTTTTATTATTTTAATCACCACATCATGCATGTAATGTTAAAAATCATTGAAAATGACCTAATATTTATTTAATATCATAAGAAAAGATTATTTTATTTAGTTTTTTTAAAGAATGTGTAGAGGTAACATAAATACGACTTTAGGAGTGATAATATGGATTGAAAAAGTAGTTCATAATGACTTAATAGTCATTAAAAGCATGCACAAGGGGATCAAAACAATGAAAACAGCCTATGGATTTAATTAAATCATAAAAATATACTTTCTGATGATTTTATATATAAAGTGGCAATATACAAGTAAATCTATGTTGCAATTTTCTTTGGATGGTAAAAAAAATCTTTCTCATCTTTTAACCAACTAAATGGCCCATTTAATCATAAAACCCAAAGAAAAAACTTCATATTGATGTGAAATTATTGGAAATTGTTTTTGAATTAATTTTATATGCCTGTGTAGAAAACAAGTTAGTCTAAAAGTCTGGTGTTATCAAATTGATTGACTAATAAGCTCTTAATGAATCTATGGTCTTTACAAACTTGAACCATGAGGTTGAAAACCAAGAAAAATACCTTTGTTTATTGGGAAATCAGAGAAAAATAAATATATATTTCTTTTCAAAATATTGGATTTAATATCACATAAATATGAGTTTTCATTTTCCCAATACTACCAATTATAGTTTTTAGTGTATTAAAACACTAATACATGTGTGTAAGTTTTTAAATAAAATAATTTGACCATATATTGACGTGATGTCATGTAATAATATTTTTAAATTACTTTTTATTATTTATGTGTAGGTAATATTTCAAAATTATGTATAATGTAATTGGAAGGATTTAATATGTAGTTCTTAAAGAATTATAAGTCATTAGAAACATTTGGAAAAGGGTTAGAGACATGAGAAAAATATATGATTACCATGATATCACATGACAATAATAATATAATGATTCTTGAAAAAATACAATAGAAATCACCTAAATATGAGTTGTAGTTTTCCTTATCAAAATGAAATTTCATTTTTATAGTTTGAAAACACTAAATAGTATTAATAATTTTACAAAACCCTAGAAATTTATCTTTCATTATCGTTAAACCCTATGAAAAATATCTCTAAAATATTTTTCATATGTAAAAGTATATGTAACATCAATCTATATTGTAGCTTAATCGAACCAAAAACATAAATGGTATTAAATTAAAAAATCATTAGAAATTAGTAATATGTTGAAAATAATTTGAATACAATCTTATTATTATAATAAAATTTATTTTAAATTAAATTTTTGAATGTAATTATCTTTTTTAGTTATTTTTTATTGTATTAACATTTCTTAGTTATTATATTTTTATTTCATCTTACTGATGGGTGAAGAATAAGGAAAATGATATTTATGAGGTTATTTATAAGCATATGACATTATATATAATATATATGTATAAATAATATTTCAATTATAGTTGTTTTTATTTTTTAAAATATCAATCATAGAGTCTCTATGATATAATCTCTTTAAAAAAATTAACGTACCTTTATAGTCCACTATTTAGATATTCATATCTATAAGCATAATAATATATAATACTTTAAATATTCATTGTATATTCGTTTGGAATATTTTACGAAGATGATCATATTATCATTTGGACTAGTTAACTTATTTTATCATTTGGTTATGCAGACTAGTTATCTAAGTTTCAAGGATTGTTTCATGTCAACACCTCCTAGTTTATTGAGTTCATGTTTGGAATAATTTGAAATTTATTTGTTATTGAATATTTTAACATAATTTAGAGATATGATTTCAATTAATTAACCATTATACCACAAAATGATATATTATTGGTTTTATCCTAACATTCAATTCATTTATGGTATCTAGGTGGTTTACTTATGACCACACTAATTGGTTTGGCCAAAACTTGATATGGATTCAGTTTCTGATGGAAAAGTACATTTGATATTCTTATTGATTAAATTTAGTAAAAAATAATAAATGTGGTATAATTATATTATTTTTTGTTTTAAAGGATTTTATGGATTGAGGGATAATGAGGCACCAATATGTGGGATTTGGTTTGTAATTGATCTTTTGTATTTTACCATCAAGTGTTATATAATATTTACTATATTATTTGGCATGTGATTATTTTGGTGGTACGTCGAATGGAATACCTAAATTATTTATACATGTCAATGAGAATCATTAGATTTTTCAAATGTTTGAAATTCATGTTTAATAACATTAATAGTTTCATTATGATATTGAACGCTAGTTAATATAAGGTTTTTATATATCTCAATGGTTTGATTTTCAAGATAGAAATTATTTTTATTTTATTACCTAGTTCATTTAGGGTGTGGGGGTGTGACACCCACATGTCACTATAACAATATATTTATATTATTCTACCTCATTCATTTTTACTTTAATTTTCATGAATTATGGGTTATTTTATGTTTTATTTTAATATTTTTTCCTTGTATTTTTTTCATGAAATGTTTATTTGAAACTATGTTGTTACCCTTAACATGGAAACATTTTAGTTTATTTAGTATGTGTATGGTCTATCTTTATGAACAATGAATGGTTTCATCGAAACATTGTGAGATCCATTGGTGCTAGAATGGGTCTCTTGGGTGATGGAATTCTTGTTCACTGATTATGGATTATTAGTTGAAACCATTTGAGTGAAATTTTGAAGCTCTTTAGTTTTTAATAGAGTATTTTAAGATAGTTGATTAAATGTTTAGGATACTTGGAACCAAACCATTTGTGTAGGAACCTGACTCCAGTAACCCATATCTATTGTATACTTTTGTTACATTGGTAAAATAAATAAGGGATCTCATCCTGATGGACTAATCGGTATTTTAGTCATGACGAACCAAATAAAAAAGGGGTTCTCATTTTAGAATAAATATAAAATATAAATCATATTTAATTTAATTATTATGAACAATTTAATTCATTAAATGATTCTTTTTTTATAACCTACTGAAATGAAAAAATAGAGGGTGAAGTCAAATGATCATTAACCGTAAAATAAAATAGAATCCATCATGATTAAATTTGGAATAATCAGTTTTTCAAGGTAAATAACCAAAAAACACATTCCTTTTAATAAATTACTCAATTGTAAATTAATCCATGTATAATACCAATGGAGTAATCTCAGGGATGATAATAATTGAATTCATAATAATAAAAATGATTTATATTGGAATTTAAGATCTCATACCTAATGATACCATTATTATTATGGACATATGTATATATATAGTTCATTTTAAGGGTATGTATACAACAAAAACTAATTTAAAATGTTTCAAAAACTTTTTTTGTCTCATGAGACCAGTAGGTGAAATTTGCGGTTATCAAAAACCAAGCCACACCAATCGCTGCAGGTTAAATTAATTCCTCCTATGTTTAATGATCAATTTAATTCCCTAATAATATACCTTATCAAAATAGTCTCAATTTAGTATGAAGTATGACATATCAATATTTATTTTCAATCAAATAACTTTCATAGTAAAACACCTTATATAGAAATCGATTACAATTTCAGAAGTAATCATATCCATGATATAAAGAATATAGATATTTAATTGAAATTCAATGTCCAATTATAATTTATCAAATGAAATTGATTGTTTAAAGGGAATGTTAGTGACCAAAATTCAATAACATATAAAAAATAACCATGAATTCATAAAAAATATAGGTTTTGTATTAAAATCATTCCCCATTGAGAATAAAATAAAATGGAACCAAAAATTTAAAACATTATTTCATTAATTATTTTTGTTTTTAAACTAATATATAAATTTTATAATATGGTAAATATTGAAAAAAAGATTACATCCCTTGGAAAATGTATAAACGCTTTTTATAATAAATAAAAACATTCCTACTATCTTTTTTAAAACAATTCAAAAATAACTGTGTTAGCTAAAAATAGAATAATTCATTTTGAACCATGTAAAAAATCATTGATAAAATATAATTTCATTAATAAATATTTTTTGAAAATAAAAAGTCTATTGTAAAATAGTTTTTTAAAGTATAGATATAGAATAAATTTATATATTACAAAAAAGATAAATAAGATCTCCTAATATTTTAAACAATTATATTCTTAATTCTATATCCAAATAATAGAAAATTTGGCAGAAAATATGAAAAATACTTAAATATTTAGATGATATAAAATTTGATGGAGTTTATGAAAGATATTTTATATGATTCCTTCACTGAAAATATATCTAATCCTAAAAATGAGATTAATAATCAAAATATTAACAATTCTTTTAAATTTAATATTATAACCGCTTAGAAAATAAAACCAGAATTGAATCCTTGATCACTATTAATAAAGAGTTATTCATTTAAAATACATCAATGGGGTTGTATATAAATCATATATTACTAAATATTTGTATAATACCAAATATGTCTCCATATTGTTGAAATTGATACATAATCCCAAAAAAATATTGTAACATTGACGTTTAAATTAATCAAAAAGTTATTATATGTAAACAAAGTTAAATAAAACCAAAAACAAGGTTAAATAAGAAAAAAATAATCTTAGGATATTTCACACATAATAATTTAATAACACATACAATGAATAAGTAATATAACATTGGGGAAATAAATTGAGTTATGAAACCCCTTACTAGTAGTTTAATATACCTCATCAGTGAATTTAAACCCATTTAAAACAAATCATGATTTGTTTTAATTTTATTCTAGAATGATATCCCTACTTATAATTTCAAATATGATCCAATTATAACATTAATATACCATTTTATTAATGATTATTTTTTAAAATCAATGTTTCCATGTGATAACTATTTCATTTTTTTATATTTTGGTTTGGTGGTACTGTTGCTTACATATTTCTCATGGTTAAATAATATAGAAATTTTTATTCAGGATATAAATATCATATATAATTATTATTTAAATATTCATAATTATCCAATGATAGTGGATATGAAATTTTTATCAGATAACATCGTGGAGGTGTTAGTCCACATGTATTCACTAGAAACATTATCATTTTTAAACGGAAAAAAGTATATAAAGGTAATTGAAATATTATATCTATAATAAAAAATAATTTCATATATATTATATATAGTCATTAGTTCCATGTTTACAACCATAAATAAAAATGTTGATGAGAAATAAATTACACCGCTATATGGAGACAATAAGTCTTTCTATGTATGATCGATGTTTTTTTCTTTGTTGATAAACTTTTTTTTTCTATATACCTTATTCCCTAAAAGTGTGGAATTTTGAAAATTTTAGAAGTTGGAGGATTTGGTAAAGTAATAAATTAAGGTTTTATGAAATGGCTTTGCTATGATATAAGTGTCATGACTTGGGGAGAATATATTAGGGGTGGTATCCTTTTATAAGGGAGGAACATATAATTTTATAAATGATTAAATGATATATAAAACATAGTATTGTAATATGGGATAATGGAAACCAAAATAATAATAGAATAAAATGGAAATAAGCTCAACCAATCACATTTGTGAAAATTTTGGATATATTATAAGCCTTATCACATTTTTCAACCACTTTAAACCCATATTATCCTTAACTGTAATTACATAACTTTTAACATGAAAACATATTTTTATATAGAAAAATATAAATTTACATCCAAGAAACTACATAAATTATGATACTTGAATTTTTAATCAATTTTATCATATTATATTTCTGTTGGTGTTGGAAATTACTTTTAACATAATAATTTAAAATGTATGAAAAAAAAGTTTTTAAAGAAATGTAATTTAAGGTTAATTATAGTTTTTCTGTGAAAATATATAAAAAAATGGTTAACAAAAAATATTTGGTTAAATAAAATAAGATATTTTATAGACTTTTAGAGTGATTGAAAATATCGTATAATCTTTCATCCATTCCATTTAATTCAACATCATAAACATACATTTTTATTTGAATAAAATCTAACATATATTCAAAGAAGTCAATCCTAGGATACAAAATAAAAAATAATGTTTTAAAATAAAATACTTAATTAACTATACATATATGTCGTAAAAATCCACCCATAAAATAGGTTAATGTCACGTGTCTGATAAATTTTAATGATGTTCTCCTTGATTTGACACAATTTTTCCTCTTTTACTAATGTAATAAATATTTACAATGGTTGCAATTAAAAATAATAAAATAATGTTGAACATCATAAAATTTTATTTAATCTGCTGATTTCTAAATATTTGATTTTTTTTCATCAAAATAAATTCCAATAAGTATAATAATTTAATTTAAAATTAAAATAATAATACATGGGAAAATTCAATTTTCCAAAACCTCTTGGTCTCATTTAAAATGTTTATATCAAATCCAAAAATAATATTTATTAGAGTGAACATAGATGGATTATTTAAAATATAAATGAACAAATTTTACTCTTAAACCATTTTCAAAAGAAAATATTATTGATAATTATTAAAATAAGGACAACGTTTTTAATGAAAATTGCTATTTTGAATTATTGATAAAAAAGTCATCCTTTTTTGAGAATTTTCACAAATACATTATAAGATAACTTTTATATGATAATATAAAAATTATAAACTTTTAATAAAATAAAATACCAATAATTGATAAAATATTGTTATAATTTTTTCTCAATGGAAGAATAAAAATCATTTTTCAAGAAAATGTATTTTTAATGCATAAAATGCCTTTTTTTAAAATTGAGTATTATTTATTATATATTAATAAAAAATTGTTATTTTAAACCATTATACATATTTTTTCTTAATTATACCATTCTTATTCATACCTAAAATTTGAATGATAAGGTTGCAATGATATACTATATTACATCTCATTTATACTCAAGGTTGTGGGTTTCATAAGCTATAAATTAAATTAAATTTATTTTAAGGGAAATATATCATAAAATATTAGGGTATTATAGTGATACTGGGACTTTCTAATCTAGTGTCTCCAATAATATTAGTTCATTATTTGGAGAATTTTGGATCCAAACCATGTAAATTTCCATATTTTATAAAATTAATGAAAATGAATTTTTACCACATTCGGTTTTTAGGTTATTTATAATATTATCATCCTATTTAGTTACCAATCATTGGAGACCACCTAGGTATATCATAAAATCGTTATAGATTTATTTTGAACTCATTATTATTAAATGTTAAGTGGTATTTATGTAATAATATCCTTATTTCCTCTTCATCTCACTTCTTCTTATAATCTTCCTTGATTTTTCTCTGATCCATAAACAATAACCACACATACGGTTGGTATTAGGGATTAATATATATATAGATACCCAAGATTAAACTACATGGATATTACATCATTTTTGAGGAATATTCAGTACATTAGAAAAAATACATGCTTGAGGAATGTTATACTTTTGCATCATTGGAATCATGGTACCATAATCTATTATCATAGTAAAATATCATCAAAATATCCAATAATGAACTCCACCTTTGGTAATTCTACCTAAAACATTTGTTGATAACCTATTGAATTAAAACATAAGAAAAGGGTGATATCAAATGATCACTCTAGGTAAATAATCGAATTGTGTCAGTATAACATGAACAAAAGGGTATGAAACACGAGAATAACATTTTAAGTTCATGCAATTATATTAGAGATCTTAATAAGGATTTGAAATTCATAATACATGAATCATAAGGAAATAGATAACATTATACATAAAATCATAACATAGGAATAAAACATGGAATTGTCGAAAACACATAAGAATAAAAAAACAATATGTTAAGGCATCCAACTAAGGCCTTTATAAAATGTTATTCTTGGGTTAATCAACTATGTACAAGATTCGGGCTTGGGATTCCCTCTTTTTAACCTTATTGGTTATGAATTGAGATGTCCTCTCATTTACCCTCTTGTTTTTGGATAGGGTTCCCTCTATTTTCCCCTCTTTTTTCAATCTCGGGATGTCCTCATATGTACACTCGTGCTTCCGAATTGGGATTTCCTCCCATGTACCCTCTTTTTTTGGTCTCTAGATGTCCTCTCATATACCGTATTATTTTGGGATTGGGTTTCAATCCCATTTACCCTTTCAGTTTAGAAAATATGTATCATTACCTAATTTATTGGAAAGATATATTTTTCCCAAATATCACATAATAAAGTCATACATACATGTTCCACAAAACATTCATCATATCATGAACCATGAAAAAAGACGGGTTTTATAGACATCAAATCATAGCCCACGAAATGAAATGTGTATAAATAATATTTCATGAAATCATATCCTATGAATAAATTATAGGTTTCGTAATCATTTCATTAAAACCATAACCCGTGAAATGAAATTGGTTTAAAAATCATATAACAAGTTGAGGTGAAATCGGTGTCATAAGAAACATTCCATAAAAACATAAACCATTCAAGAAGGAATCTGATTGTAACCATTGGATGATTTCTTATAAGGGCAGGAATAACATCAACAGATGTTGTCATATAAGTAAAATAACCTTGAAACATATTTTTTAAAACATTTCTTGATGAATGTGTCATTTTTTCTATGAAATTGAATTTTTAAAAAACCATTTTGAAAACCATTTCCTTGAAAATAAACTTGTATGATTATAAATAATGATTTCAAAGCCTGTTTAAAATCATTTTCATTGAAACCATATAACGATATATTAATTTTTTTTGAAATTAATGTTTCTTAAGAACTAATAAATTAATCACGAAAAACATTTCAAAACAAATTATATTGAAAAAATATAAAATAAGCATGAATTTTTTTTGAAAATAATTGTTGAAATATTATAAAATAATCTTGAAAACCATTTCCTTGAAAATATTATTTAAAAAATATCATAAAAATTAGACTTGGATACATGCAAATAATGATTCAAATAATTTGTAGAGGGTAAATACATACATGTCGTACGAGATAAAATGAAGATTCAATTTTCACAGTAAAATGGTTAGAAAAATTTCTCATTCAGAAAGTGAAAAAATTATCCTTTGAAAAAATTAATAAATGTAAAAAAGTATAATATTTTATATTAATTATCAGAGGATATTAATAAAATATTACTGTAAACCCTTCTATGAAAACTAGAAAACAAATCTCAGACCGAAGTGCGAAGTAAATTCAGACTTTCTTAAAAACACTTTATTAACAATATTATATAACAAGTAGTGTAATAATTGTAATAATATATAAATATATCATGAGTACTGAGAGGAGAATAAAATTAATTAATGTCCTAGAGATATGGATTATACTATTTCATCAACTGAAGCATAAAGTTAAACATTTTTCATAACCGAGGAGATGGATTCAATAAAATATTACGACTAGGTAACGTTTAACCATACACTCCATGTAATAAAATGAAATTACATAAAGAAAAAAATATCAGGAAAAAATTATATTCCTGATATAAAATTTCAAAGAGTGTATATACCCATCATTCAAAAATATATGTGCATAACATGGCATGTGTCTCAAAGATGAAAAATATAGACAAAATCGTTTTTACAGGTCTGGTAACTTTTGAGACATAGTCCCAATGAAATAAATATAATAAAATGGATATTTAAATAACTATAAATTTATGTTTAGGATTCATATAATACATACATTAGTCATATATACACCGAAAAATGTAATGGGTGTTGAATAAAGCATGTATCTCATGGAAATAAAAAGTGAGGTGAAATTCCCTTACCTTTTGTCTTTACTCTCATCGCACTCATTAAAACCTCCTGCATAAAAAATATAAATTTATTATAATTTTTTGGAGACCATACTATTATATATAACAAAATATATGGATTTAATATTACGTTATATTACCATCCTTCTGTCAATTTCATGTTAAGTATACGCTTCAGGTAATATTAAGTTTTTTTCGCTTATGTCTTAATTTGTTTTTTCATTGGTCCTTATTCTTATATCATGATTTCCAGAATATGAACCATGATATAAAAATAATTTATATTTATTATATTTATATTATAATAATATAATGAATAAATAAATATGAAATGAAACACACCGTTCATGGAGATGGTAAGACGTACATACGCATTAATGTTGTTTTTATTTTTTATTATCCTACTGATAGAAACAAAGTACGTGAAATATATGTACATATATAATTATATATAAGTATTATATTATAATTTTTATTTCACATATATCATTAATGTTCACTAAACCTATCCTCAATACATTCCATGTACTGTGTGATTTAATCACATCGCTTTGAGGGGTGATAGTCCACACTTCCTCAAACGAAATTATAGTATTTACACCAAATGGGATGTAAATAAGATATGTTTTCTAAAATTAATAAATAATATTATATACATATTATATATATTATATTACATTTATATGTATATTTTCTGATATAATGTCTACCATGAGAGGTAGAAAAGGAAAAATGAACAATCGTCATTTAGGTCGGCGGTAGTTCATGTTAAACATAAAATATATATATGTTTCCCATTTTATTGATGTGTGTGTAAGTTTATGTATAACCCATAGAGTAATATAATCCTATTATAATTAATATAATTTAATTTTTACATTAATATTATAAAATTATTGTAGGGGTGGATAAAGAAAATAAAAGAAATGAGCATGAGATAAGAGGTTCCATCTTAATCGGGTAACTCCTTTTGCTTTCTGTGAAAAGGATTCCTTGGATTATTTTATACCCCATGGTAGGATTATAGGAGGAAGGGATTGATTTATAAAACATTATTGGGAAGAAATTGTCCGAACCTAAGATTTTTTATATGTGCAATGAAAATGGAGAGGTGGTGTCCTTTTATAGTAATGGAAAAGGAGTCACTTGGAATTTTTAAAAACAAGCTAGGTATACACATTTGTATCCTAATAAAAGTCATACAAAAAACCAAAATAAATAATGGAAGGTTTATT
Organism: Viscum album; assembly: GCA_963277665.1. NCBI lineage: Eukaryota > Viridiplantae > Streptophyta > Magnoliopsida > Santalales > Viscaceae > Viscum > Viscum album. The sequence continues at coordinate 38,983,170 of OY728131.1, forward strand.
TCCTTTGTTGGGAAAGAAATTTTTTTTAATTATATAGGTCATTTGAGATCCAAAGATTATGGTTTAGTCCCTAATTAAGATTAATATTACTTTACCTACTGTGATTTATTTTAATAGCCGGTACTACTATTTTGGGTAAAAAATAAAGATAATATAATTCTATAATAGATATTATAATGAAAAAAATTTAGTATTTATATTTTCTTAAATTCAATCCACAGAGGCTATTAAATGATGATTATTGGTAATCTCGTAGATGGGTTGAAATAAATAGTATTTAATGTAGAAATATGTTCAAAAGCTTATAATGTTGTTATATTTAATTTCAATGTGAAATTAATTATAAGGACCAAAATTGTGTTAATATATGTATAATTGATCTAATGTGACTGTGAAACAAATTTAATTTACAATTTAACATTACAGATTATTTAAATGAAATTGCATTTATTAACTAAAAAAAATATTTTTCCATAATTCATCAAAAAATGACGTTTCCTAGAAAAAACCCAATAAATTCCTTCTATGATAATTTTAGAATTATAAATTAAACAATGATGTTTATTGTATCAAATTAAATTTATATACATGGGTAAAAGTAATATTTTTCTTCATATAAGGACCTTAAAAAATGTTCACTTGAGAAATTAGTATTTTTACAGATATAAAGGCATTACACAAAATATAAATTTTTCATTAAAAATTTGTTTTATTTTTATAAAAACATTATAAAAATATATAATAATTATTTATTGTAATTAATATTACTATGTTTTAATGTATATGTTATAACTAACTCATTTAAATATATAGAATAATATAATGGGGTTTAGTAGACACTCAATATTGTTTTTAACATACACAAAGTCGGTGTTTCATGTATTTCATTCTAATTCGGTGTTGCATGCAGTGAAACCCTAGTTACTTATGTGTGTAGAAAAACCCATGTTTTTGTCATTTGAAAGGAATATTTGACATAGTTTTTAATAGATATATGTATATATATATATGTATGTATGTATATATAACAATTTCTAGTGTCAAGTGAAATGAAAAATATAAGAAAGATAAAATAATTTGAAAACAAAAAATCACAAAATCTCTCATTGTTACATTCTACTACCCTTTAAATGAATATAACCTTCAACAATTATTTAGTTTATCAATGGGATAAAACATTATATCTCTTTTCATTGAAAACCACATTTAAAAAATGAATTCTAAATCTTCCATTAAAATGGTAATTCGGAACCATAATGGTTAACCAAGGTTACATATATCTCGGTTTTTACAAAACAGATCATAGGTTGGGAGTGAAGATTGTACTGGGAGGAAAATCATAAATATTTATATGGGTGATTGAGTTCGTCAATCACAAATATGTTAATGATCATAGAAAATTTGAAGGCCTCAAAGTCGTAAATCTATGATTATTTAAACAGACATCATTTCAAAAAAATAATGTATTAGGACAACACATTTTATTTGGATCATTATCCTAATGTTGAGAAATTATATTATTGACCAAGAATATATGGAAATATAATTACTTAATATATTTATAGAAACAAAATTCTATTATTTAGTTTTGATTTTATCAATTTCTATTCCATCCATTACATTATGTAATAAACATCCTGAAATTAACATTGATACATGAAGTGGTAAAATACACTTTTAATAGATCTTCAGGTCCATAAAAGAATAAAAAGTAAAATAATTTATCTATAAATATTATTAAATATAAATATGTTTAAGATATTAAAATGTAAAAAAATTGACACTTCTATTTCATCATAAATAATTATTCCTTAAAAATAATTATACATTAACCGGGACATTGTGTAGTCCAATTGTAGGCATGAAAAACTTATCATCCAGTAGTCATGCGTTCAAAAAACAAGGAAATTATTAACATTATTATTTTTCACCCAAAATAAATTATTTCCTTTTATAAAATCACACTAATATAATTTCCAAAATATGATGTAAGTCCCTAAAAAAAGTAAAATTCTTAAATAGCCCTTTATCCAAGTTGATCAATACAATCTCAGTACATAAATACTTCCTTCAATGTTTAACTTAAACATTTCATGAATGGTTAACATTATAACCATTATTAAAGATGAAAATCCAAAGCATTATCAACAAATATACATAATATTATTAACATTGGTTCCCCCATATAGTAGAAAATACCACATGGTAGTCAAATTCTAAATATGTGAATAACTACATTGTATATTTCCATCCAAATGGTAATAAAATTAATTTCCATAAATCATTTTGTAAAATATGAATTATTGTTTATTTCAATGATTACTAAGTATATTATTTAAATCTTATATGTTTTAAAATTCAACCTTGAATACACAATTTGTTTTGTCAATAATCAATTCTAGTGTAATCTCTATCATCTACTCTACATATTCCTATCCAATATATCATTATCCAAAGATCATTATCTCAATTTTAGAAATTAATTATGGGATACCTTCCCTTAATCAAAACATAACCATTCCCTGAAGTAAAATTTCTTTTATCTTCATAACAATTCAACACGTCAATTACAATCCTTATAGAAAAATATAAAAAAAATACTTATACATTTCTTGATTTAGATAACATAAATTTTAAATATGTAAACATAAATACCTAATTAATCAAATATTATTCTCAAATCATTACATAGTCATTCTCAAATTATTCCTTAATACATATTTCCTTTAATGTGAAATATGAATCATGTATTAAGGAACCTCGACCACAATCCAATCATGATTTTAATTATCAATGTAAAAAATACTAGAAGAACATCACATAAATTTCAAAAGTTGTTTTTAGAGACATTATCTATAGATCTCTAACCAATACTCATACCACCTTCCAGATTCTTTTTATGACCACATAGAAATCCTATTTTCATAATACTCATTCTTTCTATATGTGAAACTTTTAATTTTAACCATGTTTATTTCAGTTATCTCCATTGAATAAAACCATAAATCTTGGGGTGAGAAACACATATCATATATGAAATTCCCATAATTATAATATATTACTTATATGATGTCTAAATAATGACACCTACCATTTAATTGTCAACACCTTAGTACTATCAAAGGTTATTGATATTCATATTCTATTTAAATCCATATTAATAATTAAGGAATATTTTTGGAATTTCCGAAATATATCCACCAAGACTGTCAAACCATGTGTGAAGTAAAGGCCATTTTCATGTACCATATTACCCCGTGTCAGACCCTGGGCATCTTGATTGAGTTTTTAACCCTAAGTACAGAAGTGCTAGAACCACATCCACATGTAGTATCATGATAAATTTTTATTTCTAAGAAACAAATAAATTTATACTCTACCAAAATTCTAGGAAAAATTCCTTAATATTTAGTCATCCTAATACTTATCCTTAGAGTCATCGTGAGATATCTCCTGTGAAATATACATAGTTATATCAATAATTTTTTCTCCTCCTAATTTCCAGTGATGGACTAAACATTTAATTTACTAATAACTATAGCATACTAGGATTAACATACATAGATATTACATAATATTATATCAATATTGAGTATATTACAAATGTACATTCCCAAGGACCTTAATAGTTTTGTGTGGTTGGAAACATGAAAACATAATCTTATATCCTCATTAAATATATTAAACATCTCCCATAAAGATTTCCACCGACTATAAATCTACAGAAAACCATTTTCATAACCTATGGAAAGGAATCATTAGAAATGGGTGAGTTAAGATGATCAATAAACATTTTCAAAGGAAATTCATATTCATAACATGATCAAACGGGTATGGAACTTTAGAATATAATATTAGGAACATATTATACATATTATAGATCATAATAAATATTTAAATTCATAAGAAATGAATCATATATAAATAAAGGACACAATCCATGAAATCCTAACATTATAATAAAACATGGAATTGTGGAAAATAGATAAGAATATAAAAACCATATGTTAAGGTGGCCTACCAAGAAATTTATAACTTGTTAGGTTAGGGTTAATCACTTGTGTAACTAGTTCGGGCTTGGTATGACCTCTTAAGAACCAACTTGTTTCGATATTGAGATGTCCTCCCATGTACACACTAGTTTTGGGCTTTGGATTTCATCTCGTTTACCCATTTTTTTGGAGCATGGGTTGTCCTCCTGTGTAATATATTTTCTCCAGCTTGGGATGTCATCTCATGTACCCTCTTATTTCAGTCAAGGGATGTCCTTTTATATACATCATTTTTGGGCTTGGTATTCCCTCTCATTTACCCTTTGAACTCAAAAAACATGTATCATTTTTCAATGCATCGGAGGTAGTTGTAGGTACCACCCATCAAATAATTAAATCGTACATACATTTTTCACAAAGATTTCATCGTATCTTTACCCATGAAAAGCGATGGGTTTTGTAAACCTAAAATCATAACCCACAAAATTAAATGTTTATAATTTTCATTTAATAACATCATAACTATTGAATGTGAATGAATAATTTCATAATCATTTCCTCAAAACCATAACCCCTAAAAAGAAGTAGGTTTCAAAAGAATATAACCCATGGAAGATAATTGATTAACATAAGCATCATTCTATAAAATTATAAACCATTTAATAAAGAATATGAATCTTAAATTTTTATCATTTCATATAAGGGAAGTAGTGACCTAAAAAGATATCATCTTATATGGAAAGTAACATAGAAGGAAATTTTGAAAAAATTTCATTGGGAAAATATCCTTCCATAATTGAAAATGGAACTCTAAAACATAAAAATCTGTTGAAAACAATTTTCATGAAAATAATGTTGAAGGATAATAAATAATACATTGAAAAAATTTAGAAACCATTTTTATTTAAAACATATAACCACATATTTAAAACATTTTTACAAATCTTTTCATTGAAAATTTATAAATGACTTATAAAACCCTTTTAAAACTAGATTTCTTTGAAAAAATATACAATAATCATGAAAAACATTTAAAAAAAATATATTTTAAAATATATTCAAAAAAATATTAAAAATTAACTTTCTAAACATTAAAATAAATCATCAAAAAATTGATGGTGGGTAAATCCATACATGTCATACGAGGAAAAAGAACATTCATTTTTCATGGTAACTATGGTTAGAAAAATGTATCATTCAGAGAGTGACAAGAATATTCCTTTGAAATCATTGTTAAAATAAAAAATGGTGAAAATTTATTTTGATGATCATTCGAAATTATTAGAATATTATTTGAAACCCTTTTTAGAAAACATGAACACTGATCTTCTACCGAAAAGGGTGGTGAATTCAAACTTTCCTAAAAACAATATCTTAACTATCATATATACCAAAAAGTGGAATAATGGTGCCAATATTTCAATTTATAGTGATTAGACATAGGATAATAAAATTATTGAATTTTCTAGAGATATGAATCCTATGCTTTCATGAAATGAAGCATAGACATAAACAGTATCGATATGTGATGAGATTGTTTCAATAATCTCCTACCACTTGGTAACATTCAGCCATAATACCCATGTAATAAAATTAAAGTACATGAATCAAAAAATATCTTGAATATAATTATATTCGTGATATAACAATTCATTGATATTATATATTCCTCTTGTAAAAAATGTATGGGCATAACATGGCATGTCACTCAAATAATGAAAATTGAGACCAAAACCTTCTTACCAATTTTTTATCTTTTTAAATATAGTCCCCAGGAAGGAAATTTAATAAAATGGATATTTAAATATCCATAAATTTAAATATAAGAATCATTTAACAAATCCATGGTAAGTATAAACAACATATAAATTTAATGTGTGTTTAATAAAGCATGTATCTCACGAAAATAAAAATTGATATGAAAATTCATTGCATTGTGTCATTATTCTCCTCATACTCATTGTGTAATTAATATAGAGTTCTTTTTCTTTACGATGTAACTTACTAGGTGGTTGTTTTTACCCCTATATTTTGCTCATTTTCATTCTTGTATTATCGAGGATGATAATTGTTTGAGAGGTATTTGATGTAACAACCCGCAACCTCCGGGTTCATTACAATTCCAAAAACTCTGTTAAACGGTGGCACCAGACATGGAAACAGTGTGATGGCGGCACCAGTCACGACGATAGTTTGACAGTGGCACTGGTCACATTGACAGTGTGATGGTGGCACTGGTCATGGTCGCACTGTGATGGTGGAACCAGTCATGGTAGCACTATGACGGTGGCACTGTGATGGTCGCACACCGAAATGGTGGCACCACTTATGGTGTCGCACCAAACTGATGTCACCGAGATTGTGAAACTGTGATGGTCGCACACCAAAATGGTGGCACCAATTACAGTGTCTCACCAAACTGGTGGAACCGTGAAGGTGGCTCCATGATAGTGGAACAATGAGGGTTGCATCGTTAAGATGTCTCACTAAATCTTGTCTCACCCTTTTTCCTTTTTCAAGTTTCCCTTTTTTTTTTCAGTCCACCCACGCAACATATCTTTTTGATGTAAAAGTGTTTAATAACACTATTTTATCCTTTTAAATCCCATTATTTATATCTAAAATCCATAAGAGCTGGGCTACCCTTGACTTACCAAAATCTGTGGATTTTTTTAGTTTCACTCCCTTTTACATTTCCTTTTCAGTTCGGCCCCTGTTACACATTTTCATCTATTTAAGAGAAACCTTTTACTCACAACCATTATGGTCACCTCTCCCAGTAAATTTATTAAATTACAATTAAATTCATCAGTTGTCACCACCCAACCACATGGAGAAACCACGATTGGCCATCAAAGTGGTTCAAGAATTCATATCCCACTACTCAAGGATCTCACCATTTCTCACAAAAGGATTCATTCTTTATATTCTTAGCTAGTATATTTTTTGTTCTATGGTTTGTTTAGTGTCCCCCTTCCCATGTCTAGTAGTGCTCCTATGATTGAGCCTTTCCAACTCACTCTTGGAGCCCCCATAGTTTCTCTCTTGAAATTCGTGCATCCCTAGTTCCTGACACGAGGATAAAAACATCGATGGTTGATCCTCCAGGTAGGGTTTTTCCTTCTTTTCTCTTTACTGTGCATCATGTGGGGTTGGTATAATAATGTTGTAATTGGTATGGATGAATCCAAAACATTAATGAATATATTAAAATGGTTTTTAATAATGAAGGGGTGTGCTTGATGATGTTACTGTAATCTTCTACATTTTATTATATATTGTGAATTGTATGGGCTTATGTCCTTAGAAAATAGTGAATGTTGGAGGTCCTTCTTTGGCACTAAATAACCTCTATTTTCTGGATAATTTTGTGATTGAATTTATATAACATGGAAACTAGTTAATCAGATAATCTTAGTTGATTAAATATATTCCCAATGAATAATAATCCTTATGTGGTCACCTTGGTTAACCAAATAGAATGATAGAATTAAAGAAATGGAGTGTCTAAATATGAAAACACTCTTTCTCTCTTCTAGTGATGTGTATAGTTGTTCTGATTGATTCTTGGGAGGTGACATGGATGGGTATGGGATCCCCTATTGTGCCTTTGTGGATTGTGGATCTAAGTCTGTGTGGGGATTTATGTTGTGGATCGGTTTGGTTCATTTACATTGTGGGATATCATGGATCCATTTTGTTGTTGGGAATTTACTAGATAATTGGGTGTAAATTCTTAAATTACTACATGACTATTTCCCTTGTTGTATTGTGGCTATTCCTACCAATTTACCAGTAGGGAAGAATTAATAATTGGAACCACATGAATGTCATAAAAAGAATTATTTCAGTGGGAAAATGTTTTCCACGAATGAGTTGTGATTTAGTTGTGGTTGTTGTGTTTTTTAGGAATGAATAGTAACATGGTTGTTTTTATATGGGATGGTTTTTTGAACCCCTAGGTAGGTATGAAAGCTTATTCACCTATATGTATAATTTTAGTTCTTATGTTTCTTATTCACACAACACCAATGTTGTGCACTTCATTGAGAACACCCCAATTTATAGGGGGAGGGTGTTTTCCTAACACTCCTATTAGTGGCAGATTATTATCTCCTTTTATGATCACTTTCCCAAGTTACCCAAGACACTTTGGGAAGGTTGTAATGCACTAAGGTCCATAATATCTCAAGATCCTTTGGACATGGTAGTTGTGGTTGTAAGCCTAGGTGTGTGTGGACAGTTTATTTCCCAAGTGTCTTCGGGATTAGGCTCGGGTGTTTTCAGGTGTGACAATAATTTTTGTGTCCCAGGTGACTGTGGGTGGTGATGTGGTTGGTTTTTCTGGATTAGGTGTTTGGAGGTGGGATGCGATGTTATGCTGGCCCAAATGGTTTTTGTTTAGGCGGGAGTGGGAATACGGTGAAAATGGCAGGGGAGGTCTGACGCATATAATGTCTTCAATAACTAGTGGAAATGTAGTGTGGGGTACCAAAAAATTGATGTGTTATTACTATTAATTTAATTGACATGTGTTATATTGGGATCATTCCTTGGTGAGGTGTGTGTGGAAGGATTCCTTGTTTGGTACTTTGGTTATCTCTTTTTCTCACGGGCCCTTAAAATGCTTCCTCACTTGTGCATAAGAGATTTTCAGTTACCCTACTGAGAATACATGTATACTCACCCTATGTATATAATACTAATTTCAAGTTTCCTGGTAGAATTTGGGGATGTTTCCAGACCCTATTAGCTTTGACGCCGAAACAGTTGATGATGAAGATTATCTTTTCTTTTTGTAATTCCCTTGGGATATTTATTGTACATTGTAGTACATTGTTTGGAACATGCATACAGGAATGGATTGTTTTTTCATTACATTTACTTCATGTTTATGTTTTTTTGGGATTAACTATCTTATCTATTGATCCTAATAAATTAAAAGGGTAATACATTTTATATTATGTGTGATTATATATCCTTGGTTCTAGTCTCCACTCCACGGACTGTTAAAGGTGGTACTCAGGGGGGTCATTATCTCTCCTTAACTTGAGGAAGTAAGGATATGGAAATATTTTGACCCTTCCTTCATCTTGGTGAAGGTGGCTCTCTACATAAATGAAACATATGAAGTACCTATGAAGATTTATTTCAAATCAATTATAATGATTTATATGTATCTATATTTTTCATGTATTTGGTTCCCATTCACAAGGAACTAAACCACAAAAAGATCCTCAGTATTTAAAAATTTAGTTTCATGAAATGAAAGATATATGTAATATAAAGGTGGGCCTACATTGTTTGTATCTGAAGGTAGATTATTTATTTGTATAAATTATAATAAGCAATGATTAGTAAAACTGTGAGGATAATTACAAAAATTTGAAAACATCCTAGTATATTAGTGAGTATTAAGTAAATTATTTCTAAAAAATACATCTATGAGTGGATAATATAAGGGGATGTTGATCTAATACATATGTAACATGGGGAAATAGTTTAATACATCATATTGAGCTAGAATTAATCAATAACTAGTGCACAATTATAGGCCTTACTTCACACATGGTTTGAGACTCTTGGTGGCTATGCTCTTAGAAATTATAGGCTTGTAAAAAACCATTATAATGATATAAAGATAATGAATAACTTTTATTAAGATTTAATTATCTAATCCTATACATTATATGTTATATATTTTTAATATTATGACTTCCTTTAGAATTGTTTTTATAAATTTAAAATAATCAATAATTTCTCAAATAGTTTTTCGCCTTCTTGAAAAAAAATGTCTGAAAAAGAAGGAATCATGCCAACAACAGAAGCAATAGAAAATGTGATGAGGACCATCGCAATATTGAGGGTTATTAATTTGAAATCATCATGATAATGATGAATATATTTTCTCCTATCATGGAAAATAACTAAAACCATTTGAAGATTCATGGTCAATAAGGAAGAATAAATATCAAACGAATCATTCATGCATCAATGACCACAATTGTATAGTTGACCCTATGATCCACTAATCATGGAACAATGGATAAAAACTATAGCAATGATATTTTCTATAATACATTTTACTACAGTGGTAATTTTATGTAATTTTACATCACCTAGAGGGAGAATTTGATCAGTGGTAGACACCAATCAAGGACACTAATCCTAGGGATGAGGTAGAAACCATGGAAGTGGAATACATCCAAATAATATTTTTCATTAGGTATTTTAAAAATACCATCAAAACCAAAATGTAGAAGGGGTTCATTTAGTCTAAACATAGATAGAATAAATATGTGGTTATTCATTTTAGGAATTTAATTTATTGAAGAGGAAAATGGTACAAATATGAAAGAGATTTATATTTTTCATGAATATTTCATAATGATTTAAACCCTTGATATTTAAATACCAATGAAAAAGATTGAATGTAAATTGTTTTATTTTGATTCTATGCAAACTTTTATTTATTAAATTTTTTAAAATAACATCATCTTATACATTGAACTTATAATATTGGGGTTTCTAGTTAAAACACATAGAGTATCTATTCACACCTAAAATATATATAAGGATTCACCCATTATATTTGTTGAGTAAAATTTCATTGTAAACATGGTTGTCATTCCAATGGTGGAGTTTGAAAAAAATACTTTTGATGGATTGGTTTTCAACATAAAATTCCATGATCAACTATACAATCAAGGATATTTTATTATTATTTATAGAAAAACATTTTATCATATTAAAATGATAAATTTACCAACATGAATATTTGTAAGGATCACCTTATATATAATTATTTTTGTAAATTATTTTTAAATAAGAAATTGGAGGATAAAGTTTAATCATATATGAAAAACTCATTATTTGGGAGCATATTGATGTATTCCCTATGTAGATACTAGCACCTCCCGTAGAGAGAGAGGTAGAGCTATCAATTCACATCATACCTATATTGAAGACGATATCAAAAATACCATTTAGAATGGCTTCTATTGAGTTATAGTAATTAAAGAAAAAACATCAAGATCTATTGGAAACTGGATTTGTTCATCCATGTATGTATCCTTAGTAAGAAAAAACTCTCTTTGTAAATAATAAAGATAAATCAATGTGGTTATTTAGTTATTAAATATACCTTGATGATATCATAGTGAATAATTATTATTCACTTCCATGGATTGCTGATTTTTTAAAATAGCATTATGGATATCAATTATTTTCTTATATTGATCATCGATCTGTGTATTACCAATTAACCATGATGAATTTTGATATCTATAAGACTGACTTATAATAAAATATGCATTATAAGTTATTTTTTATCCTGTTACAATTAATTAATTATGTAAATATATTTAATTATTTTATGAATAGATTATTTATTAACTATCTTTATAATTTCATTGTAGTATTTATAGATGATATTATAATTTATTCCATAATATGAAAGGATTATGAAGTCATATAAGGGACATCATATGAAATTTTAGAAAGGATAATATGTTCGGTATATTTATAAAATCTGATTTTTTTAAAAAAAAAATTTCATTCATTTGAAACATAATTTTCAATGACAAAATCTCAATGGATCTACAAATCGCAGGGTCCATAAAAGAGTGGCCACATTCTGAAATTTTAAATGATATTCATAGTTTCATGGTTTCTATTAGGATACTATATAATGTTTTTAGAAAAACAACTCATGGAATTATAGTCTACTAACTAATATAACTAAAACTTTTGTTAAGTTTATCTAGATAATATTGTGTAAATAATCATTTCAATGAACTAAATAGAACATTGGTTAGTGTAAATATGTTAAATTAACCCTACAAAGGGATAGTATTTTTCATGTTTAGTGATGTATCATTAAAGGGACCTGGATGTGTACTTATGAAAAATGATAGTGTGAGTTCTTATCCATTTTGAAAGTAAATATATCAGGAATAAAATTTACATACCCACTTTCTAGATTTATTATTAATATTTTTGTCTCTATCAATATGGATAGACTTTATTTATTTAGATAAGTGTGATATATACATATACCACCAATGTTTAAAGTATATATTCACTCAAATTAAACTAAGCATGACACAAAGGATATTTTTGTAGCTTCTTATGGATAATGATTTTTTAATTCACTATTACCTCGGAAGAGGGAAATATTCAAAGATTCATTTGGTAAGAAATATCCATGTGTTTTGGGAATGATGAGGACATAACATGATTCATTGAGTAATGTCCTAGTTTATTTGTACATGTGAATCATAAGGTAAGGGATATCATTAATAACATCCCAAATTATTTCTCAAACAAAATTACTAGAGAAGATCAAGAAAAATCAAGGATATGACTCTTTGATTCAAAATTAATATAGATGATATGAAAAATGTTAAATTTCCAAAATTAAATATTTATAAATAAGGTGTGCTGAAATCCAGTACAAGGTTATGTATCCCATATATTCCAAATATAAATATGAATTGAATGGATGAAGATTATAGATCTGCATTCTTTATACACCTTGGAAGCAATAAACATTATTAGGACATTCATAATCATTATTGCTGGAATAATATAAAAAGGGATACTTTTTGTTAAAATGTAAGGTGTTGTATGTCTCAACAAGTAAAGTAAATTCCACAACTTCTTAAAGGGGTATTACAACCACTTAAAATATATATATATAGATGTGGGATATCATTACAATGGATTTTCTCCCTACCCTTTCTAAGACACCCATGGGTAGAAATACTATTTGAATAATAATAAATCAATTTTAATAATCATACAAATAAAATTTTTAAAGAGTCAATTTTTCCATGCAGCTCTTACGCTGCCAGTATATTGATGAAGGTGTGATATTACAAGAGTAATGATCCCTACTAATTTTTATCAAGACTCAATATTTACTTCTAAATTCTATAGTATTATTTAAAAAGGTTTTGGTTACAGAAGTAAAACTAAGAATATATTTTCATCATAAAACCAATTGGTTGTTTGAGTGCACTATTGAAAATTCTAATGACAAGTTATGGTCTATATCACTTGATTTTCAAGGATGATGGGATCAAGTTATTTCACTTGTTTTATTATACTATAAAAATAGATACTTCTTCGTAATACATATGGAATGTTTTGAATAACTTTATAGAAAATGGTGAATAACTTCGTCAATGTGGGATGAAATTGGAGATGAGAAACACTTAGGATCGAACATTGTGATGGAAACTATATCAAAGAGTCGATTGATTAAGAAACACATCAAGGATTCTCAACATAAAAAAAAGTTATGCTAACATGTGAATTATGGAATTATTGTTTTTACATAGGGATCATGCATTATTAATGACATAACCATGGAATGGAGTTCTGAGGTTTGGATGGAAGTGGAAACTGAGACCAAGGTGCATTGGACCACTTGAGATTGTATAGCACATTGGAGTTGTTCCTTATCGATTTTTACTACCATTATATCCTTCTATTAACCATGATGACTTCCATGTGACCCTACTTTGAAATTATTTGTTTGAACCATCACATATAATTGATAATAATGGGGTAATTTTGGAATGAGACTTTTCATATAAATATGAATATCTTTGGATTCTTGACATATGGGAAAAATTGTTAATAGACTAGTTAAAAGGACTTTTTAGGGCCATGTAGATAAATACCTATAGAGAATATAGGTTGATGAAAATATCATGCATCCATATCAATTACATATTTTAAAAAAGGGAGTATATTTCATATTGATCATTCTCATGTGGTAGTCAACATTTTCGTATTCTGTTATTTCTATTGGTTCCCTTGATATATTATTATGAATTAATTTTTGAATTTAGGAAATCCATCATAATGAAATAGAGAAATAATACTAGAGGGACACCAAATAATTGTTTTCATTGATCTCGATTAAATTCAATTTCAATTTAATTAATTGAATATATATTTCTCTCAAGATCGAGGAATGAATTTATTCATGTTATACTAATCGCATAAACTAAATAAATATTTATTCTCTCTCGTCTTAATAAATATATGTAAATTTATTTTATTAAATAATTAAAAAATAATTATTCTCTAGTGTGTTAATGATATATTTATTAATGAATAAATAATTTATTTGGGTATTCTATAAATACTGAAGAGTTCGAATAGACCAATACCTTTTTCGGTGATAAATAATTATTTTCAAGCTAGTAAATATAATTTATCATTTTCTAAAGATTTTAAACATCCTAAAATAATAAATATATTATTATTTTCAAAAACATCTTTTACTATAGGCATTAATATTCTGGGATAGAATGTAATTAAATCACATTTAAACTAAATCCATACCTCTATAAGTATATTATTATGAGTATTGTGTAGGTAATAAAAAATAGAGAACTATTTCACACAATGAATTTTCTTTCAACTCCTATATCTATATATCTCTATAATGAGAATGAATGAGATATTTATACAATACCGGAGAATGTTCAATCAGGAATGGACAATTTAAAACATCCAATTTATTGAGTTAGATTCTAGTGATTAAGTGGTGTTTCTTGAAGATCATTATAAGAATATATTGATCGCCACTAGAAGAAATATACCCTTGGATCCTAGAAAGTCCAATAAAGGAAATCTAAAAGGGCATTTTTATATTATCCACATCCACTATGAAGAACAAAAAATTTTATGAGGTAAATGATTACTTCTAACCGAAAAAACATATTTATAATCATACCATTCAAGATCCTCTATTTTGGTTAGACAAAATTAAAATTTAAATAAATTTTACTTATACCATCACCCAGAGGGAACTTTTTATATACCAAGATCCTTCATGTCGTATCAGTGAAATCATGTTTATAATTTTAAATATTTATTTTTTTGTTGATTTATGAGAAATTATGGAAATATTTTCATTTAATTTTATTTGTTATTTAATCTTATTTTAATTTACAAGATTTAACATATTAATCGTGCTTGTTTTATATTTCCTTTTAATAAATGTCTAAGAACATACGAATAATGATCAAAGATTAAATTGGTACATTCAAATTTCTGGCCTATAAGATAGGGTCACATGGGGTGTACTCAGAATTACATCTTGTGTTCCCTTGTTGACTGCATCTATATTTTCATAGGGACACATAGTGTTCCAAAAAACTATAAGACGTGAAGAATCTATTGCACAAAACATATAGACTTGGCTAGGATGGAAAATGAGTTTTAAAATTACATGACATATATCAGTGTGCACCTCATGTAGTCTACACATGTTAGTCACAAAAATTGTGGAATTTTTCGTGGTCATTATACAAGGAAAAATTGTGTGGGACTAAAATCCTCGAGCCCTTGGGATATACACAACATGTATGTGTCTTATATAGTGTCTAGAACAATAATTCCTACATTTGTAACATGTACTGAAGAACCATCCATGCATTCCAGACACATGGAATGTGGAATAAATTGTATTTTTATGGTCTATATTCTTTTTTTATTCTAGATGTGGTATATTCCATAGACCCGGATGTGTACCTTGGATATATGACAACCAAGATACATCGTTTATAGCTAGTTTGTAAATGATGTGTAATATCACATTAAAGGAATGAATTAAACATTACATAAAAATTCTAATTATAATATTAAAAATTGATTTTATTTATTTTCACAACAATATATGTTTGAATATTTAATAATGATTTAAAAAATATATTAAATTAATATATCATTTATTTAAATAAATATGGCATTATTTTTTCTTCCATTTATTTTACGAGAATCCCATAAATAATGGGTATCTCCAATTATGTCCAGATGATAATTAAGATGAATGAGAATTTATTATTTTGTTAATTAATTTATTTAAGCATGTTCATAATATTAATAAATAAAAAATGAAATGAAAGACAATTACTTTTAAAAATCTGTTTCATGTAGGATTGATCACGATCACGATCATGAATCATTTATGGGGTTTAATTTAATTAATTTAATATTTTTCAGGGTTCTAAAACTATAATATTTTAAATTAAGGGATGTAATTTATGTTATCCATCTCTCTGTTATTATGTAGGACCTTTGTGTCAAAAAATATTTTTGTAATATCCTTTGATCAATTCTTTAGTTCCCCTTACATATGTGTGAGTAATAAATACTTGTAATTAATGGGGAATCCCAAGGAACATGGATGATTTTCAAAAGAGAACCATAATGATGTGAACTCAGTGAAACATAGGTGTACAAGGGGGATTATTTAACAACTTCTAAGAACATTAAATGGAGTTATTCCCCTATGTCATAAATTTTTTAAATGTCAACTCATAAATCTAATGTCATATAATCTCTTTATTCGGTGGTTTACATTATTTATTTATTTCAATATATGCATTAATTATCTGATGTATGAAAGAAAACGAGTATATAAATAAATGATTTAATGTAGAAATATGGAATTTATATTAATGGATTATTCATATATGATTTATCCAACATGGATAATTAATTAATAAAAATCAATAAAATATTGACAATACATATAAAGAATAATATAATAAAAAATGTATTCATAGGAAATTAAAATCCCTTATAAATTATTAATCCAGTATTATATTTTAAATGCATTTTTTAGATTGAAACCATAGAACATAGTGTGTTACCAACTATTATTGGGTAACTTACTTTTATAAGGGTAAAATTACGGAGCTTTTGGTTTGACCTAATAATTTAACATTAAGAGGAGTGAACCATTCAAGATATTGTGTAATTTGGAAGAATGTTCTGGGGAAATTCAAGTCAGGATTTCAAGATTGGGGAGTCCATTCAATGGATCAGGCAATTTCAAATCTGGTATTAGCAAATACCTACCTATCTAAATTCCTTCAAATACCATGATAACCCATTATTGGGGTTATAAGAAAGGGAATATAAATCCTTGACACAAGAATGTAGTAGAAAGTATGGATTTTTAGTTCAATAGCGATGACTAATGGGACTTGATAAAATAGTTTTGGATTAAATAAAAATAATTAATTTATTAAATCTCACATACTTTTCATTCATGGAATGTACTAATAAATTTATCTTTTGGATTGTAGAAAATTTGAAATATTTCCATCCATATTATCCATATGATCCATATTTGAGAAAGGATATCTTATAACTAAAAGTAAACTCTATTGATGGTACAATTACCATTGGGTTTTTTTGAACCCTCATTGTAAATCATATGTGCTATATTCCTCACATCCTTATCCATATACCAAGGAGGAAAGTGAAGAATAACTCTTAGTATATGGGAATCATGTGAATGTTGTGGTCAATGTTCAATATTTTATGCTTTGATATATGTCATATGAGCTCATGAAGTCCCATGATAACCTAGATATTCATATAATGCTCAAGAAGTTTCCTGGCCTATATCAGGAGTTATCTATACATGAGTTATTTGATATTTCCAATGTTCTCTTTTAGATAATTCATGTAGAGGATGTTGTAGTCGGACCTCAAGTTTTTGAGTTGATTGAATACATTGGGAGCATATAGGTTTTTGGTTTTAAACTCCCTAAATAATAAGGAAATGATATCAATATTACGTCACTCCCTCATATATTCCATATTCATGTTTTTAATTTAAATATGGCCAACATTGAGAAGTATTTTCTTGATATTATCAATGTTCTCGGTTAATTAGATAAGGAGATAAAGCGCGAAAAGACTTTACTTCATATGGTGAACCAGAGGAAATGCCAATAAAAACCACCAAAGGAAAATACATCATCAACAATACCTTCCATGAATAGGAATATTAATGGGGATTTTAGGGAACACTATTAAATTTGTTTCATATTTTGTAAGAAAGAACACGGGAAAAAAATATGTAGAAAACCTTTGAAAAAAATGGATTCTTTAGGTGTTTTTTATTAAGTGAAATTTATATATTTCTAAAATCTTAATATTAGATAAATCTATTGTTTATCACATATGTATCCAAATATAGGATCCACATTGATTTATAATAATTTACCTGCTGGAATTATAAATTTGGGAAACTAATGGAGATACACATTCTATTGTAGTTATAGAGGACTACGAACCCTCATTTCTAACTATAATTATATTGGTTGTTATTATGTGACACTTGTTACCAAAAACATTATTTCAATATCCATAATGAAAATAGATTTTTTTAATTTTAAATTTATAAATAAAAGTTTATTATTTTATAAAAATTCCATTTTTTATTGTATGAAACATTTTAATACCATTATTTATGTGTTGGACTACACAAACAAGTAATGGAAATCAATAATAAAAAACCCCACATGACTCAAGCCACACACAAATTTGGAATCATTCCATGTAAATAATAATTATTATCTAAATTACATCTATATTCATATTTATATTCTCTTGAATAGAAACAATTTAGTGTATTTCAAAGACATTTACAAGGAAAAATGAATAATGCCCCATTTAGTAGGAAAGCATAAAAAACTAAATATATTCTTTGATTAGCTCATATAGTTGTGTCTTGAATATTTAAAGTTTAAGCAATGGGTGGGATGCAATTTTTCATAACATTTAATGATGATTTTAGTATATAACGATATGTTTACTTAATGAGGTATTAACCTTAATCCATTATAAAATTTAAGTAATACATAAATAAATTTGAGAAATATATTGGCAAGAATATTAAGAAACCCCTCATAGTCCATGGTGGATAATATCACAATCAAGTCAATGGAAGAGTATAAGAGAAATGATGAACCAAAACTTGTTGGACTTTGTGAGATAAATTATTAGTTGTGAAATTATTCCATTATCCTTTTAGGGATATCCATTATAAACAGACATCAAATATTCTAAAACAAGTATTATCTAAATCAATAAATAGTATTACATATTAATTTTTTAAAGGAAGAAAAACCTTATCGATGAATTTAATGGTGTTGGTAAGTGATGAATTTATTTTGTCCTTTTTAGGTAATAAACATGGACCTTGTGGAATAGAGTATCCTTTATAGGATACCCCAAGGATATAAGAGGATATTACCAATAAGAACCGTTATAAAAAATTTAATGTTGTATGATATTCTATATTCCTTTATATTGATTAAATCGTTATAATAAATAGTATAAGTTATATAGACTTTGGTGAAGTCATGAATCAAGACATTAAATTGTTGGTAAAAGAATATATTCCATAAATCCTCCTTGAATAAGAAAATATTGCAGAGAAAAAAGTACAATGTAATAGTAAAAAATATTATATAGAACATGAATGTTATGGTTTTATAGTCACCAAGGAAGTTAGCTCATTATTAGATTATAATAATTATCCTATGACTTACAAGGAATTGGTAAGTGTCATAGATGATGTTAAAAGGAAAGAATCCTTAAATTCAAAAATGGATTCCATGTAACACAACTATGTCTAAATATTATTAAATCCTCTAAAATATGTAAATACTATTGTTCAAAAATGGGTATGAAATAAGAAATAGGAAATTTAAGGACATTTCAGTACCTATAAGGTGTGACTGGTAGCCAAAGGGTTTAAACAGCATTAAAGAATTTACTATGATGAAACATTTTCACCAGTTACAATTCTAAAATCAATCAGACATATAATTTGTTTTATGTCCTTCCATTATTATGATAATTGGATAATGGATGTTAATTGAATTTGGTTTCATAACGAATGGATGAGTACTGTTTATCTATAAACAGTAGAGTAGAAGTGAATTTGTTTTTTAATAGTAAACATTGTTGACATATAACTAATTAAAAATGAAATAATTGTATTTCCATATGTTAAGGAATAGTTTAATACATGATTCTCCTTGAATAACTTTTTCAAGGTAGTATATATTCAGAGGATTTAGATTCATCTTCATAAATCCAAGAAACATCTTTTCTTAATTCAAGTTTCTAATATTGGCAGGAGACTAAAGATTTTCATTATAGAAAATTTCAAGAGAGGATTGTTCCCAATGTCCCGTGGAATTCATCTTTATATGAAACTATGTGTTTAAAGATATTATGAAGGAAATGGAATGTCATGGATTATATATGTGTTACGGATGGGTTAATTCATTTATTATTGGATATGTATTAGGTTATATGTTTAATATACTTTTAGTGTATTTGGAAGATATTAAGATATTCTAGGTGACTTCCATTGAATGATAGACATTGATATCCCTAAGTATCTGAGTTATACTAAGTGTATGTTTCTATTATATAAAGCTTATTTGGAACTACTCATTAGAGGATATGAAGATATTAGTTTCCAAATATATAAATATGGAATTATGTCAAAAACGAGATACATCATCACTCTGAATGAACATTCTATGAGCTGGAAGAGATTAATATAGATTGTAGTCTCAAATTATTCAATAGATTCTATGTATATTTATTAATTTAAGGTAGATAATGATGTAGTATGTGTATTAAACATCATCCAAGAAATTTATATGGTTACAAAAACTAAATATCATGTTATAATCTATTGTGGTAATACTATTGTGGTGGCCCTCTCAAATAACCAAAGGTCACATAACAAGAAAAATCAATTACATTAGAAGTATCATGCGCTAAGGTATTTTTCTCATATAGGTGAGGTTATAGTGAGAATTATTTCTATGTAGGAAAATGTTGAATACACATTTAATGAAGTCATCACTCAGCCTAAACCAGATTATCTTTTGTGTACTAGTGGAAAAAACATATTAGGTATTAAAATCTATTCCACGTGGAACCTTGGTAGAGTTAGTGTCATTAGAGTAACTAATTTTACGTTTATTACACACTCACACACATATATATTCAATTTATTTAATATAAATTAATCATCATATTACATATTTTTTATTGGTATTCATGACATTAATGAAATAATTACCTAGAGTATTTTTTTCATTAATGAGGTCCTAGAAGTTAGACGATATGATGGTAAAGTTGATGTTATATAAAAAATTTCATCATATAGTTCTATTTTGGGATAATATAAATTTATAGGGAACATAATATATAGAAAATCATCTGAAATTACTCTTAAGAGAATGGGGATTCTTATCATGATGTTTGGGCTTTATAGTCTCTAGGAAGGGAGATTATGAGAACAGACCTACCCGGTATAATTGTACATGTCTTCGTGTCCTCAGATATTCTTATCTTTGAGCATGTTTAATGGTTCTTAAACATTACAATTACCATTGGTTCATGTCATGACACCTTCACTAATATTTACAAACAAAAACCAACAAACCAAATTTTTGTGGAGATTATAATATGTTGGGTGCATCATGATTAAAATTTCATTAGTGGATAAGTCAAAGAAGGATTTTCCCCTTTATCTTTATATGGGTTGATATCTCTTCCCATCAATATGAATTTAATAATTTCTTAATTCCATGGACATGGTGTATGGACATGTATATTTCATATATTCAATGAAATAAATATTAATCATATAGAATAATGATTCCATCATGAAAACATCTTGATGAGATATATTGACAAAAGGATTATATTAAATTGAGAGAATTAAAATGTGGTTGTCTACCTAAAAATATAAGGTCACGTATCTTTAGTTATTTTAAACATTTATAAGTAGTAATACTGGACTTTAGGAATCCCTTCCTAATTTTAATGAAAAATATAATGTAAGGTCACAGACTACGTGTTTTTTTATCTTAATTAAATTTTATTTGAATTTAATTAAATGAATGAATTTAATTCTCAAGGCTGAAGAATAATTTTATTCATGTTATATTGATCTCATAAATTAAATAAATATTTTTTCTCCAATATTTGAAAAAAATTTCTTTTAATTATATTGTATAATATTTAATAAATATTTATTCTATGGAATGTTAAATAGAGTTTTATTTATGAATACAATAATTACTCTAATATTCAACAAATACCATAGAGTTCAAATGGATAAAGACTTTCTCTAGTGATAAATAATTATTTTCATGTTGGTTGATATTATTCATCATTTGTAAAAAATCATTCATTTCTCAAAATTAAAATTATATTAATATTTTTTTCATAGGTATTATTATTGTTTTTAATACTATTAAAGGTTTATAATGAAATTAATATACATTATAAACCAGAAACTACATCTTTAAATTTCCGGGTATATATTTTTGAGTAGATAATTGAAAAAAAATATAATTTTTATGAAAAATAAATTATATTTAGACTCCTCCATCTCTATTCATCTCACAAATGAGAATGGAAGAGAGATTTCATAATGAATAAAAAATGAGTGATCAACAATGAACAACACAATTAATTTTATTCTCTGTGATAGATCATGGATATCATGTAGCGTTTTTAAATTATTATTATGAGAATGTGTCGACCACCTCTATAGAGATTCTACCCTTGGGTCCTCAAAATTGTAATAATGAAAATCCAAAATAAAATTTTCAAATGGAAAATATCGAGTATATTGAATGAAACAGAATATAAGGTAACTTTTTTCTACCAAATATTAATAAATAAGTTATATAGATAGCAGGGAAGATCCCTGATTGGTGTTAAGGAAAATTTAATTTAATATAAATTTATATTATCCCTTCACCCACCACGTGCTTCGTCTATTACTATAACCTTAATTAGCATCCACTTCATTTTTCATTTCTTTCCCTTTAAATAATATGAATTTTTCAACAATGAGGTAGAAAATACCTTATATCTGATCATACCAAATCTCTCTATTACCTTATAAATGTATTCTTACTATGAAAAAAATGATTTTATTCTTCTTATCACCCTGAATCCACATTCCCGCGATTTTATATGCATCACCAAGATCATTAGAATTGAGTCTTTAATAAAATTAAAATTTCACATCTCATATCTCATATCTCATTAATATTTAAAAATTTTAGGATCATGTCTTCTACATGTCAGAAAGGTAAGATAAATCACCCCTTCATGAAATCCTTCTAGAATATATAGTGATCCAAGATTCTTTGCATGAAAATTTAATCCACTATAATATCATCTAAATTCCAATTAAACTATCTTGGTTCTTTCATTAAACTATAATGATTAATATTTGGCTTACACACCAAAACCATGATCCATTAATCCATGAAACAATCAAGTTCATTCATATTGTTTTTCTTATCTAAATAAACACAAAGGAATGTCATTTTCCCATTCATCTACTCCAGATGAAATATCATAGTCACAATCAGACTCTTTACAATCCATACGGTTGTTTGTTTAACAACCAGTGAGATTTTATTGATGAAGTCCATTACTTCGTTCTTACAAAATCAATTCACCACCATACCACATTTAATTGTTTCAAATTAATATCTAATTTTTATAGTAGTTTGAATTATTTTTTTGGTAGTTCTATTATCTCATTGTTTTAATTTTCATTTTATTAATTGAACTAATGTTTCATATATAACTCTTACTTTCCTAAATTGATGCAACTATCCAGTTATTTCATCTTCACAAGATTCCCTCAATACAAGATACTAAATTAGAATATGTCATTTATATACCTCAATAACAAATATATAACTTTTATATGTGTTTTTAATTCAAACTATGATTTTTATCTTTCAAAACAAAGGTCATAAAAACAAATTCTATAGCCCTTGTTAGAGATTTCATAGTTCTTATTCTCTTTGGTATCCCATTTTCCCTAACTTCTAAACATTCATTACCCTATAAAATTTCCAAAATATTATTCCTTATAGACCATCCAATCAGATAAAGTAAGATATTAATAGTTAATTATTTTATCTCAGCACCATTTTCTATGAAGTTACGGTCTTTCCACAAGACCCTCAAATTGAAGAGAATATTCTATCTTCTAAAAATCATTCATGATTCATTATAAAAATGTTATGAAACCAATTTATCATCATAATACCTCATAAATTAACATTATTTTGTCTTATCATTGAGTGTTTCCCATTCATTGGAATCTAAATGAAAAAAGATTAAACAACTAATAATTTTAGGTGGGTTACTTGAACTAGTTTTTTATTTAATATGTGAAATGAAACCACATTTTTCATTAGTGTTGAAGGACCGAACATAACAATTTAAATTATGTAGATGAAAAATTAATTAAAAATATTCATATAAATTCTATAATTTAGTATTATTCTCTATTACATATCAAGAAAATATCTAAATAATACACATCAGTGCACTTTTCTAATTTGGTGTTCTCAGTACATTATTTTAAAGCATGATTATTTTTTAATAGAAACAATAAAAATTTACTTCAATATTTAATTCCATTATTGAAATATATTAATTTCACATTATTTCTAATCTTTTTCCCCACCATGTCCCTCCATTAGAAATCGTTATTAACACCTCATATTTATTTTCCTGATTGAAAACACATACATCAACTATTGAATCATTGATTAAATTTGTCATGACCAATCCTCGGGGCCCATTTCGTGACTACCCCATGCCCGCCTTCCAAAGGCCAGGGGCTGGTGACTAGCACCAAGGCGTGATTCTCGATAAAAAAGGAAGGCATTTCCTTTGTAAAACCAACAAACACACAGAGTAAGTATGTATAAGTAAACACTAAGTAAAAACTGGGTACAACAGTAAGTGCAGAAAAGTAAGTGGCCCAATGGTCCACCTCCAGGTACCGACCTGCTCCGCAAGCCTCAACCACGATCAGCGCTCTCCGTCATCTGCAACCAACACAATGTAGTGCGGGCATAGCCCATACAAGGGTGAGTATAAGATACTCAGTAGGGACCCCGAGACCCCTGAAGGTCTCCCAGAATCCACAAAGGATAATCCACAAAGGAAGATACAATCACGAAGTAACATCTGACACCACTTAGGTATATTCCCATACATATACCTAAGTCATCAATTCTCGTTCGGCTCAAACATCCGATCCCAAGTTCGATCACGTGCACCCAGGATAGCACAACAAAATCGACATAGGAAAGAAAGTCAAACATATCGAAGATATGGATTGAAATTCAAGATTCAACACACACATGTATACTTCTTCATAAGATGATAGAGATGATCAGATGTAGCCACTGATTCATATAATCTATCGGACCCACACAGGATTGATAGGTACTAACCCCCGCAATGACCCACAAAGAAGCGATAGGTAACTAACCCCTGCAATGACCCACACAGGATCAGACCCACACACGATCTCTAGGCGCTGGCCCACACAGGATCGTTGAGCACTAACCCACACAAGATCTAACCCACACAGGATCGGTAGCACTGGTCCACATAGGATCGCTGAGTGTTGTAGTCATCGTCGTCGAATCCACGGAGGATTTCTGTACAGTCGTCATTATCGTCGCAGTCACAGGCAGCTCTAGGGTTCTCGCACATAGCAAACATGTTCAATAGGGTCCGCTCTATGAGCCGAGGGGCTGATACATCAACTGCCACATAGTCTAGAGTTGATGTATCCAAAATTTCCGTATCGTCAACAGGAACTCAATGTCACAGACGGCGCGTCAATCGGACGCCCGGTCTGAGAGTTATTGGCTTTTTCATCCCAGGGGCCCAGTTGGATTTTAAGACAAAACCAACCCGACCATACATCAACTGCATCCAAACCTTGAGAGGAGTAAGACAAAAGTTCTGTCTCACTAATAGGAATCCATCACTGTTGACGACACGTCAATCGGACGTCCGGAGCTCAAGTTATAAGCATTTCCGCTCCGAGGGACCGGTTTGTTTCGAGTACGAACCAACCCAGCTGACCCCAAAGTACTCTGAAACCTTGAGTGTAATATACCGAAACGACCACCTCGATCCAAGGATCGCATCGAAGCTGACAGTGCGTCGATCGGAGGTCCGCAGCCCAAGTTATGGGCAAAAGACAGTGAGAGGACCGGTATTAGGGGGTCCGGGCCGGGTCCGACCCGGCCCGGTACCCCATGGGTCGGCCCGAATCGGGTCGAACCGACCCGTTTCCGGGTCCGGCCCACTTGGGCGCGGCCCAGCCCGGCACGCTGGCCAGGAGGCTCAGCCGAAACGGCAGAGCGTTGAGGCGGGGGGGGGGGGGCTCTTCCCCCCGCTTGATTTTAACTACAACCCCATGTGGGGGACGCTATGCTGGCCAACCGGGGGTTACGAACCCCCGGATTTCCCCTGACCAGCTGGCCTGCTCCGGCCGGCTGGCTGCTGTAGCCCTGGGACAGGCACGGGCCGGTCCCCCTGCTCCGACGCCGGTGACCCGGATCCGGCCGCTGGTCCCTACTTCGCCGCGGCCTGGTCCGTCCGGTGCGGCGCGAAGGCTCCGCGCCCCTCCGCCGCGGCCCCGCTCCGGCCGTGGTGTCTTCGAGGTTCCTTTGAGCTTCTTCGGTGTGATGCAACAACGTCGCGGATCTGTTTTTTTTTCAATGGCGCGGCGCGACGACGCCGCACTTCTCCACCCTTACTTTAACATTTCATGTGTGGTGCTTCGGCACCGCGCCGCCTTACACGAGCCGAAACAAAAATAAACCAACAAGGGGGAGGAGGGTCAGCTGTCTTTGTGCGGTTCGACCTCCTCCCGTTATTGCGATAACATGCGGCTCAAATTGGAAAGAAGAAAGCGACGAAAGTAATCACGAACAAGAAATTTAAAATAAACCCCTACCTCAAGCGGTTGATGATTCGAATATTGTCACGGGAGAAGGAACGTCATGGAAGAAGCGTCGCGTAAGAAGGGTCGTTGGCATCGTGGTACACGGCTTCGCGTAGTCGATCTTCAAGGATTCAGCGTTCTTTGTTGGATATCGGTGTGTTCTTCGCGTTCTTCGCGTTCTTCGACGAAGAAGATGAAGATTTTCGAGCCTCCCCTCTTTCTCCCCAATCCCATCTCAACACAACCAGACTAATAAAATAATGGTTGTCTTATTTTATTTCTCAAGCAAAGCATTTTAAAATTCAAAATCGAATGAAAAAATTAATTGAATTAATTGCAACGTTTAAACTGCCCAAATTAAATGAGGCATTTATTATCCATATTAAACGCAAAGGTTGACTTCATTAAGAAGGGGGGAGGTGCGTTACATAATTAAAGGAAGGGGTTTAGGAAGAAAAAAATGGTGGGGATTGTGTGGGCCCCACCTCACAAATATCCTACCAAGTGGGTAGGATATTGTAGGGACCACATCATCCACTTAACTTATGTTAAGAAAAAATAAAATAAAAATTGGTTGCACTACTTTTATTTTATTCCTTAACATAACCCCCAAAAATTAAAAACCACACCCGAACAAACGCAACTCCATGAAAGGTGTTTCTAAGACATTACCGACACTGCGATTCCATCGGTGCCCTCGTAATTTGAATCCGAGCACCGGTTCAAATCTTAGAAAGACCCACTCGTTCGATCACTGAACGCACCAGAGCTGAACTTCGGAAAATGATTTTGGGGACACCGGGTCTCGGAATCAGGTGCCGTTAGAAACTGTGTTCTTGTAAATTACAAAGAAAATTAAGAAAAAAATTTCCTTGAATTTGACGGATCTTTAAATCAATCCCCCCTCAAGGCTTTACATCCCTGTAAAGATATATCAAAAACTAGTGAAACAAATTTGGGTAATGAGCATGCATCTGAGCCTCCCACTCCCATGTGCTCTCCTGGAGGTTCCCATGCTGCCATCGGATGCACACTAGAGGAATCGACCATCCATGTAGGACTTGCTCTTATCGATCCTCAATCTCCACTAGGACCTCTGAAAAATTTTCCCCATCATCAATGTCCAGCTCCCCATGGTCAATGATATGCGTCGGGTCATGCACGTATCTCCTCGGTTGGGATACGTGGAAGGCATCGTTCACCCTGTGCAACTGAGGTGGTAGATCCAGGCGATAAGCCACCTCGTTAATCCTACCAAGGACCTATAATGGTCTGATGAAGTGTGGAGACAACTTTCCGCCTCTTCCAAATCTCCGTAATCCACGTCGAGGTGAGACCCGCAAGAAGACGTGGTCACCATCCTCGAACTCAAGTGGCCTTCGCCTCCTATCAGCATAATATTTCTGCCGGCTCTGAGCTGTCCTCATCTGCACCTGGATTACCTTGACCTTCTCTGTCATGGCCTGGACTATCTCTGGTCCCACAAATGCTAACATCCTATGGTCTGTCTAGCACAGCGGTGATCTGCAAGGTCGGTCGTACAACGCCTTGTATGGTGTCATCCCGATGGTGGAGTGGCAGCTATTGTTGTACGCGAACTCCACCAAGGGTATTTGGTTCTCCCAGCTGGGACCAATGTCGAGGACACATGCATGGATCAAGTCCTTGAGATTCTGAATGGTCATTTCCGTCTGAACAACTGTCTGAGGGTGAAAGGCATTCTCTGACATAACGGTGTCCCGAATGCCTCCTGCAACCCCTTCCAAAGCCGGGAAGTAAAGTGAGCATCTTGATCGGAGACAATAGATGATGGAAAACCATGAATCCGTAAAATCTCCTGAACATAGAGACGTCCCAATCTGTCCACTAATCCATGCTCTATGATGGGTAAGAAGTGAGCCGACTTGGTGAGTCGGTCGACAATCAACCAAATGGAGTCGTGACTTCTGGAAGTGTGTGGCAGTCCAATCACGAAGTCCATAGATATGTCGTCCCACTTCCACTATGAGACCTCCAAGGGTTGCACCAAGCCTACTGGTACCTAGTGCTCTACCTTCAACTGCTGGCAGGTGAGGCATCGAGAAACGAACTCAGCCACGACCTTCTTCATGACCGGCCACCAGTGCTATCGTCTAAGATCATGGTACATCTTCTCCACTCCAGGATGTAGCACCAAAGGGGAAGTGTGAAACTCTCTCATCACCTCCTCTCGTAAAGAAACTGTTACTAAGGTACTTCCTCTGAAAAGGACACTATGCTCTCCTCCTACATAGAAACCAGCAGGTTCCTGTCCTGAGGATATCTGCGCACACTGTGTCTCATAGTCAGCATCCCCACGTTGTGCCTCTCTGACCCGCTGCAGTAGTGGAGGAGTGACTATGAGTGAATACAGAAAGACTGCTCCATCTCTATCCACGAAAGATATCTGCAAAGCAGCGAGCTGCTCTGTCGCCTCCACAAGTAGTTGAATGCCCGTCCTCCTGCTGAGAGCATCGGCTAATACGTTCCCCTTTCTAGGAGTATATAATATCTCAAAGTCATATTCCTGGAGGAACTCGAGCCATCGCTGTTATCACAGGTTCAGTTTCTTCTGCGATAAGATACACCTAAGACTTTGGTGGTAAGAATAGACCGTAAATTGCTCACCCATCAGATAGTGTCGACACATCTTCAGAGTGAAAACCACTGCTGCTAACTCCAGGACATGGGTAGAGTAGTTCTGCTCATTCTGCACCAACTGACGTGATCCATAGGCGATGACGACCAGCTCTTGCATTAGGACACATCTGATTCCGGTTCCTGATGCATAGAAGTAAACCACGTACCCAACTCCCTAATGCAGAAGTATCAAGATTGGTGAGCTGGTCAATCTCTTTCTCAGATCCTAGAAGCTTTGCTGACGTCTGTCTGACCATAGAAAGGGTTTCCCCTTCTTTTTTAAAGCCGAGAGTGGTGCCGCAACTCTAGAGATGTCTGGAACAAATATCTGATAGTATCCAGCTAGTCCCAAGAAACTCTGCACCTCCATCACACTCCTGGGTGGCTCCCAAGCTAGCACTACCTCGATCTTCACAGGATCCACTGCAACTCCCTCCTCAGAGATGAAGTTTCCCAGGAAGTGGACCTCACGTATCCAGAACTGACACTTTGAGAGCTTATCATAAAGCTAGTGCTCTCGGAGTGTGTCCAGTACAACCGTAAAGTGGTCGGCGTGCTCCTCTTCTGTCGCCGAGTATATCAAAATGTCGCCAATGAAGACCACAACAAATCGATCAAGGTATGGCTAAATGATCTAGTTCATGAGGCCCATGAACACTGATGGAGCATTGTTCACACCGAAAGGAATAACCAAGAACTCATAGTGGCCATACCGACATCTGAAGGCCGTCTTCTACACATCCTCATCCCGAACTCTGAGCTGATGATAGCCTGACCTGAGGTCTATCTTTGAGAACCACCGATCTCCCTTGAGCTGATCGAAGAGGTCATCAATCCTCGGTAGCGGATAATTGTTCCTCAGTGTCACCTGGTTCAGGCAATGATAGTCGATACAAAGTCGCAAGCTCCCGTCCACCTTCTTGGTGAACAAAATTGGGGAAGCCCAGGGTGAAACACTAGGTCGGATGAATCCCTTGCCCTGCAAGTCTTCCAACTGTACCAGTAGCTCTCGAAGCTCGGCAGGAGCCATCTGATATGCTGGGGTGGATATCGGGGCTGTACCAGGGTACAGATCAATATAAAACTCTACCTCTCTACGAGGAGGTAGTCCTGGAACGTCGTCGGGGAAAACGTCTGCATACTGATCCACCACTGCAGGAAAACTAGGACTCTGAACATATTATACTCCTAGGATGAGGCTAGACAACTACTGAGTGATGGGTTGTCCTCTCCTCTGCGGAAGTCCATCCTGTGCTGTGAAGTCTACCTTCTCTCTAGTGTAGGTGAACATGCTCCCGTCGGTGCGTACACACCACAACTTGCTCCCAATACAATCAATCTGAGAATGGACTATAGATAACCAATCCATGCCCAAGATGACGTCGTAAGGCCTCGACGCCGCTACAAGAATATCTCCACCGAAGCTCTCACCTCCTAGAGTAAGCTCACACTGCCGAAACCAGTGCCTAATCATCGAGTCTGCTCCCGTAGGAGTCTCTAGCCGTAAGGATCTAGCCAACGGCTCTATCGGGATCTCTGAGATCCAAAAAAGGGTAACAGCTATGAAAGAATGACTCGCTCCTCTATCTATAATAACTACAGTAAGGGTGGAATATACACATATAGTACCTCGAATCATCTCGGGTGCGCTGTGGTCGTAGGCCTCCGCTACCTGAAGTGGTGTGTGTCTCTGCCTGCCAGCTCCCTGTGGTCGGGGTGGACCTCCTGGGGGTGGTGGTGGTGGAGCCTCAAAGCATCGCCCACCACCTACTGCTCGACCAGCACCTCTGCCTCATCCGCCTTCTCCCTACGGACTGCCACGGTTGACTCTATGCCTCTGCCTGGGTGGTCCCTCAACCGTCTGCTGCTCCATGGCACGACGGGTCAGACTGTCACGAGCCATGTGGCCCGGCCCGCCGCATGCGTAGAACTATTTGCCTCTCGAAAGACTGCCTTCGCGCTGTGTTCCCCACACCACTGAGCTAGTGTCCTGAGGTCGTCTGTCTGATGGTCTGGTCCGCCTAGACCCATGAGTCATCCGTTGACTACCTGCTGTAGAAGACTCTGCTACGTTGCGCCCTGCGGTAGGTCTCGCTGCTGAAGTAGGCTCAGCAAGGAAGCTCTTGATGAGAAGGGCTAGATCTAGTACCTATGCAAGTGTCGGAATGGTGAGGGATATCAATGATGCCCTGATCTCATGCCTCAATCCCATCTCAATGGTCTGGGTGCGGAAGAATGAGTCTCGTACCATGACCGTCGAATAGCGCGAAAGATCGGTAAATCACGCAGTGTACTGGGAGACCGTCAAGCTGCCCTGCCACAGCTATAGAAGCTCCTGGATGTGCACCGCACAGAGGGTTGCTGGGAAAAACTTCGAGTGAAAGAGGCTCTCAAAATTCGTCCAGAGGAGATATTCCTCGTCATGCACCTGGAGCATCAAGCTCCAACATCTTCCCACTTTCGCGTGTAGGAGGCTCGCTGCAAGGATCACCATGAGGTCTGCTGGTGTCCTCACTAACCTGAAAACTCGTACAACTGCCTCCAGCCAATCGTCGGCTGCCTGTGGGTCCATCTCCCCACAGAACCTGGGAGGTCGCTGACACTGAAACTCTTGTAGTGCACTAAGGCGATGTGCATCGTCAGTGGATTGGGCTGGTATCATTGGTGGATCGGCGGGTAAAGGTACTGTCAGTGCCTCTCCTGTCAAAGGGCCATGTACCGAGGCTTCGTCACTCGGTGGTCTTGCGTCATGAACAACACTCAGAACCCTAGATGGCTTCCTTTATGGGTCTATAATGAAAAGAAACAGGTTTTCCATGGTCAAACAGTATACCTGGTGATCTGACACAAAGTAATCACGAAGAAAACTTGAAACACACATGCAATCAATGTTTTCGTGCATGAAGTCAGAAATCAGAAGTTAGGGTCCTGGTGTACGGATACGTCGGCCGCCGCACCAACACTGGACTCCCTGGACTGATAACCACACTCAATACTATTAACATTATTGCTTCACACAGAAAAAGATCAGAGTCCTGAGTTCTGCGGTAGAACTGAACTCCTCTGATACCAATTTGTCACGACCCATCCTCAGGGCCCGTGTCGTGACTACCCCAAGCCCGCCTTCCATAGGCCATGGGTTAGAGACTAGAATTAGGCGTGATTCCTGATAAAATGGGAAGACATTGCCTTTGTAAAATGAACAAACACACAGAGTAAGAAAGCAGAAGTAAACACTAAGTAAAAACTGGGTACAAAAGTATGTGCGGAAAAGTAAGTGGGCCAGAATAAAAACCCAAACTGAAAGTAAAGTACAATTAAAAAAGGAAGTACATCAACTGAAATGTAAAGTCGTAGCCTTGAGCCGTCCACTGGATGTCCCACCTGAAGGGTGGGTACAGACAACCTCCATAGCTCCTCGGGTCCAGCCGTCCGCTCCGAGTACATCCCGCCCAGTGGACCACCTCCATGTACTGACATGCTTCGCAAGCCTCAACCATAATCAGCGGTGTCCGTCATCTGCAACCAACACAACGTAGTGCGGGCATAGCCAGTGCAGGGGTGAGTATAAGTTACATAGTAGGGACCCCGAGACCCCAGAAGGTCTCCTAGAATCCAAAACGTATAATCCACAATGGAAGATACAATCACGAAGTAACATCCGACACCACTTAGGTATATTCCCATACATATACGTAAGTCATCAATTCTCGTTCGGATCCAATATCTGAGCCCAATTTTGATCACGTCCACACAGGATAGCACAACACAATCCACATAGGAAAGCAAGTCAAACATATTGAAGATAAGGATTGAAATTCAATATTTATCTCACACAGGTATACTTCTTCATAAGATGATAGGATTATAAGATGTATCCACTGATTCATCTATGCCGCCGGACCCACATAGGATCGATAGGTACTAACCCCCGCAATGACCCACAATGGCTAGATAGGTAACTAACCCCCGCAATGACCCACACAGGATCGGACCCACACAGGATCTGTAGGAGCTGGCCCACACAGGACCGTTGAGCGCTGAACCACACAGGATCTGACCCACACATGATCGGTAGCACTGATCCACGTAGGATCGCTGAGTGCTATAGTGGTCACCGTCAAATCTATGGAGGATTTTGGTACAGTCGTCATCGTCATCGCAGTGGCATCCAGCTGTAGGGTTCCCACACACATCAAGCTCGTTCTGGAGGGTCTGATCCACGAGCCGAGGGGATGATACATCAAATAAAACATAGTCCACAATTGATGTATCCAAATGTTCTGTATCGTCAACATGAACTCAACGTCACATACGACGTGTCAATCAGACGCCCGGTCTGAGAGTTATTGGTTTTTTCGTCCCAGGGGCCCGGTTGGTTTTTAAGTCAAAACCAACCCAAACATACTCCTACTGCGTCCAAACCTTGAGCGGAGTAAGCCAAAATGTCCGTCTCACTAAGAGGAATCCATCAATGTCGACGGCACATCAATCGAACTTTCGGAGCTCATGTTATAATTATTTCAGCTCCGAGGGCCCTGTTGGTTTCGTGTATGAACCAACCCGGCCGAACCCAAATTACTCTGAAACCTTGAGAGTAATATAACAAAACGACCATCTCGATCCAAGGATCGCATAGCCGCTAAAGGCTCGTCGATCAGAGGTCTGTAGCTCATGTTGTAGGGAAAAATACCAGGACAGCACTGGTATTAGGGGGTTCGATCCCGGTACCCCCTAGGTCGACCCGACCCGGGTCCGGGTCCGGCCTGCTTGGGCGCGGCATGGCCCAGTGCACTGGCGCGCTGGCCAGGAGGCTCGGCCGAAATGGCCGAGCGTTGAGGCGTCGGGGGGGGGGGGGGGCGCTGACCCCCGCTTGATTGTAACCGCGGCCCCATGTGGGAGCCGCTCTGCTGGCGAACCGGGAGATACAAACCCCTGGATTTCCCCCTGACCGGCCGGCCCACTCCGACCAGCTGCTGCCGCCCCGAGCCTAGCACGGGCCGGTCCCCTTGCTCCGACACCGGCGGCACAGAACCGGCCACCGGTCCTTGCTCCACCGTGGCCTGGTCCGTCCAGCGCGGCGTGACGGCTCCATGCCCCTCCGCCGCAGCCCCTCTCCAGCCGCGGTGTCTTCGAGGTTCTTCGGTGGGGCGCGACGGTGCTGCAGATTAGTTTATTTTCAACGGGGCGGCGCGACGGCGCCACACTTTTCTACCCTTCCTTTAACATTTCCCATGCGGTGCTTCGGCACCGCGCCGCCTTACAGGAGCCGCAACAAAAATCAACCAACAAGGGGGAGGAGGGTCGACCGTGTTTGTGCAGTCCAACCTCCTCCCGTTATTGCGATAACAGGAAGCTCAAATTGGAAAGAACAAAGTAACGGAAGTAATCAGGAACAAGGAATTTAAATAATCCCCTACCTCAAGAGGTTGATGATTCGAATATTGTCACGTCAGAAGAAATGTCACGGAAGAAGAATCGCAGAAGAAGGGTCTTTGGCGTCGTGGTACACGGCGTCGCGTAGGCGATCTCCGAGGATTCGGTGTTCTTCATCGGAGATCGGTGCGTTCTTCGTGTTCTTCGCATTCTTCGCGTTCTTCAACGAAGAAGATGAAGATCTTCAAGCCTCCCCTGATTCCCCCTAATCCTTTCTCAACACAACCAGACTAATAAAATAAGACTTGTCTTCTTTTATTTCTCAAGCCTTGCGTTTTAAAATTCTAAAATGAATCAAACAATTAATTGAATTAATTGCAACATTTAAACTGCCCAAATAAAATGAGGCATTTATTATCTAGATTAAACGCAAGGGTTGACTTCATTATGAAGGGGGTGTGCGTTACATATTTAATGGAGGGGGTTTATGAAGAAAAGAAACGATGGGGATCGTGTGGGCCCCACCTAAAAAATATCCTACCAAGTGTGTAGGATATTTTGGGTCCCACATCATCCACTTAACTTAGGTTAAGCAAAATAAAATAAAAATCGGTTGCACCATTTTTATTTTATTCCTTAACTTAACCCCAAAAATTAAAAACCATACCCGAGAAAATGAAACTCTCGAAAAGGTGTTTCTATCCAATTACTGGTGTTGTGATTCCATCGGTGCCCTTAGAATTCGATTCAGAGAACCAGTTCAAAAGATAGAAAAACCCGCTCGTTCGTTCACTGAACGTACCAGAGCTGAACTTCGGAAAATGATTCCGAGCACACCGGGCCTCAGAATCAGGTTCCGTCAGAAACAACATTCTTGTAAAATTCCAAAGTAAATTAAGAAAAGAATGTCCTTGAATTTTATGGGTCATTACAAAATTTACAAAGTACATTGACCAAATATGATAATCGACTGGCAGTGGTCCCTTAACATCCATGTATAATAGTTATATCATCGGAGATATGGGTATCCTTTTATTTAGTTTGAATGAATATTTATATTACTTTCAATTATAAAAAAATTACATATTCCAAACTCCTAATGATTGTGCTTCATTATACCCTTTATTACTAAAAATTCTATATTATTATCACTCAGGTACCCATGTTATTAGTTCAACAACATCAATCATTCATAAGTCTTCATTATATTAATAATTCAACCACCTATATTTCCAAAAAAAATAAAAAGTTACATTTTTTTCAACGTTATACAATACTATAGAAATATGATAAATATTTTGTCCTCCTTTTGAAAAGTTAGTTTCAATTCCTACATATTCAGGATACTTAATTGAAATTATGTTATTTCATAGACTTAGTATTTTTAAAACTCTTTATAACCCCAATAATATTTTTTATGATGTAAAATATTAACATAAAGATTCCCCCTAAATTAATGAGATACAACATCATCTATATTCCTTATAGATATATAATTCATCATGTGTCCCCTCTCTATTATATTATGAAATGAATCCCCTAAGACAATTATCTATTAATATAATTTAATTTTCACACATAATAACAAAATTTTATTTGATAACCTATTTAACTCATGTAAAATAATCTTCTAAAATATTCCCTTAAAGAATTAACTATAAGATTATTTATATTTTTCTTGAAACCTCTATTTTTCATTTAGTTCCATTATATATATCCTAACCATGTTAATCTAGCCCAATTTCTTTCCAACAATATTCCACCTATTTTCCATTGATCTTTCCAAAGAGGATAATATCTTCTACCTTACATGCAATGCAATGATACAATAGTTTCATGTTTATACTTTTATTTACATCCCTCTATAAATTTATATCTCATACATTTTGAAACACATTTTCAAATTTTTTACACGAGTTTCTGATGAAAATTAGTTTCATGTACCGTGATTCTAGTAACAACGATAGTAGAAATAAATCCCACATAGATGTTATTAATATAACATTAACTTATTATATAATTACATTAATTAAAATAAATTAATTCGCATGATTACACATTGATATTCCTTCTAATAACCTCTTGTTGAATAACCACTACATTATGAACACTTTTTTATAGCTTTTGGATTCTCATAAAATTCCTCTAGAAAATTCTAAAACTCTTATTTGTTGTTCACTTCCTATATATCTTGGGGAATATAATATTTTAATGACCTATAAATAAATAAAATTTCCTTTATATCCACCCTTTTCAATGCCACTTTATACATTGCGTCCATTTTGAAAACCATCAATAAAACATTTAAATCTTCGAAATCAGACCATTCCTTCTTCCTAAATTATACCATAAAAACAATTAAAATCATTGTAAATAAAAATAACATCATGAAAATAATGTTACCCAATAATTTTAGTCTTTTTGAATTCCTTAAATAATCCATGATATTTGATACCACTTTTTGATATTCGAGGAGCCACAATCACTGAATTTTTAAAGACTGTAAAAAATTTCCTAATAATGCTTCAATAAAAATATAAGATCAAATGATTACACTCAACCCATTATACCCAAACATAGGAACTAATTACACATCTAAATTACTTCACTAAATCCCCTGTCCAAATGCACATTGAAAATATAAAATCGTAGTAAGAAAACATTAATGGAAAACAATAAAGCAAAAAAATAAAGGTAAGGATTGAGTGGTTTCAACATTATTCCTACAGTAATGGGATATCCCTATTTGACATTTTCTTACCAGAAAATTACTTGATAACAAAAAATATTGACATTTCATAAAATTTCATCACTAATTTCATGATAACCCATTCACAAGTGGTCCCATACCACATTTATCATGGGGTCCAACTAGCCAATTGGTAACATAAATTTTAATTTTTTATAGGATTTTCATATGATTCATCTGGTATCATTGATAGCTTGAAACTTCTTTTTAATTAAATCCAATGAATTGTGAACTAAAAAATCTTCCCTTACATGTTACTATGAAAAAAATTATGTAATTCCCATTGTCATAAAGCAACTAAAGAGACCCTTGCATACTATTATTTGTGACTAATATATACTTTAATGTCATGTCAACTATCGTATAGAAAATTACTTTCTACACACAGAGTTTGAGAACATTATCTTCTTGAATTCCTACCTCCAATGGACTTCCCCTACCATTTTCTTCATCAGTCCAAATCATAACATTAACAGTTTCACTTTTACAAGATTTGAATCATAAATTAAACCTTAATCAACATTTACTGAATATATCTACATTCACATTGTAATATTTTTTTACGGATTCATCATATGTCATTTTCATTATTGAAATGGTTGATCATAGTTGGTTGATATTTAGTAATTATTTTTTATAGCATTGAGGTGTGTTGGTATTTTGGGTTTAATTCTATTATTGTGATTTAGGGGTTGTATTTTTTAAATGTAATATTTATATTTAAAATACATTTTCTAAAATACATAGAGTGTATATTTTTTTTGATATTAGTTGATCATAGATAGTTTATTAGCTTGGTTTAGGGATTATATTTTATATTATATTCATTTATTGTGTTATAAAGAGTAAATGCCTCCCATTTTTCATAATATAAACATACATATATTCAGTAAAATATAACCAATTTAAAAGAGGGGTGTGGGTTATATTTGGTTTTACTACATAGTCATGTAGGAATCCAACATATTTGGGATGTAACATGTGATCACACACACAGAAATATGAAAAAGGATTGAATATTTGGTTTTTTCCTATATCAAAATGTGTTTAATATTTTAAAAATACTTTACTCTATTTTTTTGAAAATAATATTAATTTTTAAACCATTCAAAATATGTTATGGTCATTAATTTTACATTTTAGGAAATTTCTATCAATTTTGAGTATATATATATGTATAAAAATTATTTAATTAATTTGGTTTTTAATTCATAATATATATATACATATATATTAAAAGCTATTATAAGTTAAAATAAATTATTTGCAAACCATATATATAAAAATATATTGGACTTTGAATAATGGTTTTAACAGTTTTTAGTTTATCTATAACTTTATTTTTTTGACCAAAATTTAAATATCATATTTTTCATCCTAAAAATTAGTTATTTATTTTAAAATAATTTTTTTAATTTTTTTAAAACATATAAAAAAAAATTTGTGGTTCATTTTATTTGTATAATAAACGTTCAAAATAGTTTTACTATATATGTAAATAAAAATAAATTAGTATTTTAGTGTAATGTCTGAAACTCATCTAACCAATAGACTTTGTCCACATTATTAAATTCGGAAGAAATAAAAGGGGACGCACAATTATTGATCAATTAGTTTAAAAGTATTGGGAGATTTTATACATATAGTATTTTCATATGACATTGTAATTATAAAACATAGAATGATAAACTTCATTGTATCCCTGACGATCATTCAAAAATTCCTTCATATCATTTAGAAAGGGAAACATAATAATGGATGATCATAGATTCTCCATAAGATAAAGTAGGACAAAGAAGATATCATGAGTAGAGGAATAATTAATAATATATTATATTGTATAATCAAAAAATATATTATTTAATCAAAAAAATATATTCAAAGTCTATAAATAGAAAATATCCACATAATAATCACTTCAATGATAATATGTAATATATTATTAAAAGAAATGTGTATTTTCAGTCACCAAGATCTTACAATAAAGGTATCATTCTATTATGTCCTGAAAATTATCTTCAAGTACCTATGAAAAAAACAATGAATGGGTATGGATACAAAAATACCCAAATTAATTAGCCAAATGTTTGTGTCTAAGGAATTTGTGATGCATTGAGGGGGTGTCTATAATAAGCACCCACCTATTACATATATATATATCAAATTTATTCTTAATATATTGAATAATAATATAATAAACAATCAAAATTGCATACCTATAAATTAATTTCACAATTAAATCAAGAATACATATTGTTATTATTTCCTACATAAATGAAACAGCTTTCTCATTATACATCCTTCAACTAACCATTCATATTGAAATAGTATGTGGTTAAGAAATTATCTAAGAAATATTAATGATACACAAAACATCAATGATACGTAAAATATGGAAATAATGGATAAAAATTTTCAATTTAATAATGATGCTTGATATAGAATATAATCAAAATAAATTGAATAATCTCAAAATATGGTATAATCCATAAGTCGATAAAGTTTGATAGAATACCATCTATTCAACATAAATTGTGGTTATTAATAAATAAAATATTTTTAAATTAGAGATAAAATTGTAATTTAACCATTAAAAATAAATTTCCATAAAACATTGTTATTATTATTTTAAAAAATGATATAAATCACTTGAAAATTTCAATTTAATATTTTATAAAATAAATACTTTTAATTTAATATAAAAATTTATGTTCTTATAATAATTTAAAATGTTTTCCATTGAAACCCCATATTCACCTTTAGTGGAAACTAAATATTGAATAATTTTTTTGGTGGATATACAATACATTTATTATGCATTCATTAAATCCTTTCAATCTTTTTTGAAATGTCAAAAAAAAATTGGGAAAATTTAATGGATTAATTTTAAACCATTTTAAATGATGTAAAATATTGTATAATATGAAATTTATCATACATTTAAGTGTGTGTAAAAATATACAGAAAAAAATTAAGAACATTGAATTGGAAGAAAATATTTTCGACTTAAAAGAAAGAATAAGGCCAGTTTACTTAAAAAATACTTCCGTGTTCAATTAGTACCAAAGAGAAAAATATTTGGAATAAAAACAAAGAAACCACAAAAATTAATATTATAAAAGAAAATAAATTGGATTTAAGAAGATAAAAATTATAAATATAATCAACTATAAATATAAACATGAATAATCATGAATAAGAGTGACATTAGAAAATAAACCCTTACGAATTTAATAACCATTGAATCCAAACCCCATAAAAGAGAAAACTAGAATTGAATCATTTAATTATAGAAATTAAAATAATCTTTATATTATGAAATTTTTCTCAGGGGAGTCGAATTGAGATGAAAAACCACTATCATTAATTTCTTCTTGGTCGAACACATTATCCTTCTCATTTTTGGTAACCCATTTTTATCATAAAATCATCCATCTTGAAGTTTTTTTGATGATATGATGAATTATAGGTTAAGAAAAGTAAATTTTGGAAGGTATTTTGGAAATCACTAGTTAAGATAATTGTCCAAAACAATCCTTATCTACCAGCAAAAGTAACACCCAAGAAAGATTATGGCACAACAGGAAGTGCATTTTCGATCCCCATGGCATGAAAACTAGTACTTGGTCATCAGAGAACTCCTTTGGGAATGTCTTTCCATCATATTAATATATGTCCAAATAAATAATAATGAGAACCATATATCAAAATATTTAGTATAAAAGGAAACCATATATATATTCCAAAATGAAAAAAAAAGAAATGGAATTAGAAAATGAGCCAAAATTATTAAACATAACACTACATCATTCCACCAGTCATGTCACAACCTAAAAATTCATCAAAAACACTTTCAGGAATAATCACCACTATAAGGAGAAGACTTAACATTATCATTGAAAAAAACATTTTCTACAAAAACCCATTCGGTGTCTGTTGGTTGTGCAATAAATTTAATATTAGGAACACACCCAATGTTCCATTCTTATCCATCACCAAATATATAAAAATGAATGTTTTCAAATTTTAATAAAACATTTTATTTTAGAATTTTTCGTAAATTTATGATACATTTATAGTCAACATAAGTAACTAGAAATAAGGTAAGTATACAAGACAAATGACCTTATAAAATACCTATGTCGATTAGGTTATTGGGTTCTAGGATCCATGTAATCTCTATGATCATTCAAGGGATAAAAAAGGTACCTACCCATAATAAATCCAAAACAAATCAACATAAATATCATAAATAGTTTAGTTTGTTTTTACAATGATATAGTTAAATATATAAGTGAATAATTATGATAATTATCCTATTATTCCATCTTAGGTTCCTAGGATCACCGTTTCCAAATTTTTTTCAGTCTTTATAAATCCACTTTTATCATAAGCTAAACATAACATGCCAACATCAGAATTACCAACTATATATTTAGGGGTAGTCGATTTTAAAACCATTTTACACACACATTAAAACTATTAAAAAACTTATTTACTAACACTAAATCATTTTCCAAATCATTAGATTTAGAATAATTAATAATTAATTTATCAAATAATGAAAT
Organism: Viscum album; assembly: GCA_963277665.1. Taxonomy (NCBI): domain Eukaryota; kingdom Viridiplantae; phylum Streptophyta; class Magnoliopsida; order Santalales; family Viscaceae; genus Viscum; species Viscum album. Next base: position 39,025,164 of record OY728131.1, read on the forward strand.
TACATGGTACTACATACCTTTTCCCCTGAAACAACCATTAACATATTGAGATTCACAATAAAATAATGGAAGGGATCCTACAGAAGAATGTAAAAACCATAAACATGAAAACCCAATTGATAAAATATGATTTAGAATAACCACAGGTGAATCCAACCACTAGGTAGAAGTAAAATGTTAGAGAGAATGGAGAGACCAATGAAAAGGAAGTTGAAGAATTTAATTTGTGCTTCTCTAAAGAATCCCAACTAAAATAACCCAATAATCAAGGCATATGTGGAGAGGGGGAGTGGTTTGGAGTTTTTAGGGATGGAGGGGTCATGAATGAGATAAAATGAGGGTTTAAAGGGGTTCAAGTGTACCATGACATACCCAACTAGCTGTTCAAAAGTGTTTATGAATAGTTTTAAATGAATTTTTAACTATATATAATCCTTATAATTTTATAATCCATATTATGAGTTTCTCAGACAAAATGTAAGAACTAATTCATTTTGTTCTTATAAAAGAAGTATTTTTAAAAAAATTTACTTTTACTGCCTTTTAATGGTGAACCCTTTTTAAATACTATAATTGAAACTTTTATATATTAAATTTGAAAAAATAAACTTCTTATTTAGAATAGGGACATAAAATTTAGTTTGAATAAATTTTTATATTTTCTGATAACTTTCATATTTAGGTGAATAGTGAAAAATACTATATTTTAAATGAAAAAAACATATTTAATCTAAATAATTTATTGTGTTAAATTATAAGTTTTAATGGTTTTGAAGTATAAATAGATTATATTTTTAAAATTTCATCCAATTCAAGTCATTGTAAATAATTTCACTTTTTATTGGACATAGACAAGTGTCAATCTTTTGATAGTTATTGTTTCATAAAAATATGCTTTTTGGTTATGACCACAGGAATTAATTTTATATTAATAAATTAAATTTCAATGTTTTGAATTTGGTAATATACAATTCATTTTTGAATTCATAATATCCCAAATATCTTAGGGTAATGTTTTTGTATTTTTTTGAAAACATTCAATTTTTGATTAATAGGGAAAAACAGTGAGTTATAGTTTAAAACCGAATTTTATTTAATTAAATATTTATTTTATTTAAATTTATTCTAGGTGAAAATAGATACATAATACCTATATATGTTCAATTTAATTCATTGGAGTCATCTTGTAACAATATTAGATATATAAACTTTTATTGAACTTTTCACCGTCTTTTACCCACCTCCAAGGGGAATTTGTAAATTCACATAAAACGTAATTTTACCGCTTCTGTGAATGGAATTTCAAAAATCCAAGAGACACGGTTGATATTAGAAATAAAAATTTGGTTCAATAAGATAATTTTTTTTGGTGAATAGTAACTTTTTACTTTAATTTAGCACAATTAAAAGTAAATAGTGTATTTCAGAGTAAATATGATATTATTATTACCCTTACACATGTCCTAATTATATGGATAAGTGTAATTCAACCAAGAAACATTAGTAATAAAATATGATCCATTAGGTCAACTATGATTAGATTAGGACAATTATTATTATTTAATTAAAGAAAAGTGTTAAACAAGTTAAAATCCATGTTTAATAACTAAAACATTTTTAATATAGGTTTATCCGTAAGATATATTAGACTATAAATATTTATTAGAAACCTAAAAATATATCCTACATAATTGTATTTTATTTATAATTTTTAGATATTATATAATTAAATTTATTTATGACACAATGATGATGTAGTAATTTCTATATTAATGATTGGTTATAATAATTGACATTATAAATATCCAAATAAATTTAATTTGAGACTTTTAATAAATTACACTATTTTTATAGGTTATTATGACATTTTAAGGTTTGTTTGATCAATTTTTATCAAAGTAATCATGATGTCATGATTGTAACAAAAATAAACAAATACTAAATAGTGTCAAAAATTACATAAAACAAATATTATATTATTAATTGATATAATAGTCCTTAAAATATAAGGTTCGGTCAAAAGTCTTATATAATAATATATATGACATTAATGAACCAATTTGGGTTCTATTGTAAATTTATAGTATTTTTATCAACCATATAATATAAAAATACAAAGATACATGGAAAATGTAAAACTATTTATCTAAGAGTTAAATCTAAAAGTTATTGTTAATATGGTGACTTCAACCTTTCTAAAAACTATTTGTTGAGTGGTTTTCGACCCATCCCCACCTTAGCCTTTAAATAGTTATATTTTGAGCCATTAGTAACCAAAAATGTATTTATTATAAAAAAATATTTTAATTTTTTCCTAAGGCTCCCCCCTCCCCTTTATAAAAGGGAACTTTCCCTTCTCTCAAATTCACACCTCCAAAGCAATTTGGATCGACCAAACCCTGCCCAAATATCCTTCCAACAATCCTACCTTCATCCTGGAGGCCTTCCATTGGTCAGAAAGAAAACATATGGATCCCTTTTGATCAAATCAAAAAAAAGAACCTGAAGAAGAGGTAATGATTTCACCACCCTCTTTCATGTTCTCTTATTCTTCCACTTACTCATTCTCTGTTGTTTCAATTCTAAAATAATAAATCCATTACATTATATATATTGTTATTTTATTATTAATATAGAACAAATATATTCATTATTCTATCCATATTATGAATGATAATGTCACCATGCGTGCGTGTGTACGGCTTGCCGTCTCCACGCCGTGGTGTAATTTGTTATCCAACCATATGTTATTTAGATGGATAAAATGATGAGTAATATGTATATATATATAATGAAAATAACATTATAATTTCTCTTTAAAATTAATATAACTTCCAATTCCACATCTTTAAGGAAATGATATTTTCACTCGGGCGTACATACTGATTACCGTCTCAACGATGATATGAGATTCATTTCCACATTTACTATTCATCGATGATTATAAAAATATATATTACTAATAATTATGTAATATATGAAATAATAATGCCACTGGAGATATATATATATATATATGTGTGTGTTTGTGTGTGTGTGTGTGTACTTACATATATCTTATTCACTTTTTTCCGTTCAATAGGATATGAAAAAGAAAACAACGTTTATGCATACGTACAGACTACCATCTCCATAAACGGTGTTTTTCATTTCATATATATGTCTATTATACATATTTATATGTTAAATATATATCATATAAAATCATGTTTCATATTCTGGGGGTATTTAATTCTTCATTTAAGTTACAAAATCATGAGTAACAAGTTAAAACACGTACGATAATGAAAGCGATTATTACACGAAATGTTATTTTAACATGTAAATTATTATTAAATGAGTAGTATAAATTCATAAATTAATCATGTATGATATCATAAATATTAATATGGTTCTGGTATAATTTAATAACATACTATGTTATTCATACAGAAGGTTAAACGTACCCTCGACTAAAGGAATGTGCGAGATAAGGGTTAATTCCTCAATCTCATTATTATCCGAGATTGTTTATGTGTAAGTATTTACTCGGGAATTTTTATTATCCATGTCCATTATTCATAAATACGATTTCAAATTGAATATTTTATGGATTTTTTTAAAGGTAATTATTATCAAGATCATAATTATAAATGGTTTAATATTTTATCTTTATAAATATTTTTACTTAATGTCCATGTTTTCAATATGATTTTAAGGATTTATTTATATGGACAAGAATGTTTTGAAATGAAAATTCATTTCAAAATTTTCAATGTTTTATGGGACACTTTGATTCAAAATCTTGTTTAAATTAATTCCATTATAAATTTCAGACTAGTAAATGAATTTACAAAAAGGATATTTCTCTCAAAAAGTTTTACTAATCATTTTAAACTATGTCATCATACTTTACAAGATATTTTTTTGATTGAGGTTAATTAATTATAATAACATATTCTATATTATATTGATTGAGTTATGATATGTTTGACTGTGGATGTTCTATTTTTATACCATTCATGGTTTATGGTTAATGTATTGAAATTTCGTATTCTAGTTTTAATATGAATATTTATGTTTTGTTTCGCCATTTTAATATGAGGAATGCAGTGGACTTAGTAAGTGACGGGTGGAGCCCGCTATATCTCCTCGATGCATCAGTAGGTCTCATGAGACAAACTAGTGTCTTGTCCTAAGGCCTTGAAAAAAACATCTGTTTGTAGTCCGGGAATAAGGCCCTGACTATATGGTAATGATGTTCGACGTTAGTCATTCTCTCATTATGTAATTAGTTATTACATGTGATTATTCGACTAGTAGAATATCCATGTGCATGTTTTTATGGTAATTTTTGATTTATTTTTTTTATATTATGATCAATATTATGTTTATAAAGTATGTTTTTTTATCACACATCTTACCTTAAAAGATTATAGTATCCGCTAAATTATTTACCCTTACTGAGCATTTGAGCACACCCCTTTCTTATGTTTTTTTCCCAGAATGAAAAGAAGTGTATTATGACTAACATTCCGGGATAGTCGATGGGATCTCAGTGTTGTCCATGGAAACCATGTTTTTGTAGTTTTATATTTAGTGATGTAATGTAATGTTAATTTATGTAATATATTTTCCGAGATTACTAAACTGATCGGTCCTTCCGGACTTGATCTTTTGTGATTATTCAAATGTATTAAAATAATGCATCGTCTCTTAGTAACTGGGGTCAGGTAATTACACCCTCTCAATGATTATTAACCATGTAAATATTCCTTGTTAACCCTTAAACTATTTATACCCAGTAATATTGAGTTTTTTAAGAACACTCCGTTCGATAGCCTATGTAACACACAACTTCCAGCAAAAAGAACTTTGAAATGTTATTATTTCAATATGAATTGTATAACCTTAATGTTCAATTGAATTGTATGAATACGAAAAACCATATAATTAAATATATATATATATATATATATATGATGTTCATAATAAATAGAAACTTATCGTTTAACTATTAAGAAATAACACTTAATTTTTTTGTAAATACATTTTATTACAAAAAAAATTCTTAAAAAATGATCTTTATTCCATTCCATGTGAAAATAATAATAAAATCACCTTTTAAAAAATTTATTCGATAAAATTTAGAAAAGTTAAATAATTATATAAAAATTACATTTTTGGGTTTTATATTTTTATGAATAGTTTTATACTTAAAATAATAGTGAAAAATACTTATTTGTATGGAAAAATGAATTTTTGATTCAGATATTTAAAATGATTAATATTTAAAAATATTTGATGAAAAATTATTTCATTTATAATATTTATATTATAATTATAGTATTTATAATTTATTTTTTAATTTATTTTGTTTAAAAACAATTATATATATAAATATATATTTTTTGATATATGATTTTTGTTATATTTTTTGTTTCCATCATAAATTAATTACGAACAGTTATGGAAATTGAATATTTAAAAATAGATTATTTATTTTTATTTACGATGAATTTTTTTTTAAATTGTTCCCTTTTGTTTCTTTTCATTATGATTATTTAAAAAAGTATATAATTGTCTCCCTAGTGAATGTATATTTGGAAATTAATATTAAATATAATGTGATAAGGAATTAAAAATAAACCAAAAACTTCGTTAATATAATTAGATGAGTATATTTCATCCATAATAATAAAAAGTTTTCAAATATTAACTTTTTCTATTTAACTATTATTTTTACCATTGAAATATTTATTTAAAAGATAAAGACAAATATTTCTCTTTTCCTCTTTTAATATCTATAATATTTTATGATAGGGATAAATACAACTTGTTTGTGATTATAAATATTAATTTTAAATATAAATGATTTTTTATCAAGGTAGTTTATTTCTAATTTATATCATCGAAGTAATATCCTTAAATTCTTTGTCAATTCCGACATAACATTTATTTAATTAATATGAAAAAATAAATGATATTTAAAATACGAAAACTAATATAATTTTATGAAATAATATTGTTACAAAAAAAGTTGATAAATAAAACATTATATTGATTTATGAAAATATTAGCTTCAAATTACATATTTTAAATGATGTATTTAAAGTAAAATTAATTTTATTGTGTTAAAAATGATATTGGTGATATTTTATAGTAAATAATATTATATTAAATGTTTAAAAATTAATAAAAAAATTATATTTTCCCAAATTAATGAGATAAGATTTGAAACATAAACCATGTTCCATTAATAGTAATTATGTCATATTATACCAAAATCCTTGACACATAAAAGATAAAAAAATTGATATCATGGTAATTGTAAAATGTTTTAATTGGGGTAAAACCAAAAGATGAAGGGTGAAAACATGATGAATACATGCCCAATATTTTTTTTATAATAGTAGTTATACTAATCATGATATTATATTATAATTATTTATATTTTTTTCGTATTTGGACATAAAGAATATCATATATTAATTTAATATTTTAAAAAATTCAAAGAATACCCCTCCTATCACCAATAAAAGTGAACACCTTTTCCCTATTATTTATAACACATTGAACATCATAGCTAGAAAAACCATTAGAAATTATCATTGGAGAATCATTATCTGTGTTTTTGTGGTTTTGGTCTTGCTAAAATACTAACTTTATGTTATTTAATAGAAGATCTAAAGGATCGCTTTTGGAGAAGAGGTAACCATCTATACCAACTATTTGGAATTTTGTCCTCTTACTATTTAACTAAATATATTATAACCACTATTAAATAATATATCCAATATCACAAATGATATTTCTGTATGTTTCATTTAATTATTTCATGCCACAGTTAGATTAAATTATTTATCCCAAACTACGCATTCTAAAAAGACATTGTAGAGTGGTAGTGTTGGGTCGATCACACGAGGAAAGATTAAAAAAAGTAACCAGGGACTATGAACCCTTTTTGTTAGAGTCCTCATGAATTTATTTGTGGGTTTTATTAAATAAATAAAATTTAGTGTTTAGTGTTATTCAATAATATGATAGGAAATAGTTTCAATTTGATGGTTTATGTAAAATGGATAATCTTGGTCCAAACTAGGGATAGTCCTAAGTCCTCAGATGAGAAGAGGTGCCTAAAACACTAGTTTATTATGGTAAAACCTACTTTATCTATCCAAGATAAAAATATTCCATAGTTTCTATATATATATCAATATAGACACACCAATCCTTGCATCTATGGTAGAAATTTTCACTTGATAATGGTCATAGCGTGCTTTAATTCAATCTATTAAAGTTTGTTCATTTAAACATTCCATAGTAAAAGATGTAAAATGAATTAGATTGAAAGTTTTAGTTTAATTCGAGTACAATCATTAGGGTTAACAATTTATGATTTATATATTAATTACATTCACAAAAATCCTTACTCTCAACCATGAACCTATACTGTTTAGCTCAACATGAAGATATAAAATGAAATTAGAGAAATAATGGTAGACAATCCTGGATGATTAAGGAAATAGTTGAAATAAGACATTTAATACTTCATGGATCAAGAATAAAATATTTTTAAATCAAGATTCATAATAAATAAACAAAAAAATTATTGAAATATTAAATAAGAAATAATATAGGTCCAAGCTACTGTAGATTGGAAACAAAGAATGGAAAATGGATGTCATAATGGTAAACGTAAATGACAGAAATGAAGAATGCTATCAGATCATCCAAATGTACTTAGATTTAATAAAAATGGGTAATGTAACTGTTTATGGTAGTGATTTAAGGAAGACGATTTAATAAAATGAGATAATATGATAAAAAATATACTCCTTAGAATGTTATATAATGTTGTTCGCACTTTGGATATAAAAAAGATAAGAAATTACATGACATGTAGACCACTCAGATCATGTAATATTGATCCATGTTTGTCTATTTGTATTTTGGATCTAGATCTGATATCATTATGAATATTTTGGATTAAAATATGTGATATGTTTCATGACATATAATGTAAACTCGTGATATGTCACCTCCCTCGATTGGAACATTGAGTCGTTCACAAAATTTTTATCATGATTGTAGATATGTTTTGAATGATTCATAAACATCATGTATGTTATTCATGACCTGTAATGTAATTTTTTTTAAATTTTAAAATTAATTTTATTTAGACTATTGGATATATATTCCCTAAAAAATACAACAAATACCTAGTGCAATATAAATCCCCCAAAGGTTACTAGGGTGTGGTTCACCAGTTGCAGGGTTGAGTCCCTATACAATTTTCTTGTACCATGCATAATAATGTAACCCCTAGTGCAATATTGAATAAAAAATGAGTAATCTTTAACAAAATGAAACCAAAATGTATAAAAACATTCATCATATCAAATTCCCCCACGCTTGAACAATTTCTTGTCCATAACAAAAAATGCTGCTAAATAGGTATTCTAAAAAAACAATTTTTAATATAATAAACGTTCATTATATCCATGAAAATTAATCATAGAGTAATATGAGAAAGTTAAACCTATATAATCAATCATGAAAAGAAAATCATTCATTTATTATGGTTCATTTCTTTATCAATATTGTTATTCTTTTATTTAAAATATTAAAACTCTTCCTTAAATCAAAATAACGTGGAATTAATAAAAACTAAATAAATTTAATGTTTGAATTTGTATTTCAGTGTAATTAATGGATGAAAATTACATAAATTGAGATAAAATACCTCCATGTATTTTTATGTCTGGCTCTCCTTGCTCTTGAAATAAAAAGAGGGGAATTACCTGTCGTTCAAAGATATCACTTTATCTAATCTCAATCCATGGTTTTATCTATGTATTAGTTATCTCATTGAAATATATGTCCAAATTTTTGGGATTCTGAGTTTGGTTGTCTTCCATAATGTGTAATGTAATCCCTCAATATGTTCATTCTTCCAATATGAACTCTGAGTGGGGAGTGGCCATCAAATTTACATGATGTGTATTGTTTATTATTCTCTTGTAATCTTTTTAACAATTTTAAATTATTCATGAATTGTGATTCATTACTTCATATGATTTTTTATAATTTATAGAAATATTTAATTTGATTCACATTGTAAATTGTACAGTTTTTCATATTTTTGTTATCATTTCCTTTATAATCATGGATACATATTCTTTGAAAAGATCAACATATAACCGATGAATTATCGAATAAAACATTCATAATAATTAATTAAATAGATAAAAAATTAATATAAATTTTACTATTATAAATAAACATACTAATATGTTATTATTATTATGGTAAATCAAATTTACATCCCCTTTCAATCCTACAAATGTATTTAACATTGTCGTCTATATTTATAGCTTATTGTCTCCATAAGATGACTTAATTTTTTTTGATCACCACATTACATGGATGGTTATGAAGAAGTAACTAATTAATATATATGATACTTATTGTATATTTCTTCCTCCATTATTATAATATCATTTATTCTTTCATACATTACAATCCATCATAAAACCATCATGTTTCTCATGCGTATGTGTGGGCTACAACTTCCACGAAGTGACGTGACCCATTTTTTATTTATTCTTTACATAAAATGTTATAACAATTTTACTAATAGATATATATGATATATATATATATATCATGATTGAAATTATGTAGATTAGGTAACTGGAATCAAAGATCATGTACAAGAACATCCGTGATGAAACAAGAATGAAAAACTAAATCTTTAACACTCAAAACAATAAAAATAATGTACTATTATTCTCAAATAAGAGATAAGATGTCATAATGTGATCATATGTGATATTATAAATATTATTATGATCACGGCATATATTAATAACATATTTAGAATAATTATATGTGAGGTTAAATTAAAACAAACTAGGAGGAAATGTATCGTATGGGATTATGTCTCAATTTCCACTCCCTTGATATGTATTTGGTGATATGAACATATTTTCATCTATTTAATGTATTTATTTTTAATTTTAGTTATTTATAATGAGTAAAACTTTATTAATTAATATTAATTATTCTGTTCATGTAACTCTTTGAAGATGATTGGTTATATGAAATTATAGTCTTATTTCAATTCTTAATTGTGTATATTTCTTAGTCATAAAAATATTTTTCCAAATTATTTTATGTAAATAAGTTTTAAGAAAATTTAATTCTATATGACTTTTAAAATTATAAATTACATTTTACATGGTTTGAAATGAATATTTTTATGTTTTTTCCAAAAGGATTTTTTAACCCTGTTTACAAAAGGAAAAAATAATTTTTTAATCTTATACAAAAGTAATGATCCTTCCCATAGATATAATCATTTTATATCCTTAAAATAATCATTTAAGAAATACATATTTTTTCAATGAAAACACTTTAACAAAAAATTATATAAAAATTTTCATTTCCATTTTCACCTATTCTATAAAAGATACAATTTTATCACAAAACCTACTTTTTGATGATCATCTCTCAAATCATCATTAATCATGTGGATGATAACGTTATATTCATATATTCACTTTCATATTATAAATTAACATCACATTATCCTTAAATACCCATATTATGTTTATCTTGGATATGATTATTCGATAAACCATAAACTATCTCTATATATAGTGTTTTACATTGAAAATGAATTGATGGACTAGAAAAAAAAATTAGATTTCATATTATTCATGCAATATATATTTTTATAGATAATGAATATTATTCATTAATTAATTATATCATATTATATATGTAGAATTAATTATACATAATGTGATTCATGGTTGCTATAATTATATTCTCCCTCAATGCATTGAAATGTCTCATGGGAAAAATTAGTTGGAAAATTTAAATAGTTATTTACTAATTTATGTAAACAATATAGATGCAAGGAATTGATTGTATAGATATAATAATGTCAGATATAATGAAATGTAATAGTATTAATTTCCATTACTTTGGAATCAATTATTATTAACCACAATACTATTGCATTGATATTGTCCATTGTTTCATTTCGTGCTTTATTAAATGATCTGTGATTCTAGTTATTTACATTTACATATTGATTATTACTTATTTATTCATGATGTATTCTATTGTATGTATTCCTTATAGACAATTTGATATCACCCTTATTTTTTACCAATGATTTTATAGATGAATTCATTAGATTAGTTAAAAAATTCTAAACGTTCTTATATTTATGTTTATATTTTATTCCCAATTTAAATTGGGTATCATGTATGTATCTTTTTATAAAAGACTAACAAACCAATAAATACTTCTATATTATATCCCTTATATTTATTACAATGTTATAATGTATAAATTGTATCATGTTTATTGATTTTGGGGATGTTATAGTTACTATGAACAGTAAATTAGTAGATACCACAGGAACTATATTTAAAATAAACAATACTATCATGAGAATTATGATAATACCTTATAGTTTTTAGAAAGTTTTAGATATTTTTTAATTTTTTTCTCAATAGTAATGATGATTTTTAGCTAATGTAGTGTTTAAAATTATTCAATAATGGTTCCTAATGGAATTAAGAGAATCAATAAATTATGTCAGAGTAGGGATTATATTACTGAGAAAACTAATACAGTTGGTGTTTGAGATGAGGAGTTCATGTCCATATTAGGTCCACTGACCCTGGTTATATCTAATAACATTTAAAATATTTAGAAATCTGATTTTATATGGAAATATACACCTATATAAGATCATTTAATGTGACACAATTCTCCATATTGTAGTGGAACCACTAATCTAGTGGTATATGAGAAATGGATCAGGTATCCTAAAAAGATATTACTTTCCATAAGATGTAACGAATGAGAAAAGTTTATAATAATAGTGTATTTTCTCAGAGGTGGTGTGAGGGAAAATTGTTCATTAATCCATAACACTAGACAGTACTAATAAATATAACATATGAAGTAGTAAGTATGTAAGATAATATAATTTGATAAATATTTCCCTCATGTGAAATGAACTGAAATGAATAGAATTATCTTAATGTTAATGAGAAAAAAGAAAGATTAATTTGTGAAAATTAAGGTACATTTATAAGATAATATAGGATTACAATTAATAATATATTTACTCAAAGGAGTAATATAGAACATTTATTTGAATTTCTTATGGAAAACCTATAAACGGAGGTAGTTTTTCAATATTTTTAATCATATCATGAAATAGTATTGTGTTACATTAAAAAATAGAAGTAATTTTCTAAATAATATTTCATTAATAAAAAAATATAATAAGATTTAATATTATAACCATAAAAAGGTAATTTTGTGAAGAAAAATAGTAGAAAAATGGTATTCATAATAGGTGAAAATTATTTAATGAAATATCCCATAAAATGCCAGAATAGATTGGTATTTTGTTACAAGTTTATAGATAATAGTCATCTAGAAAATTATTTCAAAGGGAAGAAATAAAATCAATGATTTCTGGTGCTTCATATATAGATAAATAGAGAATTATTCACTCAAGTTCCCCATGTATGAAGAGAGAAAATCACAGAATAAGATGAGGTTTTAATGTGAAACATATATGATCACTAAAACTATGGTTGAAGATTCCAATGATGTTCTGGAAGGTACATTAATCCAAACATCAAATTTTTATAGTGATTTATTTTATTCAAGATCATTTCAAAAAAAATTCATCCATGTTTCCATAATAAAAACATATCTCTATAGAACCATTAGAAGGGAGTTGTCATTCAAATATCATAGTGTAAATATCACCATAATTAGGATGTGTCTTGACGTTCCCATTATAAACCCTAACTATTCCTTGTTAATCGATTTTTATTATACCTATAGTTTATTATTACAAAATTCTTAATATGGATTGAATTTCAAAAAATAATTAATAAATTTATTGAAAAGAGTGTGATATTGTGATTCATGAGGAAGATGCATAACTCCTTGTATTTAGTGATGAGACGTCATCATTTGAGTCATGTCCAGATCCAATATCCAGTATCTCTTCTAAGGAGGAAGAGAATACACACACTATGGATAAAAAGGCTGATCATCAAAATTTTTGATATACATGTTTTATTGAAATAAATTAATTCATATCCCAATGAATTCTTGGATGTCATTCAGAATATGAATTAGAATTTTTAATTCATGTAATCTTGAAAGAAAGATATAGTTTCCTAGTAAAGATCAAGTATCCCTGAGAGGGGGAGGGACATAATCAGTGATATCTTTTTTTAAGATTCCTTAATTTTAAAAATACCTTTGCCTCATGTTAACAAGTTACTACCTTACTGAAAAAAATATAAAAAACAGATCAATAAGAACCCCATAATTTACAAGGATCACTACACAACAAGAGTAGCTACATCCTTGGTGTGGTATGTAATCAATATGATACCACACAATCAATTATAAAAAAATAATATGGGTGGATAAAAATTATTAGGATATTCGCTTACACTCCTATAGCACTATGTTCAATGAAAAAATGTGTGTGATTCATTTAGAACAAAAAGGTGTAATAAAATTTGTTTTACACGCATGTTAGGTTGCTATTTGATCAACATTCACAAATACTTTCTTCAAAAATAATTCCTAATATTCATACCAAGTTGTATTAAAGAACATATGTGGACTTCATAATAACACTCATTCCAATTTCCCAATATTTTTCCCAATAATGATTGTTCAATATGGAAATAATTCTTTCTGGAATACCATAGAAACAATTCTAAATGACTTATTCCTTTGTCATGAACACTCTATATGATTTTACTAGTTTAATGATCTTACCTAATTTTATAATCATCTGAATATGATCTTTTTTATTATTGTTTATTCTTCTAAATATAAAAAATATTCAGATAATCTCATCCACGAAAAATATTATCCCTATAAATTAGGAGTTTCTCTCTTTGTTTCTGAGTACTCATGTAAGAAATTAAAAAGTACCTTCTCTTTTTAGTAGTGACCCACAAGTGGTTTGGGTGGGACTCTAAAAATATGGCTTGTTGATCCAAATTTTATGCAACATAATATTTCCTTGAATTTCGTATATGTCATTTACGTATTCAATTCTTCGCTCTCATGAACCAATCAGGGGTTCTATTTAACCCAACACCTAACTCGGTCCATGAAATGACCTGAGGGGAATTCCCAATCCCCATTGATTATTATCTAGTTCTCATGTATGAGAAAAATTCTTGGGAAACGATTTTACTCAATTTTACAATCATGAATAACTCATAGTAATAAACATTACAATGATGAATAATCAAAACCAAACATGAAATTAAAAAATTCAGATTTAACATTTACATCTTTAACAAGACCCCAAGATACAAAAACAAAAAAAATAATTGACAAAAAATCCAAAGGCCTTCCTATGATGAGAGGGATGCCCCCCTCAATCCACTAGCACTAATCTTGCACGAGGTAAAATCTATCAAACCGAATCTATAGGGACAAACCACCTTGCCTTTTCCCGAGTCATAGAAAAAATCTAAATACACACAAAGGTGTATGCATGGTGTGATACAAATCCTAGTATGACTCAATCCAAAATGAATTATTCCAATGATATAATACCAAAATCTAATTTAACAACATAATTTATGTAAATTACATTTAAACATTACTAGGATACAATTTTAATGAAACCCCATTTTCTGTATAATTCTTTTAATAAAAACACTTTTAAAGATGACATTTCAATGGAAACATTTATTAAGATAAGATTTATTATAGATAAAATTCACTCGTGGTTCATTGTATACCGAACAATGGTACAAAATTAAAAAAGTCTCAAGAGAGATCTACCGGTAAATACCTATAGGTAATCTTGCTCGAGTAAGACATTATAACCTCATACCTCGGTGAATGGTGTTATTGTAACTATAAACATCAGATTTCTCAAGCACAAGCCACTATAAGGTGACACACCATAGTTCATATGATCTTCAATCATCATACATATTTAGTTAGTGTGGTAAACGTCAATCAAGTTAATTTAAACTAGGAAAACCAAACTTTCAATCACTAGAATACTAGAAATAGTCAACCAACCTAAATACTCTGAATTCCCATTGAGTTAAAAAAAATTTCACATATTACACAAATCACTAGATTCACAAATAATATCCAAGAACATAAGGTAAGCACCACATTCATAAATAAATACTAGGAAAATCCCTTTTTAATATGAAATGATTCATCAATTTTACATACACCAAAACTATTTAATGAAATTTTTTCACTGCTTTCACAATTAAAGAAACCAATTATATCATTTTAATAGAACTCACAAGTAACCCATCCATTTTAATGGGCGAATCCCCTTTTCTAAACCCACACATAAACTGATTTCATTTTATTACGTGTTACACATAATTTACCTAATTCAAACATGACATATATATAATTTAAAAAAAACATGCCAATTATTCCATTTTACCTTAAAAAATTCACCTTTGATACACTCTCACCTAATGTTCCTTTAAAAAAATCACCTTTCACATAATCATAAAAACACTAATAAGAGTCACCAAAACAAAGTATATACACAACACAATCACTTTCACTTGAAAACCCCATTTTTATCACATATTGATGTCGAAATCTATCCAAATCATATTTCATAACACATAAGAAAACAAATATCTAATCAATAATATCAAAATAAAAAAAAAATGGTAGAGCATTTAAGCACCTACGTATTTTATGAAGCATTCCAAACAATGATGGGAAACCTCAACTGCACCCCCAAAAAACCATAGCAAAAAATATTGAACATTAAACATCAATAATGAACATTAAATAACAAGATTCATCCCTAAAGAGACCACCAAACCCTCTAGGTATAAGAAACGAAAAGAGGAAGGAGAGAACCCCTTAGAAATTGGGTAAATAAAAGATAAATACCACTTACTTGAATATCCATTGTCGTTTTCATGCTAAATCCACCAAGATAATGGAGAATAAGCGATCAATATGAATGTAGGTATGTGCCTATGGCTGAGAATCTTGAATTGGGTAGATATGGGTTGATTTGGGGTAAAATCCTAAGTGGACCTAAATGACATTCCATAATTTTTTATGACGAGGACATCATGCATAATTAGATCGCATAGTTTGTCAAATCATGAGGTGAATGTGGTCTCCTCTCTGTCTAAGAGGCACCTAAATCATGGTTATCCTTCATGGTGTGACTAGTCATGTACAATATGTAAAAAATCTTCTATTGGCAAATGCCTATCAACAGAATGGTTACATAAGTTGGGGAACAGTGTTTCTACTAACTATCAACCGACTGCATTCCTCATATTTTATGACCCTAATTTTCCATTTTTTTAAATAACACAAATAAAACCTATGGTAGAAAAACCTAGAACAAGAATAAATTTAATAAATTCCTCAAAATTTAGACATGCCACACCCAATTCTAGAGAGAAAAAAAGATACCCAAAAATAAACATGATCCAAAAACAAAAATAAAGAGTCTGGTGTGATTATTATCTTCTCTATACCAATTTCCACCACTAGAAAGGCACAATAAGGATTGGTAAAAAACCAACACTCCTTAAAAGATCATGTTTATTCCCAAACAACAAAAAACCAAAAGAAACGAAGAACAACACAAAGATAAAAAGAGGTTCAGAAGTATAAACTCGGGAGGCCTGAATGGGCTCCCCCTACACTCCATATGTGCTCATAAAGATACAACACATCCAGTTTATCGATCATAATAAAATGAATCTTAAAAATGCATTATCAAACCTATAAAGACACATACATCTTGGACATTACCAAATGAAACTCATACCACTTGCCTAAAATGACCAAACGAGTTCATATTGCACCATGATGAATACTTCCATAACCATAATTTAACAAAATAGTTTGGTGTACTCCAACCCATACATTTATTAAATTTAATAACATGGAATTATATTTCACAGAACAAGACAACCCACTACCAATCCAAATCCATTAAATAAATTAGATTATTAATTTGGGGCTGCCCGAATGGAATCCCCACCATTTGAAATGATCCTGCACCAATTTACTCTAGAATAAATTTTAAAAAGACTCAAGGTGGTTCTCCCAACCATGAGGACCGACCATACTATCCTGCCACCATAGAATATCACATGTACCCAATATTTCCAACTCAAAAACATCCTACATATAGAAAATCCTTAGAATAAGGGGCCTGACCAAAGAAAATCCAACCCAAACTGATTGCACTACACAGTTTATCATTCATAGGGGATGAAACCACTTTGAAAAGTTCTTGACGATGGCCAAAGATTATTTAAAAAATCCAACCACAAATGGAACACGAATCATATATTCACATCTAAATGGAAATATTTTTTGGGGTTTCAAATACATGATACCACCCCACCTCCTCACTAGCAATGTGGATCTTTCAAACCACATGGGCCATAATGAGAATTTGAGGCCTTAATGTATCTCCCCATAAAATGATAACCATTCAAGAAGAATATCTATACCATATGATTAAACTATATCCATTTTTTATATTGATGATTGATTCTTGACCGAGATCATTTACACCTATAGGATTCCTGACTACATGCCATCTTCACTCCACAGCCTATGGATGGAGCCCTGATGTTTGAATCATCTCCTACCACATAGATAGTCATTGAAGTTCCTTAGTTGAAATAGATTATTTGGTCGCATGAGTGACAACGTGTCACTCTTGGAATGACCAATGGTGAACAACACTACGTATAACTTAAATTACCCCAACTATAAACTTTCACCAAAATAGGGACTTATTGGATAAACATGAATCATTCATTTTCACCTAGAACAAGAAACAGTAGAAACAAAGATCACACAGAAGAAAACTTATCATAAATTTTCTAAATTTTGAATTCTCAAAAAAAAACAACTTTTGGATAAAATTGAGGTTCTCAAAAGGGTACACAATATCCACTTTTACATTTGAATGAAAACACGACACCACAAAACTCATTTATACAAGACCACTACCAATAAAGATAAATTATAATGAGTGGGACATTAATATAATCCCCAAATAGCACAATACTATAGAAAATGAGAATAATGGATTCTTATAAACCTAATTGATACACTCGTGGCATAACATTATACCTCCCTTAGAATAAACTCGTGAAGGATCCAATAGCCTTTTAAGATTGTGTTTGTGACCAAAATTATTATGCTAATTTCCACTCTCCTCTCATGAATTCCCTTCAACACTTCGAGATAAGACTTTGATGAATAATGGTGGAAAATATAATATTTGACAACTCAGGAAACTCAGTGACACTAAATAATCTTTCAAAATTTGACACCCACACTTCTGCTTCGAGAGGATTCACATGATCATTATATACTAGAGGATTAAATTTCCACAACTTGAGAAGGAGTTTTGTGGGTTAATTGGTTGGAGGGTATTGTAATGGTAAAATAATTGTGTCCACACTTATAATGTTCACTAATTAATTATGGGGGAATACACTAGAAAAAAGCAAACTGAGGAGCTAATGAAACTAGACCATCAACCTAAAAACACCACAAAAAAACACTAAACACAATAAAAGAATAAACTCAATGTCTTCCTAGAGAATATCTCAAATTAAACCACAAACAATTATTTGAAAATCAACTCATCAATTAATAATCAAACATGAAAATCATTCAAACATGTATTGTTATTACACAAAAAACACCTCATAAGAAAAACTACGAAATCATAAGCAGACACACCACAATAATATTGGTTATCAAAACATCACATTTTTTTGTAACTCATTTTTAAAAAGATATAAATATTTGTGGGTTTCAAAATCCCCAAATGGTATCCCATATAATCTCACAAATTAATTTTATCAAGAATATCTAGGTACCCACAATCTCAAATTATTAACCATCAACATGTATACAAGAATGTGGTCACTCATGGAAACAATTAACGTTCAAACAAGGATTTTCATCTTTTCAAAACAAAACTTTCAACCAATGGTTTCAACTTCTAAATTGATTTTAATTCTCAAAAAAAAATAAACCTTCCCAAATCCTACCATACACCATATTAAAAACGATTACAATTTCCACAGATCATTCCAAAATAGTTCCTCTTCTATAGAACTTAAATCTGATGGATACTATCCAATAATTTCATTTCAGCTCATTCAAAATATTTTTTACAACTCATCAAATCCAATTTAAAATGGGAATCCAAAACCAATATTAAAATACTTAATGCTTTTTAAAAAATAAATTTCAATAAACAACAAGTTTTAAAAGAAAAATTCCAATTCTCTTTGAACTCATCCCCACATTTACTAAAAAATAATTTTATGAAAACCATATTTCCTAAGGCTTCCCTCAAATTGTTTCTGAAAACACATTTTCCATCTTCTTAAGACAAAACCATTTCAAATTTTAAATATTTTTTCTCAAAATTCCAAAACAAGGGTTTTCAGAAAAACATCCATAATGTAAGTATACATATAACAATTCAGAAGAGGAAACTAGTGTTGGTGGGTGACTTTTTCATATGGTTTGTGTCTATATTTCAATCACACCACTATCATAGAGCGTATTCTAGGTTCATTCCCCTGATTATATATGGATTTCCAGGCCCATAGATATCATGGATACTAATATTATAACTCTATTATCATTTCCCAAATGAAAAATGAAAAGGAAAATAAAAGAAACCAAATGAAACATTACATCCGAAAGAAAATAGAGTCTTATTATAATGTGCTCTAGTTTGGCTCTCTACTCGTAATCAGAACATCAAGTCCTAAAAATATTCTCTATGGTTTATCCAAACACTTCCCCAAATCACATGACCCAAAAAGAGCATGACCTACCCTGATTCCATTTTATCATGAACCATGTCAGGTTTCCATTTATCGTAACAACTAACACACCCATGACATGAACTAAGGTGTATTCCTGATCCCCATAGACTAGAAACTATTGCATCGGTATCAAAAAATTCATTGGGAATGAATTTTCACAATTTTATAATATTGAATAACTCATAAAAATAAACATCACAAGGATAAATAATCATAACCAAACATGGAATTACAAAATTCAAATTTAACATTTAAAATTTTCCCCAAAACATGTTGTACAAAAACAACAAAATCAAACTAAAAAATAACCCAAATATCTTCATATGATGAAAGTCACTACACCCTCAATCCACCACCACTAAAACTACATGAGTGGAACTCTATCAACCCATATCGACCCACAAAAAACTCTTTTATTTTACCTGAGTCAGTCAAACAAAATCTACAATGACCAAAATCTATATGTAGAGTGTGATCAAAATCCTAGTAGGATGCCACCCAAAAAGGGATTCCATTCTATACCATCAAAATAAAATCTAAAATGCTCATTTATTTAAAAAGAATATGAAACATTTCTAAGAAATAATTTTAGAGGAAAACGCTTTTTAACACAACAATATTAAGGGAACCCTTTTAAGGAAACATTTCAATAGAAACATTTATTAATATCAACATTATTTAAGATAAAATGCACCCATGGTCCATTATATTCCTATGAATGTTTCCACATTTCAAAAGTCTCAAGAGAGCACTGTGGGTAATCCCTTATGGGTGATCTGGCTAAATTAAGACAATAGAACCACAAAACATAGAGAAAGGTGGTATAGTAACCACAACCATCAGTTTTCACAAGCACGATTCACTAGGAGGGGACACCCCATGGTCCTCGTGGTTCCAATAATCATACATGTCTATTCAGTGGTGAAATCATCAATCATACTAAGTGAAACTGAGACAAGCTACTTCTAAAAAACTAGTGTAGTAGAACTAATCATCCCACCTAGATACCCAATATTCCCTCTGTGCTCCATACCATTTCACATATCACACAAATTAGCACATTCAAATATCAATGATGAGGACACAAGGGAAACATAGATTTAAGAAATAATTATATTAAAACCTCCATTTCACATAATAGAGTCACCCACCATTTTACAAACACTGATTCCATTAAAAAAGTATTTTTCATTGCTTTCAATATTTAAGAAACTTATTTCAAACATCGAAAAATAACACACATGTAACCCAAAAATTTCAATGTGCCAAGCCATTTTTTTTAAATCCACACACAAATAAATTTAATTTTACAACGTGCTACACATCAATTACATAACTCACAAATCAAATTTGTAAGTGAATATTAAAAACAATAATTTCATATAGTCAATTTTCTCTCTAAAATCCACTTTCAGTACACTTTCACCTCATTTTCATTTGAAAAAATTTCTCTAATATTACACATTATCATAAAACACTACAAAGAGTCACCACAAAAAAGAAAATACACAAAATATCTAGTCTATATTGAAAATCCCATTTTCATCACATATTGATTTAAAACTCATTCAAAATAATATTTCACACCACCCAAGAAAATAAAAGAACATATTTAATGGGACAAAAAAGAATATCCAAATAATCTAAAAATTTTAGAGCTTGGAACCTCATACTTTTGCGATGGATTTTTCTTTACAATGATGAAAAACCTTAACTGCACTATAAAATAACAATAGAAAAGAAACATGACACACTAAACATCAAGATCAAACCCTAAAGCACATGATTCAGCCCCAAATTTACCACTCAACCAACTAGAGATAAGAAACCCCAATGAAGAGGGAGAGAAACCCTAGAAAATAGGTGAAATCGTGGAGGAAGGCAACTTAATTAAATATCCTATAATGTTTTTATAACTCCCCAGCATATGGATCCTGATGTCAGTTCATTATTTTAAAAAATTGAATGATTACATGGAATCACGTCCTGAAGGACTGATCTGTTTAGCAGTCTTGGGAAATATATTACATACATGAACTTTACTTTATAATTTCTAATATAAAATACAACATAGATAATACAATGATAATTACAGTATTTTTCTAAATTAAAAAATTATATAAATAATTATACACTTCTTATCATCCTGGGAAATTAAATCATAAGAAATGGGTGTGCTCAGATGCTCTGTAAGGGTATATAATTTAGTGGAAGCTATAAAATTTTACGGAAATATGAGTAATTAAAACAACAACCTTTTTAAACATAATCATGAACATAATATGGAACAAATAAAATCAAACACCAATATATCAACATGTATATGGATATTCTACATGTCTAATAATCACTTGTAATAAATAATTTCATAATGATGGAATGCCTTATGATTGACATCATTACCACATAGTCAAACCCTTATGACAAGACTACAAATAAAAATTTTGTCAAGTCCTTGTTCGAAGACACAATTTTGTCTCATGAGACATACTGATGCATCAAGGAGATAGAGTGGGATCCACTCCTAACATACTAATTCCACTTTATTAATCATATAAAAATGCTGAAACATAATATAAACATTCATATTAATACTAGTATATTAAATGTCAATACATTATTCACAAACCATGAATGGTATAAAAATAGAACATCCAAATTCAAACATATCATAACTCATACAATACAATATGGTATATTGTATTATATAAAACCAACGCCATTCAAGAATAATATCTAGTAAAGGATGTTGACATAGTTGAAATGAACTATAAAACCCATTGACAGAAATATCATTTTTTTCATGAAAGCAGTTCAAAGTCTAACAATTTGTAAAGAAGTTCATTTAAAATATATTTTTGAATCAATTTTTCCCATTATACATTGTTACATTTGAAAATAATTAACATTTCAAAACAATTATATCCATATGAATAAATCCTTAAAATCATTTTGAAAACATGGACATTAATGAAATATATTTAGAAAAATAAATCATTAAAACATTTAAAATGATGTTATTATTAATGATTACATTCCATAAATCCATAAAATATTCCTTTCTAATACATTTATATGAATCATGGACATGGATGACATATACGTCCTAGAAAATACCCACATATAAACTATTTCTGAAAATAATGAGATTCGGGAATTAACCCTTACCTTGTACATTCCTTTAGTTGAGGGTATATTTATCCACTTATAAGATGAAAATAGTATGTTATTAAATTATAACAGAACCATATTAATATTTATGATATCATTCATTATTCATTTATGACTTTATTTTACACATTTAATAATAAT
Organism: Viscum album; assembly: GCA_963277665.1. Taxonomy (NCBI): domain Eukaryota; kingdom Viridiplantae; phylum Streptophyta; class Magnoliopsida; order Santalales; family Viscaceae; genus Viscum; species Viscum album. Next base: position 39,048,377 of record OY728131.1, read on the forward strand.
TTCCATGTTAAATCAACATTTTGGGTAATAATCGCTTTCTTTATCGTACGTGTTTTAACTTGTTACTCTTGATCGTATCTCCTAGATCATAATTTACATACATCTAGATTATAAAACATGATTTATATATCATATGTTTTTATTATATAAATATGGATAATAGATAGATATATGAAATGGATACACCGTTCATGGAGATGGTAGTCCGTACGTACGCATGACCGTTGTTTCTATTATCATATCGTATAGAATAGAAGTAAGTAAACGAAATATGTTTATCTGAATAAATATATATTATTAAATTAGAAATATTTCTTCATATAACTCATTTTTAATAAGTATATATTTTTTTAAAAAAATTCTTGAACGGTTATCATTGAAGATTAATTTCATCGTATCGTGGAGACTATAAGACATACATACCGACGAGCAACAATTTCATTCTATTGATGGTAAAATTTTATTTAGTTGGGAGATATATTATCTATAAATAATCATTAAAATTTATATTTATTATTTAAATCAATTATACTAATTATTATACCCATCCAAATAATTAAATGTTGAATAACAAACTTCACCATGACTTGGAGACGGTAAGTCGTATGTATGCACATATAGTGAATTTTTTATTCATGGGATGGATAAATTAATGAATATTGTTGTAACATATTTATAATAACATCATAGAATGTATAAGGTACTAGATTTATTATTTTGGAAATAAAAAAACAAATAATGATGAATCTGAAGAGGAAAAGAACTTTGAAAGTAGTGATTAAATAATTACCTCTTCTTTGGGTGCTTCTATTTGATTTGATCAAAAGGTCTCCTTATGTGGGATTTATGATCAAAGTAAGTATTGTAGGTTTAATTGAAGGTATTTGGGAGGATATTGTTTTAGTTTTTGGCCGAGCTTGATGGGTTTGGAGATGTGATTTTGAGAGTAGGGGAAATACTCATTTATAATAGGGGTGAGGGTCACTTTAGGAAAAGATAGAAATATTATTTTATTATAAAATAATTTTCATTTTCTAATGGATACCAATGGATTAATTTTTAGGCTAAGGATAGGATGGGTCTAAATCCTCTCAATTAAAAGGTTTCATAAAAGTTGACGTCACCATATTAACCTTATCTTTTAAATAAAATTTTTTAACACTTAGTTAAGTATTTTAACATTTACAATGTCTTCTTGTATTTTTATATTACATGGTTAATAAAAATTATATAAAATTCATATAGAACCACAACTAGTTCATTAATGATATATATATCATTATATATGTTATTTGGTCGATCCTTATATTTTTAGGATAATTATATCATTTAATAATATAGTAATTTGTTTTTTAGAAGTCAAAAAAACATTATTACTTAAAAAACAATACACTGAATGAACAATAACATGTCTTATTAACCTATAAAAATCTTGGATGGCATAAAAACTTCAAAATTATATTTATTTTATTATTTATAATATCATTTATTTGATTATTTCATTAATAAGGTAACTACTACATCATTATTAAGTTTTAAATATATCTAATTATTCATTGTATACAAATTAAAAATAAAATACCATGATGTAGTAAATATTTATTGATTTTTAATGAATATTTATAGTGGAAATAATCTTATGTGTATCCCAATAATAAAAAATGTTATAGTTATTAAAATTTGAATTTTACACTTTTAACTCTTCTTAAATAAAAGTAATAAATGTACTTATCCAATCCAAGTGGGTGAAAAAAGATCATATTTTATTTATAAAGATGATTTCGGTAGAAATAAACATATCCAAATGAATAAAGACAAGTGTTAGGGTAATTATAATAAAATTTTATCTTTAATTACCCAATCTACCTTTAACCGTGGTAAATAAAATTCAAAAGATTCTATTCAAAAAAAGATATTTTCAACCCATTGAACCACACTTTACTAAATTATTTCAACCATGTCTATTTGATTTTTGTACTTCAATTCACAGAAGCGGTAAAATTTGGTTTTATGAAAATTTGGAAATGTTCCTAAAAGGTGGGTAAAAAAAGTTAAAAAGATCAATATAATTTTATATATCCCATTTTATTATAAAATGACTCCAATTAATTACATTAGACTCATATAGATATTATTTACCTATTTTTATTTTAATTTTAATTTAACTAAAAAATAATTATTATTTAAATAAATGTATATTTTAATTAATAATGCAATGTTTTTCTTAATTCATAAAAAATTGAATGTTTTTTGAAAAATACCAAAAAATCACTTCAAGTTAACTTTTATATTCTCAATACTAAAATAAGGTCTATTATTCCAAATTCAGAACATTTATGTTTCATTAATTAATTTAAAATTAATTCGTTTTGTCAAAACCCCAAAGTGATTTTTTAAAACGTGATAACATTGAAAAGATTGACATGGGTTTATGTACAATTAAAATGTGAAATTAAATATAATGAACTACATTATATTAAAAGATAAAAATAAAATCTAATTACACTATAAAAACACTGAAATTCATAATTTGACATTATAAATTATTTTTTGATTAAAAAAATTGTTTTCAATTAAAATTTAGTATTTTCATTATTCATCAAAATATGAAAGTTATCAGAAAAGTACGAAAATTTTATCCAAATGAAATTTTTATTTCCAGATTCTAAAGAAGAATATAATTTCACTAAATAGAATATTTAAAATTTTCAAATATTGGATTTGAAGAGGGTTCTCTATTAAATGGCGGAAAAAACTGCATTTTTAAAAAAATAATTCATTTATTTAAAAAATTGAATTTGTCCTTATATTATGTCTAAGAAACACAAAATTTGAGTGCTAAAATTATATAGGATATATATAAAATTCAAAATGTGGGTAATACAATTCATAATCGCCTTTTGAACAGTGAGTTTGGTAATTCGTGGTGCGCTTGGACTCAGTGTTGCGTGTAGTGCGAACTATTGAATTACATTAAAATGATAACATTCTATGAAATCCCAGTCTATTATAGTTTTCATTCTATATTCACCAAAAGAAGGGATCCCAAGGGATACAATAGGATGGTAGGGATGTGCCTAGGGCTGAGAAGATTGAATGCGGGAGAAAGGGGTGGATTTGGGGTAAAAACCTGAGGGGACACAAATGTCATTTTTTAATTTTTAAATACCTGAACATCATTTATGTTTACCCTGCACAATTAGAAAGAATTTCCATAAATCATTCATTCCTATCTTTTTAAGAGGCACTTGCAGCATGATTATCCCACATATATCCTGAATATCCCTACACAAGCCGTGTGGTAGCTTTTGTTTGAAAACTCTTGCCTACCACACATGTACCTAGTCTGAGGTGAACAGTATCGAATAACTATATTCCAACCATCCAAATCATTCTATATGACCCAAAATTTAAATTTTTCCCAAAAAAAACAACGAAACTTTAAAGGTAAAAAATATATACCAATAATAAAAGAAAATATTACCTCAGACACGTCACACCCAAACCAAGATCCATAAATGAACTGGATCCAAAAACGAAAATAGAAACCCCTATGTGATATTCCCCACTCTTCTAGATTCCTCTTGAAACATCTAAAAAAATCATATCTCTTCATAATTTCTATCAAAATAGCATAATAATTCCAATGAACCATTCTAATTATTCCATTACTCTTGTGATTTAAGGTCTCATCGATCTTCGTGACCAAGAAAAAAAATAAATCATAACTGAGGATATCACATTAATTTCCTCTGTAGAAAATGGGAAAAATCATATGTCTTACCATTACATCTCAGAGAACCAAAATATCATTCTAATTTCCTTATTATGATTCATATAATAGGTTCTTCAATATGATTCTCTTCATAAAATGAATCAAATGTAAATAATTTTTCAATCTTCTCTATCTAATTTCATAATAACATTTTGAAGAACTTCAATAAATTATCCTTTTCTTATATTCCAAAAACCTATGATTTTTTTGTTCAATAAATTTATTGATTCTAGCTATATTATGATAGTATTAAACCAATTGATAAACACATATCAAATCTCTTCATCCACTTGACCCAAGTTTCTATAACTAGAAAATTTATCGTGAGAAATGGTTGGCTACATTGTTGATCTTCGTCAATATGATCAGTATTTGACTTTCATGTTTTGGTCTTAACAAAAGTAAATTTATTTTATCTTATTCAATGGGCCCATCAATTTCCTAAGAAAATAAATTTATCAATCTATGATCAGTGGAGTACCGCATATGTTGACATGTTCTTGTATATTTAATTACAGAAACATTGTTACTCTTTTAAAAATTATACATATGAACATTCAGTGCTTACTAATTTCCAAAATTATTTGTTTCTAAAGGATTATTAATCCAACTAAAATCTATAATCATCATATTCTCTTGTTATAGTCAACCATTCAAGGTTTCAAACAAATTTTATTATGAGGAACTTATTCTGATGGACTAAGATAAAAAATCCATGTTTTCAGTATATTCCTTCTTCTAGAATCTCTTACTTGTATATTGTCATCCTCATGATTATGAATATGTTGAAGATAATATTTATCATCATATGACTTGAATTAAAATTTTTATAACATCCTATTCATCTAGACTCGTTTTTATTTCTATCCAAGCCTGAATCTGATTGGAAGCACTACCAATTTCGTTTATAAGTTAGGAATAAAAAGTTTCTCAAACAACATATGATTTATGACAATTAAAAAATAAAAAAGCATCCTTATTTGTAAATATAATTCAAGTAAAATACAATTCCCTTCATCATTACATTTGGAAATTCATTCCAGGCTTAACGTGAGTCTAATGAGCCTTCTCTTTTAGAAAATATATTGCCACTCTGATTTACTTTCCTAAAATTTTTGACCCAAAAATTTTGAATACAATTGTGTGTCTAATCAGCGGGAAATAAAATTTGTGGTGATTCTTTTATTCTTACCTTTCTATGAATATAAAATATAATATCAAACATATTTCAGCAACAAATAAACTTCCTGCAATCATGATCCTAGATGTCTCCCCATTGCATTTTGTAGTCAACCAAGATTCATAAATTATGAAAATTTGTATCATCAAGAAATGGATTACTTATAAACAATTCTATGCCAGTGTGAGCTAACTAATTGTAGTAAATAATAATTATTGATAGAGAATCCATGTAATCCAAATGTATTGACTCATTAAAACATCCTTGTCTCTATATCAATTCTTTATTTACATATAAAAATTTCCTAAAAACATTTTTTTCCCTATAAGCACTCAAATAGATAGTTAGAATAGATCACACACATACATGATTGATTCATAGATTACCCACAACTCCCAATTTTTACAAGCTTCATTATACGGTTTTGTATCATCATTTTGCATAAAGAGAAACAAAAATTGGGGTAGTTTCTAACGTTTCCACCAACGAAAATGTTTCATCAATGTCATTGACATTAATTTTTCAGAAAACATTTCAGACTAATATTTCATTATTCATTATCACTTCATAATCTTCATTAATCTCATTATAGAATACCCCATTTTACCAATTTCATTTTCTTTATCTAACTTAGGTACCATTTCTCACATATCATCATTTTTAATCTAATAAATGTCTATATTCATAGCTTGAACTCAGTGTACACTATAAAAAGCATCATTAACATCTTTTAGATATACATTTGAATGAAAATTAGTTTGTGGAATTTTTGTTCTTATTTGAACCCTTTATTACTGATCACTACCAATGTTCTCATATTCCACTTTCTTCCTTATCCTAGGATTAGATTTTATAGATTTATCCTCCAACCATGAAATAAGTATGTTTAAATCTTCTTTATGAGAACAATTATAGTTGTTTTTATCCTTATCAAAATTACCATTTTCATGGTCACATTTCATATCTACATGATTCTATTTTTTCCCTCATTTTTTCAAAACCATTCACATCAATAGAGTAAAATAATATTCCTACCTCTTTGTTGAAACATATATAGCCTCTTTCATCTGTAGCATAGCCAGGAAAATTTTCTTCATCCCCACTCTGTTTAAACTTTCCAAGGTTTTCACTTTTTTTATGATGCATGGACACCCAAACCCCTTTATGTCTTTCAAACATTGAATTTTCTATAAAATATTTCATATTGAGTAAAATTTGAAACTAGCCTCTTGAAATGCCAGTTTTTATTATAAACAACTATATACATGGATTGCCACTAATGTATTGGGATGGACCATGTAGCTCCCTGAGATTTTATGAAAAATATTCTTTTTAATTTCATTAATGTCTTGTGTTGTACGCTACACCAAAAGGATCTTTCACTACATGAAACCCTGACATGGCTTGCATTACACGCAATCGTAACCTTCCTTGATAGCATGTGTTGTACGCAATACCGGGTTTTACAAATCCACGATATGCTATTAAAATATTATTAAAACTATCTGTTATGAATAGTAATACCCACTTTTTGAAATTTTATAAATTTTATTTTTCAAAATGGAATTCATTTTTGGATTCGGAATATCAAAATTATCTTACAGTGAAATTTTGGAATTTTTCTGAAAACATTCAATTTTTGATGAATACTGAAAACACTGGGTTACTATTTAAAAACTGACCTTTTATTTAAATAATTATTACTTTTATTTAAATTCATTTTAGGTCAAAATTGATACATAATACCTATATATGTTCAATTCAATTCATTGGATTCATTTTATAATAATTTTAGATATATAAAAAATTTATCGAACTTCTCACCGTCTTTTACCCACCTCCTAAGAGAATTTGCAAATTTACATAAAACATAATTTTACCGCTTTTATGAGTGGAATTTTGAAAATACAAGAGACATGATTAATATCAAGGACAACAATGTGGTTAAATGTGATGAAAATAATTTTTGGTGAATTGTAACTTTTTACTTTTTTTACCACGGTTAAAAGTAAATAGGGTAATTAAGGGTAAATATGATATTATTATTACCCTATCACATGTCCTAATTCTATTGGATAAGTTTAATTCGACCAAAAACAACCATAGGAATAAAATATGACCATTTAGGCCCACTTGGATTAGATTAGGACATTTAATATTAATTTATTTACAGAAGAGTTAAAATAGTTTAAATCAAAGTTTAATATGTAAATAATTTTTAATATAGGGTTATGCGATAGATTAATTCGACTATAAATATTAATTATAAAGGTAAAAATATTTCCTTCATAATGGTATATTTTTTGTAATTTTTAGAATTTAAATACTTCAATTTATTTATGACACAATGATGATGCAGTAATTATATTATTAATGAAATATTGACATAATTGATGTAATAAATACCCAAATAAATGTAATTTGAGACTTTTTATGAATTACAATAATTTTATATTTAAATATGACATGTTAGTATTGATTTAATTACCTTTTTTCAAACTAATAATTCTGTTATTATTTTCACAAAAATCAATTACGAAATAGTGTCAAAATTGACATAAAATAGTTTTTTTTAAACAAATTTTATTTTATTAGTTGTTATTTTATTCATAAAAATCTAAGGCTCGGAAAAATGACATAGATAAGGTTATATATATTAATAATAAAAAACTTGGGGTTCTTTTGTCTTGTTAATGTATTTTTATTAACCTTATAGTGTAAGAAAACAAGAAGATCAGGTAAATTTTAATTTATCTAACTTTAAGATTAATCTAAATGATAATGTTAAAATAGATACGTAAACATGTATAAATTGTATTGTATGAGTGGATTTCGACCCATCCCCACCTTATCTTCGAAATAACTCAATTTTGAGCTATTAAAAACCGGATATGACTTTATAATAAAATAATATTTTAAGTTTTTCAAAAGGTTCCCCTCTCCTCCCTTATAAAAGAGAACCTCCTCCCTCTCTTCCTCAAACCACTTTGAGTTGTCAAGCTCGCCCAAACCCTACCAATTTCTCTTATAAACTTCCCTAGAAACATACTAGAGGTTCTGTTCTTCTTCAAAGACCAATCTTAGTTCCCTAAGAGGAGGTTTCAAAAAGGCGTGTCGAAAGAAGAGGTAATATCTGTTACCGATTGTTTCAACTTTATTTCTTCTTATACTTCTTCGTCTTTAGTTGTTTAATTATTAAGTAATAACATCAGTGTCACTCATATACTGATATGTTATTGAAAGTATTAAACAACCCTATTTCACCATCTATCCATCCTATGGAAAACAAAATTACCGCGCATGCGTACATACAGAATACTGTCTCCACGCCGTGGTGTAATCTATTTTCGACCACCACCTTACTTGGATGGGTATAATGGTGTAAATAAAAAACTATATATGATTATTGAAAAGTGATTTTGATTATGAAATATTATACATACACTTCAATTCAATTCCACGATCATGGGAATGATATCATCGCTCTTGCATACCTACGGACTACCGTCTCCACGACGCGATGAGATTCATTTTCCAGGTTAACCATTCATGAATGATTATAAAGTATATATATTAAGTAATCATGAAATATATGAAATAATAATGATACTTGATTTATGTGTATATATATGTATGTCATCTACTTAATTTCATTCAATTCAATGAGGAAATGAAAACAGCGTTCATGCGTACGTACGGCCTACCGTCTCCATGAACGGTGTATTTCATTCCATTTAATAGATCTATCATATATATATATATGTATCTACTGAATATATATTATATATAAATCATGTTTTATATTCTGGAATTAAGTAAATCATGATATAAGTAATAATATCAAGAACAACAAGTCCAATCACGTACGATAAATAAAACGATTTAACCCAAAACGTTGCTTTAACATAGAACTTACAAAAGAACAGGTAATATAAAGTCATAAGTGAACCATATATGATATCATAAAAATGAATATTATTCTGTAATAATTCAATAACATTATTTAAATCATTATACGGGAGGTTCGGAAACGTACGAAGCATATCAGACCTAAGGTAAGGGATAATTATTCCAATCTCATTCTTATCTGAGATTGTTTATTCATAAGTATTTATTGGGGTTATATTTATCATCCATTTCCATGTTTTTTAAAAATGTTTTCATAAAATGTTATTATTTTTCCATGAATTTTTAAAGTCATTTTCACACTTTTTGACTTTTACTACAAGGTTTGGACGAAATATTTCTTTTGTTTACTATACGAGGTACTTTATGACTTTTTCGACAAAAGTACGAGGATGATGTTTTTTAACTTATACGACATGAACTGATTTTTACGGTTTCATAACGCCTTTTCTTATTAAAGATTACTCTACAATATTTCATGACTATTTTCAAAAAAATCCCATTCTTTTAAAATTGCAAGGCCTTTTGTGAAAATAAAATGATTTTCAAGAAGAAATGATATTTTCCTCAAGAATTAATTTCATGTGTTTTTCCAAAACCATTTTCAATCTAAGATGAAATTATTTCATATGTGTATGTTTCAAGTTTAATTTCTCTATTATTTACATGGGTTCAATTTTCTTATGATGAAATGTCCATTTGTTTTATATGGATTATGAGATGATGGGATGATGTTTATGAAACCCATTTTTTTCTTTGGGTAATGATGATTGTTCTAAGTTTATTTTGTGGCACAAGTATGGATGATTTCATTATGAGATGGGTGGGACCTATATCTCCCTCAAATGAATTGGGTAAATATTTATATCTCATGAGATATACATGGCTGGAACAGGATGTTAATCCAGTTTAGTGTTACATGACTGAAACGAGGAGTGAACTCGATTCAGAAAAGGACTTTGTCCACTAAATGGTCTTGGAAACAATACCTTGGATACTATGGAAATCATGACATGTGATGAATGGTTGCCACAATTACATGTTTTATTCCCATGCTATTTTTTCATGATTGATGTTCCCTTATGACATATGCCTTACTAACTTCGAAGATTCATGTCTTTGCTCAAGATTTTAATGTTTATATTTTATGTTCAAGTTTTTTGCATTCATATTTTTATGGATTGTTTTATGTTCACTATTTTTACCCTTAATGGTCATTTGAGATCACCCCTTTTATGTTTTCTTTTCCCCAGGATATAAATAATTGTTTTAGGTAAGCAAAAAAGGGGAAGATATTTATGGGAGATATGGAAGATCTTTCACCACGATTAGAATATTATATTCTGAGTTTCAAAGACACTAAACTATTACGGTCCTTGTGTGTCTGTTACTGTTATGTATTATGTATTCCGCAAATGTAATGTAATGTCCATGTACATCAAGCTATGGGTTCTACAGTTTCTATCAGAGGAAAGGTTTAGTCAGCCTTTGGAAACTAGGATGCGAGAACTTTAGTGAGATCCCTAGAGATATTTCAAATGTATGTCTAGGGTTGTCCCTAAGGTTAATTATATGTATAGGTTATAGTCCTAGAAATACGGTAAAGATATCATAATTAAACCTAAGATGTTAGATATTGAAGGTACTCCCCCTTTATTATGTTTTTTCGCTAGCATGATTTTTTCCTCTCACACCATTCGTTTTGGGTTTTAGACGATGGCTGGAACCTGAGGGAATCATGTTGATCGATGTAATGGAAAATGCAATGATTGTCCTCCTGAACAAACAAATGTTATGGGATATGGATTTAAAAATATTATTTCTATACTTACACAAGCTATGAATCATTCTGGGCTTCCAAATGAGCAGAGAAGGGAACAATATTCTATTGAGTCCTTCATGAGGCAACGTCTACCTTCTTTCAGTGGGGCTTCTGATCCACTTGTTACTGAACAATGGATCAGTACCATTGAAATGATATTTTCAGTACTTCAATGTTCTGAAGATGATAAATTCATATTAGCAGTATATCGTTTGGAAGGTGATGCTAATCAATGGTGGAATCTTATCAGGAATACGAGGCCATGAGATGAAATTGAGTCCATGGAGTGGGACGAGTTCAAGAACTTAATTTTCAATAAGTACTTCCCTCGTATTCTTCAAACAAAGATTGAGAAGGTGATTCTTGAACTAAAGAAAAAGGATGATGAATCTGTTGGTATATATGAAGTGAATTTTAAAAGGCTTGCATGGTATGCATCTGGCTTTATCATCCAACCCAAAATTAAAGTTGATCAATTCTTCAGTGGCTTAAAAAAAATCATCGAAGGGCATTAGATATAAGTGACTTTAGTAGCTATGAATAAATTGTGCATTGTGATATCAAGGTAGAAATTGAAGTTGGTGTTACATATCCATCTCAAGGTTTTGACAAGAAAGGAAAGATGGAGTTCAAGGTGAAATAGCAGAATAATGGTGAAAAGAAGATGAATTTTTCATTATGGTCAATGTGTGGAAAGAAGCATGGTGGAGATTGCCTAAAAGGTAATAGAAAATGTTATAAGTGTGGAAAAGAAGGCCATCGAGCAGTTGAATTCCTAATTAATGGGAAAAAGGATACTAATGATGTGAATAGAGAAAAAACTACAGAAACTCTCCACCTACACTTCAATGCTTCAAGTGCAATGAAACTGGGCATTATGATAATAAATGCCCTAATCCACAAGTTAATGATGAACGAAATGAGCAACAACTTAAGGCGAAGGAAAAATGGAAGTCGCATGCGATCACTATTGGTGATGTTGAATATGACAACGATGTGGTGGAATTATTAAGTGTGTATGTAATGGGATTCCAAAATAATTTTCTATATAGTATCGTGGAATATTGGAATATTTATGCATTGGTGTATTGTGGTTTTCAATAATTTTATGGTACCGGTAACCATGGAATGTGATTGAGATATTTTTGTAATGAATATGATATGTGCATAATGAAGGGATAAGGAGAAAATAAAAAGTTTGACAATATTCATGAGCTCATGACTGATATAAGGAAATAGTTATATCATGGTTTGAGTATATAGAATTTTGGGGTTTTGGTATGTGGAAAGAGTTAACTTTTGACAACACTCATGTTTTTACTAAGATTCAATGGGTTTTCATTTTTTAAGAGAATACATTATTAAGGCCTTCGAATGTTTGGAATGTGTCCAACAAGACTTATCATATGATATATGGGGATCAACGATGGTGTTAACATGCTTGTTATATGAAATATCTGGTAATCGTTTTCACGATAATATGAGAATGTACTGCAATATTATGGATAAGCCTAATGATTGGAATGGATTATGTTGGACATAAGTCGGTATTGTATATTTTAGGAAAAAAAGGAAAACCTGCAGAATGGGCGAAAACCCGTCGCGTCGGACAAGGCTGATGGAATCGAACCCACAACCGAAGTGAGACTGGACATTATCGCATACCACTGGCCAACAGGAAGCCCCTGGTTAGTAGAAACAAGTTTTATTTTATTATGCTGTATGATATATGAAGTATACGTTCATTTTTGGAATCGTATATGATTAGCCTCACCATAGATGGACTTATGTATATTTCGTAACTTTTGCTAACCTTTTGTTTGAAATAGATGGAATGACCTGTCGTTTTATCACATGATCTGTTAGCACTTCATGAATAACAAATTCAACTTCATTTCTTTAATAGATGAAGTGGAAATTATTCAAAGCATGATCAATAGTGAGATTGTACCAAAATCAAGAAAATATTTCTTCTAATTCAAAATTTACAACTTTAGGGAAATGATATTGAAAACCAAAAATGTTTTCCTAGTTCTCTTATATCCAGTGAATCAGATGGTACCTTAGATCATAAAAAATTTATGGCTTTGTGATTTATGGATTTTTCATAGCCATGTTCTCTACCACTCTCCATCAGAACATGATGGTTAGATTTCTCTTCCATATCCATATTTTCACCTATGTTCTTCTATGTGGAAACCCAGTGATTAGTTAATTTGGGTAACTGTTACGTTTCATACTTTAGTTTTTAAATCCACGTTTCGGTATTCCATTTTACTATGTGGGTTTCTATTAATGAAACTTTTGAGTAGTAAACCATTTATAACCCTGATGAATTTAGACGAAAAAATTCATTTTAAGGGGGGTAGAATGTAACACCCCGAGATTTTATGAAATTTTTTTTTTAATTTTATTAATGTCTTGTGTTGTATGCTACACGAAAAGTATCTTGCACTATATTCAACCCTAACTTGGCTTGCATTACATGCAATCACAACCTTTCTCGATAGCGTGTGTTGTACACAATACCGGGTTTTACTAAACAACGATATGCTATTAAAATATTATTAAAACTAGCTGTTGTGAATAGTAATACCCAATTTTTGAAATTTTGATTTTTTTTTCATAATGGACTTCATTTTTGGATTCGGAATATCGCAATTAGCCTAGGGTGAAATTTTGGTATTTTTCTGAAAACTTTCATTTTTTGATGAATAGTGAAACCACAAGGTTAATATTTAAAAACTGAATTTTTATTTAAATAATTATTTATTTTAAATAAATTTATTTTAGGTCAAAATTGATACATAATACCTATATAAGTTCAATGTAATTCATTGGAGTCATTTTATGATAATTTTAGATATATACAAATTTTATCGAACTTTTCACCGTCTTTCACCCACCTTCTAGGAGAATTTGCAAATTTACATAAAACTTAATTTTACCGCTTCTGTGAGTGGAATTTCGAAAATCTGAGAAACACGGTTAATATCAAGGATTAAAATGTGGTTCAATGAGATGAAAATAATTTATTTTGAATAGTAACTTTTCACATTTTTTTACCACGGTTAAAAGTAAATCGGGTAATTAAGGGTAAAAATGCTATTATTTCTACCCTAACACATCTCGTAATTCTATTGGATAAGTTTAATTCGACCAAAAACAACCATATATATAAAATATGACCATTTAGGCCCACTTGGATTAAATTAGGATATTTAATATTAATTTATTTAAAGAAGGGTTAAAATAGATAAAATCAAAGTTTAATTAGTAAATCAATTTTAATATAGGGTTATATATAAGATAAATTCTAATATAAATTTTCATTATAAAGGTAAAAATATTTCCTTTATAATGGTATATTTTTTGTAATTTTTAGAATTTTAATACTTCAATTTATTTATGACACAATGATGATGTAGTAATTATATTATTAATGAAATATTGACATAATTGATGTTATAAATACCCAAATAAATGTAATATGAGACTTTTAATGAATTAAAATAATTTTATATTTTAATATGACATGTTAGTATTGATTTAATTAACTTCTTTGGAACTAATCTATCTGTTATGATTTTCTCAAAAAATCAATTACCAAATATTTTCAAATTGACATAAAATAGTTTTTTAAAACAAATGTTATATTATTAATTGTTATTTTATTCCTAAAAATATAATGTTCAGAAAAATGACATAGATAAGGTTATATATATTAATAAATAACAACTTGGGGTTCTTTTTTCTTGTTATAGTAAGTTTATTAACCTTGTAGTGTAAGAAATCAAGAAGATACGGTAAAAGTTAAATTATCTAACTTAATGTTAAATCTAAATGATAAGGTTAAAATAGATACGTAAACTTGTCTAAATTCTATTGGATGAGTTTATTTTAACCATCCCCATATTAGCTTCTATATAACTCAATTTGGAGCTATTAAAAACCGAATATGACTTTATAATGAAATAATATTTTCAGTTTTTCCAAAGGTGCCCCTCTCCTCCCTTATAAAAGGGAACCTCCTCCCTCTCTTCCTCACACCAATTTGAGCCTTCAAGCTCGTCCAAACCCTTCCAATTTATCTGCTCCACTTCCCTTGAAACATCCTAGAGGTTCTGTTCTTCTTCAAAGACCAATCATAGTGCCTTAAGAGGATGTTTTAAAAAGGTGTGTCGAAAGAAGAGATAATATATGTTACCGTTTCTTTCATCTTTATTAATTCTTCTACATATTCTTATTTAGTTGATTCATTATGAAGTAATAACATCAGTATCAATCATATAATGATATGTTATTATAATTATGAAACAACCCTATTTCACCATCTATCCATCCTACGGAAAACGAAATCACCGCTCATGCGTACATACGGAATATCGTCTCCATGTCGTGGTGTAATATGTTTTCACCACCACCTAAATTGGTTGGGTATAATGGTGTAAATAAATAACTATAGATGATTATTGCAAAGTTATATTTATTCTGAAATATTATACATACACTTCAATGCAATTCCACAATCATGGGAATGATATCATCGCTCGTGCGTACGTACGGACTACCGTCTCCACGATGAGATGAGATTCATTCTCCATGTTAACCATTCATGAATGATTATAAAGTATATATAATAAGAAATAATTAAACAAATGACATAATAATGATACTGGATTTATGTGTATATATATGTATGTCATCAACTTAATTTCATTCAATTCAATAAGGAAATGAAAACAGTGTTCATGCGTATGTATGGCCTACTGTCTCCATGAACGGTGTATTTCATTCCATTTAATCGATATATCATATATATATATGTATATTCTGAATATATATTATATATAAATCATGTTTTACATTCTGGAATTATGTAAATCTAGATATAAGTTATAATATCAAGAACAACAAGTCCAAACACGTACGACAAATAAAACGATTTAACCCAAAACGTTTCTATAACATGGAACTTACAAAAGAACGGGTAATATAAAGTCATAAGTGAACCATATATGATATCATAACAATGAATATTATAGTTTAATAAGTCAATGACAATATTTAAATCATTATACAGGATCTTCATAAATGTACGAAGCATATCAGACCTATGGTAAGGCATAATTATTCGAATCTCATTCTTATCCGAGATTGTATATTCGTATGTATTTATAGGGGTTATGTTTATCATCCATGTCCATGTTTTCTAAAATCGTTTTCATAAAATGTTATTATTATTCCATGAATGTTTAAATTCATTTTTACCCTTTTTGACTTTTACCACAAGGTTTGGAAGGAATCTTTCTTTTGTTTACCATACAAGTTACTTTTTGACTTTTCCGACAAAAGTACGAGGATGATGTTTTTTAACTTATACAGAATGAAATGATTTTTACGGTTTCATAACACCATTTATTAATAAAGATTACTCTACAAGATTTAATGACTATTTTCAATAAAATACTATTCTTTTATAATTTCAAGTCATTTTGTGAAAATAAAATGATTTTGAAGAAGAAAGGATATTTTCCTCAAGAATTCATTTCAAGTGTTTTGCCAAAACCATTTTCCATCTAAGATGAAATTATTTCAATTTTCTATGTTTGATGTTTAATTTCACTATGATTTACATGGGTTCAGTTTTCTTATGATGAAATGTCCATTTCTTTTATATGGATTATGAGATGAATGGATGATGTTTATGATACCCATTTTATTCTTTGGGTTATGATGAATGTTTCAAGTTTATTTTGTGGAACAAGTAAGAATGATTTCATTATGAGATGGGTGGGAATTATATATCCCTCCAATGCATTGGGTAAAGATTTATATCTCATGAGATATACATGGTTGGACTGGTATGTTAATCTGATTCAGTGTTATAGGACTGAAATGAGGAGTGAACTCGATTCAGAAAGGGACATGGTCCACTAAGATGGTCTTTCCAGCAGTGCCTTGGCTACTATGGAAATCACGACATGTGATGAATGGTTGCCACAATTACATTTTTTATTCCCATGATATTTTATCATGATTGATATTACCTTATGATATATTCCTTACGTACTTCGAAGATTCATTTATTTTCTCATGATTTTGATGTTTAGATTTTATGTTCCAGTTTTTGCATTCAAATGTTTATGGATTGTTTTATGTTCTCTATGTTTACCCTTACTAGAGATTTTACCTCACACCTTTTTTGTTTTCAATTCACCAGGATATAAAAAAAGGTTTTAGGTAAGGAAAAAAGGGGAAGATCTTTATGGGAGATGTTGAAGATCATTCACCACGATTAGAAGATTATATTGCAAGTTTCCAAAGACACTAAACTATCACAGTCCTTGTGTGTCATTTTTTGTTATGTACTAAGTATTTCGCAAAAATAATGTAATGTACATGTAAGTCAAGCAATGGGTCTTTACAGACAATGTTCATGTCACATTTTTCTTCATATTTTAACAAAACTCCTTTTCATCATTTTAGAAACATCAATTTTTTTGGAGTGTATGATGTACTAAATTCATGCCTTATTCTGTACTATGCCTAATAACATTCAAATTATCCATTATTTTATTCATTGTATTTTTACTTTCAAATATTCATAATAGAATTCTCTCATTCCTTCTTATATTTAATCCTAGAAATTTTAAACATTTTTAGAGCATCTGACTTCTGTTTCATATATATAACACAAGTAATTAAAGATAATTCATCAATGAAAGTGTGGAAGTATCTATATTCGTGAGCTGATTATTTTCGTATGGGCCCATAGATAATGGAATGAATAAATTCATGGTTTCCTTGAACAAATTTCAACTTTATTATGTATATATTTTGTTATATTTCCCTTATGATATGTTTGTAACACAAAAATCATGTTCTTATTATTTTAGGAATACACCAAACATTGTATCACATAGATAACATTCTCAAGATTCTATTAAACATGTGTCCCTGTATTTTATGCCCCAACCGAATATCTTCCACCATTCATAAGTAATAAGAGTTTTAAAGAACACCAACTTGTATTAAGTTTACATTTATACATTGGCCTTTTATATCTATCTTCTCATTTTCTCACTGTTTTAAAAAAAATCTATATTTTCAGAAAATATCATAGTTACCTACATCATAGTGTTGTCAAACAGTGATTATTTTGTGTTTCAGACCATCAAAAAACAATTACATATTATATTTCAACTTTTCTACCCAAATGATGTGTGATACAACACATTAGATTCTTATAGATTCATCATTTTTATATGTCACCAATCCTTATATAAATTATTTACCATTTTTTAAATTTTTTATATTACCAATCATATCAGAATAACACGCACCATCTATAATCAATGTTTATTATCATTTTTTATCTTTTAGAGGGGTTTCTAAAATGATATCTTTTTCCCCTTTATCATTCATAACTTCTAGATAATGATAATTGTTAACAATCTTTGGCAGTGATAGTAACAAAACAAAACAAACTTTTTCATGTTGTCTTGGTTATTCCCATTTCTAAGAAATAGTTTCCAATGGTTGGAACCTATATTCAATTTTTACAATAACCTTCTCATGTTTTATCAAAATAGATTTACTAGAATTGTTCTTTTGAGGTGATTGACTCCCCATCTACCTTTTCCTTCTATTTTGTTTGAAATAGTTTCAATGTGGTTGACTAAATCGACACATATATTCTATATTCCCAATCCACCACTATATCAAAACTATCCATATAAAGAATATATACTTCTAAAATTTACATACATACTTGATTTATGACCATATTTCTTACCCATCTTCTTATCAATCACTTTTGACCATAAAATAATTTTTAGCTACCAGAATATTCTTTTTCATCATGGTTTTTACTTCATTACTATCATAACCAGATATAATAAATACTTTTTGAACAAAATTTTTTTAGAAAATTATAACATCCCTGTAACAGCCCAAGATTTTATAAAAAAATATTCTTTTTAATTTTATTAAAGTCTTGTGTTGTACGCTACACCAAAAGGAGCTTGCACAACACGCATCCTTGACTTGCCTTTCATTACACGCAATCACGACCTTCCTCGATAGCGTGTGTAATACGCAATACCGAGTTTCACTAAACAACGATATGCTATTAAAATATTATTAAAACTAGCCGTTATGAATAGTGATAACCACTTTTTAAAACTCTGTAAATCCTATTTTTCAAAATGAACTTCATTTTTGGATTCGGAGTATCGAATTTAGCCTAAGGGGAAATTTTGGTACTTTTCGGATAACTTTCATATTCTGATGAATAGTGAAAATTACTAAATTATAATTAAAAACAACTTTTTTAATCGAAATAATTAATAGTGATAAATTATTAATTTGAGTGGTTTTAAAGTATATTTAGAATATATTTTTACAATTTAATACAATGTTGGTCATTGGATGTAATTTCACATTTAAACCAGACATAATCAAGTGTCAATCTTTTGATAGATATTGTTTCTTAAAAACACGCTATTTGTTTTAACAGGAGGATTTAATTATAAAATTAATTAATGAAAATTCTATGATATGAATTTGGTAAAATAGACTTCATTTTTGAATTTGGAATATGAAATATAGCTTAGGATGAAATTTTGGCATTGTTCTGAAAAACATCAATTTTTGATGAATAGTGAAACTACTAAGTGGTAGTTAAAAAAATTAATTTCTTCATAAATCTTAATTTTACCGCTTCTGTGAATGGAATTTCAAAAATCCGAGAGACACGGTTGATGTCAGTAAGTAAAATGTGGGTCAATGAGATGAAAATAATTTTTGGTGAATAGTAACTTTTTACTTTTTGTTACCACAGTTAATAGTAAATAGGGTAACTAAGGGTAAATATGATATTACTATTACCCTAACACATGTCCTAATTCTATTGGATAAGTGTAATTCGACCAAAAACAACCTTATGAATATAATATGACCATTTAGGTCCACTTGGATTAGATTATGACATTTAATATTATATTATTTAATGAATAGTTAAAATAGTTAAAATCAAAGTTTAATAACTAAAACATTTTTAATATGGGGTTATACATAAGATAAATTCGACTATAAATATTCATTAGAAAGATAAAACGATTTCCTACATAATGATATTTTATTTATAATTTTTAGACTTTAAATAAATAAATTTATTTATGACACAACGTTGATGCAGTAATTACCCTTTTAAGGAAATATTAACATAATTGATGTTATAAATGATCAAATGAATTTAATTTGAGACTTTTTATGAATTCCACTAATTTTATAGGTTACTATGATATATTAATGTTGATTTAAGCAACTTGGTTCGAACATATAATTCTGTTATGACTTTCACAAAAATCATATATCAAATAGTGTCAAAATTGACACAAAATAGTTTTTAAATAAAATATTATATTATTAATTGTTATTGTATTCCTAAAAATATAAGGTTCGGCCAAATGACTTAGATAAGGATATATATATTAATAATAAACAATTTGGGGTTCGGTTGGCATGTTATAGTAAGTGTATTAACCATATAGTGAAAGAAAACAAAAAGACACGGTAAAAGTTAAATTAATTAACTTAGAGTTAAATCTAATTGATAAGGTTAAAATAATACACTAAACTTGTCTAAATCATATTGGTTGATAGGATTTCGACCCATCCCCACTTTAGCTTCGAAATAAGACCCTTTGGAACCATTATAAACCGATTTTGACTTTAATATAAAATAATATTTTGAGATATTCCTAAGGTGCCCCTCTCCTCCCTTATAAAAGGGCACCTCCTCCCCCTCCTCCTCACACCAATTTGAGCACTCAAGCTCGGCCAACCCCTGCCATTTTCTCCTCTCCACTTCCCTAGAATAATCCTAGAGGTCCTGGTCTTCTCCAAAGACCAATCTTAGTTCCTTAAGTGGAGGATTCAAAGAGGCGTTCCAAAGAAGAGGTAATATCCATTTCCGATCTTTTCAATTTCTTTCTTCTTCAACTTCTTCTTCTTTAGTTGTTTCATGATAAAGTAATAACATCAGTATTACTTACATACTTATATGTTATTATAAATATGAAACAACCCTAATTCACCTTCTATCCATCCTACAGAAAAATGAAATCACCGCGCGTGCGTACGTACGGAATACCGTCTCCACGCCGTGGTGTAATCTATTTTTCCACCATCACCTTACAAGGATGGGTATAATGGTGTAATGAGTAACTATATATGATTATTATGAAGTAATATTGATACTGAAATAATATATATATATAACTCCAATACAATTCCACGATCATAGGAACGATATCATCACTCGTGCGTACGTACGGAATACCGTCTCCACGATGTGATGCGACTCGTTCTACATGATCTTCATTTCATAATGATTATATAAATGAATTGAATGAATTAATATGGTATATACTACACTAATACCGTTCTGTAAATGAAATATCTATAACCTAAAGATAAGAATAAGAATTTATTCGACAAAACACGCATAAGAACAAAAAGTTATAAAGACCCGAGTAACAAGTAACAATGAAATATTACTAACAAGAAGCTAATAATATGACCATATATGATATCATATCAATATGTATGATTCTGGAATAAGTCAATAACATTATTTAAACCATTATACAGGAGCTTTGGACACGAACAAAGCAAATCAGACCTAAGGTAAGAGAAATATCACAATCTCATTTTTATCCGAGATTGTTTATTCGTAAGTATTTACTGGGGTGTATTTTATCATCCAAATCCATGTTTCATCAATATGTAATATTATTTCCATCCACCTACAATTGTTTAAATCCATTTTTTACCATTCGGTGAGTTTTTAGTAAAGAATATGAAAGGAATATTTTGTCACTTTTTCGTACGAGGTGATTTTTTGACTTTTCCGACAAAAGTACGAAGAATGTTTTTTTTAACGTATACGACATGAATGGATTTTTAAAACATTATTTCCAAGAATATTACTTTAAAAGTTTTCAAGGTTATTTTTAATCAACTTCTTTTAATTTAAAGTTTTATGACATGTTAAGAAAGGAAAAATGTTTTTAAAGAAGAAAGGATATTTTCCTCAAGAATTCATTTCAAGTGTTTTTTTTAAAAACTATTTTTCCATCTAAGATGACGTTATATGATATGTATGTTTCAAGTAAAATGTCTATATGATTTAAATGGTTTCAGTTTTCTTATGATGAAATGATATCAATTGTTTATGGATTATGATGGCATGATGTTTAAGAATCCCATTTTATTACATGGGTTATGAAATGATGTATGATTTATGATTTTGTGGCACACATAAGAATGGTATCATTATGATATGGGTGGGACCTATATCTCCCTCCAATGCATTGGGTAATGATTTTATATATCATGAGATAGACATGGCTGGAATGGTAGGTTATACCGGTTCAGTGAAACAGGACTGAAACGAGGGTTACTCGATTCAGAAAGGGACTTTGTCCACTAAGATAGTCTTGGCAATGAGTCTTGACTAACAAGAAATGATTCTCTATGATTATGTGTGAATTCCACAAAGTTTCATGTTTTATGTTATGATTATTGTGATTACATTTCACTGCCATGATTTACCCCATGTTATGAAATTATGATCTCTTTTGCAGGTTAAGATTTCCAAAAGTTATGTGCTTATGTATATGATGTGATTGATATTTCTTTTGTTTACCCTTACTGAGCATTTGAGCTCACCCTTTTATGTTTTCTTTTCCCCAGGATATAAAGAAAGGTTTTAGGTATTAAAAAAAAGAAGATCTTTATGGGAGATGTTGAAGATCTTTCACCACGATTAAAAGATTATATTCCGAGTTTCCAAAGACACTAAACTATTACGGTCCTTGTGTGTGTTTTTTTGTTATGTACTAAGTATTCCACAAATGTAATGTAATGTCCATGTACGTCAAGATATGGGTCTCTACAGTTGGTATCAGAGGAAAGGTTTTTTCAACCTTTGAAACTAGGATGCGAAAACTTTAGTGAGATCCCTAGAGATATTTCTAAGGTATGTCTAGGGATGTCTCTAAGGTTAAATATACGTATAGGTTATAGTCCTAGAATTGCGCTAACGGTCTTCGAATTTAACCTAAGATGTTAGATATTGAGGGTACTACCCCTTTATTATGTTGTTTTCCCTAGCATGATTTTTGCCTCTCATACTATTCTTTTGGGGTTTTAGACGATGGCTGGAACCCGAAGGAACCGTGTTAATGCGGAATGTGATGGGAAATGCAATGATTGTCCCCCTGAGCAACCAAACGATATGGGAGCCGGAATGAAAAATCTTGTATCCATGCTCACACAACTTTCTCAAGCTATGAATCATGCAGGACTTCCAAACGAGCAAAGGAAGGAGCAACATTCTGTTGAATCCTTCATGAGGCAGCGTCCACCTTCTTTCAGTGGGTCTACTGATCCATTAGTTGCTGAAAAATGGATTAGTACTACTGAAAAGATATTTTCAGTTCTTCAATGTTCTGAACATGATAAAGTCATCCTAGCAGTGTATCATTTGGAAGGAGATGCTGATCAATGGTGGAATCTTATTAAGAATACGAGGCAAAGGGATGAAATTGAGTCTATGGAATGGGACGAGTTCAAGAACTTATTTTTCAATAAGTACTTCCCTCGTATTCTACGAACAAAGATGGAGAAAGAGTTTCTTGAACTGAAGCAAAGGGATGATGAATCTGTTGGTACCTATGAAGCGAATTTTACAAGACATGCAAGGTACGCTTCTGGTATTATCATCCAACCTGAAAGTAAAGTTGATCGATTTTTCAGTGGCTTAAAACCAAGTCTTCGAAGGGCATTAGCTATAAGAGACTTCAGTAGCTATGAAGAAATTGTGCGTTGTGCTATCAAGGTAGAAAAGGAAGTTGGTGTTACATATCCATCTCATGGGTTTGACAAGAAACGAAAGATGGAGTTCAAGGAGAAAACTCAGAATAATGGTGAAAAGAAGATGAATGTTTCCTTATGCACAAAGTGTGGAAAGAAGCATGGTGGAGATTGTCTTAAAGGGACTAGAAAATGTTTTAAGTGTGGAAAAGAAGGTCATCGAGCAGCTGAGTGTCGAAGTAATGGAAAATGGGATTCTAATGAAGTGAATAAAGAAAACACTGCAGAGAACGTACAACCAACACTTCAATGCTTCAAATGCAAGGAAATGGGGCATTATGCTAATAAATGCCCTAATCCAAGGGTTAGTGATGATCGACATGAGCAACCGCTTAAGGCAAAGGAAAAAGGGAAGTCACATGCGATCACTATTGGCAATGTTGAATATGACAACGATGTGGTGGAATGATTAAGTGTTTATGTAATGGGATTCCAAAATAATGTTGTATCTTGGAATATTGGAATATTTATGTATTGGTCTAATGTGGTATTCAAAGTGATTGAGATATTATGCGCATAATGAAGGGAAAACGAGAAAATGAAATGTTTAACAGTATTCATGAGCTCATGATTGATATAAGGACTAAGTGATATCATGGTTTGAGTATATACAATTTTGAGGATTTTAGTATGTGGAAGGTGTTAACTTTTAACTGCATTCATGTTTTCACTAAGGTATTCAAGAGAATACACGATTAAGGACTTTGAGTGTTTGGAATGTGACCAATAAAACATATCTTATGATATATGGGGATCGATGATGGTGTTAAATCTCTGGTAATCATTTTCACTATATTATGAGAGTCGACTGCAGTATTATGGATAAGCCTAAAAGATTGGAATGGATTATGTTGGACATAAGTTAGTATTGTTTGTTTTTTCGATATTATTGATGGGATGTTATATAGTTTTGGAAAAAGGACAACCTGCAGGACGGGCGACAGCCCATCGCTTCGGACAAGGCTGTGGGAATCGAACCCACAACCGAAGTGCGACTGGCCTTTATCGCCTACCACTGGCCTACAAGAAGTCCCTATTTAGTAGAAACTAGTTTTATTATATTAAGCAGTATGATATATGAAGTATAAGTCTATTTTAGGAACCATATATGATTAATCTCACTATAGATCGACTTATGCATATAATTTTTTATAACCTTTTGTTTGAGACAGATGGAATGACCCGTCATTCTATCACATGATCTGCTAACACTTCATGAATAACAAATTCAACTTCATTTATTTAAGAGATTAAGTGGAAATTGTTCAAGGCACGAACAACAGTGAGATTGTACCAAAATAAAGTAAGTATTTATTCTAATTCAAATTTTCAACTTTAGCGAAATGATCTTGAAAACCAAAAATGTTGTCCTAGTGATCTTATACCTGATGAATCAGATGGTACCTTATATCATCAAAAATCTATGGATTTGTGATTACTGGCTTTTCCATAGCCATGTTCTCTACCACTCTCCATCAGAACATGATGGTTAGATTTCTCTTCCATATCCATATTTTCACCTATGTGGAAACCCAATGATTAGTTTATTTGGGTAACCGTTACATTTCATACTTTTGTTTTTAAAGATTGGTTTTGATATTCCTTTTTACGATGTGGGTTTCTATTAAAGAATCTTTCGAATAGTAAACCATTTATAACCCCGACGAATTTCGAGGGCGAAATTCATTTTAAGGGGGGTAGAATGTAACAGCCCAAGATTTTATAAAAAAATATTCTTTTTAATTTTATTAAAGTCTTGTGTTGTACGCTACACCAAAAGGAGCTTTCACAACACGCATCCTTGACTTGCCTTGCATTACACGCAATCACGACCTTCCTCGATAGCGTGTGTAATACGCAATACCGAGTTTCACTAAACAACGATATGCTATTAAAATATTATTAAAACTAGCCGTTATGAATAGTAATAACCACTTTTTAAAACTCTGTAAATCTTATTTTTCAAAATGAACTTCATTTTTGGATTCGGAGTATCGAATTTAGCCTAAGGTGAAATTTTGGTACTTTTCGGATAACTTTCATATTCTGATGAATAGTGAAAATTACTAAATTATAATTAAAAACAACGTTTTTAATCGAAATAATTAATAGTGATAAATTATTAATTTGAGTGGTTTTAAAGTATATTTAAAATATATTTTTACAATTTAATACAATGTTGGTCATTGG
Organism: Viscum album; assembly: GCA_963277665.1. Lineage (NCBI taxonomy): Eukaryota > Viridiplantae > Streptophyta > Magnoliopsida > Santalales > Viscaceae > Viscum > Viscum album. Next base: position 39,074,195 of record OY728131.1, read on the forward strand.
ATGTAATTTCACATTTAAACCAGACATAATCAAGTGTCAATCATTTGATAGATATTGTTTCTTAAAAACACGCTATTTGTTTTAACAGCGGGATTTAATTATAAAATTAATTAATGCAAATTCTATGATATGAATTTGGTAAAATAGACTTCATTTTTGAATTCGGAATATGAAATATAGCTTAGGATGAAATTTTGGCATTGTTCTGAAAAACATCAATTTTTGATGAATAGTGAAACTACTAGGTGGTAGTTAAAAAAATTAATTTCTTCATAAATCTTAATTTTACCGCTTTTGTGAATGGAATTTCAAAAATCCGAGAGACACGGTTGATGTCAGTAAGTAAAATGTGGTTCAATGAGATGAAAATAATTTTGGTGAATAGTAACTTTTTACTTTTTTTTACCACGGTTAATAGTAAATAGGGTAACTAAGGGTAAATATGATATTACTATTACCCTAACACATGTCCTAATTCTATTGGATAAGTGTAATTCGACCAAAAACAACCTTATGAATATAATATGACCATTTAGGTCCACTTGGATTAGATTATGACATTTAATATTATATTATTTAATGAATAGTTAAAATAGTTAAAATCAAAGTTTAATAACTAACACATTTTTAATATGGGGTTATACATAAGATAAATTCGACTATAAATATTCATTAGAAAGCTAAAACGATTTCCTACATAATGATATTTTATTTATAATTTTTAGACTTTAAATAAATTAATTGATTTATGACACAACGATGATGCAGTAATTAACCTTTTAAGGAAATATTAACATAATTGATGTTATAAATGCTCAAATGAATGTAATTTGAGACTTTTTATGAATTACACTAATTTTCTAGGTTACTATGATATATTAATGTTGTTTTAATCAACTTGGTTCGAACATATAATTCTGTTATGACTTTCACAAAAATCATATATCAAATAGTGTCAAAATTGACACAAAATAGTTTTTAAATCAAATATTATATTATTAATTGTTATTGTATTCCTAAAAATCTAAGGTTCGGCCAAATGACTTAGATTAGGATATATATATTAATAATAAACAATTTGGGGTTCGTTTGGCATGTTATAGTAAGTGTATTAACCATATAGTGAAAGAAAACAAAAAGACACGGTAAAAGTTAAATTAATTAACTTAGAGTTAAATCTAATTGATAAGGTTAAAATAATACCCTAAACTTGTCTAAATCCTATTGTTTGATAGGATTTCGACCCATCCCCACTTTAGCTTCGAAATAAGACCCTTCGGAACCATTATAAACCGATTTTGACTTTAATATAAAATAATATTTTGAGATATTCCTAAGGTGCCCCTCTCCTCCCTTATAAAAGGGCACCTCCTCCCCCTCCTCCTCACACCAATTTGAGCACTCAAGCTCGGCCAAACCCTGACATTTTCTCCTCTCCACTTCCCTAGAATAATCCTAGAGGTCCTGGTCTTCTCCAAAGACCAATCTTAGTTCCTTAAGTGGAGGATTCAAAGAGGTGTTCCAAAGAAGAGGTAATATCCATTACCGATCTTTTCAATTTCTTTCTTCTTCAACTTCTTCATCATTAGTTGTTTCATGATAAAGTAATAACATCAGTATTACTTGCATACTGATATGTTATTATAAATATGAAACAACCCTAATTCACCTTCTATCCATCCTACGGAAAAATGAAATCACCGCGCGTGCGTACGTACGGAATACCGTCTCCACGCCGTGGTGTAATCTATTTTTCCACCATCACCTTACAAGGATGGGTATAATGGTGTAATGAGTAACTATATATGATTATTATGAAGTAATATTGATACTGAAATAATATATATATATATAACTCCAATTCAATTCCACGATCATAGGAACGATATCATCACTCGTGCGTACGTACGGAATACCGTCTCCATGATGTGATGCGACTCGTTCTACATGATCTTCATTTCATAATGATTATATAAATGAATTGAATGAATGAATATGGTATATACTACACTAATACCATTCTGTAAATGAATTATCTATAACCTAAAGATAAGAATAAGAATTTATTCGACAAAACACGCATAAGAACAAAAAGTTATAAAGACCCGAGTAACAAGTAACAATGAAATATTACTGACAAGAAGCTAATAATATGACCATATATGATATCATATCAATATGTATGATTCTGGAATAAGTCAATAACATTATTTAAACCATTATACAGTATCTTCGGACACGAACAAAGCAAATCGGACCTAAGGTAAGGGAAATATCACAATCTCATTTTTATCCGAGATTGTTTATTCGTAAGTATTTACTGGGGTGTATTTTATCATCCACATCCATGTTTCATCGATATGTAATATTATTTCCATCCACCTACAATTGTTTAAATCAATTTTTTACCCTTTGGTGAGTTTTTAGTAAAGAATATGAAAGGAATATTTTGTCGCTTTTTCGTACGAGGTGATTTTTTGACTTTTCCGACAAAAGTACGAAGAATGTTTTTTTAACGTATACGGCATGAATGGATTTTTAAAACATTATTTCCAAGAATCATACTTTACAAGTTTTCAAGTTTATTTTTAATCAACTTCTTTTAATTTAAAGTTTTATGACATGTTAAGAAAGGAAAAATGTTTTTAAGGAAGAAAGGATATTTTCCTCAAGAATTCATTTCAAGTGTTTTTTTTTAAAAACTATTTTTCCATCTAAGATGACGTTATTTGATATGTATGTTTCAAGTAAAATGTCTCTATGATTTAAATGGTTTCAGTTTTCTTATGATGAAATGATATCAATTGTTTATGGATTATTATGGCATGATGTTTAAGAATCCCATTTTATTACATGGGTTATGAAATGATGTATGATTTATGATTTTGTGGCACACATAAGAATGGTATCATTATGAGATGGGTGGGACCTATATCTCCCTCCAATGCATTGGGTAATGATTTTATATATCATGAGATAGACATGGCTGGAATGGTAGGTTATACCGGTTCAGTGAAACAGGACTGAAACGAGGGTTACTCGATTCCGAAAGGGACTTTGTCCACTAAGATAGTCTTGGCAATGAGTCTTGACTAACAAGAAATGATTATCTATGATTATGTGTGAATGCCACAAAGTTTCATGTTTTATGTTATGATTATTGTGATTACATTTCACTGCCATGATTTACCCCATGTTATGAAATTATGATCTATTTTGCAGGTTAAGATTTCCAAAAGTTATGTTCTTATGTATATGATGTGATTGATATTTCTTTTGTTTACCCTTACTGAGCATTTGAGCTCACCCTTTTATGTTTTCTTTTTCCCAGGATATAAAGAAAGGTTTTAGGTATAAAAAAAAAGATCTTTATGGGAGATGTTGAAGATCTTTCACCACGATTAAGAGATTATATTCCGAGTTTCCAAAGACACTAAACTATTACGATCCTTGTGTGTGTGTTTTTGTTATGTACTAAGTATTCCGCAAATGTAATGTAATGTCCATGTACGTCAAGATACGGGTCTCTACAATCCCAACTGTGTCAGTCATTGAAACATACAAGACTTTCTCATATTTCTTATTGTCAAAAATAATTTGAAATTTATTCCCAACCTTTTATGGTAATATTTTAAATTTATTATGTTTACCATTTCTAGAGCATTCATCATCTTCAGAGAGAGAATTATCAAAACCTGTAACCATCTATTCAGTTTATAATGTTTTTGATACATGTTCCAACTCTTCTTCTTTTTGTATTAATTTTAAATATATATGTTCATTACAATTATTTTCTTCCAAAAAATATTCAATAAAATCATTAATTTCTTCCCCTAACATGACATTTTCATCCGTAAAAACATATTGATGTTTTATGAAGATTGGTTACTTTTTAGCTTCCTTTGTTCTTTACAAATACTATAAATAATTTATAGAAAATCTTTCAATAATTCATTCAAATGAAATTATAATTTATTTTCTTCTACATTATATCTGTTTCTTTTAAACTCATTGTTTTTTAAACTCTTTCTTCTCTGACGTGGTGCGACGACACTGTGTCCTTTTCAGCTCCACCTCCGATGTCAACCAAATGAGATTCAACGGAGGGTCGTCGGTCTGTGTTTTTTCTTCCTGCGCCCTCTGTGTTAGGTGATATCAATTTTCCACCATCTAACCAAAGTAAACATCGATGAATCGAGGATATAATTTTATTCATTTAAAATTAAACAAATCCCCCTACCATGATTCAAGAACGTTGTTGAGTTCACAAAGGATAGTGTCTCAGAAGACGGACGTCGTTCCGTTAGAGTCGGAGGAAGAGTTGTTGTTGTTGGCGATGTTCTTCACGGGAGGAATCTTCCCTTGCTTTCCTCGATTGGAATAGAAGGAGATGTGTCGTCGTTCATCGGTGGACATGGAATTCATCGTTGGAAGAAGGCTCTTCTTATTTCTCTAAGGCTCCACCAATACTCCCAGGCACTCCAACAATTATGACTACCCCAAATAAAAGAATAGCTTCACTTATTTAAAATTGGGATAATGTTTTCAAAAATTCAAACACTCAAATTAATTAATAAATTATGGAGCTCAATTAATTAATTAATGGTATTGGAAAATTAATGATAGAAAGTGGGAGGTGGATTGTTTTCAAAATTAAAAAGGGAGGTGGAAAGTAGAGAGTTTAACCCACATCAATGGGGTGTTTCAAGAGTTTCAAGGGGGAGTTGAGGAGTTTGTGTTAGTTTGGGCCCCATCACACATGATCCTCCAATGGGAGGTTATGTGGGGGGGGGGGGACACTTCCAGCTTCCCATTGGTGGAATTAACCACCACCCACATAAAAATATGTGAATCATATACTTATTTATTTAAATTATAAAACCCCCGAAAATGACATCTAACTTGTATAAAACACAATTGCGGTAAAGGTATACTTAAGCGAATATTAGTGTTGCGAGTTCGTCGGTGTCCTCAAGATTCAATTCCAAGAACCGGTTCAAATGATATAAAATCCCACTCACACATCTTTTAAACCTACCCAAAAAAAACTTCATAAAATTATTCCGGGAACACCTAGCCTCTGAATCAGGTGCCATCAGAAACTGAGGACTCATAAAATTCCTGTGTATTTATGAAAAAAATTCCCATGAAATTTCCAAGTCTTTACATTCTCCCTTCCTCAGGCCTTTACATCCCCATAAGCTCCAAAACACACTAAGGGAAAAAATGGGGGTACTGAGCACGTATCTAAGCCTCCCGCTCCCATGTGCTCTCCTGGAGGTTCCCGTGCTGCAATAGAATGCACACCGGAGGAAACGAAATCCACATAGGACCTGTTCTTGTCCATCCTTGATCTCCACTGGGACCTCTGTAAATGTCTACCTATCATCGATGTCCAGATTCCCAAGGTCGATGATGTGGGCCGGGTCGTGCACGTATCTCCTCAGCTGAGATACATGGAAGATTTCGTGCACCCGATGCAACTGAGGTTGAAGAACCTGGTGGTAAGCCACCTCGCCTACTATACTGAGGACCTGGAATGATCCAATGAATCGAAGATATAACTTTCCGCCTCGGCCAAATATTCGTAGAACCCGTCGAGGTGAGACCCGTAAGAAGACATGGTCACCATCCTCGATCTCCAGTGGTATCCATATCCTATCATCATAGGACTTATATCTACTCTATATAGTCTTCATCCACTCCTGGATGATCTGTACCTTCTCGGTCATAGCCTGACTTATATCTGGTCCTACAAATACTGACTCCCCTGGGTCAGTCCATCACAGAGGGATCTACAAGGTCAGCCGTATAATGCCTCGTAATGTGTCATCCCGATAGTAGAGTAGTATCTATTGTTGTACACAAACTCAACCAAGGGTAATGATCCTCCCATCTGTGACCAAAGTCAAGGACAAAAGCACGAATCATGTCCTTGAGTGTCTGGATGGTCCACTCTGCTTGACCATCCTTCTGAGGATGGAAGGTAGTGCTCAAGTGAAGATGCATCCAAAAAGCCTCCTATAACCCATTCCCATCCAGGGAATTATAGCATGTGTCACGGTCAGAGACAATTGAAGATGGTAATCCATGTAAACGAACAATCTCATGAATGTAGAGGCGTCTCAAGCTCTCTACCGAACCCTACTCTCTGATCGGTAAGAAGTGGGCTGACTTGGTGAGTCAGTCAATGATCACCTAGATAGAGTCATGTCATCTGGATATACGTGGAAGTCCCATCACGAAATCCATGGATATATCGTCCCACTTCTACTATGGGACCTTTAAGGGATGTATCAAGCCTACTAGTACCTGGTTCTGTGCCTTCACTTGCTGACAAATGAGGCATTGCGACGCAAACTCTGCAACCACCTTCTTCATACCCGGTCATCCGTGCGGTCGTCTCAGGTCCTGATACTTTTTCACCACTCCTGGATGTACCACTAGAGGGGAAGTGTGGAAATCCCTCAACACCTCCTCCTGTAGGGAACCTGGTACAATGGTACGTCCTCTGAAATGGATGACATGCTCCCCATCTTCATAAAATCTATCAAGTGCCTTCCCTGAGGATATCAGAGCACGTCGCGTCTCACAATCAATGTCCCCACGTTGAGCCTCCCTGACTTGCTGAAGGAGTGGAGGAGTGACTGTGAGAGACTACAGAAAGGCAGATCCATCTCTATCCCTAAAGGATATCTGCAACATGGCCAGCCGCTTCGTCACCTCTCCAATTAGTTGAATGTCTGATCTCCGGATGAGAGCATCTTCTAAAACATTCCCCTTCTCAGGATTATAGACTATCATGATGTCATAGTCCTAGAGGAACTCAAGCCATAACCACTTTCTCATGTTTAATTCCTTTTGTGAGAAGATGTACTTGAAACTCTGATGGTCATAGTAGACTGTAAAACGCTCGACCATCAGATAGTGCCACCACATCTTCCAGGAGAAAACTATTTATACTAACTCCAGGTCATGGGTAGCGTAGTTCTGTTAATGTTGTCTCAATTTCCGTGAACCATATGTGATCGATGCTTGGTCCTGCATCAGGACACACCCAAGTTCTGTCCCTGATGTGTCGCAGTAAACTAAGTACCCTACGCCCTCCTCTGGTAGCATCAAGATGGTGCACTGGTCAAACTCTACATCATCTCCTCAAAGCTCTGCTGACATCTAGTTGACAACACAAAGGGTGTACCCTATATCTTAAATGATGAATGTGGTGCTACCACTCTATAGAAGTCTGCTATAAATCTCTGATAGTACCCAGCCAGTCCTAGAAAACTCTGAACATCTGTCACACTCTTGGGTGGCACCCAAGAAAGTAATTCCTCGATCTTCACTGGATCCACTTCAAATAAATCCTCTGAGATGATGTGACCCAGAAAGTGAACCTTTTGAATCCAGAACTGGCACATCAAGAGCATACCAATAAAGCTGGTGCTCTGAGAGTGTATCTAGTACTACCTGCAAATGGTAGGCATGCTTCACACCAATAGTCGAGTAAATTAGTCTGTCGTTGATGAAGACTACGAAAAAACAAGTGTGGTAAGGCTGGAAGATCCTGTTCATGAGACTAATGAACACTACTGATGTGTTGGTTACACCTAAGGGAATAACTAAGAAGTCGTAGTGGCTATACTGACACATGAAGGTCATATTATACACATCTTTGTCTCGATCTCTGAGATTGTGATAGCTTGATCTATGGTCTATCTTCGAGAACCATCGTGCTTTCTTGAGCTGATCAAAGAAGTCATCAATCCTTGGGAGTGGGTAATTATTCTTCAAGGTCAACTGATTCAGGTGACAATATTTGAAACACAATCTCAAGATCCCATCCTCCTTCTTGGTGAAAAAATTGGTGATGCCCAGGGTGAACTACTGGGTCGGATAAATCCATTCACCTGAAAGTCCTCAAGCTGTACCTGCTGCTCACGAAGCTCGGTGGGAACCATCCGATAAGTTGTAGTAGATATCGGTGTTTTCCCAGGGTATAGGAAAATGTAGAAGTCTACCTCTCTACGAGGAGGTAGTCATGGAACGTATTCAGAAAAATCATCCGTGTATTGATCCACCGCAATAAGAAAACTCAGGCTCCACACATAAACCACTCCGAGGATGAGACTAGAAAACTAATGTGTGATCGGAAGCCCCATCCTATGCGTATGTCCATCCTACACTGCTATGGATCCCTTCTTGCTGGTGAAGTTGAACCTGGTCCCATCTATGCGGATACACAACACTTTGCGCCTAATACAGTCAATTTGAGTGTGAACTATCGATAACTAGTCCATACCCAAGATGACGTCGTAAGGCCTCGACGCCGCAACAATAAGATCGTAGCTGAAGCTCTCGCCCCCTATATTAATATCACACTGCCGGAACTAGTGTGTAATCATTGAGTCTACTCTTTTAGAACTCTCTAGCCATTAGGATCGAGCCGATGGCTCCTTCAGAATCGTCGTCCTCTGAACGAGGGCAGTGGAAATAAAATAATGACTCGCGCCTGTGTCTATAAGTACTGCAGAAAGGGTGGAGTAGACATAGATATAACCTCAAATCATATCATGTGCACCGTGGTCGTAGGCCTCGACTGCTTGGAGATGAGCCTGCCTATGTCCACCAGATCCCTGTGGTCGGGGTAGACCTCCTGGTGGTGGTGGTGGTGATAGAGCCTCAAAACATCATTCACCACCCGTTGCTCGACCATCTCCCCTACCACGTTCGCCTTCTCCCTACGGACCACCACGGTCGAACCTATGCCTATTCCTGGGAGGTACCAATTCGATCTGCTGCTCATCTGGACGGCGCTTCGGGTAGTCTCGATCCATGCGGCTCTTTCCACCGCAAGAATAGCATTGCCTGCTCCTTGTATTGTTGGCTCTATCTTGTGTGCCCTACACAACCGAACCCGTATCATGGGGTCTCCCACCATATTGCATGGTCCACTTGGACCTCTACATAATCTGTCTACTGTTGGATGTAGAAGAATCTACTATGTGTCGCAGTGTGGTGGGTCTCGCTGCTGGTGGCTACTCAGCGAGAAAACATTCCACTATAAATGCTCACTCCAGCACCCCCGCATGTGTCCGAATACTAAGGGGAATCTTCAAAGCCCAGATCTCATGTCTGAGCCCCTACTCAAAGGTCTGGGCCCTGAAGAACATGTCACATACCATATCTGTGTAGTATCACGTTTGGTCGGTGAACCTCACTGAGTACTGAGCTACTATCATGAAAACCTGCTGCAGATGAAGTAACTCATGAATCTACACCACACGAAGGGTGGCTGGAACAAAATCTGAGCGGAAGAGACTCTTGAAGTTTTTCCAGAGTAATTATGCCTGATCATGCACCTAGAGTATCAGGCTCTAACATCTTCCTACTTCTGCATACAGGAGACTCGTGGAAAGGATCACCCTGAGGTTGGACGGTGTCCCTACAAATCAGAAAACTCTCAAAAAAACCTCCAGCTAATCCTTAGCTGCCTGTGGGTCCGTTTCTCCCCGGAACCTGGGCGGCCTTTGGTGCTAGAACTAATGCGACGCTCTCAGTTATTGTGCACTCTCTATTGCTAGAGCTTGTTGTATTGGTGTCCCTGGAAGTAGTGGTACCGCTGGTACCTCCGCTGCGATGGGGCCCTACAATGAGGCCTCGTTGCTCTGTAGGCTACCATCTCATGCATAACTCGGTACCCTAGTTGGATGCCTTCGTGGGGCCATCCTGAAAATAAACAGGTGTGCCACTGTTAAAACAGTATTCTTGGTGAGCTGACATAATGTAATCTCAAAGAAAAATTTTCAAAGGAAACACACACACAATTAGTGTTTTCATGCACTGAGTCGGAGATCAAAAGTCATATTCCTAGAGCATGGATACGTCGACAGCCGCACCAACACTTGTTTCCCTAAAATGATAACCACACCCAAAACACTTATCATTATTTCTGTTAAAAGAATCAGAGTCCAGGTTCTTTGGTAGAACTGATTCCTCTGATTCAAATTTGTCATGACCCATCCTTGGGGCCCGTGCCGTGGCTACCCTAAGACCGCCATCCATAGGCCAAAGGCTAGCGACTTGCCCCAATGGTATAATCCCTATACAAAGGGAACTCATTTCCTTTTAACATGTAACACACACAAAACCTGAAAACAAGAAGCATAGTACGCAAATGAATGTAAACACTAAGTAAAACTGTATAAAAAAATAAGTGCTGAAAGGAAAGGGGACAAAAATAAATTCCCAACAGTAAAGTAACACAAATGTAAGGATAGTACAACTACAGAAAGGTAAACAGAAACCATTGAGTCGTCCTCTGAGAATCCCACCTGAAGGGTGGGTACAGATGGCCTACTCAGCACCCCAGGTCTATCAGTCCGCTCCGAGAATGTCTCGCCAAGTGGTCCACCACCGGGTATCGTCCAGCTCTACAACTCTCGACCTCGATCAGTGATGTCTGTCATCTGCAACCAACACAACATTGTGCAGGCATAGCCCGTGTAGGTGTGAGTATAATGATACTCTGTAGGGGACCCCAGAACCCCCGAAGGATTCCCAGAATCCACAAAGGATAAACCACAGTAGAAAGATAAAATCACGAAGAATCAACCAACCCTACTTTGGTATATGCCTATACATATACCTATGTTACCAGTCACATCCCGACTCTAACTCTCAAGCTCAATCACAACCCAGTCCACACAGGAAGTAAATTCAATCACATCGATGATAATGATTGAAAGGCAAGACTCAAATTCCACAGGTATACATATTTGTATAGTGATGAGGATGATCATATTTGTCACTGATTCAACTAAATTGTCGGACCCACACATGATATAGGAACAAAAGTCAGAACTGTTGATCCCACGTAGGATTATGGTACTGTAGTCATTGTTATAGAACCCACGTAGAATTCCGGTATAGTAGTCATCACTGTCAATCCCATGTAGGATTCCGGTATAGTAGTCATCCCTGTCGAACCCACGTTGGATTCTGGTATAGTAGTTGTCATTGTCAAACCCACGTAGGATTCTGGTATAGTAGTCCTCAATGTCGAACCCACGTAGGATTCCGGTACAGTAGTGGTCGCAGCCAGCTCTAGGGTTCCTGCACACAGCATGCTCGATTCTGGGAGGGTCCACTCCTCGAGCCAATTGATGATACATAAACTACCATGAAGTCTTGAGTTGATGTATCATGTAGTTTCATTTAATCATACAGAACCCAACGCGATAGATGGCGCGTCCATAAGACGCCCGATATGAGAGTTATTAGCATTTTCGTTCGAGAGGCCCTGTTGGATTTACGCTCATTTCAATCCTGGACATTTACCATGTTTTTCCAAAACTCACTTAGAGTATCGAAAAAGGACCGCCTCGTCATGAGGTCCCCAGTTGCATAGACAGCGTGTCGATATGATGCTCGGTCTAGGAGATATTCACGTTTAAGTGAAACGGGTCCGGCCCGTTAAGCCTAGTGGGTAGGCTGGTCAGCCTGGCCCGGTGGAGCGTGTCCCACCCACGGACCCGGCCAGTAGGGTCCGAACCAGTAGGGTGTGGCCCACCCGCAAACCCAGCCCATGTTGTGGGACAGTTCGGTTCGCCCGACGGCGCCAAGCGGCTCCGCCCCTCCTCTGCTCGGCCAGCCGTAGCCGACCGGTTCTGTCCAGCACGAGCGGCCCGCACAGCGGGCCCCTGTTCTCCCAACATGGTGTCATGATCTTTAAGCCCGACCAACAGGTAGCCAGCCAGTTCACCCAGCAGAGTGGCTCGCACATCGGGCCACAGTCTTCTCGGCACGACACCTATGGGCGCCGGGGTCCTTCAGCCCGACCGACATCTTCCTCCAGCGGAGCAGCCCACAATTGTGGGCCATGGTCTCCCTCCACAAGGTGCCTATGGGAACCGCAGTCTTCCGGAGGGATGGCCCGTTGTCCCAAGGACTGAATCCAGGACAACTGGTTTAGCCGGCCATCTCTGCACCTCCACCGCGGCGCGACGACTCCATGGTCCTACTGCTCTCTATGCGGCGCGATGGTGTCGTGCTGCATCCAGCGTGGAGGTTCTTCTCCAACACGGTGCGGTGGCACTGATCCCTTTTTGGCTTTTCCTCTGATGTCAACCAAACATGATTCAACATAGGTTCGTCTAGCCGTGTTTGTTAGGCCTGCTCCCTCCACATTAGGTGATAACAATTTTCCACCGTTGAAACAAAGTAAACATTGTATAATCGATGATATAATCTTATTCATTTAAAATTAAAAAAATCCTCCTACCTCGATTCAAGAACGTTTTTGAAGTCAGGGAAGACGGTGTCGCAGAAGACGGATGTCGTCCCATCAACATCGTAGGAAGATTCGTTGTCGTTGGTGACGTTCTTTGTAGGCAGCATCTTCCTTTGCTTTCCCCAATTGGAAAAGGAGTTAGACGTGTCATCGTTCTTCGGTAGAGATAGTGTTCTTCATTGGAAGTAGTCTCTCCCAATTTCTCCAAGGCTCCACCAATAATCCCAATCTCTACAATAATTATTCCATTCCCAAATAAAGGAGTAACTTCACTTATTTAAAGATGGCATACTGTTTTCAAAAATTCAGACACTAAAATTTATTAATAAATTTTGGAGATCAATTAATTAATTAATGGTGTTAGAAAATTAATGATATAAAGTGGGAGGTGGAGAGTATTCAAAATTAAAAAGGGAGGTGGAAAGTGGAGGGTTTAACCCACATCAATGGGGGGTTTATTGAGTTTCCGGGGGAGTTGAGGAGTTTGTGTTTATATGGTCCCCACCACACAATATCCTCCCATGGGAGGTTATATGGGGGGTGGGCTTCACTTACAACTTCCCTTTGGCTGATTTAACCACCAACCACATAAAAATATGTGAATCATATTTTTATTTATTTAAATTAGAAAACACCCCAAAATAACTTCCAACATGTATAAAACGCAACTACGATAAAGGTCTCCTTAAGCGAATACGGGTGCTACGAGTTCATCGGTGTTCTCAGATTTCAATTCTGAGCACTGGTTCAAAAGATATAAAATATTTCTCATACGTCTACTGAACATACCCAAACAAAACCTTAAAAATTATTCCGGTCACACCGGGCCTCAAAATCAGGTGCCGTTAGAAACTGCGGACTCATAAAATTCACGTGTATTTATGAAAAAAAAATCCACAAAATATTTGGGTCTTTACAATGGAAACATTATAACACAAAAAAATACACCATAAAAGAATACTTTTTTTGGAACATAATGATTAAGATACTCTCTTACACATGTGAAGCACTATATTTAACATAATTGTGTGGGTGATTTAAGTACCACAAATGATGTAATACAATATGTTTAACTACCATGTTTGGGGCTTCTCGATTAGATTTCCAAAATAATTTCATCAAGAACCATTATTCACTTTCTTACATATAAATAGAAGAGAACATATTCTAGACTTCGTAACGACACATAGCATCATTTCCATGTTCAATTCTAAAGTTTCATTTCTCAATATTGAAATAATTATTTTCTAGAAGACAACTAAAATAATTGCAAAATTTTTCTTCTTCAATCCAAAAATCTCAATATGATTTTCCTAGCATCACAATCCATCATAATATGATAATTTTTTAAATATGATCTTGTCTATTCTCCAATCTTTTTTTTAGTAAACTACCTAATATAAGCTTCTTGTAAAACATCTTATCCCTATAATATCATTGTTCCTCCATTTTCATTTTGAACAATACACATGTTAGAAATTTCAATGTTTATTATCCTTTAATATGTGATCAAAATGTTTATTTGGAGGAATTTTTAAAATATTTCCCACTCAAAAAATCTCTATATCATAAATTTACATAAAATTATGATAAATCATTTACTTCTTCAATGTTTTTCCACTATTCTTGCACTATCTTGAAACTTATTTAATCTTAAATTCACATTAGAATTTATTCAAAAAAACATCAGTAGAATTTCAATTTCCCATTTTTATTTTTTCAATATATCGGATACACAATATCACTCAAATCATATATACCCACATACAAATAAATTTTAAATGAATACATATCATTACATTGCTCTCTACAAAATGAAAAAACCCTATGTATTCTCATTATAGTCTAAGAACAAAATGCTCATTCCATATTCATCATTATGATAGAGGTAATGTATTTTTTATTATAATTATATGAATCAATTGAATCATATAAAATTTTTAAAGACCCAGAAATCCAATAGAAATTGTTTTTAAAATATATGGGAATTTTACGAGTCCCTAGTTTCTGACTGCGCCTGCTTCCGAGGCCCGGTGTGCCCAGAATCAATTTCTAAAATTTTGTTCAAGAAAGTTTAGTAATCCTATGATCTGATTTTTATATATTTTGAACCGGTGCTCAGAATTGAAATCTAAGGGCACAGTTGAACTTGTAATGCCGATAATCGCATAAGGAGTCCATTACCGCAATTGTGTTCTGATGTGTGTGGATGTAAATTTTTGAGGATTCTAAATAAAATTAAATAAAAATTCATATCATATTTTTATTTGAGGGGTAGTTAAAACATCCAAGGGGAGGTTGGTGGTGGGGCCACCTACACATAACCTATGTTGGGAGGACGTTATAAGGTGGGGCCCACACAAGCATCAAACCCCCTTTATCCCATTTTAACTCTTGGAACTCCCCATAAATTTTTGGAGCCTCTTCACTTTCCACATTCCCTTATTAAGGTGCCAACACACCTAAGAATTAATTAGTGCCAATTAATAAATTAATTTGAAATTGTATGAATTCGTTTTGGAATGCATAGAAACAATAAAATAATAGGGTATCCATTAATTTATTTTGGTTGATGTTTCTATTTGTTGGAGATTTGGGTGAACACTTGGAAGAACGACCTCCTCGCAAAAAGGAACGCTCCTCATCTCTGAAGAACACTCCTCGTCTCCGAAGAACGATGAAAACCGTCCTCGATCTTCAACCAAGCTAAAAGAGAAGGAGCCGCCAGGGAAGAATGCTGACGATGCTTCTTCCTCAGATTCCCCTCGACATCAATGAAATGACATCGTCGTCAACGAACAATCGTCGAATTAGGGTATGGGATTTGAATTATTTTCTTTAAATATAAGTTCAAACCCCAGTTCTTTGTTGTACAAGTTTCTGGTTTGGAATGAAAAATTATATAGTATGATGTGAAGGGTTCATACCACACGAACACAGCCCGACCCTCCCCCTTTGATTGTTTCTATTTGATAATGACAGAGGTGGACTGCAAAAAGGATCCGGCAGTGCAAGGCCACCGGGTCACCGCAAGGGCGCAACACCGCAATGCCATGCTGAGGAACCCAACTGTGGCCTGGAAGGCCGCGGCAGTGCCGAAGGGGCGCGGTGTCGTCGCACCGCTTTGGGGAGGAACAGAGGCCGGGAGGGCCACATCGGGTAGAGAACAGCGGCATCGTCGCCCCACATAATGGAGACGAAGGCCACAACCATGTCGGGCCACAATGGTGGTGGGGCGACACCGTCACGCCCCTTGGAGGGCAGCAGTACCGCAACGTCATCACGTTGTGGTGGAGGGATGGAGAAGGTCAGCTGGGCAGGCTGCCATGGAGCTAGACAAATAGGTCGGACCCTTCAGGTCTCGTTGGTCAACAAAAACCAGCACCTAGCACCAGTTTCTTCAGAGCAAAAAATTGGGGGGCACCCCCCTCCCACGCGTGGCCAGCCGGGCCATGTAGATCAGACCACTTACGGTCAGTCCGCCCTCGGGTCAGGATGCTTACGACAGGGATGCCCTCAGGCCGGGCCATTTCCCCAGACCAGGTCAGACTGTTGGACCGAGTCAGACCCTCGACCACCCACGTTGCGGGTGGCTGACGGCCGGGCCGCCCTAGGACGGGCCGCCCTCATTCGGGCCACCTTGGTTCAGGCCGTTTCCTCAGACTGGGTCAAACCCTCGGAACGGGTCAAACCCCTATCTGAACCGGGTCGGGCTGGGATGCATCGAATGGGACGGACCGGACCCGGACTCACAATGGCCATTTACACCTTTTAGCCATCATCTTGGGCTACAGGTGTCAGATATACAAACCTTCTACGGCAATAGAATTCTTGGATCGGGACCATTCTTATGGCATATCCTATATGTGGTTTGGACATAGTTGGGATATGGTCTGGTTGGATTGAGCCTAAAACCAACCAGGCCCCTGGAACGGAAATCCCAATAACTCATAGACCAAGAGTCTGATTGACGCACCGTCTGTCATGTTTGGTTCATTATGATGATATGGAACTACAAGATACATAAACTCAATAATTATTGTTAGTTGATGTATCGACACTTGGCTCGAGGGGCGGAACCTCTCAGAATCGAACGTGCTATGTGTGGAAACCCTAGGGATGGCTGTGACTGAGATGAAAGGATCCTCCGTGGGTTTGACAACGATGATACTGTACCAGGATCATACGTGGGTTCGACAGTGATTACATATGTACCATAATACTTTGTGGGGTTGATAGCGATGAATTCGGTATATGAATCCTGCGTGGGTTCGATAGTAGTGACTTCTGTACCAGGATCCAATATGGGTTCGACATTGATGACATCTGTACCAGGATCCTATGTGGGTTCGACAACGCTTATACTGTTCAAGGATCCTATGTTGGCTCAACAGAGGAGATGATTCGTAGGCTATATCTAATCATATATACCCCTCTTCATTTTTTGTATACCTGTGTGAGCTATGTCTTGACTTTCAATCATTATCATCGAGGTGCTTGAATTTACTTCCATAGTGGACTAGGTTTTGCTTGGGATCTAGAGTTGGAGTCTGAAAGTGACTGGTAACTTAGGTATTTTTATGGGCATATAACTAATTAGGGTCGGTTGATATTTCTCCATTTCATATTTCATCTTGTATTATCATTAGTGTATTCTAGGAGTCCTTTGGGGGTCTTGGGGTCCCCAACTCAGTATTGTTATACTCAACCCTACATGGGCTTTGCCCACACCTTGTTGTGTTCTCTACAGATGATTATCAGTAGTGATCGAGGCTGAGAGTGATGGCCAGGAGGCTTCTCAGAGCTGGTCTAGATGGGACATACATTAGGGATGTTTTGTTCGTGTTCTATACCCACCCTTTAGGTAGGATTCCCCAATTAACGATCCAGGAGTTGTTTTCCATTTTTACTTGTACTTGTACTTGTTGTTCAGTTGGGTTTTTATTATGTCTCACCTATATTCAGCACCCTTTTCATTTTAATATTAGTAATTTTTGCTCCCACGGCTTGTGTTTAGACTTTGTGTCTAACAGGTTTAATGGAAATTCCTTCCATTTTATTGGGGATTCGCCTTTGGTGTTAGTCGCCCGCCCCTGACCTATGGAAGGCGGGCTTGGGGTAGTCACGAAATGGGCCCCAAGAACGGGTCATGACAAAAATAATTCATCAATGTTATCCAATAGCTTCATTGAATCTATTTTGACAAGGTTGAAGCAATTATTATTTTCTTATTTTTCCATTCTAATGATTTTGTGTCTAATAAAGTTAATTTTTCCATCTATAGTGAAATTGGGTTGACCCAATTGATAAGTACATCTCTGAGATCTCCTTTTCATTGACCCAATTTAAATCAACAAGTAAATTTATCTTGATGAAAATGGTTCACTGCATTGCTAATTTTCATAGAGATGATTGGTATTTTAATTTCATGCATCAGAGTAAACGAAAATAAACTTCCATTCACTTTTTCATTGATCCTGTAAAATTCCCATAAAAATGAATTCTACCTATAATGATTGATGGAACAACGTTTCCGATGGACCGTTTCAAGTTTCCTCAACTTTAAAAACATCTTTCCATTTCTGTTTATGATAATAGTAAACATTAATATCTTACAACATTATCTGAAGTTTTATTCTTGAGCCTTATAATTCTAATTAGAAATAATAATTTTCATCTTATCTCATTTTGATCAACCTTCTCAGCTTTCTATCAATATTGAGTCAGATGATCTCATATAAATGTACTGAGATAAGAAAGCCTTATTAGTAGCATCATCTTAATTCTACAATCTTCTTATTGTATAATAAATTCCACAAGGATTTGAACATGTTGAATATTATATTTAGCATTATATGACATACATAATTATGTTTTATAACCTCTTACTCTTCCAATGACGTTTTTCATTCCAACTATGTTTGAAAACAATAGGAAGTAACCCCATCCTTTGTAAGGAAACATCAAATTTTTTCTATAAATATTATTATTTTTTATAAATAAACAATATAATAGAATCATTATATTTTCAAAAAATCTACGAAGAATTTAATTCTCATCTTAATTACGATCAAAACATCTTTCAGGACCCATGGTGAGTCTGATGAGCATTTTCTTCCATAAAATATCTTCCCAAAGGGATTTATATTCTTAAGAATTATGAGCCCAAAATCCTGAATACGATTGTGAGTTTAATCATAAAAAAAATACAATGTGAGGTGATTTATTTACTTCTTTCACTTATTGGGAAAAAAATATAACACTGAACATATTTTTTTTAAAAGATATTCTTGCCCACATCATACCAATATATGTCCTATATAAAATAATATATAAATGATTACCAGGGTGGAATTAATGTATTTGATGAAACAATAGTAAGTTTTTTGTAAAATAAGATTTATACACACTACTATTTCACATTTGGACGTGCACATTAATTTCAACAAGGCGAAATTTTGATATATGATCCACCATACTAATGATAGCTAAATTAATGCTATTACAATAAATAATATGTTTATGCTTCCTCACATTGATGTCTTATTTGATCAACATCATAGATCCCTATATTTTTCAAATATTAAAATTAATTATAATTATCTTCAATTATTATCAAATAAGGATGATATTAAAAATACAGATTCCAAATGATGTATTGACATTTTGAGTTTATTACAATTCTATTTATATTTAATAATGAAAATTTTGTTATAATGAAACTAATGAATTGATTATTCAATGGATATATTGTTAATTTTTTGGTGTTATTAATTGAAGATATATTTTCATACAATAAATTACATGAGGATCATATGAATCATTTATAGAAAATTATGGATACTCTTCAAAGTAATGATCTATATGGGAAATCTAAAAAGTGTGAATTTTGGCCTCATAAAATTTGTTTTGTTTCCCACATCAGATCTAAATATGGAATATCAATTGACATTATAATGAAGAAAAAAATTCATGAATTTACAAAACCAATTAGAAAGGCAATGTTATATAGTTTAATTTGTTTGGAAGGTTATAGTGGATGATTATTTTAAAACAAATCTTTATTTGATAACCTATAAACCATAATTACTCATAAAAGGGGTTATGTTTATTTGAATAATGTAATGTAAAAAATTGTTTGAAGAATCAAATAATTGATTTTTTAATGCATATATTTGGACTCTACCATCAGAAAATGATAGATTAATCATATATAGTGATGAATCGAATGAGGGAATTTTTTGTGTTCATTTTTAAAATGATAATGTTATTGAATATACATCAAGGTTGTTATAAACTTGTATACATTATTATCAATCCTAGGATATTCAGTTCATAGTAGGAAACTTTTAGTCGAATATATAAAGTCATTATCTCTATGGTTAAAGTTTTGAGATATGCATAGATCATAATTTTGGGAAATATATATTTTCATAGAATGAACTCATCATGAGGAAAATATGTTGGCTCTAGCTACATAAACATTATGATCTCTCAATATACTACAACATTGGGAAGGAAAAGTTGGTATATGATGATTTTAGCATGAATGATCATGCAGTTCTATCTTAAATGAAGATTCATAGAGACATAATGATCATTGATTTAGTAAATATGTATAGGTTATTTATTAGGGGATGGGAAACATCACCCATATTAAAATAATCAAATCCAACTATATTGGAAAAGATAAAAAATTCTCAACTCAATGATGAGAATCCTTAAATGAAAATTACATCCATGAATGATGGTAAATTTGAATACATCTTATTTGACAATTGAATTATGAAATTTGGAAAGAGGTTATGCGACACATTAATACCTGATCTAAAAAGTGAATTATTGGATGATGCTCATAACTCAAATTTCTCGATACACCTTAGTATCACCAATATGTATAAAGATTTGCAGGAAATTTTTTTGGTGGAAAATATGATGAAGGAAATTGATGATTATGTATCCAGATGCTTGGTTTTTCAACAAGTGAATGTTGAGCGACAGTACCCTATATGTGTCATGAATCCTATACCTATTACTATGCGGAAATTTGATGTCATTACTATAGAAATTATAAATTTATTAACAAATAATACTAGGAGGATTGATTCAATATGGGGTATTATTGTTATCGTTACCAAATCGTTTCATTTCATCACTATTAGAAAATATTTCCCTCTTGATCACATCTCAAGGTTCTATGTTAATTATTTTGAAACACTTTTTGGTGCCCCAATTTAAATTTTCTTTGGTCATGATCATTGATTTACTTAAAAATTTTGTAAAATGATTAAAATTACTCTGGATAATGTACATCATTTGATAATTTCCTATCACAATCAAACTGATGGCACGATGGAAAGGACTAGTCAAACATAAGATTAAATTTTGAGTTCATTCTCACCTGACATCCATGGTATGTAGGATTATTATTTACAGTTGGTGTAGTTTTCATATTAAAATATTTTCCATTCCAGTATTCAAATGGTGATATATAAAAAATTATATAAAAAGATAATTCATACTCCAACTTGTTGGGATCAATTTGGTGAATAAAAAATTTTGGGTCCAAATATTATGGGTGAAAAAATGGTAATGTTAAATCCTATTATGAGTCATATTAATGAAGATCAAAGAGGAAAAAATTAAGGAGATAACTAAACGAAACATTTAGAATTTCATGGTGGTTATCATTTTTTTCTAAAATGTATCTACACGGTAGCATGTTATAAGGTTCAATAAGTAGGGAAAAAATCCATCATGTTCATCGGTTTTTTTTAAAATTGCGGAAAGAAATTGAGTGGTGGGTTATCATCTGGAAATTTTACAAAGTATCTCTAAAGTATATGATGTGTTACATATCTCTTTGATACGAAGAATATTTCATACCTATTGTGTTTTCTAAATAATAATGAAGAACAAGAAACTAATCTATTATACTGTGAAAATACTCTCTAGAATATTGACACTAGAGACGAATTGTTGGGGAATTATATGAATTGATTATTAAATATATTTAGGATAAATCATAAAAATAGAGGATGAAATAAGTGAACCTAAGGATGTTATAAAGAAGAACAACACTAGTCTATTTAGAGGGTAATATTTAGGTAAATTGTTTGGATTAATTTTTAGGAGGGATGAATGTAATATCGTGTGTTTTTAAGAACACAATGTTTGATAGCTTATGTGACATGCTACTCTTAGCCTAAAATACAATGAATAATATTTAAATAAACATGAACATAATATAATAGTCATTGAATTTCATTATTCTAATTAGAATAAACATGTTGGGTAGAATTTATTAAGGTCATACTCAATACAAATTTATTGATTAACATATATGAAGTAAGCATTTAATTTATTTATTAATTTCCTTTTATAATTCAAAACTAAGTTTACATCAAAAAATTTTTTTATTGATTTCTATGAAAAAATAATATAATTAATTTCTCAAATCATATGAATGTTTTATTTATTAAATATGATTAATTTTTTAAATAATCATATTCATTTTATCAATTGGTTGATTTTTGGTTTTTTAATAGTGTAATTTTTCAATGAATAATGACAAATACTACTTTTGATTGAAAATTCTATTTTTTATTGAAGGATTTACCAAGATATATTTTATTTTAAAAAGGTTTCAAAGAAATAATATGTCAATAATATTACTAATAATTCAATTATGGTCATTGGATTGATTTTTATAATTTAATTTTGAATAAAAATATATTTATACATAAAATGCATTTTTTTAAAGAAACATTTATTGTTTGTTTTTTTAATATTAACTAAATTAAGAACCATAATTTAAGTGGAATCCATAAAAATGGATTCAATATTTGTAATCTTGTGGTATAAATTATATAAATAAGCCACATTTA
The DNA here is from genome assembly GCA_963277665.1 of Viscum album. Classification (NCBI taxonomy): domain Eukaryota; kingdom Viridiplantae; phylum Streptophyta; class Magnoliopsida; order Santalales; family Viscaceae; genus Viscum; species Viscum album. The sequence goes on from OY728131.1 coordinate 39,096,371, forward strand.
TTTATGTTCATTATAAATAGTTACAACATTAAATAACTGTCACGCTCGTAAGAGTAAATTTTGAAATTAATGTTAAAGATAATTTGATAACGCATTAAAAATCAGCCTAATTTTTTTTAATTTCATTAAAAGATTATATTTAATCCAAAATACACCAAAAATATTAAATATGAAAAATTTTCCATTTGTATTTGATTTCTACCTTTATAATATATTAGTGAAAGATTGGGAGAAAAATGAAACTTGTCTTTTTTTAATATCAATATAATTTTAGGATTGAGATAAATAAAACATGTGTTAAATTACAAGGATTCATTTACGATAAAAAAATATTTCAATCATGTTAATTTATTTCTAGTCATTAGTGATGACATAATTAATATAAATGCTTGTTCAACATCGACACAACATTTATTTAATCAATTTAATAATAAAACAGTTGGAGAACTGAAACTATAATAATTTTAAAAATTGTATTATTAAAAAAACATTAAATAAACATAACTATATAGTGATGTGTGAGAGAATTATATTTCAATTCCCTATTTTTTTGACATATTTAATGTCAAATTAATTGAATAGTGTAAAAATAGAAGTAAATATATTTTATAATAAATATTATTTTATTAAAGTTCGAAATTCATAAAAATAATATATTCATAAAGGTGAATTGGATATGGTGGGAAACATTATCCATGGTTTGTTTATGGTTAATTTGAAATTTTATTATACAATTAGTGACAGTTAATGTTTGAAGACATTAGTAGTACTATAATTGTCAAAAGGGTTAATGAGGGATAAAACTAAAGGATAAGGGTGAAAAAGTAACCAAACATATCAAAATTTTATTGTATGAGATTATTTTGAAAATTAATAATATTATATATCAACATTTATCCCTTTTTACATTAAAAATAATGTACATTAATTTAATATTTCAATACATTCAAAATATGTCCCCCTATCACATATAAAAGGAAACCCCTTCATCTAATTATTTTAAATGAAATTAGACATATACGTCAAAAAACATGAAAATTTATCTTATTTGCATCATTATATAAGTTTTGGAAATTCATTTCTTCATAAATATATAACCTTATGCCCCTTAAGAAAATATCTAATGGTTCCCTTTTAATGAATAGGTAATCAACTTTACTGACTCTTTCAAATTTATTTCTTCTTCAACATCTAATAAAATATTTTTTTACCATGATAAAATAATAACTATAGTATAATATTAATATTGAAATTTTATTATTATTATGGTAAAAACTATTTAAATCTATTATATATCTTATGAATAGTGAAAATATCACTCATGTTTATATATGATATACTATCTATATATAGCGGTGTAATTTTTTCTTTATCACCAATTTACATGGATGGTTATAAAAATGTAAATAATGATTATATTTGGAATTAATGACATAAATAATCATTTTAAATTCTAATAGAATATATACATTATTATCATCCATTCAATTAGAATACGATATCATCGATCATGCATACTTGTGTGTAAATTGATACATGTGCGCATATGGATCAATTTTATCATATTTTCTGTTACATGGATGATAATAAGTATATAATTAGTGTATATATATGATATTTATATCAGGATTAAAATAATTTATATTATATAACCATAACGAATGTATAAGGACTGGGAATTTTATGATAGAACATGCATCTGAAAATTATTCATTTAACACCCAAAACAATGATAATAATGAAATAACATTGAAAAATGGGTGATAATATTTTATAGTAGGATCATGTATGATATTATAAATATTAATATGACTCTATTATAAGTTAATAACATTTTTGAAAACATTATAAAGGATTAAAATTCATGATCAACTAATAGGTGATCTGAGATAAGATATTTACTCCCAATTTCAACACTCTTAAGACTTATTTGGTAATATGAACCTATTTAATTTTATGTGGTATATATATTTCAAATTCATGTTTTATAACATTAATATATTTTTATTTATTATGATTAATGATTCATTTCATGTGAGTATTAAATGAGTAGTAATTAAAATAAAACAAGATCTAATTTATCTTTTTAATTGGTTATATTTTCTTCTATGTACATATTTTTCAAAATTGTGTCACATAAATCATTTTATTTAAAAAAATGGTTAATAAATAATATTCAAAGTTATCATTTACTTTTTACATAGTATGAATGTAATATTTAAAATTTTTCCCCAAAGGATTAACTTTTTTACCATTTTTATAATAGTAAAAAGGAATATTTTTAACATATATAGCATTGATGAACCTTAATGACATCATAAACATTTTATTCCCCTTGGTTTATCCTTAAATTTCTAAATGGATTTACAATAAAAGTAATCATTTAAAATTTACATGAAATTTTATACATCCATTTTCAAATATTCCTTAAAAGAACATATTTTTAAAAAAAAACCATCTTTTGTTGTCATATCTCATATCTTGATTAATCTCATCAATATAACTTTATCATAAAAATATTAATTTCTATTGGCCATTATAATTTAAATTTTCCTTAAAGGTACATATTATTAGAATCATGGATATGTAAATTTCTTGAATTATACACAATTTCTATATTTCATATTTTTCTTCAAATATTTTATTAACTGGGGAAATAATGATATTTAATATTCATTAATATATTTAGGTATTCACATTCAAGGCATATTGTTAGAGAATTGAATTGATTATTTGATACATGAGGAATGAAATTTACTTGTAGTGATGTGGGTGGAGCAGAATAGTATAACCCTTGAATGCATTAATACGTTTTATGAGACAAATCTATTTTCCAAATTAAATGGGTAAATTACTATATTTAAACCATGTTCTCTGTCCAAATGTGGAATAACTGTCTTTTACGAAAAATACTACTTTTATATTAAGAATTATATTTGTTCTTATAACATGTCTTAAAAAACATTATATGAATATAAAATATTATAAGGAATATATTACATATATATTTCATTAATATAGTCCAAAAATATTTATTTGTTTATTTATTGGTATAAACCACCCGTATTCAAAAATTAAATACTTTTTTTAGAAAAAAAATTCCATTAATTTTAATATGGTTTTACATTCATTAATAATAAATTTGTCAAATAATTATATATAAATGTGTGCATCAAATTTTTATAATTTAGTTAATACTATTCATTTTCACCATTCTAACAGCTAGTTTAGTGGTAACATTTAAATAAAAATATTTAGTAGTTTGTTTGGGTTCAATGTGGCATATTATATACACTGTCAAACATAATGTTTCCTTTTAAAAACATGGATTATTAAATTATACCTCCTTTAATAAATTTTTTCCTCAAAATTTAAAATAAGGATCTAAAACATTGGTTCTTGACTATTTAAAATAACTTTATTTAAATCCTACATTGGAATAAGGGTCAATAAAACATCCATTTTAAAAGAAAAGCAGGGAATTGAAAAGGAAACCTGAGATAGCCTTCACTAGGCATCCATTTAGTAAAATATGGATATGGAAGAGAAAAATAACCATCAAGTTATGATGTAGAGTGATAGAAAACATGGTATGGAGAAAGTTAAAAATCAACAAACAATAAATCAATAATGGCTTAAAAGTGACTAATTTAATAGTAAGAAAATTAAAATTATAAATATATATTAAGATAATTTTCTTATAGTTGGGGAATTATATTACTACCGGCAATATGAACATAAATAAATATAATTACTTAAAAATTATAGATTCTTCCATTAATTAAACACAAAAAAACTCATATTTTTCTCCCAATGATGAGTATTCATGATTAATATTTCCTGACTGAAACAATTGAATCACCTTCTATAGAATTTAATAATTCAAAAATGATTAACTATCAATTTCTCCTATATTTAAGCATTACCAAAAAATTATATGGATAGGAAAAGTTGAAATAATTATCTACAAATATTAAACAATTTTATGATGAAAAACTACTTTTAATCACAAAAATTCAATGGTAATACCCAGAGTTCAACATAGACAATTCACCAAATAACTATCCTTAAAATTCCTCAATATAATATAATATAAGATTGAAACACAAAACATAGATGGATTTTATTAAATAGTTTTCCTCTATAAACATTATCAATTATATCCAAATAAGATCAATAACTCTTAATGTCTCATACAAAGAATGGTAACATCCAATGTCGCATAATCTCTATGATATACTGATTATTTCTATTAATAACCTGAATCACCCTAAGTCCAAAAAATGATAGATTCTTCCAAAACATAAATCAATATTTATTCCTAAAATAAAATATAATATTATTCTATATACCTTGATCATGTAAGATTCCCATAATAGTGAACATATTCTAAAATAACATTCATCACTTAATACAGAAATCATTTTTCCAATGTGAAAAAATATATTCCCAGAATTCATATAGTATTCATCCAAAAAATCTTTTTACAAAAATAAAAACTCATTCTAACCCGGACATCATATTATCTAGTGGTAGGAGATTCACAATTGTGAACCTTCGGTTGAGGGTTCGATTCAAATATCCTTACCGAATAAGATGGTTTGTCACCCATGATGTAGGTTATCATATTTCTAGAACAATGTAATTAAGATAACATTACCTAAATATAAAAAAACATCAAAAATAACCATTGCATGTTTTATACTCAATGTGTATCTCATATCCTTTTTTTTTTGCAACTCAAAAAGTAACAAATCATAATTACCCCAAAATAAATGTGTCCAAAAATACCATAACTAACCTTAAAATTTTCATATCATAAAACCTCAAAAGGCATTCTAAGACATTAAACTTATTATCATCCTAAAAATTGTAAACCCACGATGATATCCCTAAATCATAAGAAAAATTCCTAATCTCCAAATTTATCTAAATCTTGCACTGATACCTTGTGTTAGGATCTATCCTTAAACATTACATATTCTAGTTATTTAGAAACCATAAATCAAAAGTTTTTTCCAATTATCATTTAGATTTAGAGTTATAATTACATGGAATAAAAACTTTCACAGTAATATCATACATTATAAGTGGACACATATATTAAATTTTGATTTCTTATATAAAACAAAAATATTAAAAATAATAAATGTTTTCTTATGTTGATATATCATAACTATATTCCCTTGATCTCGTCCTTGAACCAACTCTTTCTCAAACCTTAGGAAAAGTAATTTTAAAATATGGTAAGTTCAAGAAATATCAATAATATACTAAAAAGAAATGTAATCATTACACTAGTGAAAACCCATAAAACAATTCATTAAAAATGTTATTTTTACCCTGAAAAAGTTTTCATCATTTCAAAAATATAATTATCTTACATTTCTAAAATCAAAAAACATACATGAAAACACATATTAAATCATATAAAAGATAAGTAGGTAACTTGGGACATAATTAAACTAAAATGGAATAACCATGTGGTTAAATTACATATATTTTATTCTTATAAATGGAATCACAATACGATCGAATTCCATACATGTCACTCTTATAAATAGAATTTTCATACGACCGACTTCCATACCAAATGCATTATATGTAATAACGTAACCACATGTCATGGGTTTATCACAAAACCACCCATATTTGGCTCTTTAATTAACCACCATCAAAATTTACAAGTACCATTAACACATAATATCATGAAATATTCTACTTTTCTCTCATAACATTGCATTTAAATGAATTATAAAACTATTCATGTTATTCAAATAACTAGTCCATTTTCAAAAACTAATTTATAATATTTATAAAAGTGATTTTTGATTCAATGTGTCCCATACCACATTGAAACATTTTAAAGAAATTCAAAAATAATAATTTTTAAGCATTATTTTTATTATAAATAATATATAAAAAACCATTTTGAAAACATAGTTATGAATGATAATGATTTAAAAGAATAAATCATTAAAATGCTTGAAAGCATGTTTTAGTTAAAGTGTCCATTATTGTGAGTTCAAATCATCATATAAAATCTTTATATTCCTAATAATAAAAATATTTTAATTTATACTTGAATGAAAACCAAATATTTATGTTTATTATTCCTTTTATATCTTTTATTAACTTGTTATAACAATTACTTAATTATTTTAGTCCACATCAAATGATTTGAATATATTCAGTACATTAGTCAAAAATGACTTCGGTAAGGTGAATATGGTTAAAGTGGTCATCAGTATATCTTATCCATAATCATACACATGTAATAATAGTCTATTTTTAAAATATATTAAATCTTTAAATACATAAAATAAATATTGATATGAAAATTGAACTATGTTTCAATCATGGAGACAATAAGTCGTACATACGAATGTGTAACGTTTCAATTTTTTTATGATCATTATGAAAAGAGGTTAAGTTTTATTTTATCATTAGATAATTATAATAATATAATCAATATCATATTAATTATATAATATACTTATATATAACATCAATGTTATTTGGTGATGAAAAATGAATCACATTGCTTCTTAGAGGTGATTGTTCACACGTACGCACGAATGCTGTTATACTTTTCATGTGAATAGAAAGGTAAGAACAATTATGATATATTATTCTATTATAATAATAAATATGTCATTAATATCATAAATAATCATTAATTCCTTTATTATAACCACTCTTGAGAGTGGGTTATGGAAAACAATAATATCGGTTCATGGAGGTGGTAGTTCACACAAAGGCATGAATGATTAATTCATTTACCGTTCGACAGAAAATGAGATAGATATATGTGATCATATTAACATAATAAAAACTGATTATATTGAGGGTAATCTAGTAATTATTTCATCAAGGTTGAATAATATTTAATGAAAGAAGAAGAAGAAATAAAATATATGTACTTAATTAAAAATGATACATATTCTTTAGATGATCTACTTTGATTAACACCTTAACACCTCTAAAGAGGGTGTTATGAAAAAACAATAAGGCCCCTAAAATGCATCTATGGTATATATTAAGATATTTGGGTAGATCATGGACGAAAAAGTAGGTTCTAATGCATGAGTAAAATTGAATAATGAGTTCCCTTTATACAGAATAGGAGGGGCACTACTGGAATTATTTAAAGTATTAAATTAATATAAATTAATTTTATAATAAAAATGTAGGAAAACAAGTTTATTTGTAATATATGATTATTTTTGGATGAATACACTTCTTCCAATTAAATTTATAAAAAATGTTGACTTTTTTAGCCCTTATCATATTGTTTTAACCCTTATTCAACCTTTTTAATACTTATAGTGATATCATGTAATTTACACATTGAGGGTTAATAAAATTACTATTAAATACAAAAAACAATAAAATAATAATTTATAATAGTTTTATACTTATCCAAATCATTTAGTCTAAATTTATTATTTTATAAATTTTATATCATTTAAGAAAATATTTTTTATTTTATGATAACATTGCTGTCAATTTTGACAATATTCATAAATTTACTTTTAAAAAATATCATATAAAAAAATATCTTACAAAAAACTATATTAACTAATCCATAACATCTCTAAGTCATCTATATAATTTATTTATGAAATAAATTATATAAATTATATTTATTTTAATATTTTTAATATCATTTATTTGAATCTTCTATTAATTAGGCAATCACTCCATAATCATTGTGTCACCATTTAGTTTAATTAAATATTTAATAAAAAAATTAAATAAATTACCATGATGTGGGTAAATAATTTATCTTTATAATTACAATTTATATTCAAACATATCCCTTCTATAACTCAATGTTTAAAACATTTTACTTAGTAAAAACTGAGTGTGACAAAATTGAAATTTCTATAAATAAAATAATATAAGAGTGTTAAAATCATCCAAGTGTATCCAAGTGGAAATAAAATCTTCCCAAGTAGTATTTAAGTTGCAAATAACTCATATAATGATATTATTACATGTTTATGGATATTTTATTGTATTATTTTAACCCATAATTAGTCAAATTACCATTAATCATGTCAATAAAAATAATTACTAAAGTAACTATTCATATTTTACAAAAAATGAAAGGGACTTATTTACTAAACATGGACATTATTATTCCAAATTTATATTATTTTTTAAATATTTAAAAATAAATAATTGAAAAAAATAACTACAAAATAATCCTGTTGATGGAATTAGAAAATGGGTTTTTAAAGAAAAATGTTAAAAAGTTCACAAAGTTTTTATAACCAATTTCAATGTGAACTTGATTAAAATTGGGTAAATTATATTAAATGATAGAAAATATTTAATTTAACTTTAAAACCACTCAAAAATATAATTAAACACTATATATAAATTTAATGAAAAACATGATTTCAATTAAAATGCATTATTTGTTAACTATTCATCAAAACCTGAATCTTATCCAAAAAATACTTAAAATTCAACCAATGTAATTTCTGATACTATAGATAAAAACTATAAGTTTATTTTTCAATATATAACTTATGAATGTGTCATAAAATATATTTAAAACATGTGCGCCATCAAAAGGATGAAAAACTTCCTTTTTAGAAGAATACTTCTTTCATATTTAAAATTAAATTTGTTCCTGTATCATGTCTTCAAAAAAATAATATGAATGTAAAATATTATATTGAATATATTGAATATATATTTCATTTTAATATTACATAAACATTTATTTGTCTATTTAATGGTATAAATCAAAATTTTTCATATTGGAAAATGTTTTTAGAAAAACATTTCATTTTATTTTAAAAGGGTTTTACATTAATTTATAATTAATTTGTAACATAATTATATATACATATGTAAATCATATTTTCATAATTCAGTTAATATTATTCACTATTGACATTCTAATTTCATCTTTAATGGTAAAATTTAATATAATATTTATTTGGCCATTTATGTTTGATGGGGCATATTATGTACACTATCGAACATAAGGTTTCTATTTAACAACATGAGATGTTACAATCCTCCTTCCCAAATAGACATTATAAACTTCCCAAAGCTCATATTATGTTCAAGAATAATTATTATATTGAATGATATACATCCTCTTGAATTGTATCTATTTTTTCATTTTATTTATTTAAAAAAAACACTCCATTTTCTTTCTTCAAAATTTATGGATGGAGTAAATCACAAATACACCACCTTACCCCATATGATAAAAGTATCAATATTGTAAATGTTATTTTTGATCTTCTAAATTCATGACCCAATCCTTTTTCCAATTTTTTTGTTTTTCCCTTCTTTGAAGATGGTTAGTACTGGAATACAATGAATCACAATTAACCTATACCAATACGCAAAAAGATCACCCCTACACATATACCTTAATATATAGTGCATCCATTTAATAATGAATTCCCTCACACCTATAATTCAGCATTAAAATATCATGAAAACTACATTGAATATGGAAGGAAAGGGAATTATTAGATTTCAATGTGGATCAATACGAATAATATTGTTCACAGAATAGATTGTAAAAACAAGGTTTAATGGAAAATGATGTTTTAAGGATATGGGTGAAATAAAAAAAATTCATCATTCATATAAATTGTGGATTTTTACGATCATAAAATTCCAATTGCAAAACCACAAGATATTAAAAATATAGTTAATATAAAATGTTAGAAAAACTGAGTCTCTACAAAACCACACTTTATTATAACCTAAATAATAATCATAATTTTTCCACTTTTGTAATTTAAATTTTGAAAATTTTACATACACTATTATGTTCAATTAGATATATAGACTCTGATATGATAAACATAATTTCTAATGAATAGTAACATATCCTTATGAATAGGAACTTTCCCTTATTAATAGTAACATGCCCTTATGAATAGTAATTAATAGTTAATCATCCAAAAAATAGGAACTTCACCTGTAAATGTATAAATACAATTTATATCTCATATAAGTGAAAAAACAATCAGAGTATAAATCTTTGTATTTTAGTATGTTATAAATATTTTAATTAGAATTTTATGATTAATTTTATAATTTAATATGGAAATGTATCTTTATAAAATGTAATAAAAAATTGTTAATTTATTGTTGTATAGTTATAAGATAATTTTAGGGGGGCTTTATTAAAATCCCAAGGTGTTATAAAAAGAGTTCTAGTTCTAAAGTTGTATTTTTGGAATAAATTATTGTTTATTTAAAAATTTAATTAAAAACGTTTAAAAATTTATTTTAGAAAAAATTATTTTTTAATACTGCATGTTGAAAATTTTGTTGGGGTGAATTTTTGGGATTTTTCTAAAATACTTGAATTTTCTTGGAATTTTAAAAATACATTTTTATATTTTTTTTGTGTGTTTAATGACATCATGATGACGTAATATTTAATATAAAATTATGGTAGAAATTGGTACAACAAAATTTGACTTGAGGTGCCTGAAGTACCTAATACCATGGGTAACAAACATGGGAAAGCCCGTGGATTTGCAAAAAACACAATTGAGGTGTCCCATTAAAATAATAACAAACCACGTCTCAATGACTATAAATACCCTCTAATTCCTTCATTTTCATTCATTACAAACTCACCATCCTCAAATATCTATTATTTTTACCTCTCTAGGAGTCCTCAAATGATGTCCTCAATCTCCCAATATCCCATCCATCTTGTTGTAGGAGTTACTCTACATTGTAAGGGAATCTACCACCCTTTTATTTAACTAGGTTTCAAATAATGGCATTCCATTTAATTTCCATTGGATATTGATGCGATATTTTCCTACATATCCCCCATTATTGACCATATTATTTAATAATTACGATAGACTGATTTTTCTCTCATCAAATTATGTAATGAATTTTTAAACGACGTCGTTAGGATGCCGATTTTTTGTAAGGGATTTCTCAACATTTCTTTTGTTTTGAGTTACTTTGTTTTCCTCACCACCATCCATCCAAATGTTATGATCAATCTAGTGAAATACATGTAACATAATGTTTTCCTGATAAATTAGTAATTCTTCATCAATTCTTCTTTCCCATTATTTTATACTGAAAATGAAAACACTATCCGAGATGTGCTAATTTACCATATTCAAGGATGATTGGTTCTTAATTTCTATTACAATCTTCAATTATAGTCATTAATCCAATATTTGGATTAACTAGACTATAATAAATGTATTTTTTCTAATTTATGGTTCTGTAATCTTTTTTTACCCATGGTTTAGATATGTAATGAAAAATGAGTTCATGGTGTCCAAAACCAGTCAATTAACCAAAACGATTATCATTAAATAATTTTTATAACGATTAATCTTCACTCCGAATAACCAAATGAAACATAAAACCATGTAACATTCCATATGTTCATTAATAATATATAAATTCAATTCTAGAAAATAATCTTCATTATACATTTTTCTTCATTTGTGTATATAAATATTTCAATCATGAAACAAACGGACCCAAATAATGAAATTAAACCTCTTAACACATTAAAAAGTCTATGAATAAATATAATAGGGATATAATAAATCAATTAAATATATAAGAGGTTTTATAAATATTAATTAAATAATTTAATTTCGTTATAATGTACATTAAGTCCATGTGAATAACACCATTGATCTTAATGTAATTATTTATTCATCTCACATTCTTTTTGGGTGATATTCTGTATTCACTACAACTACTTATATATAGTGTATGTATACTACTATTAATTTATCATACCATGAATCTATTTATTTTCATGATATTAAATATATCCTTTAATTATGAATAATTTTTGGGAATATAATTCCATTGATCAAAACGTTGTTATTACTTTCTACTGGAACCTCCATTTTCATTCGGGTTGCTCTTATTCACTACTCAGCTCAATTATATTCAATTTAATTCTTATATACACCTAAATATTTAGGTATTAATTTTGTATATTTTTATACCAACCATAATACTACTTTCATTTAGGGGGAGTTATATGTTTTAAAATTATCATTCAAAAATTCTCCCTTATATACAAGCTCAATTGAATGATCATCATAGATTCTTACCTATTTTGAAGTTCACTATAAAATATAGATTAATACAACTCACACATTTTAATGTGAAAAATAAATTTTGGTTAATTTAATTTTTATGAAAGATAACATTCCATTGTGATTTAAAATCTCTAGAAAGGATTCATTAAACCGCCCTAAAAATTTTTATTTCTAATGAACCGTTAAAAGATCATTAAAAAAGATTTCACCTCAATATGATTTTATTTACATCTAAAATTTAATTTCAATGAAATTTTATTTTATTTTATGGGATGTACATGTTTAAATATGATTTCAGGAAAATTAAATAATATTTTATAAAATAACTCTTCATTCCAATGTAAAAAAGTTTTTTCTCATCTCTATTTAACCTTTGTGGGTTATATTCCATGTTCACCACTTATTTATTAATTTTGGTGTATGTGTTACGCTTCGGTATATAATATCTTGAGTCTCCTTATTTTCTTGATATTATAAGGGGTTATGATTTGAATATTTCAAGGTGGTATAATACACTTTGGAATGTTTAAGGATCATATCCTCAAATAAAATTCAACTATCTAATTTAAGGTATATTTACTTATGTCAACATCTTCTGATGTATATTTTTTTTCATAGAGATTTATCTCTGATGATATCATCTTCAAAATAGTTTATTTAAGTGTTTTTTATTATTTTGAATGTGGATTTTCTATCTTGATACCTTTCACCATATTACTCTTAATGGTTAGTTTTTATTTTTAATAACTAAGGAAAGTTATTTAAATTTCATTTGTTAGTTTCAATATGAATGTATATGTATTTTATTTTAATCCCCATTAAGAATAGTAATAAATTGGACTTATTATGTGACTGGTGGGGCCCGCTATAGCCCTTCTATATATAGGTAGGTCTAATTAGACAAACAAGTTCATTGAAGAAGGCCTTGAGAAAATTGTTATATATGGTCTTGGCACGAGGCCTTGATAGAATGGTTATGATATCCGAAATATGGTTTTATATCTTTATGAAAATAGTATTGATAGTTCATGGGGTTATTCAACTAGTAGAATACTAATGATTATGCTTTATTATGGAATTATTTATTCAACTCTTATTCCTTCCATAATGTGCTCATGTTTGTTTTTAAAGGCATGTGTTTTTAGTTATTCAACATGCATGATATTTATGTCTTTGATATATTCTATTGTATTTCATCACCTTACTGAGATTTAGATCACCCATTTCTTATGTTTAATTTTCCCTATACATGACAACATTTATTCTTACTGACCTATAGGGATAAGCATTGAGTGGTGGACATTCCCAATAAAACATATATTTTGTATTTCTTTTCATGTGGTAATGTTAAACCTATTTATGTATACACTTATCCAAAACTACTAAAACTACTCATTCCTTCGTTATTTGATTCCTTTTGATCATAAAAATGTATAAAGATAACACATCGCCTCTGATCTTCGAGGGTCGGGGCGTTACAGTTGGTATCAAAGGATGTTTAGTAGAAAATATGGAAACTAGATTTAGAAATCGTAGATTAGGGAACTAATAAGTAAGATAGTCTTTAAGGATAAACATACAAGAAAATTCTGGTATTTTTGTGTGGAATAGATTTTGAGGACCTTTCTTCCAAATAAATCCATGTCTGGACAATATAAGTGGATATGATTGTAGAATAGATGTACCTAAGAGTGAAAAAAATAATAAGGAGTTTTGGGCATGACCTGATGTGTCTTGTTACACGACAACAGGCCTTACTATGCACTTGGTTTGACACTCCCGAGGGATATTATTAGGATAGTTAATATTTCCATTAAAATACATTATGAAGAATTTCCACCCCCAAAGTAACCAAAGTATATGGTTCTAGTATCTATGATGCATGAATTTATGCTACATGTTATACCCTGATTAGAATCGAAGAGAGTTCATAAATTTATGAGATAATATATAATAGGAATTGAATTATAAATGGATCCTCGCAGAAGGAATGAGAACTTCACCAATGCACGTGATGAAAAGTCTATGATCTATCATATATATATTTTTCTAAAGAAATAATTTCAAAGGAAGATAGTCTCCCATGTATCCTTATCATATGAGAAAATAGTATCATGTCTTAACAATGAATGTAAATAGTTCTATGAGTCATATGTATTTGAAGGGAATAAAAAAGAAGAAGAGGATGGTATTGAAAAATATGTATAAAGTGAAGAAAGTAAGGAAGGTTTTTCCAACACATGATAGATATGGAAAGAATCATCCTGGTAAATGATTTAAGGGAATGTATGTTTTTTATATGTGTGGAGAAAAAGGACACCAAGTTCTTGATTGCAAATGTAATGAAATGTTTTTAAATGTACAATGCTTCATATGTAAGGTGATGGGACTATTTGTGAATCAATGTTTCATGTGTTAAAAGAATATACCCCAAATGATGATTCTGGATAATGATCACATTATGACGCTGCCACAGATGATGTAGAATGATTAATATTCCTTGTCAAGAATCATGTCATTTGAATATTTTTTTAGTAATATAATGTTTATATTAATTGTGTAATATGTGATGATTGTATTTAATATGTTTTCATTAAGTATTTGAAACCATAAGTTTAATGGTACCAAGAATATATATTTAGTAGTAATTAAACATTTTTGAAAATTCATGATTAAGGGAAATACAACCCTTAATATATAACTGATGATGAGATAATGATGAATAAATAATTGTTTCGAATAAGTACTGACAAACGTGGAATGGATTATTGACTTGTCAAGAAGTGGTATATTCTATCATCAGTGGAGTTTGCAAAACATTTGGATTTAAGTAATATATCCAGTAACATGTATCTTACATAAGTAATGTGAAAGAATGTATGTTTACAATGTGATTTTTATAGTAATTTATGTTATCACTATATTTTAAAAGCATGAAACATGAATTTATTCACATGTTTAGAATGTGAAAATTTAGAGTTTCTTTATATTGATTAATGGATAATGATAAGTACATCTTGTAAACTCAAAAACACACATTCTAAATTGTTGAATCATTTTATTATGAAAGTTTTTTCCATTTATCAAATGGTTTAAATTGATCATTGTATGAGGTTATATAGGTTAATGTATTACATCACCATAAAACAGAACTTGTGTTAGGTGATAAAGTATGTATAATTCAAGGTGAAATCAAAGGATGAGTTTTTTAATAGAAACATATTTATATATATATACTATTATATAGGGGAACAATTCCTCAACTGAATAAAAAGAGTCTTAAATAATATTTTGTCCTATTATCATAATATTGGATAATATCAATGAATTTTTTTACTGTATTTTTTTTTAATTTTAGTAATAAATCCTAAATATGTCCTTGTTCTCTATCTCGTTCCATTAGAACCTAATAGTTAGATTTTTCATCTATGTTCAGGTTTTTACTTCCAAATGTTGCCACCATATTCGAGAGAATAATTTTTTAGTGACTACCTCATTTCCATTATCCCTTTTGAAGAGGATAATTTATTAAACCAGTTTCTGATGGTGGTTTCCCATGAGTGAATTATCAAGGACCATCCGTTAACTTTTGAATTGAAATTTTGAATTGTGGGGACGCAATTATATTGAGGGAAAAATTATAACACCCTAAGAATTTACAAATAGATTTAATATATAATGCATGAAACACTGAGTCTTTACAAAAAACACTTTATGATAACCTTACAAATAAACATAAATTTTTCACTTCTATAATTTGGGTTTCTAAAAATAGACTTACATAGTTGCATTATGTAAGATATTTAGAGTCTAATAAGGAAAACATAATTTTTTAATGAATATTAACATACCCTTATGAATAGTAGAATTCCTTTATGAATTGTAACATACCCTTATAAATAGTAATGAATAGTAAATTAGCCAAAAAAAATAAAAACATTACCCCTCAAGGTATAAATATAGTTTGAACATTTTATAAACAAAAAAAGGACCATATTATAAGTATTGATATTTTTTTATTTAATGAATATTTTAATTACAATTTTACAGGTAATTTAATTATTTAAAATGGAAATGTATTTTCATAGAATTTAATCATAAGTTTTTCAATTATTCTATTACGGTTATAAGACAATTTTTTGGTACTTTGATTAATTTGTTAAGGTGTTATAAAAAAAGTTACATATTTAAATTGTTTTTATTGAAATAAAATATTATTTTATTTATAAATTAAACTAAAAATATTTAGAAAAACTTTTTCAAAAAAATTATTTCATTTTTGAATTCTACACAATGAAAAATGGTTGGGGAGAATATTTGGAATATTTCTAATATACATTAATTTGTGTGAATCTTAAAAATAATGTTTTGTGTTTATGGTACGTCTAATGATATCATAATGATTTAATAATTAATATAAAATTCTAAAATACTTTTTTAGAGTAAAATATGACATTATGTGTCCCATGTTCCTAATAACTTGGGCATTCCAATAGTTTTGCAAAAACCACTAACGAGGTGTCCCATGAAATTAATAAAAAATTACCTCCCATTAATTATAAATATCCACTCATTCCGACATTTTTTTTTATTCCAAAAACTTAATCCTCTAAGATATAGTAGTTTAAAATCCCTATGAGTCCTCCCAAGGTTTCATAAATCTCCCAAGATCCCAGCATTCATGTTTTTGGAGTTACTCAACAACGTTAGGGAATTTACCACCCTTCTCTTTTTAAAGCATTCATTTTTTGTAATTCTTTTTAATTTCATTTGGATTATGATGGGATATGTAATTAAATCCCCCACATAACTACCATAATATGTAATAATTATTAGAGACAACCTTTCCCTAATCAATATATTTTATGAATTTTTAAGCGACGTCATTAGGCTGCTGAATTTTTCAAAAGGGATTCTCATATTTTCTTTCATTTTGTGTTCCTTTATTTTTTATTCCTCACCTCCATTCATAAAAATATTTTGATGAAACCATAAGATTAAATATATTTATATTATTTCATGATAAATGAATAATTCTTCATCAAATCTCATTTCCCATTATTCTATACTAAAAATGAAAACACCATCTCAGATGTGATAATTTTCCACATTAAAGGATGATGGGTTTTCAATTTATGTTACCCAATTCAAGTATAGTAATGAAACCATTATTATATTTTAACTAGACTATAATATAGATTTTATGTATGATATATGGTTCTGGAATCTTTTTGTACACGTGGTTTATATTTATATATCAAAATGAGTTCGAAGTGTTCAATAACCGCATATTAACCCAAACAGTTATAATTAAATAATTTATATAATGATTCATCTTCAATCCATTTAAGCAGGTGAAATTAAGAACCATTAACTTTATATATTTTCAATGATAACATATAACATCAATTCTTCATAAAAATCCTCATTTTACAAGATTCCTTATTCATGTATCTAAATATACTGACCATGAAACAAACAGACCCGAACCATAAAATTAAACCTCTTAACCCATCAAAAAGGTCATGAATGAACTTAATATGTTTCTAATAAATGAATTAAATTTATAATATTTTCTATAAAAATTAATTAATGAATTTTATTTTCTTATAAAGGACACTAATACCTAGTTAAGAAAACCATCATACATAAGTTAAGGGATTCTTCGTATTACTTTCATTTATGAGAGATATTCTGTATTCACTAATAATACTTGTGTATGGTGTATGTATAATATCATTTATGTTTAATATAATTAATCTTTTTATTTTCATGATATAAAATTTATATTCCTATGATTTTTAAATTTGGGTCATAAGATTCGATTGATTACTATTTTGTATGTTCTTTCTACTGGAACATCCATTTTCATTCGATTTGCTCTTATTCTCTACTCACCTCAATGATATTATTAGTTATTATTATGTACTCAAAAATTCTATGTGAATGTTATATATATGTGTACCAACTAGAATCCTACATTCATTTATGTGGATTTATATGTTTTAAAAGGATTACTAAAAAATTCTTCCGGGAAGAAAATCTTGATACAATGAACTTCTCAGATTCTTACTTATTATTAAGTTCACAAAAAAATTATTTAAGCCATAATTGACAGTATAAAATTACAAAATTTAACTATAAAAATATATTTTGGTTCACTTATTTTTTTTCAATTCAAACATTTCTTTTCGCATTAAAATCTCTTTAAATAATTTCTTAAACTCCAAAAAATGTTTTATTTCTAATGATTAAGTAAAACAACTTTTTAAAAATATTAACTTCAATAATAATTTATATTAGGCTCAAATATAACTTCAATGACATTCCATTTTATTTTCTCGGATAAACAAGTTCACAATCAGATTTCATGACAATTACAAATGATTTTCCAAATGAACTCTTCTTTCTAAAGTAAAAAATGATTTTTCTGATCTCAATTGAACTTTTATGAGATATATTTCGAGTTCACAACTTATTAATTGTAGAACTTCTAGAAATTAAGGTTATAGCCACAGTTTGAAAATGTTTCTATAATATCAAAAACTGTGGCTATATGTTATAGCCACAATACCATGGACACTGGCTGATATTGGAGTGGCAATAGGGTAAGGCCTATAGTGACAGTTCAAACTGTGGACACCCCCTAAACACCCCCTTGACACCCCTCCCCCCCATAGAAACCCCCAGGACACCACCTAGACACCCCCACTAGACACCCTCTTAATCACCACCTGGACACCCCCTAGACGTGTAACATCCCAAGTAAGTAATGAATAATAGATATTTTTATCTATGTCTATTAATGAATTAGAAAGTGTTTTAGAGGCTTAAAATGAAAATAAATCCAATCTTAAGCCTGGAATACACTAATATTCTTAAAAGATTATTTTACTGCCTTTTGATGGAAAACCATATATAAATCTATCTTTTGAAAATTTTATAAGCTATGTTTGTCAAAATAAACTTATTCTTTATGATTGGTACATCAAAATTTACTTTGTTTGAATTTTTGGTATTTTTCTGACAATGTTCATTTTTTAAGGAATAGTGAAAAATACTGCATTTTACAAGAAAATTGATTTTTCATTTAAATTAATTATATGGATATATTATATTATTAATTGTTCTTAAAGTGTAATCTGAATATAATTTTACCAATTAATCCAATGTTGGTCATTAGGATTAATTTCACTTTGTAATTGGTCATAAACTAATGCCAAACTTTTCACAGATATTGTTTCAAAAAAAACCCGCTCTTTGTCATGACAGCGGGAATTAATTATTAAATTAAATAATGTAACTTATATGATTTTAATTTTGGAAAATATACTTCATTTTTGAATTTAGAGTATAAAATAATGCTTAGGGTGAATTTTTTTTAATTTTCTGAAAAACATCAATTTTTGATGAATAGTGAAACCACTAAGTGGTACTTATAAAAACTGATTTTTCGTTTAAATGAAATTTTTCCATCATTGTGTTTTGAATTTCAAAAATCCGACATACATGGTTGTCATTAAAAAGTAAAATGTGGTTTAATGAGATTATAATAATGTTTTGGTGAATAGTAACTTATTAAGTTTTTAATCGCGATTAGTGGTAATTAGTGTAGTTTAAGGTAAAAAAAATGTTTCAATAGTATGAGATGATCTTGACACATGTCCAACCCTCAATGGATGTGTCATGGCCGACCATGAAAAGCCATGGGTCAAATTGGGGACCCCATGGAGCCACTTTGGTTGGGAAGTGACATAAATAACTTTTTATTTAATGTTAAAGTAAAAATGACACAAACATGAGTTATTATACTAAAACAATTTTTACATGGGGTTATACTAGTACGACTTTTGACTATAAATATTCATTAGAAAGATAAAAAGATTTCCTACATCATAGTAGTTATTTTATAATTTTTATACATTAAATAAATTAATTTATTTATGACATCATGATGATGCAGCGATGACCTCATTATTTAACGATTTAAATCAAATGGAATGATAATGTAAAATCTAAAACCTACACATGGCCAAAACCAATTGTATGAGTGTATTTCGTACCCTTATCAACTTATCCTCGAATTATATCAATTTGGGACCTTTGTAATCCGAAAATCATTTTAAAATAAAGTAACTTATCTTTACTTTCCATGAGTGCCCCTCCTCTCCTCTTATAAACTGCCCCCACCTCTACCTCCTTACCCACACTCCCAAAGCCATTGGCTCGGCCAACCCCTTCCCATTTTGTCTCTACACTTCCCTATCTTACTCCTTGAAGCCTCACTTTGGGCATAAGTCTTCCCATGGAAGCCTTTGAGCTCAAACCAAAGGGAGTTACCCGATTTTAAGGTAATGTCTTCTTTTGAGTCCTTTTGTTTTATTTTGCTTCTCCAACCCCCTAACCTCTTTTTATTAATTTCTTTTCTAACAAATACAGTATCATCAATATACTAGGATTTTTTTATAATAATTATTAGAGCTACACTTACACACACCTACATCTAATGGTTAACGAACATACTGTTTCCGTCGATGGTGAATTTATGCCTCCCGAAACGATGATTGTTCAACATTATTTTAACACCTTCAAAGGTGGACATTAAGATGTCACTATATTTAAATATGATATATAATATGTTTATGTTTTTCTTAAGATTCTTTATTTTTCTTTTTGGTTATACCTTTATGGTTTCCATTATGGGTAAACGCGATATCTTCATTTAAGGAAGTGCGGACTACCACCCCCTCAAAGTGATTTGATTCGTTAAATACCATATATGGGGCGTATAAAGGATGGAATTAAGATATTATATATTATATTATACTGGAATTATAATATACCTTTATATCATTATGATTCCATTCTGTAAAATACGAAATAGAAATGAAAGTAGCGTTCATGCGTACGTACGACTTACTGCCTCCATGAACGGTGCATTTCATTTCCTACCACTAAATGATTATGTAATATTATAAATGCATGCATGTACTGGATATAAATGAAATATATGATATCAACATCATGAATACAATTATGGATATAATGGATACATGAACAACTTGTAATTATAAAGGGCTTATTTTTCACTCAAGTACCAATGATCGTTAAAACGACCGTTATTAACTTAAATAATTAAATAGTGTTCATGACATTGTAATAATTGAGCAAGTAGAAATTAACTCAAGTTTATTATTCAGGACATTAAAGAACGATCGAGTCAAGTCGGACCCGAGGTATGGGACTTCATCTCAATCTCCTTTCATTGAGGCATATTTTGTTTTATACACAACCATCTTTTATACGGTGTATAAAACCCTTTGACTTTTATGTTTATTCAAAAGGAATCATTTTTATACGAAGCATTTACAAAACGACAAAAGGGAATGTTTTTGTCGTACGTATGCGGCGACAACAACTTCTTCGCCGCCATGACCATTATTTGAGTTTCGGCTTCCTCTACAAGCCATACGTTTTTTTAAAAGAAAAATAAATACCATGTTTTACTTTTCTTTTATTTTGGTATTGAAAATGGTTTTCATAATTTTTTTATATCAATGTGTTGTATTGATATCTTTTGATTGAAAGGTGGAAATGTTATGTTTCATTTATGCATGTTTTATGTGATACGACTATGTTGAGGTTCTTGGGCATTATTATGAAGACGGGTGGTTCCGTGATAAACTAAGGGTGGGTGAGCCCGATATAGCTCTCCAATGCATTGGGTAACGCGAAGGAGTGAAACGTTAAGGTTTATCCAAAGAGATTTAGGGAATATACTATGATGGGTATTCCAAACGTAACCAAGAGGGTTACTCCTTACGTAAGGATGTTATGAATGCCTCAAGTTACCTTTATGTATTATAATTTCTATGATTTATTCATGATTTGATGAGGTATGTTAAAGTGATTATGTTTTATGGGTAAAGTTTGATCTCATTCTTATGTATATATGTACCCATGTTTCCTTTCCATATTTTCATATCCCTTACTGAGCTTTTTATGCTCATCCCATGTTTTTTTTGAAATGTTTTTCACAGGTCAAGGGGCAGGTACATGATATGATGATAGTGTCAAGGAAGTGTTAAGAAATAATCCATGTTTTATTTTAAATATGTTTCCATTTATGGGAAAGAAGAATACTATATTTATGTAACCCCTTTGTTTATATGTGGAATTTAATGCAAGTTTTATGGTCTAATTCTCTAAAACTCTAATCCCGAAAAGATCCTCAATGTGTAATATTGTAATAACTCAAGATTAAGTAAGGTTTAAGGCTGGGGCCTTATAGTTGGTATCAGTGGTCGGTTTAGATAACTTTAAGAGTTAGAATTCTATTAAATGATTATCCAAATTTTTTTAAAATTATATAGCATTTTAAGATTACCATGTTGCTTCATCTAAGACATGTTTGTTCAAAATGGTTTTCTGCAGAGGAAATAGGGAAGCAGTGCTAGGAAGGCTTGCAGAAGGAAATAACCTTCTGAATCAGTATCCTGAAATGGTCGAAATTGGAACTGAACAGTTTTTTGCAGTAATGGCGCAGTTGACTCAAGCGATAAATGGCGGTGGTATCCATGCACGAGATCAGCCAGATCAACCGCAGAGGAACATGTCAGTGGTTGAACATTTCATGAGGCAACATCCCCCATCATTCAGAGGATCATCTGACCCTGTGCTAGCTGACGGGTGGATGAAAGAACTGGAGAAGATTTTTGATGACATGGGGTGCTTAGGCAATCAAAAGGTTAGTCTTTCTATTTACCGTTAGGTGGGTGAAGCAGATCAGTGGTGGTCGATGGTTAAAAATATCTAGGACGCTGATGATATTGATGCTCTCGACTGGGATGAATTCAAAGGTATGTTTCTTGAGAAGTATATTCCTAAGGATGTTCGACTTAGGATAGAAAATAAATTCATGGAATTGAGGCAAGAGGAAGACTCAGTGGCTACCTATGAAGAAAGGTTCACTCGATTGGCAAGATATGCTCCAAATTTTATCTGAGACCTTGATAGTAAAATCAATCGTTTTTACTCAGGATTAAAGCCAAAATATCGAAGGGAATTAGCTTATCGTGAGTTTAAAAGTTATGAAAAGCTTGTTCGATGTGCTGAGAAGGTGGAAATGGAGTTTTCTGATGATCAAGTGTTCTATAACAACCAACAGAAGAAGAGACCGAGGTGGCAGGAGAAAGGTAAGAATTCTTCAAAAAAGTCTGATGGAAAGAAAACTAAGTTTCTAGTTTGTGATAAATGTGGCAAAAGGCATGCTGGGGAATGTCTTCTGAATTCTGTAAAATGCTATCGATGTGGTAAGATGGGACCTAAGGCTCGTGATTGCACAAAAAAGGATCAAGGTGAAGGTAAGAACAAATTTTATTTACAGTTAGTGAAATGTTATAAGTGCAATTAGATGGGTCACTATGCAAACGAGTGTCCGACAAAGAGCTTGAGTGATGGGAAGCAGTTAGACTACAAGCAGAAAGGGGTGGTGAAATCCTTTGCAACTACTTCAGCAGATGTAGGGCTGTCAAATGTAGTTGTATCAGGTACTTTGTTTGTTTTTTCAGATTATGCCAGTGTGTTGTTTGATTCGGGGTCTACACATTCTTTCACCTCTGAATCCTTTTCTAGTAAATTGGGAATACCATCTCAAGAAATGACTCCTGAACTTTTGGTAAAAACCCCTGGGGGGAATGTTGAGGCAAAAAGAATTTATAAGGATCTTCCTATCCTTATCTGTAGAAAGAACCTACTTGCAAACCTTATTGTTCTACCTCTAGTAGAGTTTGATGTTATTCTGGGTATAGATTGGCTCTCTATTTACCATGCTAAGAATGACTGTAGAGATAAAGAAGTTTCTTTTCAGAAAGACAATCAGTTTGTGTACAAGAATGAACCCTTAATGTTGATAACTTATCAAGAGGCCAAGAAACTTGTAAAATATGGAAATGAATGTTACATTGCACACATCGTTGAAAATAAAGGAACTGTTCAGATTAATGATGTGCCAGTGGTAAATGAGTATCCTGATGTTTTTCCTAATGATTTTCCTGGAATAATACCAGATCGAGAAGTTGAATTTACTGTTGACTTAGTTCCTGATACTAAGACAATTTCAAAACCCCCTTATCAAATGGCTCAAATTGAACTTTTAGAGTTGAAGGAGAAATTGCAAGATTTGTTAGAGAAAGGTTTTATTTGACCTAGCACATCACCATGGGGTGCTCCTATTTTATTTGTTAAAAAGAAAGATGGTTCAATGAGACTTTGCGTTGATTATAGAGCCTTGAATAATATCACTGTTAAGAACAAATATCTTTTTCCTCATATCGACGATTTGTTTGATCAGCTCCAGGGAGCTCAGTTTTTTTCAAAGATTGACCTGAGATCGGGTACCATCAGCTGAAGGTAAAGGAGGCAGATATTCCGAAGACCGCATTCCGTACAAGATATGACCATTATGAATTTTTAGTAATTCCTTTTGGGCTAACCAACGCACCTTCTGTATTCATGGACTTCATTAATAGAATTTTCCATGAGTTCTTTGATAAGTTTGTGGTGGTTTTTATTGATGATATTTTGGTGTTTTCTAAAAGTAAAGAAGAGCATGAAAGACATTTAAGGGTTATCTTGCAACCCTTAAATGAAAAGAAATTGTATGGGAAATTTTGCAAGTGTGAGTATTGGTTGCAACAAATTTCTTTCCTTGGTCACATTGTTTCTAAAGATGGGATAATTGTTGATCCTGCAAAAACAAAAGTTGTGGAAGACTGGCCAAGATCCACAAATGTAACTGAGATTCGTAGCTTCCTTGTTTTGGCAGGCTATTACCGAAGGTTTGTTAGAAATTTTTCATAGTTATCTAGTCCAATGACTAAGCTAACTCGGAAGGGTTTTATGTTTATCAGGACAAAAGAATGTGATGATTGTTTTCAGGAATTGAAAATAAGATTGGTGAATGCTTTAGTTTTGGCACTACCTTCCATGAATGGGGAGTTTGTTATCTACAGTGATGCTTCATTGAAAGTACTTGGTTGCGTCTTAATGTAGAATGATTAGGTAATTGCTTATGCTTCACGACAGTTGAAAACTCATGAGGTAAATTACCCTACACATTATTTGGAATTAGCTGCTGTTGTTTTTGCTTTAAAAATTTGGAAACATAATTTGTATGGTGTAAAGTGTGAAATATATACCGATCACAAAAGTTTAAAGTATATATTCACTCAGAAAAAAATGAACATTAGACAAAGGAGATGGCTAGAATTAATCAATGATTATGATTTTACAATTCATTACCATCCGGGAAAAGAAAATAAAGTGGCTGATGCTTTGAGTAGAAAATGTAATGCTTCATTAGCATTGTTGTGTTTGGAACATGATCATTTGGTTAAGGATTTGATGAACTTCGGCATAGAAGTTGTTGGTGCAGGAAGTTCTTCTGTTTTGTTTCAGGTATCAGTGAGATCATCTCTATCAGATAGAATCAAGCAAGCACAGAACCAAGACAGTGAGTTGCAGAAAATGGTAGAGCTGGTTCAGAATGGTATGTTTCCTGAATTCAACATTGATAATGATTGCGTTTTGAGATTTGGGAAGAGATTGTGTCTGCCTTGTGATTTACAGTTGAAGAGAGAGTTGTTATGTGAAGCTCATAGTTCTCCGTTTTCAGTTCATCCTGGCAGTACTAAGATGTACAGAGATCTGCTGGAGTATTACTGGTGGGATGGAATGAAAAGAGATATTGCTGATTTTACAGTGAAGTGTTTGACATGTCAACAGGTTAAAGCATAGCGGTAGTTACCGAAAGGGATGCTCCAGACTTTACCAGTGCCAGAGTAGAAATGGGAGAATATATCAATGGACTTTGTTGTGGGATTACCAAAGACATCTCGACGTAATAATGCAATCTGGGTTATTGTTGATCGATTGACCAAATCTGCTCATTTCCTTGCTATACGAGATAATTTTTCCCTAGATCAACTTTCCCGTTTGTATCATAAAGAGATAGTCAGGTTACATGGAGTTCCTCTCTCCATTGTATCTGATCGTGATCCCAGGTTCACTTCTAACTTTTGGAAAGGCCTTCAGAAGTCGTTGGGTACTGAATTAAATTTTAGTACAACTTTTCATCCTCAATCAGATGGGCAGTCAGAAAGAACAATTCAGACCTTGGAGGATATGCTATGAGATTATTCTATGGATTATCAGGGAAGTTGGGACCAACATCTTTCTTTGGTTGAATTTTCATATAATAACAGTTTTCATTCTAGTATATATATGGCACCATTTCAGGCATTATATGGGAAACGGTGTCGAACTCCAGCTTTCTGGGATGAAGTGGGTGAAAGAATGTTTATGGGACCAGAATTAGTAGAAGAGATGGCAGAAAAAGTTCAGCTGATTCAGAAACACATGAAAACAGCTTAGAGGAGGCAGAAGAGTAATGCGGACAACAGTAGGAAGGATCTCTCTTTTGAGGTAGGTGATCATGTTTTTCTCAAAGTATCACCATGGGAAAGTGTGATGCGATTTGGTAAGAAAGGAAAGTTGAGTCCAAGGTTCATTGGACCATATGAAATTATGGAGAGAGTTGGATCAGTTGCATACCGAGTGGCTTTACCTCCGAGTTTATCTCAGTTACACAATGTTTTTCACGATTCGATGTTGAGAAAGTATATGCCAGATCCATCTCATGTTTTGATTCCAGAGGTAGTTCAGCTGGAAGAGAACCTATCTTATGAGGAACAACCAGTCTAGATTCTTGACCACAGGGAGAAAGTGTTATGGAATAAGGTGTTTAATCGAGTAAAGGTTTTGTGGAAAAAGCACATGATGGAAGAGACAACCTGGGAATTTGAAAATTCAATTAGGGATAAGTACCCCCATTTATTTGATAAGTAAATAAATTGTGGGGACACAAATTTCTAAAGGGGGTAAGGATGTAACATCCCAAGTAAGTAACGAATAATAGATTTTTTTGTCTATGTCTATTAATGATTTAGATATTGTTTTAGAGGCTTAAAATGAAAATAAATCCAATCTTAAGCATGGAATACACTAATATTCTTAAAAGATTGTTTTACTGCCTTTTGATGGCAAACCATTTTTAAATATATCTTTTGACAATTTTATAAGCTATTTTTGTGAAAATAAACTTATTCTTTGTGATTGGTACATCAAAATTTACTTTGTGTGAATTTTTGGTATTTTTCTGACAATGTTCATTTTTAATGAATAGTGAAAAATACTGTATTTTACATCAAAACTGCTTTTTCATTTAATTTATTTATATGGTTAGATTATATTTTTAATTGTTCTTAAAGTTTAATCTGAATATAATTTTACCATTTAATCCAATGCTGGTCATTAGGATTAATTTCACTTTGGAATTGCTCATAAACTAATGAAAAACTTTTCATAGATATTGTTTAAAAAACCCTCTATTTGTCATGACAGTGGGAATTAATTATTTAATTAATTAATGTAACTTATATGATTTTAATTTTGTAAAATAGACTTCATTTTTGAATTCAGAGTATCAAATATATCTTATGGTTAATTTTTGGTTATTTTCTGAAAAACATCAATTTTTGATGAATAGTGAAACCACTAAGTGGTACTTATAAAAACTGATTTTTCGTTTAAATGAAATTTTTCCATCTTTGTGTTTTTAATTTCAAAAATCTG
The DNA here is from genome assembly GCA_963277665.1 of Viscum album. Lineage (NCBI taxonomy): Eukaryota > Viridiplantae > Streptophyta > Magnoliopsida > Santalales > Viscaceae > Viscum > Viscum album. The sequence continues at coordinate 39,124,153 of OY728131.1, forward strand.
ACATACATGGTTTTCATTAATAAGTAAAATACGGTTCAATGAGATTATAATTATTTTTTGGTGAATAGTAACTTATTAAGTTTTTAATCGTGATTAGTGGTAATTACTTTAGTTTAAGGTAAAAATAATGTTTCAATATTATGAGATGAGCTTGACACATGTCCTACCATCATTGGATGTGTCACGGCCGATCATTAAAATCCATGGGTCAACTTGGGGACCCCATGGAGCCACTTTGGTTGGGAAATGACATAAATAACTTTTTATTTAATGTTAAAATAAAAATGATACAAACATGAGTTATTTTACTAAAACAATTTTTACATGGGGTTATACAAGTCAGAAATTTGATTATAAATGTTAATTAGAAAGAGAAAACAATTTCCTACATCATAGTAGTTTTTTTATAATTTTTTGACATTATATAAATTAAATTATTTATGAAATCATGATGATGCAGCGATGACCTCATTATTTAACGATTTAAATAAAATGGAAAGATAATGTAAAATCTAAAACCTACACATGGAAAAACCCAATTTTATGAGTGTATTTCGAACCCTTATCACCTTATCCTAGAATTATATCAATGTGGGACCTTTTTAATCTGAAACGCATTTTAAAATAAAGTAACTTATTTTTACTTTCCAAGAGTTCCCCACCTCTCCTCTTATAAAAGGCCCCAACCTCTACCTCCTTACCCACACTCCCAAAGCCTTTGGCTCGGCCAAACCCTGCCCATTTTGTCTATCCAATTCCCCATATTACTCCTTGAAGCCTCACTTTGGGCAGAAGTCTTCCCAAGGAAGCTTTTGAGCTCAATACAAATGGAGTTACCTGATTCTAAGGTAATGTCTTCTTTTGAGTCCTTTTGTATTATTTTGCTTCTCCAACCCCCTAAACTCTTTTTATTCTATTCTCTTGTAACAACTACAGTATCCTCAATATACTAGCATGTTGTTATAATAAGGATTCAAGATAAACTTACACACACCTACATCTAATGGTTAACGAACATACTGTTTCCGTGGATGGTGAATCTATGCCTCCCGAAACGATGATTGTTCAACATTCTTTTAACACTTTCAAAGGTGGCCATTAAGAAGTCACTATATTTAAATATGATAAATAATATGTTTATTTTTTCCTTAAGCTTCTGTATTTTTATTTTTGGTCATACCTTTATGGTTTCCATTATGGGTAAACACGATATCTTTATTTAAGGAAGTGCGGACTACCGCCCCCTCAAAGTGATTTGATTCGTTAAATACCATATGTGGGATGTATAAAGGATGGAACTATTATATTATATATGATATTATACTGGAATTATAATATAACTTTATATAATTGTGATTCCATTCTATAAAATATGAAATAGAAATGAAAGTAGCATTCATGCGTACGTACGGCTTACCGTCTCCATGAACGGTGCATTTCATTTCTTACCACTAAATGATTATGTAATATTATAAATGCATGAATGTACTGGATATAAATGACATATATGATATCTACATCATGAATACCATTCTGGATATAATGGATACATCAACAACTTGTAATTAGAAAGGGCTTATTTTTGACTGATGTACTAATGATCGTTAAAACGACCGTTATTAACTTAAATAATTACATAGTGTTCATGACATGGTAATAAGTGATATAAAAGTAATAATTAACTTGAAAAATGTTCTTAATAAAGTAGAAATTAACTCAATTTTATTATTCAGGACATTAAAGAACGATCGAGTCAAGTCGGACCCGAGGTATGGGACTTCGTCTCAATCTCCTTTCATTGAGGCATATTTTGTTTTATACACAACCTTTTTTTATACGGTGTATAAACCCCTTTGGCTTTTAGGTTTATTCAAAAGGAATCTTTTTTATACGAAGCATTTAGTAAATGAAAAAAGGAAATGTTCTTGTCGTACGTATGCGGAGACAAAAACTTCTCTGCCGCCGTGACCATTATTTGAGTTTCGGCTTCCTCTACAAGCCATACCTTTTTTTAAAAGAAAAATAAATACCATGTTTTACTTTTCTATAATTTTGGTATTGAAAATGGTTTTCATAATTTTTTTATATCAATGTGTTGTATGGATATCTTGTGATTGAAAGGTGGAAATGTTATGTTTTCTTTATACATGTTTTACGTGATACGACTATGTTGAGGTTCTTGGTCATTATTATGAAGATAGGTGGTTCCGTGATAATCTAAGGGAGGGTGAGCCCGATATAGCTCTCCAATGCATTGGGTAACGCGAAGTAGTGAAACGTTAAGGTTTCACCGAAGAGATTTACGGAATATACTGTGATGGGTATTCCAAACGTAACAAGAGGGTTACTCCCTACGTAAGGATGTTATGAATGCCTCATGTTACCTTTATGTTTTATGATTTCTATGATTTATTCATGATTTGATGAGGTATGTTAAAGTGCTTATGATTTATGGGTAATGTATGATCTCATTTTTATGTATATATGTACCCATGTTTCCTTTCCATATTTTTATATCCCTTACTGAGCTTTTTATGCTCATCCCATGTTTTTTTGAAATGTTTTTCACAGGTCAAGGGAAAGGTACATGATATGATGATAGTGTCAAGGAAGTGTCAAGAAATAATCCATGTTTTATTTTAAATATGTTTCCATTGATGGGAAAGAAGAATACTATCTTTATGTAACCACTTTGTTTATATGTGGAATGTAATGCAAGTTTAATGGTCTAATTCTCTAAAATTGTAAACCCGAAAAGATCCTCAACGTGTAATCTTGTAATAACTCAAGATTAAGTAAGGTTTAAGGCTGGGGCCTTATAAGACGCCCCTAGAAACCCCCTAGACACCCATCCCCTCCTAGACACCCCCCAGATAACACCCACTAGACACCCCCTAGACACCAACGGAAAAGCCCCACATTGGACCCCCAGAAACCCACCCAATTGACAACCCCTATACATCCCCTAGACAACACCACCCTCAGACACTCCCATGGACACCCCTCCCCCTACCCCCGAGACATCCACCAATGGACACCCTCAGGACACCCCCCTTGACAACCCCACTAGACCCCCCTGGACACCAAACTAAACAAACCCCACCTCTACCCTAAACACCCCCCATTACACTCACCCCCCCCCCCCACTACCTACACCTTGGACACCCCCCAGACACCCCCTAGAAATCCCCCCTGGACACCCCCATGCATGAATTTATGCGTAACCATGCCTATTAAGAAAATGAACGAAGAAAATGAAAAAATGAATATTGTAAATTGGTAGAATGTATAAAATACTATCTCTAAAAATATATAAAGGTACAAGATTCAAATTTTTATTCATAGGGATTAACTATCCAACCATGACTCAGAGAAATGTCCAAAAGATCGAATAATTCACACATAGGAGGAAACTCAAAATTATCAATTCGGAAAGCATAGGGTATGTTTTTCTTCTTTTTATCTACAATGAATGTATCCATATTATGCATACCAAAAAAAATTCATCCAAATTAACAAATGATAGAAATGTAAAATTCATTATAAATTCAAAAACATGAAAATTTCTTTGACATTACTGTTTGAATGGATTATGTGTTCTGCTACAAAGGACAACAATATTTCGTATAACACTTCCACCGTGTCGGAGCTCAAATTCAGGTTTTCTCTCATTAGTAGAACATTTCCTATAAAAAATCTTGACAATGTAATTATAATCCAAATATAGTAATATCTTCACCAAACGAATGACCAGGCCAAATCAGTAGCAATATATTCATTTACAAATTCATCCAGTTTATTATTATACCTTTGATTATAGACCAATTCAAGAATAAAATCATGGTTAATCATGATTCCAACTATCATATCTGGTGGGAGGAAAACAAGATAATGTAAAAAATAATGTAATCATGCAACTAGGAAGATATGTAAAAATATAAGAGAAACCAAGATCCATGGAAATTCATAATGTGGGGGAAGAGGGGTTTACAAATGGAGAGGCGACACCCCTTGGATCCCCCCTCTCGTAGACACCCCCTCCCCCTAGTCACCCTCGTGGACACCACGTGGAAACCACCTAGACACCCCTACCCCATAAACACCCCTGGAAACCCCCTCTACACCCCATGAACACCCCCTCCCGCCAAACACCCCACTGGACACCCCCTAGAAACCACCTGGACACCATCCCTGTCCATCCACCTGGACAACCACTGGTCACCCCTCCCCCTAGAAACACCACCTTGGACACCCCCACCCCTGTAGACACCCCTCCCGGACTCCCATATGCATGCATATACATGAAAAAATGAATATAAAGAAAATTAAAGAAGAAAAATGGAAGGGGAAAAATTAGAAAATGAGAGAATGTATAAAATATTTTCTCTATAAAAATACAATGGTACGTGATTCAAAAGTGCATACCTGGGGATCGGTTATCCCACAATGATACAAAGAAATTTCATGAAGAACAAATATTGCACACTCAAGTGTAAACTAGAAATAATAAATTCTACAAGCATGGATTATGCTAATTAAATGTTACTAAAAATGAAAACTATGGTTACTAATGTCTTGTAAAAATGGTATCAAATACAGATTACCTCCTAAATTTTATATTCAAATCAATCCCAGTTGCAAGTCCTGGAAGAAAATAAATTGCATCGGTTATGTTTTGTTGATAGTTCTATGCATAGAATGAATCCCTATCCTTTATACCAATAACAGTCATCAAAATCAACAAACGATCAAAATGGTAAATCTATTAGGTATAAAAAAGTAGGGAAATTAATTTAAAATTACTTTTTGAATTGATTAAGTGTATGGAAACCAGGGTGACGATTTTTTCATATGACACCTCCACCTTGTCGAAGTTTAAATTCATGTTCATTCTATGTAGTAGAAGATTTCATATCACAAATCTCATGAATGTAATAAAAATTCACAAATAGTAACATTTTCACCTAATCAAGACAAAGACAACTTGATAGCTATATATTTATTAGCATATTATTAGAGATTAATATAATATGTTTGACCATTGTTTAATTCAAGAATAAAATCATGGTTAATCAGATGGAAAACTGTCGTATCAGATCGAATGAAAACAAGATAATGACAAAAAAAATAATCACACAATTAAGAATATATTGCAAATTAGATGGGAAATCATGATCCATAGAAATGGATAATGTGGGGGAGGATGGGATTACATATATATAGGACACACCTCTAGACACCCCGTCCCCTCTAGACACCCCCCTAGACATCCCTTGGACACCACATTCCCCCTTAACACCCCCTTAGACACCCCTCCCCCTAGACACCCCCATAGGACATCCCTGGACCCCCCAGACACCCCCTAGACACCCCTCCACCTAGAAACACTAAACTGGATTCCCTCGAACCCCCACTCCCATGGACACCACCTATACACCCCTCTCCACACCCCCTGGACATCCCCATGAATTCATATACGTGAAAACATGTATATTAAGAAAATTCTAGAAGAAAATTGAAAAAGAGAAATTATAAAGTGATAAAATGTATAAAATATTTTTTTATAAAATAATATAATGATATATGATTCAAAAATTCATTCATAGAAGTAAACTATTCAACAATGATACTGAGAAATGTCCGGACGATCAAATATTGCACCCTCAGAAATAAACTCGATATCATCAATTATACAAGAATGGTGTCTGCCAAGTCAATTTGATAAAAACAGAGAAATGGTTATTAATTTCTGGACAAAAATGGTATAAAATATCCATTACCTTCAGAATTTTATATTCACATTAATCTCGGATCCAAGTCATCAAAATTTACAAAAGATAGAAAATGTAAACCCATCAGGAAGCCAGGAAAAAGAATCCAAACTCTTTTTTGAGCTACTTCACCTACATATATTCCCATCAAACTCACAATATAATTAGTGAAACTAATAGAGGGTCTGCCGCAAGAAATAAATGGAAACACTCATAGACACCCCTCCCCCTCCCTCTTGGACACCCCTCTACCATCCTAGAAACCCCCTAGACACCCCCTCCATCCTGGACACCCCCTCATGGATACCCCTAGACACCCACTCCCTCCAAGAAAACCACACACCACATGGAAACCCTCCTGGATCCCCCCATGGACACCCCTCCAAGACACCCCTACCTCATGGACACCCCCTCCTTGACACCCCCGTCCTTGACACCGCCCTCTAGGATTGAAAACCCCACTCCAGGACACCCCCATCCTGGAAACCCCCACCCTCCCCCATTGACACCCCATCCCCCAACCCTCCTAGACACACCTCCCTCTCCCTCCTTGATAGCCCCCAGACCCCCCAGACCCCCTAGACATCCCCCTTCCCACACACCCCCACACCCCTACCCCTAACACACTCCACCCCCCCCCCCTCTTGGACACCCCCTCCCCCGACACCCCCACACCCCTGCACCCCCGCCACCCTACGTGCCCCCCTTCACACTAAACCCCCACACCCCTACACATTAGCCCCATCCCCCTTCACCCCATTAAAACCACCTCCTAAATACCCCCTCCCCTTGTACCCCTACCCCCTACACACATCCACTATCCCCTTGAACACCTCCCAACCCAATGAAAACCCCCATGGACACCCATCCCCCACGTGGACACCCATCCCCCTCCCCCTAGAGACCCTCATCCCCCCAACCCATGAAAACCTCCATGGAAACCATCCCCTTCCTGAAGAAACCTCCCCATAGAGACCCCCACCCCCCCTAGACACCCCTCCCCCTGGACACCCCCTCCTAGATAGCCCCCTCCCCAGACACCCCCATCACACTGTCCCCAGCCCCCTTGGACCCACACCCTCCCTTATGGACACCCCCTCCCCATTCCCCCTCTCTACCCCATGCTCACTGCCCCCCCCCCTCCACCCCTCACCCCATTTATCCATTTCACACCTCCCCATGCCCCCTTCACTGCAACTACCCCAGCTACTTTCACCCGCTCTATATCGTAATAATTATAAGAAAAATCCTATTGTAATTACATAAATGAATAGAAAGGTAATACAAATGTATTATGGGGGAAATAATTTCCCTAACAAAAAGTAAATGGAGGCATGAAATTAATAAGTACTATAAAAGAAATAAATGGGTAGATATTGTCTTAGGTTACCAGGATCTGACCACCGAACATGTTCAACACCATCATGAACTTCTAAACTCCACTAATACTAGGTCCACTAAATTATAATACAATTTTTTTACCATCCTTATAAGTCATGAAATCTATAGGAAAATCCCATGTACGTATGCGTATATAAATACCCCATAGAAAAAACAAATGACAAAGAGGGAAGAAACAAAATAAAATGGGTTTATCAACCAATAAGGTAATATTGTAATGAAACCCAATTCGAACTGTTATCTAACACATCAAATACAATTCATAAATCATACCCTTTATATATCGTGAATCCCAACACTAAGACATACCCTTCCCTCTCATAAACAATCCCATATATCTATTACTGTCTTACAAACCTCATCTTAAGACACCTCTAATTGAATTTCCCTAAAAAGAAACACTTGTAACTCACTTCTCCCCTCAAACATCTCTCTACCCAACCCAAAACTAAAGTAAATCATCATAGGGGAGGAAAAGGGACTACAATGTAATGAATACACACATGTGACTAATAAAAACTCCTAATATCACATAAATATGACTACTATACATCATCTAAACTAACCTTTTTAAAATTAAATTATGTGACTACCATTCAAAGCATGAAGCAGCCGTCAAATTCATATCAGTAGAACGAGCCTTAGAAAAAAATTTAAATTTCATTTCATCTCTTGTTCATGTATTTATTTTAATTTACATTATATTACCATTATTAAATAAATTTTGGTTACCCATATGATTCAACCTTATATAATAGACACAAAATCGCATCATATATTTACTAAATAATAACCAAACATTGTATGATGAAGAATCCAATGATAATGTAATCTTTCCATAAATATTATTGTCATTATGGATTTTAGTTCTTCAATTATTTTTCAATAATAATTACCAATTCTCATATGATAAAAAATAGTATTAGCAGTATATATATTCATCATTTCATTATAATATATTGGTATAAGGATATCATGATTTTAAAGAACAACTTAATGTAAGAAAACATTATAAAAATAAAGGCATGAGAAGACTAACAATGTGGAATTAAAAAGAAATGAAAACTGTCAAAATCCACTTCCCTCAAACCAAACTCACAACCCCAAACCCTTGATAGTGGAATTATACAATGTATATAAAAAATCCTAAAAATAATCACATCCTCAATACCAAAATAAAAATATTATGCCCCAAATAATATTATGGAAATATAAATGAATAATTTAAATAGAAACCCCTCCCCTCGGAATAAACTATATCCAATGATTTTTAGATAATAGTTTGATCATACCACTTAATAAAAAATTCAGAAGTTCTATCAAGTGGTAGATTACCAATGGTTAATTTGGAACAATAATTAATGTATTATAAGGTATAGTGGGAGGATTATAATCTATGAATTATGGTTCTCTGAGACATTTTACACTTTTGAAAACTCATTAAATTCCTTTTTAATTTCTATTTAACAAACCATGATGACTTTTTTTAGATCACAATAAAAGTTATTACTTTTTAATCTATGTTAGTGATTCGGTGTTTCTATGATAACATAGGTGATATATCAAATCATGTACATTTATTTAAATTTTATCTAAATGATATTAATATGTTATTTATAGATTAAAATATCTGAAAATGAATGATAATGTTTTGAGAAATCAGGAGGCATTAATTTTGAGAAGTTGAACTAATACACTACTATGTCAAAGAAGAATTACTATGAACAACAATGTGAGATTTATATCATAGGAATAAGAAGAAGATCATCATAGGGACTCTATGTATAGGATAATATTCTCATATATGATTATTATAATAAACGAGTGCTTTGTTCTGGTTTATATATTGACGCCTGTAACATTGAATAAGTAAGAAAATATAAAGGCGAGTTTGACCAAAACCATTTCTTCATTCTTCAATAATCTAAATGATTTTGATGAAGACATGAATGTTCTTGGGGAAAATATTGTTAGCACCATGATCCTAAAATTAGTCCCGAGGATACATCAAATATGGTTTAATACCAAAGTGTATATACTTGAGGAAAATGATCTTAAAGATGTATTTCATTATATCCTTAAAAGAACACATGTCACATTTATAATAGGAAATGATGATAATGATACCAGAGAAATTTCAAAATAAAATGATGTTTTATTCAATTAAATAGATACATTATTTATTAAATTTTTTCTAAAAGATAATGAGGTAAAATATGTGATATTATTTTTTCCAAAAAACCTGAAGAAGGGAAGATTAAAATTCAAAGGCAAGCTTCCAGTCTATTTTTTCTGATGTGTTAAGGTAGGTAACCTCATTACTATAATTTTAAAAACCGTCATGATTATTATGAGGAGGTGTTCGTTAATATTTTTAATGAAATGTGATAAGACCTGAAGATAAACAAAATGAAAATTAATTATGAAGAAAACTATTTTGTCTCTTGAATGTAGAAGTTCATATGAGTTGAAAGTGAAAGGAGTTGATAATTGTGGGTACCATGGTTAAGATTAATTAGTTAATGTTAGCAATATAACATTAATTTATAATAGTGATTTTAATAAAAATTAGTTATTTGGGTGATTTGATCAGAAACGTTTTTTAGGAATCCCTTGAATAACATCACAAATAAAGGGATAAATCTATGAATGATAATGTATTATTTCCTAAACCAAATCTACATATACAATAATAAGATGTTGAGAAATCAGATATGATAAATATATTGAAAATTTGAAAATTTGAATTTTTGGAAACATAGAAAAGGAGTGGATCTCAAGCTTAATGTATAGGAACAAGTGTGAATAAATGATAGTTTATCCAATACTATAAAATAATAGGTTATGAGGGAAGAAGAACATAATTTAGAATCTAGGGTCTGGTGGTGTAAGTGTAATTGATGACGATGACTCTTTACAACTAACATTAAATTTGGTTACCCAATGAAACAAGTTATAGTTGAAGAAAAATATTCCTAGGAGTTTTTTCTTATGTGATTATTTCCATTAAAAAGGTGTGTCACCATAAAAACAAAGGAAAATATTATATGTAATGAGATAAAATTTATTATAAAAAAATATCTCATTCCCGAAAATAGACCTATAATATTTGGAGGAAAGTGAAATTTGGATAATTTTAATAGCATAAATATTATGTTGTCAGAAATTGGAGAATTACATAATATATTACGTGTTTTTAATGTAAAAAATATAGACAAATCCTATATGATTTCTACATGGAAATTTTTTTTAGAGAGAAAAAAACCAAAATATAGGAAATGATTTTTCCATCATAATATGATTATTTTAATGGTTATTGTTTTTGGTGTGATGGATAAAGACACAAGGATGCCTATAATTACAATATAAAAAAGGAGGTGAATCCTGATACCCATAAATGAGGATATTAGTAGCTTAAAAATATTCCAACACATATAAAAACATCAATGATGAAAGGGTATGTTCAGAACAAAATGGTCATCACAAGTAGTAAACATCAGAAGAAGTAAATCCATGTTCATAGAAGAATATGAAATGGTATCAGAATTAAAAATTTTATAATGTTTCTTTTAATGATGTATACATTCTTAATTTTTGGTTTTTGTATAGAAGATGTACCTCACACAAGACCTGAAATAAATATCATAGTATAGATATAAAATATGATAAAGGTAGATTGGTTCTATTTTCTAGTGATGAATAAATCATGATCATTGGGTCATTAAAGGCCAAATTTAGTGGAATAGATCATTGGAAGACAATAGTGTTATTGAAATTGGGATCATTTAGCATATAATGATCTATTGCGGCAACAACAGTGCGATTGAAATAATAAATTAACCCATAAAATGTTGTAGAGGGTGACATTGATTGGAAGCTTCATTGATGAGGGCGTCATAGTTATATAGGTCATTGGGGATGGGGGTATTGTAGTGATATATTTCTTCGGGGAGGAGGGTGCGGTTGTGAGAGGGGTCATTGGGTGGGAGGCTATCGTTATAAGAGTGGTTCTTGGGGACAAGGGGAGGTCATCAGAGAGGAGGGTTGTGTGGTTATAGGATTTTGGATTGGGCGAGGAGGAGGGGCCTCATTTATCCTTGTAAAAAAAGCCAGTTTGATATAAAAATGATATACCCATAGAGTTTAAATTAAACCATTGAAATAAAAATGATATAAACACGGACCTATAAAACCATGGCTATAGGTCTGTGGATATAACCTAAATTTATAGTAGTGATATGTAATTCCATTTGTTATATAATATCTTGAGTCTTCTTATACTCATGATATTTTAAGTGATTATGATTCGAATTTTTCAAGCTACTATAGGACACATTTGAATGTTTAAGAATTGTTTCATCATGAATTATTGAATGGTCTCATTTATAAGTGTCTCTATTTATCTCAAAATCATTTGAAATATCTTGTATTTCATAGATATTTGTCTCTTCTGCTATCATCAAAAAAATATTTTATTGAACGGATTCTGATTAGTTTTAATGTTGATGATCTATATTGATACCATTCACCATATTACTCTGAATTGTTAGTGTTTATGTTTAATGAATGGGAAAAGTTATTTACATTTCAAATGATAGTTTCTGTATGAATGTATATATTGATTATGGTTATCCCCATTAATAAGAGGAATTCATTGGACTAATTATGTAATGGGTGGGTTCCACTATAGCCCCTTGATGCATCGGTAGGTCTAATGAGACAACCTATGTCATGGAACGAGTCCTTCGCGAAATGGTTATTTATGGTCTTGGCATGAGGCCATCATGGTTTGGTTACAATTTCTGGCATATGAACTTCCCTCATTATGATAATAGTATTGATAGTCCATGTGGTTATTTGACTAGTATAATACCCATGATTATTCTTTATTATGGAAATATTTATTAAACATTTATTCCTACCATAATGTGTTATGTTTATTTTTAAAGGCATGTATATATAGTTATTAACTGTGCCTAATGTTTCTATTTTTGATATCTTCATATTTATTTCATAATTTACTTAGAAATTGAGCTCACCGCTTTTTTATGTATCTTTTCTTCAAGACATGAATATGTTTATTGTGACTGACTTGCAAGGATAATCATAGAGATATGGATGTTCCAAATAAATTATATATGTTGTATTTCTTTTCATGTTGTAATTTTGAAACCATGTATGTATTTAGTTTTCAAAAATTACTATACTAATCAGTCCATAAGGATTTTATTTACTGTAATTATGCCAATGTAATAATATAATGCACCATCATCGGGCTTCTGGGCCGGAGCGTTACACCAATGAATGTTATAGTATGTGACATTTTCCTATGATCTATGATGAAATATGATCAATATTTAATGTATGTTAATGTATTATATGTCCTGTCGATAATTGATTATAAAATTTGTTAAAATAAATCATGGAGTGGATAAAAATAACAAATCAATCCACATGAATTTTATAAATTCAAATAATAAAAAAATGTATCAATATTTAAATTACATAAATCAACCAAATACCTCAAAATCATAATTTATAAGTATGAAATATATGATTCAATATAATCATTCAAGTATAAATCATACACATTCAATATCATTATAATTAAAAACTAAAACATGGAAACATTGGATTCCTACCGAACTGATGTATCGTAGATTATTCAAGAAAATTAAAAATTCTCTGTGCGGACATTAAAATTCCATTTTAATCATTAAGAAACAATATCCAACCAAGTTTAAGGGATTTAAAATATAATAAATGTAAAATTTAACTCGCTTTATAATTTTTCCCTATTACTCATTCTATTCACTTTTTGGTAGGTACTTTATGCCATCGTCTTAATGAACCTAAAATGAAAATCAATCATCAAAGCACCAAGACATGTTATTATTTCTAAAAAATAATAATAGTAATTGGGTTGAATCATAATATATTCCTAAAATGTATTCACAATAAATAAATTTAATATTACATTCCTCAAAATAAAATAAGAAAAAAATGCAAGGAAATTCGTGTTTTGATTCCCCATGTGGGCCCCTGATTTTGACTACATTATGATAGGTTGTTCCATATGTTATCCAAAATCTGATGGTGGGTGGAGTTTCTATAATTATAATATCCTATACTACTTCCTTATATCCTCGACGTATTTATTTATGTTGAGGACTCCATGGATAGAATACAATAATTCCACCTCCTTCACAATATGGTATAATTTTCAAGGTAGGGATATGATATAGAATGGGTCCTTGTCCTTTTTGGGTTTCAATTGAACTATGTCCTCTTCACTCTGCAATTTTTTCTTATGTTATACTATATTTATGGAATTATAAAAGTTAATGTCAATGATTAATTATATTTTAATAAAATTTAAATATGAAGTATCAATATAAAATTACCCCCCTTCAATGTAGGAATATGTTTTCATTGTTTTATTTAGAAGATACACATGGATATCCTCGTTTACTGCTTTGATGAAATGATCATCGTGATTGGGGGTTCCATGAATTTCTCATCAGGTGAATCTTATTTTTCATAACTTCTTATAAAAATCCAAGGGTTGTTTGAGTATATTAAATTTAAACAAAGAGAGGTAATTTATAATTTATCTTTAGAAAAATTACATCATATTTAGTTTATGTAGGAGTATCTAACATAGTTGGTTCATCATCAATTGCATCTTCAACAGACAGTTCCTCTTTGAGTAGCATGGTAGGGGATGTAGATATGTAATCAGAATCCCCCATTATTTCCTCTTACTCCACCACTAGGGTGGTTTCTTATTATTCAATGGCTAGATAGATATATAAAGATATTCGTTCTTCAATTTAATAGATACAAATATCATGTTTCACTTCATATTAATTCTAAGATCTATAAAAACATTATTAATATGCCACACATAATGAATTAGTAAATTTTTCTTCATCAACAAAATAAGGTAAATTATTAAGATGTGTGGAATAGATATTAAACCAATTCCTTCTTATACTCCTCATGTTTTTGGAACTGATAAATGAATGGGTAAATATCATCTATCAGTATATCAAGTTCATTCATAGATTTATATTTATGGTATACATGTATGTACTCATATATCAGTTTCATTTTCTCTCCATGACCTCAGCTTTTCCATTAATAATTTTAAATTAGGTTTCAATATCATTTTCATCCACTTTACCATGTAATTTTGAGTAATCTACCCAGGTAGAATAATTGTAGTTTAAATACATCGTGAAAATAAATTTGTTATTTTTGCATAAAAAATATATAACTCTATATAAATATCAATAAAATAGAATATTTAATAAAATAACGATTATCCTTCCAAAAATAATTCCACATTTTAACCTATCTATCTTAGGGGGTGAAAATACCCAATTATTTTCCTAGTGAAACATAATGGCTGATCAGGCTCATCTCATTTGATGATCTTTGCAATCAATCAAAAACTACTCTTAATTCACTTATTTCATCTTTTAGTTATTATTAATTATAAAAAAAAGAAAAATGGGGGTATGGGAATGAAATGAGAAATAAAAAAACGGAAATTTGAAGATGTACATAGAATGATGTTTTTTATAAATAAAAGGAATTAGTATTGCGGTTAGTCACTCACATTATTTTTTATTTATTTTTATTATTTAAATTTAATTTAAAAATCCATCCCCTCAAACATGAATTTTTTTACAATTCATTGACTGTGAATTTTAACATTCCTAGTAGATTAATCCATCATAACAAATCTCATATCCTCAAATACTGATGTAATAAAAACCGACCTAGATCAAGAGTGGCATACATTCCAAGACATAGATCTATCATATTCTATTTCATCCTTTGATCACACTCAACCCTATCAAAATAGTATTTTAACTATGATAAGGGAGAATATGATTATTTGGTTGTTATTATAGATTTGTTGAGATTTATTCCATGGTCGACGATTGTCTCACCCATACACATATCTCTCTTTCAAAAAAAAATTAATAATCAAAAACTGAAATTCAGGAACACTATGAAAACCACTCACAATTACAATCCAGGGGACATTCATGAGTCATTGGGAGTGTAATATATTATATTAAAAGATAAAGAGATATTCATAGGTAAAATGAAAGATAAAAATAAGGATTGATAGAAATAGTGAAAAATGGAATACAAATTTAATTAAATATATTTTTTTAAAATTTATATGGAAATGATTTCCTAAAACTATAGTATAAATTATAATTTGTAGACTAATAAATAGTTTTGATCGTTCCCAATCTAATTATATATATCTAAAACACCCATGGAATTTTATTTATATGGATAACTCATTCTCGGTTCAACTGTAATCATCCCTAAATGAATCCATTAATTCATCCCAATCTAATATTTCTTGTACACAGAGGTATCTATTCAATATGAATATGATTTTTTTTGTTTTTTAAAGTGGTAAAAACTAAAATTTTTCTATCATTGAGATTCAAGGAGTGACACATTATCTCACACCATGAAAATTATTATTTCCCCTCCATCATCGTTTTATCTTGGCCGTCTTTATCGGGTATCATATGGCACTAAATATCTAAATATTTAAGGCACTAATTGGGTTTGATGACATTAATATTTGTTTTCTTAATCATTTTTCATCTTTATTCCTCTAACATCTTCTTCATTCCATTAAATTTTATCCAGAATGTATCAAAAAATGAATTTGTGTATTTCTTTGTTTTCAATCAATGTTTTGTCGTCCATAAATAAATAAATAAATAAATAAAATATGAATAAGAATAATCAATTAAATTAGAAAAATGGTGTCTTTTATGTTAAAATAAGAATGCATGAAATGGTTTTATCTTGGTTAAAACGATGAAAAAGGGCTTTAAAATCATAATTAAATAGAAATATATATATATTTTAAATTGTAGGGACTGATGATTCCACATTCCGAGTTTTTTGTTTTCCTGTTATGGTAAAAAACACCTTTTTAGTATTTTAAATCACTATAACATTTATGTAACAATCAATACCATCATAAATGAACATATATTTATGTGAAATCATAGTTAATAGTCATTGATTTATTTATGATGTGTTAAAATAGAAGACACCCAATTATTATTTGTGGTGTCCTCTAAATGGATGAATAAGCCGTTCTTGAAAAATAAACAGTCATTAAAAATGCTTGTATGGGGGTTAAAATTCATAAAACAAAAAATAATTATAACTAAATCATAGGAAGAAAGCCATGTTTTTTATTAATTTAGGGATGAAAAAAATATCAATATAATTAATAATTTTCTATCTGTGGCTGAAAATAACTTTTTTTTTGCTTAAACATATAAAAAATTTATTTAAATATCAAAACCATATAAACAAACACATATTTATTGGAATTCATAAAAATGTGTGTCATTGAATTATTTTTAATGTATTTGAGAATGTTTTCGATCACTCTGAAATTTAGTGTTCCTGGATTTTCTAGACAAGTATTTCTTAAATAATTAACAATCCTCAAAACATTCATCAGATGATCAAAACCATGAAATAACATATTATTTTCATGATGTCATAAGAAAAGGAATATATATAAAAATTCTAATTATAAGGAAATAAAATTCATCGTTCAATGTTTTCTTGAGTATAGTATTATAAAAGACACATTATTAGTGTTTAAAAACACTAAAACATTTGAATAACTTCCAAAAACAGAGAAAATAACCTCATATTGATGGGTAATCAAAAGAAAATAATATTTGAATTATTTTTAACATGAATGATTACAAGAAACAGTAACATGAAATGATATGTGTTCAAATTTATTGAATAAGTAGTTTTAAATAATTAATTATCTTTATAAACACTTGGAATCACTTAAAAACCCACCATTGGTTTATATAAAATCATAGGGAAAACATTATAATGATTAATTAATTTTTGGGATTAACTAAGTGTTAATATGAGTTTTATGTTTCATGGGTTGTTCAAAATAACCTATATAGTGTTTCAAAAAACGAAATTTCTTGTTTAACCGTCAAGAACATAGAATAAATTTTCAGATTGATGTGAAATAATAGGAAATTATTCATTGAATTATTTTTCATATATATGAGCAAACAAAACAAAAATTCAAAAGTTTGGTGTTCTATGAATTTAAAAATAACCACTTCTTAATGATTAAATGTCTTAAAAAGCATGCACCATAGGGAACAAAATAACAAAAACAACAATTGTTTATTGTAAAATCCTAGGTAAACAATGATTTGTTTTTAAAAAAATAGTGATTGATGACATGCAGTCCGATTTTTTAATTTTTTCAGTATGAATTAAAAACACTATTTATTGTTTTAAAACACTAAAAATTGTTTTTGACTATTTAAATATAATAATGTGACTAGATATTGATATGTAATCATTGAAAAGATATATTTAAAGTATTTATTAATTTTAGGAATAGAAAATATTTCAATTTGATGTGTATTGCTTGGACTGACTAAAAAATTAGTTTTAAAAGAATTATGAATCTTGATATACATGAAGTAATATGTCAAAAGATATAAAACAACCTGTAATTACTATGAAATCACCAAACAATAATACTACATTTTTTAGGAAAAATTGGAACTGAAATCACATCAATTCGATTTTTCAATCTCCTTGGCAATTTGAAATCTCATTTTTTCTATTTTAAAACACTAAAATATATGTACAATAGTAAAAACACTAGAAAATGATCCCTAATTCATGTGAAATCCTATTAAAAATATATCTAAAATATTTCTAAAATTTCAAAGTATATAGAAAATTAATCAAAAGTGTAGATTACATGAACCAATAGAATTAATTTTTGTATATCAAAAAATGATTATAAACTAGTAATTTGTTTAAAATTAATACACTAAAACATATTATTATACTATGTTTTAATTTAACTAATATTGTGCAATCTAATTTTTTGTTTATTAACTTTAAAATTTACAAAAAAAATTATTAATTTACTTTTTGGTTAAAATAATTAAGGGATGAGGATCCTGAAAAATGATTGGATGAGGGTTTTTATGATCTTATGAAATTATATATAATCTGAATATATAATTAATTTTTTAATTATGGGTTTTTTAAAATAGTAATCACAGTGTGTAACCGCACTAATTAACAACAATCCTTTAACGACAAGCATTTTATTATTCATAACAGTTATAATAATCCAATATATTAATTTTAATATTCATTGGATATTCATGTCGACTAGTTGAACAAGACAAAAATACATTCATAGTGACCAGTGAAAATATTTTGGTAAGTTGTCATGTGGATTAGATGACTTGGTTGGAATGATAGTTTCATGGACTCTTCCACATAGTTTATTGAATAGTTGTTAGGAATAATTTGAGATCTATTTAGTATTGTGTTTTTAAAAATACTTTACAGATATAATTTCAATTCCTTAAGAATTAAACCACATGATGAAATCTTACAGGATGTGGTCCAACATTTATTTCATGCATGTTATCTAGATGGTCAAATTAACCTGAACCTCACTTATTGGTTTTTAATTTAGTGATTATATATTTAGTTCTTGATTGGAAAGTATATTTGATATGCCTAAGGATTATATCTACACATAACAAGGCAATACTGTATGATTATTGTATTAATTATTTCATAAAATGTTATGAATTGAGTGATAATGAGCCACTGGCATGTATGAGTTGGTTTGTAGTAGATATATTATATTATAATACCATGTGTTATATTATATGTACTATATTATTTGGTAGTTTATGATTTTTTGGGCTTGAAAATGGAGTACCTAAATGAGTTATACTTGTAAATGAGAACCATTAAATTTGTGTAATGGTCTAGATTCAAGTGTAATAATGTTTCAAGTTTGAGTATGATATGGACAGTTGGTCAATATATGGTTTAAATATCTCTTAGTGGTATGATTGGTGAATAAAAACAATGTATTATGATTTTGTTTCTTATTTCATTGTGGGGGAGTGTCGTGTGACACCCACATGTAATTGTTGCATTATATTTTATATTATTTTACCCAATTATGAGTTAAGTTTAAATTTTCCATAATTTTGGGTAAATATTTTTAGGATTCCAATAATTTTATCTTCAATTTCACTTTTAAATGCATGGTTGGGTTGAAAATATTTTGTTTCCCTCCATACGGATCCATTTAAAAAAATTTATTTGTATTGTTTTTCTTGTATGACTAGTGAATGGTTTCAGTAAAAGACGGTGAGATTCATTAGTACCATGTGAGTCTCTAGGTGCTTTGTGTGTTAGTGCACCACTTATGCAGTATTAGTAGAAACCATGTGAGTGGCATTTTGAAGCTCTACTATTTTTAATAGAGTATTTTAACAAAGATTATTCATGGTTAGTAATTCATGAAATTATAGTGTGAATTTAGAAACCTAAATCCAAATACCTAGATCTAGTGTTTAATTTTGCTGCATTGGTATAAGATACAAGTGATCTCATCCTAAATAACTGGTCAGTTTAGTAGTCTAGAAGAAACAAATAAAAAACATGGTTCGCATTCTAAATTGAAAATAAAATATAGAACATTGCGAATGTAAATATTATGAATAATTAAACTATTTCAATGACTCTAATTTCATATCTTAGATAAAGGCAAACAAATAGAGGGCGAAATCAAAAGCTTAGTAAGGGTTACTTACAGTAGAATCTATCATGGGTGAATATGGAAAAAATAAATATTGAATTGTAAATCACTAAAAATGCATTCAATTTAATCAATTAACTATGTATAAATTCATCCATAGATATTATCAATGTAGTAATCAAATGGATAATAGTAATTGAATTATCATGAATGGAAATGTTTAATATTGGAGTTCAAGATATCAAAATTCTTGATTTTTTTCTTTCAAGGCCCTTTTCAAATATAGTTTAATTGATGCGTAAGTATACACTAAGAATCTAATGTAATATGTTCATAATTTTTTATCTCATGACACATATAGATGTATTGATGGGATATCTATACCAACGCCCCTACCATCACAACTTGTCCAATTTATTCCTCTTATGTTGAATGATCAATTTATTTCACCAATAATATTCTTTATCAAAAGATATCTATATTGTATAAGGAAAAAATATTAAAAAATAACCAATTAATCAAATAATTTTCCTAGTAAAAACCAATGTTTACAAATATTATATAATTTTGGAAATAATATTTTCCTTGATACAAAGAATATTTATATTCAATATAAATGAAATTTATGATGAAAATTTATCAAAATAAAAGTATTTTTTCAAAGGAAAATTAATGAACAAAAAAATAATATGATATAAAAATGACCATGGATCCATCTGAAATATAAATTTTGTATAAAAATAATGTGATTTTTGTAATGAAATAAATTGAAACTCAAAAATTAAAATAATATTTCATTAAATATTTTTATTATTAATGAAATTGAAATTTTTTAGAATAAGCTAAATATTAAAATATAGTTAAGATATAGGGAAAATACATTGTTTTAGTATATGATAAAAACCAACAATCCTATAATTTTTTTGAAAATAAAGTAAAAATTAACCATATTTGAGAATATTAGAAAATTTCTTTTGAAACCTTATCAAAATCAAAGGCTGAGATAAAATACTTTAATAAATTATTTGAGTAAATAAAAAGGAATTTTGTAAAATATTTTTTAGAAAATTGGATTTATAATGAGAAATATATCAGGAAAAAAAGATAAATTATTTCTCCTTTACTTTTTTATTTTTACTCGGTTTTTAAAATATGCAAATGGGGGAATGTTTGGATGAAATTATATATAGGATATGAATGTCGATAGAGTTTATAAAGGTTATATTATATGTCTCCCACAATGAAATTATAGAAAATATCAAAAACTGAGATTGGAAAATAAATTCTTAACACTTTGTTAAAATTAAAATTGAACTTTTATAAATATAAAACGTCAATTTAATCATTATTCACCTTTAATAAATAGGTATTCATTTTTAAAAAAATAAAGGGGTTGTATATACGTCATATAAAATAAAATAGGTGGATTATACCATATTTGTCTCCATGGAGTGTAAGTTGAGGTGAAATACCATACAAATATTATAAAATTGAAGTTATAGTTAATCAATGAATTTATTATGTGTACCAAATTAAAATACACCAAAAATGTTAAAAAATAAAATAAAAAAAATCTAAGGTCATTTCACACATAATCATTTCATAACATAGATAATTAAAAGTAATATAAACCAATTAAAAGAAATTGAGTTAATAAACCCATTACCCAAAGATCAATATGCCTCTTATGTAATTTTATCCTCCATTATAATAAATCTAGATTTAGTTTAATTTTTAACAGATTTATATACAAAATTATAATTTCATATATGATCCACTAATAGCATTCTATATTCTTTTTATTAATTATTTTTAATTAAAATCATAATTTCTAGGTGTTAAATATACTTTTTAGGTAGTTTTGGTTTGATGAATTTATTCATTAAATATTTCTCATAGTTACATCATATCAAAAAATTTAATCATCATTGAAAATTGAGATATATTAATTTTATAAATATTATAAAAATTCATTATATTTATATATAAAAAATTTATCTGATCACTTCATAGAGAAGATAGTCTGCTAGTATTCATGGGAGCTGTTATCAATTTTTATGGAGTGATGAAATTAAATGGTAAATTATATATTATATTTTCATAAACCATAATTATTTAATAAATATCTTATATATTCATTAGTTACATAATTTAAATCATCAAATTAAATTGGTGATGAGAAACAAATTACACCACTGTGTGGAAATGGTAAGTCGTACTCCAAGTGAGCATTGTTTTTCTTTGAATAAGATATGAAAGAGGTGGTAAATAGATGTATCATATTCATAATAGCATGTAAATATATTTTTTATACTATAGGAATTATTTTATGAAGGGTAAAATATATTAATAGGAATTATTTGAAGAAATAAAATTTTAATTAGTTATTTAAGAGTTATGCCTCTGTTGATAATCCTCCTTTATATTGTAGCTAAATCTTTTAATGTATTATATTTGGGAAATAACTTATTATGAATGATGTTGGATTGGTTTATAGGAAGGTATTATTGTATGGATTCACTGAGATATAAGGCTCATTAAGTTTGGAGAAAATGGAGAGGCGGTATCCTTTTATATGGGAGGAAAAGGACAGACATGTAATTTAATAAAATATTATATAATATGAAAATCATAAAATATTTAGTGGCATGAAGTAAACCAAAATAATAAATCAATAAATTTTAAATAAAATAAACCACCCACATTTGGGAAAATTTTGGTTTCAATTTAATCATTATGACCTTGTCAAACTACTTTAAACTCATTTCAACCATAATAGTGACAACATAACTTTTACAGTGATAACATATTTATAAAACAATAAATAAAATTTTAATTAAAATAAACATTGGTAATTATGATTAAAAATTATTAATTTATTTCATCTGATTAAATTTCTATTTTTTGTAAGGATTTTATTTTAATATAATAATTTAAATTGCATAAAAAAGGTTTTTAGGAAATATCAGATTTAAGCATAAAATTCCTTTTAACATGAAATGATCTGATACGATGGTGACCAAAAAAATCATGGAAACATAGTATAAAATATTAAGTTTATTCATTTATGGATCTAGTGAATATATAATTAAAACATCCAATGATTCCATTAAATTCAATGAGCCAGAAATAGTTTTAAATTTGAATAAAATATAAGTTATATTCCAAAACGTATGTCATGGGTTCCAATATAAAAACAGTAATTTTTTTAAAATAAATTATTTAATTAATTATAAATGTATGTGGTCAAAAATCCCTCATAAAATACTGTAAATTGATGTGTTAGATGGATTTTACGATTTTACCCCATGGTTTAATCCAATTTTACCACTTTTACTATGTAATCATATATTTACTATGGTTACTATTCATATTGAAAAAAAATTAAGTTGAACATGTTACAACTTTTTATTGATGATGATTCAAAATTGTTGGTCAGAGTGGATACTCAAGAGGGGGGTGAATTGAGTTCCAATTAAAATTTCTGTTAAAATAATATCTATTTAAAAGCCCTCGATTTATAAAATAAGTTAAACTGTAGTGAATTTATATATATTGAAAATGTTCACTTAGCTTCTCAAAGATTGATTAGGTCTCAGATTACTTAACCACAAGATCAAACAATCTTTTGAAACTAACCTACTGATTTACAATAAGTGTAAACACTTGCTAATTTAACTATCAATGTAGCTTTAAAATTGTTTTGTATCTCAAAGTAATATCAGCAGAATAAATAAGATATATGTAGTGTACATTGAACTTAAACTAAAGATTCACAATAGATATAACAAGAGGTTCAGTCTCAAGCTGTGGCTTATTCCTATAAAATTAATATAATTTTGATCCACACCCTGGATCGGGGTTAACAACAGTTTACAAAACTGTCCAGGCCACGTTGGGACCTCTACCACAGTTCTACGTGGGCAACAAAACAAAGACCAGGCCACACAAGGACCTCTTCCACAATTGAAGTGGGTAAACAATAGTTAAGATTTTTGGAGTGGGGATTTGATATCCTCTAGTTCAGTACATGAGACATTGTGTGTATAATATATACAAAGTACACCACACTACTCCAAAGTTAATAAAAAATCACTTAGATAGAACAGATAAGAGTTTAGAAAGCTCTAGTGATTACGAATGCAGCTCTGGACTCGTTGGATTCATCAGGAATTCTTCTGAGTCTTTCTTTGGTTTTTCTGTTCAAAAAACTGTGTCGTAGTTAAGCTTGTGTTCTACATGAGACAGAATGATCTCTTGATTCGTCGTGTGTTCTTCTATGGTGTTGGATTGCATTCATGAGTGATCTTTGAAAGTCTTGCAATATTCTTCTTGTTCAGGATTGTTCTTCTTGTTCAGTATAGTGCTCTCGGGTGTATGTAAGTTCTTATTGTTTTATCGTCACACTTTTATCGCTTCACTGCTTGCTTCTCTTATGTTTACACTTGTACTACATCTCAATATTCCATAGATTCCACAAGTTTTGGTAGTAGGAATGATTTCCTTTTCATAGGTACGAGATATGGTTTCCTGACTTCCCAAAAACTATCATTAAATAACATTAATTTCATTAAAAAATTCAAATATGACCATTAGAATTATTTAAATAATATTGGCAAAAAGTTAAGAAACGGTGTCACAGTGATTCTGTAAACGGTGTCTTCTTCACCGTACAGTCTTCACGGTATGAGCATCATGGTATGAACTTCATGGTATGTCCATGTCACGATGTCTAGCTCACGGTGTCGAGGTCACAATTTGTCTTCATGATGTCTGGGTCATGGTGTCTAGGTCATGGTGACTGGGTCACGGTGAGTCCTTCACAGTGTCGGCTTCACGATGTCTAGGTCACGGTGTTTGGGTCACGGTGAGTCCTTCACGGTGTGTCCATACTTAGACAAATATCTGTATGTGGACATAGACAGTAATATGCAGAATATGGATTATGTTTAATCATTAGCGAGTAAAAGAGCTTGAATCATAAATATAAAGGCTTGATAATATATTAGAGATTTATGATCATGCATAAGACATGTAAATAATAAAGAGATCAATTAACATACATAATATTTGTTATCATTGAATCATGATGTGTAGTTATTATTGAGATTGAAGAGCATTACAAAGATGTGCAATGATGATTGAGATTAATTAACAGTAATAGGATTTTTGATCATTAAAACATGATTAACACATGAGGAGTCCAACAATCTCCCCCTTTTTGATGATCGCAATGTATATATAGTCAAAATATAAATGAAATGTAACATTAAAGAAACTAGGATATTAAAATAGAAAAAATCATTACAATACTGACACTTGTAGTTTTCCCCCCCTTTTATACTTGTAGTTTTCTCCCCCTTTTGAAATTATCAAAAAGTAGAGAAAATGAAATGAGACAATGCAGTATTCATTAAAAAAAATGTTCAGAATAGATCATACAAGAGATATACAAATATCATACAATAAATGACATCCCATCAAAAAGAAAATAGTCCTTGGACTCTTCATGGATCCATCTTTTCCATTACTCTATCAGCAGTAGGAGCTTGTGCTGAAGTAAAAGAAGGCATAGATGCGGTAGACAGAGAGGGTAAGGGTAGACCTACAAAAACAGTTGGAGCCAAAGTGGGAGCAGTAGAAGATCTAGGCTGTGGTTGGTCAAGAATGACTGGCCGGATCTGAGAAAGAGCTTGGCTAATTGTCATGGAAGTTGAGGCTATGGTAGGTAGACCGGGTCTAAGGGGTGCAGCAGCTGGAGCAACTATAACAGTTCTCTACACATGAAGATACGGCTTGAAAATATTGATGAAATCAGTAATGATTTCACAACCATATTGCATAGCCTTTTCAAAATCATCCTTATTCTCTATAAATCCGTCCAACATTCTAGTGAACTTTGTATGTTTCTGAACATGAGTATTAAAAGCTTGAGTCACCGGAGGGATTCTCAAATTTTCCATAAGATATCTAAAGTGATCTGTCATATCACTTTTAGTGAAAATCCGGGAGATATACAAATCTATTTTCTTGGTGATCTCTTGTTGAGCATCATTGGCTATCTTAGAATTAATCCAATCCATGTCCAATGCTCTATCACTGTTCTTAACCACTTTTGACAAAGAAGATAGATCCATGCCACTGAAGGCATTCTGAATATAACGACCCATAATTTACATACATTTTTAGTACTTTAAAATTGAAGTACACTTATTACAACATATAACAAAACCATGGAAGGACCGTATAGGTATAGTGTCTTTAGAAACTGGGGAACATAAACAACTGGTTTATAAAGCATCTATACAGTATCCCATTTATTTCATCATATCTATAGTCCCTTATGGCATATCTTACTTAATAACCTTCTTCCTGACCTGGGGAAAGAAAACATACAAATGGCTGAGCTCAAATGATCAGTAAGGGTAAACAAATGAAATATCAATCACATCATATTCATAAGAACATAACATTTTTGAAATCTTACCCTGCAAAAGAGATCAAAATTACATAACATGGGATAAATCATGGTAGAGAAATGTAATCACAATAATCATAACATAAAACATGAATCTTTTTGGCATACACGCATAATCATAGAGAATAATTTCTTATTAGTCAAGAATCATTGCCAAGACTATCTTAGTGGACAAAGTCCATTTCTGAACCGAGTTCATTCCACGTTTCAGTCCTGTTTCACTGAACCGGTTTAACCTTCCGTTCCAGCCATGTATATCTCATGAGATATAAAAATCTTTACCCAATGCATTGGAGGGAGATATAGGTCCCACCGATCTCATAATGATACCATTCTTATGTCTTCCACAAAATCAAAAATCATACATCATTGCATAACCCATGTAATAAAAATGGGATTCTTAAACATCGTGACATCATAAAATAATTCATATAAGATAAAGGAATTTATAAAAATAATTCCATCAAAACATAATCAAATCAATGTAACAATATGGATATAAACAGAACCCAATATTATCTTAAATGGAAAATAATTTTGATAAAACACTTGAATTCCATTCTTGAGGAAAATATCCTTTCTACTTAAAATTTTTTTTCTTTCTTAACATGTCATATATTTTTGAACTAAAAGAAGTTAATTAAAAATAAACTTGAAAACATGTAAAGGAAGCTTCATTTAAATAATGTTCTAAAAATCCATTCATGCCATATAAGCTAAAAAACATTCTTCTCGTACTTTTGTCGGAAAATTCAAAATGTACCTCATATGAAAAAACGATAAAAGATTCCATTCATATATTTTAATAAAAACTCACTGAAATCGAAAATTGCATTTAAAAAATTTTAGGTGGATGGAAATAATATTACATATTGAGAAAACATGGATGTGGATATTAAAATACACCCTAGTAAATACCAATGTATAAACAATCTCGGATACAAATGAGATTGAGATATTTTCCCTTACCTTAGGTATGATCTGCTTCGTAAGTGTCTGAACCTCTTGTATAATGATTTAAATAATGTCATTGACTTATTCCATAATCATAATAATTGTTATGATATAATATATGGTCATATTCTAAGCTTATTATTAGTAATATTTCATTGCTACTTGTTATTCGTGTGTTTATTACTTTTTGTTCTTATGCATGATTTGTTGAATAAATTCTTATTATTCTTTTTAGGTTATAGATACCTCATTTCCAGAATGGTATTAATGTAATATATATCATACTTATTTGCTCAATTCATTTATGTTATCATTATGCAATTAAAATCGTGTAGAGTGAGTCGCATCACATCGTGGAGACGGTATTCCGTACATACGCACGAGCAATGATATCGTTCCCATGATCGTGGAATTGTATTGGAGTGTATGTATACTATTTTAGAATCAACATCAATTTAAAATAATCATATATATTCATGATTTATGCGACTATACCCATCCAAGTAAGGTGGAGGTGGAAAATAGATTACACCACAGCGTGGAGACGGTATTCCGTACGTACACACGCGTGGTGATTTGTTTTTCCAAAGGATAGATAGATAGTGAAATAGGGTTGTATCATACATATAATAACATATCAGTATATGAGTGATACTTATGTTATTAATTCATAATTAAACAACTAAATAAAAAGATGTGGAAGAAGAAATAATGTTGAAAGAATCGGTAACAGACATTACCTCTTCTTTCAAGAGCCTCTTTGAGACCTCTTTTTAGGGCACTAAAATTGATCTTTAAAGAAGACCAGGACCTCTAGGATGTTTCTAGGGAAGTGGAGAGGAGAAATTGGTAGGGGTTGGCTGAGATTGAAGTTTCAATGTGGTGTGAAAAAGGGAGGGAGGAGGTTCCTTTTTATAATGGAGGAGGGGGGCACCGTTGGAAAAACTAAAAATATTATTTTATTATAAAGTCATTTTCGGTTTTAAATAGCTCCAAATTGATTTATTTCGAAGCTAAGGTGGGGATGGGTCTAAATCCTCTCCACAAATATAATTTGGACAATTTTAGTTTACTATTTTAACCTTATCATTTTGATTTAATTTTAAGTCAGATAATTTTACTTTTACCGTGTCTTTTTGTGTTCTTACACTATAAGGTTAATAAACATAATATGACAAGCCAAACGAACCCCATGTTGTTTGTTAGTAATATATATAACATTTTCTAAGTCATTTGGTAGAACCGTAGATTTTAGGAATAAAATAACCATTAATAATATAATATTTGTTTTAAAAACTATTTTATGTCAATTTTGACTCTATTTAGTAATTGATTTTTGTGAAAATCATAACAAAATGATTAGTTTGAAAAATATTAATTAAGTCAATACTAACATGTAATATTAACCTATAAAATTATTTTAATTCATAAAAAGTCTCAAATTACATTTATTTGGGTATGTATAACATCAATTATTTCAATATTTCATTAATAAGATAATTACTGCAACATCTTTGTGTCATAAATAAATTATATTTTTCAACGTCTAAAAATTAAAAATAAAATAGAATTATGTAGTGAATAATTGTAACTATTTTAACCCTTCTTTAACAAAATTAACAATAAATTTCCTAATCTAATCCAAGTGGGCCAAAATGGTCATATTTTATTCTTAAGGTTGTTTTTGGTCTAATTACACTTATCCGATAGAATTAGGACATGTGTTAGGGAAATAATAATATAATTTTTACCCTTAATTACCCTATTTACTTTTAACCGTAGTAAATAAAAGTTAAAAGTTACTATTCACCAAAAATTATTTTCATCTCATTGAACCACATTTAACTTACTGACATCAACTGTGTCTCTTAGATTTTTTGAAATTCCACTCACAGAAGCGGTAAAGTTATGTTTTATGTAAATTTGCAAATTCTCCTAGGAGGTGGGTAAAAGACGATGAAAAGTTCAAGAAAATTTTTATGCATTTAAAATTATTCTAAAATTACTCCAATGAATTACATTGAACTTATATAGGCATTATGTATCAATTTTGACCGAAAATAAATTTAAAAAAATTATTTAAATAAAAAGTTGGTAACCTAGTGTTTTCACTATTAATCAAAAACTGAAAGTTTCCAGAAAAATACAAAAATTTAACCCTAGGCTAATTTCGATATTCCGAATCCAAAAATGAAGTACATTTTGAAAGATAAAATTTATAAAATTTCAAAAAATGTTTATTACTATTCATAACAGCTAGTCTTAATAATATTTTAATAGCATGTCGTTGTTTAGTGAAACTGGGTATTGCGTACGACGCAAGCTATCAAGGAAGGTCACGATTGCATGTAAAGTAAGCCAAGATAGTGTTTTTTGTAGTGAAAGATTCATTTCATGATTTATATAAAAAATATATATTTCTTATAAACGTATCGGGTGTTACATTCTACCCCCCTTAAAATGAATTTTGCCCTCGAAATTCGTCACTTGTAACAAACAGATGAGGAAACCTCTCCCTCATCACATCCTCAAGCTCCCATGTTGATTCTTCTAATTTGTGGTTCCTCCATAAAAATATCACCAAGCGAGTGGTCTTTTTCTGTAGGACTTTTTCACTACGATCGAGAATCTCTATCGGCTGTTCTTCATAAGAAAGTTCTTGTTCTAGCGGTACAACTTCTGAGCTGAGTACATGTGAAGGATAAGGTATGTACATTCTCAGGAGAGATACATGGAACACATCGTGAACTTGAGAGAGATTCGGTAGAAGAGCCAATCAGTAAGCTACCTTCCCAACACGATCCAGTATTTTGAAAGGACCGATATACCTAGGGCTCAGCTTTCCCTTCTTTCCAAATGTCATTACTCTCTTCCAAGGAGATATGCATAAGAACACTTTTTCACCCACTTCAAACTCTAAGTCTTTTCTTCGGTTGTCGACATAACTTTTTTGTCGACTCTGAGCTGCTAATTTGTGTTTTTGAATAGATCAGACCTTTTCTGCCATCTCATCTAAAAGATCAGGTCCTAATAGCTTTCTTTCCCCAACTTCATCCCAGCATGTTGGAGTCCATCATTTCTTTCCATAGAGAGCTTCATAAAGAACCATCTGAATACTGGAGTGAAAGCTATTATTATTAGAAAATTCCACCAAAGGTAGGTGTTGATCCCAACCATCTTTGAAATCCATAGAGCAAGCTCTCAACATATCATCTAGAGTTTAAATTGTCCTCTCAGACCGACCGACTGTCTGAGGATTATAAGTAGTACTGAAACTCAACTATGTATCGAGAGTATGCTGAAGAAATCACCAGAACTTTGAGGTAAACCTCGGATCCCGACCAGATATAATAGAAAGTGGTACTCCATGAAATCTTAACACTTCCTTTACATATATCCTGGCATGATGATCCAGAGAGAAATCCTCTCTAATAGCAATGAAGTGTGCATACTTTGTAAGACGATCAACTATGACCCAAATAGCATTATTGCCTTTGGATGTTTTAGGAAGTCCTGTGACAAAGTCCATAGTGATGTTTCCCCATTTCCATTCGGGTATGGGTAATGATTGTAACATCCTCTTAGACTTCTGTCTCTCAGCTTTAACTTGCTGAAAAACCAAGCATCGAGAGACATATTCACCAACATCTCTTTTCAGGACATCCCACCAGAAGTACTCTTTCAGGTCCCAATACATCTTTGTTATTCCATGATGAATAGAGAATGAAGAACTATGAGCCTCATCCAACAACTCCTTTAAATTGGGGATGGGAGGAACAGAAGCCCGATTCCTGGACTTTATTATCCCATCACAATCAAGGATGATTTCAGGAACATTTCTCACTTCCTTTTGTAATTCTACATCTTCTTTCTGTGCCTCTTTAATCATAACATGTAATGATAGTTGAACATTCATTTGAGAAAGATACAATTTTTCCCCTTTCATTATAATTCCATGATCCATCCTTTGTAAATCCATAAAAATTGGATCTTTTGTGATCCTCATCATGGATAAACATGCATGGTCTTGTCGACTTAATGCATCTGCCACCTTGTTTGCTTTCTCAGGGTGGTAATGAATTGAGAAGTTGTAATCCTTGATCAGCTCCAACCATCTTCTTTGGTGCATATTCAATTCATTTTGTGTGAAAATATACTTTAAAATTTTATGGTCAGTATAAAAGTCACACCTTTCTACATAAAGATAATGCCTCCAAATATTTAATGCAATGATTACCGCATCTCACTCCAAATCATGAGTTGGGTAATTTTGCTCATGGATTTTCAACTGTTGTGAAGCATAATCTATCACCATATAATTTTACATAAGAACACACCCCAATCCCTTATTGGATGCATCAATGTAGATCTCAAACCATTCTCCACTACAAGGTAGTGTTAGCACAGGTGCACTATATAACATTTTTTTTCAATTCCTTGAAATTTTCTTCACATCCCTCCGTCCAAACAAACTTAACTCCTTTGCGAGTCAAACTGGTGAGTGGATTAGATAATCATAAAAAATATTTCACAAAACGTTGATAATATCCATCCAAACCAAGAAAAAATCGGATGTCAGTTACTGTTGTTGGTCTCGACCATCTTTCGATAACCTCTGTTTTTGCTGGATCCACAGATATCCCATCTTTCGAAATTATGTGACCCAAAAATGAAACTTTTTGAAGCCAAAATTCACACTTGGTAAATTTGGCATAATGCTTCTCCTTTCTTAGGGTCTTCAATATAATTCTCAAGTGATCTTCATGTTCTTCCTTTATCTTTGAATATACAAGAATATCTTCTATAAAGACTACCAAAAACTGATCAAGATAGTCTCTAAAGACTCTATTCATCAGATCCATGAAGATAGCTGGGGTATTAGTAAGACTAAATGGCATCACTATAAATTCATAGGGTCTATACCTTGTACGGAAAGTTGTCTTTGGTATATCCTCCCTTATGAACCTTAAATTATGATACCCTAAATGATGATCAATCATGGAAAAGTATTGATCTCTGCGTAGTTGGTCAAATAAGTCATCAATGCGCGGGAGATGATATTTGTTCATGATAGTGATCTTGTTAAGTTCTCTATAATCAATATAGAGTCTCATTGATCCATATTTCTTCTTAACAAACAGAACATGTGCTCCCCAAGGTGATGCACTGGGGTGTTTGAAACCCTTATCAAGATTCTCTTGGAGTTGCTTCTTCAATTCAAGCAACTCAATTGGGGCCATTCTATAAGGTGTCTTTGAAATAGGTAAAGCACCCTATATGAGTTCTATTGAAAACTCAACTTCACGATTTGGTGGAAGACCCAGCAATTCCTCTAGAAAGACAACATCAAACTCCCGTACAATGGGCATATTCTTAATCGTGGGTTTCTCAACAACCATTTGAGATAAATAGCCTTCATTTAGTGGAATCAAGACCCATAAGATGGAAGAAATTTCAACTTGAAGGTTATGTTCATCCTTGCATCGATAGACGATCAAATATTGATCTGGAATATGAAATGTGACTTCCCTTCTTTGGAAATTGATATGATATCCATATAGAGAAAGCCAATCCATGCCAATAATCACATAAAATTCCACTATAGGGATGATCACAAGATTTGATGTAAGCACTTTCCCACAAACTTCAATCATAAAAGAATTATAAACTTTTGATGTGACTGTTGTGACATTAGGGGTTGTCACATCTAACTCAACATCTAATTGT
The DNA here is from genome assembly GCA_963277665.1 of Viscum album. Classification (NCBI taxonomy): domain Eukaryota; kingdom Viridiplantae; phylum Streptophyta; class Magnoliopsida; order Santalales; family Viscaceae; genus Viscum; species Viscum album. The sequence goes on from OY728131.1 coordinate 39,157,121, forward strand.
TGAGGTAATACGGTGATACCCATAGAAAATTCTTCAGAAATAAAAGAGTGGGTTGATCCAGAATCAAATAAAACATTTGCTACTTTAGAGTGGATGGTAAGTGTACCTTTCACCACTTAGTTATCGTACTCCACATCGCTGATAGAAATTGTATGTGACTTTCCTTTTTCGTTACCCTAAAGAGTTTTTTGGCATCGATCATCATCAAAAAACCTTGGATTAGGGCATTGATTGGCATAATGCCCCATTTCCTTGCACTTGTAACATTGAAGTGTAGGAGGTGCACTCTGTGTAGCCTTTTCATTGTTCGCATCACTAGACATCTTCTTCCCATCATTGTGGCATTCAAAATCCTGATGACCTTCCTTTCAACATTTTAAACATTTACTTGTCCCTTTAAGACAACTCCATCCATGTTTATTTCCACACATTAAGAATAAGGGAAAACTCATCTTCTTTTCAGTGTTCTCTTTAGATTTTCCCTTGAATTCCATTTTCCTCTTCTTATAAAACCCATATGACTAATGGGTTACATCAATCTCCATCTCAACTTTGATAGCACATTGAACGATTTCCTCATAGCTATTGAAGTCCCTAATGGCTAACGCCCTTCGAAGACTTGGTTTTAAGCCACTAAAGAATCAATCGATATTACTATCAGGTTGTATAATAATACCAGAAGCATACCTTGAAAGTCTTGTAAAATTTTCTTCAAAGGTACCAATAGATTCATCATCCTTTTTATTTAGTTCAAGAAACTCCTTCTCCATCATTGTTCGGAGAATACGAGGGAAGTACTTATTGAAAAATAAGTTCTTGAAATCATCCCATTCTATGGACTCAATTTCATCTATTGGCCTCATATTCTTGATAAGATTCCACCATTGATCAGCATCACCTTCCAAACAATACACTGATAAGATGAATTTATCATGTTCAGAACATTGAAGAACTGAAAATATCTTTTCTGTAGTACTGATCGATTGTTCAGAAACTAATGGATCAGTAGACCCGCTGAATGAAGGTGGACACTGTCTCATTAAGGATTCAACAGAATGTTTCTCCTTCCTTTGCTCATTTGGAAGTCCTACATGATTCATTTATTGAGAAAGTTGTGTGAGCATATCTACAAGATTTTTCATTCCAACTCCCATAACGTTTGGTTGCTCAGGGGGACCATCATTGCATTGCCCGTTGCATTCCGCATTAACACAGTTCCTTCGGGTTCCAGCCATAGACTAAATCCATGAAGAATAGTGTGAGAAACACTAAATATAATAGGATAACCACATAATCGAGAATAAAATTTTACACTTAAGGTCTTATCCTAGGTTATTCATGGCCATTTCTAAAACACTAATATTGTGTTATGTGCATAGACTTATCCTTAGGATTCTTACTAAGGCTTTCACATCCTAGTTTCCAAAGGTTGACTATACCTTTCCTCTAATACCAACTATAACGACCCATAATTTACATACATTGTTAGTACATCAAAATTGATGTACACTTATTACAACATATAACAAAACCAGGAAAGGACCGTATAGGTATAGTGTCTTTAGAAACTGGTAAACATAAACAAATGGTTCATAAAGCGTCTACACAGTCTCCCATTTATTTCATCATATCTATAGTCCCTTTTGGAATATCTTACTTAATAACCTTCTTCCTGACATGGGGAATGAAATCATACAAAAGGGTGAGCTCAAATACTCATTAAGGATAAACAATAGAAAAATCAATCACATCATATTCATAAGAACATAACATTTTGGAAATCTTAACCTGCAAAAGAGATCAAAATTTCATAACATGGGATAAATCATGGTAGTGAAATGTAATCACAATAATCATAACATAAAACATGAAGCTTTTTGGAATACACACATAATCATATAGAATCATTTCTTATTAGTCAAGACTCATTTCCAAGACTATCTTAGTGGACAAAGTCCATTTCTGAACCGAGTTCATTCCTCGTTTCAGTCCTATTTCACTGATCTGGTTTGACCTTCCTTTCCAGCCATGTCTATATCATGATATATAAAAATCATTTCCCAATACATTGGCGGGAGATATAGGTCCCACCCATCTCATAATGATACCATTATTATGTGTTCCACAAAATAAAAAATCATACATCATTGCATAACCCATGCAATAAAAATGGGATTCTTAAACATCGTGAAATCATAAAACAATTCATATAAGATAAAGGAATTCATAAAAATAATTCCATCACAACATAATCAAATCAATGTAACAATAGGGATAGAAATAGAACCCTATATTATCTTATATGGAAAATAATTTTGATAAAACACTTGAATTCAATTTTTGAGGAAAATATCCTTTCTACTTCAAAAACATTTTTCTTTCTTAACATGTCATATAATTTTGAACTAAAAGCTGTTTATTGAAAATAAACTTGAAAACTTTTAAGTTAATATTCATGGAAATAATGTTCTAAAAATCCATTCATGCGGTATAAGTTAAAAAACATTCATCACGTACATTTGTTGGAAAAGTCAAAAAGTACCTCGTATGAAAAATGACATAAGATTCCATTCATATCATTTACTAAAAACTCACCGAAGGGTAAAATTGGATTTAAAAAATTTAAGGTGGATGGAAATAATATTACATATTGAGAAAACATGGATTCGGATGATAAAATACACCCCAGTAAATACCAAAGTATAAACAATCTCGGATAAAAATGAGATTGGGATATTTTCCCTTACCTTAGGTCTGATTTGCTTCGTAAGTGTCTGAACCTCCAATATAATGATTTAGATAATGACATTGACTTAATCCAGAATCATACTCATTGTTATGATATCATCTATGGTCATAATCTTAGCTTATTATTAGTAATATTTCATTGCTACTTGTTATTCGGGTGTTTATTACTTTTTGTTCTTATGCGTATTTTGTCGAATGAATTCTTATTCTTATTTTTAGGTTATAGATACCTCATTTCCATAATTTTATTAGTGTAATATATATCATATTTATTCACTAAATTCATTTATGTAATCATTATGCATTGAAAATCATGTAGAACGAGTCGCATCACATCGTGGAGACGATATTTCGTACGTACGCAGGAGTGATGATATGGTTCCCATGATTGTGGAATTGTATTGGAGTGTATGTATACTATTTCAGAATCATTATCACTTTTAAATAATCATATATATTCATTATTTACACCATTATACCCATCCATGTAAGGTGGGGTTGAATATAGATTGCACCACGGCGTGGAGACGGTATTCCGTAGTTACGCACGCGTGGTGATTTCGTTTTCCGTAGGATGGATAGATGGTGAAATAGGGTTGTTTCATACATATAATAACATATAAGTATATAAATGATACTGATGTTATTAATTCATAATGAAAAAATTAATGAAGAACAAGTTGAAGAAGAAATAAAGTTGAAAGAATCGGTAACTGACATTAACTCTTCTTTGAAGCGCCTCTTAGAGACCTCCTTTTAGGGCACTAACATTGGTCTTTGATGAAGACAAGGACCTCTAGGATGTTTCTAGGGAAGTGGAGAGGAGGAATTGGCAGTGTTTGGCCGAGCATGAAGGCTCAATGTGGTGTGAGGATGAGAGGGAGGAGGTTCCCCTTTATAAGGGAGGAGGGGGGCACCTTTGGAAAAACAAAAAATATTATTTTATTATAAAGACATATTCGGTTTTAAATAGCTCTAAATTGAGTATTTCGAAGATAAGGTGGTGATGGGTCGAAATCCTCTCATCCAATAGAATTTTTAAAAGTTTAGTTTACTATTTTAACCTTATCATTTAGATTTATCTTTAAGTTAGATAATTTTACTTTTACCATGTCTCTTTGTGTTCTTACACTATAAGGTTAATAATCTTACTATAACAAGCCAAACGAACACCACGTTGTTTATTATCAATATATATATCCTTATCTAAGTCATTTGGCCGATCCTTAGATATTTAGGAATAAAATAACAATTAATAATATAATATTTGTTTTAAAAACTATTTTATGTTAATTTAGACACTATTTAGTAATTGATTTTTGGAAAAATAATAACAGAATTATTAGTTCGAAAAAGGTTAATTAAATCACTACTAAAATGTCATATTAACCTATAAAATTAGTTTAATTCATAAAAAGTCTCAAATTATATTTATTTGAGTATTTATAACATCAATTATGTAAATATTTCATTAATAAGATAATTACTGCATCATCTTTGTGTCATAAATAAATTAACTTTTTTAATGTCTAAAAATTACAAATAAAATACCATTATGTATTAAATCCCTTTATCTTCCTAATGTATATTTATAGTCTAATTTATCTTATTTATAATCCTATATTTAAAATTATTTACTTATTAAACATTGATTTTAACTAATTTAACCCTTCTTTAAAATGTTTTCTAATAAATGTCCAAATCTAATAAAAGTGGGCCTAAATGGTCTTATTTTATTAATAAGGATGTTTTTGGTCGAATTACACTTATCCCATTGAATTATGACATGTGTTAGGGTAATAAAAATATCATTTTTACCCTTAATTACCCTATTTACTTTTAACCGTGGTAAATAAAAGTAAAAAGTTAATATTCACCAAAAATTATTTTCATTTCATTGAACCACATATTACTTACTAACATCAACCGTTTCTCTCAGATTTTTTAAATTCCACTCATAGAAGTGTTAAAATTATGTTTTATGTAAATTTTCAAATTCTCCTAGAATGTGGGTAAAAGATGGTGAAAAGTTCAATAAAAGTTTTTATATATAAAATTATTAAAAAATTACTCCAATGATTTACATTGAACATATATAGGTATTGTGAATCAATTTTTACATAAAATAAATTTAAATAAAATAAATAATTATTTAAATAAAAAGTTGGTAACCCAGTGTTTTTACTATTTATCAAAAATTGAATGTTTCCAGAAAAATACCAAATTTTCACCCTTGGCTAATTTCGATATTCCGAATCCAAAAATGAAGTCCATTTTTAAAGATAAAATTTACAAAATTACAAAAAATGGTTATTACTATTCATAATGGCTAGTTTTAATAATATTATAATTGCATATCATTGTTTAGTAAAAGTGGGTATTGCGTACGACACAATATATCAAGGAAGGTCGCGATTGCGTGTAAAGCAAGCGATGCTAGTGTTGTCTGTAGTGAATTATTTCTTTGATGATTTATATAAAATAAAAACAAAATATTTCTTATAAAAGTCACGGGTGTTACACTGAAGTTCTTCCTTGATTATGGATCTCACCCGAGATTTATCCAAAGAAGATGTGGAGGTCTGGCCAAAAGCAGGTGATGCCTTGATAGCTTCGGTTAGAACTTTGAGTTGTTTCAAAACATTTTGCAGGCATCCAGTGTATTCATCTGTAAGATTATTCAGATTTTATACAAGCTCCCTCATGGGTTCCAGTATAATTGTGTGTCTTTTTCCAATCTTCTCATCAATAGAAAGTAGATATGGATGAACTTGAGACACAATATCCCTAGAAAGGATGCAATCAGATGTCTCAAGAGAAGTAGCAACTGGTGCAGGAGAGGAAACAGGAGCAGGCACTGATCTCAAAAACAACCCATTCTGTGAATTTGCTACCATATTTTTTAGGTTTGCAACATCAGGACTAAGAAGCTTATTTTCATCTCTGACTTCATGAATTTCTCAGATCATCCTTGGTTGAATATGAAAGATAATATTTTCCAAGAGAATTAAAGCATCTTCTTGACTTAACTGAGTCACTGGACGAGGTTGAGTGGATAGGATCTTCGCAACTCCAGCTAACATAGTCTCTCCAAAAAATTTCAGATCATCTTTAGTCACAAAGGAGTGATGCTTGGGTAAGGGTACATGTAAAGGTAGTGGTTAGTATTCTGGTTGAGGTTCAGAGTCATCTTCAGACTCAGATTCTGATTCTGATTGAGGATGGGGCTCTGGTTCTGGTTCTGGATGAGCTACAGACTTCAGTTGAAATAGAGAATAAAGATCTATTCCAATTGTAGTCACTTGATGTGACTCATTCACATCATAAAAGCTTGGGAATTCATACCGAGTGTACACAGAGTATGAGACAGAAGGCTGAGAAGCTTCAGCAGATCCATCTTTTATAATCTCATGGTATTTAGGTTCCTCCCCCTCAAATTGTACTTCCATTTCAGAGACTATAGGCTCATCATGATCAACATCCACAGGATCATCCCAAATCTCTTCAGGAAACTCTTGCCTTTCCAGTAGAAAGGTTATTTCCATCCTCTCTTCAGCACATGGAATTATCTTAGGAACCGATTGTTCCACTGGTTGAGCTTCCAGACTTTCTTCTTTCTCAATAGAAAGATCCTCTTTAACAGGATCTGGCTCTAAAGTTTATTGCTGTTCTGAATCAGGAAAAACCAATTTTCCTGTAGCATTAGGATGATCTTATGGATTGACATACGCACTAGAAGCAGGATCTTCCTCTTCTATCAAACTAACAACAACTTCCTCTCCTTGAGGTATTTCTGCACGTATGGCCCTTCGCTTGGTGCCGTTTCCAGTCAGGATTTCCAAATCATTCTCTGGGTCAATGATGTTGGTTGTTGGAGGAGGTTCTCTATAGTAATCCTCACAAACTCCTTCATGTCGAATCCCTAGGCATGCATCCCACATCCTCGAAGAGAAATATCACTTTTGACCATTTATCCAACTTTTCACTATAAAGCATTCTCCAAAATCAAAGGATAACTTCACATACTGATAGAATTGAGATACCAGCCTCGGGTAAATCAGTTTATTCTTTCTAGAGGACCATTCAATCCATCCTTGTCCTCTTAAAACATTTATAACTAAATACTTTCTAGACAAAAACCATTTAGGTCAAACTTCTTTTTCAGGTACAATAGTATGGCTTACCATGTTTGGGTTTAGAGATACTTCTAGAGCTATCCTTGGTATCTTCTTCTGTTTCATAGAGCGGCGCTTCTCAGACGAGGGAGAAGATGGACGCTTCATCCTTGACATTCACCGAAGGTTCATGAGAGAGGGAAGAGAAGGTTCATGAGGGAGTTCAGGTATGTAATTGAATGAAACCCTTTTGTTTTATCATTTGGGAATTTCAAATGTGATAAAAACAAAAATGCAGGAAAAAAATAGCAGTGAAATAAAAATTACCACGATACGAGTTAAAATAAGAATAAAAATAATCTTCATGGTGAGATCATGAGTAGCCGATATGGTGTGATGAAAACTATTCATAATGGAGAGACATTTGATGGTCGTCACGGGGAGACAATGAGCATTCTGTGTAGTCACGACGAGATAGTGAGTTAACGGACCGTGAGAAGAAGGTCTTGACGGTGGGACAGTGAGCATAAAACAATAACTTAGAAACAGTGACCATGAAACCGTAAAGTAAAATACAGTAAAGTATTAAAAATTATGATCAGTAAAATGTCTATTTAGGATTAATCATACCAATATCATGTATGACGTATTCTAATCTTTCAGAATTTAATGTTATAGTGAATATATCAGCAAGTTGATATTTAGTACCAATTAATTTCAAAGTGATATCACCTTTTTGATAATGATTCCTCAAAAAGTGATGTCTTACATTAATATGTTTTTTCCTAGAATGAGAAACATGATTCTTAGAAATATTAATAGCACTTGTGTTGTCACAGTTTATTGGGAAATGTCTGAATTGATATTCATAGTCTAGTAATGTGTGTTTCAGCTACAAAATTTGTGCACAACAACTTCCAGCAGCTATGTATTCAGCTTCTACAGAAGATAATGTAACAGAATTCTGTTTCTTACTACACCATGATACCAGTGACTTGCCTAAAAGGCGACATGTTCCAGAGGTTCTTTTTCTATCTAACTTACATCCAGAAAAATCCACATCAGAATAACTAACTAATTCAAATGATTGTCCTTTGGGATAAAACAGTCTAAAATTGGGAGTATGCTTGAGGTATTTGAAAATTATCTTTACAGAATTTAAATGTGACTATTTAGGTTTTGCTTGAAAATGATCACAGATACACACACTAAACATAATATCAGGACAACTAGCAGTCAGGAAGAGTAGACTTGCAATCATTCCTCAATAAGTGGTTTGATCAATAGATTTACCATCTTCATCAAGATCGATCTTACAGGTGGTACTCATGGGAGTGTCACCACTTTTTATGTTATCCAATCCAAAACGTTTTAAATGATCTCTATTATATTTACATTCAGTTAAAATAATTCCATCATTATTTTGACATATTTGAAATCCAAGAAAGATTTTATGTTCACCCATTAAACTCATTTCAAATTAATTTTGCATCATTTTAGAAAAATTATTAAATAATGTAGTTTTTGAAGATCCAAAAATAATATCATCTACATTAATTTTTACAACTAAAACATCTTTAGAAATTCGTTTTATAAACAGTGTAGGATCAGCTATTCCTTTTATAAAACTTTTAGAAATTAGAAAATTACGTAATCTATCATACCATGCTCCTGGAGCTTGCATTAAACCATATAAAGCTTTTGAGAATTTGAAAATATGATTCGGAAAATGAGGGTTTGAAAATCCAGGTGGTTGTTCAACAAAAACATCCTCAGTAATATATCCATTCAAGAATGCACTCTTAACATACATTTAATATAGTTTGAAATTTAGATGTGCATCATAACCAAGTAAAATCCTAATAGCTTCTAATCTGGATACTGGACAAAAAGTCTCCTCATAGTCAATACCTTCTTCTTGACTATAGCCTTGTGCAACTAGCCTAGCTTTATTTCTAACTATGTTTCCAGATTCATCTATTTTATTTCTAAACACCCATTTAGTGCCTATTGTGAATGTTTCCTTAGGTATTTCAACAATATTCCAAAATTTATTTATTTCAAATTTATTGAGTTATTCTTGCATAGAAATTACAAAAAATTCATCATTAATAACATCATCAATGTTTTTAGGTTCAAGCTGTGACAAGAAGGCTTGATGTCTAACCTGATTTCTAAGAGAAGCTCTAGTCTGTGTCCCTCTATCAAGATTTCCTATAACAAAATCTAAAGGATGATTCTCTAGAATTCTAGTTGATCTAGTATAGGTAGGACTAGAAATTTGAGGTCCTTCTCTAGGTTCGGGTTCATTAGGAACAGATTCTGGAATACGTCCAGAACTGGATTTCTTTATAGAAGGTTCTTTAGATTTTTCATTATGATCCAGAATAGATAAATCTTCTTCAAGATTTTCAAGAGAGGTTTTAGGATCATGTGGATCAGTTTTATCAAATTTGATGTGAATAGATTCTTCCACACACATGGTTCTTTTGTTGAAAACTCTATAAGCTTTGATGGTTAAAGAATATCCTAAAATTATTCCTTCATCACACTTAGGAGAAAACTTATCAGGATTATCTTTTGTATTGAGAATAAAGACTTTGTAGCCAAAGACTCTAAAGTAACTAACATTAGGTTTTCTATTGTTCCACAACTGATATGGGGTCTTCATAAGAACATGTCTAATTAATGCTCTATTAATAATATAACAAGATGTATTCATAGCTTCTGCCCAAAAGTAAATAGGTTGGTCATATTCATTAAGCATAGGTCTAGCAATTTCTTGAAGGGTTCTATTTCTTCTTTCTACTACACCATTCTACTGAGGTGTCCAAGGAGCATAAAATTTATGACTATAGACATTGTGTGTGTAATAGGATTCAAATTCATGATTTTCAAACTCGCGGCCATGATGACTTCTTAGAATTTTAATCTTAAGTCCACTATGATTTTCTACAGACTTGGAGTATTTAACAAAGTAAGAATAAGATTCACTTTTGTTAGCTAATAAGTATACCCAAGTATATCTAGAAAAGTAATCTACTTGGACATAGACATAGTGCATCCCATTTAATCTATAAACTCAAGATGGTCCAAAAAAATCCATGTGAACCAACTCAAGAGGTTGAGAAGTTGAATATTCATTCATGGATTAAAAAAAATTATGTTGCTTTTCATTTTGACAGGGATTACAAACTTTGTCATTTGGAAACTCATGTTTAGGTAGGTCTCTAACTATGTTCTTCCTAGTGAGTTTTCTAAGTGAGTGTATATTGCAGTGTCCAAATCTTCTATGCCATAACCAAGACTCTTTATGAAAAGCATTTAAACAGGTATCATTTTTCTTGGCTAAGGAATTTAAATCAATAGCATAAACATTTTCATTTATTAAAGTATAAAAGACTAAAACATTTTTAGAATTAAAAACATTACAAGATGCATTTTAAAATTTCACATTAAAACACTCATCACATAATTGAGAAATACTTAACAAATAATATAAAAGTCCATCAACAAATAAAACACTGGAAATTAAAACTGAATCAATTTTACCATTTTAGCCTAGGATGATGATCTTTCCTTTAAAATTATCACCAAGGTTGACATGACCTCCATCAACCTTTATAAAACTTTGGAAACATGAGTAATCCCCAGACATATGTTTTGAACATCCACTGTCCAAATACCAAATCTTCTTATGGGAACTCTTCAAGAAGGTTTCCTACAAAACAGATTTAGATAGGAAATGAATTTGGTACCCAGATCTTCTTGGGTCTAGTCAGGATAGTATCAAAGCTTTTGGAACACAATTTAGTCTTATTGGTCTCATATAATTTACATAATCAAAAGATTTTGAAAGATAAACTCTATTGGATTTTTAACTCTGTGAATAACCAGTTGAATCATATAAATGTATAGAACTAGAACTAGCAGTATTCTATCCAGATTTAGGAATAAATATATTCTTAGTAATATGTCTATGTATAGGTTTGTAGCCTATTCCAGTAGTGTATTTTGGTGCAACATGATTTCCAATCATTTGATTTAGTTTATCTTTTCTATTTTTGAACATCTCTAAGTCTTTTCTAAGTTTCTCATTTGACATATTCAGTAAAGTGTTCTCCTTTAAAAGTTGATCATTTTTAACTTTTTCAATAGTATGTTCGGTTTTAACATTTGAAGTGAGAGCATGTTGTTTCTTTAATCATTTGTATTTATCCTTAAGTTCATTGCATTTCTCTTCTAGCATATTACAATATTCAAATAATTCCTCACTAGTCATGTTTTCAGAATCAGAATTAGATTCTGCATCATCTCCAAAATAATAAAAATTTAAAACAGGAGTATCTGAGGTTACCTCAGATGTGTTTGTCATGAAACACATGTTGGCATGATTCTTTTCAGAATCAGACATTTCAGATTCACATGTTCTGTCATGAGAATCCCTCCAGGTAGCCTTCATAGCTTTCTTGTACTTACTATCCTTGTAATCATATTTCTTCTTGAATTTTAGCTTTCGGAAGTCTGCTTTAATGTTTCCTTTCCTTTTTCACTCATAGAAAACAACTTCATCACTTTTATCTGGCTTTTTCCTATCCTTCTTCCAATGCCCCTTATTGTCATACTTTCCTTTGTAATTTTATTTTCTGAAAAATTTATTCTTTTTATAAAATTTAATAAACCTTCTGGCTATCTGAGCCATTTCAGCATCACTATCAGATTCTGAATTTTCACTTTTTGAACTGTCAGTTTGTATTTGAGCTTTATCATTGTCCTTACACATTGAAGCAGTAGTTTTGAAAGCCCCAGATTTTCTCAAGGTTCATCATCATCCTCTTTATTCACATTGAGTTCTTCCTTATACATCATAAGCTTACCAATGAGTTCTTTGAATGTTAGAGCAGCAATGTAACAAGACTCTCTAATTGAAACAGATGTGCCTCTCCATCGGTCTGGTAAACATCTCAAGATTCTCATAATTTGTTCCTTTGCTGGAATATCTTTTCTGAGTGAATTCATTGTATTTACTATCTCATTAAACATGAGATACATATCATAAATTGGTTCATCATTAATCATTTTAAAATTATCATATTTAATAGTATATGTATTTAATCTCATTTTTTTAACATTGGTTGTTCCCTCATGAGAAACACCCAAATTATACCAAATTTCAAAAGCAGTTTATCAAGCAGAAATTCTGTTAAACTCTTCATCTCCTAAAGCATAGTACAAGGCATTCATGGCATTAAAATTTTTATTGTAGGCAGACTATTTAGTTTCATCCCAAGTTATTCTTTCAGTTTCTGGATTTTTATATTGTGACTCTATAACAGTCCAGATATCAAAACCAATGCTTTCTAAATGAATTTTCATTTTATGTTTCCACTGAGCATATTTTGTACCCTTAAAGAAAGGTGGCATGTTATTAGAAGAAACCTCTAGTATATTGTCTATAGCAAGATTTTAGAAAGATTATTTAAAGAGATAAAATTTAGAACTAACAGAAATTTAAGATCTTTAAATATGCAACTAAAATCACAGTTAAAAAATTTTGTATCTCAAAAATCCTTCAACAAAAAAAATCCTATGATACCAAATTTTGGTCGGAGTGGATACCTAAGAGGGGGGTGAAATGAGATCCAATTAAAATTTCTGTTAAAATATAGTCGACTTAAAATCCCCCTATTTATAAAATAAGTTAAACTTTAGTGAATTTATATAGATTGTAAATGTTCACTTATCTTATCAATGATTGATTAGGTCTCAGTGAATTTAACCACAAGATCAAACTATCTTATGAAACTAACCTACTGATTTAAAATATGTGTAAACACTTGCTAATTTAACTATCAATGTAGCTTTAAAATAGTTTTGTATTTCGAAGTAATGGCAAGTGAATAAATATGATATATATAGTGTACTTTGAACATCAACTAAACATTCACAGCAGATTTAACAAGAGGTTCAATATAATGCTGAGACTTAGTTCTCTCAAATTTATATAAATTTTATCCATACCGTGGATCGAGGTTAACAACAGTTTAGAAAACTGTCCAGGCCACGCATGGACCTCTACAACTATTCTACGTGGGAAGTAAAACAAAGACCAGGCCACAAAAGGACCTCTTCCATAATTGATGTGGGTAAAAAAGAGTTAAGAGTTTTGGAGTGAGGATTTGATATCATTCAGTTCAGTACATGAGACAGTGTGTGTATAAGATATATAGAGTACACCACACTGCTCGAATGTTAATAAATAAAGCACTTAGAGAGAACAGATAAGGGTTTAGAAAGCTTTAGTGATTATCGATTCAGCTCTGGACTCGTTGGATTCAGCAAGAATTCTTCTGAGTCTTTCTCTGGTTCTTCTGTTGAAAAATAAAGTTTCGTAGTTAAGAATGTGTTCTACCTAAGCGAGAATGATCTCTTGATTCTCTGTGTGCTCTTCAGTGGTGTTGGATTGCATTTATGAGAGTTATTTTAAATTCATGCAATCTCCTTCTTGTTCAGGATTATTCTTCTTGTCCAGCACAGTGCTCTCGGGGGTATGTAAGTTCTTCTTGTTGTATCGTCACACTTTTCTCGCTTCACTGCTTGCTTTTCTTATTCTTTCACATGTACTGCATCTCAATATTCCTTATATTCCACAAGTTCTGGTAGTAGGAATGATTCCCTTTTCATAGGTATGAGGTACGGTTTCCTGACATACCAAAAACTATCATTAAATAACAATAATTGCATTAAAAACATAAAATATGACTATTAGCATTATTTAAATAATATGGAAAAAAAGTTAAGAAATGGTGTCACTGTGATTATATAAACTGGGGTTTCTTCATGGTATAGTCTTCATGGTATGAGCTTCACAGGATGAACTTCATGGTATGTCCATGTCACGATATCTAGCTCACGGTGTCGAGGTCACGATTTGTCCTTCATGGTGATTGGATCACGGTGTCTGGGTCACGGTGACTGGGTCATGGTGAGTCCTTCACGATGTCTGGTTCACGGTGTCTAGGTCATGGTGTTTGGTTCATGGTGAGTCCTTCATGGTGTGTCCATACTTAGACAAATATCTATATTTGGACTTAGACAGTAATATGAATAATATGGATTATGTTTAATCATTAGAGAGTAAAAGAGCTTGAATCATAAATATAAAGGCTTGATAATATATGAGAGATTTGTGATCATGCATAAGAATTGTAAATAATGAAGAGATTAATTAACATCCATAAGATTTGTTATCATTAAAACATGATGTGTAGTTATTATTGAGATTGATGAGCATTAGCAAGATGTGAAATGAAGATTGAGATTAATTAATAGTAATAGGATTTGTGATCATTAAAACATGATTAACACATTATGAGTCCAACCAAAATTATTATCCATTTTTATCTATTTAAATTCATAATATTGGAATTATATAATTTAAAATTAAACCAATAAAATGTGAGGAAAACAATTTTCTAGAAAAAATATCATATTAACTATAAAAAAATAATCAATATTCAAGAATAATATTGATTCTAATGAACATGGTTAGATTATTAAAAATATAAAAGATCTAATATTACATCAAAACTATTTTAAAAGAAAATATGTCTTTTTTAATCCTTGAAATGATTATATAGTTTTCAACAAAAATCTATATTTTTTTGTTATTTATCAAAAATTCAATATTTTTAAAAAAATCTCAAAAATACAATCCAAAATAAATTTTATATGATGATTTGACAAATGATATTTTTTTATCTAATAATATTTTATAAAGTTGAATAAATTAAATATAATTTTTTCCACAAAATGAAATAAAAACCATTTTTGATGAAAATATATATTTAAAGCATAAAATAACTTTTTCTAAATATAAAGTACTAATTTAGTATACAATAATAAAACAATTTTAATTATATTAACCCTTTATAAAAAATTTCTTAATGTGTATATTCATATTCATATATCATATTGTATTTACTATGTTAAAATGATATACTATATTACAATTTTTTTCCACTCGTGGTTGTATGTATCATAAGAAATCAAAGAAATTAAATTATTTGACAAAAAATATTACATAAAATCATAGGGTGTTATTGTGTGAGTGTGACAATATTATCAATTATATCCGACATTATTGTATCCTATTTTGGAGTATTATTCACCCCAACCTTTTATATTTTATGATTTTATAATATTATGGTATTTATATGTGTTCCTACTACAGTTTTTATGTTTTATTCTCCTCATCCCATCCTATTTATTGACCACACCAGGGGATAACAGAGAGACAAAATCTATTCATATTACTTTGATTTGGATATATTTCATCTCATATTTAGTGATGTATTTTTGTGGTAATATCCAACATTCCTATTTTTTTATCTTCTCCAAACCATATATCTCAATTTTACTCTCATCCATGAACCATAACCACAATTACAGAAGTGATTAGGGTTTAATATTGGTAAAAAAAATATGTATGTTTATGTTTACGATTCTATGTGGTCCTTTTCATTCCTAGTTGTTCATTCTCCATCAATAGTGATTCATTATGATGATTTCCTCTTAAAAAGATGTATTTTCTTCTTTATAATTCACTAGAATTGAATGTTATAAATACATCACAATTTTTTAGAGGAATTATTCTGAAATTATAAGTATATATTATATCCATGGTGGGTTTAAATTTATTCCAAATAGATTATTCACTTGAAATGGACTCATCACATTCCAATTTTTTATGGATATTATCGAGGGGATATTTTAAAATGGGTTTAAATTTAAACTATGTTCAAAAACATTTATATATAAAAAGGGTTGTTTATGTGTTATTATGTAAAATTGAAGCACTTATGCGACATTTAAAATTATTTAAGACCATTTTACTTGGTTTCATTTTCAAAAGTTTCCAAAGTGTGAATTATGAAAACAAATTAATTCAATATTAAATTTCAGCATATGGATTAGTGTTTTCATTATAAAGAATTTATTTAAATGAAATCATAAATATTATATAAGGGCTTGGAATTTCAAGACATATTTTAATGATCTATTGACACTTTTAGATAATTTTCTTAAAATATGGGAGAACCGCAGCAAGCCATGGATTATGGTTATATCAATATTGACTTAGGAACTAGTGGGTAATGCTTTATATTGAGGTTTGTTTTATAATTATCACACATGAATGTGAAAATGATGTATTTATTACATGGGTTTATGATGTAATATGAGTTTCGTATAAAATGATTAATTTTGGTTCCATGTGTTGTGTAAAATCATGATATTTTAGGAAATATTCTATTTGAAATTTAATAAAATTATTTTATTTTATGAGTTAAAACAAATTCAATGATTATATTGAGTTATAAATAACATCAAGTTAATCATATGTTGCATGAAACATCGATTTACTTTGATTACTTAAGTTACATGTAATCCCAAGTCTTACTGAACAATAATATTCTATTAATATTGTTATAATAATTATAACAAAGATAATGGAATGGGGGGAATGATGGAGATTTAACAAGATTATTAAATTTTATTTTACAAATGTTTGTAAAATTAAATAATCTATTACCAATTATTTATAAATGAAAATAAATGTGAATAGAATATGATGAATGCACTTTTATGAAAAACTAATTTTATGACCATAATTGTGTTTTATCATAATAAGATTATTTAGTCATTAATATTGAAATATATTTATTAAATTTTTATTTTGTATATTTAATAAAATTTATATACATTCCTATAATATATTTTATAGGCATAAGATAAGAATAAATCAAATTTTCTACTTAAAAGTACAATTTTTCTAAAAATTAGTTTTGTCACATTTTAATAGACCAACAATTTTAGATGAAAATTGTGACACATTTATAATTTATATATTAAAAAATAAAAATCATTTTTTAAATATGTATATAAAAACATTTGGTTGAATTTATTTTATTTTTCTGATAAGTTATATATTTCGATGAATAAAAATTGATACAGAATTTTAAAATAAAACTGCGTTTTCATCTAAATAATTTAGCGTTAAATTATTATTTGAATTTTCTTAACATATAATTTGTATAATTATACTGATATTAATCAAATTTTAATCATTTATATCATTTTAAAAATGAAATTAGAAATAAAAACTATGAAAATGTTTGAATATATTTAATTTAAAAACCCCCTTTGTTCTCATGTCTTCATTATAAATTCTAAATTAATTTCATTATCTTCTATGTTTCAAATTTAGAAAATATTATTTAATATTTGGAATAAGAATAATTTATAATTTATAAAAATGTATAATTATTTATTCACCTTATATATTAGTGAGGTAAATTATAGTAATATAAAGCGATTATGTTAAAAATGTGTTTACCCAGTGTTTAAACACTAATATAAAGAGTTCAAATGATTGAGATGGTTCTCCAAAACTGATTGGATAGAAATGAATCAACCATATACCCTATTTTATATAACATGGATCATTATTGGAGGACTATTATTTAAGGGAGTCATTTTAATAGTGTTTTCCTTTTATATTTACATGGACACCACTCCTCATTCATTAAAAAAGGCACCCACGCTCCCCCATTACCTCTAAATACTTTTTTATTTTACAATACCTAATAAAATAAACTCCAAAAATATATACACTTTTTATATAATCCCCAGATTATGCATAAATCCAACCAATGAATCTGTTTGATGAAAACTGAATGGAGTTACGAGATAAAGAAGTAATGATCTTTAATGAGCATTTCGGTTTTATTTCATTCTCAACAAATAAAATTATAATTATTACATTATTATATAATATAATAATTATTCTAAATAAAATTATACTTTTTATTCTAGTAATTAAACCTACACCTATACACACTTTCATCAAATGAGTAATGAAAATATTGTTCCTATATATAGTGGACTACGACCTCAAGAAATGATGATGTTAGTTTTTTCATTACCACCTCTCAGGGTTGAGAATTATGATGGGAATAATTTTTTTATAGGAAATATATTAGACTTATAATTTACTCATACTTCATTCATTTTTTTATAACACATACATTAATGCTATCGATTTTGTGGGAATATGATAATATCGTTTGTGGATGTGTGGACTACCGCCTCCTCAAAGCGATCTAATTCATTCACTCTTTAAATTGAATGTATTATGGAAGATTTTAATAATACTTTCTAATATAAATATAATATATATGATATTAATGGAATAATTAAATTTTTATAAATATAATATAGCAATTTTTATATTTCCTTTTCACACACTGTAAAAGATATAATGTTGTTCATAGATGTGTGGACTACCGCCTCCTAAAAGTGATGTTATTAATTCTACATAAAAATAATTATATATATAATTATATATGATTAAATGGATTTTTATTTAATATATAATAATAATTATTAAATATAAATGTTACTTACCTCGTTTATATATTTACCATTTAGAAATGAGAACATTACCCATGCGTATATACATCCTACTATCTATTTGATTTTAAGATAGGGTCATTTTTCATAACCATGTTTTATTATTGGCTTTAAAATTATAATTAATGTGTACATAAAATAATTATTTCATTAATATTATTATTAATATGTTATAAATAGTGAAATATTTTTCCCTAGTTGGCATACCAAAGATATTTTTGACACAAAAACCAAATGTGGTCAAAACACCTAACAAAAACATAATTTCTTTAATAGTTTTATAGAACATTGTAATAAGTGAAATAAAAAAATGATAAACCTAAAAAAGTTTTTGAATAAAATAAATAATTAAAATAATTTTATTATTATGGAAGATAAAGACACACGTGACAATTCATGAACAAAGTAAATTTCAATTTATTTATATCTTACATTTCAAGGTTATATGTTTTATTAAATGAAAAAACATCTTTCTTATTTTCAGTATTTTGGTTTTGAAAATGGATTTTCACTGAAAAGTTTATTTTGATATTGAAAATGGTTTTTCTAAAGGAGATGGGTACTTTTATTAAAAAGTTTTTTTCATATGTTTTTAAAGAGTAATTTAAAGGGATTTATGATGAAATTATTTTATTAATGATATGGTAATTAACAATTATATGAAATGAGTGTGACTATTATAAAATATACATGGGTTGACCCAGATTATTCCAGATGATACTGTTTCAAATTATACATGTGGTGACCCAGATATCACTAGGTGAGACCATTACAGGTTATACATAGGGTGGTCTATATAGCATAGGGTGATCCTGTTATAGCATAAATCATTGGCGGGCCTGTGATACCCATACAATGCATCGAGTATTGTTGTTGACCACATGGTTATTCAATTTGTATGAGTGAAAAGTTTGGAATTTGGTTTTATGGTTATTCTATTTGTAAGAGAGACATGTTTGGAAGTTAGTCGTATGGTTATTCCATTTAAAGGGGGTTTTAAAGGGTTTAAGAAATATGGTCCACAAAGTCACTTAAGAAAGTTTTAGATTGATTTCTATTTTATTTAATGAATTATTTTGACCAAATTGTGTTTATTTTCATGTGATAATGTTTTATTTAATATGATTAATTAAAATTTAAGACAATGGTAAATTTTATATGAGATTCCATTTTTTTACTAGACTAATAATATTATTTCTTTTTATATCCCTTACTGACCTATTTTACTCATCCCATTTTTCAAAAAAACATACAGTGTTTAAGGATGTCAAAGGGACAGTTAGAGTCTATGTATATATTTTGGAATAGTTTTCATGAAAACATATCATGATTTATTTTAATTGATTTATATTTTGCTAAAAATAGATACTAAATAGAATTTTCCATGTTTTTTAATTATTTTTTATGTATTTTACATAAACTAATTCTATAAATATTTATACCTGAAAATATATTCAAAATTAAAGACTGTAATTTCATTGAAATAACCCAAGATTTTGTTATGATTAAGTTTATTTCCTTATATTTTCTATCAAATGAAATGTTTATTAAACATTATAGGTCTAGATAGTGTTAATTGTGTTATATATAATATTTTACTTTATGGTTGTGATGAAATGATAATTAATTTTAAAATTTCTATGTTGCATCATCTAAAATATAACTTAAATGAATGGTTATCCATGAGGGAAACATGAATTTTTTATTTGGAAGAATCCAAGAGGAAAATATATTTCCAACATAGCATCCTAAGATATTGGGAATAGAAACATAATAGTTTATTGTAGTGATGGCTCAGTTGACACAACTTATTAATGGTGGTGGTATCTAAACAAAATAGGAACTCAATCTACCTTGATGGAACATGTCTATATTGGATCATTTTATTAGACAACATCTCCCATCATTTAATGGATCATATGACCTAATGGTATCCAAAGGAATGATCAATTCCCTAGAGGAGATATTTGATGTCATGGAATGTTTGGATCATTAAATGGAAACCCTTTCCATTTATCATTATGACAGGGAAACTGATCAATGGTTTTCATTGGTTAATAATACTGGAGGGAAAGATTTTCTTGATGCCATGTGATAGAAATTTTTTAATAATCACTTAATTTAGAAATATTTCTTTAAGTTTGTTCGTCTTAGGGTGAGTAGCAATTCACAGAGTTAAATAAAAATCATGAAAATTTAGTGGTTGTGTATGATGAAAACTTCATAATATTGTCCATATATATTTTGGATTTTATTTGAGACATTTATAGGAAAATGAACAGATTTAACACCTGATTGAAAAAAAATCTTAGTATAGAATTTTCCTAACAACAATTTAATGTTATGATAAATTGGATCATTGTGTTAAGAATCATGACATTGAGATTGTTGACACTTATGTTCCACATGATGACAAGGTTAAGAATTTGTCAATGTTGTAGGAAATGGAGAAGAAACCAACCTATAAAACTGGATATAACCCAAAAAATTGTTCTAGTTTTCATAAAATAAATTTGTGTAAATGTATTTTAGGATCTGAAAAATGTTATTGGTAAGTAAGAGTGTAATTTTGGCCCCTAGATGAGCTTTTTCAAACCGGGCCGTGGTGGGATTTTTTTGTTTTCAAAATAAATGTTTTTTAATCATTTTTTAAAAGGTTTCTATTTAAACATTTTTAACTATTATTAAAAACATTTATTTAAATTTATTTTTAAACACTTTTTAGAGGTATTTTTTAAACTATTAACACATTTTTTGTAAGAAAATTTATTTTATTTTTTATTAACACGTTATAATGGGTGGAAATGTTATTTTTTATAAATATATTTATATATGTGATTCTATATATATTATGTGAAAATTTAAAAAAAAGATTAACGAGGGGTTGTTTGTGAGTAGTAGTTTGTGACTTCAAAGCATTTTTATTTTAACGTTATATATCATTCATTTAAAAAAATTCTACATTTATTTTTTGAAATGATTTATAATATTTTTAAGCATTTGTTAATTTTTTTATTAAAATATTTCTATTTATACAATTTTTTAACATCTGTTTAAATTTTTTTACAACTTTTTATATATGATTAATTAAAGTTGCTTTTTAATTGTTTTTAAATGCGTTTTTTAAAATTACTTTTTAAAACATTTTAATTTTTTTTTCAAATTTTAATCCAAAAAAGTTTCATAGAGTGTCATTTTAAATTATATTTTCAATATTTGTTTAAAAAAGGTTTTGTTAAAAATTTTAGTAAAACATATTAATTTAAAACAATTAAACCATTTTTTAGCATTTGATTAAAACTGTTTTATATTTATTTTTACAAATATAATTTAAAAGATTTTTTTAAACGCATTTTTTTTTTGTTTTTTTAAAACATTTAACCTGTTTTATAGAAAATAATATTTTTATTAACATGTTATAGATTTATATATATTTGTGAATTTATATATATTATGTGAAAATTTAAAAAATAAATTAATGAGGGATTGGGGGGTATGCAGCCGTGGGTGGGTTTAAGGCGATTTTATTTAAAATTTTTTTATCATTTATTTAAAAAAAATACATTTAATTATTTTTATTTATTTATAAAAATTAATTTAATTAATTTTTTTAATTTAAAACAATTTTTAAAATTTTATAATTTTTTTTAAATGAATGTTTTTACTTGTTTTTTTATAAAACGTTAGACATTTCTTGTTGTAAAAATGTATATTTTATATTTTTTTGAAAATTTATAGTTGGTGGAAATGTTATTTATTTGATAAATAGATTTAAATATGGGAATCTATATATTATGTGCAAATAAATATTGAGAGTTTGGGAGTGCACAATAGTGGGTGAATTAATTTGTTATCTAAATAGATTTATATATGTATATATAGTATACATATTATACGCAAGTTTCATCTTATTTAAAAAATAATATTGAGGATAGGGGGTGTGTAATCATCATTGGGTGAGTATTTATTTTTTATTAATATATATTATGTTTTGAAAAATATAATGTTAAAGGATTGATATATATACTTATATAATATGAGAAAATTGTTAAAAAATAATTAAGAGTTGGGGGTAGTGCCGTTGTGGGCAGGTTAATTTCTTTCTAAAATTATTTATATATAATATATATAATATTTTCATGTTGCAACATATTCAAAACAAATTAATGAGGTAGAGGGACATGCATGAACATCAGTAGGTTAGTGTGTTATATTTTATTAATATACAATAAGTTCTTATATATATGATACAAAATAATTAATATATATATATTTTTAATATCCTATATATATAGTATTAATGGTTTTTTCAAAGACACCCTTAATTGAAATATATTAATAATTGCTTTATATACATATATATTATTAATGGATTTTTATATATATATATATATTATCATTGATATATATATTATAAATAGATTATATATATATATATACAGATATATAATATGCAAGTTCCATCATTTAAAAAAATTATTGAGGTTGGGGTTGTACGCCAACATCATTGTGTGAGTGTGTTCTTTTTTTATTAATATATAATATGTTATTATATATTTAATGATAAATGATTGATATAAATATATATATTGGAATATATATATAATATGAGAAAATTGTGAAAATAATTATTATGGGTTGGGGGTACGTCATAGTGGTTGGGTTAGTTATATTCTAAATAGATTTATATATGTATATTATATATAATATATGTTAGTTGCAACATACTGAAAAAAATTAATGAGGTTGGGGGACGTGAACGAATATCATTATGTGAGTGTTATTTTTCTTATTGATATACAAAAAGTTATTATATATATAATATTGAATCATTGATATATATATATATATATTAATATCTAGGTATATATATATTAAATTAAAACATATATATATAATTATTAATGGATTTTTAATTGCCATAGTTAATTGATATCTATTATTAATGGATTTTTTTTATACATACACTTTATTATATATAGATATATAATTATATATTGTTGTGTATACACACACACACACACACATTATAATTATATGTAATAATAATTATATATATATAAATTAGTATATTTATATTCTGTTTTGTTAATATATAAAGATATATATATATTTATATTTATACAATTTGGTGATAATATAATAGGCACAACGCCTGGACCAGATGGTCTAGACAAGCCCTGGAAGCCTTTGGTAGGGGGATCGAATCTCCCTACCAGTTGTTTCCCGTTAATTTTTTTATTGCAGACGAGCTTCGCACTGGCCATCAGGCCATCCATGTCAGGAATGCGGGACTTATTGTATAGGCCCATGCCCGGTCAAATGACCCTACAGCCCGAGCCCGTCACGTCCCGACATGGACTTTGTTAGGCCGGGCTTCTCAGGCTTTCAGGTCGTTCCTCTTGGACTTTCAGTTTTCTGGGGCGGAATTACTCCCTTATCTGTATGCTATTTCTGGTCAAAAGGTCTATTACTTTATAATAAAATGTTCTGAATAATCCAGGTGTGAGATAATAGATATCCAGTCAACAGTAAGATTATTTTTAAACAATGAGTTGGGATATTATGAAAATGATTTTCTGGAGAAACATACTCTGGGTTGAAATCATCAATATAATAATAAAATGGGTTGGAAAAACAATTTTATAATTCTATTATTGAATTCAATCCATCTAGTGATGTGGAAACAACTCTGAGGTGGTTAATATTTTTCAATGATTAACCATAAGTTCAAGGTTGTAGAAACTCTTTCTATGGTTTTAACTATTGTGATCATAATGTGATTAAAGAAATTTTTGGTGATTTTTAGTAGGGTTTATGTTTATCTAATGCTTTAGTTTTCTAATAAGTAATCCTTTAATTTTTAAACAACTTTTATTGTATATATAACCTTTAGGTAGTATTTTATATTTGATGATAAGGTTTATTTTTAGGAATGTTCATATTTATGGTAATGTTATGAAGAAAAAATTTTAGTATAGAAATATATCAAGTATGTTAACTTATATTCGTAGAAAATAATATAATTCCTAATATTTTGTAATATGATCTTTTCATCAATGGTATTTTTAAATGTCTAACCATTTTTTTCCGACATAAAATAAAAATTTTGAAGACATGATTATTTTATGGGGGTAGGATATAACATGCCAATATTTTCTGAAATATATTATTTCAAATTTATATAAATTATTTGATAGAGTGAGTGAAAAATTGTGAATAATTTATATTGGATTATATGAAAAACTGATTTCACCTTTATTTAATGAAACATTGAGTTCCTTTGATGGCTTATATTACACACAATACAGAGTCTTACCGCACATCAATGTACTATTAATATTATCATGATAGTTATCACCTAGACATTGGAATTGTGAAAATTAATTATGTTAATAATGTAATGAAATTATAGTTTATGAATTATTATAAATTAAATTACTATGTCACTGAATAATTATAAATGAAAATAAAAATCAATTGAATATAAAATATGTGTTTTTATGAAAAACAATCTTTATGAATAGAATGTGTTTTAACCAAAAAAATAAAGTAATCACTATTAGTAAATCATGATGAAGAAATTGTTATTTTATATGTTAAAAAAATAACAGTCAACCACTATATATTATAGGTGTAGTAAAATAATACACTGAATTTTATGGTTAAAAGATATTTTTTTCTAAAATGTAGTTTTATCACCTTTTAATGGAGCAACAGTTTGAAATCTATATTTTGAATCATTTATATTGTTTATATATAAAAAACATGATCTTTGAAATTTGAATATCAAAATTTAAATGCGTGATTTTTGATATTTTTTTACATGTTTCATATTTTAAGGAATAATAAATAATACTGAATTATAATTGAAAACTGATTTATACTCTAAAAGATTATTAGTTTCAAATTATGATTTAAATTGATTAGGAAGTATATTTATTTCCATATTACATCTATTAATACCAATTTTTTCATTGGTTTCATTCTCACATTGAAATTGGATATAAAAACATCATAATGGTTCGAACATATTTACTTTAAAAAAAACCTTTTGGAATCCCTTATGTGATATTTATTTTAAATTAATTTCTATAACTTATAGGTTTTTCAATTGACAAAATTGATTACTTCTTCTTAATGATAATAATTTATAAATTATAAAAACTTAATATTAGTTTTTTACCAATAATATTAGTGAAAATAATTAAAAATAAATCCATTAAGGTTAAATTGTGTTTACTTTGTGGTAAAACATTAGTCATAATAGTCCAAATGACCTAAAAATTTGAAAAAAACATAGGATATTAATTATTAAAATTTTACATGTTTTATCTAATTGGTATCATTACTTGAGGAACATTATGTAAGCGAAACCTCCCAATAGTGTCTACATTTTTATACATACAATAATGTCACTCCTCATCAACAAAAAAGGCACTCACCCCCCCCCCCCAAATCTCGTCAAACCTATAAATACTTTTGGAACATCAAAAAACTACCCAAATATAATCCAAAAACCCATAAAGTCCTCAAATAATCCTCAATGTTCCCATCAATCCAAAAAAGGAATCCAGTTGGTGCAAACGAAAAGGAGTTACCTGAAAAAATTGGTAATATTCTTCAACATGCATTTCTATTATATTCATTTCACCAACCATTAAATTAATTTTATTAAATATTTATATAATAAATTAATTATCCCATATATAATGTTACTTTAATATTATAATATATATATCTACTCTTACACACACATCAATCAAATGGGTAATGAAATTACTCTTCGTGTGTATGTTTGTCTACGACCTCGTGAAATGATGTTGTTCATTTTTTCGTTACCACCACTCACGATTGGTAATTATGATGAAAATAATTTTTTATATGATATTTATAATGTCTTATTACTTCTTTAATACTTATATAACACATGAATTCATTACATCCATTTTATAGTAATACAATAACACTTTTGTTCAACTTGTGAACTATCTATCCTCAAAATGATGTGGTTCGTCCAGACTTTAGGTGGAATGTATTAAAGAAAATTTTAATAAAAAATATTTGGAATAAATACAATAAATATCATATTAATTACTTAATTAAATTTCATTTAATATAATATATCATTTTATTAATTACTATTTCCTACATTGAAAAAGTGATAGAGTCATTCATGGACATGTGGACTACTGCCACCACGAAGTGATAATATTCCTTTTACATCAATATATATATATATTAGTGTATATTTATCAAAAAATATGGTATTTAATATATAACTATCATTCCCAAGAGATAAATGTTAATTTCATCCTTTCCAAAATTACCTTTCAAAAATGGGAATGTTATTCATGTCTATGTATGAACTACTATCTCCGTGGTTGTAATATTGGTCGATATTTCATAACCATATTTTGTCATAGGTTTTAAAAGTATATTTTATGTATACTTATTATAATTATATTATGACTATTATTAATTTTCATGCTTTTTTAATAATGACCCCATTGACCATATTTGGACTACAAAAGTAGTTTTTTGATGCGTAAACCAAATATGGTCAAAAGATCAATGTAAACACAATTGTTTATGTAGTTTTATAAAAAATTGTAACACATGAAAAAAAATATCGAAAAAACATAAAAGTCTCATGAAGTAAGTCAATAATTGACATTAGTTTATTTTCTAGGAAGATAATGACACAACTGACTAGTCAAACTCAAAGAAACGGATTTCATATAAATCTATTTCTTTGAGGAATATCTTGACGTTATAGACCAACATTATTTTCTGAGGTTATATATAAAGACCCTCTAAAAAATTATATCGTGAATTTATTTCTTTTCACACTGTTTAGTTTTTTGGGAAAATCTTATTCCTACATTGGAATTATGATATAAATATTACAAAGTGGAATGAGACACTTTTAGTTAAAAATATCTTTATAAAATGATTAATGATTTAATTCCAAAATATTTTCCTCTATATCAATATTCTTGATATTATGTTATATTTCAATTTATATGGATATTATATTATTATAATGCTATTTACATATATAATTTTAATTTCATTAAATGATTTAAAAAGGACACTTTCACTATGGTTTAAACAAATCATTTTTATAAAAAATAAATGAAATGACAAGTTTTTAAATTAAAGAAACAAAGACCTTCAATTTTGTGATAACATTAATTTTATTTCATGGTTCCTTTAAAAACATACATATTTTCTCAAATGAAACTGCCAATTTCATTCTTTTTGGAATATTGGAATTAAAATATTTTTTCAGTTAAAATAATATTTTTGTATTGAAAATGGGTTTCATAAAAAGATAGGTTTATTTTGGTACAAAAGTTTTTTGATTTGAGATTAAAAATAGTTTTTCAAAGGTATTAATGATGAAAGTGTTTTTTTAATTATATGGTACGTGAAAATTATATGAAATGCATGAGGCAATTGCATATTATACACAGGGTAGTATAGATTCCAAAAGGTGTGCACGTTACAGCTTATACGTGTAGTGGTTGAAATAACACTAAGGGATCCAATTATAACTAATATATGGGTAAGACAATATATAATCAGGTGATCCCATTATAGCATAATAGAAAGGTGGTTATGTGAAATCCCTCCATTGCATTGGTTATGGATGTTGACCGTATGGTTTTTCCAATTTTAAGAGTGTATCATTTTGAAGTCAGTCATATGGTTATTCACATTCAAAGGGTTTTTTATGATCTTAATGAATGTTATGCTCTAAATCACATAAAAGAGTTTTGAATTGATTTGGAAATGATTTAATTATTTTATTTGAGAAAAATGTGTGATTTTTCATTTTATACTGTTTTATTTCATATTCTCAAAAAAATTGAATATAATGGTAAATACTATATGAGTTTTCATATTTTTACTACAATAAAAGTTTTATTTTATTCTTATATCCTTTACATATCTTCAATCCAAATTCCAATATTTCAAAAATGTTTTCATAGGGATCTTTGATGGGTAAATAAAAGGAAGAAGACATTTTTATAGTCATGAATAGTTTTTATGTAAATATGCCATGATTTATTTTAAATGTTTTATATTTTTGTAAGATAATATAGTAATTGGATGTCTCCACTTTGTATTTTATGGTTTTTTATGTATTATTTATGGCCTAGTTCACTAAAACTCTAAACATTAAAATCATAAAATTGGAATAATGCAATTCCTTAAATAAGAATCATGATTATATAATGATTAAGGATGGGTCCTTATATGATTTTTCTTCACTAACATCTATTTGAAATTTCAGGGGAGTACTAAAATACTAAATAGGGACCCATATGAGTAAAGACCCTAGCAAGGATTAGCTGATGAAAAGGGAATGTTTCCCAGCTAAGCCATGCGAGTTATACCAAAAGGGTTGGAAAGATATTTTATGTATTGTCATAGTGCTATGATTCTGTGGGTTTTTATTTTATAACCAATAATTATAATATTTCATAACATTTCAATAATTCAATTTTTACCATAACCATACTTGTAAGAAACACTAGACTTATAGAGAACCATGATATATTTAGATAAAATAAAAAAATTTATGTACGATTTTTAAAACCAATACATTAAATTATAAGTAATGAATATGAGTAACCACCTTAATAAATATATTTATATAAAATATTAAGGTTTTTTTTAATATGAAATAAATTTGGTTTAATTACATAAAATGACTAATAAGATCATTTACTCTTTAGAAATGATTTTTTTTCAAAAAAAAATTATTTTTTGTAATGAAAATTTCTATCTCATGAATAATATGATTAATTATAATTTATGATTGAAATTAATAACAGGTTTTCAATAATATAGTTTAATAATTTCTATGAAATTAGAAGAATTACAATTAATATTTGAAATTATAATTTTATAATTGAAACATTTTCAATTATATTTTATGGTCTAATGGAAAAATTAATTTATAAATTTTAGGAATTTTTAATTATTAAAAATTAAATTATTTTCTAAATTTCTCATATCCAAATTTTCTAACATTGAATTATTAAGAATTTTATTAAATTGTCAAATTTTTTTCAAAAAATATGCTTTTCATGAAACATGTCATATATATGACATTGCCGCTATAAAATAATAACATAGAAATTTGGAAAACCATTTCAGTAATTAAATATTAATTTTATTGTTAGAATTATTAATTTTAAAATATTTTTTAACAATGAAAACGTATGTCAAACATTTTTTTGACTAATTAAAATGTAGCTTTAATATAAAATAATTTATTTAAATCTTTTTCAGTTTTTTTCTTGACATGGAAGCAACATATCATTTTTTTATTTTAATAAATCAATTTATATCTTCACAATAAATATAGAATATTTTTTGACCCTATATATAAATTTTATACATAGAAATGTTTCTTCCCAAAAATGATTTTTATGCAATTAAAATTGTTTTTTGTAAAAATAACTTTTCACGACATTAGAATTTTTTTATAAAACTATTTTCAATTTTAAAATTATAACTATAAGACTAGTTAATGATATAAATCAGAATCATTTCTTTAAAATTAAAAACTATGGGTTAATGATTAATTACCATTGTAGAAGTATGTTTGGGTATAAGGTCAACTGTAAATAAAAATCCCTAAAACACTCAATGTTGACTAAAAATGAGTGGTTGTGGTGGGTTTCAATCCATACCCATTTTAATCTCATATTTTTCCAATTTCTCCCATTTTTATTTAAATATTAACATTATATTATTGAACATATAATAATTAATCCCTAATCTATGAATCCCTTCACATATAAATATGAAATATCTTCACCACTTCAAGACTCATCTCTCATTCGAATTTCCGCTTTCAATTTTGTTAAATTGTTCATCATACAACCCTCTCTCACAATCAAAATATTTTTGTCACTATTAGATATCATAATGCCTTTATTTCTAAGGATACTTCCCAGGAAAACTCAAGTCCCCAATGCGAGTATTATCAACTACATAGTTTTTCATCTTAGTTATCTTCTATAAAATTGATATTAGGAATTCTAATATAAATATAATAGAATAATTTATATATTTTAATGTTATTATATTATTTTTATTATCAATTTTTATTTTTATAGCTCATTTATTATGAAAATACAAAACCAAAATTCATACATTGTGCGGACTACCACATCCATAGCGTAATATGTTATATTTTCCTTCAAATCCTAACATAGGTGGATATAATGATGGTATTATACGATAAATATTATGATTATCAAATCATTAATTTTCTAATATTAGAAATAATAGAACCTACAGTGATATGATATATAAATTATTATAGTTAATTCAGTTATATAGAATGAGCAAACTAAAAACAAAATGATCTCTTTTTCTATATAATGACTTTATATTAAATATATTATACATATAAATCTTTAAAATAATGATATGTCATAATAATAAAATATAAATACGATCATTATTCTGCAGGTACAATGAAATTACGACTAAAACACCTCATAATCATCCATTAATCATGATAGGTTCATGTTTGGTTCTATTTAATCACCTACTTGAATAATACAATTCATTAGTATCATAAATTTATATCAGAAAATATATAATGGTACAAAATGATATAATGTTTAAATATTTATTTTTACTAGTTAGGTTATATTAGTATTTAACTCATTAATTAATATGTACCCATTCATTAATTATGAATCATTGAAACATGGGTGTCACCAATTTCAACCACAGGGATCATACCCTAAACTACCATGGAATGAAATTATTACTTTGTAAACTATATTTTAACATGTATTTCAGTAAAATATATTTTATAATAATGATATAATTTAGAAAAATTAATGACATCAATATAACTATTATGAATCTAGTTTAAAGAAAATAAATATTACTTACACCCAATGTTGAAAATTTCATAAAACAACCTTATATATATAAATTGGATGATTATAAATAATTATTATACACTACAAATTTTTGAAATGGGTTCATGGGTGTATATTTAAGGAACATAATTTAATTATTCAGGTCATTTGGTGCAATTGAAGAACGAATTATGTCATGGGAAGAGTTCTCGTCTCAAATTAATCACTTTGAGAAAATATTGGTATTATACCACTAATTTAGATTTTTGGGAGTATATACATCCAATATGTATTAAAATATCATGAATAATCTTTTAATCATGTTATTTAATGTTCATTTATAGTCCTTATATTTCAAGGGGTTATAATTATTGTGTTAATCATGAGAAAAGGCCTTCCTTTCTCTCAATTATGATCATTGATACACAATGAATTTTGTCTACCAAGCCTTATTTTAGTGGTGAATTCACTAAAAATAATATATTTGTATCATAATCCTTTTATTTCCAGTGATTTGATAGCAAAATGACGTCACATTATTTAATTTATTGTTCACATAGTTTTCCACAATAGTAAAAGTTTTTGTTAACTCAATTTTTGGGCACTAAGTTGTGATCATTACCATAATGTTATTTAATATAACTTTGGTAAATTATACTATTTTATTATATTATGTGAAATTATCGATTTTTTTGTTATATGCATTCCTACCACCAAAAAAACATTGATATATATTTCTCACTTTTTGAGATATGTTCTTTTTTAACCATAGACAATATTTTTCTAGATGGGTCATAGTCATGTTATTCAAGATTTGACTTAGTTATACACCCAATGATCAATAAATTATAAACATTAAATGTTTAATAATTCTAAATTGATTATTTACACCTATAGAGAATATTATTCTATTTACATGGGGAAAATATTATCATTTTGCATCTTTTTATTCCAATATGGATGACTACAAGAAAGTCGACTTTATATTATGAAAGATATCCCTTCTTTCTTGGGATGGGTTATAATCATGTTATTGCTTTTATTTATATATGGAAAATTAATGTATGTATGTACATATTATTCCAACAATGATGATTATGGGAATGTTTACTATGTCTTGTTCTATCATCCACCTTCTTCCTATGGATGTGTAATCATAATGTTATCCCATTTTTGTACATGCAAAAAAGTATTGAAATCCTTGATGATTAATGGTTTTTAAAATAGGTTTATCATTTAATAATATTTTCTATTCATAATTATATGTGTTTCCATGTTTTTATTCAAATAAATATTCCTTATTGAATAGTAGGAAAGGTTTTTTTTAATCTTATGGTGAATTATCATCTTCATATTTATTTATTTAATTTTAGACATGTGTTAGAAATGTATACCTGATACCAAGAGAACCCAAAGAATGATAAAAAAATTAGGGGGAATGAAATAATTGAGATCAAGTATGTCCTCTCATAGAAGGATTATCTCCTCAGATAGTTGAGAGTCAGTGCTTGTAATGAAAGTAATCTTTGTAATTTGGTTCTCCATTAATGAATAAAAATATACAACTATGTTACCCTCTCTCGGTGTGTTAAGGATATTCATATGATTTTTGATTGAACCAAATCACGATCTAATTATATATGAAATTGACCAAGAGATTGTACCTAACCCATGCATATAATTTTATAGTTTTATTGAGTCTGTTTCAACTGCCACTAGGATGATATTATTCTATCTTTATAAAAGTAGTCATGTTTCCATTTCCCCAGTATGTACCTGCGAGGAGTCCCCACTACCAAACTACAAAGGAAATTCCAGAATAACTACTCCCCAAGACCCCCTAACCACTCTACCTACCATCATGAAACACATGTAATAAGAACCATCCATGTTTAGTTTTGGACCTAAGCTATGGGGATAACAACTTACACATTAGACTTTATTGATTTTTATATTTCTTTGTTTGAGTGTTCGGCAAGCACTGAGATGTTTGAGGATAGGATTATCCTCCCCATTTTCTATGAAGAGAACCATGACAATTATGAGGTTTCGGGTTCTAATAACAATATTACCTATTGTGCAAGCAATGCCATCAAACCGAGCTTTGATTTCTCCCTTCCAGATTCTCCAACTGCAAGATTAAAGGATAATTACCCTAGATTTATTTTACACACTCACATCCCCACTCCTTAAAACCATTGATCAATAAAATAAATCCCCATCCCCTCATGAGAAGAAAAACCATTGTCTTTAATTAATTTAGTGTACACCTCATGAGCCCAGCCTTATTTGAAGAAGAGGTTCCCCAGGAATTCCTCCCACCATTCCACACATCGTGAACACCTATACACCAATTTAATACCAGAGAGTTTAATAATCTCTTCTATAAGAATCACTCTATTTATGATTTTATGAACAATAATGTTGTTTTTTGTGGATTTCCTTACACAATAATTCCTCACCGCAATTATAAACATTATTAAGAGATAGAAATATTCTTTGTAAATCTCTTATAGATAAGTATATAGATGGGGACATGGTAAATACACTTTTCTTGTTCACTATTAATTTCGATGGGGTAAAAAACATCACATTTTTTCCCATCAAGTACAACATTGATGAAGTATTAATTCCTACAGGAATTGAGGAAAGAGATGACTGGAATGGGACAATCACATAAGATGAGGTAGGAGATAGCCCTGTTTTTGTCCCAAAATTAGATCTCACCCCATCCCAAAATCCAATGGGAATGAATCCTGAATGTTTTGGGATGGGATTGGATGACAGACTATATTGAATTATATCTTCCTATTTCTATGTTCGTATTTCCATTGAGTTTTTCGGACATCAATCTCCCCTAAAGGGTTATCGCCTCATCAGCATCCCATGACATTTTCTCATGCATACATTTAAGGTTGTACAAGTGATTTCTGACATTAATACTTCCCTCATCCACTGATTAGGCCATTTTATCCCAAGATTCCTAATAATCAATCATTCCATATGGGTTTCTAAGATGGATGAAGCTGTGAATTTTTCAATATGAGAAATGGATCCCTTCCTGACCCTAGTAACTAAGAGATAATGCACTTGAATTCAGGATAACACAATATTTACTAGAGTGAATCTACCACTGAAGGATAAATATATGTT
This sequence comes from Viscum album, assembly GCA_963277665.1. NCBI lineage: Eukaryota > Viridiplantae > Streptophyta > Magnoliopsida > Santalales > Viscaceae > Viscum > Viscum album. The sequence continues at coordinate 39,191,511 of OY728131.1, forward strand.
CTTTTTGTAATAAAATCTTCATGTGATTCTTTCCCAATTTTTATCAAAGCGTCAAATATGAGCTCCTGTTCAAGAGATTTAGGCACCAAGGTACTCTGTATAAAAAACTCATCTCTTCAGGTCATGACTAGTAATAAAGAAGGAATCACAACTTTTCGAGCAACTGTTTCTGATGTAAACACTTAACTTCACCCAGTTGATGATCTTTCTTCTCCTTTTTGAGTAATCATAAATATATTTGTTGAAGTCACAGATTGACCACATTCTAGAATTCACAAAGATAATGGCATCATAAACAAAAATAAGTTAAGAGATTGGGCATGAGTGGCTCTTACATTTATAAGGGATCACATTCCCTCAAAAAATAATCATTTTAATGAGGTGACTATGCACATCCTCGGTCATAATGAATATTGTGGAAGAGAACATACCCCCTTTCCAGATCTCATGGGTCGCCTTAAAAAGAAATCAATATTACCCATAAATGAAATAGGAAACCATGACGAACTATAGCACCTGAATATTAGATCTGATGCATGGAAAGAGAAACCCACTCCTTCAAAATCATTGATCATAAACATCCACTACACAATTATAGGCTTTAACTATATCCAATTTTATAGCTATGATATAACATGTGACCTTTAAGCTAATATCACTTCTCACTTCATGGGCTAGATGAATCACTCCTTCGATTGTCCTTCCCTTTAAAAACTCATTTCTCTCATATGAAATATTGGATGGAGGTAGATGGGATGTATTTTGTTTAGAATAGTGACGAGCCCCTTTGTAATTAAAATTACACATTCTGATGAAAAAATAGTTTTGAATGGATGAAGGTTCATTAATTTCTAAAATTATCACCTGGGAAGTCTCACAAGACACACAGGGATGGAATCCACCACTAAAGGTGTCTTGGTTAAAAATCATTAGATTGTGCCTAATAATACCACAAGATACCTTGTAGAAATATTTGGAAATCCATTTTTGCCTAGGTCACACCCCGGGTTAAGACCACATAGTGCCTCATAAATCTCTATCTCTTCAGGCGAGGCTTCAATCAGATCATTTTTAAAATATAAAACTACCTGAGGGACATCATCGAGGTGGTCTTCAATGCCACTCGAATAACCTCCTTGCATATATGTATTATGACCTATAAGAATTGATTTAAAGTTTGAGTCATACCTCCAAACACATCCCTATCATCGAAATAGGTCACATTCTCCATCAAAATGATGGGTGTTATATAACAAATTCTCTCTTTGATACATTAATGAAAGAACATTGTTTTCCAATCACCCTCATGAATCCACTTAGTCCATTATTTCTCATGAATAAACCAATTATATCTTAGTAGCATGATATCCAACATATTCTTATTGTGAGTAAGACTAAAGATAATAGTTTCATCTAATTCATTCTCTATGAATGATTTCAAGATTCTTAATGACCTACTTCACCACATCAATATCTAGGGAGCTAGAAGGATTGTACTTCGTCCATGCCTGCATGTTTCTTTTAATCCCGCACAATTTCTGGTGAAGATTGAGGAAAACATTTCTAAACGAAGCCTTATTCCATGAATATCTAACCACATCATGATAACATGATGTATTGATCCACTACTGAGAGAAGGAAAACCCCCAACCACATTCTTTCCTGGGAGAAATCATAACCAAGAATGCCGATTGATCAGAGAGGCTTCTCACAATGTGATTCAACTTCAAATTTTGGAATGCGGAGATACCATAACAATTGTAAATGCATCAATATAAAAAAACGAGGTACTAATACCCCCTTCTTGATTATTACACCGCATAATGAGTTCACTGGTTTACATGAAGTCTAGCATCTCTAAGCATTCCATGAACTCCACAATGTCCAGGTTGGCCTTCCATGGAAAAACTCATCCCTCCATCTTCCGATAAGAGACAACATTATCATTGCCTCCTACAATCCATGGTGACACCAACAGCTTGATGGAACTCTTGACAGCCTCAATAAACACATTTTTGTACATCATCTCTACTATATATGAAGGTGAGAAAGAAACACTAATCTTCAGACTGACCGAGATCGAGAGGACATGTGAGAATCACCATACCCTATTGGTGGCTACACTGGTCCTGCGAAATCTGTCAACAGGGATTATGGGAGTCAGTTCCCTATAAAGAACATGGTCTGGACAAGGAGCAACAATGCATGATGACAAACACAAAATAACCAACCTCTGGGGAACCACATCAACCTTGGGGAAAATATTAGGAGCAACCGACTCATGCAAGATTTTGGACAACTATTTCATCCATGCCATGGACATTAGAAATGAACCATATATAACTAGAGGTTCCAAAACATTGGGACATGGAAACGATCCTCAAACCAATAGAATGCATCCTGCACTTGAGAAGATTTGAGGCTTCCTCAAAAGAATAAAGAGGAACATCCCACCTTGGTAAAGGGCCACATGGGGATTTATCCTGGATATTCAAAAAAATTTATAGAAAGAACTGTTGAGGACTCTAGGAGGGCCAATCTATTGAATCAATATATGACATAGTGGGAGGAGATTCTGAAACAAAGGCACATGGACCACCATTTTCCGCCAAATAAGGATTGATGCTTGTCAAAGAGACCAGTGGGTGAGAGAAATGACCAGGGTATCTCAGCATAATGGGTGGATCCTGTGTAGAGGTGGATACTGATAGAGGAGGATTGTTAATAAACTAGAAAAAAAACAAAATTGAATGGATGATGGCATGTGGGGATTAATCATTTGAGCATGAGGGAGCCTTTAAAATTGTATTCACTTCTATGATGAATGAATTGGAACCCACTTTTTCATAAGGTGATTGGTGGAGCCCAATATTATATAGCCATGAAATGACTAGACTAATGAGAAAAAACATGTTTGGTTTTTTGGTGTGCTCCATTCTAATTGACAAAGATGTCATAATTGTTGTATCGATGACAAATAAATGTCTAGACAGAAATAATTAACTATAGGTGACGATTTATGGAATTATTAATTCTATTAATATGAGATCAGTATTATGAATATCAATGTTTTCATATATTTTCATGGATATATCATTAACTCATATTCAAGTTTCTGATGCATTCATTTTGATTACATATTCATATCATAATATTTATACAATTTTTATGTCATGTTTTCCCCAATTTTATGTTTCACATACTAATCATTTGAGCTTACGCCTTCAATGATACAATTTCCCCGTGTTATAGTGAGAATTAGTACAAGTGATATGGTTAGAAGTATAAAACTTGTGAAATAATTTATAGGAGATTGTGGAGGATTATCATGAATTAATGAGTTTTGTATATAACAAATATATTGTCTATTAGATTCCATGATTATTATATTAATCAAATTGTATTTTTTTTATAGTTATTTAAATATGTAGACCAGAGAATTTCCTCTAACTGAAAGAGATTCAATTTTTTTTTAATTTTGTATTTATGGATAGTTATATCATGAATTTTATAGTTATTATCTGAGAAAGTACATTATGCATGTTTCCGTGAGCACCTTATCTGGCATTGTGAGTTTGGGGTATCACACTTGGTATTGAAGGAAAATTTTATACTATTTTGGAGCTTATGATATTTTTAAGAAAAGCTTAGTGGTTAATAAGGTGTGTCATATCATAACAGATAAACCTTTGAAATACTATTTGATTTAATACTATGTCAACAATGAACATTTTATTTTTAAATTACGATGAGGGAATATTAGTGAAACATGTATGATTTAGTATATATTTGATAACATCCTTTGTTTTTTGTAAAATAGTGATTATATGGGGTTTCCTATCAATACATATATTCCTGGATACTAGAAATTTGTTGTGGTTGTGAACAGATTCACCAATGTGTAATTACATTGAAAATAGGTGGTTGATCATTGACTCAATCATCACCCTGGTGCACGATGAGTGGTATACATACATTACTCTAGATGAAACATGCTTAGGGGATATGATTGAGAAAAAAAGTAACCATTTTATGAAATAACAATATGTATTGAGAGGTGTTGATAACAAATTTGATTATATAACCTAATAGAAAAATTACCTTGGATGAAAAAGTATTAGACAATTAGATTTTTAGGGTTGTTAAAATGTATAACATGTTAAGAGAAAATTTTTAATAATGGAATAATTATTCACATAGATGTTTTGATATTAATATTTTGGATATTTTCATAACCATTTGGTTTTTGTATTTATTTGATATAAAATCCCATAAATGTAGCTGAGAAAGTTATGTATTTGGAAACCACTATGTCTTTTAATCGAATAATGGATAGTACTATAATGGATAAGAATGTTAATATATGTCTCTTTTGATAGAAATGGTAAGATTTTTTGTCTTACCTAAGGTAGTGAGATTGATATTTTCATAAAAGGATTATAAATTTTCATTCGTGGGTGATATTTATCAACGATATACTAATATATTCTAAATGTTATGAGGAATATGTGAAACATCATAGGAGTATTATTCAATTCATTTACATTAAAGGTATTTTGAAATATATTACTTGGTATTAATAACCTTGATATGTAATTTTATAATAAGGTTATATTTTTGGGAATATCCATTTCCGAACACTTGATTGTGGTATGAATTTTTCCTGAATTTAATATACACAATATAATGTGATAATAAATGGAAGTTTAATTTTGAATACGTAAGTTTGGTATTCATTGGTATCCTTCTGACTGATAATTGATTCATGATATTTTATGAAAATTTATTCTCATTATTCAAAGTATTATATATTGTGACAAGTGAATGAAGTATTGGTTAATACCATTTTAAATTTCAGGAGAGAGTTTGTTTTTTGAGGTATGTATAATCTCATTTTGTATAATGTCTTGGATATTAAAATTGTTTTCATGGAAGATATTGTATTTAAATTATATGATTTGGGTATACAAATACATGGGTATATAATAATATTAATGATTAACGTAATTCGATGGAAGATATGTTGGATTTTGATAGTATCGATTTCCATGATTATTTGGTTAAGAGCATTTTAGGAACAATTATGGTAATATAGGATCTCTATTTTAAGGATTATGATATTAAGTATGATATAACACAACTCAAATTAACCTACGTTGAAAAAGAATTGATATTTGTTAAGTTGAGATTGATATATGCTGAGTTGAGTATAAGAAATATTGAGTTGTAAGAACAGTCAGATAACATGATAGTTTCATAAATTGAGGCATCTTGAGGTTAATTTTTCCTATAATAAATTATAGTAATTCAATTATAATGATCATCCCTCATTTTATATATTTTTTGTTTTTTGTAATCGATGAAACCTGAATGAACAAAGTTAACAGTAGATATCATGAAAAATGAAAAAACATTCTCAAAATACATCCCAAGGAGATAATGGATAGAATGAGTAAAAAATATGATTATTCCAAACAATCTGCTGGGAAATATTATTAACAATGTGAACATAGTAGATGTCCCAAACTCAGCATGGAATAAAAAAAATTGATTCTCATTAATGATCAAGTGGAGAAGATAATTAAGGAATAGGATTTGATTTCTAATATTTTAGAAAAGTATGAAGAATCATGGGGGAAATTTACTTAACGGTACAAGTAAATTTTATAATTTTTAAGTTGAAGGTTATCAAACTCAAAAGATTAATGAAAATAGAGCATATATAAAAAATAATTACATTAATTTCAAGATATTTGGGAATTATGAAACAAAATTTCCCAATCTGGGTGAATATATGGGAGATAAACACTAACAACCTGACAGACAACGAAAAACCTATTCATTAATTAATAATTGATCATATGGAGATTTTTCACCCTTTAATTTCTGATTTCATATTTGATGTAATTTTTCACTAACTACCGGAGATAGAGTTATAAATAAAAACCCCTTGTGGAAGGATTATCACCTAAAAAATTTCATAGTTTGTGGGATTTTATTTCTTAAGGATCTTGATCAACATATATGGGTGGAATTATTTGCGTAATTTTTAATAGTTTATCTCCCATTATATGGAACCTATAAAAACCATTTATATAGGTAAATCTCATTCCACATGATGAATAAACCTAAGATCATCTAGAGGTGTATGGATAATTATGAGTTTTCTATAAAAATTACTCTAGTCTTAAGAGTCAAATATTGTGGTTGTGATTTATTTAAGAGGGAAGAATATAACACCACAATATTATAATATATGATTAAATTTATAAAAGGATACTTATTTGATTTCACCATACATATAACTTTGCTTAAACAGAACCGTGATATATTTTGATAAAATATAAATGCTTACGTATGACCATTAACACATATCTGTTGAATTAGAAATAACAAATTTTAGTATCTTATTTAATAATTATATTTATAAATAAATGAAATACTAATTTTAATTTTAATAAATAATAATTAATTTACCTAAAATGACTAATAAGATCATTTTTTTTGAAAATCATTTTTCTAATACTTTTCATGTTTTGAGATAAGGATTTCTATTTCATGAATTATATGATTAGTTATATTTTATAATTTATATTAATAATTGGTTAAAATCTACATAGTTGGTAAATTATATGAAATAAAAATAAAAACAATTAATATTTTAAAATTTTATTTTCCAATTAAAAGAGTTTTTCAATTATATTTTATGATTTTATTCTACAATTAATTCTATGAATTTTGGGATTTTAAATTAATAAAAATGAAATTCCTTTGGTAATACCTCATGTAATAATTCAAAACGTATGAACTTTTATATATATTTGTAATGGTAGGTCTAAATCCAAAAAATACATTTTTATAAAACATGTAATTTTTATGAATTTATCATTATATTAGAATTGAGAGAGAAAATTTAAAATACATTTTAATTAAGAAAATTTAAATTTTATTACTAATTTTATACATTTAAAATTATTTTTTTAAAATAAATAAACATATATATAACATTATCATATTGAATTAAAATGTTACTTTAATATATAAATGGTTTTAAGTCTTTTCTTTGAGTCAATTATTTTTAGCAGAGATTTAGTTTACCATGGATTTTTAGCCTAATATAATTTTTTTATCATAAGTCATTTTATTTTTTAATATAAGACCCAGTATTATTTTACCTTTTATATAAATTTAATGATTAAAAATGTTAGATCTCAAATAGTTATTTTATTGAGATTAAGTGTATTTATTTTAAAACCAATTTTTCACACCATTAGATATTGTATTTGGTAAACTTATTTTAAAATTTCAATTTAGAATTATAATATTATCTCAAAACATCAATTGTAAAATTTTAATTAAATTTTTTTACAAATGAATGAAAATTAATTACCATTAAAAAATTAAGATTGGGTAAAAGGGAAAAAGTTAAATAAAAAATAAATAAAACCCTGAAATTTTTCCAATAAAGACTGTTTGAGGTGATTTTCTACCCACACTACTTTTCATCTCCTATTTTTTCATTTCCACGTTTTATCATGAATGGTAATATTACATTATTGAAAATGTAATAGTTACTCCCAAAATACCATTCTCTTCACTTATAACAGGGTATCATCTTCACCACTTCCTGACTCATCTATTATTCATATTTACCCTTTGGAATCTACAACATATCTAATAATATAACCATAAACCAATTTGAAAACCTTATATTCATCATTAGTTATAATAAGTCCATAATTTCTTACCATACATCCAATGATAATTCAATCCCCATAACATGAGTTTTATTAGCTACATAGTTTTCCTCTATATTTTCATCTATATAATTTATTATAGAAACACTAATATAATGACACTTAAATCATTTATATACTTTAATATTACTTTTTAACTTGAATTAACATTTATTTTTCATATACCCCATCCATTACGAAAATAAAAAACGTCATTTTTGCATTCTGTGGTCTACAACCTCCCCGTTGTAACATATTTTTTACTTTACATCCATAAAATTATTTTGATAAGTATTGTATTAATTGATACATATGATTATGTTTATATTATGAAAAAATAGAAAAACTAAAAATGATATGATCAAGAAATGATTATTATTAATTCAGTACTTTAAAAGAGGAAACAAATCGGAAATTGGTATCTTCTTTCTATGTAACGACGTCATATAAATTATATTCTCCTTATAAATAATTCCAATTATAATATATCACAAACATAAAAAATAAATAATAACATTATACTACTTTTATAATGATGTTACAACTAAAACACCTCGTAATAAGCAATTAATCATGGTAGGTTTATATTCGGGTCAATTTAACTACACCCTTGAACCATAATATGCATTAATATCTTGGATCACTATGAGAACATATATTATGGTATATTATTATATAAATGTTTAAATAATTTTTTTAATTATGGAAATTTTATATCTCCATTTAATACGTTAATTGAGAAATCAATCTTTATTCATTAAGAATCCCTGAAACATGCCCATCGCCAATTTCAGCCTCATGAATCATAATAAAAACTACCATGGAATTAAATTATAGCTTTATAAATTATCTTGTAAAATATATTATATTACAATAGATTTTATAATAGTGATTAAAATTGTGAATATAATATAAAAACATGAATATTAAAAAACTATTCCAAAGAGATCAAAGATTACATACACCTAATGTTTAAAATAACCTAAAACTAACTAATATATATATATATATATACTTATTAAAAATTAGTGGAATAAATGGTTATAGTTATGAATATGTTTATTGGGTATGTATTTAGTGGTGTTAATTAAATTATTCTAGATGTTTACTGTAAGTGCTAAATAGATCTGAACAAGGTAAGGGTTTTAAAATCAAATTTATATTTTGGAGATATTCTTGGTATTATTCCCATAACTAAAATTTTGTGGTGCTTATAATTAATATATGATATGTCCTAAATTGTATTATTATTTTATCATGGTATTTTAAGTTTAGTTACAATCCCTCTATTTAAAGGGGTATTGATTAAAGTGCCACTCAAGACCCAAGAGGTTTTTTTAACATAATTATGATTCATTGAGACATAATATATTTATTACACCATGAAATCATTGAATGGTGTATCTACTATGCCTGAATAAATTTTATCATACAATATTTATTTAATTTTATTTTTAAGGAAGATCATTTTCCTTGGTTTATGCAGTTTTTTATTCTGTTTTTCCACAGTATTTAGAATTTTTGGGAACTAAATTTTTTGTTCATTGACATATGATAGATCCCTTGAAATTATTTCCTATATGTTGTAAAAATTATACCCTTTTATTTTATTATGTTGTATTCTCCCATATTTTTTATGGATAGAAATTCATACCACATGAATTCATTGAAAACTATTTCTCACTTTTATGGATATGTTATTTAAACCACCCAAATTCATTTTTCGGATGGATTATGATCATGTTATTATAGTGTAGACTTGTCCATAGGTCCATTACTATATATAATGTAAAAAATCAAATATTAAATCATTTATATTGGATGATATTCACCTTGATATAATGTAATTCTAATAACATGGGGAAATATATTTTTATAATGTATATTGTAATTCCAATACAAATATTTATTTGAATGTTGACTATATATTTATGAAAACCCACCTACATTATCTATATGGTTTATTATCATGTTAATCATTTTTTATTTAGGGTAATGAATTGGAATTCGGTGTATTATTAATCAAATTTTTATGATTATTGGTATTTTTTCTATGTATCTTTTTACTGTAATGACCGCAAAAAACTATTTTTCATATTTTAATAGATCACTTACCTAAAAATAATGTTTTTTTTGATAATATAATATGACATAGAGAATTTTAAATTTCATAATTACTTTGAATATCGTGTGTGTATATGAACTAGTACAACAAGGAACAATAGTATAATACATATACTAGAAACCTTCAACACTTATTTTCATTATTTAAGAACATTACAGTCATTCTAAAAAAAATTCTAAAATGATATAGAATATTACAATGAGAAATAAATAGGGGGAAAATAACGTAAAATATAAAAATTTGGGTCTCCTAAATTCCATAGAATTATCCCACCCATAAACACACCTATTGAAGAAAAACAACTAGTTAGTAATAAAATATTATTTTTTGTAACAATATTAAAAATTGATATAATAAAAGTTATTGATGAAGAGTATAAATCATGGTGTATTTATAGAGAAAAATGGTCACCAAGCATAATGGTTTACAGTTAATATAGTTGATCAAAATTGTGACCATTAGTCAATAAAACTATTGGGAATTATTGTTGTTGTTTACATTGATGCATGTAAATGATTGTTGGGATTATTTAATAAGGAAAATAATATTTTATTTACATAATATAAAAATCATCAACTAAAATATTATTTATATGGAATTTTCAAACAAAATTATAATTCATGAAATAATATAATAATTTTTTTAAATTGTTGTATTTTTAATGGAGCCCAATGTATTTTTTACAATGGCCAGAATTTAAATTTTTCTATAAAATAGTATGTTTTCAAAAAAATAATTACTTAATAAATACATAAAATTATCACACATATATAATTTTTTGATGAAATAAATTTAATTTTTGGACTCACAACGTTAATAATATCTTAGGGTGATATTTTTATAATTTCACAACTGTTGTATTTTTTGAAAAAAATAGAAAATTACCTCTTCATGAGCACTACGATTTTATGAAAACATTATTATGTCAGTATGATTAAAAAATATATGAAAAGTTTTTATGAAGAAAAAATTATTTAAAAATTATTTAAAAATTATTTTTAAATTTTAATATAAATGTATACATTTATACATTAGTATTTTGGAATGGAAAATTGGAATTTTTAAATAAAATTCATTTTTTGGATTTAAAGAATTTATTAGTTTGTCTAGAATGTTTGGTTTTGGTGTTTAAGGCCATAAACATCTAAGACCACCATCAAACTCATTATTTATCTATAAAATTGGTTATAATTCTATTTTACCATAATTGGTCAGCATATATGATGTAATAATAAATAAATGATCCTTTAAAACCCACCCCTCCTCGAGTATAAATACCACACAATTTCCATAATATATTCTAAAGATCCATAATCCATGCATTTTTGGAAATTTTCCTTTAAAAATATTCCCTCTAATTTTCCCATAAGGTGTAAATTCGCCACAATAATATCTTAAGAATCAAATATCCAAGGTAAGAGAATTATTCTCTTCTCCTTTTACATCCAAGTACCACTTTATTTTATACCATTAAATATCAATAACATTTATTCTCTTACAATTTTCTTATTACATATACATAAAAATTTACATTTTATAAATGGGAGACCATAATTTCATCCCATTATTTCATTTCCAAAAGCCATAATGTATATTTTCATTCTGCCAAATTCATTTCATGAATTTCACTTTTCCATATGAGAAATTATAATATTATGAATACCCAAACATATTCTATTTCCATGGGTAATAAAATAAATTAGAAAATGTATTATTTATTTTGGTATTTACAAATATAAAACCCATATTTCCTTTTCATGGGTTAAAAATAATGTTATGTTCAGCTATTCTAGTAACTTTATGCACTGATTTTTATATGGAACTCATTATTTATTTTAAAATGGGATATTTATGAAATCATTTATTATAGGGAATTTGGCTCACATGAATTAAGTCATATGAAGGGTATTCCCCGGTAGGGATCTAGGGATTTGGTTAAAGTAATTGTCTCTATAGATTACATGTTTTACAATACCTAAGTGAATAAAATTTAAAAGTTTGATTTATAACAATCTAGTGATAAACCATAGGGATATGATTATAAATGTCTCATTTTTTATGCCTTATCCACATTTATTGGGTATGAATCATGTTATTTTTTATGATGATATTACTTAGGTCAATAAGATCATACCTTATAGATATGCCTATTTTTAACATGTCACCAATCTCCTTCGATTATTTCCTTGATGGGATTTATTCCAACTTTCTTTGATGTATGTCTGTGGGATATAAAATGTAAGAAAATTGACGTAGAATGAACCCGAGATGTTTTTTTTCAAGATAATTATAAGTATTTTTATGTATATATACTTCTTATGTAATATATTCCTATTTCAATGAAATTAAACCTCAAAAGATCCTCCATATGGATACATATTGTATCAGGAAATGGATGATTTATGTAATAAAAAGGCAGGTAGCTATAGTTGGTATCAGAGGATAGTTTAGTAAATTTAAGTAATTACGATGAGAAATCATTATTTAAAACCCGAGTGATAACTCAAAATATAGAAAAACATCGTGGAATTTTTTTGAGTATAAAATAAGTAGTATGTACAAAAATACATCCATGTCTTGTTACTATAAGTTAATGTAGAACTAGTTCAAATGTACCTACATGTATCACCCAAAGAAATCCTATTGATCTAGAATCAATCAGGAACTCATGCATGACAACATGACCTATGGCACAAATAGAGTGAAAATATCTGGGGATATTCATTGATTAATCATATACTTGAACAAACCGTTATAAAGGATATAAAGATAATGATATTTTTTTATTAATATCGATGTATATCTTCTTAGAATCATAATGTTGGAAAATTTTATGATAAATCTTTCCTTTAAAATTTTTATTATATGATTTCCAATTGTTGAAAATTTCTAAAATAATTTTTATCATTCTCAAAACAATTTCTTGTAAAAAATGAATTCAGAAAACAACGTATACAATAGATGTGGTGATGATGAAAATACCTATATGAAGGGATATAGGGTCAAACAGTTCATTATAAGGGTGAATCGATTTGCTCATATCAAGAAAAACAAACAAAAAATGTGAAGAGTCTTGATTCACCAAGGAAGGACCCACTAGAAGTTGAATCATTCATTCATCAAAAACCACCTTTATTTAGTAGAATATATTACCCACTAATTATGGTAAAATGGAGCAACACTATTGAAATGATATTTTTCTAATACATAGTACTGAATAAGATAATTTTAACATAGAAGAAAATAACTTGTAGGGGAAGCTGATAAGTGACAAAAAATGATCAATAACATGATGCCCAGTGATTAGGTGGATTCCATTGATTGGGAAGACATAAAAAACATATTTTTCCTCATGTCTTTTCTTAATACCCTTAGAACTAAAATTCTGGGGGAATTCCTTTAGTGAAAACAAAGCTATAATGAATCAGCGGTGAATGCATTTGGGGAATTCATTTCAAGTGGAATGTGGTACATGTTTGTAAGATATAGAAATATTTCCTAAAATTATCATGAAGATATAAATACTCAACATCTAAATGGAAATAAAAAATGTAATATGGTTCTAATAAAAACATGATTTGTAGTGTTTCATATATAGGGATAATTGTAATTGAAATAACTAATGTCGAATTTATATGATCATAGAGTGAAACCACCAGTAACAACATAAAATTTTATGGTATAAAGGTAGTTATTTTAAAATAATGATTGTTTAAGAGGAAACTAAAAATTATGTTGTGGATGGTACATGCATCAAACTATCAAATATAGTTAAAACACAATTTTATTCTAATTATACATGTTCATCTTTTCCTTTATGTTTGAAAAGAACATTAAGTTATACACTAAATAACAAGTAGTGGAGTTGTATTTTTAAAAATCCTTGAAGAAATATTCAAGCATAAAATATATATGGGGATTCCCATAATAACATTGGTGAGTATAATATCTTTGCAAAAATAGTGATAATTACATTGGTAGAGTTTGACATAATAATTAGGATTTATTGGTTTTAAAAGTGCAATTAAAATATCACCTATATAGGTACAGAAATATTATTCATCTTAATGGGAAAACCTATAATCATATTCAACGGAGAGATTTACCAGCACTTGTATTTACGATAACCATCTCCCATTCTATTATTTCTATAAATTATCGGTGAAGAAGACAGAGGATGATAATGTTTAAAGATAAAATATGTACTCCTTGTTGAAGAGTTAATTGATTTATTCCCTAAGGAGTTACTGGGACAATACCAATAATGACATGTAGAGTTCTCAATAGAACACATACCTAGAATGAAAATAATATTGAAATAACCATATATAATGGAATATGTATAGTTGGGGGAATTAAAGAAGAAACATCAGGATTTTTTGTAGTGGGGCTTTTTCGTCCACGTATGTTGGCTTAGGAAGAACTCGTTCAATTTGTAAATAATAATGGTGGATCTATGAAATTGTGCATTGATTATAGATACCCTAATGAGATTACATTGATAAAGAAATATCCTCTTCCATGGGTTGACGATTTGTTCTACCAAATTCATAGAGTTCAATTATTTTCAAAGATTGATCTTCGGTCTTTGTATTATAAATTGTGTTTTAAGAAAGAATAAATCCAAAAGACTACATTTTCAACAAGATATAGGCATTATGAGTTTTCAGTTATGCCCATTGACCTGAATAATTACCCAAATATATTTACGGATCATTTTAATAGAGTATTGAAGGACTACCTTTATAATTTTATCGTATTATATATTAATGATATTCTGATTTATTCCAAATGAATTTAAAAGCATGAATATCGTATAAGGGCCATCTTATGAACTATGATGAAGGAGAATTTGTTTGGTATGTTTATAAAAAGTGATTTTTGGTTACCAAAAAGTTGATGTCTAGGGACACAATATGTCTTATGATGGTTTCTATGTGAATCCAGAAAAGACAAAGGATATAAGAGATTAGACATATCATATAACAACAACTAATAGTCCTATTTTAATTAATATAGTAGGTAATTATAGATATTTTTTGAAAAAATTCTTGACTTTTTAATCCACTAACTAAGCTAACATATGAGGATGATATGCTCACCTATATAATGTACTGTGAAGAAAGATTACAAGAACTAAATTGGAGGTTGGTTAGTGAACATGTTACAAATTTACCCTCTAACGGGGAAGTATTTATAAATTTTAAGGATGTATTATTAAAGGTAATTGGATTTCTACACATGAAAAATGAAAAAAATATATTTCTTATGCATCATGAAATATAACTCCTCGTGAATATAATTGTCCTTCCAATGATATATTGTTACCTATTGTAATTTTCACTCTACTTATATTGACAAACTATATTTATAGAAAAAATTGTGAAACAGACATATATATATAACTCATGATTGATGTATATATTCACATAGAATGAACTAAACATGATACAAAGGATATCGTTGGATATTTTTAAAATCAATTTTTACAATTCATTATCAACCCGAAAGAGGGAGAAAAGCAATAGATGCATTGACAAGGAATGATACCTTTGTTATTGCAATGATGACGATCAAACGAGATCCACTAATCATGGATATAGAATATTTGATAATGGGAATCACAAGGGAAGATACATCATCGATCCTATCCTAAATTATTTATATCAATTATTAATAGAGAAGATCAAGAATGATCAAGGATAAGATCCTTTGAGGAAAAATAAGATACATGCTATAAAAGTAGTAAGTTTCCAAAATTAAATACTGGTCAATAAGGTGTGCAAGAATTTTTGTTAATGTATATGTATCCAATATATATCGATGATTAATAAGGATATAATTGATGAAATTCATAGAATTTCATTCTATATACACCCTAGAATCCCTAAAATGTATCGAAACACTCATGCACATTACTGGTGGGGTAATATGAAAATAGATATTGTTGATTATACTACAAGGTTCATAGTGTTTCCACATGTAAAGTAAGATATAAAAATTTATAAAGGAGTATTATAGTCACTTCCCATTATTATATGGAAGTGAGAAAATATCACTACGGACCTTTTCACTAGCCTTCCACAAACACCCAATGGTAGAAATGCTATATTGGAAATCGTTGATTGATTTAAACAATTATCCAATTTAATTTACATAAGATAATGTTCTCTCTGATCGATTGTTTCTGATAGAGTTCTACGATTTATTTATCAAATTTGGAGGATCCTTCAAATGGTTATAGATATGGAAGTAAACCTGATAACATACCACCATCCTCAAACTGATGTGTAGTCTGAGAGGACAAATCTAAATGTTTACAATATGTTATGGCCTAGCTCACTTTATTGTCAAGTGATATGGGATAAAAATATTAGACTTGTTGAATTATCCTATAATAATAGTTTCCACAAAATAATTCTAATGGAAATTTTAATATCCCTCTATGAAAGATGTTGCAGAACTCAAAAATGATGGAACAAGGTTGCGAGGGGAAATTAATAAGATTATAAATTTTAATGGAAGCTGAATAAAATATTTAAGTCATTCAGAAAAACATCAAGGATGGTCAATGTCAAAAATAAAATTGTTTTGGAAAAATAATGAGGAAATTAATGTTTCTAGTTAGGTATTTTGTATATCAATATATCATACTGGAAATGAGTTATGATATTTTGAAATAAGTGGAAACAAAATCTAAGGTACATTGGACCATTTGAAACACTAGAGCATGTTGGAGTTGTTGACATTTGATTAGCACAACCAAAAAATACTTCCAAATTCAATGATGTATTCCATGTGTCCCAAATTAGAAAATAAATCATCAAACCATCACATATACGTGATAATAATGGTGTACTTTGGGAAGATTAATTTTCATATAATGAAAAATTGATTAAGATCCTTCACATATAGGAACAAGTGTTGACATATAAGACAACAGAAATTTTGATGGTCTTGTTGAGAAATCATGAGTTTTAATAAGCTACATTAGAAATAGAGGAATACATGATGTAGAAATATATTAACATGTTTTCACTTTAGTATGAAAAATATTCTTTGGTAAAATTAATTAAAGGGAAACTAATGTAATGTCCCAAAAAATGTTCTTGTTTTATTAATATATCCCTTAATTCCCAATTAATTTTTATTTAGTTTTAAAATAGAATCACATAAAAAGACTCTTAAATTTCAAAATAACATTGAAAATATTGTGTTGATATAAACTATTACAACTATGAACAATATATGAAAATGAAAACTAGAAATCATCAACACGATATTTAATTATTTAAAAATGTTACAATAATTTCTAAAACAATTCAAAAAATTATACCGTATATTAAAAGGAGAAAGTGTATAAATAATTTAAAAAAAATATGGGTCACCATGATCCCCTATTATCATTCGACCCACAAATAGCACCATAGAAAAGTAAAAGATATTTAATAACACAATATTCATTATTGAAATGATATTTAACCACGATAGACTCAAAGTGAATAATGAAGAGTAAGAATGATGGTGTATTTATAAGGAAATATGATCAAAATCCATTATTGTTTTCAACAAATATAGTTTATCTAAATTATAACCATTAGTGAATACTAAATTTGGACATTAATATTGTTGGTTGCGGTGATGCATTTAAATGATCATCGAGAATACTTAATAAGAAAAACTGTATTTCATTGGAGGCTATAAAATGGTAGATTAAAATATGATTTATTTCTTAGTTTTAAATAAAAATTTAGTTAGCTTAAATATATTATAATAAAGGTTTTTAAGGATAATATATTTTAATGAAACCCATTAAATTTTTTATAAAATTCTTGAATGTAGAATTTACAATTAAATTTTTATCTTTCAATAAAATAATGATTAATTTAAAAGTTAAAATTATCATACTTCTATAATGATTTTGATAAAAAATATTGTTTGGGGACACAGAACATAAAAATTGTCTTAGGGTTATTATTTCGAGAATTTTTTGACCATGTTTAATTTTTGGGACAAAAAGTAAAAAATAAAACATTATGAGAAAATCTATTTTATGCCATCATTGTTATGTCAATATGATTTAAAATTTTATGATACATGTTTATTAATCAAAATTTTGTTTAATAAGGAGAAAAATTAAATTATAAATATTAATTTTCTTTTAGAATAAAATGTTTGGTTAATTTTTGGAAGGGATAGAATGTCCCAACACACTCTCCCACAAAATAATTATCTATAAATTTAATGTTCATTGAATTTAAACACAAGTAGTTAGATTATATGAAAAAATAATTAATATTTAATTATTTAGAACCCACCACTCTTCATGTATAAATACCACAAATTTTCCCTTCATATCCACACTAGATTTATAATCCATGAATTTATGGTCATTTCCCCTACAAAATAATCTCTCAAATTAACCCTAAATTTTTCAATGTGTTACCATATTGTTTGAGAAATGAAAATTTCCTAAGTAATTGAATTATCCTCTTCTAATTCATCATCCAAGTACCCCATTTGAGTATACCTTATAAATGTCAATGAAATTTCTTATATTACAATTTTTTTTGTTACCCTAAATAAAAAATATTATGTTTTATGATTTAGAGACTTTGTTTTCTCTAATTATTTTATTTCCATGAGAAATAATATATACCATCATGCTAAATAACTGATTTCTATAATTTTACTTTTCGACAAAAGAAATTTTCTTATTGTGAATACCAATATATCTTCCATTTCCATGGGAATTCTTCGAGAAGTTAAATTTTATTCATGATTCATTTCATTACATATATGAAACCAATATTCAATTTTTTTGTTTTAAAAATTATGTTATATTGAAGTATTTAAAATCTTGTGTGTAATGATTTTGATATGAAACTCATTATTTAACTTCAATGGGTTATTCATGATAATTTTTATGATCAATGTGGATCACACGATTTAATAAATATATAGGATGTTCTATGATAACTCACTAATGATTTTTTAAAAATTATCTCTATATATAACATGTTTTATGATACCTTAGTGAATAACCATGGTAATCATGATTAGTGACACTATTGATAATCTTAGGGGATATTCAGATGAATGTATAATTTTTATTTTTTTGCTGCATTTACATGTTATGAATCTTGTTCTTTCTATTATGATATTCCTTATGTTTATAATTCATAATTTATTTATACACCTCTTTGTAACATGATTAGTATCTTCTTTGATTCCTTAAGGAATAATATAAATGTTCTTGTTGACTCTTTTAGAGAATTAATTAGACCAAAATATGTGATGTGTAGAGCCCATAATTATATTTACCCTTGATTCATTGATATTCCATAGGAGTCAAGTTTTTTTGGGTATTTGATGTATGCTTTTCGAATTCTGTAATCTGTCTTGTCATAATTCCTTGAAAATTATATTTCGATGTCAGTATTTATGTATTCCATCAATATTAGATTAGTATTATTAATTTCTATGTTTTAATTTTTCTTCATGGATATTAAAATCTCCCAATTTTTAGGAATACAATAGATTCAACTTCTTAACATATTCCTTCCACAATATTTATTATATATTTATTCCATCGTTACTCCAATTATATGTTTCTCTTAATGAGTGTTTGAGCTCACCCCTTATTATGATTCAATTTCCCTTAGTAATAGAAAAATGTAGTATAAGTGATATTTTTTTAAGGACAACACCTATGAAATGATTTAAGGTAAATGTTGATGACCTAACTAGAAATAATTAGTTTCACATATAATAGGAAACTTTTCCATTTAAAACATATAATAGGGAAGATGTCAGTTTATGTTTTAACATAAATATATAAAGAGTTAAACCTAAAAATAAACATAGAATCTATGAGATTCAATAATTGATATTGATTTTATAATTATTTATTTTCATATTCAGTATAATACAATTGGTATAAAATAATGTAAAAAATGTATGTGTATCTTAGCATCAAATTTGCGAGTGTGGGTTTGAGGTGTCATATTTTATATCAGAATAGTTTGAATGGACCAGCAAGGATGGGGAAAGTTTTATTAGTTTCATCTTAGGTTCCTTCTCTCGAGTGTATGAGTTAGATACCCATGTCCAAAGATGTTTCCAATGATTCATTTGTCCTTATTATGATAATATATTGCATCATATCTCTTAGATAGTTTTTATTCCCTCAGATCAGTTATTTACATGGAACCACTACTTTTTTGTTCTCATTTATTATGATCCCAAGATACTTTGTTTCATGGTTATTATTTTTCATCTTTATGAGTGTGTGATTGTTTACATTCAAAATTATATTAGAATTATTTTGAAAGTGTGGTTTAAAAAAGAATGGTTAATTTTATTCAGAAATGGGTTTTAATAAAGAGGTTCCAAAATAGATTATTGATGATAAATATAATTTTTACGATGTTTTTGTAAAAATGAAATTATATATTAATTTGGTTTTTAGTGATTAGAACTTCCTCTTTTATATTTGAAAATTTTTAATTAAAAAATTTAACCATCCTTATATTATGAAAAGGGGTGGTCGTTTTAGAATGTGTAGGTGTAATGTTATTTTACTATTCATACAATGATAGAGACAAATTTATTTTAGGACCAAAATATAATTTAATGAACTATATTACAGAGGGATTTATATAGACTTCATAGTGATATTCTGTTATTCATGTTTTAACCAAACCCTATATATACACTACTGCTCAAGGTGCATTTGTAGATATAATGTTTTTATTTATGGTTTCCAGTTATGGTATGATTAATAATGTTTGGGATGGACCAAGGATCAATGTGGGGATGTGGTGAAAGACTGGGGGTCCCTAGTGGTCATTTTTTAGTTGTTTGAGTTATGTCTTCCCTTTATTACATTGATAAGTTGTATCACCCAATTCATCCGTGGATGTTTTCATATATTATTTTTTTGTATTTTATTTTGTAATATATTTTCGGTATATGATAATTTAATATTATAGGTATTAGTTTTCTAATATCTCATTTTGTATACATGGATACAAAATGCGTTAATAGGTCAGACTAGATTTTTGGTAGTATCTACTATGGTTTTATTTTATTATGCATTAGTGAAACCATTCCCAAAATATCATTCATGAGACCCAAGAACATGTTTCCATCCTTTGGGGACTATGAATTAAATTTAGACCCAAAATCATATTTCCATCCTAGGATTTCATCACCCAAGCGGGTCAGCATTGGTATATGGTCTACGATGACTATCAGGTTGTCTTCTATGACTACTTATGTCACTAGACATTGAGGAATGATAGAGTTAGAGAATTTATTAATCTAAAGTAGGGAAATATTTCAGTTATGGAATACATTATGATTTCACTAAGCTAAATCATTCATATCCAACTATTTCCATTGATGATCTGATGATCGTTATGCGATCTGAAGATGGGCTGGGTTACACCATTCGGTTGTAGGGCAATATCTTTAGAGTGAAAAGCATTTCTAAAATCCTCAACCATGGCCGAATTAATGAAAAAAAATTGGGGTATAATGATGATACAATACATGGTGGTTTGTCACCTAAGGCTTCCAGTTGATCCCTTTCTAGGTGAAAATGAAGCATAGGACATTCTTATGGTAGTAGTTTGGGTTCGTCTCCTTTAAAAAGTATTTCACTTATCTATCACTTGTTCAAAGCACCAAAGAACATTATGAAGATTTGTTTATGGAATTTAGTTGAGATAAGATGTTGTGTCATGATGGAATATTTCCACCATTCCAATAGGAATTTTCCATCAATTCCTAATGAACAGGGATCTGCACCTACTCCCTAGGAAGAAGATCGATAAGTAGGATCACAATATCCAGGTAGCTTGAATATAATATGTCATTTAGGACAAGATGGTGGTCGAGGAAATCAATGAAATTTTTCTCAACGTAAAAAGAGTATTCTTACTTAGGGGAGTTGGGTAGGGACACAAGGCCACAATACATGCCAATTAAATGCATTAGAGCACCAAACCATCAACTACACGAGGAAATAGACTGGTATCCTTATCGTTAGATTCTTATTTGTTTGATATAGGTTCACCACACACGTTTAATCTGAGACAATCGCTGAGAGTTTGGACCTCAACATTGTGTACTACCAGAGAGTTATGATGCTAGATTCCCCTTTATGTTAGGTCCAAAGGGTGATTGCCACTCTTAGAGTTCCCCCTTGAGTTAATTGATTAACTATTCATGTGGAATCTTTATGTTATCTAAATGACATTATTTGATGTAGTCCTTGGGATGGACTGTCTTGTTCCATATAGATCTTATATTTAAAACTATCATCGTAGGGTGATGATTTCATCACCAGAGGGCCTGACACACATACATAAGAGAGAATGGGATTTTGGTAAGACATGAGTAGAACATGATTAGTAGAAGTTGGGTAGTGTTACATCCCAGTTACCAATCTCTATCTTAATGACAAGGGGTTACAACCCACCATTTTCAACAAATAGTGTTGTGTTTCAAATACATTTTTCTTAAGGAATTATATGGGTTACCTTTGGTGTGATAGGTAGAGTTTACTATTGAGCCTCTATTAAGAGATCACCTATGACCATTCCTACTTATAGGGTGGCACATAAGGAGCTATTGGAGCTCAAGAAGTAGTTAGAGGATATGGAGGAGAAATGATATATATCATCCAACACATCTCCTTGGTGTTCATCATTCATATTTTCTAAGAAAGAATATGAAAACCATAGGGTTTTTTGGATTGTCATCGGTTGATTGAGTTGACTATCAAGAATCGATAACAATTTCCTAGAATAGAAAACAACATTGGTCAAATCTGAGGATAGATATGTTTTAAATGAAAGATATGAGGTTTAGATATCATTATGTGTGTGTTAGGACTTCACGAATACCTCATATAGCATTCTACAATAAGTTATGGTCTCTATGATTTCTCTATTATACTCTTCAGACTCATGAACACACATTCTATCTTCATTTATCTTGTGAACTGGGTTTTCCACCCATATATATATTCATTTTTTTGTCTTCATTGAAAATATATTAGTTTATTGTTTCGACACATATGACCATTATACCCCTATTTATATTGTGATGAATATTATGTGAGAAATTCATCCCTATACTAAGATCACTACCTTCCACATTTGGATCGATAAAGTCCACTTCCTAGGTCATATCACCTCAGTGTTGGGAGTTTTAGATGATCCAATGAAAGTGAGACCCATAGTTTCCAAGGTGTAGACCAATAATGTCATTGACATCATGAGTATCATGGGGATTTCAGATACTACAGATTCTTCCTCTAGGATTTCGCATCCCTTGTAGTGCCGCTTACATGCATGATAAAGAAGGGTTTGAATTTTGAGTGGTTTGAATATTGTGAAACGTATTTTCAAGAGCTAAAGGGAAGACTAAATTTGTCAATGATATTGATTCTTCCTGAGCTATGAAGGTCATACATAGTCTATTGTGATGCATCAGGTGTCGGGATTAGAGGTATTATAATGTATGTTGAGTGAGTCATTTCATATGATTCTCATAAATTTAGTCTTAATGAGTGGAATCATCTATCACACGACCTTGGCCTTACTGTAGTTATAAATTTATTATGTTGTTTGAGACACTATCTTCTGGGAAGGCATTTTGTGCTTTTTAGAGACCCAAAAAGACTCATGTTAATATTTACATAGTAGGTTTTAAATCTCATATATCATAGGTGGGTCAAGTACCAAAAACCTTTTTATTTATAGATTTCATACACTCAATAAAAAAGGAATTCATTAGTAGATACTCTATGTAAGAAGACTCAAAAAACATGTGGTTTGAGAATCTCGTGATTAATTGATATTGATGTACTTTTTCTCAGTGATGCATAATGAGGTTTAGAAGGACCATGGTTATAGAATTATCACTGCCTTACTAATGACTTCTACTCTTTGAGAAAGGGTAAGTTCGAGAAAACTATCCAACCCTAAAGACCTTGTCCTATGGGAAAGTGTGTCAGAAGAAAATACAAATTCATGTTAGACAATGGATGGGGATGAGACTATTTGTTTCTCTGTGAACATGTGGGTCCAAGAAGACATCTGAGAGTTGATGATGCAATATGTTCATGCCAACACATAGTCAGTTCAACCTAATGTCACCAAAATGTATCGAGACCTATGATTCCAATACCAGTGGCACAACAAGAAATGTGATATAGCTGGATTCATCACTTTATGTTCCACTCGTTAGCAGGTGAAGGAAAAACATTGGAATCTGAAAGAGAATCATCAGTCACTGTCCATTCATGAGTGGAAATGGAATGTTGTTTCAATGGAATTCTTTATATTTTTACCTAGATCACCCCATGGAAGTGACATAGTGTGGGTTGTATTTGATTATTAGATGATGGTTTCATAGTTCATACCCATTTGAGAGATAGACTTGGTGGAAAATATTGGAAAGTTGCGTGTTAGAGAGGTGGTAGATCCCCATGGAGATCCCAGTTCAATCATTTCTGATAGAGATTCCCATTTTCAATCACATTCTTCCAGGGGTTATATAATTCCTTGGGTATTCAATTATTTATGAAAATGGACTATCACCCATAGAAAAATAGATAGATGGGAAGTAAAATTAAGGGGTAAAAGGATATGATCAATGCATTCATTCTCTACTTTGGTTGTTCTTGGGAGAAACACATTCCCCCATCAAGTTTGATTAAAAAAATCAATCAAGACACAATTGATAGGGATATATATGAACCGTTTTATGGTAGGACTTTGCGTCCACCTCTATACTGGATAGAGTTAGTAGAGGCGGTTTTTCTTGGTCTGTGCCTCATTCAAGAGACTATAGAGTAGGTATAGTTGATCGAATATCATATGTTGACAGCTTAGTCCAGATAGCAGTCTTATGCTAAAAGACATGGAAGAACTTTTGAGTTCATGTTTAGAGACTGGTTTTTCATTGATGTATCACCAATGATGGGGCATATAGGTATTCAGTAGTAGGTTAAGATATCATCGATATTTGTTAGGCCCCTTGAGGTTGTGATGAAGATTAGATCATTTGCTTACTATTTGGATCATCCTTAGTGATACTAGTGAATTATTGTTCTATTTCATGTTTCATAGATTCTTTGATTTTATCTAGACCTATCTTTCATCTTTGAGCCTGATGAGGTTGAGCTGCAAATAGTTACTTTCATCGAGGTGTATCTCGTTTGTATTGTTGATAGGGGAATGAAGACACTCTGAGCCTTGTCTGTTCCTCTTATAAAATAGATATAACACCGTGGACGGGTACTGAATGATACCTAGGAGTGAGAAGCTAATATACAATTATAAAGGTGTAACTCTTTTCTAAAATCACCTCTTTACCCTCAGACGGCCAACTCGGGGATGAGTTTCTCTAAGTATGGTAGATTGAAACAACCCCACATTGGATAAAGGTATAGAGAATTGTTATTTCTTCATGATTCCATATTTTTTTCATAATAAACGTATAATATATCCTAGTTAATGTTATAGGGGCCATTGAGGATTTTTTGGAGCATGGAGTTCTTGATGAATAGACTGCAGGCTGTGCCACATGGTTAGTGGAAGCCAGGTGAACCAGACCACATGGTTTTGATAAACTATGTTGATGTAGACAACGAAACCTTTAAGTCTGCATGGTCTGTCTACAACTATGGGGGACTATGTTCACTGACATGTGACCTGGTACATATGGGTACATAGTTGTTAAGCATGGTTTGTGTATGATTTGTAAACCATTCACATAAAATATGCATAGTGGGATTTTTGGGGAAAATTACCATTTCCCCTCATTCTATTTGAAAATTATTTTCTCCTTTTCTCACCATTTGTGGATAGAACTACTAGGTTCCTCCTTATTAGAGTCAAAAAAACCTCCAAAGCCTGAATTTATTTCTACTCCTCTATATAGAGATAGGTTATCAATCTTTCAAAGGCATCAGATAGCTCAATGTAAGGCTAACCTCATGTCTCATTCATTCATCACTAAATTTATCTTCACATTGAGCTATTTATATACAGGATCATTCGCCCTATTATCAGGCCATTGGAGTAAAACATAGATCTCTTCCAACCTACTTCTAATTTGAGGTTGTTATCAAGCGAGTATTCATCTATGACCCTAAGGATGGTGGTCACATTGTTTTCCATTTTATTTTTGGCTATTTCATATTTATTCTTCCATGTCTTGAGCTGACCATTTCCAAGATTGTTTGTTGTGTTGATTCCTTCGTGTCTAGATGACCTTGGCACCTTGATATTAGATATTTTTAGTTTTTTTAGACATCCCGTAATCGTTTTTTGGACACAGAGTGGTGTTCCACCTTGATAATGATATTTTTTTCCAAATGGCCCAAAATGAATGGAACATAATTTTGATTTATTCCTGAAATTTAATTGAAATATCATTAATACCATGTGTAATGGATTTATACCAAGGAACCTCAATGGTTCTCAGTCCCTTTTTAATTGGAATTCTCAAAATGGGCATTAATTATTTGACATTAAAACTGTAGACATTATTTTGAGTCAATATGGTTTCCTTAAGAATTTCCATTACTATATGTTTTGAAAATCAAAAACACTATATCTTAAAGAAAATTATATTTTCCCTAAAAATTATCTTAATATGGGAAAAAAATTTCCCATGGAAATTTTATCATTACCTATGTTTCCATTTAAATTTTATAGTTTCTCAAAATCTAAATATTTTATTCCTAAGTCTAAAAATTCAGCCTATTTTAAAAAATCTCAGAATCATGTAAATACATAGATGTAGAGTTCTATGTTTTCAGGTTCTAAATTCTCTAAAATTCTGGTTCCAAATTCCTCAGAATTCAAACTCTGGATTCCTCAAAATTCGGACTCTGAATTCCTTAGAATTCAGACTCTGAATTTCACAGAATTCATTATCCAAATTATTCTGAATCTAGACTCTGAATTCTTAAGAATTCAGATATAAAATTACTTATAATTTGAACTCTAAATTCCTCAGAATTCAGACTCTGAATACTTCCAAATTTATGTTCCTAATTCCGTGGAAAATAGAATCTGAATATCCAATTATTATAGACACCGATGAATTATTTGGGTAGATTCCGTACTTTATTTTTACTTAGACTCATGAAAAATTGGTTTTGGTTAGATAACCATATTTTTCTTACACTTTCTATAGTTATAAAATGTTGTCATAAAATTTGTTTCTAACTTACCGTTGCTTGAGTGACACATGTATAGGTCCCTACAAAATTCAAGGATAATATGATCGTTGGAGGAGGGATACAAACATTGAATAAGTCCCAATAAATATGAGCTCATTTGAACAACATAAAATAATAAATAAATACATGTTGATCACTCTTGAGATTGCATAATGATGAGGTGATTTCTAGAGAGAGAGACTTTTCATGCCTTGTGCATACTGAACATCTTGTTCATCTTGCTTCATTTGACTCTGATTTTTGCTGAGTAAAATCGAGGGATTACGGGTATAAGAAGATAGAGGTGCCGACTACCTTAAATATTTAGGACATCAAGGGATAGGAAGATAGAGGTGTTGACTACCTTATCGTTTGATGACTTGCGGGGATATCAAGACATAATCTGATATTCATATCAAGGGCTTACCTTGGTGTGGGTAAGATAGACATTCTTGAAAGTATAAATCAATGTACCTTAATACAATGTTGGTTGATACCCTACTCTTGCGGTTAAAATATTTGATTCTTGTTATTAGTTTTGTTTCAAGTTTATTTACATTGTATTTTGATAAAGGAAGAATGTATAACCTTCTTATAATTTCTTGTACTTTTTTATACTCTATTAAGAATGATTCAATTAACATTATGGTAGATTATTTTTCATGTAATCTTTCTTATGTTACATTTCTGGAATCAAATTTATGGACCCTAGAACGTTTGTCGAACTGAAAATGGTCTTGTGAATTTACCTTGTCTACTCTTTTTAAACATCATTTTCCTTACGGTTAAAAATGATAGTTTTTAAACATAATATTCACCCCCACTCTTTTAAGTAACCATATATATTCATATTTCGATCCTACAATTTGTATCATATGAGGTATCTAAAATACTTATATTCACATATATGTATTCTGGCTCAAGTTTTCATTGTTCTAAATATTTTACTTGCTTAGGAATTTTTATCTTTGTTTACAAACTTTTACAATTAAAAATTTCTCTATGGAAATATGTATACATTAAGAATGGCAGGAATGAATGTCGATTCGATTGAAAATATAAATCCTACTAGGCAACCTATATTTGATGGGTATTAATATGAGTACCAGAGAGAACGTATGAAGAAATTTTTATTAATACTAGAGTGGAAAAAATATTAATGCTTACTGTAGATTAAAAGAATCATGATAAGGAAGTCCAAACATTCACCAATCACGAAAAGTAAGAATATGAACAAAACTAAAATGTATGCAATACATTGTTGTGTTCCATGAAAAAGAAAATATATAGTCAGATTTCTTCTTGTGAAGCTTCAAATTGTATCTAGAATAAATTGAATGTTACTTGTTTTGGTACATCCAGTGTTATATATACTAGAAGAGCTATGCTTGGAGCATAATATCATGGATTTTTATTTCTGTATGGAGAAATAGTGTTTCAGGTAAGAAAATGGTTTAAGACGATTGTTAAAAGTTTACAATCTATGGGATAAATGGTTCTTGATGATTATACACTTGTAGAAAAAGATTATATACATCTTTCCTAATGAGTGGGAATCCAAGAGAACATCTTTTGTTGAGAATAATAAAGTATCACAAATTACCCCTTATAAGCTTTTTAGAAATCTTCTTCAACATGAGATAACAATGAAAAGAGATGGAGATATGAATAAGAAGAAAAATAGAAATGGAATTGTATCTTTTATTATTACTAACACCTAGACTCTTGAAAGGGTTACAAGATCCAAGTCCAAGATACTCACAATTTCATCTAAATCTAGTGAAAGAGAACATTTTGAGAATGAGATAGGTTATATTCACCTTAGGATGAACATTATAGTTGGGAAGAATGATTTTTAGTATAGATATATGAAGAAAAATTGAAAGACAAAAAGACTCTGAATTTACTTGTTATGAATGCAAAAGAGTAGGGCATATAAGGCCAGATTTTCCCTTGCTTAAGAAAAATGATAGAATGGGAATGCATTCTGAGAGGAATATAAAGAAATACTTCAAGACTAAAACTAATAATGTCTTGAAATAAAATAAATCCTATAGTGACAGTGGTGGAAACTCTTATTAGGATTCCTCAGAGTATAAATCGTTTGATAAGGAGAATCGTAGTCTACAAGCTAGACTACCCATTGAAAATAATTGTCTAATGGGTAAGGTACACAATGCTGAATATATCAGAGATATATCCTTGAATTAAAATTATACCGATGATAAAAAATTTATGTCTTAAGATGAATAATATTCTTCTGATGAAGATATTAAATTACCTATATATGAATAAGTATCTAGGTTATTTAATCTTATTGATAATAAAAATTCCAAACTCAAGAAAATGCATGATAAGGCCAATTCTAGAATTTTTATTTTAACTAAATAAGTATTAGATCTTTCTAAATATCTTGATAATTTTTTTAAATAATTGTAAGAAATAATGACGATTTTAATTCGGAGTAGGATAAAATCTCTATGGATCTTGAAAATGTAATTTGTAAGAAAATTATTTTAGAGACTAACTCTAGTTCTAAAAAAATGTTTTTGGGGATAAAAACATGGTAATTAAATTAAAGTTAGAAATATTTTCCTTCAAGAAGTTTTTGTCATCCCTCACCGCTGGTAAAAGTTTTATAATAAGATATATTCCCAAATTCGACCTACAAAGAGTCATTATAGTTTTTGTTATACTTATTTTCAGCCAGATTATAGTAATAACTATTTTGTTCCTCAAAGTGCTCTATTCTGCAATAAATATTAGTGTAGTGGACATTGGGAAAATAATATTTCTATAAATAAAAATCAGACTCTAGGTTATAATATATCTTATTTTTCTAGGAAATTGTGTATTCCAAAAATCTTTCTATCTGAAATTTCATAATCCAAGAATTTTTCGATTCCAAATGTCAAACACTCTTATTTCTAAGAAAAAAATGAATGTACCTTTAACAATACATGGAACATTTATAGTGTATTTTTCTGGCATTTGACTGGAATCAAAAACATCATTGAAAATACTATCAAGATGAAAGGAGGAAATATAAAATTCATATACAATGATAGACAAGAAATTATAGTTTTATGTAACATTGATCTTCTTGAAAAAACCTTGATTTAAAATGTTTTATTTGACAATGGTCTTAATCCAAATTTCATAAGAATAAGTAAATTATTTGATTAAGGTTGCCATCTGATCTTTACGAATGATATGTTCTAAGTACAAAATTCCAAGGAAGACTTTATTCTTTCTTCCCAGAGGCAATAGAATGTATACACAGTAAACATAGAAGACTTTAGGATCCATGATCAACCTTTCCTTAGTGTAATGGAAGACCAATCTTGATTATATAATAGAATGTTTGGACCATGTAACCTTAAGAATATATGTAAAATATCTATGAAAATTCTTGTTAAGGATCTACCAGAGCATAAATATTATTCTCCAAAATATTATTATCCTGGTGAATATGGAAAGCTACATAAATCAAGTTCTAAATAAATCAGTGAAGTATCAACTTATGATGCATTATTGATGGTGCATAAGGATATTTTCAGACCAACACAAAATTGAAGCATTGGAGGAAAATATTATGTATTTTTCATAGTAGATGATTACAATATATTCTGGTTGGTCTATTTTCTAATAAATAAATCTGAAGCCTTTTCTTATTTCAAAATTTTTATAACACAAGTTAGAAATGCAAAAAACCTTCCATAGATAACTATTAGTAGTGATCATGGATGAGAATTTCAAAATTCTGAATTTCAATTTTTTTGTAAAAAAGGAATTACTAATAACATATCTTCACTATGAACTCCTCAATACAATGGTGTTGTTGAAAGAAGAAATTGAATTCTTTAAGAGAAAAATAGAACATTATTGAGTGAATATTCGATAGCTATACATTTTTTGGCTGATGCTATAAGTTCTGCTTGTTATACAATAAATTTAGTTTTTATTAGAATGCTTCATTACAAAACCCCCTACAAATTGTGGAATGGTAGAAAACCTATACATTCCTACATCTATGTATTTGGTTGAAAATTATTCATTTTGAAAACTAATGATATTTTACATAAATTCGTACCCAAATATGATGATGGAATTTTCTTTGTCTTCTCCACAACTTCAAAGGATTATAATTTTTTTTTATATAAACACTTGTATTATTGGAGAAATGGTACATGTAAAATTTTATGAAACTAATCCTCTTATTTTTAAACAACATCAACCTATATCATCAGATGTATTTCCAAAAACTAATTGTCATCCCTTGATAGAAAATTTTTCTGATAAGGAAAATGATCAATAAAATATATTTGAAGTATTTAACCTAAAATATGTCTTACCGTATTTTGATGAACAAGATCTACAAAACAAAAATTAGTTATTTTAAAAGAATCATCCCAATGATAGTATCATTAGCGATTTGCATCAACATGTATTGACTATAAGTTCCTTAATAAATGAAGTAGAACATCTAGAATTCCCTTCCCAATTTGAACAAAAAATAACTGATGAAGCTTTAAGTGATGATGATTGGATAAAAGCTATATAGGATGAGATAAATGAATTTGAAAGGAATAATGTATGGACCATGGTTTGAAGACCGAAGAAAACATCTTTGATTGGAGTAAAATGGGTCTTCATAAATAAGGGTGATAAAAATAGAGTTATTGTATGAAATAATGCTATATTAGTTACTAAAGGCTACAATCAACAAAAAGAAACAGACTACAAAGAAACCTATACTTCAAGAGTTAGAATTGAATTTATTCTTATTTTTCATGCCTTTGCTACATTGGATAATTTCAAATCTTTTCAAATGGATGTTATATATGCTTTCCTAAATGGTTATGTTCAAGAGGTTTTTTTAACAACAATGAGGGTTTGAAGAAAAAAATACATAATAAACATGTTTTCAAACATACCAAAGCATTATATAGACTTAAATTAATGCCTTGACCCCAGAAGCCCAAGGTCTATGCTTTATTTTAATACAAATTCATGATCACCTGGGATCACATCTCGAAAGACCAATTAGTTTTGTAGCCTTGGAATTACAAGATACAATCATAAGTTTTACATTAAATTATAAAATAAAAAACAATAAAAACATGGTAAATAAGGACATCATAATATAATTGTTCACATCCTTGGAAAAATAAAACATCAAATGGGGTGATCTCAGATGCTTAGTAAGGATAACAATATAGAATAAATATTCATAAATAAGCATAAACATTTAATGCAATATATAAGACTAAAATATTCCATTTAAACTTAATCTTCATCGTAATATGGGAAATATAAATCAATATAATTACATATACTATATCACATTGATATTCTACTAGTCTAATAATCACATGAAATATCAATAGACAATTTCATAATGATGGAATGCATAATGTCGGACATCATAACCACATACTCAATGAATCATGCCAATACTACAAATAAATATTTTGTCAAGGACTTCATCCAAGACACTAGTTAGTCTAATTGGACATACATATGCATCTAATAGCTATATCGGGCTCTACCCATCACTTACTATGTCTAATGCATTCTTCGTGTGAAAAGGTTTAAACATAACATAATCATTCGTACTAAAAAAATTATATGAAATGTCAATACATAATCCATAAACCATGAATGGTAAAAAAATAACAAATTCACATCCATAAATATCAAAAAACCTACAATACAATATGGAACATTAATGTCATAATAAATCAACTTCCAACAAGTTTAAAATCCATCAAAGGATGTTGACATAGATGAAATGAATACTACTTGAATGAAATACCATGTACTATTTTGAAACCATTTAAATGTAACATAATTATAAAATTATGCATTTATTTTTATATATTCTTATAATCTTTTAAGGGAAGCATTGCAAGTTTTATAAAATAAGAAAATAGTTGCACCTGACGTATAATTAAAAAAAAAATTTGTTCCTAAATTTTGTCGAAAAGGTCGTAAGGGACCTTGTTTGGAAAACTACTAAAATATTCCATTATAAACATATTATGAAAAGAAAAAAATTCTATAAATGACTATTATCTATATTCTAGGAATTAATAAAAAAATTGTAATATATTTGTTAATAAACATGGATGTGGATGATATAGGGGTCCCAGTAGGTATTACATATTAACAACCTTCGATAAGTAAAGAGATTATAGAAATTAACCCTTACCTTGTACTATTCCTTGGTCGATAGAATGTTAAAGTCCTTTATAATAGTTAAATCATAGTTATTAAATTATATAGCAACCATATACTTAGATATTATATTATATATGATCTTCTAATATTTCTTGGTTAATAATATTTTTGTATTATCCTCATTTCGGGAGTTAACTGATTCATTTTCCATTATATACTTGTTTCAGTAAGTCATGTTTGTTATGAAAATGATGTATTTGATTAATATCTAATATTATATTATGTTCTATAACTTTATTCTTAATAATAAAATGATAATTAATATTGAATTGTTACGATGGAGAAATGACTCTCATCGCGTTTGTGGAGACGGTAATCTGTACGTACTCCTGAGGGACAATATCATTCTTTTGATATTAAAATAATATGTAAATAGATGTTATATATTATATAAATAATAATTAACATGTTATATTTAATATTTACATTAATTATACATCATTATTATACCTATCCAAGTAATAATGTATTTAATAACAACTACACCATGTCGTGGAGACGGTAAGCGGTACGTATGCATATATGATGACATTGTCATTCATATAATGGATAGAATAAAGAATATGATAGTAAAATTTTTATAACAACATCAAAGTATTTATAAGATATTGGATTTATTATTTTATAATGGAAACAATAGAGAAAGATTAATTGGAAGAGGATAAGAACATGAAAGAGGTGACTAAATATTTACCTCTTCTTCGGATTCTTCCTTGTGATTAGATTAAAAGGGCTCCCTAGGATGGCTTTCTGATCGAACTAATTCCTCTAGGATGAACTAAAAGTTGTTTTGAGGATATTTGGGTTGGGTTTGGCCGATCCAAAAGGCTTTTGAGGTGTGAATTTGAAATAAGGGTGGACCAATTTTATAAGAGATGTGAGGGGCACCTTTGGAAAATATTCAAATATAATTGTATATAAAAATATTTTTGGGTTTCCAATGTCTCCAAAATGATTTATTTAGCAGATAAGTTCAAAACGTTTAAACAACATTCTACCAATAGGTTTTAGATAGGTTTGGGTTACCATATTAACCTTGATTTTTAGGTTTAACTCTAAGTTAAACACTTTAAATTTTACCTTGTATTCTTGTATTATTATTATAATTGGTCAGTAAACATACTATAAAGTGCCAAAAAACCATAAAGTCATTCATTAATGATATATATATCAGTATATATGTCCTTTGGCAGCTCATTAGATTTTTAAAAATATTATATCAATTAATAATATAATACTTTTTTAAAAAACTCTTTTAAGTCAATTTTGACACTATTTGGTATTTTGTTTTTTTAAGTAATAACAGCTTGATTTCCTTGACAAAAATTAATTTATTCACCCCTAAAATGTAATAGTAACCTAAAAAATTATTTTAATCCATAAAATGTCTCAAATTACATTTATTTGGATATTTATAATATGAATTATTTTAATCTTTCATTAATAGGGTAATTATTACGTCATCATTGTGTCATATAGAAAATTAATTATTTAATGTCTAAAATTATAAATAAAATGACATTATGTAGTAAATTTATTTATATTTCTAATGAATATTTAGAGTAGAATTTATATTATGTATATCCTTATTTTAAAAATGTTTTAGTTATGAAAATTTGAATTTAATACTTTTAGCTGTTCTTTTTATTAAATAATAATAAATGTCCTAATCTAATCCAAGTGGATCAAAAGGATCATATTTTTCTCTTGAGGTAAATTTGGGTCGAAAATAAATTATCCAATAGAATTAGGGCATGTTTTAGGGTAATTATAAAATCATGTTTTCTTTTAATTACCAAATTTACTTTGAACCATTATTAATAAAAGGCAAAATTTACTATTCACAAAAAATTCTTTTCATCATATTGAATCACATTTTACAAACAGATGTCAACTATTTTACATGGATTTTTGAAATTTATCTCACAGAAGAGGTAATATGATGTTTTATACAAATTTATTAATGCTCCTAGGAGGTGGGTAAAAGACGATAAAAAGTTCAATAACATTTTAAATATATAAACTAATTATAAAATATATCCAATGAATTAAATTTATCATATATAGGTATTATGTATCTATTTTGACCTAAAATAAATTTAAATAAAATAAATAATTATTATAAAACATTGGTTTTAAACAATAAATAAGTTTTTTTCACTATTCAAAAAATATTGAAAGATTTCAAAAAATACCAAAAATTTACCCTAAGCTAAATTTTATATTCTGAATTGAAAAATGAATCCCATTTTGAAAGATAAGATTTATAAAATTTCTAAAAGTGGGTATTACTATTCATAATAGCTAGTTTGATTGTTTGTGGTGTTTTAGAACTTGATGTTGCCTACAACACAAGCTATTGTATTATTCAAAGAGAAGCGTACTATGGAAGTTTGTGGTGTTACATTTTTTCCTCCATCAAATAATTTAATCCTCAAAATTTATAGAATATCACTACATAAAAATTCTCTGGTGGTTATTCATTATAAGATCCTATGTTTCCCATGTCACCTATTCCATGTTATGGTTTCTACATAGGAATTTTACTCGGCGATTCATCAGGTTTCTCAACACATGTTCACTAGTATCGAAAATCTTGACAGGCTCTTCACAATAAGACAGATTGGGTTCCAGTTCTATTTCTTCATATGTGAGTACATGTGTTGGGTCATGCATGTATTTTCTCAATAGTGATACATGTTACACATCATCAACTTTAGAGAGAGTTGGCGTAATTGCCAAAAATTATTCTACAACCCAAATTCGTTCTAGAATTTCAAATAGTATGACATACCTAGGTCTTAATTTAACCTTCTTACCAAAAAGTATAACTCCTTTCCATTGAAATACCTTTAAGAGAACATGATATCCTACCTGAAATTCCAAAACCTTCTTTCATTTATCGGTATAGCCCTTTTTCTTACTTTGAGCTTCTTTGATGTGTGTTTGGATAACCTTCACCTTTTCCATTGTATCCTCAATATGATCTGGGGTACAATTTTTCATTCACCGACATCCTCCCAAAAAGTTAATGTGGGAAATCTTTTTCCATATAATTCCATATGAAGATCCATATGAATACTAGAATGGAATATTTTGTTAAATGAGATTTCTACCAGAGGTATATATTGATCACACATACGTTTAATGTCATGGGAGAAAGATATCAACATGACTTTATGTAAAACAGGGATCGAAAAAAAAAATCGATAGGGGGTACTCTATGATGTCTTAAAACTTCATTAATATATATTCTGGATAAACATTCAATTTTTAAATCTTCTCTTATAACAAGAAAATGAGTGGACTTGGTTAGACAATCAACAATGTCCCATATTGAACCACTACTTCTAAAAGTATTTGGTAGTCCCATGAATTTTTTTTTCATTATATCATCCCATTTCTACTTAGGTATGGGAAGAGGTTGCATGAATTTTCTAGGATGTGGCCTTCCAGCATTCACTTGTTGACAAACCATACATCTCGACAAAAAATCAACAATATCTCTCTTCATGTAATCCCACTAAAAATGTCCCTTAAATCTGAATACATCTTAGTACTATAATGGTGTATATGGAAATTGGAGATATAAGAATCATACAACAATTCCATTTTTTGATCAGGTATATCGAGAACACAAAGCCTCTTCCCAGATTTCCCAATTCCATCTTCATACACATAGTTACTCAATCTCCCACCATTCACAGCTTTAATCTTCTTTTGAAACTCCCCAACATCGTTCTGAGTACTCTTTATCCTTATAGTAATGATGGTTTGGAAACCATTTGAAAAATTATTGATGTTTCACCTTCCATGGTTGTTCCCATGTCCATCTTTACAAGATCCATGTATGCAGGATCCTTTTCAACTCTCATCTTATTTATAACTCCATGATCCTTTTTACTCAAAGAATCTTACACCTTATTTTCTTTCCCTGTGAGGTAGTGAATAGTGAAATTAAAATCCTTGAGAAGTTCAATCCATCACATTTACCTCATGTTGAGTTATTTTTGCGATAAAAAATACTTCAAAATCATGTGATTAGTAAAAATATTACATTTTTCACCATATAGATAGTGTATCTATACCTTCAGAGAAAATATTATAGCTTCCAACTCAAGATCATCAGTGGGATAGTTTTTTTCATGAATTTTTAGTTGTCGTGATACATAGGCAATAACTCTATCATTTTGCATAAGGAAACAACCAAGTACATTCTTTGAAGCATCCCTATAAATAAAAAACCCATCATACCCCGATGGTAGAGTCAAGATAAGAGCATTGACTAATCGTATCTTTTGTTCTTCAAAACATTATTGCAGTATTTTCTCCAAAAAAATTTAACCCCTTGTGAGATTCGTTAGTGGGTTAGCTAATTGGGAAAAATTATAGAGGAAGCACAGATAATTACATACTAAACAAATAAAACAGTGTACATCGGTTATACTTTTCGATACTAGAAAATCTTGGATTGCCTTTTTCATTGATGGATCAATAGAGATTCCATCTATAGAAACAATATTTCTATGAAAATAAATCTTTTGAATCCAGAAATTACACTTTCTAAAATCCCATATAATTCATTTCTTTTGGGAGTCTTTAGAATAAAGTGGTAGTGATTTTCAAGATCATTGTAGCTTTTGGAGTATACGGAGATATCATAAATAAATACTACTACAACATCATCAAGGTATTCCTTAAAAACTCCATTCATTAGAACCATGAAAACAGAGGGTGCATTAATCAATCCAAAATGAATCACTATTAACTCATAATTATTGTACCTGGTTCGAAATGAGGTTTTCGGAATATCTTCCATATTAACACACAACTGATGATATCAACATCGTAGGTCAATATTTGAAAAATATTGACCTCCATTAATCTGACCAAATAAATCATCAATGTGAGGTAGGGGATACCTGTTCTTGTTTGTTATAGCATTGATCTCCCTATAGTAAATGCACAGCCTTATCGATCCATATTTCTTCTTAACAAAAAGAACAGGGGCCCCCATTGAGAAACTCTTGGGATAATAAATCCTTTATAACTCAACTCCTCTAGTTATTTCTTTATCTCCACAAATTCAATAGTGTCCATTCTATAAAGGGTCTTCGATATGGGCCTTGAACCATGAATTAAATTAATGTGAAACTCAATTTCTCATTCTAGAGGATGTCCAGGTTAATCTTCTAGAAACACATCAATATATTCATGAACAATAGGTAGATCCTCTGTTTGAACATTCTATTTCTCACCCATAGTTAATTCATTCTATTCCCCCCCCCCCAATAATTGAATTTAGTTGAGCTATTGGGGGAGGATCTAGATAAGAATCAGATTGTGGTGTTTCTTCTATAATGATAAGTTTTTCTTTATCATCATCATTAAAATTTTATCTTCCTTCATCTTACAATAAAATTATTCATCATGGTTCGAAGGCCAATCCATAACAAGGATTACATCAACATCAATCATGGGTATTCCAAGGGGATTCATTGATAAATAACATTTATATTCCATAATGGGAACTAATTTTCAAAACATTGTTTCAATGATACTTATGTTGAATGTTTTGATTGAAAACTGTCTTGTTAAATAAAATTTAAAATATCAAATTTTCATAGAAAACTAGGAATATATGAAATAATGGAATGATCTAGAATCGAATAAAACATTGCATTAGCATGAGGAAACCATTAAATTACCTTCCAAAATGTTTTTCGGAGCTTCAACCTCCACCATAGTGATCGAATAAGCTTGGAATTTCATGATTTTCCTTTCTTTGGTATGTTCCCTTGGAACGTAGGACATTCATTTTAATACAGACCCCTTTCTCTACAATTTTAACATTCAATATTGACTGCCTCTTTATTTTCTTTTCAATCACGAGCATGGTCGCCTTTTTCACCACACATGTAACAGACTCCAATTCCATTCAAAAAATTACATGGGTGTTTCTTCCTATATTTTCTGCAGGATGGATATTCAATTATTCCATTATTCCCCTTTATTCCATTTCCAGAGTGTTAAACATATCTCTTCATATCCTTATTTTATTTAATGTTGTAAGAGGTAGAGAATTATTTTTTGTTCTTGAAATCACATTATACTATATCTTCATACGCTGAGAAGGATTGTGAGGATAATGCTTGACAAGGAAATGGTTTTAACCCATCAAAGAATTGATCAATATTACTCCATGGGTTACATATATAATCTGCAGCATGCCTTGATAACCTTGTAACGTTAGATTCATATTTAGAGACATTCCTATCATCCTTTTTCCTCATATTAAAAAATTTCATTTCCATATCCACTCGATGGTCATGAGGAATGTATTTTTCTAAGAAAATTTCATTAAACTCCCTGAATTCCATATTTGATACTTCGTTATCTTCTTTTTGTTTTGAATTAATGACCACCATTGATATGCATCTCTTATGAGGGGATAAACTGCCATGAAAACGTTTTCCCTTTTGCTACTCCCTAGAGAATGAAATATTTTCTCTATGTAGCTTATCCACTGCTCAGCAACAAATGTATTTTTAGTTCCAATGAATGTTGGTGGTTGTTGCCTCATTAAGAGTTCTAACATTGATCCTCCATAGTATGGATCAGGGATCCCCATATGGGTAAGGTTATTATTCATAACGTTAGTGAGTTGTCCTGTTCTGGAGATAAATTTATCAGCACCAGTTGTATCACCATTTCCACAATAATTATCTTGAGTAGGAAGGAAATACCAAAATGGATTACGTGTGTTGATATGGTTTCTGTTCATTCCAGTAGGCACCATTTCTAAACAATGACATACACTACATTAGTTTATGAATCTCAATTCAAATTTTAAACATTAAAAACACTTATCATAAGTTGAAAAGATTATAGGTATAATCCATAATCATAAAAATGTTTTCCTTGAGGAGTTATATACTAATAAATACTTCATAATGGTTTGAGAATAAAATTTGAATTATCCTAAGATTATCCCCCTTGTGTTTCATAACCAAAAGTGAAGCAAGACCTATTGTCGTGTAATAGGATACCCTTGGTCCAGCCTGAAACTCATTTTCGGAGTTTTCACTCCTAGGCAATTCGGTTCTAAAGTAGCCTTTACCCACTCATATCTAGACAGGGATGTATTTCTCAGAAAATAAATAAAATATCTACATTACCAAAATTCTAGGATATTCTTCTGGGAAAAACATCAATGTCTATCTTAGGGTAATGTGATTTAATTATTGTTCTTATAAATCTAGTTTCCATGGTTGGTACTAAACATCCTCTGATACCAACTATAACATCCTAACCCGAAAATCCTATAGTAATTTTATTATTTTAATACATTGTAATGATCACAAGGGATCAGGTCTAGAAAGACCGATTAGTTTTGTAGCCTTGGAATTACTAGATACATTCATAACATTTACATTAAATTTTAAATTGAAAAACAACACAAAAATTGTTTCAGTTTACCACACTCATATCCCTTAGAATACACCAATAGTTTAGTCATAATATACTTCTTTGCATCCTAGAAAAAATAAAACATAAAATGAGATGAACTCAGATGCTCAGTAAGGATAACAATATAGTAGAAACATTCATGAATAAGCCTAAACATTTAAGTCAATGTATAAGTCTAAAACAAATTCCTTTTAAACATAAACATCATCATAATATAAAAAATATAATTCAAAATAAATCCATTTACTTATTCACATGTAAATTATACTAGTCGAATAATCACATTAAATATCAATAGCAAATTTTAATAATGATGAAATGCATAATGTCGAAAATCATAACCACGTAGTCAAGGCCTCGTGCCAAGACTCAAAATAAAGATTTTGTCAAGGCCTTGTTCCAAGAATTTTTTTTATCTCATGTGACCAAACGATGCATCAAGAAGCTATAGCGGGATACACCTATCACTTACTAAGTCCAATGCATTCCTCATATGAAAAGGTTTTAGCATAACATAAACATTCGTATTAAGACTAACATACAAAACACCAATATATTAACCACAAACTATTAATGGTATAAAAATAACCCATCTAGGGTCAAACATATCACAAAAACTTCAATAAAATATGGAAGATTTGTATCATAATAAAACAACTTCAAACAAGTTTAAAATCCATCAAAGGATGTTGACATAGGTGAAATGAAAACTATTTGAAATAAATAACTCTTTCAATTTTAAAACCATTTAAAAGAAACATAACTATAGGAGAAAAAATTTGTTTTTTTAAATATTCTTATATCCTTATAAGGGAAGCTTTGAAGATGTTATAATGGCAGAAAATAGCCACACCGCAATATAAGTTAAAATAACATTCTTTCCTTAATTTTTTCAAAAATGTCATAAGGGACCATAGTTGGAAAATAAAGGAATGAATGCTTTATGAACATCTAATAAATTGTAAAATAATTGTAAAAATGACTTTGACACATATTCTAGGAATTAGTAATAATGTTTTGAAATACATTTTTTAAGAAACATGGATGTTGATGAAAAAGAGGACACAATAGATACTTACATATTTACCTCCTCATATAAGTAAAGAGATTTTATAAATTAACCCTTACCTTGTACTTTTATTTTGTAAACGGTATGTTAACCTCCTATAAAATAGTTAAATAATTTTTATTAAATTACAGAACAACCATATACATAAATATGATATCATATATGATCTTTTAATATTTCTTTTTAATAATATTTTATTATTATTATCGTTTTGATGTTAACAGATTCGTTTTACCATTATATAATGGGTTATTTAAGCCATGTTTGTTATGAATAGAATGTATTTGATTAATATATATGATGATATTATGTTCATAAACATTATTTTTAATCATAAAACTATAATTATTTTTTAATGTTTACGATGGGGAAATGAATCTCATCGCGCTCATGGAGACGGTAATTCGTACGTACGTACGAGTGACAATATAATTCTTTTGATATTAAAATTGTATGTAAATAGATGGTATACCATATATACATAAGAATTGACATGTTATATTTATTATTAACATAAATTATACATAATTATAATACACATCCGAATAATAATGTATTGAATAACAACTACACCATGATGTGGAGATGTTAAGTCGTACGTATGCACGTATGGTGACATTTTCATTCATATGATTGATAGAATAATGAATATGGTGGTAAAATTTTTATAACAACATCACAATATGTATTAGATACAAGATTTTTTATTTTATAATGGAAACAACAAAGAAATAAGAATTGGAAGAAGAAAAGAACTTGAAAGAGGTGATAAATATTTACCTCTTCTTTAGGTTCTTCCATTGGATTTGGTCAAAATAGATTCTTAGTTTGGATTTATGATTAAATTAGGGCCTCTTGGGTGGAGTGATAGAACTTGGGAGGATATTTGGGAAGGTTTTTTATGATACAAATTAAATTGGAGGTTTGAATTTGGGTGAAGGGGAAGTTCCCTTTTCTAAGACAGGTGAGTTAAACCTTAAGAAAAGATTGAAATATTATTTTATAATAAATAATTTTTCATTTATAATAGATTAAAAATTATTTATTTCAAGGATAAGTTAGTGATGTCTCAAAAACCTTCCGAAAAATAGGTTTCTTATAGTTTTGGGTTACCATATTAACTTTGTCTTTTAGATTTTACTCTTACACAAATAGTTTAACTTCTACCATTTTTTCTTGAATTAATATAATAATGGGTTTATAATGATACTATAAAATGAAAAGAGAACCCCAAGTGGTTAATTAATGATATATCTATCATTATATAATTCCCTTTGAAGAACCTCATATTTTTAGGAATATTATGTCAATTAATAATATAATATCTTCTTTAAAAACTCTTTTATGTCAATTTTGACAAATTTTTGGTATTTTGTTTTTGTTAAAGTCAAACAGCATGATAACTTCAAATAAAATTCATTTAATAAACCCTAAAATGTCATAATAACCTATAAAATTAGTTTTATTAATCAAAAGTCTAGAATAACATTTATTTGGATATTTATAGTATCAATTATTTTAATCTTTCATTAATAAGGTAATTACTACATCATCATTGTGTCAGAAATACATTAAATTATTTAATACTTAAAAATTATAAATAAAATACCAATGATGTAGGAAATATTTTTAGCTTTCTAATTATTTTTTATATTCGAATATATATTATGTATAACCCTATATTAAAAATGATTTAGTTAAGAAAATTTGAATTTAACAATTTTAACTATTCGTTAAATTAAATAATAGTAAATGTCCTAATCATATCCAAGTGGACAAAAAAGATCACATTTTATTTATAAGCTTTATTTTGGTCGATAAAAACATATCCAATAGAATTAGGACAAGTTTTAGGTTATTA
Source organism: Viscum album (assembly GCA_963277665.1). NCBI lineage: Eukaryota > Viridiplantae > Streptophyta > Magnoliopsida > Santalales > Viscaceae > Viscum > Viscum album. Next base: position 39,235,263 of record OY728131.1, read on the forward strand.
TAATATCATTTTGATCATTAATTACCCATTTTACTTTTAATTATTTTAAATAAAAGTCAAAAGTTACTATTCACCAAAAAAATATATTCTTCTTATTGAACTAAATTTCACTTATGAATGTCAACCTAGTCTCTTAGATTTTAGAAATTAAACTCATAGAATCAGTAGAATTTTTTTTATGCAAATTTGATAATGCTCCTAGAAGCATGATAAAAGATGATAAAAAGTTCAATAAAATTATATATATATAAACTTATTGTATAATAATTCCAAATAATTATGTTGAAATTATATAGATATTATGTATATATTATAACCTAAAATAAATTTAAATAAAATGAATAATTATTGATATAAAAATTCGGTTTTAAACAATAATGAAATTTTTTCACTATTCATTAAAATTTGAAAGCGTTGAGAAAAATATCAAAAAATTACGCTAAGCTAATTTTGATTTTATGAATCCAAATATGATGTCCATTTTGAATGATAAACATTATAAAATTTTAAAAAGTGGGAATTACTATTTAAGATGGCTATTTTGATTGGTTGGGGTGTGTTCGAACTCGAAGATGCGTACAACACAACCTTTTGTATTATTCAAAGAGGAGTGTACCGTGGAATTTTGGGGTGTTGCACTTAAAAAATCACCTAGAGCTTAGTATGATAGAATTACATGATTTTTGTTTCAGAACAAGTATCTTAAGTGAAATGTTGATCCAACCCTTCTTATTAATAATTATAAGAATAGTATTTTAATTTTACTAATTTTTGTTGGTGACATTATATTTTCATCAACTTAACAATTTTTAACTGATTCGTTTGTGGATCTAATGAAATCTGAGTTTATAATTGAGTATTAAGGGTGAGTTATCATTTTTCCTAGGTATTAAAATTTCAAAAATAGTAGAAGGAACATATATATCTCAACATAAGAATATTAATAATCTTCTTAAAGAAATATTGATACGACAACACTAAGAGTATTAGTAATCCCATGGGTACCTCAAATTCTATTGAACTTGATGAAGTTGGGAAACCAGTGGATAAAACATCTTTTAGATGTATGATTGAAAGTTTACAATACTGGATAGATACTCATCAAGACATTATATTTTCGGTATGCTTATGTGAAATATATCAATCCAATCCAAAAGGAATCCCATTAAAAAGTAGTGAAAATAATATTTCTCTTTTTAAAGGGAACTTTGGATTTAGGACTCTTTAATACATCTAGAAATGATTTTGTTTGAAATTTATTTTAGGATGCTGACTTTGGTGGATGTATAATTGATAGAAAATGTACATCGTGAACCTGTCATTCCTTAGGAGATTCATTAGTTTCTTAGTCAGCAAAAAAATAAACACTCCTTATAAATTTCCACTACTGAAGCTGATGTGTGGAAATTGGAAGTTTCTTTTCTCAAGTGTTGTGGATGAAACACACACTCATAGACTATTTCATGAGTTTTCCCAAAACACCAATATTGTTTGATAACACCAGTTCCATTTCCCTATTTAAAAACCCTGCACATCACTCTCGTGAAAAACACATATATATTATACATAACTTTCTAATGGATCACACACTAAAAGAAAATATAATTATTCAATTTAATGGAATGCATGATTAACATGATGATATTTTCACAAAATCATTACCTTGTGATAGATTGGAATACATTAAACTGAATTTAGGAATGATAAATATAAGGTAATATTTCATATTAAATTCTTTTTGATCCTTATATCTTTATAGTAAGAAACTATTTTTCATTGTGGGAGTACAATTTTTCATCTTTAATAAAATTTTATGTACTCTATATTTTTCGTAATCAAAATTCTCCTCATCAAATGTTTTTCAAAATCTAAAGTGTTTTTTTGAGAATATTTTTTCTCATTACAGATAATTTTTTTAGCAATCTAGAGGGTATGTTACCTTTCATAAAAAAATTTATTCAATTTTTTATATTGGTATTTTAATTTTAATGAAAACTTTTCAAATACAATTTTCCATTAATCTGAAATTTTATCTTAAAACCTCAGAATATCATAACCAATCAAATTCCTTATTTGGATATCATCTCAACTATCAGACCTGATCAAGAGTTTTTCAGAAGTTTGATTAATCATGGAATATGAACCGTCCCCTCAAACGCCTATATTAGCACCCCACGATGTTTTTACCACATTGATCTTCAATGATCTAGCGTCCTGAATCCCTACTACTATACATGAGGATATTCCAAATCTGCAGGGTGTTCCTCATCTCTGAATGTTTGTGCAGGCCTCTCTTTAGAAAGAAATGTCATCTGTAACAAAAATCTCATAAAGGGACATACATATATAGAGTTTAATCAATCTAAAATTATTATCTATGTATGATTCTATCATTTCAAAGAATATCAAGTTGAATGGATCGAAGATCCTATATGTATCATAACTAAAGATGCAGGATCCAGTTTATCCAGAGTTGTTGATTTAATTCCATGAATCCTTATGTTTCATTAATGAATTAAGGAGAGGCAATTGTTCCTTCAAGAGATATGTAATGACATACTCCCTTTCATACACTAAGTCTGCAAGCATTATTGGAATTCCATATAAAGCATAAGTAGTGTTATGTACCCACAAGCTACCAGATGTAGTTGGATATTTTGATAAGTAAAAAGCTATTGAATTTCTTGTTCTTTCATCAGTAAAGACTCCGAAAATTATTCATCTCTATACAAATATCCAGATTCTTCAATTATACGTTCAATGATTTATTATTCCGAGGAAAGGGGATAATTATTCCCTTAAGAAAAGTGAAATCTATATTTTGGATTTCTTGGGAAATCTCTGGAAGATAAATTTGGTTAAGGGTATCTTGATTAAACATGAGAATATCAGGAATGGATCTCTGAAATCTCAAATCATCATGTATCTGACAATTCTCTCGAATATTATATTTTTTTCTTGAGTCTTTTATGATTCCATGTAGCTATAAGTCATGTAATTTTAATGTAATGTTGTTGAGTGATGACACTCTAAGGAGAATTAAGATTGGTTTTTCTACTGAATCCGGAGAATTATATGATTTGTCTGAAGCTGAAATCGAAGCTCTATCAAAGAAACATGAACAATCTGAAAGTTCTATGAAGGGTGGAATGAAGAGGAAGGAAAAGGAACCAGAAGAGAAAAAAAATCTACTACGGCTACGAAAACATGATATGAACATCAAAAAACATAGAAGAAAAATACTTATCCTGATGAAGTGCTTGCTAAGTGGAGAGAAGTTAAAAATAATAAAAAGGAAGGGGAACCTAGTTTTGGTTTGGATCCTACTGAGGAAAAAGCATTTAAGATGAAGACTACGGAGAACATGAAGAAGAAATAGAATGAATAGAATAAGAGAAAGAAGTTGCTAGAGGCTGAAAGTGTTCAATCACTTATCAAGGATGGTGATAAATCATATTAACAACACTAGGTACAAGAATAATTTTTGCAGAATTCACTTCCTATGACTCTGGGAAAAAAATATGGAGATTCCAGAACCTAAAAAAGAAGAAGAAATAGTTCAGGAAGAGGATTTATAAGAGGAATTTGAAGTATAAAAAGAAGAACATGAAGAAGCGGATGACACTGATGATGTCATTAGAAAATTCGAAGAATAACACAATAAGGAGAGTCCCTCTAATGAGCTATCAATCTAAAATTTTGAAGAAGAGTCATAAAAACATCCTACTCCAAGAAAGAAAAAAAGGAATAGGAAGAAGTAAATAAATTACCTAAAGAATGGAGTCACAACCATGACTTCATTATGACAGTGGATATTGTTGCAGGAGCTGAGAAATATAACTTAATGGAAGAAAATATTGTTCAATTATCAGATAGTGAGCATGAATCTCCCAAAGCAAAAGAGATCATTCAGAGAGCTGATAAGGGAATGTAGGTGTTTGTTGATACACCTAGGAAACATGTGGTGAAAAAAAAATTTGTTTCTTCATCAAAGAGGAAATATGAAGAGATATAAAATGAATCCTAACCGACAAATTACTATGATTCAGAATCATCATCTCTTGGAAAAGATTTGTATCTTCAATACATGAAAAATATAGTTTATAATATTCCATTATTTTTTGAGTATTGAATAGAGGTTCCAAATTCATCATCATTCATTAAATCAGATATCAGATTCACTTACCATGCTTATGGATAATTTTATCATGCATGAGGGTGATTTAAAAACCTTATTCATAGATTATGAATCCCATAGAAGATCGTGAATGGAAATCACAATGTGTTAAAGGAATAAAACCAAAGAGATAATAATTCATGATGATTTTAATGATAGTATGAAGGTTTCTTTTGACACCAAATATGGGAAGTTTAATGAAATTACTATGAGTTTTGAGGAAAATTTGACTCCTAAACAGAAAAATCTGAAGAAAGAAGTCAAGGACCCGATTGGGAAGAATAATTCTGTGGCTTTGAATTGGAAAAGAGAAAGGGATCTCAGAATTGAGATTGAAGAAAATCTTGATAAGAAAAAGGTAGTGTTGAATGATCAAGTATAAATTTTTAATTCTTGGGACGAAATGATAAAATCCTTAGAGAATAAAAATAAAGATCAGGATCAGCAGCTCAAGCATGTAGAAGAATATCATTGGGAGCATAACAAGATCACATCCAATCTGAAAAAGTTAATTCCAAAAGGGAAAGAAGGATAATTTTTTCCCTCAATCCAATTTTTTTATTTCCTTTTTGGTATAAATGTTTCCCCATTATAATGATATTTTGTTTATTCATCATATATTCTGCTGTTTAGTACAAATAATTCAGGCACCAATTTTTTTTACATTCCCTATATTCCTTTTTTAAAATCACAATGGGGGAGAAATGATTAATAAAACGGATTTGAAGTAAAGAATAGATTTCCCTAAGAACGGGGGAGTCCATCTTTGGGGAGTTCAAATCAATGAAGGTTTTTGTGTTTAAAAAAATGTAAAATCTTTTTTTGGAAATCATTAATATGATCAGTAGGGATTTCAAAACCCAAGAGGGAGTTAGTCATATTCACTATGATATATATTTAAAGGCAGATAAATTTTCTTTTATGTTCATAAAGAAATGTTCTATGTCCTTATATTAATTTTCTCAAAGATGTGAGTGCTTTCCAAAAAGGGGGAGATTGTTGAGTCAATAGGGTTTCATTATGGAATTTTAATTCCTCTATGTTTTGAAAATCACAAACACTCTATCATAAAGAAAAATATATTTCCCCTAAGAATTAAAAATATAAGGAAATGTTTCCTTCCCCATGGAAATTTTATCATTATCTATGTTTACATTGTTCATTTTATAATTTCTCTAAATATAAATCTTTTATTCCATAGTGTAAAAATTCATCCTCTTATCAAAAACCACAGAATCCTATAAATAATTAAATATAGAGTTCTCAATTTTTAGGTTCCAAGTTCTCTGAAATTCAGGTTCTGAATTCTTCCAAATATAGACTACGGATTCCTTAGAATTCAGAATCTGAATTCATCAGAATTCAGACTACGAATTCCATATAATTCAGACTCCAAATTCCTCAGAATTTAGATTCTGAATTTTCCAGACATTAGGTTATAACTTCCTAGGAAAAAAAAATATAATATCACTATATTATTGACACTGGATAATTATTTAGTTAGATTATGTACATTATTATTCCTTAGACTCCGGAAAATTGGTTTCGGAGAAGTAGCCTTATTTTTTAACACTTGACATAGTTATGAAACGATATCGTTCAATCTATTTTTAACTAACTGATGGTTGAGGAAAATGTGCACCAGTTGCTCCGAAATTCAAGGAAAAATGTGAACGTTAGAGGAGGGAGCTGAATAATTGAGAAGTTGCTATAAATAATATCTCATTTGAACGAGCTTAAATAGTAAATAATGACCAATTTATCACTATAGTGATTGCATGTTTCTGAAGTTATTTCTATAGAGAGATAAATTCATGCCTTTTGCATACTAAACATCTTGTTCAGCTTGCTTCGTGTTACTCCGATTGTAGCTGAGTTCAATCGAGGTCTTCTGGTGATAGGAAGAAAGAGGTGCTGAATACCTTTAAGATTGAGAACTTTTGAGGATAGGATGACAGTGGTGCCAACTACCTTATAGTTCAAGGGATTACGACAATAGCAATATAGACTCAGATATTACTATCTAGGGCTTACCTTGGTGTGGGTAAGACAAACATTCTTTAAATTATAGATCAAGGGATCATTATCCAAGGTTATTGAACACCCTACTCTTTGGGTTAAAATTTTTCATACTTTTTACTTGTTTTGTTTCAAATTTATTTCCATATTATTTTGATAAAGGAATAAAGTATAACCTTCTTAAACATTCTTTTACTTTTATAAACATTGATATGTAATTTTCTTAAATCTTTAAAGAAGAATCTTTTTCATGTAAGCTTATTTAAGTTTCATTTCCAAAATCATATTTTTGAAACCTAAAAAGTTTGTAGAACTTAAATCGGTCTTATGAATTTACATTTTTTAATCGTGTTGAATATAGTTTTCCATAAGGTTAAATAGAAATGATTTTCAATTTACAATTCATCCCACTATTGTAATTGAGAAACTAGATTCATATTTTTATCCTACACATGACACCTATTCCTTGTAAAAAAATTTCATGTTAGGAAAATTGGATTGTTTGGAATATATAGGGTGGCTAGGATGAGTTGGATACTCCCCTTAAAATGAAATGGTTTTAATGAATGGTTTATGGGATTTAATGATAATTCCCTTGTTTATTTTTTATTTAAAAAGGAATTATATGAAATGGAATTTTTTTCTAAGTTAACTCAAAATATGGATGTTGAACCCATCCCTTTGTCTATGAATTTTTTAAAATGTTAAATTCTAAATGATATGATTTGAAATGATTGAGCTTGTTAATCATATCTGTTTTGAATTATATATATATATATATATATATATATATATATATATATATATGGTTGGAAGGCATTCTTACCCATGCCAGTTTTGATCTACATATAAACCTGTATGTGTGAGAGGCATTCTTACACCATGAAAGTTATGATATATATATATATATATATATATATTTGTATGTATGTATGTATGTATGGGTGGGAGAGATTCTTACCCCATGCCAATTACGATCTACATATATACATGTATGGGCGGGAGGCATTCTTACTTATTCTAATTATGATATATACATATATGGGTAAGAGGAATTGTTACCCCAAACCAGTTATGATATATATATTTATATACATGTATGAGAGGGATGAATTCTTACCTCATGCCAACTACTATCTATAAATACATGTATTGGTATGAGGCATTATCACCCCATGCCAGTTATAATCTATGAATATACATGTATGAGAAGGAGGAATTCTTACCCCATTCCTATTATAATATATATATATATATATATATAGTTACTTGATCAGAAATACCATAATTGTGATGGATTAGGTAGACCCAAAACCTATCCTTTAAGAACATGAGTGGGAGGTTATTTATTTGTTAAGTATTTTTTACTTATCTGTATAATTATTTCACAATATTTACTAAAGAACAACTACATTGATTACACATAGACACCATTGGTGGTGGCCTAATAAGATTTAATCTCACACCCTACATGGGCCACCATTAATATACACGAAGACTATGTCGATAGAGGTACTAGTAAGGGAAAAAGCCCATTGTACTTGTGGTTTAATATTACACTTAGCTAAATATTAGGAGAAAATGATTGGGATTTGTATCGAGATGCTCAAGAAGATGTGGTTTTCATTTTGATTCATTTTGGTCTATTGTATATCATGAGTGTTTCTACAGGTTATTTTTTGTACTATCAGCATTATATGACTTCATATATGTACAAGACACTATACATTGAGTCTTTTTGTTGTTATATTACATTATTTATTTCATATACTACTTTGTTATTTAGTTATTTGTTATGATTCCACTGTTTACTATATCTAACTATTGTATACATTAATGCTATTATTTACTTTTTATTGCAACTGTAGTGTTACTCTTCCATGGGGTTATACTCCCCAATATACTACTCTACACACCCAACTACTATTAGTCATCCCATGGATTTTCCGGAGATGGAACATTGGTCATGTGTCCAACCTGGCTCAAGGCACGAGTTATGTGACATCTTCTTATGGTACATCACACCATCAATTTTTGAAATGAATGAATTGTAATCTATCCCGTTAACTAAGATAAATTGAAAATGAGTTAGGTTGATCTTGAATTGGAATGTGATGAAAGTTTCTATTATTTGATATGAAGATTAGGGAATACTATAATATTGCCTATTCAATCCAGAAATGGTTACTTTTTATCTATAATTATTATTAACTGATGGTTATGGGTAGCATTTTTATATATAAATGACAAAGTAATTTCTTATTTTTCATATAAATAAAAACCTCATAAGAAAAATTATCTTAATCATAAACTTGAACTAGTGGTTGTCGAGTTTTCCTTAAAAAATGTCACACAACATTTATTTGTTGTAAATTATGAAATATATACAGATAATAAATGCATGAAGTATATATTCACTCATAAAGAGTTGAACCCAAGACATTGGATATGGATATAAATAATTAAATATTAAACTACCCAATTTATTACCATCTAGGTATTGAAAACAGAGTAGGTGATGTATCATGTAAGAAACATAATGCTACATTAACTATGATAAATAAAGAAAATGGTCCTTTGGTTGATGATTTGATGAATGTCACATTAGAAACTATTCACATAAGAACTTCCACTATTTTTTAGATGTCTAAATTGTCTCTCTATTTTGATAATATTAATTCACTTGATAAATAACACAATTTTTTACATGAAAATGTACATTTGAATGAAAAAGTTATGCTTCCTAAATTTAATATTGAAAATAAAGGTGGGTTGAGAAAAAAAAATTTCTTGTTTTTATGTGACCCCCAATAGAAGAAATAATTATTGAGTGAGGCTCATATCTCCCCATTTTTTATTCAACATGATAGTAAAAAATGTATAAAGACCATTGGGAACATTTCTTAATGGATGGAATGACGAAATATAGTGATAATTTTATTATGTAATTTTTGACATGTCAATAGATTAAAGAACAATTAATATTATAGAAGGGGATGATTCAACCTTTTATAGTTCTGGAATGGAAATGGTAGAATATATCCAGGTATTTTATGATTAGATTATCGATGACATCTCGAGGTAATAATTAGATATAGGATACTAATGATTGATTAAATAAATTAGAACATTTGAATCCAATTAAGATAAAATGACGTAAAATCATATTTCTTAAATTTATGTTAAAAATGTAAAGACCCATAATTTCCATGTAATTTTTTTTTAAAAATGGGAGTTTTACAAATCTATGAAAATTGACGGCAAATTATTCCAAGGCTCGGAGTTCCCGGAATGAATTTCTAAACTTTTGTTCAGGTATATTCAGTAAACGTGCGAGCGAGTTTTCCTAAATTCTGAACTAGTGCTCGGAATTGAAATCTAAGGGCACTGTTGAACACGCAACACCATAATTCACTTAAAGAGACTTTCACCTCAACAACATTTTGTCGAGGGTGGAAGTTCGTTTTTGGTTTTTACATGAAAGAAATGAAAAAAATACAATTTTACAACATTTTATTTTTCATTTATTTGTTAAAACCTCCATGTGGAATATGGGAAGTGGGGACCGCCAGACCTGAACCTCCAATGAGTGGTTATGGTGGTGGTGACTACCCAAGGCCTAAACCTCTTCAACTCCATAATTAATGTGGAAGAGCCTCTTGAGCTTCATCCACAATAATTGTACCAACCCTTCACCACTTAATTATGAAAACACAACACAATAATTTAAGGAATTTAATTTTTAAGCCAAGAAACTAAATAATAGATATCATAACCAATTATTTTGGGGGGTAACTAATCATTTTGATGGAATTTGGAGAGGAGAGAGATTTGGGATAAATAAAGTTCTCCAACGAAGAACTTCACCTCCCATCAAAGAACGCTCTGCCAACTATGAATGTCGAACTTGACTTCAAGCTTCTTCCTTAGGACTTCTTTCAATGTGAGACGTCTTCATGAATGATGCATCGACATCCATACTACATTCTCGCGCCAACGTCAACAAACCACTCGAGGTAGGGGTTTATTGTTAATGATTATATATTTCACTCATGTTATTCCCTTCTAAAACAGGGTGTGTGGATGAACTTTCTAACTAGTTGATCCGCATATTTTTTATTTTGCGGGTTTAGTGATTAATCATTATGGGAGGGTTGAAATTATTAATTCTTATTTATGTTGAGCCGTTTGCTACCACCCTAATGCTGAGGGTACGAGACAAACAAATATTGTCCCACCCCTCCGCAAATCATGTGATAATTATTTTAGATGAACATGAAGAAGGTGACTGTGAAAATTCACTACCCCACGGCGCCCAACACCTCACGACCTACACACCTCATGGCTGCACCCCCCGCGGCTTTGTCTTCCATCGAGCCAACGTCACCATCCACCAGGCCACTGTTGTAGTCCTCTGAGTCGTCATCGTCGTTCGCTGAGCTGCCCCCGACGGACCGCCCTCACGCGGCCAGAACACCACCCCATGGTCGGACTACCGCCCTGCTGCCATTCCACCTACCTGCGGCTGGTCTGCGCCCATGTGGCCGGTCCGCGCCCCGTGGCTGATCCACGTCCTCATGGTTGGTATGTTCCCTCACGGCCGATCAGTAGCCCTCACGGTCGGTCTGCCACCCTCGCGGTCGGGCTTCACCCCACGGCTGGTCTGCAACATCGCATTGCTGCCACACCCTCATGATTCCCCTCATCCGAGCCACCCTAACGGCACCCTCACAATGCTCGTTGGTTGGGCCATACCCAATGGGCCGAGCTGGGTTAGACCGGACCCAGGCCCACTACAACCCAGTTACATTATTCGGGCTATAAATTTGGCACCAAAATTCCATTTGAATAACAGTTAGTAGCACTGGAAATCATGGAGGAAGGTAGTCCCTTTGAGTATACCCCCACTACATTTTGGATTAAAAATGAGAACAGTTAGGTTGGATCGAGCACAAATCCAAACATGCCCCCAGGACTAAAATGCTAATAACTCACAGACATGGCATATGATTGATGCATCATCTATTACGTTGAGACACATATGACGTGGTGGAACATTGTGACAATTCTTCTTGGTCCAATGTGGAATTTTGAGTATCTACAAGTACTTTATGGAGCGAATCTTCTCGGAGACGAGTGAGCATAGTGCAAAGAACTAGTGGATGGCTTACACTTGATAACTGCGGACTGTTTTGACTCGGAGTGACTCAACACGCCTAGTGGGGAGTGCCTTGGTGATGTGGGAGACCCACGGTGGAGAGCTCCTTGGGGATGCGGTAGACCCATGTTACTCGACAGGTGGAGTACCTCAGTAGGCCATGATGGGGTGCGCCACTATGTGACGCGACAGACCCACAGTGGGGAGCAACTCTATGTGACGCTGCATACCAATGGTACTATACAGGAGGAGTACCTCAACAGTACAAGGATAGTTGGAAGCTCCTATATGTGACGCGGTAGGACCACTGTACTGGATAGAGCAGGAGTACTCCAGCAACCGAGTTGTTTGACATTGTGACTGGGAATGTTACTTGATACTACCCCAAGAACAAAAACTTGTGTTAGCTGTGCCAGTACCTCCGTGTTTTCCTCATTATTGAGATGGATTACCTGATAAATTAGTTATATTTATGGGAATATATGTAAGTGTGGTTCTCTATTGATTTCATACTTTGTGTTTTATCCTTGATTAATTTTGTGAGACCTTGAGGGTCTCAGGGTCCCTATTGAGTATCATTATACTCATCCCTACATGGGCTATGTCTGCACCTTGTTGTGTTGGATGCTGACGACGGACAGCGCCGACTGAGGCTGAGAGTACCAGGACTGGACAGTACCTAGAGATGGACCCTACGACGTGTCGGTACGCAGAGGATACAGGAGGATGTGGAGTGTTGAGGAGGCTATTTATACCTACCCATTAGGTAGGATCCTCAGAGGATGAACCAGTAGCTGTATTTTATTTTTCTTCAATTGTATTGTATCACAATTGTACTTGTACTATTACTGGTGGGCTTGTATTCTAGCCCCTTTTTTCTTTCATCACTATATTTACATTTCATTTTAATTGTGTTCCTATCTTGATGTGTTCTTTGTTGGATGTGTTTACTTGTTATAAAATCAATGCCTTCCCAGTTTTAGGGAATATTCTTCTAATTCAAGTCACCATCCCCTAGCATATGGAAGGCAGGCTTGGGATAGTCCCATCATGAGCCCTAGGGGATGGTTTGTGACAAATTGGTATCAAAGGAGTCGGTTCTACAATAGAACATAAGTCTCTAATATTTCTTTTCCATGAAGAAATTTTGTTATGGGTAATTAGTGCGGTTTTCAGTTTAGGGAGTCCAGTTTTGGTCCAGTGGCCGACGTATCAATACACTAGGACCCTGACTTCTGATTTCTGACTCAGTGAATGAAAACACTAATTGAGTGTGTGTTTTCAAAAGTTTTCTCTCAGATATTTTGAGTAATCTCACATGGTATAACTTTCAGATCACCAGGTATTATGTTTTGGCCATGTCACACCTATTTCTTTTCAAGATGCCTCCACACAGACAGTCCGCTAGAGTTCCATGAATAGTACGCACTGATAACCCACATAGCAACGAGGCCTCGATGTAGGGTCATTTTCTAGTAGAGCAACCAGCAGAGGCACCAGTGTTACAACTCCCCGTTGGGCCACCGATGTCACCAGCCCCAACAGTAGAGGGTTCATGGTACATGAGTGTGTTGCATGAGTTCCATCACTAGAGGCCACCTAGTTTCATTGGAGAGATAGACCCAAAGGTGGCTGTAGGCTGTGGTGAGCGTTTTCCGACTTGTAGGGACACCAGCCAATCTCATGGTGATTCTTGCCACCAGCCTTCTATAGGCTAGAGCAGGAAGATGGTGGATCTTGATGCTTCAGGTTCACAATGATGTGACACTTCTCTGGGCAGACTTTGAGAGCCTATTTCGGGCAGAGTTTTTCCCAACAACTCTTCGCGCAGTGCGCATATAGGAGAATATTCATCTATAGTAGGGCAGTATGATTTTGGCTCAGTACTTAGCGAGGTTCACTAACCTCTCACGTTACTCCACTGATATGTTGCGGGACCCATTATTTAGGGCCCGAACCTTTGAGAAGGCACTCATGCGGGAGATCAGGGCTTCGATGGTCTCAATCACCATCCCGATGCAGGAGGGGGTGTCAAAGAGATCCCTCATTGTAGAGAGTTTCTTTGCTATGTAGTCACCAGCTGCGAGACCCAAAACCAGTCATCACATAGTGGAGTCTTCTACAGCTAGCTATAGACATACATCATAGAGGTCCAAGAGGACCAGATCTACTAGTGGACGACCGCATGACTCAGGATCGGTTATGCGGGGAACCCAAAGTGGAGCCAGTCCTGCCAGGAGCTGGCAGTGTTACACATGCGGTGGGAAGGGTCACATAGCTCATGACTGTCCAACCCACTGTTCGGATGATCAGCATATGATCGAAGAACCTCCTAGGTAGAGATAGAGGTTCGACTGAGGAGGTCTGCAGGGAGCAGGTGGACGTGGCAGGTGAGCTGGCCCTATAGCTGGAGGTGGATGATGATTTGACATATTACTGCCACCACCACCATGATTTCCACCCTCGACCGCAGAAAGTAGATGGACAGGGGAGAGCTCAGCTCCAGGCAGTTGAGGCCTATGATCACGGTGCTCTGGAGATGAAATTAGGTATGATTTGTGTCTACTACACCATATTAGCAGCACTTATAGACACAGTTTCTAGTCATTATTTTATTTCCACTTCCCTCATTCGGAGCTCAGAGATTGCGACAGAGATGTTGGATCAATCCTTGTGGCTACAGACTCCTACTAGAGTAGATTTGATGATTACGCACTGGTGCTGGCAGTGCGAGCTTACTCCAGTATATGAGAGCTTCGGCTGGGATCTCCTTGTAACAGCGTCGATGCCTTACGACATCATCTTGGGATGTACTGGTTATCAACAGTCCATGCTATGATTAACTATTTCAGTTTCAAGGTGCGGTGTGTCCACACTGATGGGACCGGGTTTACCTTCACCGGCGAGAAGGAAGCCTTTGCAGCGTAGGATGAACTTACCCGGAGGAGGGTTCAGCAGATCACACATCAGTTGGCTAGTGTTACCCTCTGAGCTAATGATGAGGAGAGTATGAGCTATCCTGTAGTGGTGGACCAGTACACGGATGTTTTTGTTGATGATGTTACAGTTCAACCTCCTCATAGATAGGTTGACTTTAACATTGAGTTGTACCCCAATACTACACAGATATCTAAACCAGCATATCAGATGGCTCCCGCAGAGCTTCATGAGCTGCAGGTATAGTTAGAGGACTTGTAGGGGAAGGTATTCATCTGGCCCAGTGTTTCTCCTTTGGCAATCCTGGTTTTGTTCGCCTAAAAGGTGGATGGGAGAATGAGGCTTTGTTTTGACTATCGGCGGATGAATTAGGTGACCATGAAAAACAAGTACCCACTACCTAGGATTGGAGACCTCTTTGATCAGAGAAAGGGAGCACATTGGTTCTTGAAGATAGACCTCAGATCTGGATATCTCTATCCCAGAGTGCGAGAAACGGATGTGTAAAAGATGACCTTTAGGTGTCGGTATGACTACTAAGAGTTCTTGGTTATTCCATTCGTCGTTACCAATGACCCATCAGTGTTCATGGGACTCATGAACATGATATTTATAACATAACTTGATCACATTGTAGTGGTCTTCATTGATGACATTCTGATCTACTCAACTAATGAGGAGAATAATGCATATCATTTTCAGTTAGTACTGGACACACTTTGAGAGCACCATCATAATAGTAAGATTTCCAAGTTCCAGTTCTGAATCCAAGAGGTTCACTTTCTGGGACATGTCATATCAGAGGCCACAGATGTAGTGGATCTAGCAAAGACTGAGCCAATACTCACTTGGTAGCCACCCAGGAGTGTGATGGGGGTACGGAGATTCCTGGGATTGGAAGGATACTATTAGAATTTTGTGCCAGATTTCTCTAGAGTTGTAGCACAACTATCAGCCTTGATGATGAAGGGGAAACCCTTCGTGTGGTCAGAGATATGGGAGCCGGGTTTTCAGGAGCTGAGGCAGAGGTTGACTAGTTCCCCATCATGAGTCTTCTAATGGAGAGCGTAGTGTACGTAGTTTACTATGACACATCATGGACCAGACTCAGATGTGTCCTTATTTAGGAGAGAGTAGTGATCGCATATGGTTCTCTACAACTAATATAGCATGAGAAGAACTACACTACCCATGATCTTGAATTAACAGTAGTGGTCTTTGCCTTGAAGATGTGGCGACACTATCTGATGCGAAAATGCTTTACAATGTACACTGATCAGAAGAGTCTCGTGTATATCTTCTCCCAGAAGGACCTAAACGTGATACTGCGGTGTTGGCTTGAGTTACTTCATGACTATGACTTCGAGATAGTCTATACTATTAGGAAAGGGAATGTCGTAGTAGATGCACTCAGCTAGAGGTCTGGTATAAAGATGTTAGGAGACACGACATAGCAGCTTGTTGCTTTACATATATCCATTGTGGTTATAGATGGAGCATATTTTCTTTAGTCTCTTACAGTCACTCCACCACTTCTTCAGCAATGTAGGGAGGAGCATCGTGGGAACAATGACTGAGAGGCTCGACGTGCTCAGATATCCACATGGAATGAACCTGATGGGATTTCTAATGGTGTGGAGAACATCATCCTCTTCAGTGGACGTAAAATGGTACTAGTGTCACTTCAGCTAAACATTCTGAGGGAGTTTCACACAACCCCTCTAGCAGTACATCTAGGAGTGTTGAAGATGTACCAAGATCTCCGAAAACAGCACTGGTGGTTGTGATTAAATAAAGCAGTTGATGAGTTTTTTATTGGGGCCTCACTTGTCAGCAAGTGAAGGTGGATCATCAGGTACCAGAAGGCTTGGTTCAGCATTTAGAGGTCCAAGAGTTGAAGTGGGATGGGATATCCCTGGAAATTGTGATAGGACTTTCATGTACATCCAAGTGACATGACTCGCTTTGGGTGATCGTCGACCGACTCACCCAGTCGGCCCACTTCCTACCGACCAGAGTGCAGGTTTCAGTAAAGATCATGTGACGCCTATATGTGCAAGATATTGTGAAGTTACATGGATTACCCTTGACGATTGTCTCCGAACATGATGCACATTTTACTTCTAGTATATGGAAGGGGTTGTAGGAGGCTTTTGGGACATAGCTTCATTTGAGAACCGCCTTCCATCCTCAGATGGATGGTTAGACAGAGAAGACCATTCATACCCTCGAAGAAATGTTACATGCTTGTGTCCCCGACTTCGGTCGTAGCTGGGAGGATCACTTAAATTTGTTGGTGTTTTCATACAAATACAATTATCACTCGAACATTGGGATGGAAACATTTGTGTCATTATACAGGTGACCTTGCAGATCACTATTGTACTGGACAGACCTAGGGAAGTCAGCAATAGTGGGACTAGAGATGGTACATGCCACCACAGAGTAGGTGAATATCTTCCAGGATTGGCTGAATACTGCACAGAGCAGGAATAAGTTGTATGCTGATCGGAGACGGAGACCTATGGAGTTTGAGGATGGGGACCACATCTTTCTACGGGTCTCACCCCAACATGGTCTATGGGGATTTTGCTAAGTCAACAAGTTATATCTGAGGTTCATTAGACAGTTTCAGGTCCTCAAAAAATTTGGAAAGGTGGCTTAATTCTCATCTCTTCCACCTCAGTTGCATTGGGTTCATGATATCTACCACGTATCCCAACCGATGAGATACATGCACAACACTTCTCAGATCATCGACTAGCCTGAGCTGATCGTCGATGGTGGGGGAAATTTACGGAGGATCCAGTAGAAATTGAGGATCGATAGGAGTGGGTCCTTCTTGGATGCTTGATAACTCTAGTGTGCGTTCGCTGGCAGCATAGGAACCTCCATGACACCACATGGGATAGGGAGGCTCAGATCCATGCTCCGTACCCCCACTTGTTCCCTTAGTTTTGAGTTTTCACTTATGGGAATGTAAATCCCGAGGTGGGGAGAATGTAAAGACCTAAAATTTCCATGTAATGTTTTTTAAATAAATGGGAACATTATGAGTCTACAAAAATTGATGGAACGTGATTTAGAAGAACGAAGTTCGCTAAATGAATTTCCAAATTTTTTTCAGGTACGTTCAGTAAACATGTGAGTGGGTTTTTCTATATTTTGAACCTATGCTCAGAAATGAAATTTGAGGCAACCGTTGAACTCGCAGTGCCAATATTCCCTTAAAGAGACATTCCCCTAGATGGCAGTTGGTCAGTGGTGGATGTTAGTTTTTGGGTTTTTTATGAAAGAATAGAATAAAAATCAAATTGTACAACATTTAATATATATTTTATTTGTTAAAACATCCATGTGGAATTTGGGAAGTTGGGACAGCCAGACCATAACCTCCCATGAGAGGTCATGTTGGTGGGGACCACCTGCGCAGAGCCTCCCATTAGAGGATGTGGTAGTGGGGACCACCCACGGCCTAAACCTCTTCAACTCCCTCATTAATGTGGAGGATCCTCTTGAGATCCATCCACATTAATTGTTTAAACCCTTCCACACTTAATTATTCCAACTCACCACATTACATTAGCCAACATGAATTTTAAGCAGAAAAAAAATAATAGATATCATAATATATTTTGGGGGGGCTACATATTCATTTGGGTAGAATTGGGAGAGGAGAGAGATTTAAGAGAAATATTGTTCTCAAATGAATAACTTCACCTCCCAATGAAAAACATTGCGCCAACAATGAATGTCGACCTCGACTTCGAGCTTATTCCTCGTGACTTCTTCTGACATGGGACGTCGTCATCTACAACGAATTGACATCCATACTTCCTTCTCACGCCAACGTCATCCAAAAACACGAGGTTTGGGTTTATTGTGAATGATTATATATTTTACTCATGATTATCCCTTATAAAACAAGGAAAGTGGATCAACTTTATAATTATTTGATCTGCATATGTTTTCTTTTACAGGTTTAGAGAATACTTATTACAGGAGGGTTAACATTCTTCATTATTGTTTTTGATGACCCGTTTGCTACCACCCTAATGTGGAGGGTACGGGACAAACAAACATGGCCGACCCCTCTGAAAATCTTTTGATAATTTGTGGAGTTGAACGCGACAAATGTGATGGCGCAATGACACCACCTCGTGGCCTCTGCTGCCTCACGACCATTGCGCACCTGAGCTCTGCCACTCACAGCTCCATCGTCCGCCAAGCCAATGTCGCTGTCTGCGGGACAGCCACTGTTGTCCGTCATTTCGCCGCTATCATCCGCCGAGTCACCGCCGCCATCCACTGAGCGGATGCTACCATCCACCGAGTCACTGATGCCGCACCGCCACCCTGCAGTCGGACCACCGACCTACGGCTGGACCGTCGACCTACAGTCGGTCCGCCGACCAATGATCAGACCACTGACCCGAGGTTGGTCCCCCAACCCGCAGCTCGTCTTCCACCCTCACATCCAGTCCGCCACTCTTACGGTCGGTCAGCGCCCTCATTGTACCCACGACCGGTCCACGCCCCCGTGATACCCCTTGGCAGAGCCGCCCTTGCGGAACCCTTACGACCCTCGTGGGCCTAGTCGAACCCAACGGGCCAGGACACACTACGGGTCGGGCTAGGCCCACTGGGTTGGTCCATGTAGACATAAATCAGGTTGGCCCAGGCCAGTTATGGTTTGTTCGGTCTGACTGGGTCAGACCATACCAGTGCCCACAATGACCCAGTTACATTCTTTAGGCCATAACTATGGCACCGAAAGTTAGTTTGAAGAACCGTCAGCGGTTCTAGAAATCTTGGAGCAAGATGATCCCATTGGGAATTCCCCACTATGATTTTTATTAATATGGGGAATGGTCAGGATGGATCTATGACGAATCCAACCAGTCCCACGGAACTAAAAGTCTAATAACTCATAGACCGGTCGTCTGATTGACGTTATGTCTCTTATGTTGAGACCCCTATGGTGTGAACATTCTTTGTGACACGGATTCATGTGAAATCATGTTAGTTGAAGTATCAACTAGTTTTTTGTGGAGTGGATTGTCCTGGAGACGATCTTGAATTGTGTGGAGACCTAGTGGCTGGTTTAGACATGATGACTACTGATTGTTTCAACTCGGAGTGACCCGACATGCCCATTGGGGAGAACCTTGGTGACGCGGCAGACCCAAGGTGGGGAGTGCCTTGGTGACCCATCATACACATGGTACTCGATAGGAGGAGTACCTCATTAGTTCATGAGGAGGAGAAATTTTGTGTGACGCAGAAAAACCACAGTGGTGAGTGCCTCTATCAGACATGGTAGAGCCACGGTACTCGACATGAGGAGTACCTTAGTAGTCTAGGGTTAGTGGGAAGTACCTCTGTGTGATGCCACATGCCAACTGTAATCGATATAGGAGGAGTTCTCCATCGGCTGAGGTGTTCGATGTTGTGATTGGAAATGTTACTTGATACTATCCCTCGAATATATCATGGTGTGAGCCGAGTCAGTGCGTCTGGGTTTTCCTCGTGATTGAGATGGATTACATGATAACATAGGTATATGTATTAGAATATACCTATGTAAGGTTGTCTGTTGATTTCATACTGTGAGTTTTATCCTTGATTGATTTTGTGAGACCTAGAGGGTCTCAGGGTCCCTACTTAGCGTCATTATACTCACCCCTTCATCGGCTATGCACGCACCTTGTTGTGTTGGATGTAGATGACAAACATAGTTGACTGAGGCTGATGTTACCAAGACTAGATGATACCTGGAGGTGGACCATACTGTGTGTCAGTATTCAGAGGAGATGGGTTGACGTGGAGTGTTGAGGAGGTGATCGGTACCTACGCTCCAAGTAGGAACCTCCAAAGATGATCCAGTAGCAGTCATTTCTTTTTCATCAGTATTATTGTATCACAGTTGTACTTGTACTATTACTATTGGTCTTGTATTACTGCACCTTCTTACTTTCATCACATTGTTTATAGTTCAGTTTACTTGTGTTCATATCTTGTTGTGTGCTTGGTTGCATGTGTTTACAGGTCATAATGGAAATTCCTTCCCAGTTTTAGGAAATACGCCTTTGGTTCTAGTCACAAGGCCCTGGCCTATGGAAGGTGGGATTGGGGTTAGTCATGGAATGGGCCCTGGGGGACAGGTCGTGAAAAAAAGATAATTAAATTAATAACAGTAACTATTATAATTTTATCAGACTGTGATCCTAGTTTTACCAATAATGATTGTAAAAGTCGTAACATGTTTTTGGGTAATATATTTAATGTTAGTACAAAATTTCAACCTCAATATGATTGACAGTCATAAAGAATAATTTGGAGATCAAAGAATATACTTGAAACTTGTTAAATGGATTATCTGGGAATTGTGGACTTATATATGGCTTTGGTTGAGTATTCTTATAATATTTTCATTCATTCGAGAGTTGAAAGTACACGTTTTCCATAATAATGTGCAATGTAGTGCTAGACTATAGTCTATTTGGCTGATGTTGAGGAAATAAAGCTATATTGATCAAAATTTTTAGTTGAAATACTTCATAAGGTGATGATGATTCAGTATCTAATGATGATTATTCATTGTATGAAAATGATTTATATAGATACCTAGTGGAAATAAATTTCATTCAAGGAATAAGATAATTTTTTTATTAATGTATCTCCATGTAGATGTGTTATGTGTTTTTATAAAAAAGGAAAATCATGTATGTTTTTCATTGGATAGTATGTAATACAAGACAAGTTTCGATTAGTTTACCATCAATTATCCTTGCCTCAAATTTTTTATGTGGTATAAGATGTATTTCATGGTTTTTTTCAATGAATTTCTTTCATAGGAATTTAATGTTTAAATCCCTAATATATTTCAGTTGGAATAAAAATTATCATATGAAGAACATAAAAAATAGAGTATTGATGATAGTGATAATGTTTTATTGAATAAATTGATTTACTAATGTATGTTTTCTTGAATAATCCATACAATTAAATAACTTGGGAATCATAAAAATCCATGGAAGAAAAATATCCCCATTTATATATGTAAAAAATAACCTTGGGAGAGAGAAAATAAAAGTTGTCGAAAAATGTAACAAAGAACATAATATCAAGATAAATAATTTTCAAGGTTTATTAATATTCAATATTTATATTTTTGAAAAGTATGATCATTATAAAAATATTAGGTAAATATTATATTTAAAATAATACCTTTATTTATTACCAAAAGGGTGTTTCATGCATTATATTGTATTATTTAAAAATTAATTTAAAATTATAGAATTTAAATATGAAAATTTAATTAATATTTGAATTTTTCATTTTAGAGTAAGATTAAGATGGACTATTTTTCTAAAATGTTTCTTTTTTCCATTGAATAATGAATAATATTTATTTTTATGGAAAACAACTTTTTGGTTTTAGGAATTTACAATGTTTAATTTTTTTAAGAATGGTTTCAAAGAAAATTTAGTCCAATTATATCATTAATAATATAATTATAGAATTTTTATATTATTTTTTATCTGAATTATAAATAAAAAATTTTTATACATAAAAATATATTTTATTGAAAAACATATTTTCATCATATATTAGGTTTTAATTTTAACTAAAATCATTAAAATTAGATGATTTTTTTTTCAAATGGGTAAAATATTTTTAATAATCTTAAAAATAATTATGTAACATTTCTAACTTAATTTTCTTTCATAATGCTTATTAATAATAGTAAAAATCAGTTACCACTAATAAGATTAAAATAAGATTACTCGGGGTTAAATTTATATGTGTAGTGAAAAGCCCCAACCCTAGTTAACCAGAGACAGTGCATTATTTTAATACATTGGCATGATTACATGAAATAATGTCTCAAAAGACCAATTAGTTTAGCAGACTTGGAAAATAGATTACATACATTAACATTACATTACAATTTGAAACATAAAACATAGCATAGATTGTTCTTTGAGAATTATTTTTTTCCCTGTAGCTTAACCCTGCATATCAATCATAACACACTTCTTGGAATCCTAGGAAATTAAAACCTAAGAAAGGGTTGAGCTCAGATGCTCAGTAAGGGTAAATAATTTACCAGGAGTAATAATATTTAAGGAAATATGTGTAATAAAAAAAGACTTTTAAACGTAAACTTGAACATAATATGTAAAAATAAATGAAATATTACCATATAAACATGCACGTTGATATTATACTAGTCTAATAATCATAGGTAATAACTAATTTCACAATGAGGGAATACAAATACTGGACATCATTACGACATAGTCAAGGCCTCCTGCCAAGACTATAAATAAATTTTTTGTCAAGGCCTTGTTCCAATACACTAGTTTGTCTCATGAGCCCTACCGATGCATTGAGAAGCTAGAGCAGGCTCCACCCATCACTTACTAAGTCCACTATATTCCTCAAATGATTAGATGAAACATAACATAAACATTCGTATTAAAACTAGAATACGAAATGTCAATACATTACCCATAAACCATGAATGGTATAAAAACAGAACATCCACAGTTAAACATATCATAACTAATTCAATACAATATGGAATACTGTATTATAATAAATCAACCTCAATCAAAATTAATATCTAGTAAAGGATGCTCACATAGATGAAAATGATGAGTAAAACTTTTTGAGAGAAATATCTTTTCTTGTAAAATCTTTTAAAAGTAACACATTTATAAAGGAAGAAATTTGAAAGATAATTTTGAATAAAAATGTCCCATGACACTTTGAATCTTTTGAAAATAATTATCATTTCAAAACATTCATGTCCATATAAATAAATCCTTAAAATCATTTTTAAAACATGGACATTAATTAAAACGATTTAGAATGATAAATCTTTAAAAAAATTAAAATTCTGATCATGAAAATGATTACCTTTCAAAAAACGTTAAAATTTTCATTTTTAAATTATTTTTATGAAAAATGGTAATGGATGAAAAAAATGTCCAAGTAAGTACTTACACATTAACAATCTCTGATAATAATGAGATTGAGGATTTAACCCTTACATTTCACTTTCCTTAGTTATAGGGTACGTTTAACCTCCGGTATGAAGATTTTAGTATGTTATTAAATTATAATAGAACCATATTAATATTTATGATATCATACTAGATTCATTTATGACTTTATACTACCCATTTAATAATAACATCCATGTTAAATTAACATTTCGGGTAATAATCGCTTTCTTTATCGTACGTGTTTTAACTTGTTACTCTTTATTGTATCACAAAGACAAAGATTTATATACTTCCAGGATATATAACATGATTTTTATATTATATGTATTTAGAATATAAATATGTATAATAGACATATATATGAAATGAAAAACACCGTTTTTTGAGACCGTAGTCCGTACGTACGTATAAACGATGTTTCTGTTTTCATATCGTGTTGAACAGAACTAAGTGAGTACGATATATTTAGGTATATATATATATATATATAGTAAAATTATTATGTCATATATTACATACTTATGAGTAAGATATATATTTTTATAATTATCGACGAATGGTGAACGTGGAAATGAATCTCGTCACGTCGTGGAGACGGTAATCCATACATACGCACGAGCGACTAAATCATTTCCTTAAAGGTGTGGAATTTGATAGTATATTAATTTTACAGATACACTAGCATGTTATTTTCATTATTTACATACATATTACTAATCATTATATCCATCCAAATAACACAGTGTTGAATAACAAATTAGACCACAATGTGGAGACGGTAAGTCGTACGTACGCACGCATGCTGACATTATCATACATAAGATGGATAGAATAATGAATAATGTTGTTCCATATTTATAATAACATCACAGTATATATAATATAATGGAGTTATTATTTTAGAATGGAAATAACAAAGAAATAAGATGTTGAAGAAGAAAATAACTTGAAAGTGGGTGGTGATATTATTACCTCTTCTTCGTGTTCTTCCTTTTGATTTGATCAAAAGGGCTACTTAACATGGATTTATGACTAAAGGAGGCCCTCAAGGATTAAATAAAGATATATTATGGAGTATTTGGTCATATTTTTGCCGATCCAAATGGATTTGGAGGTGTTAATTTGAGAGAAGGCGAAGTGCCCTTTTATAAGAGGGATGAGGGGCACGTATGGTAAAACATAAAATATTTTTATATAATAAATTCATATTCGGGTTATAATGGATCCAATATGTATTATTTAATTTCTATTGTGGGTATGGGTTGAAAACCACTCAACCAATAGTTTTTATAGAAGTTTAGGTTACCATTTTAACATTATCATTTAGATTTAACACTAAGTTAAATAATTTATCTTTTACCGTGTCTTCTTGTATTCATACACTATATGGTTAATAAACATACTATATACTCCCAATCTAACCCCAATTGGTTCATTATTGTCATATATATTTTTATATAAGTCTTTTTTCTGATCCTTAGATTTTTAGAACCATTATATCAATTAATAATATTATATTTGTTTTCAAAACTATTTTATGTCTATTTTGACACTATTTGGTATTTGTTTTTTGTTAAAATAATAACAGCTGGATTACATCAAAAAAATACATTTAATAAATCCTATCATTTTATATTTTCCTTGAAAATTCATGGATGTCATAAAAACGATGAAATTATATTTATATTAATTTTTATAGTACCATTTATTTGATTCTTTCATTAATAAGGTAATTAATGCATCATCATTGTGTCATTAATAAATTTCATTAATTAATCACTCAAATTTATAAATAAAAAAATCATTTTGTAGGAAATATTATTAGCTTTCTAATGAATTTTTATAGTCTAATTTATCTTATGTATAACTATATATTACATATGGTTTAGTCATTAATCTTTGATTTTAACTCTTTTAACTCTTCTTTTAATAAAATAAAAATAAATGTCTTAATCTAATATAAGTTGACCTAAAGGGTCATATTTTATTTATAAGGATTATTTTGGTCGAATTAAACTTATCCAATAGAATTAGGACATGTGTTAGGGAAATAATAATATCATTTTTACCCTTAATTTCCCTATTTACTTTAATCTGTGATAAATAAATGTAAAAAGTTACTATTTAGAAAAAATTATTTTTATCTTATTGAACCAGATTTTACTCCTTGATATTAACAGTGTCTCTAGAGTTTTCGAAATTCAACTTACAGAAGTGGTAAAATTTTGTTTTATTTAATGTTGCAAATGCTCCTAGGAGGTGGGAAAAAGACTGTAAAAGTTCGCAAAATTTTTTATATGTCTAAATTATTATAAATTGACTCCAATAAAATACAATGAAATTTTAGAGGTAATATGTATCTATTTTGACATAAAATAAATTTAAATAAAATAAATAATGTCTTAAATTTAAATTCGGTTTTAAACGATAACATTGTGTTTTATTTCACTACTCCTAAAAAATTGACCGTTTTCAGAAAAATACCAAAACGTCACCCTAGGCTAATTTAGATAATCCAAATCCAAAAAATTATGTTTATTTTACCTAATTAAATACATAGTGGTTTCATTTATTAATTTAAAATTAATTATCATGGTCAAAACAAAAAGCATGTTTTTAAGAAACATTAACTATCAAACGATTCACACTAGTTTATGTATAATTTCAATGTGAAATCAATTCCAATGAAAAACATTGGATTGAAGGGTAAAAACATAATCTAATTATAATTTCAAGACATTAAAATGTATAATTCAACAATTTAACTTATTTTGATTAAAAATGTTGTTTTCAGTTAAAATATAGTATTTTTCACTATTCACCCAAATATGAAAGTTATTAGAAAAACACAAAAAATTTATTGAAACTAAATTCTAATGTCCCAATTCTAAAGAAGAAGTTTATTTTGTCAAATTTAATATATAAAAGTTTCAAATATTGGATTCAAAAATGGTTCTCTATTAAGAGGCGGTAAAATTGCATTTTTTTGAAAAATAATTTTTTTATCTGAAAAGAAAAGTATTGTTCTTTAATTATGCCTAAGAAAATCATAATTTGGATTATAAAATTATATGTATTATATATTGTTAAAAATTCAGTTACTACTATTCATAACTGCTTTGGAATGACTTATTTTGTAAGTTGTGGTGTGCTTGAACTCAATGTTTCTTGTAGTGCAAGTTATTGAATTATGTTGATTAAATAATGTACTATGAAATCATGGGGTGTTACATTCTTCTCTCCTTAAATAAATTGCATCCTCGAAATTTGAAATTGTTCTT
The DNA here is from genome assembly GCA_963277665.1 of Viscum album. Classification (NCBI taxonomy): domain Eukaryota; kingdom Viridiplantae; phylum Streptophyta; class Magnoliopsida; order Santalales; family Viscaceae; genus Viscum; species Viscum album. The sequence goes on from OY728131.1 coordinate 39,261,852, forward strand.
CGAAAATAAAAGGTTGAAAATAGAAAATAAGTTTGTGTTTAAACCCACATAGGAAATTGGGTTAATAAAATTTTGTCATAATAAGAGGAAAAAGGAAATGAAAAAGTCAACACCAAAATATGATTTCGATTAAGAGAACATTGGTGGAAATTAGAAAAACATAATTGGATGAAAAACATAATTATTTATAGGGAGTGATCGAGGTCATCAATCACAAACAATCATTGAATTGTGGGTCTCAGTGCCTCCAATCTATTATGATTTAAAATACCATCGGTTCAACAAAACGTAAGGTAGTAGGATAACACATTTTTGGTTTTAAGATCCCTTCCCTAAAGATTAATAATAATTTAATCCACAAAATAATAGGGAATATATATATATATATATATATGTGTGTGGGTGTGTGTGTGTTTGTGTCTACTCGACAAGTAGACTTTCATCCTTAAATTATTTCCTACCACAAACTGATCATTCACTCTAATGGATTTCTAAAAATAAATAAATAAATATTTTTATTTATCCTAATATTATAGGGTACAAAAAATAATGAATTTATAATTCACATATCATAACCTTTTAAAAACTACATTATACAATCCATGACATCACGTGGGTCAGTGATATGTGATACACCCTTTCCTCCCTTCAGTTGTGGGTTCAAGTCTTGCGGCCTTTCCAGACGTGACGGGTTGCCTCCCGACCTCCGGGTTACCCTTTTTATGGAAATCCCAACATAACCATAAAAATAGTATCCAATTTCAAACTTAATCCCTTAAAACCTTTATAATTATCCAAAATACTTATATCCAAACTCTATCAAATGTTTATTAGGAAGTTAAAAATAATGAGGATCCTTTTTTCAGGTAATAACATGTGAACGCCTTCATCGTGTATTCTTTTACAACACTGAAACATCCTAAATTACCAAAATCAACCATCTCTTATTCCAAAATTACTACCTTAGTATCAGGATCATATAATCTCAAATTCAAAATGGAATAGTACTACAGTACAGTCCTTATTTATCTCCACAATCCATGTAACCAGTATACTATTGATACAACACTCAAATGAAATAATTCTATAATAACAACATAAGAAGACAAGTCATTCTACTTCTTCTGAGGTAGTATCATAACCTGATTATTATCCAATAACATCATTTGTGGTATACTCTTATGAATGGGACATTGATTCTCGTAGTGTCTCAACACCTTGAAGATGAAGCATTTTACATTTGGGAACTTTTTCTTACCCTTGCAATCACGTACTTGGTGTCATTTTTCTCCACACTTATAACAATCTCCCATTCCCATCAAGGATTTATGAATGTGATTCATTCCAAATTTATCACATATTGGAAATACCTCATTTCCCTTTATCCGTCATTATTTCTACCGTCCTTTTCTTTTCTGGCTTCCCTTCAAGGCCATAGGAATCCGAGAATTATTTACTTATCTTATTAACACAAGATACTATTTCTTCATATGTTGAGAATACATGGGAGACTATTTACCTTCAAAATCTTGGCTTATTACCGTGAAGGGTATGATCCTTCTTAAAATTTGGATCATATGTATTATTGGAGTTCTCATTCCTTCTAATTGGCACCATTTCTAAACAATGGAATACATTAGGTCAGTTTATAAATCGCAATTCATAATTCCAAACATGTAAAATACCTAACATAAATTGAACCGTTTATCGATATAATCCATAATCTCAAAAATATTTTCTTTGAGGAGGTATATACTTATAAACCCTTCATAGTTGTTTATAATGAAAACGAGAATTATCATAAGAATATACCCCAGGAGTGTCATTACCAAGAGTGCAGAAAGGCCCATTGTCTTGCACTAGTTCCCATTCGAGTCTAGCTCAAAGTGGTGTTTTCGGGTTTTACCCCGTTGTACATCTGTTCCAGAGCCACCTCTACCTGCTCGCATCCATACAGGGATGTATATTCATGGAAAACTCACAAAATCTCTACATTACCAAAATTATAGGAATCCCTTCTTTAATAATCCTCAAAGTCGGTCTTAGGTCTATGTTCTCTAATTAGAGTTTATCTAAATCTAGCTTCCAATATTATTGCTAAACTCCCTCTGATACCAACTGTAACGCCCCGACCCTAGTTACCCAGATCCGGTGCATTATTTTAATACATTGGCACAATTACAAGGAATCAAGTCCTGAAGGACTGATCAATTTAGCAGTTTTGGAAAATAGATTACATACATTAACTTTACATTATAATTTGAAACAAAAAACACAGCATAGAAAGTAAATTAAGAATTCAATTTTTCCCAAAATCTTAACCCTGCATATCAATCATAATACACTTCATGGAATCCTAGGAAAATAAATCATAAGAACGGGGTTAGCTCAGATGCTCAGTAAGGGTAAATAATTTAGTGGAAGCTATAATCTTTTAAGTCAAGTTGTGTAATAAAAAATTCCTTTTAAACGTAAACCTAAACATAATAAGATAAAAATAAATGAATCATTACCATATAAACATGCACATGGATATTATACTATTCGAATAATAACATGTAATTACTAATTTCACAATGAGGGAATGCCTAATACCGGACATCATTACCACATTGTAAGGGCCTCGTGCCAAGACTACAAATAAATTTTTTGTCAAGGTCTTGTGCCAAGACCCTAGTTTGTCTCATGAGACCTACCGATGAATCGAGGATTTATAGTGGGCTCCACCCATCACTTACTCACTCCACTGCATTCCTCATATGAATAGTTGAAACATAACATTAACATTCGTATTAAAACTAGCATAAGAAATTTCAATACATTCACCATAAACCAGTTATGGTATAAAAATAGAATATACATAGTCAAACATATCATAACTCATTCAATACAATATGTAATATTGTATTATAATAAAACAACCTCTATAAAAAATAATATCCAGTCAAGGATGCTGACATAGTTGAAAATGATAAGTAAAACTTTTTGTGGAAATATCCTTTTTTGTAAAATCATTTAAATGTCACACATTTATAAAAGAAGTAATTTAAAAGAAATTTTTTAATCAATGTTTCCCATACCACTTTCAAACTTTTGAAAATAATTATCATTTCAAAACATTCATGTCCTTATAAAAAATTCCTTAAAATCATTCTGAAAACATGGACATTAATTAAAAATATTTAAAAAGATAAATCTTTAAAAAATTTAGAATTTTGATCTTGAAAAGAATTATCTTTAAAAAATATTTAAAATATTCATTTTGAAATCATTTTTATGAAAAATGGTAATGGATGATAAAAATTTCTCAGTAAGTACTTACACAAAAACAATCTTTGATAATAATGAGAATGAGGAATTATCCCTTACATTGCAAATTCCATTGGTCGAGGGTACGTTTAACCTCCTATATAAAGAACACAGTATATTATTAAATTATACCATAACCATATATATATATGATATCATGCATGATTCATTTATGACTTTATACTACCCATTTAATAATAATTTCCATGTTAAATTAACATTTCGGGTAATAATCGCTTTCTTTATCGTACAAGTTTTAACTTGTTACTATTGATTTTATCACTTAGAACAAAATTTATTTAAATCCAGGATATAAAAAATTATTTATATATAATATATATTTAGAATATAAATATGTATAATAGAAATATATATGAAATGAAAAACACCGTTTATGGAGACAGTAGTCTGTACGTATGCATAAACATTGTTTTTGTTTTCATATCGTGTTGAATGAAACTAAGAGAATAAGATATATTTAAATACATATATATATATATATATATCTCCAGTAGCATTATTATTTCATATATTACATACTTATTAGTAATATATGTTGTTATAATTGTCGATGAATGGTGAACGTGGAAATGATTCTCATCGCGTCGTGGAGATTATAATCTGTACGTATGCACGAGTGACAATATCATTTCCTTAAAGGTGTGCAATTGGATGGTATATTAATTTTACATAGACATTAGCATGTTATTTTCATTATTTATATACATATTACTCATCATTATATCCATCCAAATAACAAAGTCTTTAATAACAAATTACATCACGGCGTGGAGACGGTAAGTCATACACACGCATGCTTGGTGACATTATCATTCATAAGATGGATAAAATTAGGAATAAAGTTCTTCCAGATTTATAATTACATCAAAATATATAAACTATACTAGAGATATTATTTAATAGTGGAAATAACATAGAAATAAGAAGTGAAAGAAGAAAAGAACATGAAAGAGGGTGGTGAAATTATTAACTCCTCTTCGGGTTCCTCCTTTTTATTTGATCAAAAGGGATCCTTACGTTTGATTTTTAAATATAGGAGGGCCTCTAGGATGAAGGGAGGATAGTTGAGATAGTATGTTGGAAGATTTTGGCCGAGAAAAATGGCTTTGGAGATGTGAATTTGAGGTAAGGGGAAGTGTCCTTTTATAAGAGGGGTGAGGGGCACCATTGCAAAAGAATTAGGACATGTGTTAGGGTAATAATAATATCATTTGTACCCTTAATTACCCTATTTACTTTTAACCGTGTTAAATAAAAGTAAAAGGTTAGTATTCAGCAAAAATTATTTTTATCTTATTGAACCACATTTTACCCTTTTAACTAATTTTTTCTCTCTTATTTTCAAAATTCAACTCACATAAGTGGTAAAATTAAGTTTTATGTAATGTTGCAAATGCTACTAAGAGGTGGGTAAAAGACGGTAAAAGTTCGATAAAATTTTTATATATCTAAAATTATTATAAATTGACTCCAATGAATTAAAATGAAAATATATAGGTATTATGTATCTATTTTTACCTAAAATAAATTTAAATAAAATAGGTAATTATTTAAATAAAAATTCTGTTTTAAATGATACCTTAGTGTTTTTTTCACTATTCATAAAAAATTGTACGTTCTCATAAAAATACCAATACTTCACCCTAGGATAATTTCGATATTACAAATCCAAAAATGAAGTCTATTTTACCAAATTCAATACATTGAAGTTTCATTTATTAATTTAAAACTAATTCTCATTGTCAAAACAAATAGCATGTTTTTAAGAAATAGTAACTATCAAATGATTGACACTTGATTCGGTATAATTTCAAAGATAAATTAATTCAAATAGCCAACATTGGACTAAAGGGTAAAAATATAATCCAATTATACTTCCAAAACATTAAAATGTATAATTATACACTATAAATTATTTAAATTAAAAAGTTGTTTTCAGTTCAAATATAATATTTTTCATTATTCACCCAGATATGAAAGTTATTAGAAAAACACCAAAAAATTATTAAAACTAAATTCATATGTCCAAATTCTAAAGAAGAAGTTTATTATGTAAAATTGAATATATAAAAGTTTCATATATTTGATTTAAAAACTGTTCGCCATTAAAAGGCTGTAAAATTGCATTTTCTTTAAAAATAATTCTTATATCTGAAAAAAGTATTTGTTATTATATTATGTCTATGAAACTCATAATATGGATTCTAAAATTATAAGGATTGTATAAAGTTCAAAATTCTGTTAATACTATTCATAACTACTTTTGAATGGCTAGTTTGGTTAGTTGTGGTGCGCTTGAATTCTGTGTTGCGTGTAGTGAAATTTATTGAATTAATTTGAAGAAATATCGTACTATGAAATCTTGGGGTGTGACATGTAGTGTTAAAATTTTCTACAATGTTTTAAATTCTATTAGAGGTAACTATTTTGACCTTATCTCATATAATATCTATAAAATAGAACATTTTTTATCAACTTTCCTTGAGTAATAATTTAATATATCTTATTCTTTTTTGAAACAACCAACTGTGTCCTCTCCCACACTTATAAAAGAACACTCCATATCCTCTTATATCTAATCATATTGAGCATTTTGATTCAGAAAATACAGACTAAAATCAGATCCGTACATAACTCCTCATGTCTTACAGTACATAGTTTAATAAAAAAATACTTATAACGGATTTAGATATAATTCAGAATAGGCTATCCAAATAAGATTTTTAATTATTGATATATAATTTTCATTTTATTTCTAGTTATCCTCCTAAAATCATCATAAAAAATTATGAGATAAAAAAATAGTATATTATATATACTAAGATGTTTTATGTTAATTTAGTAATAATGTCTCATAATTTCCATGAATTTTTTTAATTATATAGACTTATTTCGAGATCGTGAAATTCGATGATATGTGAATCTGATGCCGAGAGAGCTGCAAAAAGATTTTTTTAATTTTCTATGGCACATTCTGTAAGCTTGCTAGTAGGATTTTATATATAATGAACCGGATCTTGGATTGAAAATCCAAGGTAACCATAAAACTCGGAATGTCGAGATTCTCCTAGAAATGACTTAACATTTTCCGACAAGTGCCGAGTAGAAGATTTATTTTTCTGACTATTCACGAAAAATATTAAAAGAATTTAAAAATAATTATTTTATTTCGTTCTCCCCATTGAGTGGAATACATTGAAGTTATGGAGAAGTGACATGGTGTAAATGAGGTGCATTAATTGAGGGTAAATAATGGCTTGTTTGAAACCGTGACACTATTATCATACTGACTCATTAAATGTGACTCATTAAATTTGGATCATTTATTGAGCATTATTAATGGACACAATGTTGGTATGTTTCTTATTTAATTTAATAATACAATTTGTTGGAGTTTAGGATAATAAAAAATGTAAGGAAATATCTAACAAAATGCCGATGAAATACCTCACCAATGAAGAATGATGAAAGTTATGCCAGAATATCATCACCATCTTTGACGTGCCTCGAAGAACGGAGGTTGAAGCGATTTTGACTCTCATGAAACATCAAGGAAAAACTCATGGGCATCAAACATCAATGAGGTAGTGGTTCTTTTATTTTGAAGTTATTCCCCATTATTTTCAAGAAATGATAAACATGGATCGACCCATGAATAGAATGATCTGTGAATCCTGTGTTTCTGTCGGAGGGTAACTTTCTCTCTGGGGATTTCGTTATCTGGGGTTTTAAATTATCATTTTATTATTTAAATTAGAATAATAAGACCTACCATGATTATAAACTCATAATGTGGAGGTAGTAGAACGACATAAGCAAGGCCCAAGAACCTCTACTGTGTGCGTTCATTGTGGCTATATCCTCAATTTGATGGTTAGAGAAATCAGAGAAAAGGCAAGGATGGAGGAGACCATGGAGGCCCATTGGTGTCGACAGATCGGAAAATGGACCACCGGAGAATTTTCGGTGGCCCGTTGAAGGTATCACTGGCGGACAGCGGTAGCAGCCATGGGCCGGTGGCAGCTCCCCATGACGACATACCAGAGGAAGGGTCTTGGTCAGCTCAGGCTACGACGCAGTGGGAGGAACTTCATGTTTGGCCGACTGTATCAGATGCAGTCACTTGACCGCATAATTGGGCTGTGGAGGTGACATCATACCCCATACCACTTGGTGGGCCATGGTCCCTCGACTGCTGCAGAGGAGGCCGCCCCGCGGGGCGATGGCGGCAAACTGGATGTGACATCCGACCACATCCCAGCGAGGTGGACAGGTCCTCCTTTGGAAAATCAGGCGAGGTGTGAACTTCATAGCAGTCTGGACCCAAACTGGAAGGCCGAACTCGCGCTGACTGGTCGGATTCTTTCCCATCAAGCCAAGTCAGACTAGACTGGGGTGCCAGGCTACCCGGCATATTGGACACTCAGCCAAACCGTTCTGGGTCCAGTGTGGCCCTTTAGGCCTGGCCCTTTGGCCAGGCCAGACCAGACCAACCCCAACCAAGAAACTAGTCATGTCGAGTCTGTCTAACTAAACTGGGGTACGTGGGGCCCCTAAACCTAGTTTGTTGGGTCAGTCTGACTGGGTCAGACCGGGGCCAGATGCAACTGACCCATGTTTAATGAAACACCTGCATCTCTCAGACCGGGTGTCCGATTGACGTTCTGCCAGTGGAGTTGGGACCCCTAAGATGAAACAATCCTTATGAAATAATCTACATGGGTTTTGGAAGAATTTGAAGTATGGATAGTTCGGACAAGGCTCGAATCCAAACAGACCCTTTTTACAAGAAAACCTATAACTTACAGACCATGTGTCCGAAAACAGCGCCATCTGTTAAGATGAGACCCTTAAGACAGGACGGTCCATTGTGTTAATCTATCTGGGAATTCTTGGTGTTTGAGGTACAATTGTTGTATTGAGGAGATAATCCTTGAGAAATTAACCATTTAATGTGTGGTAATATAGTTGAGTGTTGTGAAGTGAAGAAAGAATAGTGACCTTTTGTGGGTTTGTACCAAGTGATCCTCTATGGATCAACACCTACAAATCCTATGTGGGTCAGCATCTAGTGATACTCTATGGGTCAGCACCTAGTGATCTTCTTTTGGTCATCTCCTAGTGACCATTTTCTAGTTTACATCAGAGCCGCTCGACAATAATAAGATGATCTTTTTTTATGACTAATCATCTCTACTTCTGCACATATATTATACCTGGTGTGATATGCATCATTTACTCTAGGTTATGTGTATGAGATATTTCTTGGTTTTTTTACCTCTATGGTAATTTCTTTTTGGTTTTTTCTATTATGGATTACTGAGAGTCCTTTTGTGGTATCAGGGTCCCTACTGTGTATTGATATAATCACCCCTTCAAAGGCTTCACCTGTACATGTTGTTTCTAGTGCAGATTAGTGAAGTTTCAACAGTGGTGCTCAGGGGGGACAAGACTAATAGATTCTATGATAGTGGAAATGGTGTCTTTGGACTAGGTAGGTCCTAGTTGGATGGGGGATGATAGGACATACTACTTTGGCATCTATTAACTTAACTACATTCACGATTAGGCGGGGTATTCCACATATAGACACCAGAGTTAATTTTTGTACTATCTGTTTTCATTTCCTTTTTGGGTTTGTATTCTAGCCCACATACTTTCACTTTTACTTAAATTCATCCTTGTTTTAGTTGTATAATTGTTTCCCCCATTCACTGTGTGTTGGGATGTGGTTGGTCATGTGTGGGTACATGTATAAAAGAAACACCTTCCCTTTTTGGGATATTCTTTTCCAGTGCTAGTCACCAACCCATAGCCTATGGAAGGTGGGATAGGGGTAGTCATATAATGGGCCCCAAGGGATGTGTCATGAGAAAGTCATATCATAGGGGGTTAGTTCTACTAGAAGACTAAGGGTCTATATTTTTTTCAATGGGGGTAATAGTGTTAACTATATTGAGTTCATCTTTTAGTCATGGGAGTCTAGTGTTGGTGCAGCAATTAATGTATCCATACACAAGTACCCTAAATTCTGTTTTCCAACTCAGTATATGAAAACATAGGTTGCATGTGTTTTGGAAAAGTTTTATCTTAATCCACTTTGAGTCATCTCACTTGGTATAACTTAATGATAGTGGTGCATTATTTTCTCTACAGAATGCATCTCTAATGATATTCATCCAGTATTCCAACGAGAGATCATAAAGATGGCACACTAAGCGATGAGGTGTTGGTGTAGGGACCGCTTATGGGGGTAACACCTACTGGTGGTGTACCAGAAACACCACAACCCATAGAGAAGAAGATGCTACCAACCCCACCGGAGGACAGGGCACGCCGAAGGAGCGCACATCGCGAGTTCATGAGACAGAGGCCTCTGATGTTCGAGATGAAACATATCCTTAGGCATCTAATTATTTTATGGAGGTAGTTACTCGGGTTTTTAGAAAATTAGATACAATAATAAACTAGATAGTTGTATAGCAGCTAGCCTTTTCAGGGCAGAGTAGGGAGGTGGTGGAGCTTAACTCTCGAGACACACGAGGAGGTGACCCTTTTCAGGAAGGACATCAAGAGCCTCTATAGAGAAGAGTTTTTTCCAATGACACTATTCTTAGAGCATATTTAGGAGTTTTAGCACTTGCAGTAGGGTAGCCTGACTATGGATTAGTACTCAGTGACGTTTAACGAACACTCCATCTACTTCACTGAAATGGTATGATACCCTTACATAAAGTTCAAAACGTTTGAATAGGGACTATAATGGGAGATGCATGTGTTTTTGATTTCCCTCAACATCCTGATGTAGGCTAGAGTGATAGAGTGATCTCTACTGGTGGAGAAATTTCTATCCGAGCAGGCACTGATGGTGAGAGGCACCACCAGAGGATAGGTGGTCAGGTCATCTGAAGATGGAAATAAGAAGATGATGTAGAGGCCCAAATAGGAAAAACCTTCCATGGGACAATCCCAGGACATAGGTCCATAGGTTAAAATATCGCTAGTTAGAAGAGGCTATCTGAGGTCTAGAGTATGTTACTCTTCTGGTGGACAGGGGAACAAGGAATGTAATTGTCCGACTCCCCATACGGATGACCAAAAGGTGGTTGGGGGACCACTGAGACCGGGACAGAGGTTTGAGGGAGGCGTACCCTAGGTGGTGGATGTGGAAAGGAAAAAGGATGAGTGACAGGCGGTGGATGATGGTTTGAGGTACCACCACCCCCCAGGAGGTCCATCGTGAGATCCAAGAGTAGGTGGATAGGGGTTGGTCCAACTTTATGCGATAAAGGCCTATGACCACGACACTCCAGATTTGATTATTGGTAAAATATTATTCTACTCCAATATATCTATAGTTCTCATATACATTGGTGGTATTCACATTATCCTTGAAACTAATCTCGTTTGATGCTCAGAGATTTTTTTGGAGCCGTTGGCTATATCCTTATGAGTAAATACTTTTATGGGAGAGGATTCAACAATTACAAACTGGTGCCTATAGTGTGAGCATACTCTAGGAGGCGAGAGCATCAACTAGGATCTCCTAGTAGCATCATTGAGGCCTTATGAATTCATCTTGGGTATGGATTAGTTATCCATAGTCCATGCTCAGATTTACTATTTTAGGTAAAAATTATGGAGTGTCCATGAGGATGGGACCATGTTTTCCTTCCCTGTACATAATTGAACCATTGCAACGTGGGATGGAATTTCTAATAGGAGGGTGAATCCGATCAATCACTAGTTGGCTATCATCACCCACGGTACGATGGATAAGAGGAGTCTAGGATTTCTTATACTGGTGGACGAGTATGTAGATGTCTTTTCAGAAGATTTCCCAGGAGTAACTCCTCATATAGAGGTAGACTTCTACATTGACTTGTACCCAGTGATGACACTAATATATACACTTACAAGTCTTATTTATCCTGTAAATAATTTTGAGATAAGGGTGAAACATGACGAATTATAGAAGAAGGGGATTTTATTGCCCAGTGTTTCTTCATGGGAGGCCCTGGTATTGTTTTCCCAGAATGATTATAGGAGCATGAGGCTATGTGAGGAATTATGGGGCTTAAACCAGGTGACCATGAAGAAAAAGTATCCACTATCAAGGATTGATGACTTCTTAGTCAATATGAAGAGGGAAAGGTGGTTCTCGAAGATAGACCTCAGATCGGGCCATCAATAGCTTCAGGTACGTGACGAGGATCTACCAAAGACAACCTTCAAAAGCCATTATTGACATTAGGAGTTCTTCGTGATGCCTTTCAATGTGGCCAATGGAGCAGTAGCTTTCATGTGACTCATGAAAAGGACAATCCATCCTTACCTAGATCATTCTGCAGGGTTTATCATTGTTTACATCTTGGTATAATCAGTGTTCGAGGATGATCACGCTACACACCTGCAGATAGTCGTAGATACACTACGAGAGAACCATCATTATGGTATTCCCTCGATGCTCTAGTTCTGGATTTGGTAGGTCCACATTCTGACACACCACATCTCAGAGGATGGAGTTGTAGTGGATTCAGTGAATATTGAGGAAGTGCTTTCTTGGGAGACACCCTAGAGTGTGACTAAGGAGAAGAGTTTCATGGGGTTGGATGGGTACTACTAGAGATTTGTACGTGAATTTTCTAGAGTATCAACAACCTTTTTTTTGTTTTGAAAAATAATTTACATCACGTCTTATGGACAAATAAATTCCATTTTAGTTTCTAGTATAAGAGGATCAGATTGATGAGTGTTTCCATATTGGGACAACCACAAGAGGGTGTTGGGGATCTTGTCTGCTGTGATGAATTTGGGACCAAACTGGGTCATGTCCTGATGTAGGAGTGAACAGTGATCACCTACATCTCATGAGATTTATGGAAACATTAGAAGAACTATGAGGCCCTTGACCTAAATTTAGTAGTAGTGATCATTGTCTTGAAGATGTGAAAGAACTACTTGATGGGTGAACGGATTAACATATTCTCCGACCACAATAGTCTCGAGTATATCTTATCATAGAAATACCTGAACATGAGACATCAAAAATGGATGGAGTTTCTCCAAGACTATGAAATTGAGATAGTCCATACACCTAGGAAGCGGAAAATTGTGGTAGATGCACACAGCAGGAGTTCTAGTTTGCAGCTACTGAGTGAGGTGATGAAGTAGTTAGACGCGATGCAGATATTTTTCATGGATTGTAAGGGAGAAGCTTACCTTTAATCGATCAATGTTAATCCCCCACTCTTATAGTGAGTCGGAGAGGCACAACTAGTAGATAATTTTTGTGATGCTCGACCTGCATAGTTATCCTGATGATGGGTTCCAAATATATTTTTTATAGGTGTGGAGTACATCATCTTTTTCACAGGGAACACCATAGTAGAAGTGATGTTGTAGGAGCTGTTGAGAGAGTTCCATACATCCCCATTGATGGTACATCCTAGAGTTGTGAAGATATACCTGGACCTCTGACGTCAGAACTGGTGGCCTGGGATGAAAAAAGTGGTGGCCGAGTTCATTTCGCGACGCCTCACTTGTCTGCAAGTGAAGGTCGAGCATTAGGTTCCCGTAGGCTTGGCCCAACCACTTGAGTTATCTTAGTGGATATGTACTTTTTGATGGGGTTACCACATAAATTTAGGTTTCATGATTCCATCTTGGTCATTGTTGACCACTCACCATGTCTTCTAACTTTCTACCCATTTGAGAGTAGGTACTGGTAGAGTTCTTGGGACACCTCAACATCTTGGAGATAGTGTGGATTCAAGGGGTTCCTTTGATGATGTCATGTACTGTGATGCTTAGTTTACATCCCAATTGTGGAGGGGATTATAGTAGGTGTTCAGGTCACAGATGCGCTTGAGCATAGAGTTTCCCTCTAGAAGGATAGTCAGACGGAGAAAACCATAAATCACATGGAGGACATGCTTCATGATTGTATCCTATATTTTGTTAACAATTGTGAGGACCACCTACCACTGGTGGATTTTTTATACCACAACTAGTATCACTCCACTATTGACATGACACCTTTTATGGTTTTGTATGGGAGGCCATGTAGATCACCTCCATACTGGATAGACAGAGGGGAGTCAGAACTCATGGTTATGGAGCACGTACGAGATACCAATAAGAAGGTGATAGTCATAATGAATTGGTTTAGGACTTCACATATAACGTTGAATTATCATGTGAATAGGAGATGGAGACCCTTAGAGTTTGAGGAGGGTGATCATGTATTTTTTCAGGTCTCACCCCTGTGAGGATTTGATGATTTGTCCAGGGTGGTAAGCTATCATTGAGAATAATTGGGCCATTTGATATCCTGAGAAGAGTTGGAGAGGTGAAATAATTCCTTGTTCTTCCCCCACAGATGGACCCGGTGTATAGTTGTTTCCATGTGTTGCAGCTAAGGAGACACATGCAATTTCCATCCCACGTCGTCGACTAGAGCGAGTTGGACATTGATGATCCTGAAAGTTTTGTAGAGTTCTCAGTGGAAATAGTGGATCATTATTATTGGGTCCTTCATGTGTGGTATATTCCTATGGTTCATGTTTTGTGGTAGCATGAGAATCTCTAGGAGATCATATGGGAGCAGGAGGCTCCGATTCGTGCTCAGTACCCCCATATGTTTGATTAGTATTTTTAGATTTTGGAGACTTAAATCTCAAAGGTGGGAAAAATGTAATTCCTTATAATTTTTATGTAAATTATTTAATTATATAGAATTATTTTGAGACCGGTAAATTTTATGACATGTGATTATGAGGCCTAGAGATTTCAGAATGAGGCCTAGAGATCCCGCTCCCCAAGCCAGCGTTCTTACCTAAATCTCTATGTGGGACTTCATGGATATTCAAGTACGACTAACAGCTTGAGGATAGAATCCTCAAAAAATCATGTGTTCTAGGTGTCAGAATCTAATGACTTGTGTGACGTGAACAATAAATAGTGATCCTATATGGGTCAGCACAAAGGGATCCTGTGTGGGTCAGCACCCAACAATCCTCTTGTGGGTTAGCACCTCGATATCCTCTGTGGGTATGCCCCTAGTGATCCTCTATGGGTCATTACCATGTGATCCTCTTTGGTTAAGTACCTATGTACACTATGTGGGTTAGTATAAGAGCCTCTCGATAGAATAAGTTGATCTATCTTTATGACTAATCATCTCTACTTCTTGTACTTAAGTTATACCATGTGTGAGCTGCATCTTTTACTTATGTGCTATTTGTTTGAGTTCTTTTTTTGTGGTATTACCTTTGTGGTCTTTTATTTCTATTTTTTTTCTTCATGGATTTTTCAGATACCTTCAGGGGACTCGGGGTCCCTACTCATTATTTTTATACTCACCACTGCACGATCTTTGCCATCATGCGTTTTTTCTGGTGCAAATGATTAACATTTTGACATAGGTCATTAGGGAAACGTAATTGAAGGACACAATGATGGTGGACATGGTGGACCAAGACTAGGTGGGACCTTTTAGGACCGTGCACACATGACATACTACTTCAGCTTCTAGAATCATCACTACTTTCATGATCAGGTGGGGTTTTCCACGTATGGTTACTATTGTTTCCTTTTGTACATACTGTTTTCAGTTCCTTGTTAGGATTTTATTATAGCCCACTTATATTCACTTTTACTTTTACTAACCCTTGTTTTATTCATATACTTTTTTCCCACTTTCAGTGTGTGTTGGGATGTGGTTGGCGGTGTGTGCGTATAGATCAAAAGGCAATGCCTTCCCTTTTTAGGATATGCCTTTCCGATGCTAGTCACTATACCATGGCCTATGGAAGGATGGCTTGGGGTAGTCATGGCATGGGCCCTGGGGGATGGGTCATGACATTAATAACATATATTCTTTTCTTTCGTTCATGAAATGGGAATCTAAACCATTGTTCTTGTTTGTGGTGAACTACCACCTCACGAACCGATGTAATTCATCTTCCATCACTTCTACTCATGGATGGTTAAAATTATAGGTTTAAATATATATATATATATATATATATATATATATAATTAATGACATATTTATTCTTGGTAAAAGAATATATATGATCTTATTTCATATTTTTTCATTAATTAATAAAATGAGGAAATAATTTTTGCGTACATGTGGATTACCACCTCTATGAAGCAATGTGATTCATTTTTCAAAACCACATATCATGGATTCTATATATAAGTGTATTTTAATAATGAATATGATATTTATGATATAATAATACTTCACTAAATTAAAAATTTTATTTACCTTCTCTCACTCATTGCACTTATAAAATGAAAACATCAATCATATGTATGCACGACCTCAAATGTCCATGGTTGTTATGTAATTCATTTTTCATAACCATATTTCATGGTTTGTTTGAAATATATAATTAATTTTTAAAATTTATAATTACTTAATTATTAGTATTCTGGATATAATGGAAGGATGGCCTATTCTTCAATTTACAATTTAATAATGTTATTTTGGAAATATGTGAAAAATATAATCATGACATCCGACATGAACTTAGTTGATTAAGTAATTATATATAATATAGAAATAACTAAAATAATTGGAATAAGAAACTAGAAAGGGTTCTTAAGAAATTAAATAATTAAAATTATTTTATTATTCTTAATTATACCATAAACCAACATTTTATATGGTTTAATGATTTATATTCTAAATCTTTTTCTTCCATGTCAATATTATTAAATTATTTTTTAGTTGTATTTTTATGGTAATAAATAAATTATAATGTAAATTTCATGTCACTTTGGAAATTAGTATAATGGTTTTCAAAATGAATAATGTTACATATTTATAAATAAAATTTTGATTATAATATAAAAAAAATTATTTAATTATACAATATTAACATTTCTTTCAACCAGTATACATTTTTTTAATGTTTAGATTCATTAATAATATTTCATGTTTTATTTAATGAAAGGTGCTTATTCTATTTTTTATGGGTAGTTTTATAAGAAAAGATAATGAAAATTTGATGTAGGATGGGGATCTTCACAACCTCAATGAGGAAATCATAGAGATCCTTTGAAAAGCATAGCGAATTATGTATTGAGAGCCACACTAAGATTATAGAGAGGATTATGAACACATAATAAATAAAATATCAGGGAATATTATATCTCCCTATTTTTCATTCCTTCAAATGAATCATGGTGGTCCTAGCTGAATGAAGTGGTGTGGCATGACTGGTACATGCTGCATTCTATTTTCTATAAGAATATTGTGGCTGAGTGCATGTGGATGGTTATAGATAAGAAATTTATTTATGTAACTCATCAAAATGTTCAAATATTTAGATAGCTATGGAGATAGTCTGGATGATGTTAAAATGAAGGGTTACAACTGGTGAGACTTTATCAATTCTTATCATCTAGACTCAGTTTCATATATGACAATTTTGGGGATGTCTCCCAAATGTTTCCTCAATCTACAGTTTTTTTTCATTTCTCCTCCATAACATCAGTTAGAAATGACTAAAGGAGATGAAATAGATACTTCATTAATGAACACTACACATTATTCCACCAACCTAATGGAATTGTTAGAGACATATTCCCACACATCATCTGAGGAGTCCAAAATAATTTGATGAGTACATAGACCTTCTCTTAATGTGGGGGTATGAAGTCTGTGAGGCTATAGAATTCCATATAATCTTTAAAGGGGCCTTGATTATATTCAAATTTTTGGCACCAAGTGTTTTTAGCTTTATAAGGCTATTATACTTGTGGGGAGATAGAAGGAGATGGGATGGAAACAAGAGGAATTGGTTTATTAAACCACACTTAGATAACCCCATGAGCTTGAATGACTGACATTTAGGTTAACAAATCATTGAAATTCTATGATACTCAATTAGATACCGGTTTTTATTCACTATATTCTTCATTGTCATTGATGGTGTCTGAGACATAGGTTTCCTATAATAGGGGATCACTGAGCTCAACTATGTCATGGACAACCTCATCTGAGAGTCGATCCTTATAGATGGAACCCTCTAGGATGGTATTCTTGAGGAACCGATGCATGGTGAAATAGTTCAAAAAAAATTCAACTCCTCCACTTATAGAATCTTAATATCTAAATTCATAATAATGTTTATTAATAATGAATAGAAGAATAAGGTAGGACATTTCTCATCCATGAAGAAGTATACATTTTTATTCATCTCATCATAGGTTACCCTATTCATGTTCCCATTTCAAGGATCCTCAGAAACAATAATGTAGTTAGATTTTACAAGAAAGGTCCAATTTTGTGGAACACTCTCAGCGTGATTGTCTAAGGGGTATGAGTCTACAGAGAATGAATCTATCCACTATTAAAGGCATTCTAGATGAAGATGGATTGGGAGGTAATATTATAGAACATCTCTTTTCTCCACTACATTACTTCCTCAAGGTGTTGTCCCCACATGGAACATTTACATAATCCACTAAGTTATGTTAGGTAGATGGGGTTTGAGATAATCTATTCACCAATAGTCTCTATGAAACTCACAAAAATTATTCATAGGTGGGATACGGGATGAGATAATATTTCATCCCTTTCCACCAAATTATGAAATTAGTAACATGTCCTTTATGTTATAGTTTTTACATTGGGTGGTTAGGGGATCTAATCCTATGAAATGTGGGGATAATTAAAAGAGGAAGTGATGGAGAAAATCCTGTAAGATACTGCTGTATCAAAGGTCTAGCTAGATATACTAAATAAATGTAGACCATTTTATGTTATAGGAAATGAATTATATCATATTGGCTTTTTACTACTCAAGGGTTCTCAATATTTGGATACAATGTTGGTTAATGTGGGAAAGGTGTTTCCCCATGTAACTTGTTTCCTGAAAGGAGGAAAATCGTAGATTGAAGAAATATAATAGAGACGTTGTATGGACCACCCTTTCAAATATGAATTCCTCCCCATAAGAACAATGGTTTTCTGCCTATTTTTAGAATTGGTGTGATATATAAGTTATATAATACCATTATCTTGGGGAGAATTAAAATTCCTCTACCATTGACTAGTTAGATGGATTATCATATTGGGGTGTTAAGATCTATATGCTAAAAGTCATGTCGATCTATCAGCAAAGGAACCACATAGAGAAAAGGGATCTATCTTCAATGGTTATATCCCCCAATATTAATCTAGGTTTGATAAATAGAACTACATTATCTATTCATGAAAGTTTTTTTAAGAACTACTTACTATTTTTCCTCTGTCTGAATCATGAAAATCCAATCTTGAACATCTTCCTTGTTAGGGTGATAATTATTGAGTAGTTCAACAATAAGAAACATTTGACCCTAAATATCATAAATAAAATAAAAAATTTTGTAATATTATTTAATTCTTTTCCCATTCATGGGAAAAATAGAGGGTTCACCAATTCCATTACACATTTGGAGGCACTGACATGTGTCTGTAAGTGTTTAAATTGGATATCTAACCCCCATAACCTATATATATTATTAGGAATGCACAAATATTGTAGGAGTTTCTTAATTATGGTGATACTATATATGTATATTGTCCACCTTATATTCCTCATCACCAATATCATACAACAATAAGGTAGAGGGATTGACGAAAATGATAATAATAGTGGAAATAGTCAATGATATAGAGTTATTGACTTTATTTCGTGGATCAATTTGTAAATATAACTATCATTTTAAGAGGGCATTGAACTGGTGGGAAGAATACTTCTTCTATCCCGTAATATAAAATGGGGTTATTCCTCTTCCATTGTCCAACACAAAAGTGTAAATATTTCAATACTATTCATATGGAAACTTCATTGTTACCCATATGAATTAGGTTTTTGATCCACTAAAAGAGTGGCGATATAAAACCTTAACCACTATTGATAAAGGGCATGATGGTGCCCATGGATCATTGGGAAGTTCATCCAATTTTTCAAAGTATTGTGGCATGGGTTTCAATAATAATAATATATGGGATAGGAAGATACCAAGTCACAAGTGGCCAATGCATGATGTTAAATCATCTTTGAATTGTTTCTCCCAGAATCATTCCTCATCATACTCCTGATATATAGGATAGTATTACTCCAAGTCATCCCAAGCTTCTAAATGGATTAACCTAGAGGTAAATGGAGGAAGAAATATAGATCTATCTTTTTATTGACCTTTTGGATGTTGAATAATCACATAATAAATCCTTCCTTATGGGAGGAATATTCTAGATGTAATTCATATCTTATCATAATATATAAATTGGTTGATAGTTCTTCCGGCTGTTGTTGGTGTGTGAGTTTTTCAAATATCCATGGATTAATTGAATTTTATTCCACATATTTGGGAACAAACAAGGACCATAATTTTCCACATAATTTTAGAGTATAGGTTGAGATAAATATGATTGAATGTGGAATAGATGGAAACATATAGAGTCATTTAAAGGATTCCATAACATCATCCACATGTAGGCCCATATAGTGGTATTTCATAACCTTTTAGATCTCATCCTCATGGATAGTCATCCTCTACTAATAGTTTCCATAAACTAGGTATGTAGTAGGGGTGAAAGTATCTATCTAGAATCATCAGTCACCCCAAACTCTAAGATATCATGGGTAACACAATGTCTGTCTCCCCAGTCCTACGTCTATTGTTGACCTAAGAGTTCTCTAAGCCACATATTATGGGAGACATTGGGATTTATTTCAAGAACCATTATTTTTTAAACCATAGGAAAGGAATCCATAGTATATAGTAATCCTTCTTTCTTACGTGGAACTATCACATCATTGGATTTCATAAACATAATTAGATTATTCGTATTAAGTGAAAATGGGTCCAAAATATTGGAGAGTTTACCCATATTGACCAATGATTGTTTGGGACTTCAATCCCAACTATGAAAAGGCTTCTCCTAGCATTTTCGTGATAATATTAGGGGACTCATAAATAATGTTAGGAAACACTAGAGTCATTGATGTCTTTTTATGTGAGGCAGGTTTAGTAATATGCACCATACAAAGGAGCTATATAGTTCAACTGAATCAAGATGAACAGTGATTATATCAACATAATAATGTACCAGTGGGAAGGACTTATGTTTCTAGAAATTTTGTGTAGAGGTATCTCTTTTGTGTGACTCCCTTATGGTGGATATCACTATAATAGTATAAAAATCCCTTATATCCTCAGAATATGGGGAGAGTTATCAGAGAGTTCCAGGGAGAGGCTACTAGAACATTTGGTTGTGGATACAAGGGTAATTTTCCTATAAAGTCTCCTTAATCATTGTGGAAGTGATGTGTAAATGTAGCCTCCTAGATTCCTCAAGATACTTTCTCAGTGGGGATGAGCCCTACTATCTAATAATAGTGTAAAAGGGCATCGATAACACTCCAATAGATGATATAAAATGGTTATATGGAGGAAGGGTTTCAATACAAATGGAATAGGTGGAAATTAAAGGTGAATAATTCATATGTGAAGAAGATATGTGGTTAGATCTCCATCCCTAAAACCCATTGGTGTTGTTTAGGGCTCTAGGTAGAGAATATCTAGTAGTTGGTGTCATCTAGTATATAAAGATAAAACCGTCTATATAAGTATGATGATATGGATACACAATATGCCTGATGGTACTCATCCTCTCCTGGGTGTAATAGAAGGGTTCATTTTGATGGTGTCTTAAAATTATGATACCCAATTCACATCATTTTCTTACTAATACTATCGAATAAGTTCATGTTTGGTTCACCATTATAATTTTTTGATTATTATACTAGGTAACACATTCAAACTGGGTAGTGTACTTGGACATATTGTGATCGTATGGCTCCACATTCCTACATTCCTAAGGCAGGTTGTATCGCCAATAAGATTTGTGATGTTATATACTTGAATGGAATGTGGTGATTCTTCGTTATATGGTCCTTCTATAGAATCCTCAGAATATATTTTCTATTGGTCCCAGTCTCCCTTATATTTCTCGAACATATTCATGAATCAATTTCTTGACAACAAATTCAATTGGACACCGATGAAATATGTCATTACCTATTGGGTCTAGGTAGATACCAATGGTTGGTGTTAATGAATTACATTAGAAATATTGAAAATATGTATGTATATTCATCATTTGACGTTACTGGGAATCATTTTCATATGGAATAAGGAATTTCTAGTATAAAATCCAATTAACCTTTAATTATCCCAATAAACATAAACTCATTACACATGGAATCATAGGATCATTTTCTTATGCATGATATTATCATCTCATAACATTTTTACGGTTCATAACATAATTAATTTGATTTTATACAAGATTGGAAACTTATTCATATCACAAAATGAATATTATACTTACCAATCAAGTCATATTTTTCACATAACACATGGGAGGAATATTAGGCTTGTCATATAAGTTAATGGATGAGATATCTCACTCTTTTAACATCAAATTTGAATTATCATCACATATGAAATTTCATACTAATGACATGAGAAAACATATTACGTCCATCCCTGAAATAGTGGGAGAAGAGATCCCATTTTTGGTATTTGGTTTTCTAGAAACAACTATTAGTACATTGGATTACATGTATATTAAAATATTTGAATATTAATATAAAAACATCATATTACATTTTTTTCATTTTTCAAACCTTGATGTAATGACTTCCTTGGGCATCAATCTCAATGATTATGTAATAGAACTTCCCTGTTATGATGATACCTTGAAATTTGATGATGAAATTCATAAATATAGTTCAACAGTTAGATAATATATTCTTCTGGGATGTATTTTATGTTGGATATTTGGTGGGAGTACTCATAAGAAAAACTGACTTCTTCTCAGGAAGTTCTCTTTTGATAATATATAAGATTGGTGATTATGAGAACATAGCTTCCAATAAAAATTCTTTCTGTTTATGTGTCATCAGATATTCCAATCTTCTAGTATGTATAATGGTCCTTATAAAATAATATTATTTTAAATGATTTTTATTCCTCTTTCACTTTAATTTATTTACTAAAACGAAGGATCCATATCTTTTTTGAATGAGGGTATTTTGTATGTGTTATGATTGAAATGTTATTAATAAATATGGTGAGGAAGGATTTTCCCATCTAAATTAATAGAATTTTTTCTCTTAAAACTATTATTTAAATAGAAAAATCTCATTATAATCAATGGATATAATTTAATAGAAAGTTTATTTCACATAGAAAAAGAAATATATATCAATCACATAGGTTGATTACACATGTGTGTGGCCATCATGATGTGATATTTTAACAATATAATTATTTTACAAAATAAGTGTTCATTTATATTTGATTACATTGTGAATTTAACATATTTTTCTTGTTTCCTTGATCGATTTCTAGAAATTAATCTTAGTATTTTTCAAGGCTGCCTAAATATCAATAAGAAATATTCCTTGAGGGTTTCACAGTATGTGTACGAACCCGAATCTTCTTTTTCAGGTACATATTTTTTTCTTGTTATTTTTGAGAAAAAGGGGAATTTCTAGAAATTTCCAATGTACACATCGTGTACTTTATGAGTACACATCGTGTTCTTGGTTTCCACCGGAGGCCGTGTGCTGACCGTGTGATGGACACACACATGGCCATGTGGGGGTGACTTTGAGGCCACCAAAAGTGGAGTATAGAAATGGAAAGTACACTCTATGTACTTCGAATGTACATGTTGTGTACTTACAAAGTACACGCCATGTACTTTTTCTTATCAAACAGACCGGGTCTCATCTAATTGGAAAAACATGATTCATCTTGACCTAGTTCTTCTGAGAACGCCCGTACGAACGTGGTTCTTCTCCGACCCCTAATCATTCGTTTGTTCTACGAATCAATCATCATCTATTACATTGGGACATCATCAGTAAGATCTTCCTTCTTCTTGAGCTTCATTTCATGATTCCTCATCATTCTCATGTTTTCTTGTATTGAAAATTTTAGATGTTTTTGTAGATCTTCGGCGTTCTAAGGTGATTCAAGCTCTCATATTCATGAATATTGATCTCTTAATGCCGATGTAGGTGGATTGAGCCCTTTCGTAGAAATTCATTGAGTTTTATGTGAAATATTCCCAATACCCATGAATAGTGTATTGTGGATTTAGTATTTTAGACCTATTGTTTTCCTTCTATGCGTGTATGCTTGATTAGAGGATAATTGAATCTAATTAGGGTTGATTGATATGATTTGGAAGTGGTTTCCCATGCATGAACTGTTTATGACCATTTGGTTATATTTAGTGTGTTAAGCTGCCTTGTTGTTTCTTCCATGCCTAGTTGTAGGATGGTGTGATTGATCTGACTTGTAGATATGTCGTATACTGGTTATCTAAGTAGTTATAGAGTTTAAAATTTTCCTTTATGCATTTCAATGCTTTATTGACTTACACCGGGTTGTGAGAACTTGGTGTAGTTGAATATAGGAGGAATTGACCTTGAGAGATTCCTCAGAGAGTATTTAATAATATTTGAATAAAAGGGGAATTTACTGAGAAAGATTCCTCGGAGAGTCTCTAATCATATTTGACTATAAGGGTAATTGACTGAGAGAGCTTCCTCAGAGAGTCTTTAATCTTATTTGACTATTAGGGGATTTGACTGAGATATATTTCTCATAGAATCTAAAAAAATATCAGACTATAAATGTAATTGAAAGTGGGAGCATCCTCAAAGAGTCTTTAATGTTAATAGACTACAAGGGGAATTGACTATGAGTTCTTCCTCATAGTGACTTTTTTATATCCATGTAATTTTTGAACCAGAGGGGTAGACTGTGTCTGCATCCCCGAGGGTTTATTGTGTTACATGGTAGGACAAGAGGGGATAGGTTATGTGTACTTCATATAGGGTTAACTATTTGTGTGTTTACCTACTTTGATTAGCTATTTACTTGATATATTTACTTAATGCATTGAATCTGTGGATTTGTTTACTACTGAGTAGTTCCTTATTTGCTGCATTTATTTTCTTATTACCTTCTATATATTCACTGACTATTTGACACAGATCTCGTGGTTGTTTCCTATTTCTATTTTGTCTCACACCCTATTTGTGCCATGCGTTCGGGCCCAAATAGATTATATTGTTGCAGGTGTAGATAAGGGAAATCATCCTTCTACTTCAGGTACTTGATTTACTTTAGAGCTAGAGAGCAAACATCCAAGGTGGGTCTTGCGATGCTAATGAGTTATTTATCTATTTTCTTTTGGACTTTGGTTTAGTACTGTCTTTGTATTCCAGAGTTGTGATTTTTTAGGCTACTTTCGTATACATATGTATCATACATAGTTCATATATATGTGTGTGCTCTATTTTTTTACTTCCAGTCTTCTACTATTGTTGTGGATTGAGATGTTTAATGTGTTTGCTGCTGTATTTGTTTCTTTTTTGATATGTTACTCTACCAATGAGGGAATAGCTTCCACATTATCAAACCCAATGCCCTCGCTGCTAGTTGGTAGCCTCTGGCATTCAAGGAAATGCACTTCAAACCATATGACTATCCGTGTACGTGGCATCATTGTGCTGATTCTGGAACGGGGATGTTACAAAGTTGCATCAAAGGGATTATTTTCTCTTGAATTATTGTTTGGATACTTTTTCCAGGTATAGGACACAATAGGTTGTTGGTAATAATCCATTCCCAGGAGTAGCTAACCCATGTACAGGGAAATGCCAATCTGCCTCGTATATTGCAAATTTACTGGTTTTGCGCATTTATAGATGATTTCATTTTCATCGTTGGGTTACTAACATTTGTTGTGCATTTATTGTTTATATGATTATGGTTCTATTTCTGTTGAAACCTGATGATATGTGGGTATTCCTTCTCATGCATCATATAAGAACTTGTTAGAAATCACATGTCATTCACTCTTACCATGCCATTAAGGGCGTATTAGTGATTTCATGTTTTTGTGATAGATATTCGGCTAGTTATGCATGTTGTTGTGATAGATTCCTTGATAGAATACCTGATGTTTGATACGGTATTATTTTTTGTTAGGTTTTGTTGAATGAACGTCAAACATTCATTCTTAAGGTGTTATGGGCCCTCATGCACCAGAATTTGGGGGAATAATGGAACTTTTATCCTTTCTTATAACTTTTATGAGATTTAAAGCTTTGATTCGTGAAGAGTATGGGCCCTCACATATTGGAATTTTTCACTTTGATGTTCATTTTAGTGTTTGTATGGGCACTAGGGTAGTTTCTGAGGATTACTATCTGGAAAAACCCAGAATATATGCCATGTATTTATGAATACATGACATGTGTTCTTCTATTCAGGAATAAATTTTTTTTTCTTATGTACACACCATGTACCGAATGGACACACAATGTATACTCTAACCATATCATAGGTCATGTGTGTGCAGAGGAATATGATCAGGAAATTCATATAGGAAGAAACCATGTACCAGTTGTACACGTAGTGTGTGTAGACCTTGTGTCTTCCCGTGTGACTAACAACACGGACAGATAAATCATAAGAGATACATGTCTCGTCATCCTTAAACACACCATGTAGTATAACCCTGGAAATCTGGTTGTGTAACTAACAACACGGGCTGGTGAAATCTTTTCAAGTACACGTCGTGTCCATCTGGAACACGCCGTGTAGAGTCAGTCGTGTAACCAGCTGTGTAACTAACAACACAGGTTGGGGATGTTCGTCTAGTACACGCCATTTTCTATAACTAACATGTTGTATAGTCTTTTTCTAAGTGGAACTGTGTGGATTAGTTGTGTAAGGGGGATTGGGTTGGTGAATGGTTTCAATTACATTCCATGTAGTTATGAACACGTCATGTGTCCATGTTTTAACAAACTAGATGGATTTCATCCTCATGTTCCCTAATTATAATTCTAGCATTCAGTCCATTATCATTTGATCTAAGGTGTGAGCTTGAAAATGCGGATTCATTCAGCAGAGATGTCCTCTGGCTGTACGCCAGCTTCTTGGTGGTGATCGGACACCAGACATGCCTGACTAGGGACTTCCAGTAGACCCTCCAGTTGTGCTGGTCTTGGCACCGGGCCATTATCCCTGACACATGTGGTGATGCATAGTTCAGAGAAGGATTTATGAGGATGATGCAGACCTTTCAAGTAGCACTTCCTCCTACCCCGTCGATGGCAGAATTGATACGGGTATTTCAGCAGTATCATCCTCCCACCTTTCCAGGGGATAGAGGACCCCAGGCTGCAGAGTCATAGATAGAAGCCAAACTGATGATCAATGATCATCTAGAGATACCTCCAAAAACGAGGTTGAATCTCTCTACATACATGCTCTGAGACTCCTCCAAAAGATGGTGGGATGCAATCTCAGAGTTAGGATGCCATCATGTCATGGATTTGGATGAGTTTCAGTATATATTTTATTACTAATTCTTCCCTATGATGTTTAGGGATGATTGAGACCAAGATATCATGAGTTTGGAGTAGGGTACTCTTTTTGTTTTGGAGTATTCCACGCGCTTCACCGAGCTGCAGCGCTTTACACCCATTCAAGGGAAAGTTGAGTTTTTTTCTCGCATGGATGTTTGAGGATGGTATCAGATAGGATATCTGATCTCAGGTGAACATCTTCAGTATGACTTTAATATCCTCCATATTGAACCCAACGTTGATCACATAACAAAATATGAGGGATTCTAGAGTTATGATCCAGGGAGGTTCGACTTCTAGGGTTAGTGCCTCTACGTCTGACAGCATGAAGCACCATAGAGAGTATACACGCAGTGATATGAGGAGGCTAGAGACTTCCTCTAGTAGCTAGGTGATGTGCTACTAGTGCGGGAAGAGCAGGAAAATGATGCCACATTTTTTGAGAGACCAGTGTAGTGCTGATCTTGCGGCATGATGGTCCATATTTAGCATTTCTGTCAGATCATTTCACCAACAGATGGTGATAGTTGTTCTTCTATGACTCCAAGTTCAGGAACCATGCCCCCAGTTTCTAATCAGTCAGGGAATAGGATTTCTTTCAGTCGTTCAGGTTGACATGGAGGTCATGGCCATGGTATCTAGTCTCATAGTTCTTAGCGACATCAGGGTGGATAATTTTAGAGAGGTCAGGTGGGGTCACAGGGATATGGTGCATGCCAGAATTTTGTAGTGGAGTAGACCCAACAAGAGCATGATCCAAAAACATCCACAGTTTGAGGTATTATCTTAATAGGCTCAGTTCTATCTTTTTCTCTTATCGATATAGGGGCTTCCCATAACATTATTTCTGTTGCTGCTTTGGACATTCTTGGGATTTTTATCTTCTCTTTTGATGATATAATGACAATAGACACTTCATTGGGGACTAGAATGGATATTGTGAGATAGTGCGAGGAGTTCCCTCTAGTGGCTTGTGGGTGTTACTATTATGGGACCTCTATGTCTTAGAGATGACTTGCTGTGATGTCATTCTCGGAATGGACCGGTTAGTCACCTTCCAAGTAGTTGTCAACTTCAATCACTGTAGGGTGAGTTTCACATCACTAGAGGGTGTATCATTTCTTCATAAGGGTGAGTGGGATGTCCAGGAAAGCAGAGTGGGAGTTGAGCATCATGGGTTTGGAAGGGTTACAACCCATATTTCTAGTCTATATTTGGATGGCTGAAGGACTTCATAGACGGAATTTCACCAGTGGTGGATCATTTCATGGATTTCTTTCCAATAAAAATTTCAGGTTTTCTTCTACAGATAGAGGTAGGCTTTTCAATTGAGCTCGTGCCAGGAGCAGCACTGGTGTCAATTCGTCCTTATAGGATGGCTACACCAAAGTTACATGAGCTCAAGAAGAAGTTGGATGACTTGCAAGAAAAGGGGTTTATCTTACACAGTACTTCTCCGTGGGGATCTCATGTCCTATTGGTGAAGAAGTAATACGGTACCATCATTATATGTGTGTATTATCAGAAGATGAAAAAGTTGATAGTCAAGAACTGATATCCTTTTCAATGGATTAATGATCTCTGTGATCATCTTCGAGGAGCCCGGGTGCTCTCGAAGATTGATTTGTGATCCGGTTACCATATGTTGCACGTGAAACCATATGATATACATCTTACAGCCTTTCTGAGTAGGTATGTTTTATAAGAGATTATGGTTATGCCATTCAGTCTCATGAATGTGCCTGCAGCTTTCGTGGCACTGATGAACCGAGTGTTCCATCCCTACTTGGATTCTTTCGTGGTGGTCTTCGTGGATGAAATCTTGCTGTACTCTCACACTCGAGACAACCATGCTAACCATATAGATATTTTTCTGATTATCCTGAGAGAGCATCTATTATATGCTAAGCTCTCAAAATGCCACTTTTGGATGGACCAGATTCACTTCTGGGGTCACATTATATCTAATACAGGTTTATCAGTTGACATAGAGAATGTGAGAGTAGTAGTTTCTTTGGAGATACCGAAGAACCACTTTGAGTTACAATGTTTTCTAGGGCTGTCTAGATTCTACAATAATTTCATTCAGGACATTTCACTCCCAGCAACACCACTAACGAGTTTGACTAAGAAGGGTGAAATGTTCATGTGGTCAGATTCTTGTGCGTCAGCCTTTTAGGAGATAAAAGGGAGACTGAATTTAAAACATATACAAGTATTTATAGAGCATGTAAAGAGCTATACTATTTACTGTGATGCTTCAGGTATTTTTCTGGGAGCAGTGCTTATGCAGGGAGAAGGAGTCGTTGTGTACGGGTCTCGACAGCTGAGGCCACATGAGAGGAATTGTGCAATGCATGATCTCGAGTTGGCAGTAGTTGTTCGTGCCATACGATATTGGAGTCACAATCTGTTGGGAGAGCATATTTTTGTTTTCAAGGAGCCCAAATGCCTCAAGTATATTTTCACTTAGCATGACTGGAATTTGAGATAACAAAGATTTGTTGAGTTCCTTCAGTCTTTTGACATTGAGCTTGCCTATACTCCTGGGAAAGGCAATTCATTGGATGGTGCGGTGAGTAGGAGGACTCCGATACAACATATGGCTCTGTTTTCTGAGACGCATTTGGTGGTGCATGACAGACATGTGAATACATTTCTTTCTTATATAGATGTTACCTCTACAATTATTGAATGAGATAGAATGAGGCATGTATCAGATTCTGACGGCCTAGTCCTACAAGAAAGTGTGTTAGGAGAGGACCATATTCCTGGATGGACCATATGCGAGGATGAGATATTGCATTTATAGGGGCGTGTGTGTGTGTGCTAGTAGACATACGAGAGGAGATGATGTGGAACATTCATTCCTCAGTTTGGTAAATTCATCTGAGTGTCACTATGTATTGTGATCTACAATGTCTGTATTAATGGCCAGGTATGAAGAGAGATGTTGCAGGTTTCGTCATGGGTTTTCTACCTGTCATCAGTTGATGTCGGAGCATCAGCAACCATTAGGGCTTTTGCAGCAGTTTCCCATTCCCGAGTGGAAGTGGAATGATGTTGTGATAGATTTTGTGACCGATTGGCCGAGGTATCCTCGTGGGAATGAGGTATTTTAGGTTTTAATTGACAGAATCATTAAGGTTTCTCAATTATTTCCGATCAAGGAGTCTGTCAGTGTTGATGAGATGGGACAGTTGTTCATCCGAGAGATTGTGCATTTACATGGAATTATACAATCTATTATTTCAAACATGGAGCACTCATTGCTTCTTGGGTCTGGAAGGGGATAAACAAGGAATTGGTTTCAAAGGTACTTTTGAGTACATCATACCACCCCCATACAGATGGACAGTCCAAGTGTACGATTCAGGTGAATATGGACATGCTCTTAGCATGCATTCTGGATTTTGGAGGTTCATGGAAGAAGAACATACCTCTTCTGAAGTTTTCCTACAAAATAACATTCAAGAAACTATTCATATATCGCTTTTTTAGGCTTTGTATGGTAGTCCATACCGATCAGCCTTATGTTGGCTAGAGGCAATAGAGGATGGTATGCAAGGACCTTGTATTTTCCAGGAGACGACATAGAAGATACAGTTTATTCAGAAGAAGATGGATACTGCACATCCTCGACAGAAGTCTTATGCTGATCAGCGATGACGACCTATGGAGTTCGATGTCAGGGATCAGGTTTTTCTACAGGTCACACTGAGGTTGGGACATAGAAGGATTATGAGACATGGTAGGCTTTCATCGTGGTACATCAGGCCATTAGAGGTGTTGGAGAGAGTTGGCATGGTTTCCAATCAGTTGTAGTTAACTCATAGGTACCGGGATATGCATGATGTCTTCCACATATCTCAGCTTCGACATAAATTCTTTATACTTGTCTCATATATTCCTACTCGAGGAGGTTGAGTTAGAAGTGGATGCATCATTCTAGGGTTATTCTATACAGGTCGTTGATTGTAGTACAAAGGTTCTCTATGGATATTTTTTCCTCTGCTATGAGTGCTATGGAAACACAGGTGAGTTCAAGATGAGACATGGGAGAAGGAGGATAATGTACAATCACGGTGGCTGGAGCTGTTCGTGGTTTCTTCTTCTAAACCTCCATTCTATGGAAATTAAGGGACAAATTTCTTTAAGGGTGGACGTTTTTAAGAACCTATATCTTTTTTTCAGGTACGTCTTTCTTTTCTGGGTGTTTTTGAGAAAAGTGGAATTTATGGATATTTCCAAAGTCCACACCATGTACTTTATGATTACACCCCATGTACTCATTTTCCGTAGGAGGCAGTGTGCTGGCTGTGTAATGGAAACACACTTGGACGTGTGGGGTTGACTTGGAGGCCACCTAAAGCGGATTACAAAAATGTAAAGTAAACATTGTGTATTTCCAATGTACATGCTGTGTACTTTATGCTTTATTAAATAGACCAGTGTGATGTCTAATTGTAAAAACTAGCTTCTTCTCAAACTAGTTCATCAAAGAGCACTTTTATGGACTCACTTCTTCTTTGAGCCCCTGATCGAGTTTTTATTCTCTGAATCGATCAATATTAATTGCGTTGGGACCACGTTCGTAACCTCTTCCTTCTTATTGAGCTTCACTTCAGGATTCCTCCTCTTTCTCATGTTTTCCTCTATTGAACATTTTAAACGGTTTGTATATCTTCGGTGTTATAAGGTGATTCAAGACCTGAGATTCCATTATAACAATCTCCCAATGCCGAGGTAGGTGGTTTGTGCCTTTTAGTAGAAAGCCTATGAGTTTTATGTGCAAAATGACCAATACCCATGAACGGGGTATTGCAGATTTTATGTTTTAGCCCTATTGTTTGACTTCTATGATTGTATGCTTTTGTAAAGGATAATTGAATATGAATTGGGTTGATTGCTATGCTTGGGATATGGTTTCCCATGCATGTCCAGTTTATGGCCGTCTGGGGTTGTTTAACCTATAAAGCTTCCTTTTTTTTCCCTTGCCTAGTTGTAGGTTGGTGTGATTGTTATGAATTTTAGATATACTATAGACTAGTTAGCCAAGTAGTTCTCGAGGTTTACTTTGGTCGTATTTCATTTCCAAGTGTGATTGAATTACATAGGGCTGTGAGAACTTGGTGTAGTTGACTATATGGGGACTTGAATGAGAGCGCTTCTTTAGAGAATCATTAATTATATTTGACTAAAAGGGGAATTGACTGAGAGAGCTTCCTCAGAGAGTCTCTAATCATATTGGACTATAAGGGTAATTGACTGAGATAACTTCCTTAGAGATTCTTTAATCATATTTCACAAAAAGGGGAATTGACTGAGAGATCGTCCTCACAGAATGTTTAATTATATTAGACTATTAAGGGATTTGACTGTGAGAGCTTCCATAGAGAGTCATTAATGATAATAGACTAAAAGGGGAATTGACTGTTAGTGCTTCCTCAGATATTCATTGTCATATCCATGTCATTTCCGAACCAGAGGGGTATAATGTGGGTGCTTCCCAGAGGGTTTCTTTTGTTACTAGTTAGGAACAGAGGGGCTAGGCTATGAGTACATACGAGAGGGGTACTTGTTTGTGTGTTTACATATTTTGATTAGCTGTTTACTTGATATATTAACTAAATGCATTGAAACATTGGATTTTCTTACAACTGAGTACTTCCTTGTTTACAACATATATTTTCTAATTACATGCCATATATTCACTGGCTATTAGCCACATATCTCATGGTAGTTGCCGAAAGGTATTTAGTCTAACACCCAATCTGGGCCATGCTTTTGGGTGCAAATAGATTATATTGTTGCAGGTATAGACAAGGGAAATATCTCTTCTATTTCAGGTACATGATTTTTCATGGAGCCGGAGAGCATGGGACCAAGCTGAGGCTTGCAATGCTGAGGTGTTGTTTATCCATTTTCATTTGTACTTTGTTTTAGTACTCTCTTTGTATTCCAGCATTTTGATTTGTCTGGCTACATTCCTAGACATATGAATCATACACCATTCATATATATGTGTGCTCCAGCTTATTACTTCCAGTCTTCTACTGTTGCTATTTGTTGAGATGTTTACTGTTTTTGCTGCTGTATTTGTTTATTTTATGCTGTGTTACTCTACCAATGACTCTATAGTTTCCCCATAATCACCCCAAAGTCCATTGTTTCTAGTCGGAAGCCTCTGGCTTTCAGGGAAATTCTCTTGAAGCCATGTGACCAACTAGGTACGAGGCGTCTTTGGGCGACATCTGGAACCGGGACGTTACACTATGTGAATTGTATCATCACTATTAATTTCTTTTGGTATCTAATTATTGGAATAACTATTAATCTAATTATACATGAATAATTTATTTCAATATTTATTGATCCTAAATATTCACCACGTAATAAATAATTATTATTGAAAGTAATTAATAATTTATTTAAATATGGAAATATTAATGAAATATTAATTCTACATATAATGAGTAGAATATTTATTCTACATATTAAATATTTTATACATATTTATTTCCCAGACTGTGAATAGAGTATTTATTTATTTATTAATATTTTATAAATATTCATTTACATACTCAATACATGACAAAGATTATGATTGGACAATGCCTTGTCTTGTGGGAAGTATGAATTTTCAATCAGAAAAAAGAAAATTTTTCATTGTTCGAGATACCAAATGATTTGAATTAATAATAATAATATTATTATTATTATTATATGGATTGGTGTTAGATAAAGTAGTATATATTATTTAATGTACCCTATGAAATTGAATAATATTTTAACATAGACCGTAAATCTATCGATATATTTATATGTCTATTATGTAGAGTAAATTGAGATTTCGGTATAATTGGTCACAATGCATTTCTATTTTGTTTTTTCATTCTATGATCCTCTCATGAATGATAAGAAAAAGAGAAACTACTTTAATAACAATTGATTTTGAAAAGTTAAAGGTGAACAACACAATATGATATGTCCACCATGCTTGCACTTTAAAATGTAGTGGTGTTATTCGGAGATCAAAGGATAATGTGTGTATCACTGCTTGACAGGTCCTATTTTGGTTCCTCATTATGAAATTACAGTAATATGAAAAGGTTTTCTGATGATAAATATCTTCATTGATGAAATATCCTAAGATGATGTATTATTTTTTTCCAATATATTAAACTGATTATAAATTTAATGTGAAATGATCTTATCTATGATTCGAGAATCCTATGTAAATATTATATAGATAAATTTTATTGGTCGTCATGTTTATGTATTGTACAATTGTAGATTGATCTGTTAAATCTAACAACAATGATAATTCTTATTCACCCATAGGATGATTATTTTTCATCTAGAACTGTCATTTTGTATCAAATTAGTAACATTTAAGTTTATAAATATATTTTGATATTTTGATTATGTATATTAAATTGAGGTTAGTTGTTATTTCTATATTATTTTTTCTTTAATCATATGTTTAATTATCATTATTTTGATATTTTAGTGTTATTCAATCATGAATCATTTTTTTATATCCCAATTATAGATAAAGAATCATCAGAGGTACCATCATGATGTGGATAAGTTTTTGGTCAGCAGATTGGGTTACCAGACATGTAGCTGGAGCACATATCATGTATCCAAGTTCACTACACCAAGATGAGTCATCAGATACATGAATCCCAAGTAGTTATTACAGATGGTGAATTTATTTTAAACCAGTCATTTACCATCCCAACATGGAAAATAGTTTTTTAAACTACATGATTCGTAGCTCACATATATGTCGTTCACCCTACTCTGTATAACAATGAATTGTTTTTTAAAATGTGGTCAAATACATGAGTTTTAAATTTAAGAGAATGATCGTCTAGAAAACTAATGGAACACATGATTTATTGTCGGTATAGACAACATGTAAATCAATAATACATTATTTGAAGAACATGTTGATCAATTTAATAACATACACATACACATGACAAGAGAACTACATTATTTTTAAGTTTTTAGTAAAAAACATGTAATTTTTTCAAGTTATACAATGAAGAACCATTTGTTTATCCGGGGCACATGATAACTGAAATACATTATGTATAGCTCATTAGTACACATCATTTATTTCAAATGAGGTACTCCCTGAATCATTATGCATTTATCTTGGATACATAATAATCTTGGAACATGGAGTGTAGCATGTTAGTACACACAATGTATTTTCTCAAAAAAGACAAAATTTAGTTACATTAATATTTATAATTACATCATTAAAAATCAATTACACTATATGAACAAAATGTGTTTTACTATTTAAAAAAGATTTTGAGAGGGAAATAATTTCTCCTTTAATTAACTATAATTATATATAAATATTGGTTATTTTTTTATTTTCCATAAATTAATTTTTGATGGGTATCATCAAGAGACATTAATGGGTCATTATGAAAAAGGGATTTAATTGAGTAATAAATAAATAAATAAATATAGTTATGTTTATGTTGATAATATAGAATTAAATGAAGTGAATAATAAGCCATTATACTTTTGTGTATTAGTTACAAGAGTATGAATCATCATAAACATTGATAGGACATATGCATAACTTGGTATTGTTTTATTTTATTTTATTCTTGGGGTTTGCAATTATTAATTATTAAATTAAATATGATGTCATGTGAGAAATCCCCTAGCATCACTTATTATGTAGGTCTTGCATGTCCAAGGATGGTTATGTAATTACCCATAGCCAATCCTTTCATTCTCATCACCCATTATTTATTAATAAAATTTTTTATTAAAAAGAGTGTACCAAAGATCATTGAGGGTGTTCATGATTGAATTAAGAAGAAACCAACCAACGTGATACACATGCGGAAATGAAGGATTACTAAATCTTCATCCATGACAATAGCATGAATTTTTTCCCTAAGGTTATGGGTTGGTTTATTTTCTACTCAATAAATCAAAAATAAGAAAAAGTAATGATAGGTTCATTTGATTATTTATTTTCGAACTATGATTGATTTATTTTATGGATTCATTACTGAGGTCACATAAATAAATTTATTAATATGTGGAGATTTTATTTTAATTAAGGGGTTATCTATAATTTTTTTATCGAAACATGGCTAATCACTTATGTAAAATCCACTTAATATTAAATAGACATGTAAATGATAAAACAATAAAAATTTATGCATAATATGTATAAAATCAATCAACATAAAATTTTGTTATACTAAGAACTACTTTTCCTTATTTATTATTAAAAAATAGAATTAAGTGTTTTACAAACCCATATTGGGACACTTACTCTTATCTAGGAGTTCTTATGAAATTTTTTGGGATAAGATATTCTATTTAATTCAATATATGTAGTCCTTTATATATAGAATTTATGGATATTAGTGGTATGTTATAAAGAAGTATGAGTCAGGGTTTTGGGATTGGGGATCCCACTTAATAGATTAAGGAGTTGCAAGCCCAAATTTGTAAAAGAACAATCTATAAAACTACCATTGAGTAATTGATTGAGCCCTCACGTGGCTTATTATATGGGAAAAAGGGATACTTTCATCTAAAATGTCCTGACTGATGGGACATTCTGAGTTTAAGGTGGGAGTCTCCGAGTCTTGATAAAATATTAAGATAATTATAAAATTTAAATTATTATTTTATCTAAAATATTATATACTTCAAAAAATTACTAAAAATATTCCCCATTAATATTATAGAATAGTGTTATTTTCTTCAAAAAAATTATCCATACGATCAGTTTTGGAGAAATATCCTCTCTTAACTAGTAGTATCTATGAGGAACGTTTTAGAATCCCATGGGTTATGTTGTGATATAAAAAAAAATCATTCCTAGAGGAATCCAAATTTCCAGATCTAATAAAAAAAGAGGAGAATAATGAATATTTTATGGTATATGATAAAAATACTAGCGGCATGGTTATCATTTGGTTTTTGAATTCTTTTATTCATATATAGGGAACTCGTTAAGTCACATGAATATATAATACGTGGATTCATATAACATTATCCAATATTTATGTTTCCTATATCAGGATAGATAATGATATGAATGGATTGTGATATAATAGGTAATCTTTCAGTGTAAACATGGAGAATGTACAACAACTTGGACTCACATAGATAAAATAAATGGTTTTATTAAAGACTGGATGTTCTAGGGTTTATGATACCTTATGAACTGTTCATCAACCACATTATTTCATCACCCCATTAGATATTCTTCATCATTGTTTTTAGTTTATATCTATAAAACATATATATGTCTCTTCTAGATATTCAAAAATTTCTTCACCATGTTGACGATTAAACAAATCATAAAAAACAACATATCTTTATGGTGGCAAAAGGAAAGGATGTGTGAAGATATATAATTCTAAATATCCTTTGGAAAAACCTTCCATGAATATATGGATGAATGAAAAATCATGGGAGCATGATACTATGTATTTCATATGTG
Organism: Viscum album; assembly: GCA_963277665.1. Taxonomy (NCBI): domain Eukaryota; kingdom Viridiplantae; phylum Streptophyta; class Magnoliopsida; order Santalales; family Viscaceae; genus Viscum; species Viscum album. The sequence continues at coordinate 39,299,157 of OY728131.1, forward strand.
TAAATAAAGGTTAAAAGAAGAAAAATGCACCATGGAAATGAAGCGAGGGGAGGTTTCTTGTGTTTTTTATAGAGTTGAATTTATCTGCCTCTACAAATTAGGTATATAATATTTGATATGCTTCCCACATACATATTCAATAAAAGAACATAGTATATTAAAAATAATTTCCATGATTGGTATATCTATTAGAATCCAACAAGATATAATTTTAGTTGTGGTTATTAAGGGATACCACATAATATTATAGTGGAGAATGGTATTGTTTTTAAAAGGTTATTATTATGTACCATGTATTAAAAAAACGTTTTGTATAAATACATCATATAGAAGGATTTATTTTCAAATTTGGGATGATGTGTTTATTCTTTTATAAAGATTACAATATTTTCGGTATGTCAAATTTTAAAAACAATCATTATAAATTAGATTACACAAACCAAGTAATGGAAATCGATAATGAATATATTCCACATGACCCATATGAAACCCAACTATCTAATCCCCATCTAGGTTATTTAAAAAAGTCTCCTAGAGATCTCTTTTTCCTAGATGGATTAAAGTAAATGTAGATGGTACCTCCAAAGGAAATTTGGGCCCTACAAGTTGTGACACAATCTTTATGAATAACAACAGTAAGATTCTATGATGCGTTCCTGGTAGTTTTGATTTTTTCCTCCTCTCTATATGTTAAAATGATGAGCTTGGTTCATACCATTTCCTTTTCTATGTTATTTGGATAGATTAATCTCTATATTTAACGTGACTCGACCAAAATTATGCAAGTGATTTGGAAGGGCGGCACACATCTCTCTTAGCCTATTACTACACTTTGGATAGATTTAGCCCGCTCACTCATTGACTATAATTATGCCATCACACATGTTTATAGTGAAGCAATCATGGTTGTTGATGTCATGGAAAACAATGGATTAAATGATGACATTACCTGGCTTGAAAATCTCCCCCTTGATCTTCCATCTTTTTATAGTAATTATTGTAACTTGATTCTATCTTTTATTCTCCTCTAACCTCATTGTTTTATAATATTTGGGCTTTTGTCATATTGCATAATGCATTACTTTTTTTAAAAAAGGTGGTTACCCATACTTCATACCAATTACAAATGATTTTAGCATATATGAATATGTGTACTTGATTAGGTATTCATAATAATATTTTAACAAATCCAATGAGTGAATGAAATATTTTTAGAACCATCATTGTAAGAAGAATAACAAACAATACTCTGACCATGGTGGATAATATCTTAATTTAGGATTTATTGAATACATAAAAAAGTTTGTGATTTTATCCAATGTCACCATCAAAAAATCCATTATTTTTTATTTTTAGATAATTAAACTTTTACTTGTAAAGTGGGAACATTTCCAAATCCACCAAAAAAATTTGATCCCCACATTATAGATTCTATAGGTTAGTATACATGATTAACACTCAGCCTCATGTTTAGAGATTTGAAAAATGATTGAGCAGAATATCCATATTTGAAGAGATAAGATAATAAAAACACTATATTCCATTATATACTTTCTATGTTCGTCTGAAATGTCAAAAAACTACAGATGTAGTAGATAGAAATCATAAAACATCATATTCTCATACAACAACTAAACATCGTGACAAAGATCTAATTTGATAACAATGGATCCTCCAAAAAATATAAAATACATGTAATGAAAGAAAATATGAAAGGAATACAAATATGATGGCACTAAAAAAGGTGTTGAACACTAATATAAGAGAAAATATCCCCTTTAAATCCCATATTTTCAATAAATTTAATGAAAAAATTCTCCATATGGCCTCACCATTTTAAATAATAAACATAACCTCAACAAATTTCATCATTCCACAAACATCTAGTAATCATTTTATGAGTATATCACACTATCCATCACCAACTACCAGTCCCATGATAGGTATATTTAACCAAATAGAAATTAAAATTAATTTTTAAAGGATAATATTCATTTGTGGATAGGTGATAAATTGGCTAGGAACAAGATTATCCTATAATATTAAATGCTCTTCCCTTTAAATGAAATACTAATGAGTTATAGTCATATAATCTATGAAGACTCTAGATGAGAGAAAATTTATCCCAATTAAAATTATAATACATGGACTCTTTAAATTTTGAATCCATCATATTATAATTATTAATGAACACCTACATATTGATCTTCATTTTGTTAATCATAAAAGTAATATTTGGGTATGAATATAAATTCATTTCATTTTTTCCTTAGATCCATATTTTACAACATCATCATTTGATATTGCACGGATGATTTTATAATGAATTCAAATACCTCCAATTTAACCATTTATTTCATGATGTGGATCGTAGAATTATATTTGATAGTTTCTTGTTCTTATAAAGATTCAGGTGGCTCTCTACTCATAGATTTGTCAAAACAAAATAATAAATTATTATTATTTTCTCTTGAGTTCGAACCATAAGTTTCCACTACCATGTTTTTTACATGGAATCATACTTTGAAGGGGTTGAATCTTGATATGTTACAAAATTATTATAACTTATAAAATATATGAATTTTTTTTGGGATAAAAATATGTTTCTTCTTAAAACTACACTTACAAGAGTATACTACAATAATAGGTTTCAAAATACTTGAGTCATCTTTTAGAACCATTGTTTTCATCTCTTTAGTAACTAGATGATCACCAATGTCAGTGGCTATTTTTTCCCTTTCATACTTCTATTTTTCTAGAACATCATGGGATACTCATCATCTTCATACTCTGATGGAGTATGTGAAGTCTAAGATGCCCTAACTGAACCAAAATGAAACTCTAAATATTTGTCACATTATGAAATCCACACATTTATTACCTTCATGAATTTGAACTTTTTATATCCCCAAGAACATCAACATCAGATTCCTTATCACCTGATTATAAGACACAATTATGTAGGGGAACTCCATTTAAACACCCATAGTTTCAATGGGAGGAAAACCAATGCATCCAAATAATGACCTCACATTAACTGAGATATCTGGTTCCTAGTGGATGGTGATGTAAAGGATCCAGGAGATTGGTGATCATTAGTTCCATCAACCCCCATAATTAGAAAGGAACTAAAGGAATGCTTCAACTGAAGGATGAGCTTGACAAAAATGCAACACCAAAAACAATTTAAGATTGGTTCAATCCACTATAAACTTTGAGGGAAAAATGAGGGTGATGGAATAACTTGGTCAGATGAGGGAACCTTCAGACTTAGATGAATGATATGGAAGACTATAAGGGGAGAAAAATGGTGAGGTCCCAAAAAGCACCTCCCCATAATTGTACACCTTATTAGAATTGTGTAGGTGAAAGTAATAACCACACCATGAGATACATGGTGAGATAAATGAAAAATCATGTGAGTCATTCATTGTCCTTTTACGGGTAAACATTACATTCAAAAACATAAATAATAACCAAGATGATAGTTAATGTAGAAGACTATATTCCATAAAAAATGTGTAGTGGAAATAATCTATTATTATTTTACCTATATTTATAGGGGTGTGAATCATTTTTAAGTCATCTTCATAAAACAATCATGTACCTCGAGGTGCAATATTAACCATTATATGATACACCATGGAAACAATGGGATATTACCTATATGACCACTCAACTAGGAAGGTAATAGTGTAAAAACATGAGATATTCATTGAGAGGGATCACACATGTAAACTTTATAGTGGACGGTATTCAGACATTGATAAACTCAATTATCAAAGTATACAAGAGTTTGAACAAGAATTGGTTTCACAAATCATCATAGAAGAAGAGGTTTTTGAGACAGTAGATGTTCATAGAAGTATAAGATAGGTTAGAGAACCTAAATTATTCGGTTTTCGAGTCTTCAAGTTTATTGACCCCTTATTAGTTGATAATAATGATATTTTAACCTACAATATATTAGAATGAGGAATAGATGTTCCAAATGGTAGGAAGCGAGGAATTTTAAAATGGATCCCATGTTACAAAAAATAATTTTGTATTTTGGTAGCTCCCCCAGTGGTTGTAAATTCCATTTTTATATATGGCTATTCACGAATAAAGTGGTCATTCATAGAAAATTAAATACTTAAAAATAATGACTATTTATAGAAAGTTTCAAAGAACAACATTTAATTGAAAATAATTATTCATTTTCACCAATTTCTATGTTGAAATCCATTCGTAATTATACTTTCCATTGTGTTACACCATGACTATGAGACTTTAAAAATTGATTTAAAAAATCCTTCCTTAACATGAACCTTTAAGAAGATGTCAATATGAAAAAAACTGCAGTGTCTTTGACTCCAATGGATTCCAACAATTTATAGAAATTTAAAATATCTATTTATGGATTAATTAAATCATCAAACCCATGGTACATTCATTTTGATACATTTTTTTTACAAAATTTGGTTTTATAATGAATGAATTTTATCCTTGTTTCTATGAATGGTTTAGTGAGAGTGATATCATTTTATTAATATTTTATATCATTGTTGTACTATATATTTTAAATTAAATACAGGTTTTATTGTCTATTAAAATATGGAAAAACATGGGCTTCTCCATGATGGAATTTAGTGAAGCAACTTATATTATTGGGACTGAAATCCAATATCATTGATAAAATAGGCTTATTTTACTATTTCTATGTAAATATATTGATAAGATAATGAAGGGATATAGTATGGTATAATTTAAGAAGGAATTGTTTCCAGTGTCACATGGAATTCATGTTTCTAAAAAAATTCCTCATAAACATGGGGAAAGATAGTGAGTGGGGAGTATTTTATTTATATCAGTGAATTTTTTCAATCATGTATGTAACTCTATATATTTAGCTATATGTTTCTTGTTACTTAAGGGAGTCAGGAAGATATCATGTTTACGTAGGCGATGACCATTGGATTAAATTCCCAACTATATGTATGTATCCATGAAGAACTAAGGATATATTGATAGTTTATGGAAGAGATGTGGAATTGTCCATCAAATTATATGATGATGTTTATTTCCTAACAGAAAAATACAAACATAGATCATTATAAGGATACTCTTCACTCTTAATATTGTTTTTGTGATCTAGAGGATCTCAAAAAGAATCCATTGTAACAAATATTTCTATAGTGTCCTAGTATATTACATAATCTAATGTAGATAAGATATGAAACATCATCAAAGAGAATGAAGTGGTTCTTAGAGGTAATGAGCCTATCAGACATTATTATGAAAATACTATATTTGGGGTTATAAATATATGACTATAGATCCACTTTACATGTTCGTTGATCTGGTTGGTCAGATGGCTTCATGGATGCCTCCATGTACGCTAGAGGCTACTGACAGGTAGTGAGGGTGTAAAGATGGTATGGTGGGGAGACTATAACCACATCTAAAACTATCATAAAGGATAACAAAAATAATCATAAAATAGTTGAATCATAAGTAAACAAACAAAATAATTATAAATAAAAAAAATAAATAATCCAACATATGAATCCGTGTCAAAATCCACTTAGCGATGTCATATATATGGATGTACAACCTGATGATATAAAAAAGGGGAATCATGTATATACACATACAGTAATACTATAAAAATACAAAAAAGGCAAAAAATTCTCCCATATCATCTCAAGCATATTATCATTCATCTTCTTGTACACTCCATCTATAACTAATCATATCAATGGCCATTAGTAGGGATCTTGAACTTATATATACCATCAGATAAACAATGTTCTTAGATACCTATGGTAGATCTAGTATGGTGTGAGAAAAAATCCTAGTAGACCACAAACAATGGAATATATAAGTAATACAGGAAATGTTCATAACTGAATAGTGTGTATGCATATGCAACTAATTAAATATTCTGAATAAATCAATGATCGCCTACTCAAGTTCCTAAAGGACACCTGATGACTCTACATGATTCAGATCGTGGCCATAATAGAGCTTTGATCAATAAATATATTTATATATATATTTGGTATATATATATAGTACTGTTATATATTACATTCACTTATGTGAACCAAGTTCATGTGGATTAACCAGAAATAAACATGGAATACCAATTACTGGTTGGATAGAGGCATAACATAGACATCCATAACCAGTAAAATGAGACAATAAGATCAAGAAAAAGGGTACGCATCATATATATCAAAACAAGTGTGATAATTCATTATCGTCACATGATATAGTGAGTGTTCCATCATGTTAACACTCGAAACAAGGGATGTGGCATGCCATGTCCACCATCCAACTAGTGTTAGTGTTGTGAGGCATCAGGCTCAACACCCAATGTAAGGGAACATGATACCATCATGGTTAAAAAACCATACCATCATATCACAACCTCTCTGAATAAATAATCACAATTATAATTAGACATAATTAATTACATCTCATGTATCCTAATAGTGATTTTTAATTAAAATTAACATTTAAAATTTTATAAATCAATAGAAAAGGGAATGGTAACACCACCCTTTCATTTTTATGATTTAATACATTTTATATATTTAGATAATCGAAAAACATTTATGAAAATTCTGAACATTTAATACAGGTCATTCAATCTATAAAATCATGGAAATTCAATTCACAATATTAAAACAATCATATAGAAGGATCCAATATTAAAGATGCAAATACTTACATGACCAAATCACATTATAATATAGGCCAAGCAACTAAAAGGATCTTGGGATCATTTATCATTTATATAATAAGGGGAAAATATCTTTTTATTCCAATTTGAACTCTCAGAATGAGATTTGGATATATAAACTATTTACTAAAGAAGGAAATTCAATTTGGAACACCAATGGGGTTTCTATAAATGAGGTCATCATTCTCTAATATACTAAATAATGATCAATAAGCATATATCAAGGAACATATATGAATTCAATATGATGAATTCAATAAAAAGGCAATAATAGGAAAATTCCAATGTGCAACACAATGAAAGCACTACGAAACCCAAAAACTCATGGGGAAAACAATAAGACCATGTACCATAGGTCCCTTGATGTCTCCTCATCTGATGGAGCCCTCAAATTTGGAGTAGGTATTAGAAATTGAAGAAACATTTCAAACCCTAAAAATAAAGGAAAATATATTGTACCAAAATACAAAAATGGATCTTAAGATAAACTGAAAAAGGAATGGATAATATTATATATCTTACCAAGATAGATATGATTCTTCAAATGAATCACCATTTTGAATATGGGTACAAGAGTTGTCTCAAAACATAGATTATGATTGATATAAACCTATAGGAGTAGAAAATAGAATTCATCCACTATATAATTAAGTGGATAAAAAGGAATGGTTTTAATAGGTAAAATAAGGGGGAAATGTAATTTCACACTCAAAATAGGGGTAATTTGTTAAAGTTCACGGTTTACTAATCCGTGCTCAAACCATGATCAAGTCAATGCATAATGATTAGAACTACATGATTAGGGTTCATGGTTTCCCAACCCATGTGATAATAATATGAAGTCATAGTATCAAATTTATGTAGTTTATAACATGACTATGTTTCTAGAGTCACACGGTTACAGAAAAACCATGCAGCTCCTCTTACACCTCTGTTTCACCGCGTACGGCTAATAGAGGCATTGTGGTCTAGATTTCATGGTTTTGAATTATCATGAAACCCATTCATTTATATCATTTTCTATAACTCAAGGCTTTGATCCATCCTCATAATCCCCTGAGACTTTCCTTAGTCTATAGTGTACATAAACCAATATTAAACCACGAATTTCAATTATAAAACAAAAAATTAGTACCTTTTTGAAAATTTGATTCATTGAAAACTCCCATTATTAAAAAAACAAATCCGTGAGTTGGAATTTTGCGGGTAAATTGGATTCATCAAAGAATATATAAAACCACTAAGATTTTATATCCGCTTCCCCCTCCCATGTCTCATCCTATACTCAGTCGTTCTTCTATAGCATATGTACCAAAAGAACTGACCTTCCTTAGAGTGTCTTCATACATTGATCAATAATATAAACTAGATAATCCTTCAAGGAATCATGAACATCCAACTCAAACTCATCAGGATTAATGACATGTGATGGGTTTGGATGATATTGTAAAACCATTGAAACCTTAAATACATCATGCATTGACTTGGATTTCAGAGGAAGTGCTATTGAGTAAGCTAGTCATCTGATCTATTCCACAATGTCAGGGGGTCCAACAAACCAAGGTGAGATCTTACCCAAAAAATTAATACATCTATAGTAAATATTATGTGAGACGTATAATAAAGACTTGTATTTTACATCAAACTCAAGAGTTTAGAATAATCTTTTAGCATAGTATTGTTGTCTATATTTAGATGTCATCACATGCTTTCTGATCAATCCTACCTTCTCTATAGTCACCTATACAAGATGTGATCAAATATTATTTTCCTACCTACATCTTGCTAGAACATTGATGACTATTAAGGCCATCTTTTGGTGATAATACATGCTCAAAAGTACCTATATACACAAGACCTTCTTCAACCCATCCCGGAATAGTGAAAGAAAATATTTGTATCTGTCAGAAATGATAGAAAAAGGTGATTAATGAAGTGATAAAACCTTTTTGATGTACATAATTCCTAGATATTCTACTAATAAGATATCTCAGACATGTAATAAGTGTGTGAACATTGTTAGACTATCAATAAAAATCCATGTTGTATCATTTCCAAAAGGTGATCCGGAAAGACCTGTCACAATATCCATTGAAAATTCATCCCATTTCCACATAAGAAAGAATAAAATTTTCAAAGACTCCGACATAAGTTGATATTATAACTTCAACTAATTATAGGTGAAACAAAAAATTGATGAATCTAGTAATCTCACATTTCTTACCAGACTACCAATAAAAGTATTATAGATCCTGATACATTTTTACGACACAACGGTGAACCTAAAATATTATGGCATGAAATTCCCAAATAAAATACTGTGGAAATTCGGATTATACACATATATTCTCAATGGAATATTAATTTATCATTACCATATATATTCCAACCTAATTTTGTGTCAGCATATGAGACACTTTCCCTTAGGAAATAGCCTTTGAGATCTAATATTTTCCTCATTTGAACTCGTTCATGGATATTAGAGGTTACTATTAATGTTGAGAGTATAGTCTTACCATATTCCACTAAAACATCATTTTGAGTATCTATGAATAATTATATGTGATTTATTTTTCCACTACCCTTCTTAACAACAAAATACTGAGTCTTCTAGATCAGAGCATCGACCACTGTGTTGCCTTTACCATGTGTTTAGGAAAGACTGAAATATAATGATGGTAGGTACTCAACCAATATTTACTATATGTGATTTAAATCATACAATATAATGATGTACCTTAGTATTTTTTCATAATTGAATACCACATAATTATCTCCATCCATGTAGTGTCTACAACAGTGTAAATAATGATCTACATTAGCTAGACTGAGAGCATGCATTAGGTAATTCTACCAGTCAGGCCTCAACTAATGAGATCTATAAGTGATGACTCTCTCTTCCGGAATAAAAGAAAATCCAAGACCAATACCTAATGAATTACAGTAGAAAATATATCTCCTTCATGGATCTATAATAATTAGTGTTGATGTTGATGTATATTTGACCTTCCACTCCTTAATGGTTTCTTCACAAGCTTATAACCTTGAAAAGTTCACAGCTTTCAATTTCGATCTGATAAGAAGCACTTGAAGACCTGAGAAATCCAATATAATTAATATTTAATATCTTAATAGCTATAAGAAGCTATGTATGTTAGATACATTCTTACAATGATCCAAGGAAACTAAATCTCTCACTCTCTCAAGGTCTACTAAAACTCCTGACATTGTGATAATGTGACATAAGAAGTTATTATTGATGATCTAAATGTAACGCCCCAACCCCAGTTACCCATAGTCGGTGCATTATTACATAACATTGGAATGATCACAAGAAAGATCAAATCTCGAAAGACCGATTGGTTTAGTAGCCTTGGAAACACTAGATATATTCATAAATTTTTACATTACATCATAAAGTGAAAAACTACTACAACAACATATTGTCTCCAGTGTCCACACTATTATCCCCTCCTAATATCACTTTAGGTCATTCATAATTTACTTCTTCATATCCTGGGAAAAATAAAAAATAGAAAAGGGTTGAGCTCAAATGCCCAGTAAGGATAACAATATAGTAGAAACTTTCATAAATAAGAATAAACATTTAAGGTAGTGTATAACTAAAACAAAAGCCTTTTAAACATGAAGTTAATCATAGTATGGAAAGAATAAAATGAAATAATGCCATTTACTTATTCACATTGATATTCTACTAATAGAATAATCACATGCAATATCAATAAGCACTTTCATAATGATGGAATGCATAATGCTAGACTATCATAACCACATAGCCAAGGCCTTGTTCCAAGACTACAAATATGATTTTTCCAAGGCCTAGTGCCAAGACACTAGTTTGTCTCGTGTGACCTACCTTTGCATCGAGGAGCTATAGCGGGATCCACCCGTCACATATTAAGTAGAATGCACTCCTCATATGAACAGGTTTAAACATAACATAAACATTTGTATAAATACTAGAATACGAAATGTCAATACTTTCACCATAAACCATGAATGTTATAAAAATAGCACATCCACAGTAAAAAATATCACAAAACCTTCAATACAATATAAAAGTTTTGTAACATAATAAATCAACTTCAAATAAGCGTAAAATCCATCAAAGGATTTTGACATAGATGAAATCAAAACTCTTTTTAGAGAAATATCTCTTTATATTTTGAAATCATTTATGAGGCATATATTTATAAAACATTTTCTTTGAAAATATTCTTATAATCTTGTAAAGGAATATTAAAAGGTGTAATAACGGTGGAGAATAACTGCACCTGCCGTATAAGATAAAAAATACATTCTTACCTCTATTCAGTCAAAAAAGTTATAAAGGAACTTATTTGGAAAATGACTGAAAGATTCCTTTATAAACCACTTATAAAAGTCAACAAGGGTATAAATTAATTCAATCCATATTATAGTAAATAGTAAAAATTATTTGAAATACATTTTTAAGAATCATGGATGTGGATGATAAAGAAGTCCCAATAGATTATTATGTATAAACAACCTCATATAATGAAGAGATTGCGAAATAAACCCTTACCTTGTACTTTTACTTGGTTTGGGGTAGTTTAACCTCCTGTATAGTGGTGAAATAATTGTTATTAAATTATAAAAGAATCATATACATTAATATGATATCATATATGATCTTTTAACATTGATTTGTTAATAATATCTTAGTATTATCGTTGTTTCAGGTGTTAACCTACTCATCTTCTTTTATATGTTTTGTTACGTAAGCCATGTTTGTCATGGATAGGTTGTATATTAATCATATCCAGAATGATATCACGTCCTTAGATACTATAATTAATCTTCAAATGAGAATTATACTTGAATGGATACGATGGATATTGAATCTCATCGTGTTCGTGGAGACGGTAGTCCGTACGTACGTACGAGCGACAATATCATTCTTTTGATATTAAAATAATATATAATCTGATGGTATATCATATATACATAATCATTATCATGTTATATTTATTATGTACATGAGTTACACATCATTATTATACCCATACAAATAATAATTTATTGAATAACAATTACACCATGACGTGGAGACGGTAAGCCGTACGTACGCACGTATGGTGACATGTTATTAAAAGGATGGATAGAATACTGAATATGGTTGTACCATATTTATAATAACATCACAGTATATATAAGATACTAGAGTTATTATTTTATAATGGTAATAATAATGAATGAAGATGTGGAAGAAGAAAGGAACTTGAAATGGGGTGGTGAAATCATTACCTCTTCTTCGGGTTCTTCCGTTTGATTTGATCAAAAGTGCTCCATAGGCTGGCTTTATGACTTATGGATGGCCTCTAAGATGAAGTGGGGGAATTTGAGAAAGTTTTTGGGAAGATTTTGGCTGATCCAAAAGGCTTTGAAGGTGTGAAATAATTAGAAGGGAGAGTGCCCTTTTATAAGAGGGGTGAGGGGTACCTTTGGAAAAGTAAAAAATATTATTTTATAATAAATTCATATTAGATTTGTAATGATTCCAAAAGTGGATTACTTAATGATTGAGGTGGGGATAGGTCGAAAACCACTAAACCAATATAATTTAGAGTGGTTTGGGTTACAATATTAACCTTATATTTAAGTATAAACTCTTAGTTAATTAGATTCACTTTTACAATGTCTCTTTGTATTTTTATATTATATGGTTAATAAAATTACTATATACATACCAGAGACCCCCAAGTGGTCCATTAATGATACAGTTATCATGATATAAGTCCCTGGTCCTAATATTATATTTTTATGAATTTAATATCATTTAATAATATAATATATTTTTTAAAAACTCTTTTATGTCAATTTTGACACTATTCAATAATTTATTTTTGTAAAACTCATAACAGAATTATTACTTCTAAAAAAGTTACTTAAATAATTCCTAACATGTCATATTATCCTAGAAAATTAGTTTAATGCATAAAAATGCTCAAATTATATTTATTTGGGTATCTACAATATCAATCGTTTTACTTTTTCACTATTATGGTTATTACTACTTCACCATTGTGTCATAAATAGATTAAATTATTTAATGTCTAAAAATTATAAATAAAACACCATTATTTATGAAATCGTGTTAGATTTATAATTAATATTTATAGTCGAAAATCCAACATATATAACCCTATGTAAAAATTGTTTTTCAAAAAGATATATGTTTGTGTCATTTTTGTATTCATTTTAACTTAATTAAAATAAAGTGTCTCTATCACTTAAAGGTGGCACCATGGGGTCAAAATATCAACCCAAATATTCCCATGGTCGGACATGTATCAACCAATAAGGTTAGGACACGTTTTTGGGTAATTTTTTATTATTATAATATTATTTTTTAACCCTTATTTACTGGATTTACCATTTAACCATGGTAAATAAAATACTTACCGAAGTAATTATTCAAAATGTCTAAAAATAAAAGTTACCTATTTACACAATTTGAAAATCATGATTCCAATTATGGAATCCATTTTTTCAGATTCAAAACACAGAAGTGGCAGAAATTAATTTAAAATTAATTCCCGCTGTCAACACAAAGAGCGTGTTTTTAAGATATAATAACTATCAAAAGATTGATACTTGTTTATGTTCGGATTAAATGTCAAATTATGTCCAATGAGAAAAATTGTATTAAATGGTAAAAATATATTCTAAATATACTTTAAAACCACTCAAATTCATAATTTATCACTAATAACTATTTTGATTAAAAAAGTTGTTATTAATTAAAATTTAGTAATTTTCACTATTCATCAAAATATTAAAGTTATCCGAAAAGTACCAAAATTTCACCTTAGGATAAATTCAATACTCCAAATCCAAAAATGAAGTCCATTTTGAGAGATAAAATTTATAAAATTTCAAAAAGTATGTATTACTATTCATAACGGCAGGTTTGATCGGTTGTGGTGTGTGTTAGAACTCGATGTTGCGTACAACACACACTATTGCATTATTAAAAGAGAAGCGTACCGTAGAAGCTTGGGGTGTTACATTCTCCCCTCCTTCAAATAATTTAATCCTAGAAATTTCTAGAATAATATTGTATGGAAAGACTCGGGTTGTTCTTCATCATAAGTTCCTCGGGTTCCCATGTTGCATCTTCCATCTTATGGTTTCTTTACAAAACTTTTACCAGACGCGTCGTCCGGTTTCTCAATACATGGTCTATCGTATCAATAATCTTGACGATTTCTTCATAATAAGACAGATCAGGTTCCAGTTCTAATTCTTCATATGTGAGTACATGCGTTGTGCCAGGCATGTATTTCCTCAACAGAGATACGTGGAACACATTGTGAACTTTGGAGAGACTTGGCGGCATTGCCAATCGGTAAGATACAGTCCTAATTTGCTCTAGAATTTCGAAAGGTCCGATATACCTGGGACTCAATTTAACATTCATACAAAAATGTATGACTCCCTTTTATGGAGATACCTTTAGAAAAACATGATCACCCACATGAAACTCCAAATCCTTCTTTCGATTATCAGCATAGCTATTCTGCCTACTTTGAGCTGCTTTGATGTGATTTCGGATTACCTTAACCTTTTCCATTGTTTCCTCTACCAGTTCTTGGCCTACAAGTTTTCTTTCACCAACGTCATCCCAACAGGTTGGTGTGCGAGATCTCTTTCCGTATAACGCTTCATATGGTGCCATCTGAATACTCGAATGGAAGCTATTGTTATAGGAAAATTCTACCAAAGGTAAATATTGGTCACACATACTCTGAAAGTCAAGTGAGCAAGATCTCAACATGTCTTCTAAGGTTTGAATAGTCTATTCTAATTGTCCGTTTGTCTTAGGGTGATAGGCAGTGCTCAAATGAAGTTCATTATCTAGGGATTTCTTAAGACTCTTCCAGAATCTTGATGTAAAACGAGGATCACGATTAGAAACAATCGATATGGGTACTCGATGAAGTCTCACAACTTCATTAATATATAGTCTTTCTAGACGTTCCAGTTGTAGATCTTCTCTTATAGCAAGAAAATGTGCTGAATTGGTAAGACGATCAATAATAACCCATATTGCATCATTACTTCCAGGAGTCTTTGGTATCCCCATGAAAAATTCCATCGTAATATTGTCCCATTTCCACTCCGGTATGGGAAGAGGTTGCATGAATCCTCCAGGTTGTTGCCTTCCAGCTTTCACTTGTTGACAAACCATACATCTTGACACAAAATCAACAATCTCCCACTTCATGTTGTCCCACCAAAAATGTTCCATCAAATCTCTATACATTTTGGTGCTCCCATGGTGTATAGAGAAATTGGAACTATGAGAATCATCCATTAATTCCTTTTTATGATCTGGTATATCGGGAACACAAACTCTCTTACCGAATTTCAAAATTCCTTCTTCATATAGAATGTCTCTCAATCTCCCATCATTCACAACTTTAATCTTCTTTTGAAATTCTTCATCATTGGTCAGAGAACTCTTAATCATTTCTTATAAAGATGGTTTTGAAACCATTTGAAAAATAATTGATGTTTCACCTTCCCTGGTTATTCCCATGTCCAAATTCACTAGATCCCTGAAAATTAGATCCCTTTTGATTCTCATATTTTTCAAAACTCCACAATCTTTTTTGATCAAAGCCTCTTCAACCTTGATTGCTTTCCCCAGGTGGTAGTGTATCGTACAATCATAATCCTTGAGTAATTCAAGCCATCTACTTTGCCTCATGTAAAGTTCTTTTTGTGATAAAATATACTTCAAACTATTGTGATCAGTATAAATCTCACATTTTTCACCATAGAGGTAGTGCCTCCATATATTCAAAGAAAATATCGCAGCTGCTTACTCAAGATCATAAGTAGCATAGTTTTGACCATGAATTTTCAACTGTCGTGATGCATAGGAAATAACCCTATCATTCTGCATAAGGACACAACTAATTTCATTCTTTGAAGCATCACTATAAATAATGAACCCATCATTCCCCGATGGTTGAGTCAATATAAGAGCATTGACTAATCTTCTCTTCACATCTTCGAAAAATTCTTCACAGTATTTGTCCATAAAAAATTTAACCCCTTTACGTGTGAGCTTCGTTAATGGGTTAGCCAATTGGGCAAAATTCTGGACGAAATGTCGATAATAATGTGCCAATCCAATAAAACTGCGAACCTCAGTTATACTCATAGGTGATGGACATTCTTGTATTGCCTTGGTCATAGAAGGATCAATATAGATTCCATATTTAGAGACAATATGGCCAAGAAAAGAAATCTCATGAATCGAGAATTCACACTTTCTAAACATCCCATATAATTCATGTCGTCTCAAAGTCTTCAAGACAATGCGCAAGTGATTTTCATGATCTTCGTAAATTTTGGAGTATACCAAGATATCATCAATAAATACCACCACAAATTCATCATGATATTCCTTGAAAACTCCATTCATCAGATCCATGAATACAGAGGGTGCATCAGTCAATCCAAAAGGCATTATAGTAAACTCATAATGCCCATACCTAGTTCGAAATGTTGTCTTCAGAATGACTTCCTTTTTTACACACAACTGATTGTATACAGATCAAAGTTCAATATTTGAAAATAATTGAGCTCCATGCAGTTGGTCAAATAAATCATCAAAGCGAGGTAGGGGATACTTGTTCTTTATTTTTATAGCATTGATCTCCCTATATTCGATACATAACCTCATAGATCCATCTTTCATTTTAACAAAAAGAACAGGGGATCCCCATGGAGAATCACTAGGGAGAATAAATCCCTTATTAATCAATTCCTATAGTTGTTTCTTTAGTTTATCTAATTCTACAGTGGCCATTCTATAAGGGGTATTCGATATAGGCCTTGAACAAGGAATTAAATCAATGGAAAACCCAACTTCTCGTTCTGGAGGATGTCCAAGTAAATCTTCCAGAAATACATCTACATATTCTTTCACAACAGGTATATACTCAATTTGAACATTCCGTTCCTCACCCAAAGTCATTTTTTTCTCCCCCTCCCCAATTATTTAATTTAGTTGAGCTACAGGGGGTGGATCTAGATAAGAATTAGGTGGTGACGATTCTTCTCTAAATATAAGGTGTTTCTTATCATCATTATCAAATATCGTAAACTCCTTATTCATACAATAAATCTTCGCATCATAGTCCGAAATACAATCCATACCAAGGATTATATCAAACTCAATCATAGGTATGACGATGAGATCAGAAGATAAAGAACATTTATGTGTTCTAATGGGGACGGATTCACAAAACATTGTTACAATGATACTTCCCTTAGGATTTTTAACTGAAAACTACCTTGTTAAATCAAATTGGAAATATCTAATTTTCTTAGAAAACTGGGAAGATACGAAACAATGTGATGATCCAGAATCAAATAATGCATTTTCTAAACGTGAGGAAACCATTAAATTACCTCCCACCACGTCTTTTGGAGATTCTACCTCAGCAGTAGTGATAGAAAAAGCTTGGACATGATCCCTTGGCCTTTTCTAAGGTATGTTCCCCTGACTCTTAAGAAATTCATTTTCATTATGTCCAATCTCCCTGCAATTGTAGCACTGAACATTGATAGATTCCTTCTTCCCTTTACAATCATGAGCTTGATGTCCTTTTTCACCACATTTGTAACAGACACCCATTCCCTTCAAGCAAGTACTTGGGTGTTTCTTCCCACATTTACCAAAATATGGATATTCAACCTTTCCCTTCTTACCCTTTTTTCAATTCCCATATTGATCAAAAGATCTCTTCTTCTCTTTCTTTGAATTAAAGTCATAAGACATAGAGAATTCATTTTCGGTCTTGATATCACATGAGACAATGTCTTCGTATGATGATAAGGATTGTGAGACTAATGATCGATGGAGAAATGGTTTTAACCCATCAAAGATACGATCAATCTTAATTCTTGGGTTATGTATATAATCTCCATCATACCTTGCTAAACTTGAAAAGTTAGCCTCATACTTTTCGACATTATCATCCTCTTATTTTCTCAGACTCAAGAATTTTCTTTCCATATCTGCTCGATGGTCACAAGGAAAGTATTTTTTCTAAAAACAAATCTCTGACCTCCCTCCATTCCATATTTGATACTTCATCATCTTCCTTTGTGTTTTGAATCAATGACCACCATTGATCAGCATCTCCAGTGCAGCGGTAAACAGCCATGATAACTTTTTCCTTTCACTACTCCCTAAAGCCTGACATATTTTCTCTAGGGAATTTATCCATTGCTCAGCTACTAAGGAATTTTTACTACCATTTAATGTTGGTGGTTGTTTCCTCATGAATCGATCTAACATTGATCCTCCATGCTGCGGATCAGGGTGCTCCAAACGGGTATGGTTATTATTCATAACCTGAGTGAGTTGTCCCAGTATGGTGATTAACTGATCGGCACCAATTGCATCCATAGCTCCACTATAATTATCTTGATCAGGAGGGAAATCCCTACATGGAGTGAGTGCATTGATACAGTTTCCATTTCTTCCACAGGTCACCATTTCTAAAAAATGGCATAAACTAGATCAGTTTATGAATAAAAATACATAATTTTATAATTATAAAACACTTAACATAAATTGAACTATTTATGGATATAATCCATAATCAAAAAAATGTTTTCTTTGAGGATGTATATACTAATTAACCCTTCATAATGATTTGTAAAGAAAATGAGAGTTATCTTAAGCATATCCCCTAGGAGTGTCGTAACCAAGAGTGCAGCAAGGCCCATTGTCATGCACTAGTTCTCGTTCGAGTCTAGCTCAAAGCGGTGTTTTCGGGTTTTACCCCTAGGTACATCTGTTCCAGAGCCACCTCTACCTTCTCTTATCCAGACATGGATGTATTTCTCGGAAAACTCACAAAATATCTACAATACAAAAATTCTAGGATGTTCTTATATACAAATACTCAAAGTCCATCTTAGGTCTATGTGCTCTAATAAGAGTTTATCTAAATCTAGAATCCATGGTTTGTTCTAAACTTTCTCTGATACCAACTACAACACCCCGACCCTAGTTACCCAGAGTCGGTGCATTATTACATAACATTGGAATGATCACAAGAAAGATAAAATCTCGAATGACCGATTGGTTTAGTAGCCTTGGAAACACTAGATATATTCATAAAGTTTTGCATTACATCATAATGTGAAAAACTACTACTGCAACATATTGTCTCCATAGTCCACACTATTATCCCCTACTAATATCCCTACAGGTCATTCATAATTTACTTCTTCACATCCTGGAAAAAATAAAATAGAAAAGTGGTGAGCTCAAATGCCCAGTAAGGATAATAATATAGCGAAAACATTCATAAATAAGAATAAACATTTAATGCAGTGTATAACTAAAACAAAAGCCATTTAAACTTGAACTTAAACATATTATGGAAAGAATAAAATTAAATAATTCCATTTACCTATTCACATGGATATTCTACTAATCGAATAATCACATGCAATATGAATAACCACTTTCAAAATAATGGAATGCATAATGCCAGAATATCATAACCACATAGCCAAGGCCCTGTGCCTAGACTACAAATATGATTTTTCCAAGGCCTTGTTCCAAGACACTAGTTTGTCTCGTGAGACCTACTGATGCATTGAGGAGCTATAGCGGGCTCCACCCATCACATATTATGTCCAACACATTCCTCATATGAACAGGTTTAAACATAACATAAACATTCATATTAAAACTAGCATACGAAATGTCAATACTTTCACAAAAAACCATGAAAGGTATAAAAATAGCACATACACAGTCAAAAATATCACAAAACCTTCAATAAAATATAGAAGTTTTGTATCATAATAATTCAACATCAAATAAGTGTAAAATCCTTCAAAGGATGTTGATATAGATGAACTCAAAACTCTTTTTCGAGATATATCTCTTTCTATTTTGAAATCATTTAAGAGTCATATATTTATAAAACATTTTCTTTGAAAATATTCTTATAGGTTTTTAAGGGAAGCTTAAAAGGTTTAATAACGGCGGATAATAACCGCACCTACCATATATGTTAAAAAAAGACATTCTTACCTTCATTCTGTCAAAAAGTTTAAAAAGGACCTTGTTTGGAAAATGACCGAAAGATTACTTTATAAACAACTTATAAAAGTCAACAAGGGTATAAATGACTTCATCCCATATTATAATAAATAGTAAAAATGTTTTGAAATACATTTTTAAGAAACATGGATGTGGATCATAAAGAAGTCCCAGTATATTATTACTTATAAACAACCTCAGATAATGAAGAGATTGCGAAATAAACCCTTACTGTGTAATTGTCCTTGGTTGGGGGTCGGTTAAACTCCAGTATAATGTTGAAATAATTGTTATTAAATTATAAAAGAATCATATACGTCAATATGATATCATATATGATCTTTAAACATTGATTTGTTACTAATATCTTAGAATTATCATTGTTTCAGGTGTTAACTTACTCGTTTTCTTTTATATGTTTTGTTACGTAAGCTGTATTTGTCATGGATAGGTTGTATCTTAATCATATCCAAAATGATATCAATTCCTTATATACTATTATTAATCATCAAATGAGAATTAGAATTGAATGGATACGATGGTAAATGAATCTCTTCGCGTTCGTGGAGACGGTAGTCTGTACGTACGTACGAGTGACAATATCATTCTTTTGATATTAAAATAATATATAATTGGATGTTATATGATATATACAGAATAATTATCATTTTTTATTTATTGTATACATGATTTACACATCATTATTATACCCATCCAAATAATATTTCATTGAATAACAATTACACCACGACGTGGAGACGGTAAGCCGTACGTATGCACGTATGGTGACATGTTATTCAAACGATGGATAGAATACTGAATATTGTTGTAACATATTTATAAGATCATAAAAGTATATATAAGATACTAGAGTTATTATTATATAATGGAAATAAAAAAGAAAGAAGATGTGGAAGAATAAAGGAACTTGAAAAGGGGTGGTGAAATCATTACCTCTTCTTCGTGTTCTTCCTTTTGATTTGATCAAAAGGACTCCATAGGATGGCTTTTTGACTAAAGGAAGGCATATCAGATGAATTGAGGGAAGTCTAGAGAGTTTTTGGGTAGGGTTTGGTGCATCCAAAATGCTATGAATGTGTGGATTAATGAGAAGGGAGAGTTCCCTTTTATAAGAGGGGTGAAGGGTACCTTTGGAAAAGCTAGAAATATTATGTTATAATAAATAAATATTCGGTTTCTAATGGCTCCAAAGTGTATTATTTAGATTTTAAGGTGGGTATAGGTTGAAAAACACTCAACCAATATAATTTAGACAGTTTTGGGTTACTATATTAACCTTATCTTTAAGTATTAACTCTTAGTTAATTAGTTTCACATTTACAATGTCTCTTTGTATTTTTATATTATATGGTTAATAAACTTACTATATACATCCAAGAAACCCCAAGTGGTCCATTAATGATACACCTATCATGAAATAAGTCTCTTGGCCGAACCTTAGATTTTAGGAATTTAATATCAATTAAAAATATAATATTTTTTTAAAAAACTCTTTTATGTCAATTTTGACACTATTAAATAATTGATTTTTTTAAAACTCATAACAGAATGATTACAAGCAAAAAAGTTAATTAAACCATTCCTAACATGTCATATTAACCTATAAATTTAGTTTAATTCATAAAAAGTATCATATTATATTTATTTAGGTATCTACAATATCAATCATTTTAATTTTTCACTATTATGGTAATTACTGCATCACCATTGTGTCATAAATAAATTATATTATTTAATGCCTAAATTTTTTAAATAAAATACCATTATGTATGAAATCTTGTGAGCCTTCTAATTAATATTTATTTTCTAAAATCCAACATATATAACCCTATGTAAATAGTGTTTTTCTAAAAGATATATGCTTGTGTCATTTTTGTATTCATTTTAACTTAATTAAAATAAAGTGTCCCTATCACTTACAAGTGGCACCATGGGGTCCCAAAATCAACCAAAATATGCCCACGGACATACATGTATCAACCAATAAGGTTAGGACACGTTTTAGGGTAATTTTTTATTATTAGAATATTATTTTTTACCCTTATTTACCGGATTTACCCTTTAACCATGGTAAATAAAATATTTACCGAAATAACTATTCAAAATGTCTAAGAATAAATGATACCTATTTACAAAATGTGAACATCCTGATTCCAATTATGGAATCCAGTTTTCCAAATTTGAAACTCAAAAGTGGCAGAAATTATTTTAAAATTAATTCCCGCTGTCAAAACAAAAAGCGTGTTTTTAAGATATAATTATTATCAAAAGATTGATACTTTTTTATGTTCGGTTTAATTGTGAAATTATGTCCAATGAACAAAATTGTATTAAATAATAATAATATATTCTAAATATAATTTAAAACAACTAAAATTCATAATTTATCACTATTAATTATTTTGATTAAAAAAGTTTTTTTAATTAAAATTTAGTAATTTTCACTATTCATCAAAATATTAAAGTTATCCGAAAAGTACCAAAATTTCACCCTAGGCTAAATTCAATACTCCAAATCCAAAAATGAAGTCCATTTGGAGAGATAAGATTTATAAAATTTCAAAAAGTTGGCATTACTATTCATAACGGCTAGTTTGATCTGTTGTGGTGTGTGTTAGAACTCGATGTTGCGTACAACACACGCTAATGCATTACTCAAAGTGAAGCGTACCGTAGAAGTTTGGGGTGTTACACCAAAAGAAGAATTTCATGAGCTTATAATAGATCTAACACTCTCTCATTGAACTCATCATGATCTAAATTCTGTTGACATGTTCGTTTTTGGGGTGTGAATACTCTAAGATGTCATCTAAAATGTCTACCGTGAATGAATCTAGATATTGGTGGAAATACCAAATCATAAGGGCCATGAAAACTGTATGTAAATTCATGAGTCCAAAGAACATATCTTGGTACTCGAATAGAACATACCATATTTTTATGTTTGTGAAATGTATGTCTGGTAACAAGACACACACTTGGTGGTAGAATGACCTCCTATTTATCTTTTAGAACACACTATCTCATTGGAGCTGGTAAAAGAGGTCATATATTTGAGGTAGTGGATACCAATTCATTACTGGAAGGTAGTTCAACTTACGGTAATCACTGCAAATCCTGTTGGTACAATTTTTCTTCTTTTGAATAATGACTTCTTAACTGCAAAGAGATGTGATGGGGCATATGGATCTCTTATCCACTGTATCCGATAATGTTGTAATATGTTTTAGATATTCTATAGGTTTCATTCTATAAGTTGGAATTGTTATTAGAGAATATGCATTTATTCTCATTCGTAAACTCCACCTCCCACACTATGGGTAGGTTAGAAATGTTGTTAGGAAATACCTCATTTAAATAAATCAATATATGAGAATAAAAAGTGGTTTGTAACCCCTAGTCATCGAAGAAAAGAATGGTTATTAGAGCTGTCACACTACATAGTCTCTACTTCTTTAGTACTGATCATGTATCTTCTACATCCAATTATCACATATTCACATGTATTACACCCCATGGTTATGTAAATGTCACCCTTTAAACATAACAATCTATATGGGATCAGTAGGGAATTAACCAGACCATACCAATGATTACATACAATTCTATATTGTCATGAATGAAAAGATTCCATTTTTAGAGGAATCTACTTATATCAATGGAAAATACATAAAATGGAGAATGCCTTCTGAATAGATACCTAATGGGGTATCCTGTATCATAACACCGTATAAGTGTTCAATCTTGAGGCCCAAAAATCCATTAATAGTATCATATATAAAATGGTGATATAATCTTATATTAAATAAAGTAGATACTAGAGTGTAGGATACTAGAATAGTTCCTCATATAGTAGATAGTTTTCTGTTCATCCCCTCTGTTATAGGCTACACTATTTGTAACTAGCATGTACTATGTCCCTAAGACTCTGCAGAAATTGATAATCTTGAGTTTGACTACCTCTGCATCTATCACATACTCCTCTTAAATGTATATTTGTATTCCATCGTCTTTCCTAGTGTAATCCTAATATCCCCACTCTAGATCATGGGGTCGGTGTAGATCCCCACTCACTCAGCGCTGATAGAATGGTGCTGTAGAAGTTCTATATATTCCCTATCCTACTACAGCCTCTAAATTCCACTATATCACATAAGCACTGAGGCATTATTTTTCCATTATTCACACACTAGAGACATATCATAAATCCATTAGTATGATGATACTGACTAATGGTACCTCCACAAGCAGACTCAAAACATCTATTTCTCTAAAAAGAAGAAGCATTGATATATCTTGGTGTTGAGCCACCATGATTAACACCATATTCTTCCCTCAAATTTCTCTCTCGGATAAGGTACTGGTTGATGATCTTATAAATAGTTGTCAACATGGGTACATTGACCTACAATCGAATAACGTTAGCAAACCCATCATCAAATCTCTTAGAGTTTATAATATATTATCATCTTCTAGAGTAAGGGAAAACTATTGTCGCTTAGTGAAATGAGCAATTGTATTTAAGTCTTCCAAGATTATATCATGACTTCGATCTACTTCGGTATCAAATCCCACCACCTCTGGTAGAATCATGAACAATATAAGAAGAAAGGTTGACCATCTACTACAGAGGCACCTCCATATGAACGAATAAATTTTGGATAGCTTCGATTCCTGACTTATTAGCATTTCTTCCACCATCACCCGAAATGGTTGGATGATGTTGACAGTGTAATTCCTGAGTCAACATGTCCATATGTGAGGAAGGATGAACAACACCCTGCATATTCTACAATATACATCATAATCCTTCATGGAACTATGCATCATCATTCATCTTAGGAACATGAAGAGGTACCATAGGTGTCCCTACAGGAGGATTCACTTATGTCTCCAAGCATTCCCCCTCAGGTTCATGGTATTAATCCTTATCAAGGTGTGCGACTGGAGGATATATTGGATGCATGATACTAGAATTCCAAACAGAAGAATTATTAGATACATCAAAGATTCAAAAGTTAGAAAGATATAAAATAAATCATTTGTGTGAACTTCCTATATAAATCACATACCACTCTGCACGCACCTAAATCAATGACTATGTAATATATAAAGAGTATATATTTCCATAATAACATGATAGATTCACTACTACACATTACTAAGGTGGTGTTTTGGTCTGATTATTGGTCTCACATGTATATAAAAAATAATTTCACCATAAATGTCTTATTCAATATTGGTTTGTGGTCTTTTAGATATTTAATTCCCTTTAAATGGTTTAATTAGGTGGATTAACATTATTGATATAGTATGGGACCATACTACTTATGAACCAAAATATGGAATCCACTCATCCCACACTATAACATATTATATCCCATGAAAACATAGATCAATGTATCAGTGAGCAATAATTGACTGCTTAAGGTGTCATCTTTATCATATACAAGAAAAAAAATATTCATTTAAGGTAGGCACATTAAGTGTCAAAATAGTTTTACAATAACTAAAAGAATTTCATTATATTTAAATACATAATTATAGAGCATTCAACATGAAAACGGATAATGCATGCTAGAAATAAACATGGAATGGAAAATTCATGGAATATTGGTCGTATTGTGCCAATAATAATGTATGTAATAAAATATCCTCATTGTATCTAGCCAATGTAATAGAAATCATAAATTTAGTGATTCTAATAACATTATCACCATAAAACTTGTGTGTCACCCTAAAGTGAAATCAATCCAACAAAAAATGGCATAAAAAATAATAGTAGTTTACCATCCTAGGAAATTAGGTTTTTCCCTATACATGGGTAACATACAACATGGAATATTGTGAATTCAAAATAACATTAACACCATGTTTCCTATCCAATTCCCAAATAGTTTTAAAAATGAAAATAAACAATCTGATACCACTTTTTAGTATCCTAAAGAAGGATCCACTTAACTCATTCCACGATCAAAAGAGTCACACTGCCTCAAGGATGCCTCATCATATTCTAGAGTCTACCAACTAGTAGTGAGGGTGTAAATGGGTGGAGTGCGGAGACTATAAAACCATCTAATAGTGGAAAAGTAGTTAAAATAATAAATATATGGTAAGTCAATCATAAGTGAACGCATAGATTAATTATGAATTTGAAGAATAAACAAATGAACAATTGAATAATAGTCAAAAGCCACTAGGTAGTGTTATATATTTGGATTCATGAAATGTTGTTATATAAAAGGTTAACAAGGTACATAAATATACAATAATTCAATCCAAAAATAATAACAAATACAAAATATTAACAACTATCATACTGACAATGTGCACATTCCTCTACTCCAATGATCCATATATAAGTAAAACATATCAAAGACCAGTATTTGGGAACTTACCCTTAAAAATGACCATATAAAAATAACCTTCTCTGTTATGAATACAATCCCAAGTTGGTTTTGTGAAACAATTCTAGTATTCCCCCACCAATGGTGTCGAGAAATAATCCAAACAATGATCATAACTAAAAAGTGTTCATGTATAGGAAATTAATGAATATTGTAGAATAAATTAACAAACACTCACTTAGGTTGATAAATGAAATTTTGAGGCTCAAAAAAGCCTATACAATCAAGAAATATGGTACATTCCATAGATCCCACAAAGAGAGGGAGATCTCATTCTCACCACTCAGGATGGTGAGTGTTCCATCCCATCAACACTCAAAATAGGGGACATGGTACGCCCATACCACCATCCAATTATTGTCAATGGTGTGAGATGTCTTGCTCAACACACGATGTAAGGTAATGTGATACCATTATTCTTAATATATCCCATACCATAATATCACAGCCTCTGTCATGGAATAATCATATTTATTATAAGAGACATGAGGCATTACCTATCATATATCCCAATGTTCAAGTACAATTATAATTCCCAACGACGATTTTAAAAACAATTAACCAATTTTGTGTTTTTACCAGCCTTTATGTATTTACAATTAATATATTTAATTTATTTAAGGTAGGTAAAACCATAATGAACATACCTTCTAATTTAATAAAAGACATTAAATTTATCAATGCATGAAAATTCACTTCAAATGGTTTAAATAGTGCTATAGAATGATCGAATATTTATAGGGAAATTAAATACTTGTAAAATTCCCATTATAAGATAGCTCAATCACATAGGAGGTGAGTGGATTACATTAAAATTTATACAATAGAGTTAAAATATTTTTCTATCCCAATCTAAACACACATAAGGTGGTCTGGATAATTAAACAATAAAATAAAAAGATAAATTCAATTTTTAACACCCATAGGTTGTCCATAATCGAGTCAATCATTTTATAATACCCTAAACAAGGATAAATTGGTACATATCACAGCACATAGATTAATTAAATATGAAGAACTCAATAATAAATAATATGTATTGAAAATTTCAGCATGTAGAACAGTGGTAGAGCTACGAAACACCAAATCTTATGGGGAAAACACTGATACCTACTACCTTAGGGGTATTGATGACTCCACATCCAATTCAGACCTCATATATAGAGTAAGTTGGGATAAAATGATGAAATTTTCCAAATCCATGTAAATATGTCAAACGAAATTATACCTAAATAAGGAAATAGATCGAAGTATAAATTAAAAGAGAAAGGAAGAGTATTGTAGATTATAATAAGATAGATATTACTCTTTAAATGATATCAATTTGGACATCAGATGTGGGAGTTATCTAAAAGCCTGGATTTGGCTTGAGGGAGATCTACTGGAAAAAGGAAACCCAATACATATGCTAGAGAAAGAATGAGAGAAAGATAAATAGGTGTAAAAGTTAAATGAGGGTAAAATTTTAATATCACCCTCATAATAGGGGGCACATGATTAAAGAGGGCAATTTTCAAAATCACATTTAATCAATGATCAAGTCACTGCTTAAGGATTACCTTTACAAAATTAGGTGCACAGATTCCCAAAATGATCCCAAGACATGTGAATTCCATCCATCAAATGTTTGTAGTATTTTCCATCGGCTTTCACTTTGAGTTCCATGATTCATAAAATCTATTAGGCTCCTACTACACCTTTTTTTTCTCTACATGGTTAGTAAGGACATTTTGGGATGGGATGCATAGTTTCTATTAAATACATGGCCAAGTTATTTTTCCCATTTTCTGGAACATTGGGCTCTAAACAATCCCCATATTCACCTTGGACCTTCCAATGGATGTAGTTCACATTTAACAATATTAAACCAATCATTCAAATTGAAAAAATATGCACCTTTTTTAATAGGAGGGTCATTATAGAGGCTTCTTTAATCATTCTATTTTCATGTTAACATATGAAGTGAATGATTTTGAAAAATCAATTCTTTAGTTATTTTTATCAAATAGGGGGCATCATAGTGATAAGAATATACATGGTATACAATTTTGTGGAACCCTTGACTAATGCAGTAACACATCCAAAACATTATCATCCTATGAAGTATATAAAACTGAAATATGCGGATAGATAGATCTAGGCCAAGTGGGTGTCTTTTTTAGTTGGTCTTCTAGCACAAAATATTTGAACTTTGGATTACATGTATTTTAAAATGTTTGAATGTTATTATAAAATATATCCTAATATTTTATTCACTGTTTCCGTGACTTTAATATAATAATTTTCAATAATATTTATCATCTAGGTAAGGTCATATTAGTTCTCCACTCTTCTTTGAACAATGAAATATGATAAGGATATTATAAAATATAATTTACAATTAGATGAAATACTATATTGGGATACACATAATGATCACTTTAATGTCTGCATAATCTTATGTATATCATAATTCCTATTATGATTTCACAGTTAATAATCTATTGGAAGGGAGATTATGAGAATAAGCCCACCAATAATAATTCCCCATGTTTATATGTACTAATATATTTCTATATGTGAGTGTACATAACTTTATTAGACATTATGATTATTATTATTACTTATTATGAATTACCTAATTATATGTACTTATATAAAATATGACATTATATTTTCACATGTAGTTGGGTATGTTGGGTGTGTTTCGAATTCCATTATGTTAATTAATAATTCGAGGAATGGGATTCCCCTTCGAAGAAAATGGAATTAGATATATCAAGCCTTTAATTGAAATTTAAATATAACATAAAATTCCATGAACATCATATAATAATTAGTTTGATTCAAATTTTCAAAGATATACTTTTCAATCAAAATGGTTATGAAACTTTTATGTGACCTACTTGATGAGATATTTGGAAAGAGTAATTATATTACATTGTATATGATCATGTGTTATATAATATGTTATGACATTAACTTCTTTTTATAGGGTGCTTTAATACATTGTGAGATAGTAATCGATGATACTATCAAATCCCTCATAATACCAATAATATAGAATCCAAGAAGGTAACACCTTAATTTTTTCAATTAATCTAAATTATGTTCTATTTAAATTTATGTATTAGTATAAATATTATTCTCAAGATAGAGGAAATTTTTTTGTCAATATTTATTGAACACAAATGTTAACAAGTTAATCAATAATTATTTATTCATTAATTTTTTTTTAATTAAGCTAAGAATAAATTAATTTTTATTCTTGAAATTGTGAATTTAATATTTATTTTATTTATTGAATATTTAAAAAATATTTAATCTCTTGATTGTAAATTTAATATTTATTTATGGATTAATATTGGGTAAATATGTATTCATTTTTTTATAAATATTTTGGAGTGCGAACAAACTAAGATCACGTGTGGTGAAAATATTATTTTCAAGTGGTTTATTTAATATTTACCATTTCTTTAGATAATTCATTCAATAAAATAATAAAATTATGGTCTTATTGCATTGGGATTGATAATGATTTTTATATATTTTAAGGGACCTTGTGTAATTATATAACATCTCAACCTAGACCCTATCTCTATAAATAGATATATAAGACTATTTTGTAGAGTTAACCATTATTTGAGAAATATCGAGCATAAAACATTTATAACTAGAGACCACCTTATCTCATCCTATAAGGAATGGGAGGGATGAGACATAATCCTTAATGCATACTTTGTATTGTTAATTGAGGTATGAGAATCATTGATCACTACACATTTATTTATATATTCATATATATCTTATCCTATCATGAACAATAAGAACAAAAAACAATACTTTAAGAATAATGGATTTTGAAGTGAACAAGATGAACAATGACAAATAATATTTCTAATGTTGATGTACATAAAAATTTATTCGTTTTTTCATATATCAATGGGGGTCTTATAGATCACCTCTTGTGGGTATATATTTTGGGTCCTCTGTATAAAGCGATGGTAATCTGAAATGGTTTTCAAATTGTTAACATCATCATCAAAGAAAGAACCTAATGTGAGATATTATTTCTTCAAATATATTTAAATTGATTATAAATTTAATGTAAAAAGATACACTCTATATTCCGTGCATTCGATGTTAACATTCAATAGGGAAATAATTATTTATTAATATTATGTTTTGAGAAATTGGTGAATAATTCATCAAATCTAAAAAACTCCATACATGTTATTTTACCATATTATTTTCTAGTGCATCTAGAACCTTCACCTTGCTCATCATTTAGGATTATTATTCTTATAACATAAGACACCGATGTTTCATCACTTCATACAAGGTTGCTAATGCATTTTTGGTTCAGATGGATAAAACTATGTGAAAGAATTCCCATACACACACCTCACTTATGGTATAAACATATATTTAGATTCCAATATTGATGATATCATATAATATAATAATGTATGGGTCAACACATATATATATTCTAGTGTTGATGGTCTCACATATTCTCATCATGTACATGGTTGATGAGGAGTTAGGATTGACCCTCGAAGAGTCAACCTACATATCCAATTTATTGCTCAGTCAAAACATATGTAGTTTAATTTCATGAGTTATGGTCATGTGACTAGAATAATCCTATCATTTTGAAAACATGTGATAATGATTCTTTTTCCTTAAAATATGTGATGAAAAAATATGGTGTAGGGATTTCACATTGGACATTCATAGAGTATATAAGGAATAAATATCATTATTATCATATAAGTAATCATTTTTTTCATCATTTATTGTGTTATAAGTGCATCACACAATGAATCCTATGCACATTAGATAGTGTAAGCCTACAGATTAATTTCTTATTCAGAGTATGTTTCAATACAATTTAACATCATGTGACATGGATGTCACACTATGATGTTTAAAGTGGTATGGCTTGGATTTAATTTGTTATAGATTATATATCAGGAATCTTATAACTATTTAGAATTATTACTGCGAAGGATAAAGGGATCCAACACAAGGGTGAAACCTACTGGTATCCCTCTATGTTTCAATGGTCAGTGATTTTGAATCCATTTTGTAGTTACCTTTGGAGGGAAAATGTATTTGACATCACTCTCTTTATTAATCTTATAGGGAGAATAGTGTGAGGTTTATTATGATTATGTTTTATTTTGGGTATTACTAGAGTGGTAATGACTCCATGTAATTCTAATACAGAACCGATTTCACATTTATATGAATGTTAATTTCCCAAGGGTGTTGTCACATTGAAGAAGTGTGGGAACTGTAATGGGGTACTACAGAAACAAAACTACTCATATTTAATGGTATATCAACCACAAAAATATTCATTCATGATTTGTTTCCATTGGTCCATCAAAGAACCTTGGGACAAAGATCATATGGTCAATGAATTACCATTGATACATCTTATTAGAGAATCCATTAGTGGTTAGATCAATGTAGGAATCAATAAGGTGGATCCAACTAAAACCAAGGACTGAACGAAGGATACAATGGTTTTGTTAAATACCCATACAGATCTATATAAGGTTACTGTAAGAAGGAAGCAGCAACAATGTTATTGGATTGATGGATACACAATGAAGTATTTGTGAGTAGTTCTTATAGTGTAGTCAGATATATAATATTTTTATAAGGGATAATCCATATATGCCTATAGGATATGAAATTAAATCATTACAACCCTTTTCCCCTCGATAATGTAATGGTTCTCACTCAATCAAGTTATAAAAGGGAATTATCTAGAAATATAAATAAAAAACAATTCCATCTGGTCAATCCATTATATAATTCGGAGAATTTTGTAAATAAGACTTCCCAACCCAAGGTGGATGGCATAGTCTTTGGAATAATGGTCTTTGATATTAGTTATGTTTATTGATATTTCATGAAAAATACAAGATCAAATTGATGTGGGGTCCATTATAACACAACATTCATGTAACAGTGATCGATGGAAGGAATCATCATAATTTGGTTTTTTGAGTTTGATCATATAACGTTGGTTAACCTTGAAAGTGTGTATTTTTGGGAGTCATGAGATCTAAAAATAGTTGATTTCATTGATTAAAAAGGGAGGGTTTGTATATTATCAGAAGTTATATGAATCCTCGAGTTTCATAATGTATATGGGACTTGAACACACTATATTCGTTGTTGACAATGCTTCATAAATTCATCTCAATCACAATATAGTGTGATTAACGAATCACGTAAGATATTTTTGTAAAATTTTCATATGTGGGAGTTTTTTGGATTGTCTAGTAGTGTGAATTAATGAAATATTTTGTTGTGAAAGATGGGAGAATGACCATCTGAATTCTATCAGTTCAACCCCAAAGGGCATGGATTATCTATTTATAATAATTTCAGCTAATTTATCATGGTGTTTCATGCTACTATGTTTGTTCTGTGAAACTTTTCCGAGTTTGTGTAACTTTGATTTATGTGATGGATTAAATTTTCTTATTGGAGGTATATTAGAGCATTATCATAATCTCAATCAATTTAAATCTAATTTTTCATGGAACTTTTAGTTATGTGAAATTTTTGGGATTTGTGCGAAATGTTTAAAAGATACATTAAAGACTCACCTTTGTATCAAAATCATTCCAATAAAAAAATTTCCCATTTGGATTGAAATGTATAAGTTTATCAAATAGGTGAATGAAATCTTCAAATCCAATATAAATGTTGTGAAAATAGAATTGTATTTAAAAATTATTGTGGATGATTTTTAATTTCCATTGAGAGACTAAATAATATAAGATATAGTATAAACTACACACCATTGTAATAGGATGATAATGGATTCATGATTCTTCCTAACCCTAGTGAAGGTTATATAAAACACTTGGGATCATGATCATTCATATTAAACCCACTTATAATTGATAAAAATATTTTTACTAAACAATATGTATCAATGAGAGTTAAGAATAAAAATGATTTGGTTTCTTACAATAGGGTTGAATTTTTTAAATAAATTGTGAGAGAATATTTAATTTAGAATTCTGAATTTCTTGTGTGTCCTTTTGGATAAAAAATAGATCCATATATTATAATTTAAAATAGTGTTTCAAATTAATAAAGTGGGACAAATATTAAAAGAATATATGGTTTTTGGTAAAATATTATCGACACTAAATTTACACCCATAGCAGGAATCTATGAAAATAAACCATGGGAATATAAATTATTATTGGTGAAAACCATATTTCCTTTAGTTTGATTAATTTTTAGGCCCATGTGTCTTTATTTAGAAAATATGATATATATCATTTAAAAATTTCAGAAGTGGCTCAAATTTAAAATTATATTTCCATTATTGTTGCAATTGATATAATTTTTTTGTTCAACAAATTGTAAAACAATAAAAATAAATAGTCTAAGATACTGAAGAATTTTTTAATGGTTAATGAGGAATCAACACTTCTAGTAGGTAATTAAAATGGCAAATTTTTTATAAATATATTAAATATGATTACTCTAATGAATTAAGTACAAGATATTACGAATAATAAGGGTACATTCATGACGATTCCATTTGTGAGTTTTATTCTAAAGTAAACAATTATTTTACAATGGTTCCAATTAACGTTTTTTCAAACATACTTTCATATATTAAGAAAAAAAATTATAAAATATCACAGAAGGTTATAGAAAACATTGTAATGGAGTATGAAAAACATAAAATGTTTAGACGATGAAACACTCTAATAAAACATGTTATGGAAATAGAGTAATTGTTTTAATTGGAAATGAATTTGATTATTTAGTTTATGAATAATTACAAATAGTTATTTGTGAAAATGTTTTGTTTATGATTATTGTTTCTTTACTCATCCATGAATTTGAAAACTAAATAATTCGTTTTTTAGTGTGAAAGTTGATCATTTAGAATTTAGTAAAAAAGTGAAAAATATCATCCAAATTTATTTTTATAAGAAAATAAAATGAATGGGTAAAATATTTTGAAACTAATTTAGGATTGGAATGTTAGATTCAGATCATTTTAGGATTAAAAGATTACCCGTAACTAAAACTGTCTTAGGGTGGAAGTAGAATTAAAAAATATGTAATCTTACATGATTATAGAAGATAAGTGAGAGAACACTATTCTTTCATAATATTTTTTCTTCCAAGAAGAATCCATTTCATATTAAGAGGATCCTATATTCATCCCTTGATCAATCCAGTATAATCTCTTGGAAGAAGGTAACTCATAATCTAGTTAAATCTATTTTTACTGAATCTATTTTATCATCTAATACAAATATAAATTTAAATTCATGTAAAATAGGAAATGAAAATTATTATAAGAAACCTACCAATTATTAATAATTTTATGTGTTAGATATTTATAAAAATGATATCATCAAATAGAGACTATTATTTTAGAGATTCCACCCAAAAAATGCACAAAAAAAATTCTTGAAAGGTAACATCAATAAGGAAAAGATAGTTATACTTTATCCACTACAAGTGATATTGGTGGTTTCCTCCTAGGTTTAATAAATTATGGAATGTAATGTAAAAATATAGAGATAATTGATGATATGAACACATGAGAGGAAACATAAAACTCATAAGATACCTTTTAAAAAAAAGAAGAATAATAATAAGTCTTCCAAGATCAGATTTGATTATTTTTACAATTTCTGTGAGTATTGTAACATAGGTGGAAAACATTATTATGTTTTATGGTATGAATCATTAAAGTAAAAGTTATATAATAAAAATAAGATAAATGGGAAATAATAATGAACTAAATTAAGAAATAGGACAATACTTCTTTGAGGAGTAAATATGAAAAAAAATATTTAATCAACCACTTTGAAGAATTCATTAATGAAAGCTGATGAGAATAATATAACACCTATAATAATAAGGTGAATAAATTATTATGAAAATAAAACATCATTTATTTTTATGAACATTACTTTAACATTACAAATATGGGAGAAATTTGGATTGAATAAAAAATATTCAACCTGACAATGGGATGGTACTATTGGCTTAATGATTAGAAGTTTTGATGAAAAGTTTTACAGGATTATAATGAGAGTTAACAAAAAAAATATATTGAAGAGATATGTGAGAGGTGAAAATTTATAGGTAATGAGATTAAAAATTGAATTAAATGACTTCAAAAATAAGATAAAATTTTAAGGAATATTTAATAATAATAAAATTTCTATTTACTAGGGAAGATTCTACAAATAATGTTTCCTTACCCACAAATATGACAGATCATGTGCCTAAAGTGTAATTAATCTTAGGTCTAAAATATTGAGGTCAAGATATGAATATATAATAAGATTAAAGTAATGATGATGAATTACTTTATAAAGTGAATAATGATGTTTTATCAAAGGAGGGTTTTGAAAAATAAAATAATATCATGATTCCAAAAGAGGCACAAATCAAAAATGTGAAGGGTGAAATAAGAATTTATAGTTATTAACAATACAAAGCTATAAAGAAGTGATGTTATAAAATTCTAAATGAGTATCAATATTTTTTCTCATATTATGTACTTAATGGAAAATATATTTGTTCCATTATTTTTTTACTGGTACTTCTTCAAAAGGGAAATTAATGATATTTATTTTGCATGTGTGAACTGATAGAAGCCATGATGTCTTTACTGCATGTAAGGATCCTAACATTTATCAATAGAATTAACCTTAATATATTTATTTTATATGTTATAAGACACATAAATAAAATTAATACCTCAATAAATAAATTATTCCCATAAATGAAGAACGAAATAAGTGAAAATTAATGAATTTATTGAACCTATTCCAATGGAATAGTATCATAACCCTAGGAATATTAACATTACCATTAAGAATGGTAAATCAATGACTAGAATAGTAGCCTAACCTATGAATGTATTAATTTTTTTATCTCATAAATGATAATATGATATAATTATATCATGGTATTGGTAAATTAAATTTTTAAAATTTATAAATTAAATGTTGGTATTTTTTGTAAAATATATAATTTTATATATCATTTTATAATTAACATAATTATTTAGAAGAAAATTTGTTTTCATAAATTATATTCATAAATTAATTTTTATTACCTTGTAATTATAAGATAATTTAATGAGACATTAATTAATTTTTCAAAGTGTCATAAAATAATTTATAATTTCAAAATCAGTATTTTTTCAAATAGATAATGATTTTAATAAAAAAATAAATTTTTTCATACTTAGATTTATTTTTTACAAAAAATGTAGTTCATTTTTTAATTATACATAGTGAGATATTTTTATGGTGAATTCTTCGGTTTTTTCTAGAATAGTTGAATTTTTGTGAATAGTAAAATATTGTAATTTACAATATTAAACATTTTGTTGAAAGAATGAGTCTGAGATGATGGATACCTGGTGTAATCCAATAACACTAAAATATACTATATTTTTTAATATATCTAATGATAAGTTTCAAATCATTCATAATCTTGTACACACATAATAAACTAATGAATAAAATAATCAAAAAACACCAATCTCGTCCCTTTTAAACACCACCCCACCACCTCTTCTACTGACAACTCCAAATATTTATAACTTTCCCAAAATCTAGCCGAAAGTTTTCTTAAAACTATTTCACACATCCATAATCCATTGGTCTAAAAAAAATATCAAATTCAATTTCTCTAAGGAGGCTCTCACAGAGAGGAATTCCAGAGGTAATGTCTTTTTTATTTTCTTATTAATTTCTATTAATTTCTAATTATTTGCAACCTAATATTATCTAAGTGTAATGATCATTACGATATCATATATATATTATAATTTTATTATTATAATGTAATAACCCATTGTAAACCCCTTTATCATATCCCATTTATTCAAAAAATGAAAACATCATCCGTGAGGTGTTGATATATCCCGTTCAAGGATGAGAAGTTTTCATTTTATTTTAACACCTTCAAGGATGGCCATAAAAACCATTAAAATGGATGAAACATATTTTAAAATATATATAATAACATTATTTATATTCTAGATCTAAAATTTACACATAATTATAAATAATGAAACAAAACTATTTTGCCATGATCGAAAAAATCCCACCAAATTAAACAAAAAAATAATCATTAACGTTTAATGTACTGATTTATTCTCATATATATAAATAATATATATATATATATATATAATACAATTTAATCTTCTATAGTATCATTAAAAGCATATAATTTCAATTATGGTAAATTATTCTCTTTTTACATGATCTTTTCAACATGTATACAAGTGAACTGATCCTGAAAACCACCAAAAAACACACCCCAGTGATGAAATTGTACACTTCAACTCAACACAATTACCATAAACATACATAATAAATTTATAAAAAATGAAATTTAGGTATAATAGGTTCTATATTTAGAAATAAGGGAATCAAATTTTCTTATCTAGGAAATTAATGTGATGAAATAATTTAGATAAATGGTACGTGGATTATCAAATGAAACACACTTTCCTTAAAATTTCCATATTTCTCAAGAATTTTTCAATGGATATTAATTTTACATTCCTTAAATATAATTTCATAATTTCCCTTTTATTTTATTTAATATACATGTTCTCAATATATTTTTGTGAAATTCCAAAAGATACCTTCGTTCAAAAAAACATTTATTTTATGTATCTTGAGATTGTTTCTTCTTCAATATAGATTGATGTTTCTTATATGATGTATTCCATCCAGTTTCTATTTTTGGAACCTCAATTATTATTCATGAATTTATTATTTATTTCATTCTAATGATACCTATTTCATTTCCAGGGATTATTTTATGGAAAAAATTGTTATTTGTTCTATGCGGCATGCATGATTATGTAAATGTTTTGATGTGATGTGTGAACCTTGAATTATACATTTCCTCAATGCATTGGGTAGTGTGATGTATGTCATGATTTAATATGTAATATGTAGGAAAATAATTCTGTCTTTGTCCACAGTGATGATTATGTTAGGATTATGAATATATGTTATGTGTGAATATGGTGTTAGCTTTGTTCACAACTACATGTTGTTTTTTGACCACTAAAAAATGATGTTTAATTTTTATGCATTACCATATTATATGCCTTTATAAAATTACTCATTTAATTATTTTTATGATGAACCTATGATTATGTCGTGATGTTGAGGATTAATCTCACGCATGTCATATTAATCCATGTTCTAATCTTTCCTCTTACTGGGTTTTTATCTCACCCCATTGTTTGATGTATACCCTCAGGTGATTACTTGTAATATGAAAAAAAATGTCAGACACTAAGAAGATAGAGTGGGAGTAATTAAATAATTTCTGTGTTTTATTATGTAAAATGTACATATGGTCTTAATTTTACCAAGACACATAACCTTTGGATCCTATTTTTATAACACTATTACATTATTTATATTTAATTTCATGTAATAGTCATGTAAGAAAGAGAAGGGTCTCTATATTTGGTATCAGACCATAATTTATTTAATTTGGTAATTATTATTAGATAACATTACTGAAAACCCTTAGTATGAGACCATGTATATGTACACATCAAGGAATCTTTGTTTTATAAAAATGATAAATATAGGGATCACATAATATATTATTTTTTAGTACTTATAAAAATGGAATAAATTATTTATTCATGACTTTTTGAATTATGTTTTTTTCAAACGTATTTTATTCTATTAGATAGTGGGAACCAGGATAAACTAGTCCAACAACCCATGTGAAGCATATTGTAGCGATTGCCCAATCGAAATCACCAATGCCTTGGGAGGTGTAGTTCATAATTTCTTGGTGATCGTTAACCATATATATTAGGATACAAAAAAATCTTAATAATGTTGAACTTCCACTTCCCTTAAGTGGGAAAAATGTCTATTGGTTCCATTATATAGAAACAACTGCCAACGTTTAGTGGATTGTTTGATCCACTAGTCACAAAATAGTGGTTCAACATAGTGGAGAATATCATTTCTATGATTCCATATACTATTTTGGATTAGGTGACTATGGCCATTTATCATTTAGATAGTGAGACT
Source organism: Viscum album (assembly GCA_963277665.1). NCBI lineage: Eukaryota > Viridiplantae > Streptophyta > Magnoliopsida > Santalales > Viscaceae > Viscum > Viscum album. Next base: position 39,338,538 of record OY728131.1, read on the forward strand.
AGGTAATGGTGTTAATTTATTAAGAACACTAAGAGAAAGGGTTAAATAGAAGAGATGGAGTGGTAAGACTCTAAGAAAATATTTCATAACATGTATTTTCCTCAAACTCTTTGGACAAATATGAAGAGTGTATATATAGAGAAAAAACAAAATTAAGGTGAATCAATCAACACTTATAATGAAACATTCACAAGGAATTCACAAAATGCATCATCTTTTTCATCAACAATGATAGAAAATATATAGATTATATAGTTTTTTAAAACCATACATTCAAAATCCTCTATATATATGAGACTTTGGGAGTTATGAATAATTTGTAAGATGTGATATTCTAGGTTATATGGGTTTGGGATAGTGGTATCATGGATAAGGGGATATGAAACTAAATATGGAGTTTCAAGATGGATGATCTAATGACAAAGGTGGAATGAAATATCAACCACTCACATGTTAAAATTGTGTGAAGAAGCATCATCAGAATTACCTCAAAGGGACACCAACCACATAAATTTTGAAGAGACGTAAAAAATATAGAAAGTATATTAGAGGTATAAGGATCACCACCCATGGTAAAATGCTTCAATTATAGTGATAAAAATCTCAATAAAGTCCAGTTCACTAAACCTCGTGTCCCCAAGGGTAATCAACATCATCATCCACCAATGTTGAATAACCATGGGATGGCTTATGAAATCACTACTGTTAATGTGGCACAAGATTAAAAGAAATATAAATAAAACATAATATTCATGCAGAAATAGAAAAGTAATATTTTATTATAGTTCTATTCATTCATTTATATCCTATTATTTTTTTTATAACTATAAAATCGAAAACCTAATGTGATGAGGTAGATCTATCTGTAAAAACAACTAGTGGTATAATCATCATAACCGAAGTGTTGAAATCCTATCATATTAAAATATGTGAGAATATTATTCTAGTGAATTTGTCATAATTCCCTTAGTATAATTTTATGATTTAATGATAATAGATTGGATATATTAATATTAACACACATCCATTTCCAGGAAAAGGAAATATCTTTTCAATTTTGGAATGATTTGATGCTCCTCTGAAAACAAAAGGAAGATCAAGGATCACCATTTAAAAGTCCTTAATTGTTGTGGGTTATTATTCATTATAATTATGTATAACTCACTCAAATGGATGAGTCAAAGGATGGTATCAACCTAGAGTATATTCCCAGAGTGAGGTAATATATTATAAATTTCCCAAAAAGTTACCTGGACTTCCCCTAAATCTTGAGGGAGAGTGCCCAAAATAAGTCATACCGTAATCTAATCCTATCTAAAAAACACCATAATATAAGGCTCTGAGAAAGATGGAATAATTAAATAAGGTGATAATACAACACTTGGAAAAAGGGTCCATATGCCATATTTCATAACTTAGGGGTGTGCCAATGCTCTTTTTCTAGAAGAAGGGTTGATAAATTCGGCTGTGTATTGATTATTGGGAGATCCAAAGGATCACAATAAAGAAAAATTACACTCTAATAATAATTTATGACATGTTCAATCAGCTACGAAGTGATCAATACATCAGAAATGTGGATATATATTCTAGATATAATCAACTGATAGGGAAGAATGATGATATATATCAGACATACATCTATACAATGTATGGGAACTGTGAGTTTCAAGTGATTCCCTTCAAACTTACTAATTCCCATGAAATCTTCATGGATTTGATGAATAGAGTCTTAACACTACCATGGCAAATTTTGATTATTTTTTTATTCAAGATATTCCAATATACATCAAGATCAATGAAGAACATGGAACACATCTATGGATTGTTATAGCGATATTAAGCAAGGATAAATTATACACCATGTTTATCAAGTGTGAATTTCTGATGTAGTATGTCATATTTAGGGGAATGATGATCACAAGTGACAGAATTTTTTGTAGATCATTAAAAATGGAAATTAATGAATTTCCAAGACCCAATAGTGTCATGGAAATACAATTTTTTTTCATATTATCAGTGTACTACTGATATTTTGTGAGAAATTTCTCATTATTTACAAGACCAATAACTAATTTAACAAGAAAAGGGTTAATGTATGTTAGGATGGATGAAAAAAAATAAATCTTCATGGAGATAAATAAGATCATAATAACATAACATATACCCACATTACGAACAAGTGGATACTGTTTTCGGATATACATTAATTCTTCAAATAAAATCAAAGATTTTTAACTCATAAAAAATGATAAAGTGAAAGCCTATTGCTCATGATATTTTGAGATCCCTGATAATAACTACATGATGCACGATCTAGAGCTATAAGGTATTATTTTTTACATTGAAAATCTAGAAGCAATATCTCTATGGTGAAAAGTGTATCATATATACACGTCAGAATAGTTTAAAGTACATATTTACATAGAAGGAACCCAACATGAATCAATATAGATGGTTAAATCTAATCCGAGAATATTATTGTCCTATTCACTATAATCCTATGATGGAAAACATGGTATTTTATGATCTTAGTATGAAATAATATAAAACTCTCCCCATGATGCAGATTGAGAAAGAACCAATCTTATTTAATATACAAAGGATAGATTTGACAATAATAATGGTATGGAATACATCCTACCTTTCCAAAATTATTTCCCAACAATATATCTAGGCTAAATTAAATATGCATAATTTGATGACATGGATCTAGAAAATAAGGTGTATTAAGAAAAAGAATGGAAGATGTAAGAGATCCATATCGATGAAGATGGTGTGATTTAGTTTATAAATTTTTTTTGTTCCTTAATCACCTATGATAAATAATGAGTCATTGGATAATTCACATATCACAACATTTTTATTCACACTGTATGAAAAAAGCTGTAATGTGATCTTCAAGAACACTACTAATGGGATATCAAAAATAAGAAGATCGCAAAGAATATATCATGGTTCTAAATATAATAGCATGTTAATGAAAAACAACATAATTCCAAAGGGATGATTCAACCATATCCAATACACACATAGAAATTGGAGAATGTTAGCTTGACCTCGTCATTGGTCTCCTGAAGACATTCAATGAAAAAAATGTGACAAGGTTTGTGGCGGCACGACTCACCAATACTGTCCAATATATCATTATTCAGGAATATATCTTACTTGAACAGGTTTCTATTCAATATGTGAAGTGGCAAGGATTTAAGGAGTTCTACTTTCTATCATCTCTAATCATGATCCTATGTTCACATTTAAATTCTACAGAAGTATACAAGATGATTTGAGTACTAAATTGAATTTCAGTATGGCATATCACCCCAAACTAAAGGATTAAATAAATGGAATATTTAGACACCCAAGGACATGATAAGAGACTACTCAATAGAATTAAAATGTTGATGGTATCATCATCTTCCGTTAGCTTATTTACCATATAATGATAGTTTCCACATGAGTATTTAGATGTCTCCATATGAAGCTTTGTATATAAATCTATGTTGAACACTAACTTATATGGATGTTTTCAGTGAATGAAAGCTAGATGGACATAATCTTGAGTAAGAGATGATAGAAAATGTTCAAGACAGACAATAACATATAACAGATAATTAGAGTCAGAGATAGATCTATGTTGGAAACCATCGAAGGGACATGAAGCTTGATGTTAGAGATAATGTATTCCTTTGAATATCAGCATGAAATAGAGTCAGGTTGTTTGGAAAGAATGATAAGTAAAGAACAAGGTATATTGGACCCTTGAGATTATTTTTTGCAAAGGATAGGTGTACAATCATCTTTCACTTCCACCATGTATGGATCAAATTCATGATGTGTTCCTTGTATCTATCCTGGTTAAGTACATACTAGATCTCTCACATGCATTGATGTTAGAGGTGTAAAAACTAAAATATTATCTCTCTTATGATGAGCACTCAGTTAAGATTCTAGACTAGAGCGTAAAGTTCTATGCAAAAAAGACAACCCACACTGTCATACTATTTTAAAAGATACATAAGTATTAATAATTGACTTGGGAACTAGAGGAAGTAGTGAAGTATATTTACTCCAACCTATTTATGTAAAACAGTGTTTTGAGGAAAAAAATTCAAAATGGGGAAAAATTTAATGACCCAAACATTAATCATTAAAATTACCTTCATAGAAATATGTTATATGGTATAAAACACATAAATAGCATTGATATCACAATAAAAACATTATTCTCATAATTTAATAATGAAATAATTTATATTTAAATAAATTAACAAACCTTTATTGATGGAATAATAACATGGCCCCTGGAATAGTAAAGTAAAAATTATAAATAGTAATCCATCCAATAGAATAGTAACCATACAAATGAATGTATAAATAAAATTTGGTCATCATATAAATGACAATATGATATAATTATATCATCATATAAGTAAATAATTTTTTTTAAACGAAATATGAATTATTGGTATTTTTTAAAACATAAATGGTTATTAAAAATACTATAATTAATATAATTATTTTTGAGAAAATTTATTTTCCTAAAATATATTCATAAATTAATATTAAATAGTCTTATGATTATAAAATTATTTTATGATACATTAATTTACTTTTCAAAGTTTCATAACAATAGGTATAATTTAAAAATATCTATTTTTTGAATTAATGATGATTTTATTTAAAATATATTTTTTCCATATTCAAAAAATTATTTTCAAAAAATAGAGTTCATTTTTAAATTCTACAAATAAAAAATGTAATGCCCTGACCCCGGTTACCCAGTTTCGGTGCATTATTACATAACATTGGCATGATCACAAAAGATCAAGTCTCAAAAGATTGATTAGTTTAGTAGCCTTGGAAACACTAGATACATTCATAAGTCTTACATTACATCATAAAGTGAAAAACTAAAACAACATAGTATCCATATTCCACACTCATATCCTCATACTGTTCCTGCAAGTCATTCATAAAATACTTCTTCACATCCTAGGAAAAATAAAACATAGAAAGGGGTGAGCTCAAATGCTCAGAAAGGATAACAATATAGCGGAATCTTTTTTAAATAAGCTTAAACATTTGAGGTAATGTATAACTAAAAAAACCTTTTAAACATGAACTTGAGTATAATATGGAAAAAATAAATTGAAATAATTCCATTTACTTATTCACATGGATATTCTACTAGTCAAATATTCACATGTAATATCAATAACCACTTTCATAATGATGGAATGCATAATGCCAGACTATCATTACCACAAAGTCAAGGCCTTATGCCCAGACTACAAATAATATTTTGTCAAGGCCTTGTTCCAAGACACTAGTTTTTCTCATGAGACCTACCTATGCATCAAGAAGCTATAGCTAGTTCCACCCGTCACTTAATAAGTCCAATACATTCCTCATATGTACAGGTTTAAACATAACATAAACATTAGTTTTAAAAATATCATACAAAATGTCAATACATTATCCATAAACCATTAATGGTATAAAAATAACACACCCACATTCAAACATATCGCAAAAACCTTCAATACAATGTAGATGTTTTGTGTCATAATAAATCACCTTCAAATAATCTTAAAATCCAAAAAAGGATGTTGACATAGATGAAATCAAAATTATTTGAGAGAATTATCTATTTTTTACAAAAAAATTAAAGGTCACATAACTATTAAGTAAATTATTTACTTTGAAAATATTATTATAAGCTTGTAAGGGATTCTTCCACAATTTTATAATTGCATAGAACAGCCACACCTGTCGTATAAATTAAACAAAAGACAATCTTACCATAATTTGGTCGAAAAGATTAAAAAGGACCTTGTTTGGAAAACGACCGAAGGATTCCTTTATAAAAATCTTATAAAAAGTCAAAAAAGGGTTTAAAGGAATTAAACCCATAGTCTAGTAACAAGTAAAAATGTTTTGGAATACATTTTTAAGAAACATGTATGTGGATGATAAAGAGGTCCCAGTAGATAATTACGTATAAACAACCGCCAATAATGAATTGATTGTGAAAGAAACCCTTACCTTGTAATTTTCATTGGTCGAGGGTTATATTATGTCATGTATAATGGTTAAATAACTGTTATCATATTATAAAAGAATCATATACATTAATATGATATCATATATGACCTTTTAACTTTTCTTTGTTAATAATATCTTAGTATTATTGTTGTTTCGGGTGTTAACTGATTCATTTTCCTTTATATGATTTGTTATGTAAGCCATGTTTGATTGGATAGGATGTATCATATTCATATGCATAATGATATCAATTACATAAACATTAATTTTATTCATAAAATGAGAATTATTCTTGAATGGATACGATGGGGAATGAATCTCATCGCATTCGTGGAGACGGTAGTCTGTACGTACACACGAGCGACAATATCATTATTTTGATATTAAAATTGAATATAATTGGATAGTATATCATATATACAGAATCATTATAATGTAATATTTATTATTTACTTCAATTACATGTCATTATCATAACCGTCCAAATATTAATGGTTTGAATAAAAATTACGCCACAATGTGGAGACGGTAAGCCGTACGTACGCACGTATGGTGACATGTCATTCAAAGGATGAATATAATAATGAATATAGATGTACCATATTTATAATAACATCAAAGCATATAGAATATACTCGATTCATTATTTTAGAATGGAAATAACAAAGAAAGAATAAGTGGAAGAAGAAATGAACAAGAAAGAGGGTGGTGAAAACATTACCTCTTCTTCGGGTTCTTCCTTTTGATATGATAAAAAATGGCTCCATAGGTTGGCTTTCTATTCAAACTAACTCCTTTAGGACGAAATTAGGGAAGCTGAGAGATAATCTGGGTAGGTTTTTTTTGATCCAAAAGGATTTGAAGGTATGAATTTGAGAGAAGTGCGAGTGCCGTTTTATAAGAGGGGTGATGAGCACCTTAGAAAAAACTAGAAATATTATTTTATAATAAATTAATATTAAGTTTCTAATGGCTCCAGTGTGGATTATTTAACAGTTAATGTGGGGATAGGTCAAATAAAATCATCAAATAGGTTTTAGAGAGGTTTGGGTCACTATATTAATCTTATCTTTTAGGTTTAACTCTTATTTAATTAGTTTGAGATTAACCATGTCTCTTTGTATTTTTATATCATATAGTTTATAAACATACTATATAAATCCATGCGACCCCCAAGTGGTCCATTAATAATAAACCCATTATTATATAAGTCATTTAGCCTAACCATATACTTTTAGGAATAGAATATCAATTAATAATATAATATGTTTTTTAATAACTCATTTAAGTCAATTTTGACACTATTTAATAATTGATTTTTGTTAAAATCATAAAAACTTTATTTATTGGAATAAAATTAATTTAGGAAATACTAACATGTAATAGTAACCAATAAAACTTGTTTATGTCATCAAAACATTCAAATTATATTTATTTTAACTTTTATAATACTATTTATTTGATTCATTAATTAATAAGGAAAATACTTCATCATCATTGTGTCATTAATAAATTTAATTATTCAATGTCTAAAAATTACGAATAAAATACCATTATTTTGGAAATAATTTTTTATTTCTAATTAATTTTTATTGTCTAAAATATAACATATATACCCCTATGTTGAAATTGTTTTTCTAAAATATATATGCTTATGTCATTTTTGTATTTACTTTAACATAATTAATATAAACTATCCTTATCACCTACAAGTGGCTCAATGGGGTCCCAAAATCAACCCAATGATACACATGGTCGGACATGTATCGTCCAATAAGGTAAAGACAAGTTTTAAAGTAATTTAATATAATTATAATATTATTTTTTACCCTTATTTACTGGATTTACCCTTTAACAATGGTAAATAAAATATTTACTGAAGTAATAATTCAAATGTCTAAAAAAAGTTACCTATTTTCAAAATTTGGATCTCCTGATTCTAAATATGGAATCCATTTTTCTAAATTCAATACACAGAAGTGGCATAAATTAATTTAAATTTAATTCCCACTGACAAAACAAAAAACGTGTTTCAACAAAATTATAACAATCAAAAGACTGGAACTTGATTATGTTCGGTTTAAATGTGAAATTACATCCAATGAATATCATTGAATAAAATTGTAAAACTATATTCTAAATATAATTTAAAAAAACTCAAATTCATAATTTATCACTACTAATTATTTTGATTAAAAAAGTTTTTCTTAATTAAAATTTAGTAATTTTCATTATTCATCAAAATATGAATGTTAATAGAAATGTACCAAAATTTCACCCTTACATAATTTTGATATTCCGAATACAAAAATGCATTCCATTTTGAAAGATAAAAGTTAAAAAAATTCAAAAATTGGGTATTAATATTCATAATGGGTAGTTTGATTGGTTGTGGTGTGTGTTAGAACTCGATGTTGCGTACAACACACGCTATTTTATTATTCAAAGAGAGTCATACCGTGGAAGCATGGGGTGTTACACTATCCCCTCCTATAATTAATTTTGTGCCCAAAATTACTAGATTACTACTGTATGAAAAGACTCAGGTGGTTCTTCATCATATTATCCTTAGGTTCCCACATTGCTTCTTTCATCTAATGGTTTTTCATAAAACATTTACCTGACGAGTCATCCAGTTTCTCCGCACTTGTTCTCTGATATCAAGAATCTTGACACGCTCTTCGTAATAAGACTGATTGGGTTCCAGTTCTAATTTATCATATATGATTACATGGATTGGTTCATGCATGTATTTTCTCAATAGAGATATGTGGAAAACATCATGAACATTGGATAAATTTGGAGAAATTTCCAAAAGATAAGATACAACCCCAATTCGTTCTAGAATTTTGAAAGGTCCAATATACCTGGCACTCCATTTATCTATCTTAATAAAAAGTATAACTCCCATCCATGGAGATACCTTGAAGAAAACATGATCTCATACCAAAAATTCCATATCCTTCCTTCGGTTATTGGCTTAGCTCTTCTTCTTACTTTGAGCATCTTTGATGTGGGTCTGGATTACCGTCCCCATTTCCATCATCTCCTCCATATGTTCTGGGCCTAGGAGTTTTCATTCACCAACATCATCCCAATAGGTTGGTGTGCGACATCTCTTTTTGTACAATGCTTCATATGGTTCCATATGAATACTCAAATGGAAGCTATTGTTATTGGAAAATTCTACCAGAGGTAAATATTGATCCCACATACCCTAAAAGTCAAGTGAGCTAGATATTAACATGTCTTCTAAGATTTTAATAGTCCGTTCTGATTTTCCATCAGTTTGGGGGTGGTATGAAGTGCCAAAATAAGTTCAGTATCTAGGGATTTCTGAAAACATATCGAGAATGGTAATGTAAAATGTGGATCGCGATCCGAAACAATTGAAAGTGGTGATCCATGAAGTCTTACAACTTTATTAATATACAGTTTTGTTAAACGTTCAAGTGGTAAATCTTCCCTTATTTCAAGAAAATGTGCTGACCTAGTAAGATGATCAACAAATCACCCATATTGCATCTTTCTTTCTTAGTGTCTTTGGTAGTCCCATGACAAATTCAATCTTAATATTAACCCAATTCCACTAAGGTATGGGAAGTGGTTTCAATACTCAACCAAGTTGTTTCCTTACAGCTTTCACATTTTTGAAAAACCATACATCTTGACACAAAATCAGCAATCACCCTCTTCATTTTATCCCACAAAAAAATGTTCCTTCAAATCTATATACATTTTTGTGCTCCCATGTTGTATAGAGAAATTGGAACTGTGAGCATCGCCTAACAATTCCCTTTTTATATCAGGTATATCGGGAACACAAAGTCTTCTTCAAAATTTCAAAATTCCATCTTCATACACAAAGTCACTCAATATCCCATCCTTCATAGCATTAATTTTATTTTTAAACTATTCATCATCGGTTTGAGAACTCATTATCCTTTCTTGTAAAGAAGGTTTGGAAACCATTTGAAAAATTATCGATTTGTCACCTTCCATGTTTATTCCCATATCCAACATTACTAGATCCATGAAAATTGGATCCCTTTCAAATATCATTTTGTTCAAAACTTCATGATCGTTTTTTCTCAATGTATCTGCCACCTTATTTTCCTTCCCCAAGTCGTAGTGTATTGTACAATAATAATTGTTGAGTAGTTCCGGAAATATCCTTTGCATCATGTTGAGTTATTTCTGTGAGAAAATATACTTCAAACTCATTTGATCAGTATGAATACCACATTTTTCACCATCGAGATAGTGTCTCAAACACTTCAATGTAAATATTACAACTGATAACTCAAGATCATGAGTAGGATAGTTTTTCTCATGAAATTTTTGCAATCGTGATGCATAGGCAATAAATCTATAATTCTATATAAGGACACAACCACGTCCTTTATTTGGTGAATCACTATAAATAACGAACCCATAATTCCCTGATGGTAGAGTCTATATAGAAGAATTGACTAATATTCTCTTCAGTTCTTCAAAACATTCTTCACAATATTTACCCAAACAAATTTAACCCCTTTACGTTTGAGCTTGATTAATGGGTTATCTAATCGGGAAATATTTTGGACGAAACGTCGATATAAACCTGATAAACCAATAAAACTGTGTACCTCAGATATAGTCGTTGGTGCTGACCATTCATGGATTTCTCTTGTCTGAGAAGGATCAACATAGATTCCATCTTTAGATATAATATAGCCAAGAAAATAAATCTCTTGAAGACATAATTCACACTTTCTAAACTTCCCATATAATTCATGTCTTCTTAGAGTCTTCAGGATAATGTGCAAGATATTTTCATGATCTTCGTAGATTTTGGAATATACCATGATACCATCAATAAATACCACCAAAAAATCATCAAGATATTCTTTGAAATCTCTATTAATTAGATCCATGAATATAGATGGTGCATTAGTCAATCGAAAATGCATTACAATAAACTCATAATGCACGTACCTGGTTCAAAATGTTGTCTTGGAATGTATTATTTTTCACACACAAAAGTTGGTATACAGATTGACGGTCAATCATTGAGAAGTATTAAGATCCATGTTGTTGGTCAAATAAATCATCAATATGAGGTAGGGGATACTTGTTCATTATTTTTATAGCATTAATTTACCTGTAGTCGATACATAAGCTCATAGATCCATCTTTATTTTTAACAAAAGGGATAGGGGCACCCCCTGGAGAAACACTAGGGAGAATAAATCCTTTATTACTCAATTCCTCTAGTTGTTTTGTTAGATCAACTAATTCCACAGTGGCCATTCTATAAGTGGTCTTCGATATAGGCCTTGAACTACGAATTAAATCAATGGAAAACTCAATATCTCGTTTGGGAGGATGTCGAGGTAAATCATCCAGAAACCTATATACATATTCTCCCACAATATGTACATAATCTATTTGAACATTACATTCCTCACCCATAGTCATTTCATTATCTTGCTCCCCAATAATTTAATTTATTTGAGCTACTGGGGGTGGATGTAGATAAGAATTAGGTGGTGAAGATTCTGTTATAAATATATGGTGTTCCTAATCATCATTATCAAAAATTGTAACCTCCTTCTTCTTATAATAAATCATTGCATCATGGTCTGAAATACAATCCATTCTGAGGATTACATCAAACTCCATCATAGGTATGACAATAAGATCAGAAGATAAAGAACATTTATATCCTCTAATGGGGAATTATTCAAAAAACATTTTTACAATGATACTTCCCTTAAAAGTTTCATCTGGAAACTCCTTTTTTAAATAAAATAATAAATATCTAATTTTCAAAGAAAAATAGGAAGATATGAAACAATGTGATGATCCAGAATCAAATAATGCATTTTCTAAACATGATGAAACCATTAAAATACCTGCCACCACCTCTTTCGGAGCTTCAACCTCAGCAGTAGTGATCGCATAGGCATGGCCTTGTTCCCTTATCCTTTTATGAGGTAAGATTCCCTGAATCTTAGAACAATCATTTGCATTTTGTTCCATCTCCCTGCAATTGTATCATTGAACATCGGTATCTTCTTTCTTCCCCTTGTAATCAAGAGCTTGGTGGACTTTTTCACCACACTTATAACAGAATCCCATTCAATTTACGAAAGTTCCAGGGTGTTTATTCCGACATTTACTGTAGGATGGATATCCAACTTTTCCCTTCTTCCCATTATTTCCAGTCCCATAGTGATTAGAAGATCTCTTCTTCTCTTCCATTGCTTTAATGCCGTAAGACATAGAGAATTCATTTTTTGTCTTGATAGCACATGAGACAATATCTTCGTATGACGAAAATGATTGTGAGACTAATTCTCAATGGAGAAATGGTTTTAACACAACAAATAAAAGATCAATATTACTTCTTGGGTTACATATATAATCTGTTGCTTGCCTTGCTAACCTTGTAAAGTTGGACTCATAGTTTGCAACATTCTCGTCCTCATTTTGCCTCAAACTCAGAAATTTCCTTTCCATATCCGCTCGATGTTCATGAGGAAAATATTTTTCTATGAAAATATCGTTAAACTCCCTATATTCTATATTTGATACTTCATCATCCTCTTTCTTGTTTTGAATCAATGACCAACATTGATCTGCATCTCCAGTGAGGCGGTAAACAGCCATGACAACTTTTTCCCTTTCTCTACTCCCCATGGCATGAAATATTTTCTCTACGGAATTTATCCATTTCTCAGATACTAGTGGATTTTTACCCCCATTGAATTTTGGTGGTTGTTGGCTCATGAAGATATCTAACATTGGTCCTCCACGCTGCAGATCAGGGTGCTCCCTACGGGTTAGGTAATTATTCATAACCTGAGTGAGTTGTCCCAGAATGGTGATTAGATGATCAACACCTGTTGCATCACTAGCTCCACTATAATTATCATGAGTATGATGGAAATAACTATATGGAGTGTGTTCATTGATACAGTTTCCATTCCTTAAACTAGGCGCCATTTCTAAACAATATCATAAACTAGATCAGTTTATGAATCAAAATACATAATTCCATTCTTGTAAAACACATAACATAAATTGAACTATTTATTGATACAATCCAAAGTCATAAAAATGGTTTCTTTGAAAAAGTATATACTCATATTCTCTTCATAATGGTTTGAAAAGAAAATGAAAATTGTCTTGATCATATCCCCCTAGAGTGTCATAACCAAGAATGAAGCAAGGCTTGTTGTCGTGCACCAGTTCCCATTCAAGTCTGGCTCAATGTGGTGTTTTTGGGTTTTACCCCTAGGTACATCTGTTCCAGATACACCTCTACCTACTCGTTTCCATACATGGATTTATTGCTTCGAAAACTCACAAAATCCCTACAATACCAAAAATCTCAGAAGTTCTTCGACACTAATCCTCAATGTCCATCTTCGGTCTATGTGATCTAATTAGAGTTTATCTAAATCTAGATTCCAAGGTTTATACTAAACATCCTCTGATACCAACTGTAATGCCCTGACCCCAGTTACCCAGATTTAGTGCATTATTACATAACATTGGCTTGATGACAAAATATCAAGTCTCGAAATACCGATTAGTTTAATATCCTTGAAAACTCTAGATACATTCATAAGTCTTACATTACATCATAATGTGAAAAAATACAACAACATAGTCTCCATAGTCCACACTCATATCCCCATACTATCCCTACAAGACATTCACAAAATACTTCTTCACATCCTATGAAAAATAAAACACAGAAAGGGGTGAGCTCATATGCTCATTAAGGATAATAATATACCAGAAACATTTGTAAATAATCAATAACATTTAAGGCAATGCATAACTAAAACAAAATACTATTATACGTGAAAATGAGTGTAATATGGAAAAAATAAATTTAAATAATTCCATTTACTTATTCACATGGATATTCTTATAGTATAATAACCACATGCAATATCAATAACAACTTTCATAATGATGGAATGCATAATGCCAGACTATCATAACCACATAGTCAAGGCCTTGTGCATAGACTACAAATAATATTTGGTCATGGCCTTGTTCCAAGACACTAGTTTGTCTCATGAGATATACCGATGCATCGTAGAGATATAGTGGGCTCCACATGTCACTTACTAAGTCCAATTCACTCCTCATATGAAAATGATTAAACATAACATAAACATTCGTATTTAAACTAGAATACGAAATGTCAATAATTTCTCCATAAACCATGAATGTTATAAAAATAAAACATCCAGTCAAAAATATCACAAAACATTCAATACAATATGGATGTTTTGTATCATAATAAATCAACTTCATATAAACATAAAATCCATAAAATGGATGTTGACATAGATAAATCAAAACTATTTGAGAGAAATATCTCTTTTTTTGAAATAATTTAAAGGTCACATAATTATAAAATAAAAAATTAACTTTGAAAATATTCTTATAAGCCTGTAAGGGAAGCTTTAGCGATTTTATTATGGAAGAAAATAGCCACACCCACCATATAAGTTAAAAAAACACTTTACATTAATTTTTTCGTAAAGGTTAAAAATGAAATTGTTTGGAAAATGGAGGAAAGATTACTTTATAAAAATATTAAAATAAGCCAAGAAAAAGGTATAAATAACTTTAACCCATAGTCTAGTAATGAGTAAAAATGTTTTGAAACTCATTTTTAAGAAACATGGATGTTGATGATAAAGAGGTCCCAGTAGATAATTACGTATAAACATCCTCGGATAATGAAGTGATTATGAAAAAAACCCTCACCTTTTACATTTCCTTGGTTTAGGGTTGGTTTATCTCTATTATAATGGTGAAATAATTGTTATTAAATTATTAAAGAATCATTTACATTAATATGATATCATTTATGATCTTTTAACAATTATTTGTAAATAATATCTTAGTATTATCGTTGTCTCAGGTGTTAACTGATTCGATATCCTTTATATGCTTTTGTTACATAGGCCATGTTTGTTATGGATATGTTGTATCTTATTCATTTCCAAAATGATATCAAGTCCTTGAACATTAATATTAATCATAAGATGAGAATTATTCTTGAATGGATACGATGTGGAATGAATCTCCTCGCGTTCGTAGAGACAGTAGTCCGTATGTACGCATGAGCGACAATATCATTTTTTTGATATTCAAATCATATATAATTGGATGGTATATCATATATACATAATAATTATAGTTTTTATTTATTATTTACTTCAACTTCAAATCATTATCATACCCATCCAAATAATAATGTTTTGAATTATAATTACACCACGACGTGGAGACGGTAAGTCGTACGTACACACATATGGTGAAATGTAATTCAAAGGATGGATAGAATACTAAATATGGTTGTACCATATTTATAATAACATCAAAGTATATAAAATATACTTGATTTATTATTTTATAATGAAAAAAAACAAAGAATGAAGAAGTAGAAGAAGGATGGAATTTGAAAGAGGATACTGAAAACATTACCTATTCTTCGGGTTCTTCCTTTTGATTTGATCAAAAGGGCTCCATAGGATGGCTTTCTGATACAACAATGGACTCTAGGTTGAAGTGAGAGATTTTTTTAGAATATTTTGGTAGGGTTTGGATGATCCAAAAGGCATTGAAGGTATGAATTTGAGAGAAGGGTGAGTTCCCTTTAATAAGAGGGGTGAGGGGCACCATAAGAAAAACTAGAAATATTATTTTATAATAAATTAATATTAGGTTTCTAATGGCTAAAAAGTAGATTATTTAAAAGTTAAGGTGGGGATAGGTCGAAAAAACTAAACCAATATGTTTTATATAGGTTTGGGTTGCTATATTAATCTTATCTTTTAGTTTTAATTGTTAGATAATAAGTTTGACATTTACCATTTCTCTTTGTATTTTTAAATTATATAGTTAATGAACATACTATATACATCCAAGCAACCACAAAGTGGTACATTAATAATAATCCTATCATTATATAATCCTTTTGGCTGAACCATTGATTTTTAGGTATATAATATCAATTAATAATATAATATTTGTTTTGAAAACTAATTTATGTAAATTTTGAGACTATTTAATAATTTATTTTTGTTAAAATCATAAAAACATTATTAATTCGAGTAAAATTCATTTAATAAATCATAACATGTAATAGTAACCAATAAATTCGTTGATGTCATAAAAACTTTCATATTATATTTATTTTAACTTTTATAATACCAATTATTTGATTTTTTCATTAAAAATGAAAATATTCCATCATTATTTATCATAAATAATTTTAATTATACAATGTCTAAAAATCATAAATAAAATAACATTATGTAGGAAATCTTTTTAGATTCCCAATTCATATTACTAGTCAAATATATAACATATATAACCCTATGAAAAATTTTGTTTTCTAAAAGGTTTATGCTTATTTTATTTTTGTATTTACTTTTACTTAATTAATATAAAGTGTCCTTATCACCTACAAGTCGCTTCATGGGGTCCCAAAATCAACCCAATGATTCACATGGTCGGACATGTAACATCCAATAAGGTTAGGACATGATTTCGGATAATTAATAATATTATAATATTATTTTTTAGTCTTATTTACCGGATTTACCCTTTAACCATGGTAAATAAAATATTTACCGATGTAATTATTCAAAATGTCTTAAAATAAAAGATACCTATTTACACAATTTTGAACTCATGATTCTAAATATGGAATCCATTTTTATAAATTATAAACATAGAAGTGGTAGAAATTAATTTAATATTAATTCCTGCTGTCCAAAAAAGCATGTTTTTAAGAAATAATAACTATCAAAAGATAACCACTTGTTTATGTTCGGTTTAAATGTGAAATTATGTACTTTAAAACCACTCAAATTCATAATTTATCACTATTAATTATTTTGACTAAAAAATTTCTTTTTAATTAATATTTAATAATTTCCACTACTCATCAAAATATGAACATTATCCGAAATGTACCAACAAATCACCCTAAGATAATTTTGATAATATGAATCCAAAAATGAAGTCCATTTTGAAAGATAAATGTACCAACACTATTTCATGATGAATAAAAAAACCACCAAATTAATCCAAATTATTATCATTACTGTTTTGTCTAATTAATTTTCCTAATATATATATATATATATATATATATATCATTACTATTTTATCAGAAATGTACCAAAAATATTTCTTTATGAATGAAAAACCACAAAATTAATACAAATTATTATCATTATTGTTTTATCTAATTAATTATCCAAATATATATATATATATAATAACATTTAAACATATGTAGTTTAATTAATAAAATATAATTTAAATTCAGGATAATGTTTCTCATTTTAAATGTTCTTCTATACATGTATATAGGTGAACAAATATTGAAAACCATTTAAACAAACACTCCTGAACAATGCAACTGAACACTATAACTCATCATAATGGAAATAAAGAGATATAATAATTTTATAATAAATAAAATACTTGTATAAGATATTATTTATATAGTAATTAATTAATTTTATTTTGTTATACGGGATATTAATGAAAATAAGGAATTTTGATATAATTTAAGGGATTCTCAAACCCAACCCCATTTCCTTAAGTTTTCTCTATTTCTGAAAAATCTCAACATGGATATTCATTTAATTTTTATTGAATATAATTTCATTATTTTAACCTCATATTTTTGAGGATATACATTTTCCTAATATTATTTTTTGAAAAAAAATATTATTCAAAAATAACAATTCTTTCTCAAAAAACACATATTTTACATCACTTGAAATTGATTCTTCATAACTCAAGATTGATGATTATTGTTCCAATTATATAATTTATTTTTTATTATTAGAACCCCAATTTTAATTCATGAATGTATTATTTATGAAATTTTCATGAAACCTATTTTTATTCCGTGGGTTATTTTATTGAAACAATTTATATATGTTATATGTGGAATTCATGGTTTTATTAATGTTATGATTTGATTGTTTCACCTTGAATTATATATTTCTCCAATGCACTAGGTAATTTGATGTATCTCACGAGATAATGTGAAAAATGTGTTAATTTTATGCATGATTGTTTAACAATTTTTATATTGTTAAAATTATTCACATATGTTATGTGTGGACATGATGCTAGCTTTGTTCTCAAAGATGTGTTGTATTTGACCACTAAGGCATGATGTTTCATTTTTATGCATTTCCACATACCATTAATTTATCTAATGATTCCTATTATTATTATGATTATGAACCTATTATTATGTAATAATTTTTAGGATTATTCTCACCCATGTTATATTGATACATGTTATTATCTATCATCTTATTTGGATTTTAGATCTCACCTTTCATTAAAGTATATCCTCATGTGATTACATGTACTAAGGAGAACAAGAGGGCCACTAAGAAGCTATATAATAATAACATTAAAACTTTTTAGCTTTTAATATTTAATATTTTTGTATGTTTCAAATTTTCCAATGATAGTAAAACATTGGATCATGGTTTTGTAACACTGTTATGTCATTTATCATTATAATAATTTTATATCCATGTATGAAAAAGAAAAGATTCTATGAAACATGATGAAAGTAATCCATCAAGTTATACTGGGTTTTTTGTATTCCTATAACACATAATTTCAAACTTATCAATTATTACAAGCATCAAATAGTTTTAAAATTCATAGATATATTATTTTTGGAAAAATAAATATGATGATAAACATGTATAGGATGAATTTGTAGAAGGGGATTTGAAATGAATTAAATTTGTCCTGATATAATCATTGGAAATAAATCGTGAAATTAGTACAACATTGAATAAATTTTAAGTTTGTGGTATGATTTTCACTTTCACCATCTTATTATTTCAAAATCATTTTCTTATTATAAATTAGGAATGTTTATTAATCTAATTGGGAAATAAAAAATTCAGGCACATGAATACATTTAATGTGAATATTCATATTTATTCTAGGATTATATAAATTTTTTAAAATATAGTTTTTCATCCACTAAAAATTGAAATAAGAGTTTGTATCAGATTACATAATATATATGGATGGATTTTTTTTCGATATTAATCAATTTTTATTTCTACATCATGTAAGCCTAAATAGATATAATGTTTTTTAGGCTATATCAAAATTATATGTAAAATATATTACCACAATTCTCTCATATGAAAATGATTAATTTTTTAATAATGTGTAGAATATTGAAATAGGATGAACGTAAGGAGATAATATGGGTTTTCAAATTATTTAAGTACAATTGATTAGAAGACCTCCCCTAAAACTTATAGAATCAATAGGTGGGTGAGATATTTCGTCATTAAATTTATTATCAACATGGGTTTTCAAATCCTTGTTTTTATTTTTGCTATGAGAATAATTTTTATATATTTTTTTCATTTTCATATTAGGTTTACCTATCATTCATCCATTTTCTATCATTTAGGGGATATAACACAACTATAATTGAATTTTACCACATGAATAAGGAATTTAAGTCATGAATAATTGTGTTTCTTTTTACAATATTATGTAATTGTGGTCCACATCATTAATCAATTTTCAGGCTATGGACTAGTTGGGTAAAATCGATTCATGCTATGAATCCCAGTTTCACATTGTTAACCTACCAAATCAATTATTAATGTTGTAACATATATGTTTCCAATTTTCATAATTTATCCATCTTTTCATTGCTTTTTGAATTTTCTTTACTTCAGTTGTGTATCTCTCAATCAGAACCATTTCCCCATTTTTAGTGGATTTATTTCAGTAGGGATTCACCAAATATTATCAAGGTTCATCATGATATGTATTTTTTCTCATATTCCATTAGTATTTTCACATGAAAATTGTGTTTTCATGTCACCATATGGATATAGATTCCAAGGGTTTATTTTATCCAAAATTTATTAATGAGAGTTTTTGGTTTCAGAAAACCTTTCATTTCTTAAGAGGTGTCTCATCTACTGGTTTGTCAGTTCCTTTTTATTGCTACATATCCCAGGTTTTTGTGGTTATTGATTTCCAATAAATTATTTGACATATGAATATTTATTTTTCACTTTATTATAAGTTGTTTTTAATTGTTTCCATATATTTTTTTATTTGAAGAAATCCATTTTGAAAGAAGAAAATTATTTGAGGTTGAAAATGATTTGTCAGTATGTTTATTGTAAGATATAAATATTTTTCTATTGATCGATATATAAGGATTTCTATAGATAAAATTCCCCATTTAAATCCATTTCAATTAAAAAAATGGTTTCATAGGGTGATGGGTAAATCCCATGGGGTCCTTGGTATTATTTGGAAATTCTTGGAAATTGAGGGATTTGAATGTTTATCCCACATTTAATTGGATATATACAAAAATTTAACTAAACATTGATAATTTATGGAGACATATAATTTTGTTACATAGTCCCATGGATTGAGCTCTTGAGAAGTTAGTGCACACGTGCTTATTTTCATTTTCCACTGGAGGTGTAATGAACCTAGCTAGCTCTGACTTGATTTATAATAGGACTCATTTTTATGTTTTCTTAATGGTTTTTCTAATCAATATATATATATATATATTCATTTTTTCAACTGATTTATACATTTATTCTTTTCAAAATATTATGAAATAGTTTATTTCCATTTTTTAAAATATGAAATTTTGGTCTTCATATTTTAATTTAAAATTATAATAATGATGCTAAGATAAAAGTTTTGTGAAATATTATTAAGATATTGTCATTTCATGTATCATTTATGAAAATTTATAATAATTGATATATTCATTAAATTATTCTCAAGGTTAACTTGGTGAGATTCTACCTGTATATTGAGTACATACATTTTATTCACCCAATGGGGGTATTTAGTCTTTTCAATATTTGATGTTTGAAAGTGAATGGAAAGGTTTAGTGGGGTTGGGTTTTTGAGCTAGTTTTTTGTTGGTTTTGTGGTGGTGGAATGATGGGATTATGACCCATATATCATATGGGTATGTTTTGTAGTCTTTTATTTTGTATTTATTTAATCCAAGTTTAGTAATTTTATTTTTTTGATAAAGCCACTATCTTTTCTTATTTTATATTTGAATATTTATTTTTAATTTTTTTTATTCAGTGTTTCTATTAATTATGATATATTTTTATATGTTATTTATACCCTTTTTAATTTCACATAATAGTTTATATATCCATGTTCTTGAAATTATTTCCCATGATTGTTCTTATAGGAATGAGTGATTTACTTTAACCTATGGGGATCAATAAAACAATACAGATCATTCAAGGAGATATATTGGATGTATAGTTTAGGGATGACCAATGTATGTTCATTGCAAGGGTATAAGTAATATTTAAATAACAACCAGAACATATTAACTCCTTCTTATTTTAAGTAGTTAATGGTATTTAAAATAAACAAAAAAGGGGGATTGAAGTTCCTAGTGATTTTTTATATATTTATTAATGAGTATGACAATAAAAAATATATTATTATGTTGCATGATAGAGGAAAAATACACCTTTTGAATAAAATGTAATTGATGACCCTAGATTAATGGTTAAAAAATATTTATATTTACCTTGAACATGCTAAGGAATATACATTTTAATATTGAAAAAATGAATCAATAAATGTTAATCCACTACTTTGTGAGCTACCTTATACATGTGAAGATTTTTTTGTTGTTATTAATGTTAAATACATATTCAAAGGTAGAAAATATCTATAAAATTTTGGAATATAGATTAGAAGAATCAAGATAGTGGGGGGATTTATGAAGAGATTAATGCTTGTTCAATGTTTGGAGAATCTATCAAAATATGCGACGAAAACATCCAGAAGGTATTAGAAATAAAATATTTTATATACATGTGCTAAATTCATTTTGGGTGACGATTTTATGCTTATTTTATATGTAGGAGAATTACCTATGTTTTTTGTGTTGAGGTAGTCCAAATATAAGGATATAGTGTGGGATAAAAATATGTGAATGTATTGAACCTTACATGCATTTTAGAATATATATTATTACTATTCCCGCTATACATCATCATGTATATAAATGTTTTAAGGATTATCACTGGGTAGAAGTACGATTTTTTAAAATACTAAATCCTTCATGGAACGTCATAATTTCTATTGTGTCTATATATGGTTGTATGGAATAAAAAATAGAGTTCATACACTGGAAACATAAGATATATAATTATATTGTTTTGGATCCTTTTAGGGAACACGAAACTTCTTATGTTTCAATCAACCTTATGAAAAAACCATAGGGTTTTAAAAACCATATGAAGATAAAAAACTACCAATTAAAAGCATAACTCAAAATTATTTTCAAAATTTTAGAATCATGTATGTTGAAGATATAGTTTTCCAAAATAAATATTACAAATATTGAAATTACATAAGCAGGTATATAAGTTTTTATTTTAACATTAAAACATCATTTTTTTCAATCCATGATTCAGGATATGATTTGAATAATGTGAAGGAATAAGAGATTGGGGAGGTCACTATGTTATTAATATGTCATTTACAATTATAGATATTTGAATATATAAATTAGTTTGATAAAATAAATTAAACTATAAAATGCCTCAGATTAAATTGAGTGATAAAAAAAGAAAAAATATATTATTATTCAATATGGATGGGTGAGGGAAAAAGATTTCATGTATTAAAAAGACCAAATATAAGTGGTATGTTTGTGAAATTAAACGTTTTAAGTGAGTAGATATCCAAAAATTAATACTCGTATAAATGAAATTATATTTATAATGCTTAGACGATATTTGATGGATAATATAACAAAAAGAAATATTTTTCATCCATGCTATAAGAAATACGCGATTATTTTGTATCCAATTTTTTAATTATAAGTAAATTTGATAGTTCAATTGGAGTTATATATATTTTCAAAAAATAGAGAACTGAGCCACACTACAATGTGTACTCCTATTATTTTTCAATTTTATACAAATATTTCTTAGTTTATTGATGTTATGGAAATATTTTGAGAATAATATTCCCAAGAATAGTGGTTAAATTAAATGAAATAAATTATTTCTTATAAGAAAAATGAGTAATAGATGAGAAAATATATTCTCCAAAATTCATGTTAGAGAATGTGTTAATGAAAATATTATATTTCTATTCATGAAGGATATTGTAGATCAATAATTTTAAATAAAGTGAAAAGAGATCCCAAAACTAAAAATTTGAATTTTATTTTATATATTAAATTTATAAAAAGTATCATTTCTTGATCTACTGATATAAAATTATATGGTCCAGAGAGAGTAGTAGTGAGGATGAAAACAATACATGAGTGACTATTGAAGAAAAAGATATGAATAGATAAAAAATATATAATATGTCAATGATGTATTGAAGTATAAGATCATTTTATATGTTGGAGATATAGAATCCAACCTATTTCAGCTGGATCAAATTCAATTATTTATAAAGATGAAGAAAATAAGAAGATAAAATGTGATATATTTTATTAAAAATTAAATAAGAAGATGATGTTGGTGAGATAGTAAAACTAAAGATTATATAGTTATATTAATTTCTATAATTACATATTAATGAACTAATAGATTCTCTAATATGATAGGAACTCATAAGGTGATAAAATCTATCAAAAATATTCTGATCAAGATATGGATGTTGTGTTTTTTCAGATACTAAGTTGCATGAATTTTATAAAACAATGAAAATGTAGAATAAGACACTGAGTTTAGGAGGTATATTATTTTAATTTAATTTTTTGAAATCCTATCAAAACTAGTGATCTTAAAAAAAATTGGTTGATGTTTTTAATTCTAGATGGAAGACTGAATACTTTAGGATATATTTTAAAATACTCACTTGAGTAATATGTTTTGAATAGTTTTAGGGTGATACTTAATTCCCTATAAACTGAAGGTAAACCACATGGTGATATGATAATCCATGCACAACCCAATTTTAATTTAATGGATTATTATTAGTGGATAATATGAGTCTTAATGGAATTCAAACACAATAATGATATGACCACCCACTTTAGGCGTGAACCCTGTAAAAACATAGTATCAAACTCTCTACATTTTTATCTATATCTCATGTGTGTATTTCTTTTTGGTAAATGAAAATATATCCATAGAAATTAACTGAACAAATAGTTTCAAAGACCAAAATGTGTTAAAAATTCAAATAATATTGTCATTTTTTAAAAAGGTAAACCACACCTGATTCACCACAAAATAGGAGTCTATACATGAATCTAAAGATAATATTATTACCTTAGACTTATTTTTTCATATGACAGATTTATTCTTGTAAAAGTTTAATTATAGGACGACACAATATGTTTTCATTTGACATTATCCCCTTTTGTAGATTTTTTTCATAGGTATGCACCATTTTGATAAGAACTAATCATATGTAAGTTCAATTTATATAACTTTTAATCTTATACAACATGCATAATGGTTAGATCATTTGTGTTGTGGTGTGATTTGATCATTTGTTCCATAACATCTCCAAAACATTATATTTACAAATTTTATCTTTTCTATGCACATAAAAACTATGAAAACAACATAAAATCATATGAATTAACAAAATTATCTTTTTAAGGAATGTGATTTACTAGTTTAACTAATTTTCCAAAATTATTATAGTAAAATTAAAAATACATCTCATCTTATTCACATTCACATCAACAACTCCCCATAAAAAATATTCCAATACTGGGGGATTCCACTTCATCAACCTCAAAAAAACTATCCCACTCTTGTATCATTAATATATCTTAACAAAAAAAAATTACATGATTTATTCTCAATAATATTTACTTATTTTTCATCCATAAATGATATCCAACATATTATGTTGTTATTAGCATCCATACTTCTACATACTGGTTTATAAGATCATAATGGTGTATTTTTGTGAAGTGATACCTAAATGAAAATGGTTAATTGTTGGATATTTTTTTGCATATTTTCATTGGGGTATACAGGTGGATTGTATTTAATTTCATTATTGGGATTTAGTGGTTCTATTTATGATGTCGATTCCATCATAAATTTGGGTTATATTTTCTGAAATTTATGCATTATAATTTTTTATGATATTTTTTTATTATAGATTCTTTATTTTTTATGTTTTAGTTTTATAATTTTTTATTTTACAATATTTTACAATTTTTTATAGGATAATATCACCTACATGTGATATTTATAACCATATATATGGGTATTTAATTTTTTATAATTAACGATGGGATTGGGGAAAGAATATTAATTGTATAGAACTTGTACTCCTACTTTTATTTTTATGATAAGAAATTTTATTCTTAACTTACTAACATATAAAATTTATAATTTTAACATATAGAACATATATATAGTTTAAAATATGTAATTGTTTTTGAAAAAATGACCCTTAAGGATTCAATCCAAATGAAAAGTGCACTTGGTGATTTTCAAACATCCAACTATAAGGGTGGTAGAAAACTATAAAATGTAATTCTAGAAAGAAGTGATAACTACATGAAATATTGAATCATTTATAGACAACATGAAAACCCTACTACTACCCTAGAAGAAGTACCTTCCAATTTTTCTACTACTTGGACTCATGCGCTATGCTTATAGGTATTTGATGGTTGTGTCAAAGAAATCAAACCACCATCATTTCAAATTCCAAATGGATTTTATTTTTTCATAATGTATCTAGTATAATTATAACATATTTGAAAACCCTATTAAGTTATTAAAATTTATGGTTAATAAGATTAAACACATTTGATCAACTTTTAAGTTTATTAACAAATTATCAATTCTACACCATTCTCATTCTTTTCTTTTAATATAAAAATAAATTTACATAATGATAAGACTCTGATACTCATTAGGGTAGAATTAAAATAAAATATCCTTGTTCATTTTTTATTTTATAGGTGATCACTATCATTAAAGTGATGAATATAGGTTTCTTCATATTATAACTAAAAATAGTGTAAAAATGAATATTTTTGTTTATATTTTCTAACATTAATTCAATGTTATCATAGGATAACTAATAAAATTATTGGGAGGAGGTGACATCATTTGTGGAATTGAGTTTTTGGTATAACTTCATTATAATTTCATTATTAATTTAATTTCCACTATATACTTTTTTTATTGAATATTTTTATTCTCATTTTTTACATCCAATTAATACCAATCATTCAATACTCTTAGAACAATAATTAGTATTATGTTCATCCTTGGTCTATAGATATTAATCAGTTTCAAATAATGATCATAAAGTATGACCACCAACTCCGGCATCGATGTTAATTTTGAGGGACACTTATTAGGTCATACATTATTATTTTATGTCATGAACAATAAATATTGGAAAATTTAAATAGTTATAATAAATTTAATAATTTGATATTCTATTTTAAAAAAACTCTTGAATGATTAAACCCTCACCAAGGAAGTAGAAGATAAACGAACTTCTGTTGATATTTTCCCTTCATAGCATGATAGAGAACTCATTAATTCCATTCATCATTTTCTGAGTATAAATCAATTTAATATTATTTTTACTTGTGAATTTTTTATATAAATTTTACATGTAATTAAATTAAAACATAATGGAACAAAATTAGTCAAAGATAAGAAATTGGAAAATTATAAGGAAGACATTGAAATTTTTATCATGTATTATAATGAATAAAATACCAAAATTTTTATTCAAAATTATTAAAATTTTCAATGATTTAAAATAAAATAATAATTAACATTATACATAAACTATTTTATGTAAATTATATTTTTTAGTGATATGTTCTGGGTCATCAATGTTAATGAAAATCCAAGAATCCAAGTACACAAAGAACATGATTATGGATGAACTCAATGGGATTATCATTACGTAGCCAACACTAGTAAAAAAACATTTTTTTCATCGGTTATTTATAACGAACGTGAATATCTGTATAATTGATTTATAATGTTCATTATAATATAACAGATGTTAAAAATGAAATATATTGATTTATCACGTCAGTTATTTTATAAGAGACGTGATAAATCAAATATATCACTTTCTCACATCGATTATTTTATATCGAATGTGATAAATTCATTATCATGCTTTATCATGTTGGTTATTTAATAACTGACATGATAAAGTTAGTTTTATATGCCATTTAAATAATAACTGACATAATAAAAGAGCTTATCATGTCTGTTTTAAAATAACTGATGTGAAAGTTAAAATTTTGGATCACACCAATAATGAGATCAATTTTTTTACACCGTGGAATTGAAATTTTCAATTTCCTTCTAATATTTCGTATACTGTAAATGTATTTTCAGGCGATTATCAGTGATTTTTCACATCGGTTATTATATAACCGACGTGAAAAATAATTTTTTATGACCTTTTCACGTCGGTTATTTAAGAACCAACGTGAAAAATACATTTTTATGACTTTTTCTTGTCAGTTATTAAATAAATGACATGAATAATTAACAAAAAACATGTATTTAATTTCCTAATATTCTATTTGACTTGTCCCGGAGCTCAAATGGAGTTACGGATCAAAAGTTATAGCCATCGCAATTTGATCACTTCTAAACAAAGTCTTAAACAATTTCAACTTCTGATGGCCATATCATCTGATCCGTAACTCCGTTTGAGCTCTGTGACCTGTCAAAACTACGTTTGGAAAATTATCTACATATTTGTAAACATTTTTCACATCGGTTATTTAACAACTGATGTGAAAAATCAACTTTCATTCGATTTTTCATGTCATTTATTAAATAATTGACGTTAAAAGTCATTTTTCATGTCGGTTATTTAATAACTGACCTGATAAATGTTCAAAAACATGTAGATAATTTTCAAATCATCATTTTTACAGGTCGTGGAGCTCAAATGGAGTTATGGATCCGATGTTATAGCCATCAGATGTTGACATTATTTAAGACTTCGTTTAGAGGTGATCAAATGTCGTGGGCTATTACTCAAGATTTGTAACTCCATTTGAGCTCTAGGACCAGTGAAAAAGAAGATTATAAAATTAATTGTATTTTTGTTATTGATTTTTCACATTGGTTATTTAATAACCGACAAGAAAAATCAGTGAAAATCACTTGAAAATAAATTCTAAATATACGAAATATTAGGCGGTAATTGAAAATTTAAATGCCGCGTTGTAAAAAAATATGAAATATTTGGCAGTAATTGAAAATTTCAATGTCGCATTGTAAACAAATTGATCTCATTATTGGAACGAGAAATGTTAACTTTCATGTCAATTTTATTATAACTGACGTGAATGATAAGCTTTTTATCCCGCCAATGCGGAATTTCAATTTATTACAGCTCGAAATCACAATTTTTGATTTCCGCCTAAAACATTTAATATCGCGTTTTATTTTAGCATATCACATATATTTTTTCATTATGCTGATATGGTTAAAAAAATTTACGATCATTTCTTTCAACGATCACCATCCAACTGAGTCGACTCGTTTGATCTTCTTCATGAATCCATTATTTCTTCTCTTTGCGATCTTAACAAGGTATTTGTTATTATATTTCCGTGATTTTTGTTTTTTATAATTAGTTTTCTTAATTATTATATGATTTATGATTTTTATTTTATTATAATGAATTATAATGTTTCGTATCATGGTAAATCTATAATTCATCCTTCAGATTCAAAAAAAATTAAGACGAAGTTCTTCACTCCGTAATCTCATCAAGGCATTCGTTATATTTTCCCATGGTTTAGGTTTTTTATGATTATTTGTCTTAATTAATATATGATTTAATGATTATTATTTTTTTAAAATGAATAAAAATGTTTCTTATTAGGGTAAAACTACAATTCCTCCTTCAAATTTAAAAAATCCTTGCAAGACGAAGCTTTCGTTGGCTCATTCGATGTTTCCTCGAAAACATGTATGAATCTTCTAATTGTCATAACTTTCGAACCGTAACTCTGTTTTATCTCTATGAAATATGAAATCAAATCTCAAGATATTATCTAAAATATGGTTAAAAGTTTTCACCTCATTTATTAATCAATAGATATCAAAAATGTCTTTTAACGACTGCTGTTTAAACAATTATGTGAAAATAGAGTTTAGACATCATTTGTTTAAAATGAAAGGTCTTTCTCATCGATTTTTAACTATCCCATGTGAAAATATAAAATATAATTTTTTTACATCGGTTGTTAAATAACTGACCTGAAAAGGTTTTTTATGATTTTCGTGTCGGTTATTTAAAAACTGATGTGAAATATAGAGTTTCAATTTGATTTTTTAAAAAATAGTCGGTCTTTCACGTCGGTTTTTAAATAAGTGATGTGAAAAATCATGACAAAAATATTTATAATGTCGGTTAATAAATAACCGACATTAAAAATAATATTTTTAACTTCCCTTGAAAACATGTCGGTTCAATACCGACGTGAAAAAGAAAAAATAAACTTCATAAAAACTATTTTTGTATTAATGGAATCATAATGAAATGAAAAGATAAAAACTAATATGAGGAGTTCCAGAAAAATATTACCATTTCCTTCATAGAAATTTTCATAAATCTCTTACATGATGAATAATAAAATTACACACTTGGTAATGAAAATTAATAAATATATAAGATGGAAGAAATCAATTCAATGGGCACGAAACGAGGGTAAATATGGTGAAGATACTGTTACATATTTTTGATATTATAATAAGAGGTATATCAATTATAATAATCTCATTTCAATGATAATGATGAAATAAAAAATATAATATAATTAATGTTTAAAAATTTCAATTTTGAATTAATGTAATGATCCCCTCTACCCAAAAATCTCAAGTGAAATGATGTTCCAAAGGTATCATTGGAAATATTTAGGTAAATGATACATTGAATTCTATATTATATTTTTGTTATTAAAGTCATAAAAATAATAATGTTCTTAAAAATACAATATATCATCATGATGAATGATTTTTTAAACATATCAAACAATTAAAAAAACATAAAAAGAAATATGTTTTAATTATCAAAGAAAATGATTTACTCTATAAATAGAAAGTAGTATTTGACCTTGAGTGTAAAATACAAAATAAATAAAGATAATTTTCATTCATATATAAAATTTTCACAGGGACTATGTCTCAAAATTTACTAAGGATAATGAATATTTAAATGAAATTGTGGATTCACAATTCCCTGAAATTAAATTATTTAGTATTGGCTACACTATACAGCCTAGTTCCTAAAAAAATGAATCATAATTAATTGGATAAACCAATTATAATTTTTTTAAATATTTTTAAAAAACATGGAATCATATACATGCCTGAAATTAAAAAAATAAATTGTATGGTGGACCAAAGAGGGTTCACTTCTCTAAGGATTTTTTGGGGAAATACCCTCAAAAATCAAATAAGGGGTCTGAAATCAACTATATAAAATAATAGTAGATTGGTATTTATAGGAACCAATATATTTTGTATTTTTTTATTTACTAAATTATACCTCAAGGGTAAATCCATTAGATGCACATGGTAAATTGATAAGTAGTTCATAATGAATATATGTGGTGACTAATTTAATATTTTTGGTACTAAATGCGATTTTGAAGTATGGATGCATATAAATTTAAAATTTTCATATCAAATCAATTTCATAAATTTAGATTCGTCATGGAAAAACCATTTTGTCAATGTAATGATAAAATGGAACTAATTTACTTTTGAAAAATGAATAAAAAGGATAACTCATTCTATTTGATGATATTGTTTATGTTATTCTCATCACCAATGATCTTTTCACAATGGATCCAAATTGGTTTCTATCTAGATCATCCATGAATTATTTAATAACGTCGTGGTACATCTATGTAAAACATTCATTTCATTCACAAATGTTTGCTGAAACTTTTGACATAATAAGAATCATTGGAGAAATGATTACTTAATCCACAAAGGATATATTAGATCAGGTAATTCAAACACTCTTTATAGAATCCTCGATATGGGATAGATGAGGTATAAGATTAAATAATCATGGTTGAAATATTAGTAATGAATGTGCCCGTATTTTGGCTGGAATATATAGGTTAAAACTTGTTAAATTTTACCATTACATAATTAATATGTTTAACCTCTTAAATATACAATATATTACAAATATGACCATGAAAATATGTCATAGTTATTATAAGTGAATTAAAATTTTCTTATAAAATTATGATTATGTTATTTGATAAAATACAGGGGACTAACATAACTCATTTCTCTCTGGATATATTTAACAAACCTTAAATAATAAATATTTGTTCATAAACTAGTTACCACTATATTCACTTAATAAAATATATTTCCTTATTAATTTACATTAATGTTTTTAAAAATCAAATAATATTAAATTTACTTATTTTCTTGTGATCTTTCAAACATGGGCATTACATGACCAATTTTTTGGGGCCCACTTTTTACTAAAATTTAAATGTATTATTATTTATCAATAGTTTTAATGAAATTTGTGTGTGAACATATATGCTCTTACCACAATTTTAGTTATTGTAACAAATAGAATATGAGATGCGTATAGTAACATGTAAAATCCCCCAAAGTGATAGGGGTATGTCACAAAAAGAACAACCTATCCTATAAACATGAACAGTGAAATATAATATCTTTTGATAGAATATAACATAAATATAGATTTATATCTTATTTCACCATCCTTTCTTGATTAGTTATTTCAATCATTGACCATAAAGTATATATTCACATAATTGTAAAATTTCCATGGATTTAATGAAGGTACTAAAATCATGGTTAATAGATACTAATATATATCTTTATATACATAGAAATGAAAAATCCTTTCCTGATTATTCAATCAATGAAATATTATAATTCATGAACTCATTACAAGCTAACTAACCACATCCATAAACATTCATGGTTATTATAATGCATATACTAATGTAATGAATGAAAGTTATATTAATAATAATATCAATTCAAGATAATAATACACATGTTTTTAGATATTAATTGCCCAAGACACCAAAACATGTGGTGATTCTATTTGTTGGTATGTCCTCATGAGATCGTGTACTCAAGATCACCATGTAAAACCTTTATGGGAATAAGTATAAATTCTTATGAGCCTCCAACATCTGATTGTTATCAATCATTTGTGTCCCTTATGAATGATATATCTAGAACAAACAGAATATGTTAAATAATATTTTCTTAGTATCAGTAGGTTCGCATTATAACTAGAAAATGTTATAACCATTTTTGAAAACATCTAATATAAGGAAATTTCAATATATATATATCACATGAAAAATAAAATTACTATCATAGTAAGTGAAAAACTTTTATATATCCATATGTATACAAGTAATGGTAGTAAATGTACACATATGAGGTTCTTAATGGAACAAACTCTTGATACTGAGTCTAACCTCGTAGAATTCCTTGGAACATGACCCAAAACATTTGGTGACAACATAAGAAGATGATCATGAGTATAAGTAACATTTATTTCATTATTTATTCCATTATTAATATATTTTATATCTTAAAAGACTAAAACATATTATTTATATTATTATATAGTTATATAAAAGTTTCCTTTAGGTTCATTTTGATGATGGTGTTTGTAAAGTATTTTATTCTAAAGGTTGATGTTATTTATAAAATTTTATTTTAAAAATATATATTTCATTTATTGAAAATCAATTTCTAGAAAACGTGTTAACTAGCTATGTGAATCAGATGGTGCTTATAAGCTATATAATAGATTAATTGGTTATTTTTTGACACCTTAAATTATTAAACTCAGTGAGAAGTAACTATTACATGATTTTACAAAATTTTATTTTTAAAGAGAAATTTTCAGGATAATTGAAAACATAGTATGAAAAAACAAGTATTTCACCCAATCCAGAAAGGAAACATCCATGATAAAAGCTTCTTATCTAGTGTTCTTTAAAATATTTTATTCAACCATTGTTTATAGTATTAGTGGTAAAACAATTTTTTTTTAAAATTTTATTAACTATACATGATTTAATCAGGATTTTTATTGGCTTATATAAATGATCATTGTAAATATTTTATAATATATATTAATTTTGTTTTTTGAAAAATTGTAAATTATTAAATAAATTAAAAATTATAATAGGAAATCGTTCGAAGAAAATTCCTTTGATAAATTTTATAATTTAGAATATTATATTAATTATTTTTAAACTCATATAACTTCTCAACATAGAATTGTTATGGAAAAATGGATTTTATACATAGAAGAGAGTGTGTCAGCAATGAGAGTGGGTGAATCAATGGTTACCAATACACTAACTCTAATTAAATGTTTCCCATTAAAGATTCATGTGTTGGATAAATGAACAATTTAATGATTATAAGAAAATAGAAAAAAATATACATGGTAGAAGTATTTTTATAAGATTAACTCCTTCTTTTTATCTATAATTTAATTGATTTCCAATGTTTAAAATATCATCATCTATAATATTGTATTATTATTAAAAATAAAATGTTTTAGGAGAATTATGATTCTACTAGAACTCAATTACAAGAAACATTTATACAAGTATTAATAATGAAATTGAAGTTAAAAACCTCCTCAAGTGTTTTTAAACATTATATTATGTATTATCCTTTTAATCTAATTCTAATTGTAATAAAAATATTTGTATTTCCCTTGGGATGGATGTTTAGATAGATAAATGTTTTATCTATCCTATCTGTCTATCATCTATAGGTGAATCTTCTCCTATTTAATTACTAATTATGAGTTACAATATAGTGATATAGATTATAGTGTAAGGAATAGATCTATAAGATATAGATGTTATCTATTTTTAAAATCCTAATTATATCCATAATAATTACATCCTTATTCAATAAAAATAATTAATATCATAGTGTAAAATCTATGTCTCAATTACCATATCCATGCACCAAAATCTCATGGATTTCATACATTAATATCAATCACCCCAATGTGGAATAATACTATGGCTTGTAACATTGATCTTCTTCTCCCATGGATGTTGTTGTAATTAATTTAGAAGGGAACCCCATTATTGTATAACATAAACTCCGTATCACCTTATGAAATCCTTTACAACACAACTAACATTGAATGTGGTGTGACACATTCCATAAGAGTAAATTTAAACTCTCATTTGATTAATCTTATAACAAAATCCATTGAATTCAGTGTTATTCACATATATAGGTATACTAGATAATTTTATTCAATTGATAATGTAAAAATAACATCCTCTATGTTGTGATTTTCTTCATCTCTAGAAATTATTTATTTCGTTATCTTCCAAGCAAAGACCAATTGTAATCTAACATGCATATAATAATATTTTCAATTATGTAATTTCAAAATACATTCAAGGATTGTAAATGAATTTCCCCATAAAATGGAAGTATTCTTTAATTATGAGTTTTATATTAACACTACACATAGATTTATAATAAGGGGTTTTGAGTTCTCTAACCACTTAGTATAAAGGTAAATACTATATTGACCATGTATTAATTGACTTCAACTAATAGATAATCCATTTTAAATTAACTACCAAAGTGGATTGATTAATTTCTAAACTCATCCATCTCCCCATGGTTTCTTCAATTTCACCGTTTTTATTTTTAGGAACATATGACTCAATGTATGAGATCATCTCCATGAATCAACTACTAACAGCTATAGTATCCCTTGAGAAGAATGTTTTTGTTATCTACATAATTTAATACATCATTTAAAATGAAACAAAGTTTCTCTAACAATTTATTATAATAACTTATTTGTATTATATCACCTTATAAACAAATTCAAATGAATAAAATAAATAATACTAATAGAAAAACATAGAGGTATTTTGCGAGACAATGTACTCTGAATGTTACCCTCAAGTATTACATGGAATCCTTCATAAAGGGAATACTCGTGATATATATTACATTATCCTTTTTTGAAATATATAAAAATGAAATGTCACCATATTCCCCCTTATCCATATAACATAGTAAATGATATCAATATATTTTTAACTTAAATTATTAATTAGATTAATTGAATAATTTATTTCATTTTGGTTGAGAAGCCCAATTATTAAGTTGTTTGAAACATCCACCTTCATTTCTCTATGATTTAACATTATATATATCATGTGTTTCATGGATTTTTAAATTATAACATATGCATCTTTCAATTTTCTCAATGTAAAAGAATTTTTCATTAAGTTTCACGAAATGAACCTTCTTTCTACAATGATTGATCTTAAAAAAGTATATTTTTATCAAAATTATCCCCAACTCAATATACAAAATAATATCCATAAATATTGGAAAATGTTTTTGTATCATAGCTAAAAACCAAATCTATAGTCTCTTTGATATAGTACATGATCAATTTCACAATTAACTAATATAACTCATTGGGATTAGATTTGATTCATCCAAAAAAATTAATAATGAACACAATGTATAATATTAACAATTTCAAGTAAATTAGGCTACCTATAAACCATTAGAACTCAATTTGATCCACAAGTAAATCTTATTAATTTATGAAATGTTAGTCTCAAGTGAAATTAGAGTCAATAAAAATCACGATTCTTCTATTCTAAAGGTTATTTAAAAATCTAGATCAAAATTCACATTAAAATAATTAAATAACCCATAGAGTATGATACATTAAACATAAGAATAATATTATTTAATCAATAATTAATATCTCTAAAGTTTATCCCTTAGTATATGAAAGTACACAGATGTAATTTTCTGTTTTCCATTAAACCTAATTTCATCAACATACATAATCCCAATAAGTGATTTTATATCATCTACCTTAAAATATAGATTCTAATAAAACATTATTCTATTTATGTTAATTATATTTATGTTGATTTCCTTATTTATGTATAATTTATATTGTTATTTTTAGATCATATAAATTGACTAATTCATCCATATAATATAGAAATAATCATTATTAGTTATAAAAATATATTATTATGATGTGTAAAAATATTTGTAAATTTTACCATTCAAGAATTAATCCTTTTTTCCATTTAGAACAATTTAAAATTCTATTTACTATATTTTTTGGGGGGCATTAACCTTATATGAAAATGTACCCTTTAGAATATTCATTATTTTGAATAAATTTAAAAAATAAATTAAAAAAATAATGATCAAAAGTCAATGATTTTTCTAGAGATGAGAAGAAGAAAAACCCCATCCATGCTCAAAAAAAATCACATACACATTATAAAACAACATATGAATGATAATGATAAAGAAATAAATGAATTGAAAAGAACATGTATAACAACTGGTTCTGAAAAATACTTAATCCATTGGGAGAACATTACAAACTCAATATTAAAGAAGTATAAAAAGATTAAAATGTTAAAGAGTTTATACGTTGATTACAATACACACTATTTATATTAGGTCCCAAATGGTGAAATTAGTTCCAAAATATTTCAAATAATAAGGGTAACCAAACACAAAATTTTATACATTGATTGAGTGTTATCCATTGAATAATTAGAAAATCTGAAAACTCCATTAGTTATCCATATTTTGAAATCAATTGAAATTTTTTTAGACTTGTTAATGTCAATAACATTATTATTAAATTAAAAATTGATTCTTATGAAATTATTTTAAGAATTTCTACTTCAACATTATAGAACCAACATTACTACATTCAATGGATCTTATTAAAGAAATCTATACATTATTTTCATCACCTATCCTTCTTTATCTTGTTTTGGAATAGGAAATTTAAATTTCCTCCTTCCATATATTCCAACAATATTCAAGAAAATGGTATAAAAATTGAAAATATACCAAACTCATTCTAGGGAATAATTTTCAGGTATCACCATTATTTCTTCTAGTAGTATCAACTAATCCATTTCATTCTGAAACTATCTTTATAACATCATAGATCCTAGAATATGCTTATGATCATCCCAAGACAACTAAAGCATAAGACAACCCTAGTATATCTACAATAAGTCATTGGAACATACATATTCTATATTATAAACCACAACTACATATATTATCCCCATAAGTATATCCTATAAAATTAAATGAATAAAGTCACTCTTAAACTGAATATTATTTTTCATAGAGGAAAAATCCAATAAATGGATATGTAAATCACACTTTTTGAATCATAGAAAAATTTCCTAGCCTCCCAGCATCTTATGAGATCCTCCAAAAGAATATTTTCGCACATAATCTCCATCCCATATTCAGAAATGAAATGTTATAAACCTATATTATTAAATGTAAAACTGTTAGTTGAGTATTCAACATCCAACTCACAATTAGGCCTATAAAAGTAAGTACATAGCCAATGTTTCCAAACATAGTATCTATATATCCCCTAATTTATAAATCTTTGAAACACTATAGTAGTTCATCCATTTTAAAATGGATAGATAAACATTAATAACTATTGAGATAATAGATTGTCCATTAAAATAATTATTAGTGTTATTTTTTTATATTATCTATTATTCTTCAAATGGATCCGACTAAAAGAATAATTCATGGCCACGTAAACAATATGCCGCCTGTAATGATTCAAACTATAAATACAAAATGGAATCCTCTCAAAGTAATTTAAATATAATATAATTTTATTTCCCTTATCCATACTTAGCTTAATTTTGTCATCCAATGGATTGGTAACTAGTTTTATCTCACCCATTCCATGTAATTCCACTACCAATCAGATGTATTATAAATGATATATGATCAATGATAAAGATATTAAGTCTGTTATAAAAAATATACTTATATTAATTTTAATTCAACCATATCCTTCATATTAAAACTTAATGATTGTTAAACTATTATCTAATCCATCATTTCTTTTATTTGTTTGATAATAAGCATCTCATCCATATTGAAAATTGAAATAATGAAAATCCTATCACAATACACCTTCATGCAGAAAAAATGGTCTATATTTTTATGGATGATGTCTTATTACTATATAAATGTATTTAACTTCTTGTTATATTATATTGGTTCATTAATTAGACCATATATGTAGGCTCTCTATCATCCATGTTAGTTTCCTTATGAAAAAAGTACATTCCCCCAATTGGTCTTACACCTTCAGGTGCATCAAATAATTTCCGTAAATGGTCAATATACAAGGTGTCTATTTAACATCTCATATTAAATATCTATTTCTCAGAATTAAACATCTAAATAATCACTCATTGGGTGGTATAATATTAATCTATGATCATTTTCTATCATCAACTATTATATAACATCTATAATTCTAGATATCCTAATTAATCCAAATAGATATTTTTTGTTATTTTGTAACCAATGTCATATCTTCTTCTGTAAGAATTTATTTTACAATATCATATTCTATCTAAAGAACATTTGTAGATTTTTGGTATTTAACTTATAAAAGATCAGTATTCCTCCAACCATCTAATTTATTCAACTGATCCTTCTCAAATAAAAATCCATATCAAGAAAAAATAAATTATCACCACTAGGACTAGATATGTAATAAACATTTATCTATTTTGGATAAAGAACAAATAATATCTTTTTATAATTAATGGTATTTTTTTGGAATAGAAAAATTTCATGTATTCCTCCCAAATTCAAATATTAATTTTTTTTTGATGTTTTAGAGTCCATACACCATATAATCAATTTTTTAAAGCTTTGGATAGAACCTAATTAATTAGAAATGCATTTGATTCCAAATAATATCCTCGTAATCAAATTTAAAGGCAAAAAACTCAATATTGAAGGAAAAATAATTAATAGTGTATGAGTCATCATATATGATACACTATTCCACTATGTTGTTCCAAGAGTACTAAGTTGTAGAATAATCCCAAAATATCTTATATGATTAGGGAATTCCAAGCATAACTATTCATAACCCTGACAGGATAGGAGAGTATTAATATATTTTCATATTCAACTATAAATCTATTTTTTAAGTCATTAAATTTTACAAAATTTTCAAAACTATGTCTCATTAGAAACACAAATCCATATTGATTAAATACATCAATAAAGGTAACAATGTACCAAGACCCACAACTTTCATGAGTACTCATTGGTCCATATAAATCACAATTTATAAGTCCAATTAATTCACTACACCCTTCACCTTTTCCTCTAAAATTTTATTTGGTCCTCCTGCCTAATATATAAGAGTCACATGTATTAATCAATTCATAATAAAATGATTCTGACAAACCATGTATGTGGAGTCTATGAATGTGATTCTAATTTATATATCCAAGGTGAAAATTCCAATGGTAAGTGGGGTAAAAATTAACCTTAACCTTTTTTTATTATTTTTATAGATAATATTATCCATACATATAATATATAAAAAATTTAACATGATTTTTATTCAAAAAAAGAGTTCATTCAAATATACTGAAAATAGTTATTATTTACAGAGAACGAAAATACCAACTATTCGAAATAATTTATAAAAATAATTTTTTTTTGTTTTTTTGAAGAATATAAAAATAAATTTCTAATTAAAAATATAATCCACTCATTTGACATAGAAAATATGTTCAAATCTACAATGTAGTGACCATTTCTACATTTTCAACACAAAAATCGATAAAAACATGATTCAATCATCTATTATATATAATTATACATTTATGAGTGTTAAAGTGTGATACTAAACTATTATCTAATACCCATAACTCAATGTTAGTGTAATTTATTTCTATAAAATTCATACCCACATACCTAGGATGATTCTCTTTGATAACACTTCTCAACCTCATATACCAATCTTGAATAATTTTACTATACATACCTATACAAAACTTAAAAATGCAATAAATATAGATTCAGTAATGTAAAATAAATACATACTTATTGGTGAGTATTATGATATATATTTTTTCTTAATGTAATATAAATGGTGGTACACTATGTAAAATGATGACCCCATAATTTATGATTTTTCTTGGTAATGAGCTATATTTGACGAATTTTTAATCCTTATTTGTCAAGAATCTCATAATATAAGGTA
Organism: Viscum album; assembly: GCA_963277665.1. Classification (NCBI taxonomy): domain Eukaryota; kingdom Viridiplantae; phylum Streptophyta; class Magnoliopsida; order Santalales; family Viscaceae; genus Viscum; species Viscum album. Next base: position 39,378,795 of record OY728131.1, read on the forward strand.
TTTAGTAGTTATATTATCCAATAATATCATATATTACTATTACATAGTGGAATAGATAACTCTTTTTCCAAATCTGTTGTATGTGTATAAGCAACTATTGTCCCTTATATCCTAACTCTTATGGTTTCCAAACAAAGTGTCACTCAATTATTATATTTGGATGTGGTTATATAAATCATAATAATATCCACACCCACAATGACTTATGAATGATAATCCCTAGGAACCCTAATTTCCATTAACCTAAATAATTCATTTATTTACTTCTTGACATATGTTTTCCTTGAAAGGAATATCTCACTTAGTATTTGATGTTATTTATATTAAATTGTCAATAATTTAATATACAATCATGCATAATAAATTCATATTTATATAATCTAATAAAATATTCATTATCACATTTTTTATTCATTTATTTAATATTCATTATAACAATATAGTTTTGGAAACCCTATTTTAGCCACATAAATTATATGTTCTAACTATATTAACATGAAATTATTTACACAACAACAAATTTATTTTACCTACCCAAAAAAGAGAAGTATAATTTTTTTAAATATATCCAAATATATTTTATAAATAAAATACATGACCTTTATATATAAATGTTATTAATTATATAAAATTTACAAACCCGACTTAAGTAAGCTAGGAGCCTTAAATAGACAATGCTAACTTTTATATAATGTTAAATAATTTGCTGGTCTGGTGGGATGTATATCCCAAATTCCCTCTATATAAGGATATCTTACTCAAGGGATATTAAAATTCCATCATAACTCAAATACCAAATTTGAATGAACTATATTCGTTATCAAAATTACAGCTAATAACTTTAATGATTAGAATAAGAAACGTTTCATGAAAACAACATCTTTTATTATCATACCTAGAAAGTATTTTCTGGTATGATATTTCCATTAGTAATTTATCAAATATATTTAATTATTCAAAATATTAAAATTTCATAAAAAATTATAAACATGAATAATCAAATTAAATAAACAAATAAATAAACAAATAAATAAACATTTCATTTATTTATTTAATTTTAGTCATTAATATAGAAATATTATATTTATTTTTCACATAAAATTCACAATTTATAACGATTAATAGTTTTCTTTTTTCAAAATATATATTTCTATCTAAATTTATTTGAAAATTAATTTTTCAAATTTTTATGGAAAATAATATCTTTTGAATTATAGGCCCCTAATAAATCACAAGTCATTATTAGAAATATTATGTGGTTTTTATTGATAGGGTATCTTATATGGGTATTTGATATGGGTTGAAATTCTATATATGTGGAAACCATTATTTTAAGCTACAAATTGGTATCTTAAATGGATGTGAATATATCTTAAAATGTTATGTGTTATAAGCCACGATTTATCATAGGCATCCCATTTAATCTTATGTGGGTCACTTATCCATCCTTAAAAAAGAGCCGTGTATTTTAAGGTGATAGCATAAGAACTAACATTTAGTGAATGTTTCACAAAACATAAATGGAACAATTACTCTCATTCAAGGTCAGGTCATAATCAATAATATATCATTTACAAATTTAAAATTAGTTTTTTTTTTGTTTTCACAACATCCGTTTCATATATATCCCTGATATCAAATTTATTATAGCTTATGGCATGGAAACAACTACAGGATTTCAATGTATTGTAACATAATTTAAAACCCAATCATACCCAATAAATAAGAAAACAAATATTATGGGAGGGATATAATTCATGAAATTATGAAATTTCATATCTTACACTGTGATAAGGATTGAAAAATCATATTACCCTGATGTTCTTAAAAAAAGAATAAAAAATGTATATTCAATGTTTATCAGAGATTTGATACCACTGTTTCGGATTTTTGGGTCATCACATTATTAACATCGTGAAATAAACCAATTATAATTATCAGTATATCATATTAAAAACAACTTGAAGTGAAGATAATAAATAATATAATTATATAATTATTATAATGATCTCTATCACTATCGATAATGATGTAGCTTTCATCATTCAGATCACCAAGAAACAACTGAAGGACTCTAGCCTCGACAAGGATTACACCATCCACTTAAATCATCTTACTATATGACAAGATATTACAGAATACTACAATGTTCTAGATCCATGAACATCAAGGAAAATTGGAGAACTGAGAGGGAATAGATGTTAAAAATTATTAGGTAGAATAATATTTCTCATTTAGGAGCATCCATATATTTTATATTGATTCATTTTATTCAACAAAGGGATTTCAATGTCAACTACAATTGCATGGAAATTTATATGAATTACCCACAACACATTTTTTTTAGAATATAGTAATATAAATAATTTTAATTATTACAACCATATATACATAAATATAAAATATTAATGTTCTATAAAAAGTGCAGGAGATGTGGTAGTAGACATGCACTTGTAAGCATTACTGGTTTAACAAGAACTATAACATAGGAAACTATGAAATGTGTCACTATTATATCACATGATACATCTTATGGTATATCATAAAATATCATATAACCATTTTTGGGTATTTATAATTAATGTAAACGTTTTTCCATTTCTAGTTAATATTTTAAGATCTTAGACAATGTTTCGTATCCAAACTACTATTTTTATTAAATCAGAAGCAAATATATAATCAAATAATGTTGTATAATTGAAAACCGTGAATTTATTCTAGCTTATCTTGCTCTTTGAACCACTATTTAATAAAAATGAAATTAATTACTATGATTTATGATCATCATGATCATTTTTGAAGATATCATCAGAAAATCCTTTATAATGACCGAGACCATAGAAGCCATGATCTGATGGTTACTTCATTGTATTATAACTAGGTAAATGAAATTGCATCCCCAAAAACTAGAAAGTTTAGACGTCTTGATAAAAAAGATATATAAGTGAAATTCACATTACATTTTAAATACATAAAATACACAAAGTGTTTTCTTTTAGAACACCATTACTCTCCTTATGATATCCTTATATGTATATATCACAAAAAAATTATTACTATTCTATCGAAAATAAAACATAAGGAATGTGAGAGAACATATTACTAGAAAGGGTTTGTGTACTATGGAAAATATCACGAATAAATCATTATAATCAATCTGACAAGGTAAACAACTAAAACACATTATTTTTATATAATTATTTGAGCATAACATGGTAGGAATAAAGGATGATAAAATAAATCAATATAAATAATAAAATTATATGTAAATGTATCAATGGATATTATAAATAATGGGATAACCACATGGAAATAAATAACATATCACATAATGAGATAATTCATAATGATTGAAATCATAACACTATCATCAAGGCCTCATGCCAAGACATATTATATAAATCGGCAAGACCTCATCTAAAAATCCAAACTAAATAGTTTCATAATACCTACAGATGCATTGTGGGGATATCTATAATCATTCCACACCCATAAAATAATAATTCCAATGAATCCAACATATGAAAGGGGTGAAGCATAATCAATATAAACATTTAAAAAAACTATATGAAATCTTAATATTTTACCCATTTAATTATCATAATTATAACAATCAAGAGAAATATAGTGAATGGAATGAAAATTATAAATCTTAAATAAAATTGATAAAAAGAATACAAAGGTAGAATAATGATCATATTAGTACAAGATATCCGCAATGAATCATATGTTTAATAAAGTATTTATATCATTTATGAATAGATATACTATAAAAATTTCATTAAAAACATTCTTGGGGAAAATAAACATTTCTCTTTGAAAATCATTTATAACTAAAATTTCAGATTTTTTTTTTCAAAATATACATTTAAAATTATTATGGAATCTTTAGAATGGTTAATCTCTATGAAGGATGTAAATTACAATAATTTCATAAACGTTAATAAAATATTCTTTACTTGTTTTTTGCAAAATCAAAATGGGTGTTGTTTGCAATAAAAACGACAATTGCATTCAAAAAACATTAAAAATTTAGACATGGTTGAAACTATATTTAATATTAAATTTGGTGAATCTTATAAATATTTTCTAATAATTTTTTAAAAAACATTTGTTTTTAAAGAAAAAATATTTTTGACCAAATAGATAAATGAAGGCATATTTTATTAAAAAAATTTATCAATCATTTTATGTACCAATGAGATGAATATGGAACTATTAGGTGAATTAATACTGAATAAAAAATAGATAAGAAAATGTTATGGGTTTTTAATATAATTATTATATTCTTTCCTTTAAATGAAATTTATGTATAAACAGTCCCCATTAAAATGAGACTGAAATATAAATATCTTACCACTTTGAAAAATTTTAAAACATAAGCCCCATGAAAGAAATAAAAAATAATGAAACATTAAATACAATAAGTATAAATTGATTCATTATATAACATCTAAAATTGGGTAGTATTTACACTACACTATATTAATAAGTTGTGAATGTGGTATATGTTTCACTGAAGTAAATGTCAGACGTGAAACTCTTACCTCATATCTGATTTTCATCATATATGTCCATACCTAAACTATAATAAATATATATTTATTATAAATATATTATATCAATATACTCAAATATTTCATACAATAAAAGATTTAATTATAGTTCTTTGTGACCCCTTTATTAACAATTCTTTAATAAAATCACTATTTCACATGATAACTGGTTCAATTTTTACAGATGTTTTGGTTCGCTAATTTCAATCATTTTATGCTCATCATGGTTAACTATTCTTAACTATTGAGAAAATTATATTAATATAATAAATATTTATTACATTCATATTTAGACTAATCCGTAAAATTTAACAATAGAAAATGCATGGCATCATTCATGGAGATGGTAGGCCGGACGTATGTATGAACATAATTTCAATTTTCTAAACATATGGAAGGAAATGAAATCAAAAATTATTTTAAATTTATATAATAATTATTTTATATATTATTTGTATTAATAAATTATATCCTTATAACCATTCATGTAAAAATAAATGGAAAATCATTTCACAACAATACGTGGAGGTGGTAGTCCACATGTACGCACAACTGGAGTAATTGTTTAACAACAGATTGTAAGGAAAGTGGTTAAAACTGATTTTATATTTCTTTATTTATTTTTGGTTCATAAATCTAATATATATTTATTAAAATTATCTTTACTATGTTTCATATAAATCATAATAGAAAAATGAATTTCATCGCTTCGTGAGGAGGTAGTCCTCCTTCCACACAAGTGACGTAATCATATCTCCCCAATAACGGAATATAATAAGTAATATGTGATTTAATAATTCTATAATTATAATAATTTCATATAAATAATATATATATTTTAAATATTTCATTATATAAATCCTTTAAAGGAGGTGATAAAAAAATAATTTCATCAGTTTGTGATGTAGTAGTCATCTGTACAAACAATCAGTAGTTTATTTTTATATTTCATGGATGTGGAGGTAGATAAATCTTATTACATTGACATAATAACATATTAATTTTTACCAGATAGAAATTTTTTTATATTATCAAATTTTATAATATTTTAATGATGTGAAACAAAAAATAATAGATCTACGCATGTTATGAATTTAATATCCTATTCAAAGAACCCCTTTTGGTTTATACAAACGGCATTCTTAAAGGGGTTTAATAATATAAATAATACCTATAGGTTGTGAGGAGGGATGTAAAGCAGATATTTTGGAATATATTGTCTATAAAAGTGATTTTATGTTGTGAATAGTTGAGGAAAGACATGTTCATTTATAAGTGGATGAGAGGAAAAACATTGAATTTTTGGAATGAAAAAGTCATAACCATGTTTTTATCATAGAAAAAGACTAAAACAATGGTTCATCAAGTGGCCATGGAGATATAAGGTCTGAATATGAACATAAAATAGTAATTATACATTTTTTGTGTAATTTTTACCATTATATTCGTTATTTAACCCTCAGTAAACCCATTTTCACTATAACAATGATAATTAAATTTTTAAATATTTTCATTATTAATTATGATTAAAATTCAAGTTGAAAAAATTTTATAATATAATTTCTTATGATTGAAAATATTGAATCTATTTTTTATGAATTCAGTTCACATAATATTAATAATTCATTTTAAAATTAACCCCACATTCATGATGAAAAAATAGCGTTTCAAAATAAAACATTGAAAAGTTGTAAATAAATTATATTATTATTTAATATGAATTTTATTCCAATGACCTAAATTAGTTAAAATCTAATTTAGTTGAAGAAATTTTACTTTAATTTTAAATATAATTTAGCATTGTAAATACTTTAAATGAAATGATAGTTATCAATAAAAAATAATATTTTTCAATATTCATAAACAATTAATCTTTTCTGAAAATTATAAAACATTCACCCAATGATTATTTTGAAATGTATATTTAAAAAAACTAATTTTATTTTTATAAATATAATTAAAAAATTTCTTAAATATATAGTTTTAAATTTTGTGAGCAGTGCGCAACTACAGAACCTTTAAAAAAAACAGTTTTCATGAGAATATTTATTTATTTTAAATGATTATTAATTTATTTAAAATAAATTTATCCCCAATTAATTTCTTTAATATAAATTTATTCAATATAGTTTAAATAATTTTTTATTCCTATTCATACCCTCTAACTTAAAGGATAAGTTATAATAATAATAGTAAATAATAAAATTTTAATTTTATGTTGTGGTTAGTTTGAACGTTATGTTTCATGTAACAAATGATATAGAATATATTAAATTTATAGAAACATATTTCATTGGTTATATAATCTTGGTTTTTTATTATACGCTATCAAACCCAATTTTTTTTATTTTTAAATCTCAAGGCGTTACATTCTACACCCTTAAATAAATTTCACCCTCATAATTCTATTTTGATAATCATATATATAAGCTTTTTTTAACGAATTGTTTAAAAAAAATTATAGTAATTACTCTTGATAATAGGCTGATGGAATTATAAATTTAATATATAATAACACATAACTGGGTATTAGAGTGGGAGAACCTTGTGTGTAAGTGAATATATGTACATAAAAGATAATTGTAAATAATTATAGAGAGTAATAGAGATAATGGATTAAATTAAACTGAATTATCAAGAAACAATTAACAACCTCAAGGCTATAAATCTATTATTTAAATGAAGGTAATATTATTAATTTTAATTTTTATATCATTTTACTAATGTTGAGGTATTATTTGACAATCCATAATAAGAATATAATGAAATATTCTTATTTGATATATTTCTATTTTAGAAGAATATTTTCATCATTTGGTTATAATTTAATCAATTTCCAATTAATTTTTAATTCCATGAAATTAATATACCAGATTATTTTTATGCCTGGATAATAAATATTAACATTTAATGGATCATAAGATCTATAAAAATTGGAAATTTCATTATGTACCCATTAAAATTTAAACCACAATAGTAACACCCAATGTTCAACTTAATCCATTCATTTATTATTTATACAAAAAATAATTTAAATAAAAACAATGAATCATTAACCAAAAAATCATGTAGGGAAATGGAAGGTATATCACCCTTATCAGCCTTCGGTTGTTGGTTCATTCTCTATATCCATTTTGGATGTGATGGGTTGCCATATGTCATATAGGTAGTCATTTTTTATAAAAAAACTAATAATATAATTACTATAAAGTTCCCAAAATAATATTAATATCCTTAAAAATGATGTTGTTTATAAAATAACTTTGTTTTGGAATCAGTACCATTCAATATGAAATTTAAAACTCTTAATAAAAATATACAACAATCCAATCCTTATATTTTATATGATTTTTAAGAACAAAATAAAACCATAAAGCACATTGACAACAAAATTCATGAATCCAAGTATACAAGGACTTTAATCATTCCAAATCAACTATATTAATAATATAATACTGACATTGATCCCTTAGATTCTTATGAGGTATGTTACCATTTTTCTTGGGGAATTCAGTTGTGCAGTGTCATATCTCCTTACAGTTAAAACACTAAACTTCAAAGGCATCTTTCATAACAATTCATTCTTGTGCTAGATTCACATTCTCTCTACACATGAATAAAACACCAATCCCCTTTATGTTAATTTTAAGGGTATTTCATTCCATAGTAATCACATTTGGGAAATCCTTTTTCCAATTCCCCCCCGTTTCTATTTTTTATCTACCTTCATATTCTTCTATTAATTCACATTGACGCCATATAAAATTGGGAATTTTTTCAATGTCATGATATGCCATGAAACTATATCTGCATATGATGAGAATGTTTGGGACACTAGTTCCCTATGAAGAACTAGCTTAATCCTTTAAATGAAATGAGTATTCCTTCTCTTTGGATCATGTACTTAGTTTTTATCATGTATTTCAATACTTGTAATGTCGTATTCACACTTATAAACATTCTTATCTTCATTATGTATTGTGCACAAGAATTTTATTCCCTAATTATATGTTTTGAATTTAATCTGGAACATTAGTGTTTTGAATTATTCACCTCCATTGATCTGTATCTTCTGATTGAGGATAAAATTCCACGACAACTTTCACCGTTTGATTAATTCCTAGGGAAAGAAATATCAGCTCTATATAATTTATCCATTTCTCAAATATAGTTGGATTTTTATTTATATTGAATGATAGTGGTTGTTGAAGCATGAAGTAGTATAACATTGTTATAATATATGGTGTACTATCATGCTTCTAACACCCAAAGATTACATGGTTTGTTTACATTTGAATAATACAATTGCTTGTGTTGTATGCAACTTCGAGTTTAAAAACACCACAACCAATAAAACTAGCCGTTATGAATAGTTAAACCCATTTTTTGAAATATTATAAATTTAACTTTTAGAATAGTTTTAATTTCTGGATTTGGAATATCAAATTTTTCATAGGGTGAATTTTTGGTAGTTTTATGAAAACAGCCAATTTTTTATGAATAGTGAAATTCAATGATTTATTCTTTTAAACCGAATTTTTATTTAAATAATTTTTTATTTTATTTAAATTTATTTTATTTAAAAATAGATACATAATACCTATATAATTTCAATGTAATTCATTGGAGAAATTTTTTAATGAGTTTAGATATAAAAAACTTTTATTGAACTTTTTACTCTCTTTTACACAACTTCTAGGAGCTTTTGCAAATTTGAATAAAACATAATTTTACCATTTATGTTAGTTTAGATTAAAATATCCAAGAAACATGGTTAATATCAATATGTAAAGTGTGATTCAATAAGATAAAAATAATTTTGGTGAATAATAACTTTTTACATTTATTTAACACGATTAAAAGTAAATAGGGTAATTAAGGGTAAAACCGATAACATAATTACCCTAAGACATGTACTAATTCTATTTCTTAAGTATAATTAGACCAAAACAACCTTTGGAATAAAATAGGATCATATTTGGTTCACTAGTATGAGATTAGAACATTTATTAAGATTTTATTTAAAGAATAGTTAAAAGAGTTAAATTCAATGTTTAATAACTAAACCATATTTAATAAAGGGTAACTGAAAATATAAATTCGACAATAAATATAAATTAAAAAGATAAAAATATTTCCTATATAATGTTAATCTATTGATAATTTTTAGACATTAAATAATTTGATTTATTTATGACACAATGATGATGCAGTAATTACCTTATTAATGAAATATTAAAATAATTTATATTATAAATATCCAAATAAATGTAAATTGAAAATTATGAGAAATTAGAGTAATATTATAAGTTAATAAGATATGTTACGGTTGGTTAAATAACTTTTATTCTAAGTGATAATGTTTTTATGGATTTCAATAAAATAATATACAAGATAGTGTCAAAATTTACATAATTGAGTGTTTAAAACAAATACTATATTATTAATTGATATAATATTAATAAATATCTATGATTCAACCAAAGTACATAAATAAGGATATATATATTAATAATGAACCACATGTGGTTCTCTTGGCTTGTTATAGTACGTTAATTAACTATATAATATAAAAATACAAAGAAACCTAGTAAATTTCAAACTATTTAAACAAGAGTTAAATCTAAAAGATAAGATTAATATGATGACCTAAACATGTCTAAAACCTATTTCATGAGATTTTTTATACCAATAACCACCTTATCATTGAAATAATTTATTTTGGAGCCATTTTAAACCAAAAATTATTTTATTATAAAATAATATTTGAATCTTTTTCTTAAGTGACCCTCAACTCTCTTATAAAAGGGATCTTCCAATTCTCTTAATTTCACACCTCCAAATCCATTTGAATCATCCAAAACCTTCCCAAATATACTCCCAACTCACATAATATAATCATAGAGTCCTTACTTTGGTCAGAAAGAAATCCTATGGACCTATTTTGTTTAAATCAAAAGAAAGAACCCAGAGAGGAGATAACTATTTCATCACCTGTTTCAAGTAATATTCTTCTTCCTGTTCCTCTTTCTTTGATATTTCCATTATAATATAATAACTCCAGTATCATCTATATTATTTTATGATATTATTTAAATTTTGAAACCATATTCATTATTCTATTCATCATATGAATGAAAAAATTCATCGTATGTGTGTACGTACGACTTACCATCTCCACATCGTGTTGTAGTTTGTTATTCAAACACTTCATTATTAGGATGGGTATAATAATGAGTAAATAATAAATATATAATTTTAATGATTCTTTATATATTATATATCATTTAATTACATAAAATTTCACCATCAATATAATGTCTCTAATGCGTACGTATGGATTACCAACTCCACGAACGCGATGAGATTCATTCCCATCATAATCATTCAAGAATAATGTAAATATTTGGATTCAAAATAAAGTTAATGAACATAATTTCATTATATATATGAATCAAATATATCATATTCATAACAAACATGGCTTATGTAACCAATCATATAAATGAAATTGAACTAGTTAACACCTGAAATGATGATACTACAAAAATATTATTAACAAAGAAAAATTAGAAGATCATATATGATATCATATTTATGTATATGGTTCTTTTATAATTTAATAAAAATTATTTAACTATTATAAATGAGGTTAACATACCATTGAATAAGTAAAAGTACATGGTAATGGTAAATTTCACAATCTTTTTATTTTCCGAGGTTGTTTTTACTTAAGTATCCACTGGGATTTATTAATCATCTACATCCATATATTATTAAAAATGTAATTCAAATAATTTTTACTATTTACTATAGAATGTGTTAATTTCATTTATACCCTTATTTTACCATATTTGTTTTTAATGTATTCCTTCCGTCATTTTCCAAACAAGGAACATTATAACCTTTTCGACAAAATTAAGGTAAGAATGTTTTTTAAATATATACAGTGGGAGTGGATATTTTCCGCCGTTATATCGTCATCAAAGCTTCCGATAGAAGTTTATAAAAATATTATAAAAAAATGTTTTCTTTTATAATTATGTGACTTTTTAAGGATTTCAAAATTCAATGAGATATTTCTCTAAAAAGTTTTATTTCAGCTATGTCAACATCATTTGATGGATTTTAATATTGTTTGAAGTTAATTGATTATGATACAAAACTTACATATTGTATTGATGGTTTTGTGATATGTTTGATTATGGATGTTTTATTTTTACACCTTTCATGATTTGTGGATAAAGTATTGACATTTCATTTTCTAGTTTTAATGTGAATGTTTATGTTATTTTAAACCTTTTCATATGAGAAATTCATTTGACTTAGTAAGTGACGGGTGTAACATACAATATCTCCAAAATGCATCGGTATTTCTCATGTGACAAACTAGTGTCTTGTCATAAGGCCTTTATAAAATCTTATTTTTAGTCTTCGCACAAGACTTTGAATATGTCATTATGAAGTCTAGCATTATGCTTTCCACCATTATTAAAATATCTATTGATATTACATGTGATTATTTGACTAGTATAATAACCTTTTGATTAAGTAAATTGAATTATTTGATTTTATCATTTCCATATTATGTTGAAGATTATGTTTAAAATCATTTTTTAGTCTTTCATATCTCCTTAAGTGTTTATGTTAATTTATAAATGTTTCTTCTATATTGTTATCCTTATTGAGCATTTTGTCTCACCCATTTCTTTGCTTCAATTTTTTAATGGTATGGGAGGAAGTATTTTATGGTTGACCTATAATGATATTATAAGGATATAAGTGTGTTCAAAAGGGAACAAAATGTTGTAGATTTTTTTTATCTCATGATGTAATATAAAATTATGAATTTATCTAGAACTTCAAAGGCTACTAAACTGATTGGTCATACGGGACATGATTACTTGTATGATGGTAATATTATGTAATAATTCACTGACTCTGGGTAACTAGGGTAATTTCATTATAGTTAGTATCAAAGTAATTTTACTAAAAACCATGAAAACTAGATTTAGAATAACCGTGTATAGAGAACACTACTCAAATATATAATTTTAGGATTTGTACAGATGAACTTACTAGAATTTTGTTACTTTAGCGTTTTTCTGAGTTATCCAATAAATACATCCCTATTTAGATACGATCAAGGATAGGTGGGTCTGACATAGATGTACCTAGGGGAAAAACCTGAAAACACTGCTTTGAGCTAGACTCGAACGAGAACAGGGGCACGAAAACGGGCCTTGCAACACTCTTTGTTATGACACTCCCAGGGGATATGAATAGGATAATTCAAAATTTCTTTACAAACACTTATGATGTATTTATGATTATATACTTCCTCAAAGAAATTTTTTTATTATGGATTATATCCATAAACTATTCAATTTGTGTTCGGTGTTCTACAAGTTCTGAATTATGTAATATAGTTCGTAAACTAATCTATTGTATACCATTGTTTGGAAATGGCACCTAATAAAGAAATGGGAACTGTATCAATGCATGTAATCCATATTGGGATTACCATCCTATTAGAAGATAATTACAGTGGAGATGGTTATTCAATTATTGTTGATCAGCTAATCACAAAACTGGGACTACTCACTCAGGTAATGAATAATAACCATACCCATTTATAGAAATATGATCGTCAAAGTGGAGGATTAATATTAGATAGATTCATGAGGTAACAAAAAACAACATTAAATGGGACAAAAACACTATTTTTGGTTCAGAAATGGCTAAGTTCTTTAGAGAAAATATTTCACGCTTTGGGGAGTTGCAAATGGGAAAAATATTTCATGGAAGTTTATCGCCTCACAGGAGAAGCAGATCAATGGTGGTTATTGATTCGAAACACAACAGATGATGATGAAGTATCAAATATTTAATTGAAGGAGTTTATAGATATTTTCGTAGAAAAATATTTTCTTCATGGCCATCGAGCGGATATGGAAGGGCTATTTTTGAGTCTGAGACAAATCGAGGATGAGAATGTCGCAAAATACATAGCTAACATTATATGGTTAGAAAGGCATGATGAATATTATAATCATAACCCAATGATTATGATTGATCAATTCTTTTATGGGTTAAAACCAATTCTCCTGTGAGCATTATTCCCATTATCTTTCTTATCATACGAAGATATTTTTTATGTGCTATCAAGATAGAAAAAGAATTCTCTAAGTCTTACAACTTTAAAGAAAAGATAGAGAAGAATAGATATGTTTAACACTATAGAAATGTAAATAAGGGGAAGAAGGGAAAATTTAAATATCCATCCTGTGGTAAATGTGGGAAATAAACACCCTGGTACATTCCTGAAGGGAATGGATTTCTATTACAAGTGTGGTGAAAAAGGCCACCAAGATGATGATTTCATGGGGAATAAAGAGGTTTTCATTGTTTAATACTAAAATTGTAGAGAATAGGGGAACCATGAAAATGAATTTCCTATGAACCAAGGAAACATACCCTGGAAAATTCCAAGGGTGTAAGGTCAAGATTATGTGATCATTAATGATGAGGTTGAAGCTCCGAAAGACATGGTGCCAGGTAATTTAATGGTTTCTAAAATGTTAGCCAATGCTTCATTAGATTATAGATCATCGCAATGATCCATATCTTCCCATTGTGCTAAGATAATCATATATTTCCAAATTGATTTAACATGGGAGTTTTCAGTCAAAAATCATAACGGATGTATCATTGCAACAATGTATTGTGAATTAGTTCCCATTAGGGCATATAAATATACTTTATCTATAAATCTCATCATCATACCCATGATTGAATTTGATATAATTCTTGGTATGGATTTGATTTCAGAACATGATGCAAAAATTTATTGTAAGAAGAAGAAGGTTACAATTATCGATGATGATAAGGAGTACCTTATCTTTAGATAAGATACGTCACCACATGATTCTTATCTAGATCCACCCCCAATAGCTCAAAAAAATTCTATAATTGGGGTGGAATATAATAAAATACTATTGGTGAGTAAAGGAATGTTCCAATAGAGGATGTACCTATTGTGTAAGAATATGTTGATCTGTTTCTAGAGGATTTACCCTGACATCCTCCAGAATAAGAAATTGAGTTTTTAAAAGATTTAATTTCTAGTTCAAGGCCCATATCTAAGCCCCTTAAAGAATGACCACTGTGGAATTTTGGAATCTAAATAAACAACTAGTTCAATTGAGTAATAAAGGATTTATTTTCCCTAGTGCTTCTCCTTGGGGAGCCGCTGTTCTTTTGTTAAGAAGAATTATGGATCTATGAGTTTGCACATTTAATACTAGGAGATCAATGCAATAACATTAGGGAACAAGTATCCCCTACCTCACATTGATGATTTATTCGACCAAATTCTTGGAGGTCAATATTTTTCAAAGATTTAACTTTGATTTTGATATCATCAACTGTGTGTGAAGAAGGAAGACATTCTGAAAATAGTATTTCGAACTACGTTCAGGCATTATTAGTTTACAATAATGCCTTTTGTATTAAAAAACTCACCATTATTCTTCATGGATATAATTAATAGAGTATTCAAGGAGTATATTAATGACATTTTAGTGGTATTTATTGTTGATATTTTGGTATACTAAAAAAGAAACGAAGAATAGAAAATCCCTTGCGCATTATCCTAAGGACTCTTAGATGAAATGAAATATATCATAAATTTTTCATGTGTGAATTCTGGCTTCAAGAGATTTTATTTCTTGTCCATATTGTCTCTAAGGATGAAATCTCTATTGATCATTCAAAGACCAAAGTAATCCAAGAATGGCATGTACCAACAAGTATAACCGAGGTACTCCATTTTATTGGTTTAGCAGGTTATTATCAACGTTTCATCCAAAATTTTTCCCGGTTAGCTAACCAATTAACCAAGATCATGCATAAAGGGGTTAAATTTGTTTGGAAAATAGAGTGTGATGAATGATTTGATGAACTGAAGAGAATATAAGTCAATGCTTCTATCATGGATCTACCATAAGGGAATTTTGGGTTTGTTATTTATAGTGATCATTAAAAGAAAGTAGTTGGTTGTGTCCTTATGTAGAAAGATATTTTTATTGCCTATTCATCATGGAAGATAAAAAATTACTGAGCAAAACTATACTACTCCTGATCTTGAGTTAGCATCTATAATAATTTCTTTGATGATATGGAGACACTATCTCTATGGTGAAAAATGTGATATTTTATACTGATCACAATAGTTTGAAGCATATTTTCTCATATAAATAACTCAACCTGAGGCAAAGATGTTGGATTGAACTAATCAAGGATTATGATTTCACTATACACTACCACTTAGGGAAGGAAAATAAGGTGGAAGATGCTTTGAGTATAAAGAACAAGGGAGTTTTGAACAAGATAATAGTTGAAGAGGATCCTATTTTCATGGATCTATTAATGATGGATATGGGAATAAAGATGGATGGTGAAACACTTATTCAAATGGTTACCAAAAAATCTTTAATAGAAAGGATAAAGACTTCTCATACCAATGATGAGGAGTTTCGAAAGAATATTAATGATTTAAAGGATGAGAGATTGAGTGAATTCATATTTGTAGATGGAATTTCGATATTTGGGAAGAGAATTTTTGTTGCTAACATACCTAATCTAAAAAGGGAATTGTTGGATGATTCTTATTGCTCTAATTTCTCTATACACCCAGGGAGCACAGTGATCTATTATGGTTTGAAATAACATTTTTGGTTGTAAAACATAAAGAGGGAGATTACTGATTTTGTGTCAGGATGTATGGTTTCTCAACAAGTGAAAGCTCGATGGAAAAAACCTGGAGGAGTCATGCAAAATCTTCCCATACCTAAGTGGAAATGGAATAATTTTACGGTGGACTTTGACATGGGGATACCAAATACTCCTAGAGTGAATGATTAAATATAGGCCATCGTGGATCATCTTACTGAGTCATCAAATTTTCTTTCTATAAGATAAGATTTACAACTTGAAAGTATATAAAGACTATATATTAATGAAGGTATAAGACTTCATGGAGTACACATATAGATTTGTTCTAGTCATGATCCCCATTTTACATCAAGATTCTGGAATTTTTTCCAGAAAGCCCTGGTTACTGAACATCATTTGAGCACTGCCTACCACCCACCAACTGATGGAATCTTATAATGGACTATTTGAAAATTAGAAAAAATGTTGAGATCATGCTCACATGACTTTGAAGGTATGAGGGATCAATATATATCTCTGTTAGAATTTTACTATAACAATATCTTAAATTCAAGTATTCTGATGGAAACATATAAAGAATTATATGGAAAGAGATGTCACACATGAACTTGTTGGTATGTTGTTGGTGAATGAACACTCATAGGACAAGACCTTGTTGAGGAAACAATAGAAATGGTGAAGGTTATCCAAACCCACATCAAATCTTCTCAATATATGAAGAAGAGCTATGCCAATAACCAAAGGAATGTTTTGGAATTCCAGGTAGGTGGTCAGGTTTTCGTGAATGTATCTCCATGGAATGGAGTTATACGATTCGGTAAGAAGTTGAAACCAAGTCCTATGTACATCAAACCTTTGGAAATTATAGAATGAATTGGGGTGGTAGTTTATCGTTTGGAAATGAGCCATGTATCTCTAAATATCACGATGAGTTCCATGTATCACTGTTTAAAAAATACCTGCCTGACCCAACACATGTACACATCTATGAGAAAATTGAACTGGAACCCGATCTGTCTTATTGTGAAGTGTATGTCATGATTTTTGATACAAGAAAACAAGTGCTGAGAAACAGGATGACTCTTCTGGTTAAAGTTCTATGGAGAAACCATAAGATGGATGTGGCAATGTGGGATCCCAAGGAACGTATGATAAAGAACCACCAAAATCTTTTTATGCTATAATATTCTAGAAATTTTGAGGACAAAATTATTTCAAGGAGGGTATAATGTAACACCCCATTCTTTTATATTACATTTCCCTTTGAATAATACAATACCTTGTGTTGTATTCATCTTCGAGTTCAAGCACACCATAACCAATCAAACTAGGAATTATTAATAGTAATACTCACTTTTTGAAATTTTATAAATATTAACTTTTGGAATGGGAATTATTTTTGGATTTGGAATATTGAAATTATCTTAGGGTGAATTTGTGTTATTTTTATGAAAACTGTCAATTTTTGATTAATAGTGAAGAACACCGAGTTATTGTTTAAAACTGATCTATTATTTAAATAATTATTTATTTTATTTAAATTTATTTTATGTGAAAATAGATAGATAATAACTATATAAGTTAAATGAAATTCATTGGAGTCATTTTATAATGATTTTAGATATTTAAAAATTTTATTGAACTTTTTACCGTCTTTTACCCACCTCAAATGAGAATTTGAGAATTTTCCTAAAACATTATATTACCACATATGTGAGTTGAATTTAAAAAACTTGAGAGACACAGTTTATATCAGTATGTAAAATTTGGTTCAATAGGATTAAAATAATTTTGGTGAATAGTATCTTTTGACTTTTATTTACCACAGTTTAAAGTAAATAGGTTAATTAAGGGTAAGAATGATATCATAATTACCCTAACACATGACCTAATTTTATAGTTTGAGTATAATTAGACCAAAATAAAACTAAGGAATAAAATATGTTCCTCTTTGGCCCACTTAGATTAGATTAAGACATTTAATATTATTTTATTTAAGGAAGAGTTAATAGAGTTAAATTCAATGTTTAATAACTAAACCATTTTTAATATAGGGTTACACACAGTTTAAATTCGACTATAAATATTCATTATAAATATAAAAATATTTCCTAAATAATGGTATTTTATTTTTAATTTTTACACAGTAAATAATTTAATTTATTTATGACACAATGATGATGCAGTAATTGCCTTATTAATGAAATACTAATGTAATTGATATTATAAATATCCAAATAAATGTAAATTGAGAATTATGATGAATTCCAATAATTTTCTACAATAATATAACATGTTAGGGTTGCTTAAATAAATTTAATTTTTAATGATTATAATTGATATTATAAATATCCAAAATAATTTAAATTGAGACTTCTAATGATTTCCACTAAATAGTGTCAAAGTTGACATAATTGAGTTTCAAACAAATACTATATTATTAATTGATATAATGTTCTTAAAAATATAAGTTTCAGCAAAAGGATATAGATATAGTTATATATGTTAGTAATGAACCACATGGGGTTCTCTTGGCTCCTTATAGAAAGTTTATTGACCATATAATATAAAAATACAAAGAGATATGGTAAATTTCAAACTTCTTATCTAAGAGTAAAATCTAAAATATAAGGGTAATATGTGGACATAAACCTATATAAAACCTATTGGTTGAGTGTTTTTCTACCCATAACCACTATAGCATCGAAATAATTCATTTTGGAGCCATTAGAAACTGAAAATAATTTTATTATAAAATAATATTTGAAAGTTTTCCTAAAGTGACCCTCACCTCTCTTATAAAAATTCAATTCCCCTTATCTTAATTTCACACATACATCACCCCTTGAATAATTTTATATGAATTGATTTTGTTATAAATCTAACCTAAAGAGCCCTATTTATCATTCTAAAGAAATAACCCGAAGAATAGGTAAATATTTCATCACATTTTTCAAGTTCTTTTCTTCTTAAACATCCACATTAATTGTTGTTTCCATTCTAAAATAATATCTCCAGTATCTAATATATATTGTGATGTTATTATAAAAATGTTACAACCATATTAATTTTTCTATCCATCATACGAATGAAACAGTCACCATACATGCATACGTACAGTTTACTGTCTCCATGTTGTGGTGTAGTTGGTTATTCAAACACATAATTATTTGGATGGGTATAATACTGAGAATAACTATTATATATAATAAATATAACATGTTAATGGTTCTTTATATATGATATACCATCCAATATCATATTATTTCACCATCAATGTAATGATATTGTCGCTCGTGCGTACGTACGGATTACCCTCTCCAATAACATGATGAGATTCATTACCATCGTAATCATTCTAGAAATATTTTCATTTTATGATTCAAAATAACTTTTTTGAAAATAATATAATTTTTTATATGAATAAAATACATCCTATTCATAAAAAACATGGCTTATGTAACCAAACATATAAAGGAAAATGAATCAATTAACTCTTGAAATAATGATACTACTAAAATATTATTAAAAAAGAAATATTATAAGATCATATATGATATCATATTTACATATATGGTTTTGGTATAATTTAAAAACAATGATTTAACTATTATGGAAGAGGTTAACACATCCCCGAACAAGGAAAAGTACAAGGTAAGGATTAATTTCAAAATCACTTTATTATCTGAGGTTGTTTTTACATAAGTTTCTACTATGACCTCTTTATCATCCACATACATGTTTTCATAAAAATGTAATTAAAAACAATTTTAATATTTTCTATACTATGGGTTAAAGTCATTAATACCATTATTTAACCATATATGTTTTGAAAGAAACATATCCATCATTTTCTAAACCTATGTACCTTATGACCTTTCTGATAAAATTATGGTAAGAATGTTTTTTTACTTATACAGCGAGAGTGGCTACATTTATCCATTATATCATCGTTGATGATTCCAATAAAATAATATAACAATATATTCAAACTACATTTTTTCATTTATAATTAAATTACTTTTAAATAATTTCAAAATAGAAAGAGATATTTCTCTAAAAATGTTTTGCTTTCATCTATGTAAACATCCTTTGGTGGATTTTAAGATTGTTGGAATTGACTTATTATGATACAAAACGAAAATATTGTATTGAATGTTTTGTGATATTATTGATTGTGGATGTGTTATTTTTACACCATTCATGTTTTATGGATAAATTTTTGACATTTCATATGCATGTTTTAATAAGAATTTTTTTGTTATGTTTTATCCTTTTCTTATAATGAATGCATTGGACTTAGTATGTGATGGGTGGAGCTCGCTATAACTCCTCGATGCATGGGCAGGTTTCATGAGACAAACTAGTGTCATGGAATAATGCCTTTCCAAAATCTTATTTGATGTCATGGCCCAATTCCTTGACGATGTGGTTATGATGTCTGGCATTATGCATTGCATCATTATGAAGGTCACTATTGATATTGCATGTGATTATTCGACTAGTTGAATATCTATGTGATTATGTAAATATCATTATTTGATGTTATCTTTTCGATATTATGTTGATGTTTATGTTTAAAAGAAATTTGTTTTAGTCTTATAAATTTCCTTAAATGTTTATTTTTTTTGTGAATGATTCTGGTATATTGTTAACATTACTGAGCATTTGAGCTCACCCCATTATATGTTTTATTTTTTCCTAGGACATGAAGAAGAATTTTTTGGTTGACCTACAAGGATTGGATATGTATATAAGTGTGTTAAAAATGGGACATAATGTTGTGAATGTTTTAATCTCATTATTTAATTTAAAACATATGAATGTATCTAGTACTTCTAATTCTACTAAATTCAATGGACTTTTGGGAAGTGAATCCTTGTATCATACAAATGTTATGTAATAATGCACCAACTCTAGGAAATTGGGTTTGGGGAATTACAATGATGCTCTATATGAGAATTTTTATTACTCATATCCTGAGTCAAATTCCCCAATATAGTGATAATTTGATTTTTACTAACTATAGATCCATCTCCATCTTCATACTGTTGGAAAGGAGGGAAACACCAACACAGATTATGTGCATTGATATGATTATCTTTCCTTCTTATATGCTCTATTTCTAAAAAATGGAATACATTTATTAGATCAAAACATTATGGAACATAATTTATAATGACAACACTACTGAATTAATAATCATAAAATGAAAATTTTTTGCAAATCATAACTCATTACAATAAATATGGATTCTTTTTTAATTATTTCAAATAATAAATATATTTTCAGATCGTTAATTATTGTTTATGATGAAAATATGAATTAATATAAAAACTCCCAAGAAGTTTCCAACCAGGTGAGCATTATGCCCCATTTTCATATACGAGGCAATTCTTAAGTCATGCTCAATGTTACTTTTTTTGCAGTTATTTCCCTTAATAACATCTATTATACAACCACTCGAATTAGTAGTATCTAAAAAGAATGTATTTATAGGAAAATACATATAATATAATCCTTACCCAATGTTTAGGACTTTATTCTATGCTTATCCTCATTGTATATCACATGTTTATGTTCTCTAACAAATTTTTTCCTCAATCTTGTTTCCAAATTGTCTACTAAACTAACTCCAATACAAACTGTAATGTTGCCAACCCTTGTTGCTTAAAGCTAGTGGATATTTCCATACATTTTCACTAGACACAAGAAAGAATGCCGAAAGGGAAAAATAATTTAGTAGTCCGGGTAAGGTAGATACACACATTAAATTTACATTACTTTTTAAAAACATATATTAAAAAAAGTGTTTTATTTTAGAAAACCTTTATCCCCTTTATCATATCATTGTATATCAATCGAAAAAACATCCATAAATCATAGGTAAAATAAATCATTAGAAAGGGGTGATATAATATGATTAATAAGGGTATGCATACATGGAAGGTTATCAAACACAAACAATCATAATCAAAATGGTGAGGTCAAAAACTAACACAAATTCTATTTAAATAATAACATGAGTACATTATATAAGAATGAAGGATGAAAAAATTAATCCATATAAATAATAATATGATTATGAAAATTATCTATAAATTTTCTAAAAAATTGAATAATAAAATAGACATCAATACTTTATCTCATAATGAGGCAAAGAATAATTTCAGACATTACAACCGTACCTTCAATGAATATTCCAGGAGAGATAAAAAAATGAATCAAGCCTTAGCCAATAACCCAAGCTAGTCTATTTACTGAGACCTACTAATGCATCAAGGTGCTGTATATAACTTGGATCCACTCATCACTTAATAAGTCCAATTCATTCCTTATATAAAAGGGGTGAAACATAATCAAAATAAAAATTTATATTTAAAAACAAACATTAAAATGTTAATACATACCCTAATTTATAAACATAATCATAAATAATCTTTAATAATGTGGTAAACGATAATAAAATTGTACATCCTCATTAAAATTGATCATAAACCATCCAAAAATAGAATTATAATTATATCAATACAATATATTCCAAGAGTATCATGCGTAAAATAAAGGGTTCATTTCATTGTTGAATATAAATAACATAAAATGACAATAAAAAATTATAAAGGGAAATAACCTTTTCACGTAGAATATATTTCTAAACCTAAATGTTCATAAAATATATAAAAAATATTTTTCATTATAAATAATATTATAAATTTATAAATTAATTTTTTAATCATTGAATTTTCTTGATAGAGGTAAATTCCATTCCTTATATATAGGTAGAAACAATGATTCCTTTCACATTTTTGGTGAAATCCTAATAGACATTGTTTGAAAAAATGACATGAAGATCCTTTTCAAAAAAAAACTATAAATAGTAAATCATGTTGAATAATTTCATTATTAAATAAGTTAGATATGATTAAAATATTTTGATAGAACATTTTTTTAAAACATGATTTTTGAAGAAAATTAATTACAGACCAAATAATGATATCTAGATGGATGTTTTAAAAAATATTTTCTCAATAATTTAAAGTACTAAAGAGATGAATTTGTTAATAATAATATAAAACTACATGAATAATAAGTGGATATAAAAATTAAAATATTTTATTAAATAATATGTTATTATTAATTTAATATAAATTTACATATAAACAATCTTGATTAATTGATATTGAAACATAAATCTATTACCAACTAGTTATTATTGAATCAAAAGCCCCATGTAAAGAATAACATCAAATGAAACATTAAATACAATGAATAGAATTATATTCATCATTAAATCAACTCATGATTTTAAAATATTAAATAAATATCATATATATTAATTATATATGTATTTAGAGTAAAGAATAAAATTTAATGATAGAAAATGCAGTACACCATTCATGGAAATATGTTCATTGGAATGAACATTGTTTACATTTTTCTTGGTCGATACAATAATTGGAAATAATTATTTATTAATTATTATAGAATAAATTTTTTGATATATATAAAATTTATATTAATAAAATCTATCTTTATTATTATCCATGTGAAAATAAAATGAAAATAATTTCACATCGCAACATGGAGGTGGTAGTCCACACATACGGACGATCGATGTTAGTGTCTTCCAGTAGATTTGAAGGTATGTAGTTATATCTAATATTATACTTCTTGAAGTATAATTAGGTCATAAATATCACATATATTAATTAAATTTTTCCTTAATACCTTACATATAAAACATAAGCGTAAAATGAATCACATCACTTCATGAGATAGTTGTCCACCACACACACGAGAGACGTTATCATTTCCCACACAAAATAGATATTACGAGCATATATGAAATATAATAATTTCATAAGTATAATAATTTCATAAAAATCACACATATACACACTGATATATATATATATATATCTATGTGTTTGTGTCTGTTAAATTCATCGTTATATCCCGCATTTAATGTCACTGATTGAAGATGAATTACATCAGTTCTTGAGTCACTAGTCCCCTTACACACAATCGAGGGTTTCATTTTCCATTTGATAAAGTGGTAATGGATATTGGTTTTTTAATTAAAATTAAAAAATATAATTATATAGGATATACTGGTATTACTATATTATCAAAGTTCAAAAATATTTGAAGCTGTTGAAAAAAAACAAATAACCATGTAAAAAGTAGTTATTTCTCTACCAGAACCCCTATAAGTTGATAACTAATGAATTTATAAGAGGTTTTTATTAAAAAATAAGGTCTCTATGATGTGTTAATGTAATTAATAAATATATTTGGTCATGTTTTGGCTGAATCAAATGTGGATTCAATTGTGAAAAGGGGAGGAGAGTGGGTGGCCTTTTATATGTGGGGGGTCACACTTGAATTTGTTGTAATGGAAAAGAGATAGAAAAATTTTTATACTAAAAAAATACTATAAAATGTTCCATCATAGATACATGGAAGACAAAATATCAAAATATGGATAGATAATAGTAATTATAAATGTTTTAGGTCATTTTAACCCATATCTTCTTAGATTTACATTGGGTAAACTCTTTTTCAACTTAACTGTGTTAATTAATTTTCTATGTTCCTAACTAATCATTATGGTCAAAAAATATTTTTAACAAATTATATTATATAAATTATTCTAATTTAAAATATGGAATCCATTTTACTATATTCAATTCACAGAATTGGTGGAATTCAATTTAAAATTAAAACTGCATACATGTTGAAAAACTAATTTTCCAAACATAGCATTAAAAATTTGAAAGAGTGTTTATATTAAAATTAAATAATGAAATGATTAAATATATATATATATATATATATATTATATAAATGGTAATATATTTTAACTAATTTCACTTTAAAATGCATTTAAAATATAATTTAATAGTTTAATTTATATAAACTAAACAAAAGTTTTCAAGAAAAATTAGTATTTTTACTAATCATCATCAAAATTAAACATTTCAGAAAATTATTTCAAATTGATAGAAGGATTATTTTGGACATATATTTAAAAAATAAATTTTTTTTTCAAATAAATTCTCTAAAACTGGAAAAAAATATTTTTTTAAGCGAGAATAAATCACATTTTTTAAAAATATAGTTTTTTCAAAAATAATTTTTTTCCATTCAAATGATTATTAATTTTTTTATAATCAATAGATAACCATATTATTTTTATAATAAATTTTTAAACCATATAATTGTTATAATTTATTTATTCATATTTATTCCCATTAATTATACAACTAGGTTATAAAGGTAACATAAAAAATAATATTTTAATAGTATATTGGGGATAATTTAAACTTAGTGTTTAGTGTAATGAATTATATCGAAGATATTAGTTTTAAGGGGAAAAATTTCATGGGTCATTTAATATTGGTTTTTCATGTCACATATACTACTGAAAATAATCATAGTCTTTTAAAATGTCATTGAGTTATATCTCATTACCACTATTTCTACATCTCATCCATACACAACAAACATGTCTTTTATACATACCATATATTTAAGGATAGTTTTAAATACTTCTCAATTATGCTCTCATGGATTAGATTGATATATTTACACTATTATTAAAGCATAGGTAACATAACCCCTATGATATAACAATACATACATGAGATATCTATATTCTTAAGAATAAATAACTATTTTCATTCTGTTTATTTTTTCATGCGTTTATGTATAATTTTTTTGTAGAGATTAATACCATTAGACAATAGAAATAGTATTGTCTTAGATTATAAAATATTGTAACATTTTATTATCAACTCAATCTATATACATTTACTTAGTATAAGTGTCTTTTGAGATCTATCTTGATCGAACATGATCCCAAGAAAATTTGACAATTCCCCAAAGTATTTGATGGAGATTAAATAATTTAACTAATTCTTTAAATACTATAAGGCTTGGACTTGATTTCCAATTATTAATATTTTATCTAAATATATTACTTGAAATAATATGACACACCCACTAACCATTTTATAGTCACATGGATCTCTTTAATTCTTAATGAAACCAGATTTTCTTATTTCATAATGAAAATTAAAATTCCATGATGATGATGCAAACATTAATCCATTAATGAATATCTACAGCTTTTATACATTATTAAAAAAATTAAACATTGGAAACCCATTTTACTATGTCATATTGACCTATTTAACCAAATTAACATTAATTAATGAAAATTTGAAATCCATTTTTGAAATATGTTAATCATCTAAGTTGTTACTACATTTAATATTCAAATTGATAATTACATTTTGACTAGAGATAATTTCTTATCGTATTCAATGAATTATCATTATCTAATCCCCTTTTATATCCATTATAATTTATAAGTATTTAATTAAGTATTCTTTTCAATTTTTTAATACATTAATTTTATCCAATATGTTTAACATTAGTCGATGTGTCTATCATATTCGAAGCTAGATTTTGGTACATAGACTCCATTTTAGAATTCATTATTATTTCTGTTTAATGGTAGTTATCGCATCTACTTATTCCATATTTTTTATAGTTTCGTATTACATAAGTAATAATGTATCACCTTCATAGAGATAATAAAATCATATTTCTCATGTTAACTAATCACCATTATAGTTTTATGTAGTACTAATGTCCCAATAAATTATTATTCTCTCATTATCACTAAAGTATTATTTTTCTCATTCCAACTCTTGTGCATTTGTAGCTTCATCATTATTGATGTTAATCATTCCAATACTATTTATATTATTTTCCATTTTATGAAATACATAATTCCTTTCCCAAATCAATTTTTTATAAAAATGATTATATAAGCACAATACATTAGTTTCATTCATGAAAATGAAAAGATGCACTTCATGGTTCAATATTCGTGCTTTTTCATTAGGTATTATATTGAAAGATACCTTGAACCTATATTTTCATTTGCATTATAGGTTGAGTTTCTTTTTATAAAATATCTCATATGGTGTCCGATTTTTACCTATACTACTATCAATAGTAAATATCTACAAAATGATAAATGTAGACTTGCGTGACTCATCATCAATCATAGCATGTCTTGAATTGTAAAATTCATACTTTCCGACTAAAATGGGATTTTCTAATTGATCCTTGTAGTCAAGTGCGAAAAAAATATAACAGTTTTAACTCTGTAGAGACTACATAATAAAATTTATGTAGTTTACTAAAATTATATTCATTTACATGAACGATATAGAAGTTCCTTATATGGGTAAGATGTGACTCTTATACACTGGATTTTTCATTGATTACTATAACTTTTTTTCATGTTAATTAATTTTTACCCCATTAAAAGTTTGATTAATACTATTATATATGAAATCCATATAAAAAACATTTATTTTATGTCACGACCCTTCCTCGGGGCCCGTGCCATGACTACCCCAAGACCGCCTTCCATAGGCCAGGGGCTGGCGACTAGCACCAAGGCGTAATTCCTGGTAAAAAGGGAATGCATTGCCTTTATAACGTAAACAAACACCACAGAGCAAGAAGGTAGAAGTAAACACTAAGTAAAAATCGGGTACAACAGTAAGTGTGGAAAAGTAAGTGGGCCAGAATACAAACCCAAACATTAAGTAAAGTACAACTGGAAAGGGAAAAAAACAACTGAAAGTAAAGCCGCAGCCTCGAGCCGTCCACTGGAAGTCCCACTTGAATGGTGAGTACAGATAGCCTCCACAGCTCCTCAGGTCCAACCATCCGCTCCGAGTACGTCCCGCCCAGTGGTCCACCTCTAGGTACCTTCCTGCTCTGCAAGCCTCAACCACGATCAGCGATGTCCGTCGTCTACAAACCAACACAACGTAGTGCGGGCATAACCCGTGCAGGGGTGAGTATAAGCTACTCAGTAGGTACCCCAAGACCACCGAAGGTATCCCAGAATCCACAAAGGATAATCCAAAAAAGAAAGTTACAATCACGAAGTAACATCCGACACTGCTTAAGTATACGCCCATACATATACCTAAGTCCCCAATTATCATTCTTCTCCAACATCTGAGATCAAGTACAACCCAGTCCACACTGGAAACCACAACCCAATCCAAACAGGAAATCATAACGTAATCCAAATAGGAAAGCAAGTCAAGATTCAGCTCAAATAGGTATAATTCTTCGTATGATGATAGAGATGATCAGATATAGCCACTGATTCATCTAAGTCGTCGGACCCACATAGGATCAATAGAAACTAAGCCCCGCAATGACCCACAAAGGATCGATAGGTAACTAACCCCGCAATGACCCACACAGGATCAGACCCACACAGGATCTGTAGGCGCTGGCCCACACAGGACCGCTGACCGCTGACCCACACAGGATATGACCCACACAAGATTGGTAGTACTGATCTACATAGGATTGGTGAGTACTGTAGTCGTCGCCTTCAAATCCACAGAGGATTTCTGTACAGTCATTTCCATCATCATAGTCACAGCCAGATCTAGGGTTCCCCCACATAGCAAGCTCCTTCGGGAGCGTCCGCTCCATGAGCCAAGTGGTCGATACATCAACTGACACATAGTCTGGAGTTGATGTATCCAAAAGTTTTGTATCATCAATTGGAACTCAACGTCATAGATGGCGCGTCAATCAGATGCCCAGTCTGAGAGTTATTGGCCTTTTTGTCCCAGGGGCCTCGTTGGTTTTTAAGTCAAAACCAACCCCACCGTACTCCAACTGCATCCAAACCTCGATCGGAGTAACCCAAAAGGTCTGTCTCACTTAGAAGAATCCAACAAAGTCAATGGAACTTCAATCGGACGTCCGAAGCTCAAGTTATAAGTGTTTCCACTTGGAGGGCCCGGTTGGTTTCGGGTACGAACCAAACTGGCAAAACACAAAGTACTGCGAATCCGTTAGTGTAATATACCGAAACGACCATCTCGATCCAAGGATCTCATCACAGCTGACGGTGCGTCGATCGGAGGTCTGAAGCCCAGGTTATGGGAAAAAGACTCTGAGGGGTCCGGAAGTGGGGCTTTCGGGCCCGGACTGACCCGGCCCGGGACCCCATGGGTCGGCCCGAACCGGGTCTACCTAACTCGGGTCGGGGACCGGCCCTCTTGGACGCGGACCGGCCTAGGCGCGTCCCGGCCTGGGCGCGGCCCGGCTCGGTGGCCCGACGCGCTGGCCAGGAGGCTCGGCCGAACGATCGAGCTGTTCGGGATGCGAGGGGGTGGGGGGGGGGGGCGCTGCCCCCCACTTGTTGTAACCACGACCCCATAATGGGGGCCGCTCATGTCCGGCCAGCCGGGGGTTTTGAACCCCCACCTCTTCCACTGTTCATCTGGCCCACTCCGTCCGTCCGGCTGCTGCTGACTCGGGACCGGCAAGGGCCGGTCCCCCTGCTCCGATGCCGGTTGCCCGAAACCGGCCGCCCATTCACCTGACCCACCGTGGACTATGCCACAGCCTTGGACCGTCCGGCACGGTGCGACGCCGCCGCGTTCTTTTTCGATTCAAAGGCACGACGTGACGACGCCGCACATTCCTTGCCGCATGACCCCGTGCAGTGCGACGGCACCGCACCATCCTCATTCCATTCCACCACATGGAAGACAAGATAAAAGGAGATGAGGGTCATCCATGTTTGTGCGTTTAGGCCCCCTCCCGTTAACTGGTAACAGGTGGTCCAAAAGTACGAGGAATGATGACGGATGAAAACATGAATATCATCAACAATAAAAGAATTCCCTACCTCGTGCGTAGCTTTAACGGAGGTTCGTTGTGGAAATAACTATCGCGGAAGGAGGCGTCGCGAAAGGAGAATCGTCCTAGAAGAAGGCGTCATTGGCGTCGCGGTACACGGTGTCACGTAGTCAATCTCTTAGGATTTGGCGTTCTTCGTCGGAGATCGGTGCTTTCTTCGCGTTCTTCGCGTTCTTTGTGTTCTTCGACGAAGTGGATGAAGATCTTCAAGCCTACCTTATCTTTTCTCCAAATCATCTCAAGAAACAAGTCCCCAACAAAAATAAAATAAGTACCTCACTTATATTATTAACATTACTTATGTTTGAAATTCAAAAGTTGAATTAATTCCCTCAATTAATTAACTCAACATGACTTAATAAATGGAGGGTTATGGAAGGTTAGGGAAGATGAAGGGGTGGGGTTCGTGTGGGCCCCACCACTCTCATAACCTCCCATGGGAAGTTGGGTGGTTACCCCAACTTCAACTCAAAGGATAAACCACTTGAAATAAATTAAAAATTGTAACTCAAGTTTTATTTTATCTTCCACAATTTTTTAACAACTCCTCCCGTGAAAACACAACTTCGGAAAAGGTGTTCCTAAGAAAATATCGGCACTGCGAATTCATCGGTGCCCTCAGAATTCGATTCTGAGCACCGGTTACAAAGTTATAAAAACCAGCTCATTCGTTCATTGAATGTACCCGAGCTAAACTTCAGATAGAAATTATGGGCACACCGGGCCTCATAATCAAGTGTCGTCAGAAACCGTGTTCTTGTAAAAATCCAAAGAAAATTAAGAAAATTTTCCCTTGAATTTTATGGATCTTTACATTACTCCCACCTTAGGGCTTTACGTCCCCGTAACGAAACATCAAAAACTAGGGAAACAAATGTGGGTATTGAGCAGGCACCTGAGCCTCCCACTCCTATGTGCTCTCCTGGAGGTTCTCGTGCAGCCATATGATGCGCACTAGAGGAATCGACCGTCCACATAGGACCTTCTCTTGTCGATCCTCGATATCCACTGGAACCTCCACAAAAGTTACCCCATCATCTATGTCCATCTCTCCACGATCAATGATATGCGTCGGGTCGTGCACATATCTCCTCAGTTGGGATACATGGAAGATGTCGTGCACCTGGTGTAACTGAGGTGGTAGATCTAGGTGATAAGCCACCACACCAATCCTGCTGAGGACCTGGAATGGTCCGATGATGTGTGGAGAGAACTTTCTGCCACGGCCAAATCTCTATATACCACATCGAGGTGAGTCCCGCAAGAAGACGTGGTCGCCATCCTTGAACTCCAGTAGCCTCCGCCTCCTGTCATCATAAGACTTATGCTGGCTCTGAGCTGTCCTCATCCAGTCCTGGATGACCTGGACCTTCTCTATCATGGCATGGACCATCTCTGGTCCCACAAGTGCTGATTCCCCAGGGCCTGTCCAGCATAGAGGAGATCTACAAGGTCGGCCATACAATGCCTCATATGGTGCCATCCCGATGGTGGAGTGGTAGCTGTTGTTGTATACAAACTCCACAAAGGGTAGGTGGTCCTACCTGCTACGACCAAAGTCGAGGACACATGCACGGAGCATGTCCTCGAGAGACTGAATGGTCCACTCCGTCTGACCATCTGTCTGTGGATGAAAGGCGGTAGTCAGACGTAGTTGCATCCCGAATGCCTCCTGCAACCCCTTCCAATGCCCGAAAGTAAAGTGAGAATCTCGATCAGAGACGATAGACGATGGAACACCATGAAGTCGTACAATCTCCTGAACATAGAGATGTCCCAAGCACTCCACTGATCCCTGCACTCTAATGGGTAAGAAGTGTGCCGACATGGTGAGTCGGTCGACAATCACCCAAATGAGGTCATGGCCTCTGGAAGTGTGTGGAAGTCCAGTCATGAAGTCCATTGATATGTCGTCTCACTTCCACTCTGGGACCTCCAAGGGATGCACCAAGCCTACTGGTACCTGGTTCTCTGCCTTCACCTGCTGGCAGGTGAGGCATCGAGAAATGAACTCTGCAACAGCCTTCTTTAT
Organism: Viscum album; assembly: GCA_963277665.1. Classification (NCBI taxonomy): domain Eukaryota; kingdom Viridiplantae; phylum Streptophyta; class Magnoliopsida; order Santalales; family Viscaceae; genus Viscum; species Viscum album. The sequence continues at coordinate 39,410,883 of OY728131.1, forward strand.
GCCTGGACACTAGTGCTGTCGTCTGAGATCCTGGTACATCTTCGCCACTCCTGGATGTACCGCCAAAGGGGAAGTGTGAAACTCTATCAACACCTCCTCTCTTAAAGCAACTGGTACCAAGGTACGTCCTCTGAAAAGGACATCGTTCTCTCCTCCCATGGAGAATCCATCAGGTGTCTGTCATGAGGATATCTGTGCACGCCACGTCTCACATTCGGCCTCCCCACACTGTGCCTATCTGACCCGCTGTAGTAGTGGAGAAGTGAATTTGAGTGACTGAAGAAAGGCTGCTCCATCTCTATCCACGAAGGATATCTGCAAAGCGGCTAACTGCTTTGTCTCCTCCCCAAGTAACCGAATTCCCGTCCTCCTGTTGAGAGAATCGGCTACTACGTTCCCCTTCCCAGGAGTATAGACTATCTCAAAGTCATAGTCCTTGAGGAAATCGAGCCATCAATGTTGTCTCAGGTTCAAGTCCTTCTGAGAGAAGATGTACCTGAGTCTATGATTGTCAGAATATACTATAAAGTGCTCTCCAATCAGATAGTGTCTCCACATCTTTAGTGCGAAGACCACTGCTACTAACTCCAGGTCATGGGTAGCTTAGTTATTCTCATTCTGCCTCAACTGACGTGATCCATAGGTGATCATGGCCCGCTCCTACATCAGGACACATCCAAGTCCAGTCCCTGATGCATCACAGTAAACTACATAACCAACTCCCTCCTCTGGTAGCCTCATGATTGGCGTGCTAGTCAATCTATATCTCAGCTCCTGGAAGCTCTGCTGAAATCTATCTGACCACACAAAGGGTTTACCCTTCTTCATCATAGCAGAGAGTGGTGCCGCAACTCTGGATAAGTCTGCCCCAAATCTCTGATAGTACCCAGCTAGACCCAAGAAACTTCGCACCTCCGTCACACTCCTGGGTGGGTCCCAAGCTAGCATTGCCTCGATCATCACAGGATCCACTGAAACTCCCGCCTCAGAGATGACGTTTCCCAAGAAGTGGACCTCATCTATCCAAAGCTGACACTTCGAGAGCTTAACATAAAGCTGGTGCTCTCGGAGTGTGTCTAGTACAACCCGCAAGTGCTAGGCGTGCTCCACCTCAGTCGTCGAGTATATCAAAATGTCGTCAATGAAGACCACGACAAATCGATGAAGGTATGGCGGAAAGATCCTGTTCATGAGGTCCATGAACACTACTGGAGCATTGGTTATGCCAAATTGCATAACCAAGAACACATAGTGGCCATACCGACATCTGAAGGTCGTCTTCTGCACATCCTCGTCCCGAACTCTGAGCTGATGATAGCCTGACCTGAGGTCTATCGTCGAGAACCACCGTGCTCCCTTGAGCTGATGGCAGAGGTCATCAATCTTCGGTATCGGATACTTGTTCCTCACAGTCACCTGGTTTAGGCGACGATAGTCGACAAAAAGTCGCAAGCTCTCGTCTGCCTTTTTGGCGAACAATATCGGGGAAGACTAGGGTGAAACATTGGGTCGGATGAATCCCTTTCCCTGTAAGTCCTCCAATTGTACTCGTAGCTCTCGAAGCTCAGTGGGGGTCATCCTATATGCTGGAGTGGATATCGGGGCTGTCTCAGGGTACAGGTAAATATAAAAGTCTACCTCTATGTTAGGAGGTAGTCCTAGAACATCGCCGGAAAAAACGTCTGAATACTGATCAATCACTACAGGAAAACCAGGACTTCGCACGTCAACTGCTCCTAGGATGAGGCTAGCCAACTGATGAGTAATGGGTTTTCCTCTCCTCTGCGTGAGTCCATCCTGTGCTGCGAAGGCTCCCTTCTCCCCGGTGAAGGTGAACCTGCTCCCGTCAGTGCGTACACATCGCATTTTGCACCTAATACAGTCAATCTAAGCATGGACTTTAGATAACCAATCCATGCCCATGATGACGTCGTAAGGCCTCGACACCCATACAAGAAGATCACAGCCGAAACACCCGCCTCCTAGAGTAAGCTCACACAGCCGGCAGCAGTGCGTAATTGTCGAGTCTTCTCCTTAGGAGTCTCTAGCCATAAGGATCGAGCAAATGGCTCTGTTGGAATCTCCGAGATCTGAAAAAGGGCACCAGATATGAAAGAATGACTCGCTCCTATGTCTATAGGAACTACAGAAATGGTGGAATAGACATAGATAGTACCTCGAATCATCTCAGGCGTTCCATGGTCATAGCCCTCCACTGCCTGGAGTTGTGCCTGTCTCTACCCACGAGCTCCCTGTGGTTGAGGTGGACCTCCTGGTGGTAGTGGTGGTAGAGCCTCAAAGCGTCACCCACCACCTGCTGCTCGGCTATCTCCTCTACCTCATCCGCCTGCTCCCTGCGGACCACCACGGTCAACAATTTGCCTCTACCTGGGTGGTCCCTCAACCGTCTGCTGCTCCTCTGCAAGGCGGTTCGGGCAGTCACGAACCATGTGGCCCTGCCCATCGCATGCGTAGCACTGTATGCCTCTCAAAAGACTGGCTCCGCGTTGTGTGCCCCGCACTGCTGAGCCATTGTCCTGAGGTCATCTTCCTGATGGTCTGGTCTACCTGGACCCATGAGTCATCCGTCGACTGCCTGCTACAGAAGGCTCTTCTACATGCCACCCTACGGAAGGTCTCGCTGCCGATGAAGGCTCAGTAAGGAAGCTCTCGATCAAAAGGGCTCGCTCCAGTACCTCTGCCTGTGTCAGAATGCTGAGGGAGATCAGCGATGCCCTGATCTCATGCCTCAATCCCTACTCAATGGTCCGAGCCCAGAAGAATGGGTCGTGTACCATGTTTGTCGAGTAGCGATAGAGATTGGTAAATCTCACCGAGTATTAGGCGACCGTCAAGCTTCTCTGTCGCAGTTGAAGAAGCTCCTGGATACGCACCGCACGGAAGGTGGCTGGGACGAACTCCGAGTGGAAGAGACTCTCAAAGTCCGTCCAGAGTAGAGATTCCTCGTCGTGCACCTAGAGCATCAAGATCCACCATCTTCCTGCTGCCACATGTAGTAGGCTCACTGTGATGATCACCATGAGGTATGCTAGTGTCCTAAATAACCTGAAAACACGCACAACAGCCTCCAGCCAATCCTCAGCTGCCTGAGGGTCCGTCTCCCCATGGAACTTGGGCGGTCGCTGACGCTAAAACTCATACAGCGCACTAAGGCGTCATGCATCGTCAGTGGCTGGGGATGGTAGCATCGGTGGTTCAGCGGGTAGAGGTACCACCCGTGTCTCTACTGTGAAAGGGCCATGTACCGAGGCCTCGTTGCTCGGTGGGCTGTCGTCACGAAGAACTCTCGGAACCCAAGCTGGCTGCCGTCATGGGGCCATCCAGAAAAGAGATAGGTGCGCCATGGTCAGAACAGTATACCTGGTGAGCTGAGAAAATGTAATCACAAAGAAAACATGAAAAACTCAGGCAATCAATGTTTTCCTATATTAAGTCGGAAATCAGATGTCAGGGTCCTGGTGTACGGATACGTCGGCCGCCGCACAAAAACTGGACTCTCTATACTAATAACCACACCCAATACGCTTTACATTATTGATTGACATAGAAGAAAGATCAAAGACCAAAGTGCTGCGGTAGAACCGAACACCTATGATAACAATTTGTCACGACCCGTCCTCGGGGCCCATGTCGTGACTACCCCAAGCCCACCTTCCATAGGCCAAGGGCTGGCGACTAGCACCAAGGTGTAATTCCTGGTAAAAAGGGAAGGCATTGCCATTGTAATGTAAACAAAAACCATAGAGCAAGCAAGAAGAAGTAAGCACAAAGTAAACACTGGGTACAATAGTAAGTGCGGAAAAGTATGTGGCCTAGAATACAAACCCAAACAGTAAGTAATGTACAACTCGAAAGGGTAAATAGTAACTGAATGTAAAGCCACAGCCTCGAGCCGTCCACTAGAAGTCCCACCTGAAGGGTGGGTAGAGATAGCCTCCACAGATCCTCAGGTCCAGCTGTCCGCTCCGAGTACGTCCGGCCAGTGGTCCACCTCCAGGTACCATCCTGCTCTGCATGCCTCAACCACGACCAGCGTTGTCCGTCGTCTGCAACCAACACAACGTAGTGCGGGCATAGCCCATGCAGGGGTGAGTGTAAGCTACTCAGTAGGGACCCCGAGACCCCTGAATGTCTCCCAGAATCCAGAAAGGATAATCCACAAAGGAAATATACAATCATGAAGTATCATCTGACACTGCATAGGTATATTCCCATACATATACCTAAGTAACCAATTCTGGTTCGGCTCCATCATCCGAGCTCTAGTACAACGCATTCCACACAGGAAACCACAACCCAATATACACAGGAAATCATAACATAATCCAAATAGGAAAGCATGTCAAGATTCATCTCACACTGGTATACTTCTTCGTATGACGTTAGAGATGATCAGATATAGCCACTAATTAATCTAGGTCATCGGACCCACACAGGATCGACAGGTACTAACCCCCGCAATTACCCACAAAGGATCGATAGGTAACTAACCCCCGCAATGACCCACACAGGATCTGTAGGCACTGGCCCACACAGGATCGCTGAGAGCTGACCCACACATGATCTGACCCACACAAGATCGATATCACTGATCCATGTTGGATCGATGAGTGCTGTAGTCGTCGTCGTCGAATCCATGGAAGATTTTTGTACAGTCGTCTTCATAGTAGTCGCAGCCAACTCCAAGGTTCCCACACATAGCAAACTCGTTCGGGAGGGTCCGCTCCACGAGTCGAAGGGATGATATATCAACTGACACATAGTCCGGAGTTGATGTATCCAAAAGTTCCATATCATCAATAGGAACTCAACGTCAGGGATGGTGCGTCAATCGGATGCATGGTCTGAGAGTTTTTGGTTTTTTCGTCCTAGGGGCCAGGTTGGTTTTTAAGTCAAAACCTACCCAACCGTACTCCAACTACGTGCAAACCATGAGCGGAGTAATCCAAAAGGTCCTTCTCAAATAGAGGAATCCAACAATGTCAACGACACGTCAATGGGACGTTCAGAGGTCATGTTATAAACGTTTCCGCTCCGAGGGCCCGGTACGAACCATCCCAGCTGAACCCAAAGTACTCCAAAACCATGAGTGTAATATACTGAAACGACTGTCTCGATCCAAGGATCGCATCGCAGCTGACGGTGCGTCGACCATAGTTCCGCAACCCATGTTATGGGAAGAAGACTGTGAGGGGTCCGGAAGTGGGGGTTTTGGGCCCGGACCGACCAGGCCCGAGACACCCTGGGTCGACCTGACCCGGGTCCGATTCTGGCATGCTTGGGCGCGGCCTGGGCCGGCCTGGGCGGGGCCCGGCGCGCTGGCCAGGTTGCTCGGCCGAACGGCTGAGTCGTTCGGTATGCGGGGGGGGGGGGGGGGGGGCTGCCCCATGCTTTTTGTAACTGCGGCCCCATAATGGGGGCTGCCCATGTCCATCCAGTTGAGGGTTTCGAACCCCCGACTCTTCCACTGTCCGGCCTGCCAGCTCCGGCCGGCCGGCTGCTACCGAATCGGGACCGACAAGGGCCGGTCCCCTTGCTCCGTCACCGGAAGCCTAGAACCGGCCGCCGGATCCCCTACTCTGTCGCGGCCTATGCCGCGGCTTTGGACCATCCGGCGCGGTGCGCCGGTGCCGTGCCCCTCCGCCGCAGCCTCGCACCAGCCACCGTGTTTTTCAGGGTTCTCCGGCGCGGTGCGACTGCACCGCGTTCTTGTTCGATTCAAAGGCACGACGCGGAAGCGCCGCACATTCCTTACCGCATGACCCCGCGCGGTGCGACGGCACCGCGCCATCCTCCTTCCATTCCACCACATGGAAGACAAGATAAAAGGATAGGAGGTTCGGTCGTGTTTGAGCGGTCCGACCCCCTCTCGTTAACTGGTAACAGGTGGTCCAAAAGTATGAGGAATTATGACAGATGAAAACACGAATATCATCAACAATAAAAGAATTCCCTACCTCATGCATAGCTTGAACGGAGGTTTGTCTCGGAAATAACCGTCACGGAAGGAGGCTTCTCGAAAGGAGAATCGTTGTGGAAGAAGGCATCATTGGCGTCGCGGTACACGGTGTCACATAGTTGGTCTCCGAGGATTCGGCATTCTTCACAGGAGATCAGTGCGTTCTTCGCGTTCTTCGTGTTCTTCGACGAAGAAGATCAAAATCTTCAAGCCTACCTTACCTTTTCTACCAAACCTCTCAAGCAACAAGTCCCCAACAAAAATAAAATAAGTACCTCACTTATTTTATTAACATAACATAAGTTTGAAATTCAAAAGTTGAATTAATTCCCTCAATTAATTAACTCAACTTGACTTAATAAATGGAGGGTTATGGAAGGTTAGGGAAGATGAAGGGGTGGGGTTCGTGTGGGAACCACCACTCTCATAACCTCCCATGGGAAGTTGGGTGGTTACCCCAACTTCTACTCAAAGGATAAACCAATTAAATGAAAATAAAAATTGTAACTCAATTTTTATTTTATCTTCCACAATTTTTTAACAACTCCTCCCGTGAAAATGCAACTCTGGAAAATGTGTTCTTAAGCAAATACTGGCACCGTGAATTCATCAGTGCCCTCAGAATTCGATTCCGAGCACCGTTTCAACCGTGATAAAAACTCGCTCGTTCGTTCACTGAACGTACCCGAGCTAAACTTCAGATAGAAATTCTAGGCACACCGGGCGTCGGAATGAAGTTCTGTCAGAAACTGCATTCTTGTAAAATTCCAAAGAAAATTAAGAAAAAATTTACCTTGAATTTTACCGATCATTACATTTTAAAACATGAAATAAAATACCAGTCTCTAGAATATATAAATAAATAATGTTCTTCGTAATCAGAGGTACATAATGACATGTCGTTAATGTAAGAATTAAACCAATGAGTAATTTAAGATGATAATCCTCAAATGAAATTGTTTCCAATAATTCATTATTTTCTAAATAGAGATACACATAACCCTTGAAATATTATTAAATATACTTGGTTTATAAAATATAATAAAACATTATGAGCCAGAAGTTATATCCAATACCAAAATTATTGAAATAGATAGATTTCACTCAAATAAAGTTATACTTGAAATATAAGCATCACTTTTCTTCTTATTATTAGCTATGTTGTTCTCATTATAGTTGTCTTTTTCAACATGAAAATAAAACAAATTCATAATCATTTTATTCCCTCTATATCGTAGATTTTATTCTAAACCTACACATATAAATTTCACTATATATCCCAAATATTTCCTTACTATCTCTTCCCTAACATTATTATTTGAGATTAGTAGTCATCTTACATGTGTACTTATACTCAATATTTTCAAAAAATAAATGGATATAAATGATCACATGATGCACTATATATCAAAAAAATCATTAATTAGATTCTTTTTATAACATTCATGATCCATAAAGAGACTCAATAGTAATTCATGAATCCAATATATAAAATCTTACATTATTGGAACATAGTAATGCACATTCACCTGTACTAATCGTTGATGATATTGTCTACCAAGTGATTTTCATTATCTAGAGTTGAACCCAATGATAATGAGTTGGAGGCATTTATTTGTATTTGATCTATAAAAAACTAATTTATTATATTATAAATTTTTCATAATTTCTAATATTATATAAATTAATAATTTATGAATCTATAAATGTCACCCTTATTTTATCAAATCAAACAACCCCACAACAACTAGATTCAGAATACTTGGTCTCTTGAATATTCTACTATGGGGGACCCTTAAAACATCTCATCATAGTCCAAGTTATGGATAGGCCACTACTTATAGATTTTAAATGTATCCTATTAAATGTAGAACCACATTGAATCATGGATACTTGATCTATTGAGTGGGTTAAAATATTTTTAAAATAATTACAATGGATTTACTCACCAAATTTCATCTAAATTCATCAAACACTGGTTAGGGTTGTTTCTTTAGTGTAAAATTAAATTTATTCAGCACATCACTCTCCTAAAAGTACTATAATATTATAATAGAGACTCAACTATCGCATAAGTGAACCCCATACATATGGTTTTGTTCAAACCCATGTGATGGAAGTCATTTTATTTAATAATACATGTGTTTTTTAAATGACTGTTATTGAATGAATTCACTTCTAATTTATCATTCCTTTTACTATGTGATTATACTCATAACATATCCATGAATAATTATAAAAATTTCACCACATGTTAATTATTTTATTTACATATTCTTGTTTATTATTATATATGATGTCATATAAATCACATATACTAAAATATTAAACCATCAATACAATAAAATAAATGACATGATAATGATATATTCATTATGTTTTGTTTATCAGGAAAATGTTTGATAAAATGAGACCTTATAGGTAACTCCTTGAGTCTTATCAAACATTAGTTTCAACGCTCATCTCTTAAAATGTAACACCCTATATTTTTTATCTCTTAGAATCATCATAAACTACTTCTCCTTCACACACCTAATTATAAAATATCCGTCATTATTTTGTGATGGGGGCTTGGGAATGTGTGATACGGGAATGTGTGATACATACTAATAATATCTCTCATAAAATCACATTCCCTTATACATATAATTAGTTTTAGGTATGATGAACAAATATCCATTTAATAAATATTTGTTACTATCATTGAACTCAAAAATTATTCAGTATATAAATTATAAACACTAAACATATATTTGATGGTATATGTCATGATGAGTCTACATACATTGAACTCACCAAATAAAATAAAATATTATATGAATTATACTAAATGAAATAAATTATTAATTAAAATAAATTAATCCAATTTTGATTCATAAATTATAAGTCAAACAACCCTAAAATGTAATATGAAAATTCTTAATTTTTTAAAACAATTCATATGAAATTTTATTGGTTTTGATAGAAATTTAAAATAAATAAAATGTAACTCTAATGTCTTATTAGCCCTTATTGGGTTCGTATAGACCATGATGGTAGAAGATATCATAACCCATGCATACCATGATAGGAATATGACTTAGAGAAGGGTTCATTCCCCATTTGGTCTTTGTTGGTGGCCCTAAAAAATAATCAAAAAACTATTTTTTTAAATATAATCACTCACATTATGTTAACACCTTCCTACTTGATCCTTGGTCAATGGGGGACATTAATTTCCATGAGAGTAGAAAACATAACACGTGTTGATGAATATATATATATATATATATGACCTCTTTTACCCATCCTACGAAAATCTCCCCTAGTTCCTTTTAGAAAACCCTCTAAATGTTCCCCAGTTCCCCCATCCCTAGACGATTATCAAAATATCGATATAAAATTTAAAATTTTATTTTTGAGCTAAAAAATTAATATCGATCAATGGATAGTTGTATCTTAGTCATAAAGCCATTGATCAATGAAATGTGAGTGGAGTTGGGACCATATTGACACCATTTAGCAAAAAAAATTAAATTAAAATTAAACATTGAATTAAGTAATTACATAATATTTGTGATACTAATTTATTGTACTCATGCTTCATGAATTTTTTATAGTTGATTTTTTTAAAAAAATCCTACCAAATGGATGTTGCAACATTATACCTGACATGGTACTACATACTTATCAATGCAATGATCACATATAATTCAAATCATTATGAAATATAAATCAAAATAATACATATTTTTATTTATGACATTAGGAAGTTTTTTCCATTATTAGTCATCATTTCTTGATATGGTCAATGTGAGAACCTCTAGATCATAAAATATAAGTTTAAAAAGTTATTGGTATGTCAATCAATGAATACTGAGTGATATCATGGATATTCAATGTGAAACTCAAGATTCTCACAATTAGTGAAGCATCAAATAATTTATCTAGTATGGAGATCTTGTATTATGGAAATCCAAACTCCTATTTATAAATCTAGTAAATGGGAGAAAAATGTAAGATTTCAAATTCATGGGTGAAATTGTACCAATGAAGATGGTCTTATTTTATATTAAATGGGTTTGTTAAAAATAATGAAACATCCACATTAGACCTCATGTATGTTTTTCATTCTAAAAAACCATATATTTCACTTATCACAATGAAAAATAGTCATAATTATCATAATTAAATTACAAATTGCACGAAACATCAAGATTTTGTTACATGAAATTATACGTGTCATTAAATCATCTCTTTTACCCTATAAAATATATAACAAACATTGAATAATCTATATTCATTCAAATATTATTCTTCTTTTTATTTACATAAAAAAATATTATATCTTTAATAAATTCAATATAAATTATTTTAATCTAAAATAATATTAAATTTAATTTTTTTCTTGAATTTTTTCTTACATGCATATTACTCAACCCCTTTTGCGGAGACATCTTTGATGTAAACTACAGTTCATTAGAGATGGTCAAACATTTTAATGAACACTTTGTGTAACCCTATAAGACCTTATATCAATAGTTGTGAGTCCCACTTATAGAAATATAGTTATATATAATGGAATAATTCCATACATTAGATATGTCTATGTCAGAGAAATGTAAATCTCTCATATAAATAAACTCCATGTAAGATAATCTTTTTTTATATGATATATCAAAATAATGGATGCATATCTTGTGTTTAAATTCTAATATGATTCATTTATTCTTTAATAGACCATATTTTATGGAATTTTCACCTTCTAAAATGGCCATGTATGTGGTGAAGACACTACCATCCCAGTGAACAGGGTTAAATATATCTTTTCATATTCTCTAAAGTGACAAATCCATTCTAAATTAATCAACAAATGGTATATCATCAATGATGAACACAAAAAAATATAACTAGAAATATAAACTAACTTTTATATTTTTTATCATGGATAAATGGATGTGAAAAATGATATACATTAATAAAAATATCATGTCAAGAGGTTAATTCATATCTTAAAATAAATTAATAACCAATAAAACCCCAAACATGTGGGGTTTCGATTGGAAAAAAAATTCCATATGATCTCATATAACCAACCTCACTGTGTGAAAATTTCATGAGAAGAAGGTTCAAATATTATGATCCACTTAAACTAGATAGTAAAAGATCTTTAATTTACCTTAATAATGATTTATCAAAACAATTTTATATGTTTTAACGATTAAATTCAATAGTATTTATAGGTTCTCATTATATCTGGGAGTAATTATAACATTTTGTTATGACATATAATCTATAGAAATTTCCATATATATATGAAATTAATCTTTTATATTACGATAATGGTAGGTGAAAAAATGTATATATCAAGATATATACATGTAACAGTAGTCATAGTACACATAAGAGTTTGTTCTAGAGAACCGATGCTCACAATAAATTTCAACCCGATATGATAACTTGGTATTGGACATATCACTTTTAGTGGAAATTAATGCTAAATATCATCATTACATGCCCTGTAAATATTTTAATTCTTCAATTGTTTAACACATTATATATCATGATAGTTAAAAGTATAGTATTTTAATTATTATTGAATTATATTATACTTGCATTAAATTTCTATTTCTGAATAATTCTTGTAAATTATAAGACTTAAAATTAGTCCTTTTATTTTTTTAAATATAACTTTAAAATTATATATTTTATAGATTTAAAATCACTTTATAGCCAACATGTTAATTTTTTTAGTGTCTAATATGGAGATGATTTTCTTTGGAAAAGACACATTGGTTATTATATAATACATACACTTGTTAAAATTAACTTTTTGTAAATATTACATGATTTTTCTATAAACAAATTAGAAATGACATTGTGGTTGAGCAGTGAAAATGTCGTATAAAACAAATTTATTCATTAATATACAAAAACTACTTGTCTATGTCAAAGGACCTTGGGATAAAACACATTTTGTATTCAGTTCAACCCATGTTGTACATGAAGTTGGTAAATCATACATTTAATTAATTTTCCCTAATTATTCATGATTTAATTTGGATTATTTCATGTAATATATAAATAATCAATGTAATGATTCTATAAATTTTAGTTTTAAACTTTTAAACAAAAATGGTTTTAATATTATATAAATTAAAACATATAATTCTAAAAAGATTGAAAATAATTATTTTGTTTAACATTATAATTAACAAATATATAGTCATTATTTTTCATCTCCTACATATTATTAAAAGTGTTTGGATATTTAAAAGAATTATTTTAGTCTTAGTAGAGTGGTCTATTACTTTGGGGTGAATCAATGGTTAAAAATAACTAATTATTCTCAAACATGATTAAAAAATAGGATCCATGAAGAATAAAATTATTACATGAGAAAATACAGATAATTAACACTCATGGATGAAGGATTTTTAAATTATTCATTCTCTCTTGTTATCAATTGGCTTGTCCATGGTCCAAAGTGGTTATAATCCCACTATCTATATTCTCATCATATTATAAAACTTAATTTGGTTTTAATATGAGAAATATTAACCATAACTCCCATTATATGAAATACTTATAAAAGCATCATGAAGAAAATATAACTAAAACAACCTATTCTAGTGTTTTTGAAATTTAGATTAACTATTCACCCTTGTTTATTTCCGAAATCCTAACAAAAAAACCACCATAAAATATCCACAAGATGTAGATTCAAATTCGTCAATTTATCATCTCTCATAAAAATTTATATTATATGAGTTAAACACATCATATTTAAATAATCTTTATTTAACACAACATAATGAGTTTTATAACAATACGATACACATATCCAAAAGATATTGGTTGTTTCTATTTCCAAAATCATAAATAAATCCTTAAATATAACATTAATAATACATAATGAATATTAGGATTATAATATAGAATCTATGTCGCATATACATCATAAATTCACATAAATATCATGGATTGTCATATAATAACATTAGTCACCCTTATGTGGCATAGTGAACTAGATTTTAATGTGGTTATCCATATCTCATAGTTAGAGTTTTGCAAAATTCTTACAGGATCACAACCATAATAAAACATGTCATCCATATCACCCCAATAACTCCCTCATGACCCAACTACTACAAGTTAGGATGTTTCTCATTTTAGAAGAATAAATTTATGTACTAAGTTTATTATTTAGGGAAAATAGTGCTGACTTAATTGTGGCTTCTATATAAGATTATAATAATTCATTTTCTTGAATTGATGAAGGTAAAATTACATCCATCGTGTCATTATTGTTTTCAAATTAAGAAATGTCCCTTTAATTACTTTCCAAAAAAAATCACATTGGATTCTAAACTATCTGTGCTCATTATTTATATGAATAAAACATGGAAACAACTTCAGTACTGATTAATAAATTTTCACAATAAACATGTCATACATTCCCTCATTATATGATTTATTCAAACACACTATCATTGGACACATTTTTTCCTTTTATATTTATCCGACCAATTGGTTTAAAGATCAATATATTAGTCACCATGTCACAAATTAGTTTCACACATTTCTCCCCCATTATCAATTCACTTCATAAGAAAATTCTTTAATCTCCAAACTCACTAGTTAACATATGGGATATTTAGTCTCCCCCTTTTTATTTTTTTCAATTATGCAATTCAATATATGATATATTATCCCAGTATCAGCTACAAATTCCTCAATTATAACTTACATAGAAAAGTATTATTCAATTATAACTTTTATACCTTAAAAAAATAGCCCAGATCCTATCCCCTATTTTCAAGATGATATCCTTTATATTCTCTCCCTTATTTGACAAATAAAAATGAATCTAATACTGAATATAAACCCAAAATGATACATGAATTTTGAGAGATAACAAACTCAAAAGTGTATTATCATGTTTTGGAATTGAACCTTCATAAGGTGGATTATCAAGATATCAATTCTTTTATCCTTTGATGAAATATATTCCATTAACATCTCACCACATTATACCTTATCCTTATGAAATAAAACTTGATCTCAATATATTTTTCATTTAATATTGAATTGTATTCTTTAATTGATGAATTTATTTTTCATTGTCACACCAAATCATCAATAATTAGGAAATATCAGTGATCATGTCTTCAAGATTTCACTTCATCCATATAAATTTTGTCTATAATAAAGATTTTGGATACATTAAGAATCATATATTACAAATTTAATATAATTTTTCAAGTTGGAGTACAACGAAATTAACCTTTCAACAATAGAGAATATATCTATATAATTTGATATTATATAACCAATGTCACCAACCAAATACATATCTAAATATCCATAAAGCTAAAACAATGGTACTTTATCATACCAAAAACACAAATGTAGAGTCTCTCTGATGTAGTAAAAGATCTATTCCACTGTTACCAAATAAAAATCCCATAGATTACTTTGGATTCATTCACATAAAGTAACAATAAACATAATCTTTACTATTAATGTTGTAAAGTAATTTTGGATACAAATATGACATAAAAACCCCATTTTATCCATAATTAATCCATATTAATTTTTTAAATAATAGTTTCAGATTCTATTAGAGTATATACCACTCTTAATTAATCCATTCTATAAAACATTGATATTTTAAGATAAAATTATATTATTAAATAAAGATAGAACCCAATGATTTTAATAGTTAAAAACATAATGATTGGTTCATTTCAGCAAAAATTAGCATCTCAAAATGTTTACCCACTAGGGTAGGAAAAGACTAAAATGTTTTCTATTTCTCTCTCGTAATAATAGTTTCCCTAAAATAAAAAAACATAATAATATTTTTTTTGTGCCATATACCTTGAAATAGAGATTGTGATGCACATTTCATTTCATGAATTTTTTTAATCTATTTTCAATAATTTTTTACCATGATTGGGGTGATATATTGAGACCATATAATTCTTTATTAATCTTGAAAACTCAATAACTATCAGCAATAAGTGTAAAACCTTATGTGTGTTTAGTGTAATAATTTTCCACATGTTTACTATTAATTAATAATGAATTTACGTAAATTTATAGAACATTATAATTTAAATGATACATATTATAAGGTTTATAACCCTATACCCATTAAAATTATCTTTAAGGTTCAGAATTGAGAATAAACATTTGGTACCTATATAATTAACACAAGATTCCATCAATTATATGTCTAGAACTAAGAAGACATGTTACCACAACCATGCATCATAACACGCATAAACACATTAGATAAGAAATTTTAAAATACAACGATATGAGTATTAAGAATTAAAAAAGACATGTATTTTACATGGTTTGGATAAATGTCTAAAACACTTGGGGTATTTCAAAAAACACTTTTTCATAGAAGTGGAAGAAGAATAAAATGACAAAAAAATCATTAAAAATGACCCTCCACTATTTTTTTATAGGCCCCAGCTAATTCCCATGTTTTGATCACCTATAAAATTCCTTCGGTGGTCATCCCGTAACATGTGAACACAGATGGGGCGAAAATATATCAATTAATTTTTCTAGTGAAAATTATTCTGATCTATAAAATTATTTAGTTATATATATGATAACATATGAAGAAACAGTAATTAAACATTATCAATGTCAACAACATCTAACATTACATCATAATTGATTATTATGAATGGTAATTATGTATACATACTCCAAATTAGTAACTCATCATTGATTCTCCTTATTATGTTCATTTTAAAGATCAAGAAATAGGTTTCCCTTATCGATTATATTCATCTATTTTTAGAATTTTATTTCCTGATTCAATCCTTTCATAAGTTTTAAAACATGTCAAGAAAATTGATTCCACGCCTGTAGAACCTAATAATCATTCACCTGGGATTATTTTTTGTCTTCACTATATAGTCCCACTTCAGTATTAACAAATCCATTTTTCTATCAAACTTATTTTCTAGGAAAATGGTTTACCCCACAAACTTCTAGTAATTCCAAACAAACTAAGATATAGAACAACAACATAATATCTTGGACTACTGCCTTGGTCAGTCTATTATTTGGATTCATAAATCCATCCACATTATGTAGATTTAATACTTTATCCTTTAACAATATCTAGAATAATCGATACATAAAAAACTATTATCCATGATATAATGATGTATTTTTTTATTGGTTAATTGTATCACACTTTTTGAATCATAGAACAAATGTTTAACATATTTCATTATTTGGAGATCTTACAATAACACATTCCATAAAATCATGTCCTTACCTAACACAAAAAGTGTGGAATATTCAACATCTATTATTTAAATTAAAACTACGAGTTTATAATTTGAGGTCCAAATAAGAGTTTTTCCTTCATAAGTAATCACTTTTCTTGTGCTATTATCGAAGTTTCTACAACTCCCATGTAGTCTGAATTAACAAAATTTTATAGTAGTGTATCCATTTTCAATAAGGGAAAATAACTTCATAACCATTGTCGTTATATATTATCCATTTAATTTAATCCCAATGTCCCCATTTAAGATTATTCATTGATATTTTTTCAACACCCATTGAATGTCTAATGACAGGATATGTATAAACAATCCCATAAATCTAGCTTATAGATACATTATAAAATGGATCCATTTCCGTATACTCAGCCTATAATTTAGTTTTAGTCCTCTTCTACCTGATTAGAATAAAGTATTTATCCAAGGTAGTAGAAAACAATGTTGTCTCACTCATTCAAAATAATTCCTCCACATTTCATATCTATCCATAAGGATTCATAATAATTGTTCTAGATTTCAAGTCCCTTATAATATATATACACAAAACCCATTTTTCTATACCATGATCATTTTCAATAAACCTATTTATATTTTAGCTTTCAACTCATCAATTATTTCCTTTACCTATTTGGTAATAAACATAAAATCCACATAGAGAAGTAAAAAGAAGAAACTATTATCACTATATAAATTTTGGTAGAAACAATAGTTGACATATCTCTGGAAGAAGTTCTATTCCACCACAGAGTTATTAAACATATGGTTCCACTACCTCTATGATTTTTTATAACTAAAGAAGATTTATTTTAGCTTTACTAAAAGATTCTCATTTTGTTTATCCTTAAAACCCTTTGGATACTCCATGTAAATCTATATTTCCAAGAATCCATGAAGAATTTTGCTTTTAATACAAGTATTCTCTAAATGTAAACCTCACATAAAAATAATATAATTCATTATGCTCATAACAATCACTGAAAGGATCTAAAAAACCAATAAAAACTATTTTTTGAAATTAATTTATTACAAGAATTTCATTGTACACCATCTAAAACCCAGTTATTATTTTAGTAGGTAAACCCACTTGTTTTGAATTAATCTCTTCCTAATAGGTTATTAATATAGCACTAATGTTCTAGAATCATTTAGGGAATCCATTTCATTCCATTATATATAACTCTAAATTAATCTAGTAACTCATTATTATAACATTTTCTACACTTTTAGGTTCATAATATTTTATGGGAAGCAAGTATTTCATATAATTTTTCTATCTCTTTGGGTGGCGTTGAATTTGGTTGACCACCGTAGATTATACAATATACCAGCTCCTTCCAAAACCACTTCATGTTAAACATCAAATTACAAATATCTTCCCTAATATTATATAGACTACAATATTTATATTACTTATATACATGGAAACAAAATCAAAAGATAGATTCAATCTAAACATTCTTTAAGAAAATATAGTGCCCCTAGAATTGTCAAACTCAATGAATTATAACAAAGAATTAAAAATTTCATACTAAATTAATAAAATGGTCATCTTTGTTGATTATATTATATCATATGCAACCTCCACTTGGTTAAAATAATTTTCCATTTGTTATCTTAATTGATAAAGACAATCTCGAATCTCAAATCATTCGTTAATTTGTTATCCAAGATTCAATATCTGATGTCATCATCTCCAGGACCTTCAAATAAAAACACTCCGGACAAAGCATGAATAAACCCAATTTATTTTTCAAAAATATAGATATCAGATATAGAAATAAATACTTTAATATTGTAAAATTAAATTTTCATTTTAGAACAACAAGATTTTATAATTTCCTAATTTAATGAATATAAAGGACATCAGTTTACAATGTAGACATCAAAATTCATTGAATCTTTGAAATAGTACAGAGAGATAGTAGTGTGTGTTCTCATTCTATTTTTTATTCTCAGATAAATTATCATTCAACCTCTCTAAATCGATATTTTTTCCAATGTTTCTCATAGTATATTTTTAAACAATATTTATTTCTATAAGTAAAAAACTATATAATTTCCTTCTTAAATATTCGTTATTGTTTTTAAGTATCAAATATTTTAATTTAATTTTAGTATCCTTTTCCACTAAGTCTCTCTAATGAATTAGGGTTCTAAAAAATTTATAATATGGGGAATGGTGAACATAGATTATTGTGAGATAATTGGTCTAATAGTACCCTATTTTCTCTTAGGATTATTGCATAATATCTTTTTTATGTGAGGTTGGACAAAATATTAAGTTTCTTTAGTTCGTCTAATATATCAATGAAAGAAAACAATTATTTGGATTTTTTGGCATCTAAATATGGGGATCATAGTTCCTCCATGATATTATTCTCTTATATTCTCAACATTTCATATTTTTAGATGACTTTTCATGAACAAGATGAAGAAAATTTCTTGTTGAGATGGATTTGGTGAAATGATATAACTAAAAAAATATAATAAATTACATTAGTTGATGTATATGATTTTAATCCCTATTTACTGTGAGTGGAAATGTAAGTATTCACCTTGCCTCCAAATAAATCTAATTTTTTTCCTAAAAACATGAAACTATTAATCATTTATATTCATTGAATATGATTATGATAGGTTCATTTAGAAGACTCTAATGATTTCAATCAATGTGGAGATCCCAATTGAAATCATCAATGCTTTAATCAATACATTATTTCCCATGAATTAAATTTAGATAGTGGAAACAAAATGTCAAAGAATAGACATAGAAGTAGAATTTTATGAAATTCAAGAGGCACAATGTGGGGTTATAATCAGCGGTCAATGATATTATATTAATTATGTAAATTTGAATGCGTGGTATCTCATATCAGAGATCCAAACCAAGATCAAATAGAGGGTAATTTGTTCAGCTCTATGATATCTTATGCTAGATGCAATAATGGGACTGTAAAGTTCCATAAATGAGGCCCATGAACATTGTGTGTGTTGGAGACAACCTCATAGTGGATAGAATTGAACACTTATGAGTATTTTGAGGATGTTGTTATAATAAGAGAGTGTGTAGTTCATGGAAAATGGTTTTCAATGATGATGAATAATAATATTTTCTTTATATTGGAGAATTATAAATCAAGTGAATCTAGGGAATATTTTAGTGGTCTTTCCTTTTGAAATCGTTAAATCATTAATATGGATGCGGTGGAAATGTATTTGATTTTGGTTCTTAAACTATTTCCAAGACGTTATCTAATACATTGGTAAATTTTAAATCAAAGCATAGATTTCTTGAACCATACTACAACACATCAGTAAATTGAACACATATGGATGGAAGATAATTGAAAATTAAGAAGGAATTATTTTGATGGGTGAAATAAATATACATTTATTACTTACTCATGTATAAATGTATTATCTCCTAATTGTATGAAAATTGTTGGAGATGATTTCTTGGGGATCCATCACTTTATACCTCCTTGAATATCAATCTGGAATATTTTTCAAACATTATTAAATATTTAATTTTTATTGATTAACTAAGAACTCCACTAAATTATATGTGCAGTCACTAATAAAATCAACATATTATAGTGGTCCTTAGTGATAATGAACTAGAACAATCCCCCATACATTAATATTAGAAATATCTAATTTATTATGATTTTTAACATTTCCTTTCCTCTATAGTGATACCTTCCAATTCATCCCATGGTTTCATTATTCAAGTGGTTTTTACTCAATGATTTGGATATTCAGTATTCCATTAGAAGCTAAATTTTTCAACACTATGTCACATATTTCACTGGGTTATTAATTAGAAATATTTGTATAAATTTACATTCCTTACAAAATAATGTCTTTTGGAAACACCAATCAAATATAATGTTAAATATTTCACTTGATTCTCCTCACCGTAGTACCATGTGTAACCTTCTCTTCTGTATATACAATTTTAGAACAAAAGTAAATATTTTCCAATTATCCTACCATTTTATAATTCTTCAATAACATCAGTATGTCCTATACACACTAAAATTTATCCAAAATTTAATTTTATATCATGATAGAAACATCACCCAATCCCATCATCTTTATAGTTTCACTATGTGCAAGATATTACATTGATAATATTTAAGTATAAATTTTCAAACTCAAAATCTCAGATGTATTGTGGAAAGAAGCCCAATAGTCTATGATCCTGGACTCAAATTGACCAGTGACACTCGTTAATATATCACTCATATATTACGCAATAGGATATACAAATTCACTTTAATAAGTATACCATATAAAATCCCCAAAATATATCTTTTGGGGACATAATTTCCATAATATTGACATGTGGGATGATATTAATCCAAATTAATCCTACAAATAATTATTCTTCCATTTATTTTCTTGTGATCTTTACATGTAATAGGCCCCTAAAATCCACAGTGAGTACACTTCTAGTTTAATTTTAGAACACCTTTCTCATAATTTTTATATTTATAATTAAATTCTAATCATAAACAAATATAAAGTATATTTTACCACTATATTTACTCCCCATGATGACCATTAAAATATATGATTCTAGTATTGATTAAAGTAATAGTAATTCCCACGTATTATATTTATACTTGAATGCTACTAATTCAGGCTAACTATAAATCATGTTGATGAGGTTAACGTGTTTATATGTTTTATTTTCATCAGACAATGTCATTGCAAATATCCTCCACAAGAGAAACACTTTATTCATTTCTATTAAATTATCATATATATAAATAAAAATATTTATATGTTCTGAAGTTGTATTCCCTTTATGGATGTTATATGGAATGTTTTGAACTATAAAAATACAGAATAACCCCAATTATTTCTTATACATATGTTCCCAAACATCTAGTTTGATTTAAATCAATGGATGTTAAAAATACATATATAGTTGACAATCCACTATTTGAATTTTATAGAATCTAAATTCTTCCCTTCAATGTTCTTGAACTATACCACACCCACATCCAAAACTATATTTCTATAATCAATTTAATCTAAGTAATTCTAAAATTCATACTAGGGATCATGAATTAATTATTGTAATTTTATCAGAAGTATAACTAAATAAATATTTCATTTAATCGGTTTCAAATATACTTTTAGTAGGGTTTGTACATACCAAACTCTATAACAAATCTTGGATACAACTTGTTTTGTTCACATCATCTGATACAGAAGATAAGTCTAGATACCTCAATATATGAAGATTTTTTTGGAACTCCTTGAATCGAAATGAACCTACATCAATGATGTGTATAAAACATAGAAGAAAAATCACCCAACCATGTATCATAATACTCATGTACACTCAAGACATGAAATATTGAAATAAAATGAGAAGGAAATTAAAGATAATAATAACATAAATATTTTATATGGTTAGGATGAAACCATAATTAATGGATGAAATTGTGTTCTATTAAATTGAGAAGTATAATATGAATAAAGTATTTCATAGTTTTTAACCCAAATGACAATTCCATATTATTTATATTAGGTCTAATATGGTGAATCTAGTTCCATCACCTTTCGAAAAATATAGGTGACTATCCACAAATGTATAACCAATGATAGAGTAATTTTACCTCAACTTACATAACTAGTTAATATTCCAAACATCCATGAGCAACATAAATTATCCCACAAACAATTACAAATAAACCAAATTTTTTCCACTTGAATGTTGGTAACATCTTACATATCATCAACTTTCATTCTTATAAAAGTCAATTGAGTCCTCATAATTGAAATTAAAGATTCCTTTTTTCCTATGATTTCTCTACTTTTAAATATATATAATTTTGTTTCACCGGTCCCCCATATTCATATCGTTATTGAATTGGAATTTTAGATTATCTCCTTCTAGAAAACTCTATATACATCTAAAAAATGGGGTTCTTACTAATTATTCCTAACATATATCATAAGAAATATCCTTTTAATTTAATACATTGAAACCAGATCAAAATACTAATAAAATTATAAACCTATAATGCTATATTATCTTTTTAAAAATAATGATTCTAATTAGATAAAAAATATTATTTATCATTGAGTATATTTCTAAAAACAAACATTATCTCAATTACATTCAGGTATTTTGTGCATGACAAAATGTTGCATGCGTACTTATCAATTTCATTCAGATATTTTTCCATTATTATTATTCAATACACATCTCAAAAATCATATTCAAAACGCATTGATCTATCCTATGAAAAAGATGTTATGCTCTAAACCCCATAATATTATCAGGTTTTAACATAGTATATACTATCTCTAAAATTGTTCTCATCCTCCTCCGGATTTTGAAATCCCATTAACTATGTTTATCCTTTCATGGAACTTTATAAATTTCAAAAAAATTTAAAAACATCATAGGAATTATAAAAAACTCCACATGTATACATAAAACAACCATTATATCAAACATTATATCTAATATTTCATCTAATATTATCATGAATAGGAATTAATGTGGATTTTTTTTTTAATTTTTCAAAATTAAATCATAAAAACTGTCAAAAATATTTATTTTTATTTTTGAAAACCATTTAACATATTATACATAGTGTTAATTCAACAAATATAGCCACAACATATCTCATATGATACATTCCAAGTAGTATCCCTTTAATATGGATATATAGTGTGCTTCCAAATAATATTATACTACAAAAGTGCATCCGATTACCAAAACAAATCTCATAAGGTATGTGTATTTAAATTTTTTATAGTAAAATATAATAAATATTATAGATAGTATCAATGTATATTTTTTCAATAATTAATTTGAGGTTCCATTCTATGATAACACAATTTTCTCTTCGTACGAAAAAATTGATTTCCATTACTTAGTTACTCTATTTCATTTCGTTGTGTATGGGGAAAAATATTTATATCTTATGATATAATTTTAATGGTATGGATTAAAATAGTTCTTTTTATTTCTAGATCCATTATTTTATTTACATATTATTATTTCACAACTCATTTAGTTTTTAGAACTCAGAAAAAAGATCTGTAGCATCTCAATAGATTATGCTTTACCCAAAAAAAATTTCATTGATCATATTAATAAAGTAATAAAAAAATCCTGAAATTCATATCTCTGTTGGTTGATTTAAAGTACATTAGACCACACAGATCAAAATTTATAAACACAATAGCATTGATTGTATTGATATCCATCACCTTGAAACAGTTATTCACTATTTTTAATTATAAAAATTATCACAAATTCTGATTTTTTTTATTTGTTATTCATATGATCTTTGTATATTTATATGTCATTATAATATCCTGGTTATTTGTACCAAAATGTCCAATCCCCTAACTAAAAACAATATTTTCATAATTTATTCTCATGAATCATTTATTTATATCATTATAAATCTTTAATAGATTACCTATTTTTCAATATAACATCTTAATTGAAGTGACATCCAATATCCATCAAATAAAATATACAATGAGTGATTTATCATTTCAAAAAGTAATAACTCTCTTTCATAATATTAGATTACTTTTAAGAGATTCGTGTTACATGTAATGTATTTTTATAAATACCATTCATGTATCTATTTATTTTCTCCTTTTCCATGTTTCTATGCAACCTTAACCACAATAAAATATTCTCAATTATTATTCTTCATGAAACATTTAAAATAATAATTTTTCAACATATGAATAATTACTAATGTAACAAACTATTTAGTGGGGTATTATGAATGTTAAAACTTCCCATAAGTTTCCATAATAGAATAAAAATTATTTTTCAATATTACCGAACAATTTAGATGATTCCTTAGAAAGATTTACCTTAGATAAACTTAATGAACCTTTAACCCATGAACCCTATTTGATTGAGTAATTGATATATTGTACTTCAATTATTATTAATTTTCATTAACACACCTTAAAAATATCATGATTCATTTATGTAAAATATCATCAATTCAAAATGTTGATCCATAAAATTTAATTATTACATTTTTTTCTAATTTATAATTTGACACTTATTTAATAATTTCATAAATTTTGATGAATCCCTATTCCCATGGTCTTCTCCTTTAGACATAAAAACAAAACACTTCTTGTTCTAAATTTCACTAATTCAATACCTTTACAAAATTAATGAATAAAATCTTAAGGACAATCTTTATAGAATCATACCATCGATTTATAGGCTCGTACTCATTCTAGAAGGTCAATTTTAAATGAGAAAGGATGTAAATATTATGTGTCACTCTTAAATCCGAAAAATATTATGTATTCCATTTTTCATAAGAAAAAGGTTCTTTATATTCTATAAGAACAAATCCAATTAAGTAAAAACATTTTTTTGTAACTAGTTAACATTTTTGATGATCACTATATTATTGGTACTAATTGGGTTTTTAGGAATATACTTAATGAGAAAAGTAATATTTTTAAAATAAGAATTTACTTGTACCAAAATGATATAATCAATAAATAATAATTTTTTATAGTAAAATATGTACACACATAACATGGAAGGAATCCATTTTAATCTTATTTAATTTTCTATTCATTTTAATTTTAATGTTTTTAAATTTTTTAAGAGTTTTTTAAGTGGTATTATTTTAAATTGGAATTTCCTAAGCAGCCTATCAATTGTGAAGATTAAAAAATTACAAAAAAATTATTAAAATTAACTAAACCTCTTTATTATCTGAAAAATTACCTTCATCTTGGTAAAGATATTAAATAAATACCTAAAGGATAATGAATTAAAAACTGGAAAATTTAATTGTACATTGTTTTTGAAAAAAATAAAATTGTTTATTTGTTTTAAAAATTGATTTTTTTTGATGTAATATTTCGATTAAATAAGAAATCCCTCTCCAATGTATTTCAAAATTTAATGAGTAGGGAATTTGAAATATTTTCTCGTGTAGTTAATATTTTTCCTTCGTTTTCAAATTAATCATGATGAGGATGAAATTTTTATAAGTCGCATGAAATACATAAATAATATTTGATAACATCTTGGAATAGATGTTCATAATAAATTAGTACACTTATGTAAATTTATTTTTGTTAACATTTGATGAATATAGTAAAATGATGAATTATAAAATTTATTAAGGTACTATTTTAGGTATTTTTACATTATTATGATCTAACCAAACAATATTTTTAGTGTTTTAAATTTCGTTCATTTTCATGATAATACTAATGAATATAATCATTAATTTATAAAAATAATTTATATTGAAGGCATGAATTAACTTGATACTTTCAATTAAAAAGGAACATTTTTAGAATATACCATTTATTCAGATATTAATATTGATGGATTCCATCTAGATGGAATAATTACAAGGGGGAGTTATCACTTACATTAATAAATTCAAATTATCTTAGAGTAAAAAAAATAATGAATGTAATTTATCTTTATTAAATCTATGTTGAAAAATTTGACATGGGATGTTGTTGCCCATAAATTATATTAACGAAAAACATACTCTTAGACTATGTACTTACATATGAATATTTTTCAATCAAGTGTCAAAATACTGGTGAAATTAGAATCACTTGGTATCTCATTCAATGCTCATGTACTATGCACATTGATAATACAAATCAATTGTTATAGATCACACAGAAAATGTCATATCATTATAGATTAAATAATAACTGATCATCAATATTCAATATATTCAAAAAAACACACTCTATAATGATCTAATTTTATTTAGTCGAGTTATTAATGTCCTTATTGCATCCTTTACTATGACAAGAGATAAAATATAAAATATAAAAAAATTATTTTTAATATTTTTATCACATTCTAGGAATGATTTATAAAATTAATGTATTTAATGAACCCATAAAAGTCTCTAGAATTTTTTATTCCATATCAATTTTTTTTCTATTATGTCTCTTAATTTTAAAATTAAATATTACTCATTGAACATATTTCATTCCAATTTAGATCATTATTAATTATTGAATTATAATTTTGTTTCATTTAAATGTAATTTTAATTTTATTCATGTGGTAAAAATTAGAGATTAAAATCGACATAATTTTTTATTTTGTCACTTATTTCCTATTACATTTCGAATGTTATGATATTTTAGGTGTTCAAAACCAATTTACTTATAATTTTCACAGACTGTTATATTTGATTTATGCTTTCCATAACAAAAACTAATAGGTATTCTGACACATAGCTAATAAATATTATGTGGAGGTGGTAGTATCTGCTTCAGCTAACATTAATCATTTACTAGGAAACACCAGAGTTTCCATGGGAGATGTTCAACCTAATTAAATGAGATATAATTCTTATTAAATTTCAATTTTCTCACTACATCTAAGTTTTCAAAAAACATTCATGGCCATCTCTAATTATTTATGGTTCTCCACACTTTAAACATTATCTTTTGGTCAATATTTATTATATTTTAATATATTTCATGCTTTATTTCATCATTTCCATACCATTTTATAGTGTTTTCATTAGGATATTAAATTTATTTTATTACATATTCCCAAAATCCGTTTTTATAATGTAACACTTTAAAACACTTGTATTTATTTTATTTATCATAAGAGGGCGCAATAAATCATACATGGGAATGGTGATATGAGGAGATTCCAATCATGAATCCAAGTTATCAAAATTAAGGAATTATGGTTTAATATTAATTTTATACGTGGTATTGTCATTTATTTTAATAATATTGTACATTTATTGCTTTTTCGCTCTCAAATGTTCTCATTTTAGTGGTGGGAAAAAATTTAACCATCACCAAGTTGTCTCTCCTTTATTAATCATCATCTTTTCATCAATGAGATCTTAGTGAGTAGGTGTCTTACACATTTAATAGTTTTTTTAAATTCACTTGGGTAATTATTCACACAATTTAGTGATATATCAACCTTTGAAACTCTCTATTTTCGTTTTGAATTATTTAAATTCATTAGTATTTTGTCCATTATATATTTACATAATTTTTTATGTATGGGTTGTTTACATTTCATGAACATTATTCATGGGTGGACCTTTAATATAATAAAAAAACTTATATTGTTTTGAAATCTTATTATCTGATGTTTCCCTATTAAAATAGATAATATTGGATTATATCATTGAACTTTTTTATATATATTCATACTAAATATTGTTAAATTATGTTTTATTATTTCTCTATTGTGGTATATCTTCATTCTCTGCTTATGATTTTCATGCATAATTTCATCTCTTTTTTAATTAAGTTATCTATAACTATTTTTATAAGATGTTTTGGTACAAAAATACTTTAATTATATTTTAAATTTGATCCCTATATTAAAATAGATACTTATATTGGCTCATAAAATTATAATTACATTGGATATATTTTACTTATTCATGATTTGTTTAACTATTTGAAATTATTATACTAATTTTTCATTTCGATTTAATATATATTTTATTGTAGATATTCTATATCTAATAATCAATCTAATGGTCTAAAACCCAGCTGTTTTATATAATGGTTAAAAAATTATCATTAAAAGGGGTAATTATTTTATGTTTATCTCATAACATTATTTTTATAATTATAAAGAATGTTATTATAGAATTTCTAACATTTTATCAACATGTTATTTCATTAATAGCATATATTATGTTTAAAAGAATTATTTTTTTGAGAAATAAAATAAATATTACATGTGAAAAAAATACACTAGATGATTTTCATTCTTCCTTTAAGAAGGTAGGTGGAAGTACACCAATGGTATAATGAATACCGAAGTAGATATAACATGTACCATTGAAACTTCAGTTGAACATGTTCAAACCCTATTAGTACCTAAGAAAAAGAACCTACCCCTAGTTTTTTCACCAAATCATCGGTTTAACATTAACATGGTTTTTTATGGTTATTCAAGAAAATTAAACAACCCCAATTAAAATATACCAATTTATATGATTTATTCCTAAGGGATAAATTCAACACATAATGGCTCTAATACATAATGGTTTGAAGAATATATAAATACACATACAAGAATACATTACAAGTGATATTTACGAATATTATACAAATTTATCCACTTTAATCTATTGTTTTAATTCACAATAATCCACCATTCAATCTCTTTTATCATTTATAGAGTATATTTTTTTACGATGTTTTTGAGAGATATTTAATGGATTTTTGTTAAGAAAATTTGAGTTTATAAATTTTATATTTATTAGGTGTTTAATACTATTGATGGGAAGGATTATGGTTTTATGTTATAAATATTAAATAAATATTAATTCTCAATTTTTACGATGCTTGGATATCATTAAATCTAACAGCATAAAATAAAACTCTATAAATTTAATATTAAAGACATAATTTCCCATGAGATCATGTTTTTGGACAAATTTTTTATTCATATTTTTATCCTTCTAGTTTCTATTGAATACAGTTTTAAATTTTGTTTTTATTTTAAATTCATTATTTTAAGTTTATAAGGGAAATTAAATCCACTCATTACATCCTCTTAGATTGACAACATGGATTCTCTACAGACCCTTGTGGGGATTTAAAAAAATATAGTTTTGACAAAATTGTATAATATCATTTTATTGAGATATAGAGTTATATTTAGAGTTACCAACATGTTATTGATTTGTTGGATTTAGAAAAAAAATATGGGAAACAATGTTATAGGTATTGGAGTCCATTTTAACAGGCCATAAAATCCAATATTGAGAATAGTAAATGACACATTGGTTTAAAAAGACTATGATTTTCTATTGACATAATCATGAACTCAAAGAATTTATTGAAGTGTATACATATATCGATGTATATATATAGAGTGGTCATGACATGATCAATGTCAATTATTACATATGATTTAGAAAATATTTTGGTATGGAAATTCAAGGATATATTGTATAATAAACTTATTTTTATGTTATGTTCTTATCGATATGTTTAATTTACTTTCAACATGTTATCATGTTGTGTGGGAACTTCTATTTGAGATCATGTAAAATAAATAATTAGGGATTCACCTATCAGAGTGCCACTCATTATTGATCATGAGGATAATTGGGACTTTGTCCAAAGAACCATGTAAGAGGAACCTAAACCAACTTTTATATCTTGGATTTAATGTATCATTTTGGTTCAGATAACTCACATTGAGTCATTACATTAATTTCTCATTTTGATGATACCAACATGGGAAAAGCCAAATTTATGGTAACTGATCCTTGGCTTGGTGATATTTTCATAATTTTTTTATATTAAGAATATTTTTTTCAGTGATGTTTACATTTTTGTTATCATGTATCATGGTAAATGGTCTTGTGGTGAAGTATACTATTATGTGTTTAGGTGATGTCTAGTAGTTATAGATTCCTATGTTTTAGATTTGGATGAAATTTTCCAAGGGAGGTTGAATTTTACCATTTATTTGATGGATTGATCATTATACTAAGACTCGTAAATATATTTTGAAAGTTGGAACATATAAATATGTGGCTAAGACTTGTTTTATGGTATAAAATGATACTCTAGTGTTGCATTAAGTTTCATGGGAATCATACCCTGAACCCTCAAAATCTGGGAGAATTTAAATAGCTTCACATTTTTTCAAAAACTACAAAGCCCCTAAGAGAAACCATGTAAGTAATCCAATAGACATACGGGACACCCTTTGTTTGGTTTAACTATTTGAGAGGCGATACATGATCTTGTGATAAGTTTTAGGTTCTTAGTTTTGGATAAATACATAGTTTGGTTTTGGTTTCTTAAACCGTGTGCATGAACCCTGGGATAATACCTACATGTGTAGCTTCTTAGGCATTATTGGTTCATAGTTTTTCCAACCATGCATCCAAACCATACTCGTAATTAAAGGGGATATAAATTTATATTATCCCACTTATCCTTACTTTTTTTATTCCTCTATTCTTTTACCCTTACCCAAATTAATAATCTCTATTGCATAACTCCTTATCCTCATTTAGGTATGAGGATATCCCCATCATTTATCCGCTATTTTGAGAATCTCTCAACACTCTGAAAGTGTATCGATATATCTATGAATCCTTATTCCTCCCATGTTTTTTAACTCCTCATTCTCTACCATATTTTTATTTGAGATAATTATACCTATTTTTAGGGAATTAGACTACTACCTTAATTTATCTCAACCCAAATTAAATAAATCCATGAAATTGGATTTTTGAGTCATCCAAAGTCTGAGTTAGGTGGCCTATGGATTTTTTTCCAAATGTTTGGCCAATTTATAAATTGTATCATTGTATAAAGAACTAGTATTATTGTGTGACACCTTATTATTATTAAATTTAATATTTATAAACTAATTAACAAAATATATAAGACCTTATATATTTAACATGTTTTTTTATAATCACATTCCTTAGGTATAAAAAACCCTTATGGTATTGATACTTCAATTAATTAATTAATTAATTGTTTTCTAATAAAACCCCTAATTGAGGTTCTCTATCTTATAAAATGGATTGAGTTGATTTATTTGAATGTGGAAGGGTGTATCCCCAATATAAAATTAAATCCCAGTGACCGTACCACGTCCTAAGGGTTTTAGAATTTTCTCCTTAAATGCATTTGATGAATCATATGAGGTTGGCTTATTATCATGACATAATTAATACCAATTTAATGTATGATGTTATCTTCCACAGTCAATCAACATGGAATTAGAAAATTAAATTAATGATTAGGTATACTTTATATTAGATAGGAATAATTTAATAATTAAATGATATAATTATGGGAATGACCTGCGTTTAATGACATTTAATTGTGGGAAATGGATCGCTTAAGTACATGGCCTATTATATTATATAATGGAGACTGTAAATAAGTTTGACCAATTTCTGAAAATGTGTGATATACCATATTTATGTATATGAGAGTCTCTATTTATAAAACTAAATCTGTAAAAGAATAAAAAAATCATTAATACCAACTGTGTTTCATGGTATTCCATTATTGGATCACCTTGGATTTGATCATCATGCTTTGTAATTACAGTTTTTGATTACTGGTAAATATATTTAGAGGGATACTTGGTATAAAGTTGGATGGGATCATCATGAATTTTCTCCTCCTCGTTATTTGTGATACCAATTCTATAGGGAAGGCATTTTGGATGGTCTCGTTGGCTTGATGGTTATATCAGGCCACGTGTGATACTTGGTCCACACCACACGATAAATTGTATGGACTCAGTGGTTTGTTCTAGTATTCATACCACATAGAGAGTGGTACATGATATTCCATTTATGTATAAAATTATAAATATTATTAGGGAATTGTGTATTTATAGTTCATCTGGAGAGATACATGGGATTCGATTTATGGATCACCTTGGATAGGCTCAAGGTGCCTCTTATTGAATTATAATGGTGAATTTTATATTCTAAGGCTGATAATGCATATTTTGCATCCAGGGATGCAACATACTCAAAAAATAAAATTTGTGTGGTTTTGTATATCTCTTGGTACTAGATTATGATGTCTTATTTGTATAGATTTCACATATCTTCATAAATTCATTCATTCTAGTGATAATTGAATTAGGTCAAAGTAGGTAGCGTCATTAAGGTATCACCTGATAGAAACAATAATATATGTTTAAATATTTATTACCTTCCATTTATTATTATTGGAAGAATTAGTTATGTTGTATTCAAATAATAGATTATGATTTATACACCATTGGTGGCAGCCTACTGATTGTATCTCACAACGTTCTCAGGATTCCATTGCACAAGGGTACCTAAGCAGATTTCAGGATTATAGGGATTTAGATTCTCTTTATGATGTGAATTGTACTTGGGAGTGGGAGGAACATGACTAATCTAGTAATCATGATTCTTGGGGAGTTTTCATTTTGATTTTATTTATTTTTTCATACTATGTTATTTTTTTAACGTACTACCTATTGTATTTTTTCCTACATTAGAATTTTTTCTATTATATGACATGCATGAAAGATGGATTATTAGTTGTGGACATGATTATCTAGTTTGTAAATTTATTCTTTGATGTTTTGTCTTAATTTGTACTTCTTTTGATGTTTTATTATTTATTTATCATTTTTTATACTGCTACTCTAATTTAATCATGATGGCATTTTCTTCCCACCACACCATTATCAGACCCTCTCTACTAGTCAATAGCCTCCAGCATAAGGGGAGGTATGTTTTTGGAAATGTGGTGACTGGTATGACTATTGGTACCTTTTTCAGTCAGGCCAAGATGATACAAAGTTGTATCAATGTTATTTCCTTTTAATTTGTCCTACTTTTTGGGTGGACATGGTGAATTCTTAGAATGTGGCAGTACTTGGTAATTAGTCATGTCATTGATTCATCAACACACATATGGATAAAATACATAGTTTCCTAGGATGGGATTATTGTTAAGGTTGTTCATTGTTAATTCTAATTATGATTTCACCTAGAATGATTAGTGTTTTTCAATTACATACTGATTTATGAAAGTTCTGTATTTACCTTTGGCCTAGAATAGAATTGATATAACATTACCTGAATCATCATAGGAACATAGGGATTCACATTTAATTCATATTTCATTACATATAGTCTCATTGATAGTTGATCATAGTGTTTTATTAAACATTCATGTTATATTCCATATTGGGTATTTTATTAACATGCATTGTTCTATACTTTCTTTGGTATTTCATCAGCATTCTTATTTATATAAAATGATGTGTGATTTATTATTATGTTTTTCTTTACAACATTATTATGGGTTTTTAGTGTTTTTTAGAATGTTTATCTATGTATCATGCTGGTTTATTCCCTACTAATGTCCTGAGATTCACGGTTTATTTTTTGGTGCATATGAACATATTATTTCAATGTTTAACTGTATTACAACTTATGATTGTTTGATTATTTATAAATTTATAATAGTTTTTTTACTAATGCTACATAATCAACCTAAATGGTGTTTTACCTCAAATATTGATTAGGAAACCTTAACTATCCAATCTTGACATGTTTGATCCATGTACTTTTGGTTTCATGGGGCCAATCATAATTGTAAAAAATAAATGGGATCCAATATTTTATACATAAAGTGTATAGGTTCTATATAAATTATAAAATTGTAGCCCATATTATCAAAAAATCTCTATGAGTTTTATATATCTTCATATTGTTAAAAAAATAGAAAAGGAGTTAACTTTTGACATAAAATGAGTTGGTTGATTATGCATATTGTCCCTGGGTTGAACCAAGAAGTTCATCCTTGGATTTTTATTCTTATGTGATAGAAGCTAATAAGGGTTTCCTAAATACTACTGATTGATAAGAATTAGGATGTATTTTGAGGAACCCATAAATGATGGGATGTGACACTTATATGCCGACTTTATTCATGCATGATCGGGACAATCATATGACACCTTTCTTTTGTTATTAATTATTTTTTAATCTCATGGGTTTATGTTTATATTTTACAGTAATGTTCATTTAAAGTGTTTATACCCACTTATATGGTTCACATATAGACATGTGTTGGAATCAGACATGACAAATCCCCTCCTTAAATAATATTAATTATGATATCTTCTTTTGATCAATATTTTTTATGAGGATTCAGTAAATTAATATTCCTAAATCAATCTAATGGTTGTTTTCTTCAATTGATTGGAACTTAAATTTTATTTAAATAATCCAAATTATTATAATTTTTTGGGTTAATATAATGGATAAAGAAAATTCATAATATAAATTGAAATATTATGATAGGATGTCTGTAAAAATAAATTATTTAAAAAAGGATGTTTGATAAATATTTTTTTTTTCATTATGGTGTTCACCTAGTAATATACAAATCACTTTTCCCTATGAATGGTAAAAATTGTGTATAAATTCACAACATAATTTTTTATAAAATAAAAAGGTATAAAATGAAATATAAAAAATTAATCATTAATAGGTGACTTTACCTTTATCCATTGTGTTATTAATGTTTATTTTTTCTCAGATATTATATCTAAAAATGAACATGAGAATTAACCATAGGTGTCTTCTTATATATCTTGACCCAAAGTAGAGTCACTTATTCCTAATAAACATACAAGTGTAAACACCCTTGTATAGTCGTTGTGTTGTGTTTTGGTATGTGGCAAGCCCGAGGTATGTAGTCCCATCATAAATATTAAAACCATGCCATATGTTTATGAACCGTTTTAGGATTATAGTTTTGATCAAGTTCTATAGTCACATATAGTACTCTTGATTTCTAAAAGGAATCCTTTTTCTGGACTGGTGATCGTGTTCTAGTTTAACACCTCTTATGAGAATAAACATCATGTAATGACTAGTTTCAGTTGTATAGAAATTAGTTAGACAATTTTAGAAGCCTAGTTGGTCATGTGACCCTTATTTTCCTTCCTCTTTAGTTTTGGATTCATCAAGAGGTCATCTGTCTATTTTATAGTCATTATGGATATTACAACATAGGAAGATTCTTTTTATAAGACATTAGATATGATATTCATGGAGACAATATTCCTTTAAATATTATTAATAACATGTCGATTTACTAGTGAAACGTGATGGTAGTTCTTACTGATACACGTGGTTCCATTTAAGTTACTAAAATTTTTCATTGAACCTTATGATTTCAGTGGTAATAATTTTAATCTAGACATTCTATGACATGACTCACATTTCACCTCTAAATTATATTTAAAAGGTACTTAAAGAAAATCATATCAATACAATACTATAGATGATTTAAAAAAATGGATATTGTGTTTTGACATTTTGGTCAGTTGGTTTTGGCTTTTAGGCCTTATAATACAACATGCATGGAAGTAAATCGGGGGAAGAGACACATGTAATCCTAGAAAAAATCTATCAAGAACAATTGTAAGTTGTTAATATATATAGTTATTTTGTAATATAATGATTTTTATTGTGTTTTTGAAACATCCATGAACCGCAATGGATGGTTGATGGAGCATATTCCAGAATATGGTTTTCTATTTCAGTAAATCCAATTACTAGGACACACCTAAGGAG
Organism: Viscum album; assembly: GCA_963277665.1. Classification (NCBI taxonomy): domain Eukaryota; kingdom Viridiplantae; phylum Streptophyta; class Magnoliopsida; order Santalales; family Viscaceae; genus Viscum; species Viscum album. Next base: position 39,446,293 of record OY728131.1, read on the forward strand.
GGGAGAATCCGATAAATTCATCTTGAACATGTTTTTTCAAGTATAAATAACACAACCAATGATGAAAATTTTAAAATGTTAGTGATATTTTAAATTTTCCTTGAGTTGAGTTGTTTTATATTTAAGTCGGTTCATGCATGGTAGCATGATGATTATATGAGTGTTTGGGTATGAAGACCTTGTAAAAAATCATTGGTAAAAAAGTACTCCGGTGGGTGTGGTATTATAATCATATAATTCCTCATTTACTGAGGGAGTCATGTTCAGGATCTGAATATGTGCCTGTACGAGTAGCTGATCTCTTTATGAATATGTTTCTTAGTAGTGGTTTGAATTCACATCCTTATAGTATTTGGATATGGTGTTTTCATAACCACTTCATGATCTTCGTTATGATTTAGTTTCAGTGGCTTGTATCCTTTTGGGGAATCATTCAGATAATATTATTTTAATCTAGGATTAATTATTATCTTATCCCCTATCTTGGAATCATTCGATTAAACAAAGAGAGCATCAGTTATACACCTTATAAACGTTTAAATGTTTTTGTGATTGATTAATGAAATCATGGGAGTCATGTTTTTCATCATGATAAGTTTAATGTATTGGTTTTCCTGAGTGATCCCTAGATTTACATGGAGAAATTTATTGGGTGGACTCATGGAACCCAACATATTCTTTAACTGGAGTACCATTTGGATCAGCTGGTGTTCTTGATATATGGACGTTTGTCTTGGTAATAATGACCTGCTTGTAAATGTTGTGTTAGGGATTTCCTCAGATGGGATCCTCAGACTCTATTTTATGACTCCAATTTTACCATGGACAATAGGTGGGATCATATGGGATGGTTTATAGGGTTTACATATTAAGGTACTAGGTTGGGTATTCACCCATATTCATATAGTGGAAGGTCATCTTAAAATAATTTTTATCATGTGACATCACTAGAAGATGGTTATGTGGCTTCAAAGGATGTGCTCATATAAAATGATAGATAACTGGGAAAATGATTCTTGTTTTAGGTTTTAATTTGATGAATGTATAATATAGGTGATTTAAGAATCGTTTTTTAGTCTTGGCTCGACTTGTTTCATATTGTTTTATTTAGTACAGTCATTGAGGAACCGCTCAATGTCACATTTTCAGGATGAGACATGTGGAATGTCGATGTCAGATGAGGATTTCCATGGAATTGCCAGCACAAAAAGACTCAATGTTTTAATTTTTTTTAATTTAAAATTTGATAAAATTGGGAATCATGTCATGATAATTGTTATAACTCTACGAGCACACTAAAATAAAAAATTATGAAGTTTGAGATACCATGAATTGGAATTTTCGTTTCAAATTCTAGAACCTATGGTGGGGAGAGGCATAGGTCGGGAAGTTAAAGAGGTACTGATGAGATAATGTCTTAGTTAATAAAGCCTTGGATATACATCATATTGATGTTCTTATCCAAAAATGAGCATTGGAATGTGTTTTAATGGAAAATCCACCATACATTTATTGTGATGCATGGGCGTGTGTTGGGCATTTGGATGTCAAACATGGAATTTTTAAAAAACATCACGGCATGACTTGATTGGGTTTTTCATCATGGTTTTCCCAAATATTAATATGTCTGATATGTTTTATGTTGTAGATATTACAACATACCATATTCTTGGATCAAATAAAGTTTTCCGAAGGAGTTTGAACATTTCCATTTAGTGGATGTGTTGTTATTTAAACTAAGCAATGTAATACAATTTAGATATTTGGAAAACCAAAATGTGTTGTTTACATGATTTACAAACGGATGAGTTATGATTAACAACACAAAAATATTAAATAAAATAATCAATAAAAATAATGAAATTTGATTTAGGGTAAAAAATAATGACAAATTCTAAATAAAAACAAGAGAAAATAAATAAGTATGATGCTCTGGTGCTCATAGGGCATTGGAATTATTAATATGTCTGAGAAGTAAACGGCATGCATATCTTTCACATCATTTTATGAATTATGGGACTAGGGTGAAAATACATGGATGTCATGAATGTTTGTTTCACGAAGTGTATTTAGGATACAATTTTACTGTGAAACAATATTTTCATAAATTTGACTGGGTGAGCATTCAAAACATTCACATTGTGCAATCTGTTCAAATAATTTATGAAATTCCCTTTTGGTGGGATTTTTTTTGTAATAAAAACTTCATTTAAGGAATTTATTTGGTGTTAATTGTATTCACATCATGTAGAAGATTCATGGGTATGTTTGTGACCTTGGAAGAATTATATGAATTAAGTCCACACATCATGTATTTGATATTCCATGTGTGAAGCTTATTTTGGATCTTTTTCATCATTTCTTCCATTAATTTTAGGATTACTAATTAAAATTAAAAAACCAAATCCTATTACATTATTTAATAAAACATGAATAATATCTTAATTAATGTATGTAATATAAGTAAACAAATTAATATCAGCAATCATGGATCTGTAATGGAAACTCCATGAACATCACATCATCATTGATATCCATCTCTCCCCAACTGGTGTCAGGGAATTCATAATGAAATATCGAAAAAAGTAGACATAATTAAAGGAATTGTGGGTCCTATTTGGATTTGGTGGTAGTTCCAACCAATATGACATTATTCCAACATTGTAAAACACCACAAAATTCTAAACAAACTTAGTGGAATGATGAATCCACTCTTAGTCCAATACTACCCACATCATGGGGAGAATGTCAAAAACACATGGTTTCCAAATAATAAATCCATGGGACTCCACCTACGATCAACATAAGACTAATAATGTTCCTAAAATACCCTCATCCCCACTCATACCAAATGGATATTATCATTCATTCTATATACCACATTGGGGGAAAGAAATGGTGACCCCTATCCTCCTTCCATTTAAATGGAGAACAACACGACCACACATAAAACACCTCAAATAGATACATGACATCAGATGAGTTATAGTTATTTTTTTAATAAAAATCATCCAAAGGACGGTTCAATACCCATGATCCACCTATTTCCAATATGAATTCCCAAAACATATGCTTGAGCATATGGACTGTCTGCTCGATCATTATATCTAAATGAGTGTTGATAGTAGAAATATGATGAAACAACAATCCAAAATCATACAAAAACCCAATCAAGAACTATTAGGTAAAATTAGGATCATGATTCAAGATTATGGTCCTCGATACCCTATGTACCCTATCCACATCCTCCATAAAACCCATAAAGGGGACATACATGGTTCCCAACTCATTGATCACCAGGGAGTGAGACGACTTTGCCAATAATTCTAGAATCACAAAAATTGCATCAGAACCTCTTTAAGACTGGGGAAACTCGGTGAGAAAATCCATTGATATGTATTCCAATTTCCAATTAGGGAAATCCAAGGAATGTAATAATCCAAATGGAACATGATTTTTCACTTTCCCCTACTAATATACTTGGAATTTTTCCATAAACTCTACAACTGATCATTTCCTCTTACTCCATCAAATTTTCCTCCAAAAGACATGATACATCATGTGATAATGGATTTTTAAATATGATATGCGAAACTCATAAATAAGTTACTCAAAACCTGATAATGGATGAAAAACTATCCCTTGAAATAGAATCTGGCTCTCACCATCCTCTAAACATCCATCAAGATGATCATCAGGGCCAACATAGTCACATATCACCTATACATATGAGTCTACCCAATGAGACACCTCCCCAAAACACCTAAAGCATTAATCCATAGTTATTTGATAAAGAAAAACATGACTAATTTTCTATCCTACATTAAGATGCAACACTATAAGGTCCTCTATCCCTTCATGAAATGTTTTTTACTCCAAAACCACATCTCCTCTTGACATCCAAATCAATGCATCTTCAACAAAATTCTCATTTAATATGTTGTGATAGATCTCAAAACCACAATATTGAAGAAAATAAATAAATCAATACTGGTATAGATTCATATATCAGTGAGAGAAGTCCTATTTTGTGATAATTTGGTTCATGAATAAAAAGGATCATCGATGTGGTAATTTTGTAACAAGTTTAGTGAAAAAAAAACACCAACACCAACTACAGATCATGGGTTTTATAGTTACACTCAGGAGGGTTCAACTTCCTAGTCCCATAAGATATCACTACCCTCTACATAATTAATAAGAACCCCAATATTATAAAGGAACCTTCATTGAAAAAATAAAACAATACAATATCTTCAAGAAACTAAAGCACTGGAGCAATGAAAAACTTCTCCTATTAATAATCAATTACTATCTAGATCTAATTACTCTACAAAAATGATGGGTCTTCAATGTTAAGGAGACCAATAGGGAAAAAACTCAAATGAAATCTTACACAATCCTCTAATAAAAATTTCCTAGACCAATAATAGTTGGAAACTATTTCAAATTTTTGGGTTCCTCCTATGAAAAAACATCCTCAATATTTAATGGATCCATAGCCACACCATCTCAAGCACTTCATTTCCTATGAAACTCGCATCTCTCATTTAGGACAAACACTTGGATAAAATTTTATAGAGGTGATAGAATAAAAGAATACGAAAAAACCTCTAAGATACATGACATAAACCTTTTATTACTTTGATTAGGTCAAGATATAGTAGTTGAAAATGATGTTAACCCAGTCTAGGAACCCATGAATGATGATGTTTATGGTCCCCTTGAAGAAAACTGTCTCATTAATGTTACTGAACAACATGAACATGATCATGAAGTTTTCATACTGGCACATGATCTCTATCTTCGGCATATCCTCATATATCACACAATAATGGTGATATTTATAACACAATTCATCCATTTAAATCTAACTGGGTCCCCTAAACTGGTCAAAAATATCATCAATCCTAAAGGATAGAAATTATTATTGACTATTTCCTTATTTAACCTCTAGTGTCCAACACACAAGCTTTAACTATTGTCTTTTTTTGTGAATTAAAATGGAACACCCAAATGAGATACACTAGACAATAAGAAATATCTCTAAAATAATTCATCTACCTAAAATCTCAACTAATGTAACTCTATAACCACTATTAAATTGGGAGCAATCAAAATCCATGATATAAACATCTACAAATTTATGCCAAACTCAACATTATGACACATGGTAAAGGTAACAACCTCATCTGAGAACACGTCCAAGAGATCCCCTGAAACCTTAGGAATATCACCTACATGAGTTTCCACTATCATCTCATCCAACTAAAAATAGTGGCTCCACATTCTTATCATCCATATGATAACCTCGTTTTCTAATGTACCCCACTCATTTGCACTTTATATTAGAAAATAGTTGTTTACTCAAGAAAAAATGGATGACTAAATGATTGAATTATTGACAACACATGAAAATGACAAAATTATATTTTTTATATGTATTAATAATAAATCACCCACTAACTAGTTATACCCCTTCAAAAGTATATATCCTCATTACATATCACACAAATTGGCATGACCTCTAGTTGGTGTAGATAACAAAAGGGATACTACAATACTCTATATATTTATTTCTAAAGAATGGTTAACGGTGGGACCAAAACAATTAGTGTGGTGATATTGAATAAAATTAATAAAAAATCTTATAATAAACAGATCGTGCCACAGAAAACCCCTAGCTCATCTGGAACCGCTGCCTCTAACACATGCATCGGTCCATGTCAAGATCCTCTACCTATTTGATTAAAACCCATATGAGATTACTCTAGTCCAGGTCTATGTGGATGATCAAAACAATGAGGAAACCCTTTAACAATAACACTTACTATAGGATATTAAATAAGAATCAGTGATCATTGATGTTGAAACTACCTCATAGTCAACTGTTGTTCCTACAAAAAAGGATCCTCAATTGTAACGCCCATATATTTCTATGATATAGATTATTTTTAATTTATTTGTAGTCATATGTTGTAAGATAAAACAAAATAAACTTTTCTACATGAAACACTAGACTAGATTGTGGTATATAAAACACTAGGCTTGTCTTGTGTTACACATAATTTCATGTTCATTTTGTAGATTTCAATTCATACAAGAATGAGTTTAAGTTATCAACTAAATATTATAATGATACCTTATCAATAAGCCATTATAATGCTTAGTATGAACAACGTAATTATAAAAATATTTTATATACAAGTATATAAAAATATTTTTTTAGTGAGAAATTAATTATAAATGATAATAAAACCATTTTTAAATTAAAGGCATTTTTTTTCTGAAAACATGTTTGAATAAAAATAAGTATGTTTATGAATTAATAAAATCACTATTTATCAATTTTATAGATTTAAATGATATTTAAAATATTAAATATAATTATAATATATCTTTTTGTATGTTTTCTAGAATTATATAAGAACAAATTCAATTTTTCGAATAAAACAATTATTTATGAAAAAATATTGTTTTATGATGTTTTGATGGAAGAGTGATTTTTAATCTAATTTTGATAATTATGTATTAGATTTTTGAAAAAATAACCTTCCAATTTTGAAATGCGATATAAAAATTTACTTTTGTTGAATTTTTGAAATTTTTCTGATAAGTTTCATGTTTTGATGAATAGTAAATATATAATAAATTTTAATTTAAAACAACTTTTTTAATATAATTTATATGATTAAATTATTTTATTAAATTATTTTAAAGTATTATTTGAATAAATTATTATAAGTTAATATAATTTTTTTCATTTGAATTATTTTGACCAACAATTTAAATTTAAAAACATTTCAATCATTTTTAATGATTATACTTTTAAAACCCATTTTTCATTCTGACTATGAGCTTAATTTTATATTAATGACTAAAAAATATGAGTATTGAATTTTTAAAATAATATCCCATTTTTTAAATATTTGTGTCAAAATTATGTAAATATATTTCATTTATTTTTTAGTATTATGGATAGTAATTTTATTAATTTTTATTAATACTGTAAAAAGGGTAAATTGGGTAATTAAGAGTAAATATAATATTATAAAATTACCCTAAAACATGTACAAATATAATTGGATGATTTATTTTATACCTAAATTATCCTTAGGAAGTAATGGTACCCTTTAAAAAACACTTCTATTGTATTAGAACATTTAATATTTTTTATTCAAATAAAAGTAAAATATGACACTCTAATTTTGATAAATTTATCTTTTATAAAATAACAGTGAATAGAAAATAAATTACACTATAAATACTCATTTCAATGAAAATTGTTTTTGATTATCCTGGTGATTTTTTTTACTTTTTATGAAATAAATAATTACATTTAAGGATTATACATTGATGTTGCAAAAAATATTTAATTGATGAAAATCATTAAAATAACTTTCATTAAAATGATAATAACCAATAAAAGATCAAAAAACTAATCCAAATCACACTACTCAAGTATATATCAACCATAATCATCCAAGGGTCGAGTTATTAAGCATTTAGAGCCATATGAAAAATACTATGACACTTATATTTTTTTATTTAAAGTTATGTTAAAGTTATCACATTCATGTTATAATAAATATAACATTTTTAATGAAACAATTTCCAAGATATATTTGACTATATGTATTATTATAAAATATATATGATTTAACTTCATCATAGTATTTTATTTTTTACTTTTACCCAACAAAAATGTATATTTAATAAATACATAAAACGTATGTAGTAATAATTTTAATAATGGAAATATCAAATTAATGTTATCAAAAATAATAAAATATATATAATTTAGGATGACTCATATATCCAACTAATTTTCGAGATGACCTTGACTCACTATTTATATATTAAAATATTTTTTTTGATATTAAAATATTATCATGATATTTTAAAAAAAAATACACGAAATGAATAGTGTAAAAATTGACATTATTGATATATTGAAACAATTATGTATTATTAAAATATTTAAAAATTATAAAACATTTTAAAACATATATAATAATTATTATATGGTATAAAATATTATAAATTATTCATTTCTTATTTCATTTACATCAAATAATTGAATATATGAGTCTTTTAATATTTAAATATTTGTTACTTTTGTAAAAAGTTAAATAGAATAACTAAGAATAAATTCAAAGTAAAAGATATAAATTCATATCAAAAACTGGTATAAAAATCATTGGCTTATGATATTTACACCTTATCTCATATAATTTTAGAAACTATGTGATTTGTGGTTTTTATGGGTTTTTATTTTATTATAAATTAAAAATTTTGGACATTACAAAGGTGCCCCTCACCTCATTAATAAAAGAAAACCTCCTACCTCATTTCTTCACATAAATTAGAGCTTAAATGATCTAACAAACCCTACACATTTCTCTTATAAACTTATATAGTCACATTATAGAGGAATGTTTCATAACAAAATACCAACTCAGGTGCCTCAACAGAAGATCTCTAGGGAGCTTGCTAAAAAGAGGTAATCTCCTTTACTCAATCTCTCCAGAAACATTTTTTTATCCTTCCTCTAACATTTTTGTTTCCATTATAAAGTAATAAATATAGTATTAAATATATAATAATATTATATCATTGTTATGAAAAATCCATAAACCCCCTTCTATCCATTCTATGGCAAACAAAATCACCATGTGTGAGTACGTACAACTTACTGCCTCTACTTAATTGTGTAATATATTTTCACCACCACCTTACATGGATGGGTATAATATTGGATAAACAAACAATATATGAGTATTATAATATTATATTGATTCTATAACAAAATATATATCATCTTATTCAATACAATTTCCCAATTATGGGAATGATATCCTCGCTTGTGTGTATGTACGACCTACCATCTCCACGATGCGATGCAATTCATTCTACATGATATCCATTAATTAATTAATTATATGAATTAATAGAATGATTAAATTTGACATATATATTTATATATTATAAATATAATTTTATAAATGATATAACTATAACCTATAGAGAAAACTCATAACTTGTTCAACAAAACATGAAAAGGAAAATGTATAAATTAACACCCCAAAGGATATTAATTATGAAATATTATTAAACCGAAACTAATATGATCATAGATGATATAATAAATGTAAATATTATTATGGAATAATTTAATAAAACAAATTATTCCATTATATAGTAGTTTTTTATTCCTACTAAAGAAGTCGGTCCTACGGTAAGGGATAATTTTATAATATCATTATTATCCAAGATTGTTTATATGTAAGTATTTACTATGTTTTATTTATCATATGTGACCTTGTTTTCTAAAATTGTTTTAATAAAGTATTCCACTATTCTATCTTGGATTTTTAATTCATTTTTATAGATATTTTGAATTTTTAATTCATGTTTTTTAAAGAATCATTATTTCATTTTCCAAATTAGGTATTTCATGACATTTCCAGAAAGAGTACTAGAAGAATGTTTTTTATCTTATATGGTAAGAATTTATTTTTATGATTTCTTAATAACATATTTCCATGAAGATCCCCATACATGTTTTCATGGTTATCTTCAAAGAAATTCTTTTCTTTTAAATTTCACAATGTTTTAGAAGGAAAAAATGTATTTGATGAAGAAAGGTCATTTTATTATATAATCAATTTCATGTTATTTATCCAAATCATTTTCCATATAGGATGAAATTACTTAATAAAGATATGTTTGATTTATATTTTCTCTACTATTACTATGGTTAATTATGATTGTTATGAAAAGATATCTATTAAATCCATTCATTTGTATGGATTATTTTTTCTTGAAAGTTGTTTATGAAAACAATTTTATTTCTTGGATTCGGATATGATGAATGATTTCAATTTTTTGGAAATTGATAGTTATGATTTCATTGTAATATGTTTTCAAACAATATCTCCCCCAAACACATTGGGTTAGGACATATATCTCATGAGCTATATATTTCATGAATTAACCTAATTTCATGTTGAAAATTATATGCATGGACCTATTTTTCATGTCTTTAATTTAATGACTGGACCTAGTTTCCATCTCTATATGTTAATGCAGGGGCCTGATTTCATGTCATTAATGGCTGAACCTATTACTATTTATACATGTTCACAAGGTCACTAGTTGATGTGTATCCCATAACTTCATATCTTATGTCAATTTTATGATCATATATATTATTTTCATTGATTCCATTATGATTCAAGATTACCTTTGATATATAGGGTATCATATTATAATGTTAGGATCACATTTTCATACCATTTACACTCATTGTTATGTCTACATATGGCCATTTTTTACTCTTTATGTGTAACTATGCTCAAACTTTCTTATGTATTCTTTTCCCCATGTTATAAGGAATTTTTTTAGGTGAAAGTATAAAAAGGGAAAGATAGTTGTAGGAAAATTTAATGATCATTCACTAGAATATATATTTATTTCCATGTTTCCAATATCCCTAATCTAATACGGTCTTTGGGTGTCTATTTTTTATGTAATAATTATTCCATAAATTTAATTTAATGTACATGTACATCAATCTTGGGTCACTAATGATGGTATCAGAGTGAAGGGTTAGTTAACCATTGGAAACTAAGATGAGAAAAAATTAGTGTAATCCAAATAAATATTTTTATGGATATGTCTAGGGATGTCCATAAGGATATATCAAAGTAAAATATTAAAATCCATGAATTTTGGGAATGATCATTGTTAACATAAGAATAGACATAATATGTTAGATATTGAAAGTCCTTCCCCTTGATTATATTGTTTTTCAATTATGATTTTTTCTAATAACACTATTCCTTTTGGGTTTCATACAATGTATAGAATTTAAAGAAACTATGTTAGTGACAGATGTGATGGAAAATTCAATTATTGTCATATATATCAACCGAATATTAAGGGAGCTACAATACAAAATCTGATTTCTATGGATTCTTTTAAGCTTCCAAATTACCAAAGGAGGGAAAAAAGATCTCTTGAATAAATCTTAAGGAAATTTGAACATTATTTTAGTGGAATGAATGATCCCCTAAATACTAATAAAATGAGTTTCACAATTTAAAATAAAATTTTTATTCTCCACTATTTAGAATGTGAAAAGGTTATGTTGTGCACTTATCGCTTAGAGGGTAATGAAAATCGGTGTTGTAACTTTATCAAGAATATGAAGAAACAAGATAAAATTGGATCAATGGTTGTGATAAGTTCATGAAATTGTTTTTCATTATGTACCGTCTTCATATTATTCTTACCAAAAAGGATAATGTGGTTATCCGTTTATCTTATAGTTATGATATGAAAATAAGGATAGACTTAAAAAGAAACTCAAAAATAAATGTATAAAATAGGATTATATTTTATTTTTTCTCAATGTGTGGAAAGATGCGTAGAGGAAATTGTATTAAGGGTACTGAAAAATGTTTTAATCATGAAAAAGAAGGACATAAAAAAATTTATTACTAAAATAATTGGAAAAAATAGAAATCTCCAAAGAGCACATGTTCCTAAAGATACCGATTCAAGTAAAATGAATTTGGGAATGATGCTAACTAATTACTAAATTCAATACTCAATGAAGACAATAGATGTTAGAAATATCTAAAAAAGACAATAGATAGTCACATGTGATCACTATTGGCTATATGGCATATCATAATAATGTTGTGGACTTATTGAGTGTTGATATAATGTAAATCAAGAATAATATTATGGATGTACATTTATAGTATTATAGAATAATGAAACATCAATTTATCTGTCAGTTGTAGTTTTTTCATAAGGATTTAAGAGAATGTACTGAATGGTACTGTTAAACATGAACTGTGATTGACGTAATAAGTTGATGATTTTTGAAAAATACATAATTAACATAAGGATGACACTTAATATGATCACGATGATGAGATAATAAAATTTGGATAAAGATTTGTTTGATATGAATAAGTAAATTGTATAGTAATGATTTATTTCGAACTGATTAAGGATTGTTGAAAAGTGGTTTCTGCTATGATGGATGAATTTCACATCTTTTTTGAATTAAATATTTGGAAACATGCATATTATAAACAATTATGTATAGTAAAGAGAATAAATGAGGTTGGAATTCACATGTTTGGAATGTGACCAATAAGATATACCTTATGATATATGAAGGATAACTGTTAAGTATATTTTGTTCACCTCTTAATATTGTTTTTCCTTTTTAGTTATCAAAAGGATTGTAAGGTTATTCATTTATGGAAAGTTTAAGTTAACCTTAAGATGTGTGTTAGAATAAATTATTATCTTAACATCAGTGGACTTATGCATATTTGATAACTTATTCTATTTTTTTGTTATGTTAATGATTGATGGAATGACATATCATTCTTTTTATTGATCACATGATATTCTAATGTTTATGTAATGAACAATTAATATTAATTTATTTTAATAATAGACTAAGTGGAAAGTGTTAAAGGATTAACCAACAATGATATTATTCTAAAATAAAGTAATTATATCTTCTCATGGATATTATTCATCATTTCAAAAAGGGATCATGATGTAATAGGGTGTCTGATTATCATCATTTTTGATGATATCAATGACCTCTTTCACATAGTTTTATTTTATGGTTTTGTGATTGTTACCTTTATTTGGACCACCCATATTCTGGTGATTAGTGATCTTTATCAATCTCTATGATTATTTATGTTTTTACTTCATTCTATAATCTTCACCAATGTTTTCTTATATTGATACCTATTCATGATTTACATTGGGAAAATATTATATTACCACTATTCCTTTTCAAAATGTAGTTTTAGAATTAATTTTTAATGCGGGCTTTTAATAATGAAACTTTTATGTATTAATAATTTTATAACCCAAAATTATTTTGAGGGTGAAATTAAATTTATAGAGGAAATAATGAAACACCTTGATAGTTTTTTGGGATAAATTGTTTCTAATTTCATTGATTTATTATTTTTTTATACAACACTAATCTTATATTTCAATAAATGGAACAACAGATTATCATTCGATATACACAACACTGTTCTTGTCTTGTGTTACACACAATTTCACGATATTTCTATAGATTTAATTTCTTGAAAGATTGAGTTTAAGAGAAAAAAAATATTATTATGCTTCCTTATACCCAAGTCATTGTAATGGTTAGTATGAAAAACTAAATTAAGAAAATATTATTTACACATGTATATATAAATAATTATTTGGGAATAAATTAATTATAAATGAAAATAAAACCCTTTTTAAATAAAAGGATGTCTTTTTCTAATTAACTATTTGAATAAAGATAAGTGAGTTTATGAAATAATAAAATCACTATTTATGGATTTTATTATATAAATATATGTTTAATATATCCAATATAGTGTTCTAAATTCATCCTATATATTTTCTATACATGATATAAGAACCAATTCAATTTCTCAGATAAAAGAACAATATTTCAAAAAAGGTAGTTTTACTACATTTTGATGGAGAACCATTTTGAAATATAGTTTCTGAAAAAAATTTATACAATATTAAAAAAAAATCACTTTCTTTGGAAGTGGAATATAATAATTTACTTTGGATTAAATTTTAATATTTTTTTGATATGTTTCATGATTTGATAAATAGTAAAAATATACTAACTTTTAATTTGAGAGAATCTTTTTTCATAAAAAAAATTCTTTGATTAAATTATATTATTGATTTATTTTAATGTATAAATATACTATATTTTTATCGGTTAATATAATATTCATCAGCGGAATTAAATTTACAATGAAATTAGATGTAAATTGTTTCAATATTTTCCAATGTTTTATATTTTAAAACATGTTTTTCATTTCGACAACATGATTAATTTTAAATTAATTACTATAACTTATTTTTTTTAAATATTAAAAAACATATTCCAAATTCATAATTAGTGTGTCCAATTAATTTAAATATCATTCATTTGTTTTTTGGCATTATTAATTGTAACCTTATTAATATTTATTAATATGGTAAAAAGGTAAATTTGTTAATTTAAAAGTAAATATAATATTATTAAATTACCCTAATACATTTTTCAACAAAATTGGATGAGCGAGTTATTACCTAAATTATCCTTAGGTCAAAATTCTACCCTTTTAAAGCCAGTTTGATTATATTAGGACATTTAATAAAATTTATTCAATGAAAATTTATATATGTCTTAGTCTGTCATGAATCACCTTAAGCAAGAAGAGGGAAGGAATAGTAGATTGCCAAACCCTTTATTACTCAATTTGACGGATAGATAATGACCCCCAACAAACACCTTCAATAGGCCACAGAGTGGCAACTAGAACCAAGGGTATAAAACCTCACGTAATGTGGAAGGCATTACCCCTTCGTATTTAGTTGGATCGAAAGACAAGATAGTAAATTCCAAAACAAACCCCAAGCTATAAGTAGATGTAAATCCAAAACAATCTATTCACATATTCATGATCCAATAATAATGTACTATAAGTTATAAGAAAACTCCAAGGGAAAGTACCAAAAGAAAAGGAAAACATTAATGTCAACAGTCCTAGTGTCTGAGCTAATAGGGGCTGAATGGGTTCTCAAAATCCACCTAGAAACCTGATACTAGTTTTAGATATCTATGGTGAGAAATAAATTATACTCGGTAGGGAAAACCAAATTCTCTCATGCATAAGTAGGGATACATTCTAATGCCTCTTGTGAAAAGGAAATAAACAAATCACTTAGCAAGGAAACTATCCATCCAAACCTCACCAAGGCACACTCCCCAAAAAACGCAATTCAAGTCAGTAATAGTAATAATACATTGATGTTTGGGTACCATAACAATCATTCCCACTAGTTATTTAAGGCATATACGCGTCATTCCTTCCTTTCCATTTTCACCATTGTCCCACTGCCATACCCCGACCGCAAATACCTGGGCAACCAAAACCACACATCCTACCCGTAAACACCTGGGCTACAACCACACAAAATCACACCCATAGACACCTGAGCCAGAACTACTACCACAACGCCTGAAGACACATGCTCCTGAATAACTACTGCCATGCCCGAAGAGACCTGGTCCTCATCCTGAAGACACATGGGAAACAACCTTCCCACACGCACCTGGGCCAACCATCACCACGTACCCTACCCAAAAGAATTTGGGGCTATAATGGACCACCAGCCATTACAGCCTTCCTAACGAGTCTTAGGCTATCCGGGAAGAGATGTAGAAAAAGAGATAATAACCAGTCACTCACATGAGTGTTGGGGAAAAACACCAGCCCCCTATGAAATGGGGGGGTGTTTGACAGGAAGTTCTTAACATGAGTGGGTCGTGAATAAGAAACATATGATATAAATTATACATAATGGTAAAAAAGAGCTCATCCCAACCTAGGGGTTCCCAAACTATCCCAAACACAAACACCATCATTACTATTCATTCATAATAAGCCCAACACCCGCAACCATGTCATGACTCCTTCCTGGAAAACAATTCCCCATATAATCCATTATTGTCTTCATATTCAAGTGATTCCATTTAAATAATTCTTCACTACTGGGAAACTAATAGCCATACCCACAAGACATGGAATAAAAAAAATCAAGAATAAATTTATGCATTCACAACCAGTTCTCTTGTAAGGTCACAAAAACAAAATGGATTTGTGAGATTCCTCGACGTAATAGAACCAAACCAAGACCCAACATATGGGAACAGATCCACAAGACAAAAACTGAACAACAGGGGATCCCATCACCATCCACATAAACCCACAAGCATCAACGAGGGAAACCACACATATTATCAGAACAGGGTAAGGATGTTTCCAGATTTGTCCTCACCATTCATTATGTTCATTTCTGTCATTTGGATTGCTTATGAGATCAAACAAGGACTCTTACTCATTAGGAATCCATTTAATCAACCATTTTTTGTGATTAACCAGTTTCCATGTTACAACCACTCTATCCGAAGATTGTGTAGTGGGAAAGATGTTCATTAGTTCACATGAAAGGACCACCAACTACCACGATTTACATTTGAAAAAAGCACATATAATTAATAACATAAGATTCTGTAAAAAAATACAACATCATCATCAAACACACCCCATCATTAATAAAACCCCATTTATTATGTTTTTTATTATTTTTGTTTCATACATTCCCATAATAGTATTACTATGCCCACCACGCATGATACATAGTAAAGAGAGACAAAGGAAAAACCCTACCTAGATGATCAATGATCAAATTTTTTCCACATTCCATGAGCTAGGGATGCGTGACTTATATGGGAGGAACATCTGGGGATCCAAGTGTGGGAAGAAAAGGATCCAGTATAGGTGAACCACTAGAATCAATAAGGGGGACTCCAAATGCCCCCAAAAAGGAAAAGAGACTAGCCATGAAGAAGAAGAAGAAGGAGAATAAGAAGAAGAAGAAATTACCATAAACTAAATAGATGAGATCATGGAGTTACCGTAAATGAATTTTGAACAACTAAAAGGATGAGAGTGGTTTCACCACATAGTTAGATGTTTACACACATGGGAATTTATTGTTATTAAATAATTCTTATCGGAGAGGTGGCCATAACATCTCTGCATTAAAGTATTTTCTTTAATTATGGGAATATGTGCAAGAGGGTGGAACTAGAAGTACAGGTAAAATTGTGTGAGACTAAGTAAAAACCCACTTGTTTGGTAATTCAGAGGTCTCCTGGATCTTGGTGGATTTTAGATATCATTTATTGGCTTTAAAAAGGCTTAAAATTGGTATATAAATAAACTTTTTTGTCAAAAGATATGTTGAAGGGGTGGAATTGGAAAAGAAAAACTCGGGAAACTAGAAAATGGTGAGACACAGTTTTGGTGAGACGCTATAATAGTGTCATTGTCATAGAGCAACTAGTTTGGTGAGACATCATAAGTGGTGCCAACATTTTGGTGTGCGACCATCACGGTGCCACCATTATAGTGCTGTCATGACTGATGCCTCTGTCATGCTGTCATAGTGACTAGTGCCACTGTTTCTGTCGAACCGAGTTTTTATAAAAGTAAAAGACTAGGAGGATCCCATCCATTTAATCAGATACCTATCAGAATATTCACTCCCTTGATAAATCAAAATATAACCAAAGAAAAGAGATGGGTCTGAACAACTACCTCTAAAGATACCTCTCAAGAGTAAACCACCTTGATACCTATGAACACCTCTTCCTTATCTATCACTTGAACAATCACGGATACACTACCACTCATCTCCTCCAAGAAAAAACACAAAAAAATAATGGTCATACAATCTAGTCATAAGTATTAGGGATTCCCTTCCCCAATGTCAAGATATAATCCACTTTGGGTGGCACTGACTTTCCCGCAGGGTTTTAAACTGATCCACTTTAATGCCTCTTGATTATGGAATGGTTCCTCCCCACCACTATGTCTGGAATATCTTCTCACACATCCATAGAACAAGGGAAACAACACATTTTATAGTTAAAAAGGTCAATAACTACATCCAAACATGCACAAAACAAAACAGAACAAAACTTAAAAACAACTATGGGTACAGGGAGTGCATCTGTGCCTCTCATTCACAGGTACTATCTTCGAGGCCACGATGCCTCCATGTCACATGAACCAATAGAATTATTGATACTTGAAGAACCTTCTCATCATGATCACTGATCCTCATTGATCGTTCTTCAAAGGAACATTCATCCACAAAATTGAGTCCCCCCCAGTCGAGGACTTGTGACTCGTACTGTTGATATCGACAGAGCCGAGACACTTTGAAGACAACGTGCACCCTCTGTAGCAGCGGTGGAAGCACCAACTGATAATATATTTCTCCTACTCACCAAAACACCTCGAATTTCCTGAAGAACCTGGGAGAAAGCTTACACCCCCTGCCAAACATCCATTTCCCACGATGAGGGGTGACCTTTATGAACATGTGGTCTCCTACCTCAAAATCTATGGGTCTCGTATTATGATTGGAATATGACTTATGCTGGTCCTGATTCACCTTCATCCTCTCTAGGATATGATGAACATACTCTATCATGCTCTAAACTGCCTCTAGGACAAGAACATGTGCTTCCACAACCTATGTCCAGCACACAGGTTAGAAACACGGTCTCCCATACAATGCTTTGAACCGAGCCATCCCAATATTAAGGTTACAGCTAGTTTCGTAGGAGAACACTACTAGAGGAAAGTGGCATACCAAGGATCCCCCAAAGTCCAAAAAACAAACATGTAGAATATCCTCCAATGGCTAGATGGTTCTCTCTATCTACCCATCTGTCTGGGGGTAGAATGATGTGTTTTGGAATAGCAGGGTTCCAAATGAATGTTGAAAACCTTTCTAGACACATGAGTTAATCCAAGTGTCCCGATTGGAGACTATCTACCTTGGAACTCCATGAAACCAACCCACTTCATTCATGTACCTATATGCTAATCCATCCACTGTACATGACTCCTTGATTTCTAGGAATTAATCTAATTTTATCATCCATTCCACCACTACCCAAATAGCATCACCGCCTCCCTAAACCTTGGGTAATCTAGTGACTAAATCCATTGAGATGTCCTCCCACTCCGACCCGGGGACTTCAAAAGGTTGTAACAAACCTCTTGCGACACGATGTTCAGCCTTCACCGGTAGACACAGGAGGCATATTTCCAAAAACTCTACCCCTTCCCACTTCACCCCGGGCCACTATAATTCACTCTTCAATCCCCAGTACATCTTGGAAACTCATGGGTATACAACCAGGGGTGAGTTGTGGAACTCACCAAGAAATATCTCATGCATTACCCACCGGGATGACCAAATTCCCATGAAGAAACTTCTAATTCTTCCCATATTCTGATGACCCTTCCGAAGCCTCACTATGGTTAACCCAATCAAGCATCACTCCAACCTCTATTTACCCCCATTGAGACTCCTCCTCCTTCTGAAACATAGAGGACTACACTGTTATCTTGAAGAGATAGTCTCTACCATCCTCCACCCTTGCATCCAGGTATAGTGCTGCCAACTCCTCCATCGTCTTCCAAGCATCTGTCGATTCTTGAAACGCATCCTTCAGCGACTTCATGGTAAAGGCATCAACCACCACATTCCACTACCTTCAGTGTAATAGATTTCGAATTCGTAGTCATAAAGAAACTCCATCATCCTTTGATACCACAAGTTCATATCCCACTAAGAAAAAATATACTCCATGCTCTTGTGATCCATGAAGACCAAAGAGTTCTCCCCAATGAGGTAGTGCTGCCACAACCTTAGGGTGAACACAATCTCTGTGAGATCCATGTTGTGGGTGGCATAGTTATGGTCATGTGATTGTAAATTCCATGACCCATAAGAGATACCACCTATTTTTGCATCAGCACATACCCCAAGCCTTCACCAAAAGCATCACAGAACACCTCATACATCACTCCTTCTGGTATCCATAACACTAAGGCACTAACGGACATCTTCATCAGATAAATGAAGGTTTCCCGACACTATTCATTCAACACGAAGGCCTAGTCTTTTCTTGTAAAGGTTGTTAAAGGAGATATAACTCAAGATAAGTAGGGAATGAACCATTGATAATATCCATACCAACCAAGAAAACTATAAACCTCTATAACATTATTGGGTGCTTCCCAAGAAACAATTTCCTCAGCATTTCATGGGTCCACTACTTTACCCTACGCAGACACCACATTCCCGTGGAAGTGCACTTCTCTTATCCAGAACATAAACATGGAAAACTTCCCATAGAACTAGTATTGCTGGAGGACATAACCATCCTTAGATTCTCATCGTGATCCTCCTCTGATCTTGATTATATCTGGATGTCATAAGTAAACACAAATACAAACCTGTCCAAATATTCTAGGAATATAGAGTTCATGAGCCCCATGAACATGGCTGGTGAGTTGGTAATGCCGAATGACCTGAACATGAACTCAATGTGCCCATATCTGCACCTGAAGGTAGTCTTCAAGATGTCACCCTCTTTTACCATTAACTAGTGATATCCTAACCATAGATCAATCTGGGAGAACCATCCTCCAGCCATGAACTAATCAAAAAGTTCGTCAATCTATGGGAGGGGGTACTGGTTCTTGACCCTCACCTGGTTCAGTCTCCGAAATTCTATACACATCCTGAGACCCCCATATTTGATTTTCATGAACAAGATCAGAGCACCCCATGGTGACGCGCTCGGTCGAACAAATAACTTTATTCCTCACATTTTCAATATCAATCCGCAAATCCCGCAATTCACAAGGCTCCATCCTATTGAGGGCCATCAAAATCGGATGGGCACCAAGTTGCATGTCTATCCCAAACTCAACATCAAATCATGGGGGTAGAGTCACCAACTATTTAGGGAAGATGTCCAGGAACTCATTGAAAATCCCTATGAATTCCACCATCATTGTATCGGCCGACTACAATGATGGCTTGGATATCAATGAATGAAAGGGATCCACTCGTCGGCTGCCCTCCTGGCATCCCCACTCACCGAAGAATGTCACAAGTCGGTCAGCCATATCTGAAAAGAAGATCATTCTTCGAAAGAATTCGATAATAGCACACATAGAGAACAGATATTCGATGCCTAAAATGACGTCATATAGCTGCATATGCAACAATAGAAGGTCCCCAGAGGACATTTGTGGCCCCAACATCAGTCTACATCCCCAAAAAACATGAGACCAGCTAGTCTGACCTCCCACTGGCATACTCAAAACATGGAGCACAAGAATTCTATCTACGTCTAGACCCATATCATGGGCTAGACTAGGTTCCACGAATATGTGTGAAGCTCCTAAATCAAATACGGCTCAATTAAGAGTACTAAAAATTATGATCGTATCTCGGATGACTTTTGGCCCTACTAGAACTACTTCCTCTATAGTGTGAAACTACCCACACCCAGATCCTCTACCCCTCAGCTGTCGGCCGCCTACCCAACAACGCCCCATTTGAGGTCCCTGAGGAGCTCCCTGAGGACTGCCTCCTCCTTCTACATTGTCTCTTGGAAGAATGAGAGATCTATTCCCCTACTACGGCTAATGAAAGGGCCTAGCTGGAAACCGTTGCAGTTTAGGTGGTCAATGAACCTGCATGCCCCCACTATATTGTGCTCGCTCTAGACAATGATTCTAAAGAAACCCATGACTACCATAGATGAAGCATCTTGATCTTGGGCCCAAAAAGAATGGGTGAGTGCCAATAGATCAAAACTGGAACTGTTGGTGCCTACTCCCCGCTTGCTAAAACCTGGATGGACCTTATGCTAGGGGACTACTGCTGATGTCCTTCACTATTGATGATCCCAGTTGGATCCCTTCTTGGGGAACACCTCCATGCGTGGGCATCATCTTCGCCATTTTAGCCACCTCATAACTTACTAGTATGTCGGTAGATAGATGGGAGTAATAGCATACAAAAGAGAAGGTTGGAGTTCCTCCACTTAACATCTCTCCAAAGACTCCTCATCTGAAATGACGACTAGTGCAGAGGGAAGTAGATCATTGAACTAGATCTCCAACTTCATCACTAAATTATATCCTTGCTGAAAGGAGAGTATCTCTTGTCTTGTCTCGACCTTCAGCATGGAAGAGAGTAACTCCACTTAGAACAACTTCTCAAAGGTAATCCACAAATCCTTAGCCTCCCCCTTCTCCCCAAGATAGAGCATCCCCCACTGATGTGTTGCTTCCCGCATCTGGATCACAACCAGAGGAACACTATAGTCTATTGGATCCCAGATAAAGCTAAAAACTATCACCACCTCCTCAAGCCATCACTCTGTGAGACGCTACCCTCGTACATCACGAGGGTCTATCGATGATTTGCAAAAAGAATCCTCTACCACTGGTGGTCCTACTTGTCTTGATCAGCCCTCTTCCGATTAGCCAAGTCAACCTCTCATGCCACGATTACGCCACACTACTCATGGATGTCATCTAGGTTCATAGTTACAACTTAATAAAAGAATTCATATGCCCGAGTAGGGCACAAGATTTCATTTAAATTTTTTCATCGTTTTATTTATTTCTAAATACCCATAATACTCAAGTCACACAAGAGAACAAGTCATTATAATTCATGTTCCTTTCCTAGGGTATCTACCCTGTAATCATTGTATCCTCCCTTGGTCATTTGGAAGTCCTAGAGTCCTTTCATCAGATCATGGTGGACCCTAAAATCTCATGTCCATGCCGGTAATCCCTAACCTATTTCATGTTCCATGATTGCCTAACATAGTTTCCCTACCATCCAATGCAATCCTCACTATTCCAAACCTTAAGCTCCATCTTATCTCTCAACTTTCTCTAATATAGTTCTGTCATGACCAACCTTCACTACGATGTGGGAACGGATAAAAGATTTCCAAACCCTTCCTTCATCAAGTTGAAGAAGAGATAATGACACTTGAAACCCTCCTTCAATAGGAACCAAAGTGGCGACTAGCATGAAGCGTATAAAACCACTCATAATATGGATGTCATTACAACTTTTTTTTATTTGGATCGAGAGATTAGATAGTAAATTCCAAATAACACCCATGTAAGAAGTAGATGAAATTCTAAAACAATCCATTCCAATATTCATGTTCCAATAATAAAGTGCTACAAGGTACATGAAAATTCAAAGGGAAAGTACCTAAAGTGAAGGAATACAACAATGTCAATGGTCTCCACGTCCGAGCTAATAGGGTCTAACACGGTTCTCAAAATCCTCCTACAAACCTAAATGAAGTATTATATATTTTGGGTGAGCATACAAGTATACTATTTACAGAAAACCAAAAGCTCTCATGAACAAGTGTGGAGGAATACTAATGTCCCCTGAGGAATGGAAATAACGAAGGAACCAAGAATGGAAACATTCCATCCAAACCACACCAAGACCCACTCCCCAAATAACTCTAGTAAAGTAAAGTAATAGTAATAGCACATCGATGTTTGGGTACCCTACCCCACTTTTCCCACTTCTATTGATGACATCCTATGTGTCAGACCTTCCCTGCCATTTTCACCACAGTCCCACCATCATACCCTGACCACACACACCTAGGATACTACAACCACACATCCCGCCTACAAATACCTGGGCCACAACCACACGAAATCATGCCTACACACACGTAGGCCAGAACTACTACCACCACACCCAAAGACAACTAGGCCTAAACAACTACAGCACTGCCCAAATACACCTAGGCCACATCCCGAAGACACATGGGAAACAACCTTCCCACACACACCTTTTCCAACCCCACCACGTACCATGACCAATGAAACATGGGCTATAATGGAAAACATTCCATCATAGCCTACCCAAAGCGTCTTGGGATATCTTGGAAAGGGAGACTAAAAGAGTCTAATAACTAGTTACTCGTAGTAGTGTTGATAAAAAACACCCTCCCCCTGAAAATGGGTGGTGTTTGGCACGAAGTGATCAACATGGGTGGGGCACGAATAAGAAACATAAGACCTAAATTATACATATAGGTAAAAAAGAAATCATCCCAACCTGGGGGAACCCAAACCATTCTATACACAAACAAAATCCTAACTATTTATTCATAAGAAGCACAACACCCACAACTAAGTCACGTCTCATTCCAAAAAAAATCCTCCTTTAACTCGTTTGTGTATTCATATTCATGTGATTCCATTTTAATAATTATTCACTATCAGAAAACTAACAAGCATAGACAAAAGACAAGGAAGGAAAAACAATTAAGAATCAATTTAATAATTCACACCCAGTTCTACGGTAAGCTCACAAAAAAAAAAGGGATCCATGAGATCCCTCAATGTACTAAAACCAAATCAATCCCCAACAAATGGGCACAGATCCACAATCCAACAACTGAATAATAGGAGATCCCATATCCATCCACGGCACCCCGCAAGAATTAATGAGAGTAGCTACACATATTACCAAAATAGGTTAAGGAAGTTTCTAGATTTCTCAAAACCATTTATTATGTTCCTTCAAATTTTTTGGATTAATAGGATGATTCCCCAAGGACTCTTACTCATTGGGCATACATCTTATGCTCCATCTTTGGGTAATTAAATAAGTTTCCATGTTACATCCATTCAATAACAAGTTTATATAGAGGGACAGAGGTTTATTACTACACACGGAAGGACCCCAATAGCCACAATTTTCAGTGGACATAAGATCGTATAATTTATAACATAATCAAAGGTAAAAGAGTACATCACCATCATCAAACAAACCCCATCATTCATTAAAAACAATTTTTTATCTTTGATAAAGATTTGGTTTCATCCTTTCTCGTAGGAGTACTATTATTCCCACCCTACATGATACTAAATAAATAAATATTAAAGAGAAACCCTACCAGGATGATCAACGATCATAGTTTTTAACCACGTGCCACGAACTGGGGATATGCGACATGCATGGGAGGAAATCAAGGGCCTCCAATAGTGGGCATGAACTGCCCTAGTACAGGTGCACCGCTAGCCTTAGGAAGGGGGACTCCAAACACACTAAGGAAAGGAAAATAGGCCATCTAGGAAGGAGAAGATGATGATAAAGAATAAATTCTCATGCACTAAAAAGGTGAGATCATGGAGTTAAGGTAAATGAATTTTTAACTGCAAAAAAGGAGGATCATGGTTTCACCATGCGGTTACATGGTTACACATGATGGAACTAATTTTTATTTAATAATTGTCATTAGAGATGTGGCCATAACATTTTTTCATTAAATTATTATCCTTAATTAGAGTAAAACACGTAATAGGGTGGAACAAGAAGTACGAGATAAATGGAATGGCACCGAGGAAAAATCCCCACGTTTGGTAAGTCAAGGGTTTATCGGATCATGGAGGATTTTAGATATCATTTATGAGATTTAAATATTCTTAAAAGGGGTATAAAAACACTTTTACATCAAAAGATATATTGTAGGGTCAGAACTAGAAAAGGAAAACTATAGAAATTGTAAATGGGTGAGACATGGTTTGGGTGAGACACTGTAATAGTGTATCCATCACAGTGCCACCTTTATGGTGCCACCAGTTTGGTGAGACACCATAAGAGGTGCTCTTGTTTCAGTTTGCAACCGCCACGGTGCTTGCATGACTGGTGCCACCATTATGGTGTTACCATGACTGGTGCCTCTGTCATTCTACCACAGTGACCCGTGCCCCCGTTTCCGTGGGACCATGTTTTTTGAAAATTAATGGACCTGTAGGGTCTAGGCTATTACATCATCGAATTTTAATAAAATTATCATTTTTAAAATATGGTTATACATAATATAATATCAACTATAAATATACATTTTATAGATAAATATTTTTTCAATATCTTGGTAATTTATTTGTAAATTTTAGGAAATGAATAATTACATTATTTTCTTATACATTGATGATGAAGATATTATTTAATTGATGAAAAATCAAAAATATATTTTTTATTAAAATTATAATACTTATTAACAGACAAAAAAACATGACTAAATATTATTTGTTGAGTATATCTAGACCATAATTATCCAAGGGTTGAGTTATTGACCATTTAGAGCCATATTAAAAAGATTATGACACATATAATATTTTATTTAATGTGATGTTAATGTTGGAACATTCATATTTTAATAAATATAGTATTTTAATGTAGGATTTTCAAAGAGAAATATTTTACTATAAGTATTATTATTAAATATTGTGGGTTTATCTTCATCATTGTTATTTATTTGTATTTTTTACCGAAAATAATTACGCAACATTGATGTAATAATTATTTTATTAATTTAATATCAAAAAAATGATATTAAAAATATTAAAACATATATAATTAGGGATGATTCATATATAAAAATAATTCTATATTATTATGACCCCTTAGGTATATAATATAATATTTAGTTAGAGGATGAAATCATATCTTTATATTTTTAAAATATCCA
Source organism: Viscum album (assembly GCA_963277665.1). Taxonomy (NCBI): domain Eukaryota; kingdom Viridiplantae; phylum Streptophyta; class Magnoliopsida; order Santalales; family Viscaceae; genus Viscum; species Viscum album. The sequence continues at coordinate 39,472,331 of OY728131.1, forward strand.
AGAAATGGGACGTGTCAAAATTTACAGTATTTCTATTTTGTCAAAATAATTTATTAATAAATTATTTAATTATCATAAAACCTTTTTTTAAATATATAATTATTAATTTATTGTGTAAAAGTATCTAAATTATTCATCTATGTTCCATTTTATATCAAATAATAGAATATTTCACCCATTAATAATAAAATATTTGTTACCTTAGTTATAAATTTAATAGAAAAACCACATATTATTTAAAAATATAAGATTTATATTGAAAGAAAAATGAGTCATAAATTTATTAAATGATGATATTACATCCTTATAGATTATTATCTTTGAAACTATTAAATTTTGGATGTTTTAGGATGGGTTCTTTTTATTATAAATTAATATTTTTGGATACTTCAAAGGTTCCCCTCATCTCAATTACAAAATAAAACCCCCTACCTCATTTATTAAATTCAATTTGATCCTGTAAACTCACCCCTACCCTAACCATTTCAGTTAATAACATTCTTAGTCAAATTCTATCATTGTTGGACTTATCGGAAAACTAACTCTAGTGCCTTAATTAGATATCTATAAGGATCTCACTGAAAAAAAGATAATCTCCTTAACCGACTCTCTTAAGATAATTTCTTATCATACATAATAATAATTTATTGTTTCCATTTTAAAGTAATAACTAAAATATAAAATATATTCTGAGATGTTATTATTGTTATGGAAGAACCATATTCCACCTTCTTTACATCCTATAAAAAAATCACCACAGATGCCCATATACGGCTTACCGTCTCCACATCGTGGTGTAATCTGTTTACACCACCACCTTACATGGATGGATATAATGATGTAAATAATAAATATATATGATTTTTATAAATTTATATTGATTATATAAAAAAAAATATCACCTGATTCCTTACCATTTGGTTCGACCTGAGGTGCGTGTTTTGGGTGATGAAAAAAATGGTCTGACGACGAACCACACACATCTATTATTATAGTGATAGTATGAAATCAAGTTCATACATTCTATTGTTTCGAACCATTATCTATCATTATCTTTTAATGGATGATTGTATTAACCCCGTAGGGATTGATCAATTTATCCCTTTAATATTGTGAGGGAAATTCCATAGTTAAATAGTCTCATTGGGGGATTGCATGGGGTAATATAATTGTGCAATCGGTCCTCCCAGGATACCACTTCATCATATGTTATCTAATGGGTTTATTTGTGGAGATACAAAAACCCAACAACCCTAGTATCCATGATTCATGGACCTTATTTCCAATGATAGGTTCCCGTTTGATGATTATTTGGCCAGTGACACTTAAGGACCCCATTGGTCGAGTGGATGGGAAGCCAGGCTCACTGTACCCTTGGGGGGAGGGGGGGGTTATTGCATATTACGAGACACTCTTATATATTTAATTCATGTTTATATGATCATGAATCCTTTTCTCAATCCAAATAAGTGTGTCTATGGCCTACCCTTGGTTTTCATGATTGTCATAGGCATACATGAATTTGATGTTACGGAGTTAACGGTGACTTAATCCATACAATAAAGAACTATGGAGTTTATCATCATCCGAGGAGGATGGAAGGTGACTTGATGTTGGGATAGGACCAAAAAAAGGATTTCATATGTATCCTCTAGAGGGGAATCAATACCCACATAATTTAGAATTACTTGGGTTTAGGCATTGAAGATCCCTGTTTGGGGGGCACTCTGGGGTGGAACCTCTAAGAAGGGAACCCTTTTGAAATTGACCTTCAAGAAGGAAGCCTACATATCAGGGTTTCAAAATGAATTACAGTTATCATAATTAAGATTTTTTTTGGATGTTGAAATCATTTAAAACATTAAGCTTGAATGATTCATGATCGGTGTGAAAAAAGAGGATTCGAGAGATCCAACAAACCACACACACCCTCTGTTACTATTCTGAGAGGTCGGGCCTTTGGAGGAAGATGTTTTGGTGGCTAGGGAAGAGGGCACGGAGAAAAATACCCTTTAATGTTGTATAACATGGGAGGTTATGTGGCTCAAAAATTGGAATATTTTGATCCTACCACACTGAGAGTTCTCTAGAATGTGCTTTAGGAAAGGTTAAGATTATCCACTCTCATCACAAGGAGAAGTTAACATAACGCCTTTGAATGGTCATCATTCCATAATGGAAGGAAAATAATGTGACAACCCTTAATTTACAGAACGAGGGTGTTCACGTTAGCATCTCCAATGGATGATGTTAAGTTACCATGGGAATGTAGGATTACAAACATCCCTGTATTACGAACCGATGTGAGGAGCGCCTTCATTACTCTGCTTACCATGGGTATGTAGACTCAAAGGGGCACACTGATGTACCCGATAATCTGATCATACAGATTGGGTATCTATTTAGGAGGATTTGGCCTCATGCTATGGGATTGGGTCATGGTGGGGCTTTGGAGGATTGGACGACCATAGAGGGGCTATATTGGAGCTAGAGGAAGGAATAAACGAAGACACCCCATTCCTCATACTATTTTATTATGTGGGATGGTGGGAGATCTGTATATTATTAGGGTATGCGGGTAAAGTGGTCATTTGTGTACATATGCCATATGTGGGATCAAGCATTGTCTGTCATGCACTACAGTTGTACATGGTCCAGATTTCAGTCTGTCACGTGACTTTGGGTTCCATCCGTGTACGGATGTGCTATGTAATGCCGAGTTAAATCAACATAGTGATACACTATACGAGACACCATATCAATGTAAGGTCCTGGGGATAATCGTTCGCGGGATGTTTATCCATGTGGAATATGTTTTTAGCGATTTCACCAATTTGGTTTGTGGTTCTCCCATTATTATTATGTTCCATTATTTTATGTTTTGTAGTTAGTTATTATTTAGGAAGCATGGTTCACAATTTAGAGTTCTTCGATGATTCAATACTAAATTCAGAATCCTATTTGAATTATTTCATCCAACCTTTAGGCCCCCCTTAGTGGTTTCTTGATCCGTCCTTTCACAATTCATTCTGTAATCCTTTTATAGATCATTGAGGCAATCATATCTATTAGAATGAAACACCATTTTGGATGCCCATGTAGAGATATCCGAACCTGTAAAAGACTCATTCAGCTAAGGATTATGAAGGTTGTGCATCGTGATTCATGGTTCATGTAACCGTACTAATTTTATTCATCTGCAAAGTGCTGTGTTTGCGAGACGGTTTGTAGATGGACTTCACACTCTTTATTCATTCCATGATGCGGTCTTCGATCGCCTGGTATTATTGGACATCACTCTATGGGACAACGCCTCTCATTTTGTTCTACTTACTGGTGGTTCTTTTTTCATGTGGTCTGCGAACCCTTCCTAGTAATGGTACGCATGACACATTAAAAATCTTTGAAAATTTTATTGCTTCATGTATCTTCTGAAGTTTTCTACTCAATTTGTGTCTATTCACATTATTAATCATATTGGAATGCATTATTCCTTCTGAAATTTATTTGTGGGAGTATTTTCTTTTATTGAATAAAATTTCAGGACACTACAACACTTTATAATTATGGGAATGATAGCATCGCTCCTGCGTTAGTATGACCTACTATCTCTATGATGAAATGTGATTCATTATACATGATCTCCATTAAAGAATGAATTATATGAATATATATAATGATTAAATTGTATATATATATATATATTATGTTTATATCATTCTAGAAATGATATAACTATAACCTATGAAGATGAATTAGAACTTATTTGATAAAACATTTATAAGAAAATGAAGATGTTAACACATCAAAAAAGTTTCATAATGAAATATTATTAAAGTGGTGTTAATAATATCATATATGATAACATAAATATTAATATGATTATGTAATAAATAAAATGAAATTAATTAATCAATTATATATGAGTTTCTAATACAAATGAAGGATCCCCAATGTAAGGTCATATATAATTTTGCAATCCCATTAATATCAAATATTAATTATATGTAAGTATTTACTAGGGTTTATTTATCATCCGTGTCTATGTTTTTTATAAATGTTTTTATAAAATATATTAATATTATCTTATGGATGTTTAAAGTTATTTTTACCCATTTTTTAATTTTTACTACATGGTTTGAATTGAATCTTCTTTTCATTTTCAAAACGAGGAACTTCTTAACTTTTCGTGTAAAGGTACGAGAAGGATGTTTTTTTAACATTAGAAAAATGAATGGATTTTCAAACATTCATAAAACCATTACTCCATGAATTTTACCTTATAAATTTTCCTATTTATCTAAGAATAAATTATTTTCTTTTAAAATTCTATTGAGTTTTAAGAAGAAAAAATGTTTTTCAAGAAGATAAGATATTTTCCCTAAGAATCAATTTATAGTGTTTTATCAAATTTATTTTCTATATAATATTACATTTTTTTATTAGGGATATGTTACAAATATATTATTCCCATTATTACTAAGGTTTATTATTTTTATGATGGAAATATATTTATTAAATTGATTCATTTTCATTGGATTATTTTATGATGAAATGATTCTTAAGAAACCCATTTTATTTAATGGATTATGATTTGATGAATGATTTCTATTTTTGTGGCACACATATGTATGATTTCATTATGAGATGGGTGGGACATGTATATCCCTCAAATGAGTTGGGTATGTATGGATAACTCATTACGTAAATATGTTATGTGTGAACCTGATTTCATGTTCACAATTCAATGCATGGAACATGTTTTCCTGTCCATAATTCTATGAGTGGACCTGGTTTCCATATCTATATGTTAATGAAAGTTCATGATTTCATGTCCATAATGAATGAAACTATTACTATTTATACATTTTCAAAATTATTCAACCTTATGTCTAGGCCATGATTTCATACATATTGTCAATTTTATGATTTTAGGAATTTTTTTATTTGACATCCTTATGATTCAATTTTACGATTGATATATAGGGAATGATCTTTTAATGTTATGATAACATTATCATACCCTTTATGCTCATGTTTATGTTTATATATCACTCTTTTTTACTCTTACTAAGAATTTGATATCCCCCATTAATATCCTTTGTTTTCCCCAAGTTATAAAGAAAGGATTTAATTATGGGAACAAAAATGGGAAGATCACTGTGTGAAAAATTGAAGATATTTCACAATACTAAAAGTTTTGATTCCATGTTCCCAAAGTGACTAAACTGATATGGTATTTTAGTGTCTTTTTTTTAATGTAGGACGTATTTTGAAAAATTATTTTAATGTCTATGTATGTGAGGCTTGAGTTGCTATATAAACACCCATATGAAACTTTCCACCATGAGTGGGAATACTTCCAGTATGGTGGTGGAAATATACCCCATTAAAATAACACTATATTGGTACATGTAAACCACCTAACCCAAAATAATTAGAAAATAGTTTTCGTTTTTAGTTCCCAGTTAATGGGATCACGGACTTCGTGGATGTCTTCAAACCACTACCAAAACCATATATTCTTCATATTATAAACTATCAACTCTCACATTGATAATTTTTAAGGAAATAATCCACTAAATAACATATTATATGTTCTAAAAATTTAGATACTCTAGGATCGTAAATGGGGTGACCACATACCTAATCACCGGGTCCAAGGTCTCCTTCAAACACCATGATATATACTCCTAATCTATAAAAACATAAAGAACAAAGTGTTAGAGGTCATTTATAATGACCATATATTCTCATATATATATATATATATATTAAATCATTTTTTATCAATATTAATTAATTTTGATAAATCCAATGATAAGGATAATAAAGGAATAGTGCTTTTGGAAACATATAACCATAAACAACTGGTTAATTTGTGAACGACGTCATCTCCTATTATGTTTATCATAATTATCACCCTTATTAAAAATATCATACAAAATATATTAATTCATAACCGGGAGAAACAAAACATAATAAAGGGTGACATCAGATACTCATTAATGGTAAAAATGTTTATATATAATCATAACATGAGTATAACAGTATGAGAACATATGAATAATATTTGAAAACCATACCATGTATATCAAATATCATAGTCATGAGTCATGGAATAAATATTGTAAGTTCATATTACATGAATCATGATCAAATAAAATACAATGACCCATGAGATCATAATATTATTAGAAGATATATAATTATGGTATACACATAATTATAGAATGTCATTTTCATAGCAGTCAATGCTCATTTCCAAGGATATCATAGGTGAGTTATTTCAATCAAAAAACAATCATAGTAGTCAATGTTCACTCCCAAGGAAATCAGAGTGGAAAAAATACATTTATGGATTTTTTTGAATCCCCATTTTAGTCTCGTTTACCTCATGATATAATAATCTTTACCCAATACTTTTGATGGAGATATATGCCCCACATGTCGCATAATGAAAATCAAATATATGTGTCATAAAAGATTATAAAACATTCAGTACATAAAAACCCATGAAATAGATATAATAAAAAGTATTTGTAAAATTATATAATTCTCTAGAGAAATATCATAAAATTATTTTACGGGAAGTATATTCCCCACATAAATAGAAATACCTTTTGAATATGCTAGGCGTCTCAAATAAAATAAAAGTGATACAAAACTATCTTACCTTATGTATTGACCTCCATTTTCCACATTAAACACTCATGTATAAAAATATACATTTATATATATATATATTCAATATCCATTATTATTTATATCATGCAATATATTATTTAATTATGATCTTTTATTTCCAGTTTTCCAATAATTCATTGTTTAAATCATGTTTCGGGTAATAATCGGGTTGTTTTTCATGTATGTTTTTATTTGGTATATTTGATCCTTTTACATTGATCATGATTTAATTATATATTGAATTTTAATCATGATATAAATATCATATATATTCATTATATATGTAATTATAGAAATTATGGAAATTTGGATATATAAAATGAAATACATAGTTTATTGAGACAATATGTCATACAAACACATGAACAATGTTTCCATTTTTCAATGGATCAAACTAAAGAAAGGTAAAAGATAATTTTAATTTTGGAAAATAAATATTTTTTTATCTATATCAAATATATTTTTTATCATCATTATCATTACCTTCTTTGAAATGTGTTGATTAAAAATGAATCACATCACTTTGTGAGGTTGTAGTATGTCGTAGACATATGGGACGTCAACATTTCCCCCTAAGAAGGAAAGTAATTATTTATATGCGATACGATAAATATATAACTCTAATTATTTTAAAAATATCATACATATTCATTTTATAAATCCCTTTTACAATCCATGAGGAACAGAAATTAAAAACACATCACATCAGTTTGTGAGAATGTAGTCTAGAGTACCGACAAGTAACATTACGTTCTTCAAGTGGTTAGAAGTTAAGATGTTAGCATTTATATTATAATTCTATATTAATGATAATATAAAAAATACCTTATATAAATATTAAACCTATCATTATATCCAGGTGTGATAAGTAGTTATGGAAAACTAATAACATCTGTTCTTGAGGCGGTACTAGGATGAACACCCAAATGACGGCTTCATTTCAAATTAAATGAAAGAAAAAGAGTATATATATAATTAAATAAACATAATAAAATATTATTATATTTGATATATCTTTATATATAAGTAAATTTTATGAATACTTGAAGGATATGGAGGAAAAAATAAAATCGAAATCCATGTTTATGGAATATACCTCTTCTTTGAAAAACCACTTTAGGGTTACACATAACGACTTGTTAAGAGGGATTAATAATAAAAATAATGAATATATAATTTTTTTTATAAAAATAATAAATATATATGGTCTGGTATTATATGAAGTAAATGGTTTTCAATGTTTGAATAAGAGAGGAGTGGGGGTGGTCTTTTAGAAGTAGTAGCGATGACACACTTGGATTATTGGAAATGAATTGAGTGTACCCATGTTATTTAGATGACCAAAGTCATAAAAATGGGTAATTATCAATTCTTATTTTTTAAAATGTATTAATACGGCCATAAAATGTGTTTTATACAAATGTATAGGTGTGATTTCTACTTACCATTATATTTTAACCCCTAGTAAACCCATTTTAACCTTAACGACAATAATTAATTTTTACATTTTTTACATATCATTTTGACCCAAAATAATATTGAACAAATTATAAAATAAAAAATATTCTTATTAATACAATAGAATCAATTTTTTCAAATTAAATTCATATAATAATCAAAATTATATTTCAAATTAACCTTGTAGACGTTATGAAAAATGGTTTTCAAAAGGGACAATTTTCCAAATTTAAAAATTTTCTATTTTAAAAATAAATATGATAAAAAATAAAATGACCAAAATTATGTTATGTAATTTATAATTGAAATGATTTCACTTTTAAATCCATATAGATATAAAATTTAACGTTTAAATTCTTATAATGAAATGATATTTTTATTAAAACCCACTATTTTCATTATCTCCTATAAATATTATCTTTTTAAGAGAACACTAAAAGAGTAAGTATAAGATAATTTTTATATTTTTTTAAAAAAATTTAATTTTTATTCAAATAAATTTTATAAAGAATTCAATAACTATATTAAAAAAAGTGTGGAAATGCAATAATAACACTTTTTAGAAAAAACACTTTTTAACTATTAAATGGGATTTATTATTATATCATGTATAAAAAACATAAAGTTAATGTTATAAAAATTATTGAATATATAATATATAATTTCCATTACAATAATTCAAAAAATCATTTTAATTTATTAAGATATAATGTGATCATGACTAGAAAAATAGTTTTTCATAAAAAATATTTATTGGTTTTTAAATAGTACTTTTTTTATTTCTAATTAATTAGCCCCAACAGTATTTATTTTATATCCATGTGTATGTCCTATATTTTCATTATTTATCTAATACTATTTATTCAAACCCTTCAAATATCTAGAACATAAATATGATATTAAATAAAAATATTTTAATAGTATGTCCTGTTTTGACCCAAGAAGGGCCTCGATCGATTGGGTCATGTCATGGACAATGTTATAAAGTTATAATTGTTTTAATGAGATCCTAACAGATCTCTTTATATATTGAAAAATGTTGATCAGTCTAAAGGGTAAAATCATTTAATATAATTATGATATAGTGGATTCATAATTAGTTTTAATGATACAAATAGTCATGGGTTCAAACAGAGTGGTTGTGTTGATGAATAAAAAATTTTACTAAAAAATATTTGTACAAATTATCAAGCACTGCTACAATATTTTTTCAGTGTATATAATAAAATATTGTTGGATATAGTTTTACAAATATAAATTTATGATGTAAAATATGGTGAAAATATTTTATTAAATATCCTAAATAATTTTTAGGGAATCCAAAAGTATTTTAGGGTAGAATTTCTTATGTTGTTACATGTGTGATTTGACATATTATTAAATTGAACCTAAGAAAATGAGTCTTTACATACATTTGTTTGTTGAGGGTTATATCCCCTACACTATTGAATAATAGGTTAGTACTTATTTATATATTATGGAATGATATTTAAATATTAAATTTTTTTGTCATCGACATATCATATGATATGATATGTGGATATTGAATTTCATGGTTTATATAATCATAATTTACAAGGTTTGTGGAATTATATGAATGTTTTATAATGAACTAGACATTATAATATAAAATTTACCTTATTAACATAATTTTTATATACTTGGGTGTATACTATAAACTATAATATAAATAAATAAAATGAACTACATAACAATAAGCATTAAAATTATTTATTCAATATTGAAAAATTAATCCAAAGGATAAATATATTATATAATTTTAAAACAAGTGAAATGGAAAAATATTTATAAAAATTGACAAGACTATAATCTAGTATTATATATTGTTGTGGTATACCAAAAATTCCAAATTCATAAACACAATTTTAATTAAAAAATAATGACTGTAAGTAAGGTAAGATTTTTTTAAATGAAATATTAAAAACCATGGAATAGACTGCTAAATAAATACTGTAATATTTAAGGGAAATATAGGTTAGTTAAAATCACTATGACCATTGTAAATAAGGTTGTTATAATATTAACTAGACTACTCAAAAGGATTTTTACTATTAGAATCATAAAAAACTATTTTGTATAATTGTGTAAATAACTATATAATTAAATAATTACCAATATAAAAAACATTTATTGCCATAAATGATTATTTAATTAATAGTTAATTTTATTTATTTGACTAAAAATTAGAAATTATTTTAAATATGTTTTATTATTATTTTTATATTATAATCTTATATATATATATATATATATTAAAATTATAAAATGTGGAAATTAATTATGATTAAATGGATTACAAATTTGTAATTATCATATAAACTCTAATCAGGATTTATTTATTTGTAATTTTATAAAATAAGTATTATTTATTTTAATAGTAAACAAAACTAAATAATATATACTATAATGTATTCAAAAAATAAAATGGGATTTATTAGTAAAATAATTTATTTGAAAATTCTACATTAAATTGTCAAAATTTATACCGAACATTATTAGTCACAAAATAGATATTTTTAAGAATTTATGAAATGTTTTATAGAATAAACATTAATTTAACTTTTAAAAGGATAATTTTAATAAAATCTACCTTATCATATTTTGAAAAAATGTCTTAAAATAAGATCCATATTCAAAATTAGGATGTTAAAAGTAGATTTGTGTATCATTTTGGATTTTTTCATGGAAATGTAAAAAAATAAACTAATAAATAGAAAATTAGGATAAAAAGGATTGGGCAATAATATTAGTTTTCATATAGAATACTTTTATTTCATGTTTGGATTATTAATTAATTTTATATTCAATATTTTATCCAAAAAATAAACTTTATTCTATGCATAAATTCACCCTCTCAAACCATTTTAATATTAATTGAATAAATTACTTTATTTCCTAATATTTACACATAATCCATATCTTAATTCTCCATGTAAACATAGAAACGTTATAACCTCACCCCACCGAAATCCATTATGTCATTAGAACATTGGAAAAGTAGTAATTGTCAAAGAAGTGGTAACAACCCCTTTTTATTTACTTATTTTTTAATTTTCTATTCTAATATAATCAGTTGAATTTTTATACAATTAAAACAAAAAATAATTTATTATAATGTAAACCTGATATTAATATAAGTATTCTATAAGTAAATTGTAATAAAATTGTTATATGTATATCTTACCTATATAACCATAAATAAATCCTTACACGATATGTTATATCATTTATAAGGTTGATTCCATTTCTTTAGGTATGAAAAAATTAATAAATTGTAAATGTAGCTTATATTCTGTACACACTCACACATATCCTAGTGACCCATAAATCAACACAAGTAGAGAGGCGAATGATGTAACATTAAGTAGAGGGAAATCATTAATGGAAGTGCTATAATATTGGGGGGAAAATTAGAAAATATTGATTAAATAGAGTGGAATGAAAAGGAAAAGAGTTAACATATATTAAAGGAATAAGATAAGAAAATGAGATAATAAGATTTACTACCATACTACCCCCGACTACCATTCCAAGAAAGGATAAAAGAATAGTGATTTTAAGATCAAAGGTGCATGTTTCTAAAGATATTTATGGTCCACTATATCAATATTGAATTTATATACGATTTATCAAAAAAATATTCCTTTGAAAATTTCAGGAAGGATTTGGTTTCATAAAAAGTAATCCTAATGATAGAATTATATTATTAATTACAGGAGAATGTTAAATTTTATTGTTAAGGAGTCTAGTGTAGAAATAATGATGTAATTATTTTTCCAATTTATATTAATATTAAATCTTATTAGTTTAAATAAACAATATGTGATTTAAGAGTTTGTGTAAACAATATATCATAAGAAACATAAACATTTTATTATTTTAGGAGATAAATCCTATAATGTTTTCTATTAAATTTGAAGATTCAATAGTGAGATATCAATAAGGTTTTATAGTGCATATTTAAGTTAATGTGTATAAAGTATAATTTAATTTCGATTTCTTAATTATTGAGTTAGTTTAGAATAAAAACCCTCTTATATTTGGAAGTCAATTTTTATCAACTATATGGTTCATAATTAATATAAGAAGTATGTGTTTATATTTGATAATTTTTAAGATAAATAGAAATTCTAAATTCAAATGGTGATATTTATATTTGATAAAGTGGAGTAGGTTTTTATTGAGGATATTGTATCCATAGATGATAAGGAATAAAATATATGTGGGAGTAAGAAAGAAAATAGAAAAATTGAGGAAAAAAAGGATAAAACTATGAAAATTGTATGGATGGAGGGGTGGATCCCTGGAAGTTGAGGATATTCTACGTAAAATAAGAGTAAAGTATGTTATATATAAATTATTAATTCATATCATTGTATATGAGTATCAAAATAGATCATTCATCAATTCAGATCAAAAAATATATTTCTATTCTTCTATTATATGACCTGTTCAGTTCATGCCTAGCTCAAAGACTTTAAATAAATATCTTTTGGAAGGAAAAAATTTATTTTTTATCCATTGGTAAGGTTTTTTAACTTGGAATTTATTTTATTATTATTTTACGATGATGAATTCAATCTCTTGAATAATTTTAAGCTTTAAGGAAATAGATCTTTAACATTAAATTTAATATTTTTTTTACTTTATGATTATGGTGAAATAATAAAAATATATTATATATTAGAAACCAAGAGAGATAAAAATATGAAAATTAAAATTTAGTAATGTTTAAATAATATATATTTTTATATTCCATGTAATTTGTAGCTTTTATTTTTTTGTTTTGAGAAATTACATCCCACAATTTAATTATTTGATATAATTTTGACCTAAGATAAAAATAGTTTATTAGTAATAAAATAATAATTTTTTTAAATATGGTCTTTGATATTATTGAAGGTAGTAAGGTGATGGGTTGATGAGGAATGATAATAATTATTTTTTTATTGATGATTCATAATCTCGAGAGATTTTTTGAATTATGTAAACAATTTATTTTGTAATTATGTAAAAATATGTTTTTATACGCAAATTTCATATAGTAGTATGGGATGGATTTTAAATTTTTTGTATCAAAATATAATTGATTTTATGATTCAAAAATTTTAAAAAATGTAATATAGAGAGAAAATTATGGGGTGATGAAATAATTAAATTTCTTTATATTATCCTTTACATTGAAACCGTACCCCTATTGTTCTAACAATAAAAAATAGTTTCATAATAATATTGATTATAAGAATAAATGTGATAGTTTTGTTTGAATTATTTGTATTGTTTAATGATAATTAATACTAAACCTATAATATTTTTTTATTATAAGTAATGTGTTTGGAGAAAAATCAAAAATGATTTGATGTATGTGAGACATGCTCCCGACAAAAATTCTAATAAAATCTGTTGTTTGAAAAATGTTAAAAAATGTGTGATATCTGATCCCATGAATTAGTTAGAATAATTTTTTTAAGCATTAGTTACTGAAATAATGAATTTTAGTCATATATCAAATGAATATTATGTTAAAATTTTTAATTAAAGTAAAATAATTTGTTGATTTCTTTTCGTGAACTGTGAGATGTTAAAAAAAATTTCATGAGATTCTTAAAACATTACCCTAATTGATAATTATTTATTTTTTTAAATCATGGTTTTTATGTCATTTATTTGATATATTTTATTTTTTATAGTTCGGAGATCATGGCCTGTGTAAAACTAAGAGTTTATATTTGGGTTCATTAATAAATTAAAAATCATTATTCTATTTCAATAATAATTTTACCTAATAATGATTTCATATTATCTAATTAAGGATTATTTTAATGTTTTATGACTTGATTAAGTTGAGAAAAAAAATTATAAGTAATTGATAGTTTTTTTACAATTTTAAATAATAAATGAGAAAAGAATGGAAAAATAAGAACATCATTACATTGTGTTAATTTGAACCGTAGAGGCTTGAAATCATACATATTTTTGTTACACACTATCAAAAAAAAGTATTGGAATGATGATTCTTCATGGGGTGATATATTATATAATAATTTAAAGTTTTCCATTGTAAAAAATATATTTTTTCCACAATGAAGGTTGAATAATGGGATATATGGGGAACATGAATCATTATGACATTATAAAGTATCCATTATATAATAATAGTTAGTAAATAGTGATATGAAATTCAAAAATAAATGAGAATTATTTCAGAGAGTTGTGTAAAGGTTTTTGATGATACATGAATCACTATATGACACATTTCATCATACCATCATGAAGGAAAATATTTTAATTTTTAAAAATAACTTATATTCAAAATTTTGGGAACATGAATATATCATTTAAAGATATATTTGGAATGTAACTCTTGGTTTTTAACTATTCATTTAACTTGTTTAGAGATTTAAAATTATTGAAAAGATATTTATGATATATAACATGATATAATGGTGGAATTTATTTATAAAAAGTAGGAATTTAATTATACAAATTCATGAATTTGTTTACTCAGTAAGAAACATACTTAATTGAAGTTTCTGGGAGATTAATTATATATTTATGTATCCTATATTGATTTTTATTTTGATATATCATGTATAAAATAGAACAAACCATTGGATCACATGAAAGTATTAGGGGGTATACTTCTTGTTTAATGTTTCATAATAAAGGTTTATTGATTTATTATTTCTTTCTATCTGTGATTCAAAATAATTTTTTCTTTACTCATTAATAATAATCATATATTATTTCTATATAAATGATGATTTCTTATTTTGTAAAAATTGACATATTGTACTAGTTACTTTATTAAATTATTGAACATGAATGTTTTTCTATGGATATATTTTTATATGATTTTTGATCATATTTTAATTTGATGAATCTAAGTATATATAAATATGACATGAATAATGCATTAATTTAGAACAAACACAAAGGACATGGTTTTTTGGATGTAATTATAATTACAATATGGATTGTTTTTGAAATTTTTGCATTTAAATTAGATAATGAAAATAGATTTATAAAAACATGGTACCCATCGATTCATCTAAATTTTCATCAATTTATATGTTGATTTATTTTAAATTAATAAAATAATATGTCATTCCTTCTTAAAATAATATTCATAGAATGTATGATTTTTCTCTTTCGGATCAACCTTAGACTAAACGTATATTATAAATGATTACATTTTTATTACAAGGTGATAAATTATAAAATCTAAACTCCATTCCCACTCATAATTAATGATTTCACAACAATAATTAATGTCACATGGTTGAATACATCAACTACAATGAAATCCAACTATATTAATTCTTGTTCATGAAAACAACAGTCATCAAGGATAATAAATTCTAAAAAAGAGAGATAAAATAAGTATATAATCAATTACCCCTACTGATGAAAATAAATATAATTAAATGTTGAAATGTATAATTACTACTTAATCAAGGATGGTGGAAGAATTATTTTATTCTATTTTGATTCATTCATTTACATCTTGAATATTTTATGGAAATATTTATTGATCTTCTCAATACAATAAATAAACTACATTTTTTAAAATATCTAGTGGAGTAATATATTCATCCCAACTATATAATTCTTCCAAAATTAATATTTTTGAGATGATTCCTCTACCAAATAGAATAATTTTTCCATTAGATTACTTTAAATATATATAATGAATGGATTTTCAATATTTATATAGAGGTAATATCAAGATTCAACAAAATTAATTCTCTTTATATGTATTAAAATATACTATTTTCTTATAAAATGTAAATAGAATGTTTAATGGGCATTAAAAATCATTTTCATATGTGTTGGGGTTGACACACAACAAAGGTGAATATCATTCAAAAATGTTTGAGACTAAGGAAAATTTAAATACTTAATACCATATTGTTATAGTGTTATATATTTATATATTTATAGATGTTTTGTTTGGTATTCACCAAGATCATAATGGATAGATCTGGATAGAACATATACATGGTATGACACCTATATCCTATGACCCTAGTAACATACCTCTGATAGAACATTAGGAATTAAAGAAGAAAATATAATATATTTTTTAAATTCTTATATGCATTAGTGAATATCCTTGGGGTGAAGTAGTTCTCATGATCATGAATATAGATGATATAATGTGAGATTTCATTGGAAATCCAGATATCATTAATTTCATTATAAATAATAATTATCCTTATCCATGGAAGGAAGACTTGTTAGATCAACTTCCTTACGACTAGTATTTATGAAAAGTATATCATCATTCATTATTTAATTATTTTTTATTGAAGGGAAAATATATTTAAATTATAGCCTTCTATTTATGTTATAGACATTATTAGTTCATATTTATTTTATTTGGATTAATTAATGAAACAAAACTATTCATGGAATTAAGGAATAAATTATTTGGATATTAACTCGATAAATTTCATGTAGTCTTCACTGATAATATTGATTTATACCAAAAGATAATATATGAACTTGAATAATGTCTAATGTAGGAAATAAAGATATTAAATATGGTAAGGTTTATTTTAAAACTTATCATGTGGGGATTTTTGATAAAACAAGTCACATAAATGGTGATGTGATCACAAGTTTCCTTATATAAATCCCTTAAAGGTAACAGAAGTTGAAGTGTATACCAGACCAATACGTGTCACATAGATAGTTTTCTATATTAAATTAAATAATAATATAATTTTTAATAGACATAACTTATCTTTCCCTGTCCACCTATATATTTTAATGATGTATTCTAGTATTCGATAATACTTTTTGATTAAAGAATTAGGAAAAATATTAATGATTACATCCAAATTCCCTTAGTTATCCAACAAGTTAATGTAGATCATTAATATTTTATGGTGGTTATAAAAAAACAACCAATAAAAATATAGATAATTAAGAAAATAATAATGTATTTTAGGGTTTATTTAAATACATTAAAATGAATGAATTACATATGGTCTATAATGGATTTTAATACCAAGACAAGTCACTTTATTAGTAATGAGAGAGATTTTTTCTCAACCAACATTGAATGACATATTCTAAGTAAGTGATGAAGTTGAATAGTGAACCACCTTAAAACATTTATTACTAATATCCAATGTTCACCTCAAAAATATGATATAATATTCCACATGAATTAAATAAGAAATTGAACTTTGGTATGAATTATCATTATCAATCAAATATCCAACCTACAAGATTCAATTAGATATATTAAAAAATTCTAATATCATTCATGATGAAAAAATGGAGATTAATAATAACAAATTCTCTTGATCAGGTTTTCATACAATAACAATTAAATCTAATTTATATAAATAGCCTCTTATAAATATATATATGTCTATGTGTGTGTAAATATATTTATAACTCTAATGTGATTGGATAAAGATGGTCTATGATTTTTTTTTGGAATAACAATTTATAATTTCTAACACATAAGGTTGAATTTTGTTAGTGATTGTTTCCATTGAAATAGAGATGTCGTATAACTAAGTTTCAGTGATATGATTCCAAATTCATATAATAATTTATTAATTCCTTAACTACATAAGTTTATGCTAGATTCACCATTTTTAATTCATTTGGAGGGATAATGTCTCTAATGATTGATTGTGGGCGGGGGGGGGGGGGGGTAAGGTGTAGTCTCACAATATTTCAAGTTAGGTTTACCATATTAATTTCTCATAGAAACCTCTAACATATCAAAAATCCATTTTAAGGTACTGAACGTATTTAAAAAGGAAGGGGGGAAACTAGGGTTTCAAGCCCCATGAATCATAAGAACTCACATTAGTCAAGAGGATGGTAGTTCTGGATCATCACACCATTTTGGAAGAATTATTTTATATTTTATTACTCACTTATATATGTAAGATATGTTTTTATATCATCCAGATCAAGATATAGGATTGGTTAGCTTAATAAAATGATCGGGAATCTAGTCATTATGTATGTAGATGGGGTTATATTGATGAGGACATATTTATGTATTCAATGTTCTCCAGTCATTTCTTGTTATGTCTTCTAAATTGTTTGTTGTGTTGGAGTTGGTGTCCTAGGACCAACAATTTGTACATTGATTATATCTATATTAAATGAATTTAATATTAATAAAAAACATCTTATTATATATTTTTCATTATTCTATATTAATCTAATTTAATAATGGCTAAGAGTTTTCATCACATTGATAAGGTCATAACAGCTCCCCGCTATGCTGAGAACCTTGAAGTGCAACGATGATATTCATACATATGTTTAGTGGTCGGATAACATAATATGATGGGATAAATAGTACATAAAATGTTAGGTGTGATTACTTGTAATCATATGAGGCTTTTCTTAAGGATGTTCACACTTCGTAATCTCTATGATGAGAGATTACAAGAAGAGACCCGCTAATAATAATTCCCCATATTTTGGTGTCATAAAATATTTCTTATCTATGTGATTTTTAATGGTCCTTAGACATTATGATTATTATTAATTCATTTTATGAATCACATACATAGATTTATTTTATAATCCATGAATATAACATTTCATAGTGAATTTAGATACATTGGCCACATCATGAGTGACATGACGTTAATATATAAGTTGAGGAAGGATTTATCCTTTACATCTTTATGCATGCTAATATCTTGCCCCTTTTATTGGAATATAACAATCAATTTAAATCTTATCTAAATGGTGTAAATATTCATTTATTTTATGTATTCAAAGAATGATTTATCAAGATTATATGTTGGGGACACATATGTGAAACTTTCATGATGAGATATTTTGATAATGGGATAATATTAAAGAGTAACCATTTGTATGTGGTTTTATTCATTGTGACATTATGGTATTCCTCTATAGTACCACTACCTATTGCATGATAGTATTCTTGGAATTTGGTAAAGCCCAATTAGTTACAAAGAAAAATAATCCTACTGGGTCACACACAATGTGTTTTTACAGATATTGATTAAATTCCATTTTAATTTAGTTAATTAAATAAATAAGATTCTGCTGACCAAGTAATAATTTTATTCAAATTTTATAGATCTAAAACATTTATTGATGAATTATATATTTAAATTATATATATATTTAGGTGTTAAATAAATTAAAGAATAGTTATAATGGACCAATACCATGTATGGTCAAAAATAATAATTAACATGCATGTCAAAAAATATTTTTTTTATAAAAGGTAGAACATCCCATAATAATAGTAATATAATTATTATTATTTGATGGTAGATCCATTAAAGGCTATAATATTTTTTATTGGATGAAATATATTTAAATAATATTTTAACCTAAACTATAGCTCTATAAATATACATTTATGTTTATTCTTTAGGGGATTAGTGTGTAATTGATAATATAGATTTCTTACACACAATAAATTATCTCTCAACTAATCCCATATTTCGATGTCTCTCTTAAGAATGAGAAATTCATGGGGTATTCCTTCAAAACCAAAGAATGAGCATTCAACACAAAAATTAAAGACAATCAATTTTTCATTATAGTACCTAGGGATGGATTGGTGATACATGAAGATAAATTGGGAACATGTGGGTCACTTGTAGAGGGTTTTTATCCTTTGATCTTCATATCAAAATTTTGGAAATTTGAAAGGGTCCTTTTCGGACATTCAACACCATAAGTTTTTGGTCTTCCTAAGAAAAGTTAATATTAACATATAATAAACAAAATAAATAATAAATTTGGTGTGCATTATCCTCACTATATGTTTTGGGTATAGAAAAATTAAAAAATATACTATATAACCCAAGAAGAAATGCTTCTATTGTGGCCAGAACCATAAATTGGTATAAAGGGGTCATGTTTAAATAAATAGTAATTTATTTAATTGTTGATCTATTTTTAATCATGGTTCATGTTTCATTTCATATTATTCATTAGTTAATCTTATTTCAATTAACATGTATTCAAAATATTAATCTTGTTTGTCCTTCATTACATTTTCTTAACATTATGAGAACAAATGTTGAATGACTATAGATTCCATTGGGAAGTAAAATTTTATTACCTGAAGATACAGTGATATGATATGTACTCGAAAGTACATGTTCTGTACCCCAATGTGCTACACCTGGCCTTACTGTAGGATACATGGAATCCCCCATATTTAATTACAAATGGTGAACACTGCATATTGACTAGACAACCTATAACATGATCTTCTGTTTACTCAGTGTTAATTTCAGTACATGTTGTTCAGTGTACATGGGTTAGTTGTATAACTCATGCTATCTACGTGGTCATATAACCTAATAAAAACCACTTTAGGCTAATAACATGTATAATATATGATATGTTTGACATGTATGCGGTGTACTCAATGTGTAGTTCATCAATTCTCATGTATGAGATACACATTGATTTATTAAAAAAATTGTATTTTTGATACATAGTGCATAGCTAGAGTCCACAAATCATTCTCTTCTCGAGAACATGCCAATTATTTCAATGGGTTTCTTGAGAATGAAGTATTCAGGCCACATGATGAGTAGTTATCCTATAAATGTCAAATAATCCACTTATATACATAATAATTCCCTAGGAAAGTACATAAAAATGAAAATTAAGATACATGATATGTAGCTGGCTTGTACACAACATGTGGTTTGGCTGAGTCAACACACCAAATCCACAAGCACGTGACCCAGACGAATGAAAAAAGAGGTACACGGCATGTAACTGGATAATACATCATGTATAGTCTCCAAATTATTGGAGAAATTAAATTACATTAAACGAAAATTTCATAACTAAAAACATAATGTTTCTATTATCTCTATATGTTTTTTGAAATTTAATAACTGTTTAAAAAAATTAATACTCCCTTAATTTATTTTAAAAAATTTTAAACTCTTGGTTCTGCCTTTTGTTTTTCATCATTTAATTAATGATTGGTATCTCTAAAAGGATTTTTATGGTCAATTATATGGAAGAGAATTAATTAATTAATTTACTAAATAACTAATTAAATAATTATTTAATTCAAGCATGTCTATCATAATAACAATGAATGAATAACAAATTAAATGTTATCCATTTAATTTTTCATATATATTTCTTGTATTAACATTCATGAGCTAGAATAAGAGTACTGTCTACCTTGGAATTTATTTTATTTAAATCATTTCATGGGTTTTTAATTATTTATTGTAAAATTAAATTTGATGGAATGTGATTCATAACTCCCTTCATTGTTATATAGGATCTATGAGTCCAAGGATATTTTTTTCATCCCACTGTAATTAATATTTTGTTTCCCCTCAATAATTGTGATTTATAATTATTAGTAATTAATGGTGTTTCCGAAGGCACGTGGAGTGAGTTAAAGACAGAACCATAATGATTCATACACATGTGTTACATAGGAGGAAAGATGTTGTTTTGTAACTCATGCCTAGATTAACAATATGATTTTTACCCCCTAGGTCAGATGTTCATTTAATTTCTTCGTATTAAATCTACTATTTTATATTTCTCATGAATTTTTCATCTATGTATTTATTTATTTATCACTGTGTAATTATTTCTTTATGCATTTTGGACTATGATCACATAAATAAATATATTTTCTTGAAAAGATGGAATTTAAATAAATATATTATGAATATATATTTTTTAATTTCATTGTTAACTAATTTTTTAACATCTATTTAATATTAACAATCCATGTAAATGATAGAACAAGATAAAATTGGTATATAATTTATTAAAATACATCATCCTAATATTAATTATGATTAAGCCTTATATTACATTATTTTGAATAAAACCCTATAAGTAAGTTTAGTACATGGATAAAGCATAGAAAAATACTTTTATAATGGAGTTATCTTGAGGTTTTATTGATTAGGTAAACTAAATATGTATTGTGTTTATCTGCCAATTTATTTTTAGTATAAATTTGGAGGTATGTGTTGAGTAAAACTACTTAATAATTTCATGATAGTGGAATACTCTCAATAGATCAATGATTTCTATACCCATAGTTGGCATGACCACCTAACTAATTACTTTCTTATCATTTTTGTGCCCAATGTCTGAATCATTCTGAATAGTAATGTCAATCCTTTCCACAAGACTTTCATTTCATCCATACATTATGAGTTCAATGGTTAAGCCTATTATGGAATGATAAAATAGAGGTAAAATTAATAAAATTTATTTATTTATAATTTCAAACATAAATTATAACCTAGAAAAGGACTAATAATATACTCTTTTAATCTTAGAATAAAACATGGAATTTTCATCATCCATTTTATCCCTATGATCATTATTGTGGAAAGATAACCTCATAAGTAAATGTAAATTGTTGGAGTGTCTTAGAGACCTAGGGGCTATGATACAACATGAATAAAAATATTTCATGCTAGAATCATTAATGCATGATCTATCTCCCAAGTAGGACAATTGTGACCAGTTCCTAGTATATGAGAAATATTTGAGCAACGTGGTTGATGTTTAGTGATTGATGATTTAATTTTTGGCTAGTGAACTCATGAAGTCCCAAGAAAACATTGATGTTTATATCATTTTGGAGAAAAAATATGATATTTATCATAATATAGATAAATAGTAATTGTTTGAGATTTCGAAAGATATATTTCATAAAAAAACATAGAGATAGTTCCCTCATTGGGACAAATGTAGCCAAGCTCATTATATATATTGAATGTCTTGAGGTTCTATTGTTTAATTTTCGCATTTAATTGGCCACAGATATCATTATAAAATCATTACCTTATAGCTTCACCAACATTGTTTTAAATCATAATATGAAAAACATTGATATGTATCATCAAAAAATTATTACCATACATTTCCAATTAGTTAATGATATGAAGAAAGAAATTTAATCTTTCCTTATGGTTAAAAAGATGAAAGGGAATGATAAAATATTTTCATCTAAATATTTTCACACCATTCCAAGAAAAGGATTCTCTTATGGAAATATAAGAAGTAGGATGCAATTAGTTTCTCATGTAGAAATAAGTGACAGTTAAAGAAAAACTACAGCAAATAAAATTAGAAAAATGTTTCGTCAAGTCCATTTGTTATCGAGTGTAATTTATCTGTTTTTATATATTGGGTATTGGATACAACTTTTAGTGATAAAATATGTAATAAAATACCAGAACAAAGTATATTTAAAAATATTCACTTAGGGTAGGTTGATGTATGTGTTCAAAATTGTGTTTAAATAGATTCTTTAACTATCAAGTATTTTCACCTCTGGTTTCAAACAAGAACTATCATTATTTTAATGTGCTGTTATAATGTTACATTATTTTACATAAAAATTATTTATATATCCATATTTTATATGGATGTATTTATTTTTAAATTTGAACATAAATGATTCTTCTCATATAAATAAAAAAAATTTACGGAATGGAACATTGAAATGATCATATTTATGTGTTGGATTGCACGAACCTTGTAATGGATATCGATAATGAAGATACTTCACATTTTCAATACCACTCCAAATATTGGAATCACTAGTTGGGTTATGTAAATGAAACAATTCTTTGATAAATTATGCCAATATTATTATTTTGAAACTTTTATATTAAAACCACTTGGTGTATGCCATGCAACTTTAGAAGGAAAATGGAAGGAATCCCTATTATGTGGTAGGGGAAAAATGACAATAGATCTTATTGAAGTAGTTCAGTCTAATGTCTGTGTACAATTTACTTCTCAATAATGGGGTGGTAACTCATACTTCATAAACCATTCTGATAATTTTAGTATATATGGATATGTAAACATAATGAGGTTTAAGTTATATTATTTTGATAAATTCTATGAATAGAAGAATGAAGTTGAAAATCACCATGGTAAGAATATTAAGAAACTCTACTCAGACTGTTGTGGAAAATATATTAATCAATTATTCATTGATTATATATAGGGTCTTGAGATACTTCCTCAACCAAATATTTATTATACACAATACAGGGATGGTATAAATGAAACAAAGAACCACACATTATTGGAAATGGTAAGATAATATATGATTCATGTGAGAATTCTATTTTCCTTTTTAGGATATATCTTTAAAACTATAGTGTGCATACTAACCCTAGTTCCAAGTAATGTAATATATGGTTTACAATGACAAATATGGAATTGAAAGAAATCAGTGTTGTCATACTTACATGTGTGTTTTTCTAAAGCAATTGTTAATGACTCTTTAGATAATAATCTTACACTACAAGGAAAAATGTGTATCTTTATAAGATATCCAAAATCCAAATGGTTACTAAATATAAAATATTTCAGAAAAAATGGTTTTTGAAGAACAACATCCCACATTTCATGAGTATTATCTTCTCTCTAGATGATATAATGGGGGAGAGATAGAATTTAACTATGTTTGGGCTCATGATAAACAAGAGTTGAAACAAGAATAAATTTCATAAAGACTGGTGTAATAAATAGTTGTTCCATAGATATGAATACTACATAGGAGTATTAGAGAGGTTAAAGAAACCGACCGATATGGTTTTTCAGCCACCAAGGTTAGTGTCTCATTATTAGTTGATAATAAAGATCATCCAAAATATAAGTCGGTAGTAAGTGAAAAACATGGCTCATATTGGAAATAATACATGAATTATGAAATGGATTTAATATAAAAATATGTCTGGATTTTTCTAGATCATTTAGTTGATGTAAACCCCATTAGTTTCAAAACTGTATTCATGAATAAAGTAGACATGGAATAGAAAGTTAGTACCTATATGGAATGACTTGTTTCAAAATGGTTTAAATAGTTCTAAGTAATTGAATATGAATAACCCATTTCAATAGCTCCAATTAAGACCTCCATAAAATTATACTTTCCCTTTTTTGATTACATTGACTATGATATTTGGATAATTGATTTCAAAAATATCCTTCTATAATGGTAACCTTCAGGTAGATGTCTATATAACACAACCCAAAGGGTTTGGGACAACAAAGTATACTAACTAGATATTTAAATTACAAAAAATAAATTTATATATTAATGAATTAATCTTGGACATGGAACATATGTTTTGATGAAGCAATATGGAATTTTGTTTCATAATGAATGAGTGTGAGACTTGTGTATAAAAATAGTTTACTGGGACTCAAATTATTTTCATAATCGTATATGTTAATGACATATTACCCATTAGAAAACAATTACCAATCTCACAATCTATTATTGAATTGATGAATAAATGCTTCCCTATGAAGTACATGGGAAAGTCGTCATGTATTATTAGAATAGATATCCATCATGATATATCCAAGAGGTTTCTCAACCTAAGTTAAAGTATTTTAATTTACAAGATACTAAACGAATTTAGTATGGAACAATCTATGAGGGGATTTTTTACATCAACACATGAAATTCATATTTTTATGAAAATATTTCCTCACAAACATGAAGAAACAAATATAATGTCAAGAATTATATTCATTTCGTTTATTGGGTTAGTCATGTATATTATGTTACATACTATGCTTGGTGTATCATATTCATTACGTATTGTTGGAATATATGAAGACAATTTAGGCTCCCTCTATTAGATTATATTCATGTTCTTCATTATGTACATTAGGATTACTAAGGATATGTTATTATATTATAAAGAAGATGATGAACTATTCATCAGAAGATATGGAGATGATATCTTTAAAAAGTGATAATGATGACATGAAGTCATAAAATAGATACATGATCCTTTGGAATGGCGGTCCTTTGAGCTGCAAGAGAATAAATTTTTTTTGGTTGAAGATTCTATAGAATATTCCAGGTATATTATAGATGTTGTGGTAGGTAAAAAAGTAGAATGGATATGAAACGTCATCCAAGATCATGATGTAGTTTCTATCAGTATAGATCCAATCATATTATAATATTTTAATACTATAGTAGTGGCTCTCACTAAATATACAATGTCACATCAATGGTTAGAGATATTAATCGTAGAGGAGAGTTTACAATGAGAAGTGCTTCTATACAAGACAACATGAAAGACTCCTTGATTAAATGCTTGACTAATCTAAAACATGATTATAATGTGAGTCTTAGAATAAAAAATCTCATAAGAAATTGGATCTAGTCCAATTGGGAGTTTATAGCAGTTGGTATTCTAGGACCATTTTTTTTATTTTATTAAATTTATATTCAATGTGTCAAACATTAATTAAAAATAATTATTACATGTTTCTAATTGTTCTTCAGGACTGAAATTTATTAATTTTTTACTTTATATATCGCATTGATATGTTCATAGAAATATCTATCTATGATGGAAACCTTCAACTAATAAGAAAATATTCTAAAATAATGTTCTATAGTTTGATAACACACTAAGATGGGACACATAGTAAATTTAATTTTGGGTGTGAGTTTTTATAAGTGGACAAGGCTTATTCTCTTTATTTTTACACATGTTTATATTCAAGATGGAAAATTACGAGAACAAAATCACCAGTTGGAATTTTGTTTATTTTTATATCATTAGATATTCATATCTGTGAGTTTATGTAATGGTCCTTAGACATTAATATTAATATTATTTAATTTTATTACTATCATACTTATATGTATTTCGTAAACCATGACAATAATATTTCATGGAAATGTAGGATATAATGGGTGTGTCATGAGTGATAAGTCATTATTGGTTATGTCAAAGAAGGATTTTACCCTTCTATGTTAATGGAATCTGATATCTCAAAATATATTTTGGAATAGAAACATCTCCCTAAATTTCATGGACATTGTTTAAATATATTTTTTTATTTCAAATAGTAAATGAATGACATATCAAGCATATAGCTTTGTGACACATATCTGCAACCTTCGTGATAAGATATTGTGAAAAGGGGTTATATTCCATATGGAGTGTTTGTATGTGGTTTTCCTCATTGAGATATAATGTTCATTATATTTGGTTCCATAGACCATTACAAGAACATCATCTTGGACTTTAGGAAATAATTCCAAATTCCAATAAGAAATATTCCTACAAAGTCGCACACTATGTGTTTCTAATGATATTAATTAAAATATATTCTAATTTAATTAATAGAATAAATATTATTATCAAGACTAATAGATTATTTTATTCAGGTTTTATTGATTAAAAATATTTTTTTATCAATAAAATAATAAAATTATGTAATTATTCAGGGGTTCAAAATATTCATTAGGATATTTAATGGACTATAACCATGACTGGTGAAAAATATTAATAAACAATCTAGTCAAATAATATTTTTTATTCTTCGATTTTGAGAGTATATAATAATTATAATATTATTATTATTATTATTATGTTTACGGGATTTTATCAAAGTTTATAATATTTTTAAATTTATTGCATTTTATTAAATACTATTTTAACCGAAACCCTAGTTCAATAAATAGATAATTATGTCAATTATGTTTGGTATCCATGTGGAACTCATAATTGTGAAATGTTATGCCCAATGAATTATCTCTTGAATAATCTCTTCCTTCACTATCCATTTAAATAATGATAAACACAAGAGCTATTCATTAGAGTAATAGTTATAAGAAATAAACCCAAACAAAATAATACAATCCATTAGTCATGCAAGCATGTAGAGATTGATTGGAATTTCATGATGATCAAGGGAAGACCATTGGATCACCCATAAAGAGATTCTATCCTTGTATCCTCACACTGAAATTAAGTCAATCCAAAAGGGTACTTTTTAGATGATCAACACCACGAATAAATAAATGATCCAAATCCAAAGTAATTGTTACTTTTGATATTAAATAAATTATTTGTAAATTTGACACACATTATCTTTTCTCTTGGTTTCAAGAATAGAAAATTAAATTAAACATTAATATATCTCCCACTATTTCATGCTTCCACTATGCCCGAATCCATCATGTTTTTCATATTTTAACATCGTATATCTAGGAACTTTGGAGTTTACATCCATCTAGAAATATGATTATTAGGTCTTGGATGCAAAGGATACATCATGAGTATTATTGAATATCTCTTTTATAAAATTATTAAAAACCCACATGGATTGTTTTATTCCAAGAAATGCAGTTTAATATCATGTGGAAAGGTTATATTTGAGGGCACTTGTGCATTGGGTATGGAAATTCATCCTTAGGATGGTGTGGTATGTATCATAGAAACTACGTGAACTAGTTTCGTCAAAGTTTGATAAATCTTCAACCCGATGATAGAAGTTGATATATAATTCCATTTAGGTTTATTTTTCAATGGTTTACCAATAAGGAAATGCCATTGGGACAAATAATTAAGTGGGTTTCATTTCATGGGGGAAATCAAATCATGTCAGTGAATATAGATTAAAAACTTATGTTTCCTTTCGCTGCTTTAAATTCTTGATTATATCAATACGGTCCTAGAAAATATCTAATCCCATGTGAGTCCTGATCGTTATAGTAAATATGGGATAGAAATTGATTATACACATTACCAGCGTACACTTTTCACATGTTCTGGAGTGTCAACACTAGGGTGTTTTATATAGTTTTCAGTCCTTATGAAGGAATCATATGTATCATTCGTATATATAGCATCAGACTCCTCTTTTTTGAATGAGCATCCCAATCTATTGATAGATTATAAACGAAAATAAGTACACACCAGAGTTTGGTTATAATGAGTGAATGTGTCTAATATATATTGGTAATTACAAAAATGTTGATTCCTAATAGGAGTTTGGGCCTTAGGATGGATTCATATATATCTTGTTTAGATTGGAATAAGAGTTACATTAAGATTATAGGTTTATGTCAAAGATTGTCTTCTAAAAAAGGATATCGTTTCACGAGATGGCTATCAAAAAATCTTGACTTTATAGGGGTGTATTCTAAAAATTTCATGGATTTATTCCTAACATGTCTTAGGATTTCTAAACAGGTCTTGGTCGACTTCTTTACATGTCTGAGGATTACATTCAAAAATTCATGGGGTGTCTACTACACGATATATATAACTTATTCAGGGATTTCTACATGAGAAGGATGCCAAGAAAAATTTTATTACCATAATTAAAGATGAGATGTTAGAGGACTACCACATGATTCAACATATTTTCTTAATGAGCTATCACATGATCAGTAGAGACACATCCAAGGGTTACACGTAACCAGGGATGACCTGACAGAGGGATAACACATGGTCTGGCTATCATATCTAGAATATTTTTGTGTCTTGGGTGATATGTTTTAAAGGACATCACGTGACTTTTATATCATGTTTGAATGACCTTTCATGATAAATATGATAAGTTTAGGTGTTGTATCATGGTCTGTTTAGGTCACATAAAGGGCATGTTGTGTTTTCTTAAAAATTATTGTATTTGTATTTTGGTAAAGAATCCATATTTTCAACCTTTATTATATAAATTCATCAATTCCTCTAAGGTATTAGTTTGCTGATATGTTTTGTGACCAATTTTATTAGCTTAAAAGCCATCATATAATCTTGATAGTGTTATATATGTATTTTGTGTGATCAATTGGGTGAACACATGAAGTATATATACAAGTCTTCCAATCCCTAAAGGTGTTCTATGTGTTTACCTGGTTGAATACCCCTGTTATTTGATGGATTTTATCTATGAAAAGTTTTCTCACACCAATTTACTCTCATGTGTGTACCTTTCAGTTCTCATGTGTCTCTCACTGCATTTCACTTTTTGAGAAGAAGGAATTTATATTCCTTTAAACCTCATATCTATACCTCCTTATATGGTTCATATATCATAGATAAGTACTTGAGTCATTAGATGGGGCATTGCATGATTTGATTAATGTTAACCATTTAGAGGTCATCCACGACAACATATTTGTGTCTTAGGATAAACAGAAACTGCCAGATCATTCTACCATCTCCACATTTATTACTCCAATAACTTATCAAAGGTATTTTTCTTAATTTATTTGACATGTAAAAATACATTTGAAATATTATGACGAGATCTCTCAGGGTCTTCCAATAATTGATTCCTATCGAAGAGGCTTTCACAATATCAAGGCACACGTTACTAGGACCCTACATGAGATCAAGTTGGCTTTTTAAAAGCTATTCATTAGATCCGGATATGATGTCGAAGGGCTTTCACGTGATCAATAAAATAATCAAATGAGGTGAATAACACTCTTCAGTTAAAAAATAGTGTGAATATGCCTCACACGAGGGTACTACCATTTTTATATTTTATTTATTAATTTAAATTACTTTTACCCTTTTCATAATGGATGTCTGTCAGGGAATCACATGATCAATAATGGATCTCATGATAGCCTGTTATCATTTAAATTAATGGGTTTTTTACATATTTTTGGATATAGAGGGAAGTCACTTGATCGGATGGACATGTCTATGGGCCCTCATATGATGAAGGTTATATACCCATAGTATTTATATTGGAATGTATTACATGTGACTCAGGACCTCACATGGTTGGTGAACTGATCATGTGAGTCATATGTGATCTTTGTGTAATGATCAATGTAACATTCATTTCATGAAGCTCCTTCCTTTTTCAGATTCTATATTATAAGGTTTTTTAAATAATTTTTGGGATTATATCAGTTTACATGACTCTAGATAGGATGAACATGACTATAAACTTTTTATTAAAATTATTTATTGTCTTAATGCCTTTACAAGAGTCGGAGAGATTTCAGGAGAGGATTTGTATTATCAGGAGAACTTCCTAAAGTGTATTTTCACGATCAATATTAGGTCATGAAAAGTTCATGATTCGGTAGCATGAAAGTCCTAGTGTGAGTAAATCATGTATCCTACTAGTATTACATGATTCATGTAATTTATCCACATAAACAACATGTAACCATGTTGCTCCTCCCTTCCTTTTACAAACAAAATAATATTTTTGTCTTAGGTATTTCATCAGTCATAAAATTTTTAATTCTCATTTAGAGGGTGTAAAAAATTCCTCACTTTGAGTGAGGTCACTAGGGAAAAGGGCTCAGTTATTTGAAGTGCAAATAAAATCCTATGTCATTGAGGCTTCCACTAATCGACGTCCCCAATGGATTTTTTTCTTTTGAGTGGCATTTGATATTCCATGGGGCACCCTATAAATAAATAAGCGAGGGAACCGCTCATACCACTAGATACTCATAAATATATAGGTCTTGTAACCTATAATATGATGTCCCTTCTTTTCAATACTACTTCACAAGAACCATTTTCCTGACCTAATCGCATGAACTCATCACATGACATCCTCATCTATATCACCCGCTTGATCTTTATGTGACTTAATAAATGATAATTTCCATTTATTTTTCTTCTCTTAATTTATCATGGCATTGTATCACATTATTATTATTGTTAAATGGTTATTTTTCATGTGATATATTGATCATTTTTCCCTCACATGACCTCCATATGGTCATGTGACAGCGGGGCATAAAAGAAGGTCATGAAATCATGGGATGTTCCAGGTGTCACATGCTTAACGAGACCTAGGATATGTCATGTGATCATGCACCATTATTTGGGTTGCATAATTTCCATAAATTATCCCACTATAAAAGGTTTTTTAAATGGTTCCCCTTTTATCATAACACTCCATCTCAAGTGTTTTTCATACATTTATGTTAATGGTTTCTAGTTCATTGATGTCCCCAAAAATGGCTAGCCGAAGGTCTATAATTATTGCAACCATAATGATTCATCCTTCTGGATGAAACCACCAGTATTCCACCTAATTATAATCTTCCATCCCACTAGTTATCATCTTCTATCAATTTCATACAAATGAATATTAATAAGTACAATATAATGATCATGGTAATACACCAAGGGTTATCATATATGTTAGTTTACTCCCCTCTCGGTCCTTATAATTACGATCTGTCACATTAACCCAATTCTCAGTGTTACTCAAAATTATTTTTCCCATATTTTCAAAATATGAGATGTGGTTGGACTTCAATGTCATAATTATATTGTGGTAATAAATTCTCTGATGAATGGACATCAATGTTCATTTCACTGTGGAGATTCTTATAATTTTATAATCAGTAGAAAATTTTAAATCTTTTACGTGGCGTCATGGATTTCTCAGGTTTTCATATACCATCAACTGGAACTCCTTAGAGACATGATTAGCCACTATTGTCCCAACATTAAATCCTTTATTATTTATCATAGACAAGTAGGGATCATTCTTTGGTATATTTAGTAATTGTCATGAATACAACATCTTAAGAAGATGTATGACGAATTACTTCATTTGATCAATGTTGTGGATTACCCAATATAAATACCAAAATTGCTGAGGGAAATTATTTTCATTACAAATGAGAAGTTAAAGAAGGGGTCGATCCTACAATCTCATGTTTCCCTAAAGGATTATATCAATATGTTCTTTTACTATAGTAGGGATTTCCCAACCACTATACACCCTCATCTATGTCCTTCCCAAAAAGATCAAAACATATCAAGCTCTGGTTCGTACATTCTTGAATATAGGGAGTATAAATAATTGGGACACTTGGGGAGACTAGAGGTATCCCCTTGATTTCTGTTATAGGGATTTTTATCCATGTATTTTTAATGATTGAATTTTCTAGTTGAGGACACACACTTCATCATTTGAGTAGGCACTTTAGTGATGGAATGATTATTGGTAGAAAGGCGGTGTCTTAGAATAGTTGTGCTGAATATATCCCACCTTTATCAACTCCTTGGTTATATCCAACACAAAAACATCTCTTAATAGATTGTATGACCTTTTGTGTTTTTTTATGCCATGACAGGAGATCACTTTCAGTGATACAAATATCAAAACACTACTGGTATTCCTCATGATCCATTGAGTCCCAAAATTTTGAATGTTTCTAATGTCGAGGAAATTCTATTTGGTCAGGATGAGGTGGTTGATATAATGAACCAGAATGACCATTTCATCTTCTTTCCCAATCCTTCATTGATTGGGAACATTATTTATAATGGAATCGGTTATCCCAATGATAGGTCATATAAAATCTCTCATTGAGTTGCAGTTCATAGAGATATCTTAGATGATATTATTTTTTATGATACCTAAACCCCATACCAATATTCTATAGATATTTATTGTATTTTGAAAATCTACCGTCTTATATTAGTTAGTGTATAAGTGGAAATGCATCTAGATCTTATTAATTAATTTTGGATTATGTTTAAGCATGAAGATAAAAATGATGAAATCATTCTTCAACCTTTCTATTCCACTACCTACCAATCACATGGAAATGTCCAATTGTGGGTGGATTTTTAATCTAGTTGTGTGTTAAATTAAATGGGTTTTTTGGGTAGATAAGACCTATGTATCATCAAACCCCTTACCTATGTAAAAAATAATGTTTACCCAGAACTCAAGGGAGCCTCCAAGGAACTTCCATCTCCGTTGTGATGATTCTCCCACTAGTGAAGAAGGATTTATTTAGTGTTGTGTACAACTAATATTAATAAAATATGATGATCCAACAAAAGGGGTAGAAAACAATACTTTCTCTACATATTCCTCATTAACTCAGATAAATTTAGAACCTGAGTATACCTCATCAAAAATTCCTCCTTCCATAGCACTCCCTCTAATGGTTTTCAACGATCACGTGTCACAAAGGATTATCTGGACACAAATCGAAGCTCTAATTATCATATATCCCATAAAGGATATTATTATCTGATAGAAATTCCATCACATACTATTTCATGACTTGGGAGTAGGAATACTTTTTTATATGAAAATATA
Source organism: Viscum album (assembly GCA_963277665.1). Taxonomy (NCBI): domain Eukaryota; kingdom Viridiplantae; phylum Streptophyta; class Magnoliopsida; order Santalales; family Viscaceae; genus Viscum; species Viscum album. The sequence goes on from OY728131.1 coordinate 39,506,375, forward strand.
TGTCATCATTCTTTAGATTTCCCAGTCTAAACAACATATCTCCAATAGAGTGTCAGATGTTATGGCTTTGATGACCAAACTTCTCTAGTCCAATTGATAAAAGAAGAACTATATCTATTTTATAAAAGAAAATAGAATGTCTCTCAATTGCAAGCTCAGATAGTTGATTTGACCATAGGGATTTTAGAACATGAGTTTTTCATATCTCACACAGGGTCCCATATTTTGATTTCATTTTCCTTGTTAGTTACTTATAAGAAAGTAGGTAAAGAGTTATATTCTCTTATCGAGATTCTTGGTCCTCATGTGAAGACTAATGAAACAGAGTAGATATAACATCAACACTCAATCGATGCCAATTTTAAAACACTATATAAATTACAAAACAAAGCTAAAAATATATTATTATTATCTCCCTATAATCACGATGGTTTTAGTCCTTATTTTTGAATTAATTGATGAAACTCTATAGTGTGTAGATTCAACATTCTTTTGGTAGACATTAATGAGTCAAATATTTTCAAACATTTCACACTACCATTAGTTTTCATTCATGATGTGCATGGAATCATGTTCACGTGATATCATATGGAGCATCAAAAATATCTATCATTTTTATAACACCATGTAAACCAAGAATATGGTATTTAAATTCTGGAATCACAACATGTGTCTCACAATAATTTCCCATGATTTACTAAAGACATTAGACTCCTCAATGATGTATTTTATCTATTTTTCTAGGGGTCACCTAGTTTAAAAGGTTAACTTGGGTGAAATAAATATCTTAGAGGGAGGGTGCTATAATTTTTACTTAATTTTGTGGAAATATAAAATCATAGATTGATTTTTTATAAGGAAACTAATAAACCCTACAAACATTGTATTTTTCTTATATTACCATAACCTTTTCAAAAGATTCATATGGGGAAATATTAATTGGTGTGATGTTTTTGGTCTCGGACTTCCATATTGTGGGTTTTCAACCAGACAATGTTTATGCCTTTTCTATTTTATTAGGGGTAAATATTTTATAAATCACACAATGTCCATGTCTAGTGAACATAGACTCTAATTTTTTAAGGTTCCCTCTTTGGGTGTTTATCCTAGTGGGCACTTTATCTCATCCAAACTATATATATGCTATATTTTTGGGTCTTATAAATTTTACAATATGATTATATACTTTAGGGTCTTTTATTCAGGGCTATATATTATTATTTGTAGAGAATTTTAGATCATACTATCAATGGTCAATGTTTTTGGTCTTTTTTCTCAAAAATTATATTATTTTGTATAAGTTCATTTATATTGTACCTTATATTTTTTAAATTTAGGGTCTTATAGCATGGACCATATTATTCTTTAGTTTAGTATCTTTTATCTCAAACCTTCTATATCTGTATTTTACAGCCTTTGAACACCAAAGATCTATTTTTATAGTTTAATGTCTTTTATCATGGGACATTTGTCGTCGGTATTGATCGATGGGTATTCATGAAGGGTTTTATTACCATGTTTCCTTGATGGTATTCTAACGAAATATTTTCCATGAAGTGTTCTGACACCCCACATTAGTAGAGGACATTTTGAGAATGAATGTTCATAAAGGGTTATGACACCTTAAAAACATATAGAAAAAAGAAAAATAATTTCCATGATGGGTTTTGATAACTTGTCTCCTTACCATATATTAAGATTGATTATATGGTAAAATATTTCGGTAGTTGATTAATCTAGTATAATTTGAATATGAGTTCTTTAATTCATAACCCCAAAGTTTGAACTGATTTATATAGATTAGGGAAAACACAGCAGAGATGACATTATAACACCCTAAGGTGTGGATTTTTTATATATTTTTTCCATGGATAATTATCACCGTTGGTCCATTCTGTTATGGTAGATAAATCTCTAGTAGGTGGCTCAACGCCAATTATGAATTCACCCATATGGTTTAGGTATATATTCAAAGAGAGGTGTCCCCACTATTTTCCAAGGAACATAAAATATTTTTGATCATTCAAACATCTATAAAATTTATTTAGAAGTGGGGAATAGTCTATCTGAGATAGGTTTCATCACCTTGTGGTTGTTTAGTGTCTATTTTCAGAGATCCAACCTATGAACATTGGTTTTGAGTCAGATGGTATGGATTATGAAAATGTTTTGGAATGGAAGATCACATTACTTCAATGAGAAATGGTAAGATACAATATGTAGTATGGTTGTGGATTTCCAATAAACTTGAATAGAATGGTTATGGTGATTTTAAATCATGGTCTTGGAATATCTGAGTTAACTGTTCAAGGAACCATGTGCCCATACTAGTCAAGAAATCTTGTCTATCACTCTCTTATTCAGGTAGATTTGTAGTTACATTGGTAACATATAACAAGGCCTCCTTTAGTATCACCTTTGAATAATAAACCATGTTATGAAGGATGAATTTTAAGACAATGTAGTAATGGATGGGGTGACTCGATCTCCTTTTTAAAGGGTATTAGTCATGCCAATCATTGATGTAGACCTTGTAGGTTTCCTAGGCTCAGGTAGCTTAATTATGTAATTTTCAATGGATATTAGGAAATAATCAAGGGCATACTAATTTTGGAAGTAATATTATTTCTTCATTCATTCCTAAAATCAAGGGAAACCACTATATCTTTTTTATTTTTTTAAAGTAATTTTTATGGATATTTTCACTCAATGAGAGGAGACGAATGATTCACAGCCAACTAGGGTGATCGAATAGGCAATACTACTGGTTTGAGGGTATTATTAATAGTCTCTTCCTTTCTAGGAATTTCATTTCATATGTTAAGGGCACGATATGAAATTTAGAATAGGTTTAATGAATGAAATATTCTAGGAATTTTTTAGTATTTACAAACCCATGGATTCTTCTGAGACCCTTCAGCAGAATCAAAGGTGTTTTTATGTAATCCAAATTATTTTTAGTAAAAATATTCAATAATTTCTCATGAGAGAGAGGGATACATAGTGAACTAATTAAATAATTGATGATATAGGTATGAAACCCTCTCATTTTCATGTTGTTTTAAATTTTGGAGGTTGAACAATATTTTTTTCATAATTTGGAGATTAACTAATAAAATAATTGATGATGTAGGTCTTCATATATCAAAATGGATTCATAAAGATGATCATTTCAGCCAATGAAGGTTGGGCCTATGAGATTCTATAAAAAACCTCTCAATTTCATCACCTAATATTTACCTCACTAGACTCTCATCGGGATGCTTCAAGAAATAATGTTTATGAGATGCTATTTTGGATCTCCTAAAAAATCAAAGGTTGGGAATGTAGGATTGTAGAAAATGGGAGTGGACATGTTTCAGCCTCCCAATCGTGATTTGGATTCTTCTCAGACATCATGGGTTAGTATTCCCTTACCGTGGATTACATTTGAGAAGATAATGAATCAATGTTGTTGATAAATTATTGAGGTATAAATTTATGGACCACCTTCTATCATTATGTAGTGGTCAAGGATGAATGTTGTGGCTCAATTTTCATATCCTAATGTTTCTTGATCTATTCTATGACTGAAATATTGTACTGATGGGGATAATGTTTTTCTGTAGTGGAGACAATTCATGATCATCCTCAGATTTATCATTTCTATAGATTAGTTTCTCAAAATCTAAATCCAAAGTCACACTTATATTCCACTATTACATGTAGATTAGGTCTCTTCTAATACAAGGGTGTGGGAAATTTGTCTCTTTTTTAATAAAATACCCAATGACATTGTTTCACCTGAGTTGTTTCCCATTGAGATATATGTGATTTTACATATCATTTTAATACAATTCTAGTTGTTCCTCTATAAAAGAAATTTTGGCTCCCCTAGGTGGTGAGTGGTATGTAGCCACACCATTCCCTTTATCCATAGAAGGGACACTAGTACAAAAACCTTTTTTTAGGTCATTATTTTTCAGGTCGGTTTTATAGAACCGACGTGAAAATATATAAAAATCGATTTTTCTCGTCGGTTATTATATAACCAACATTAAAATAAATTTTTGCTGATTTTTCACGCCGTTTATATAAGAACCGATGTTAAAAATCCATTTTATCTGATTTTTCACACCGGTTATTAAATAACCAACATGAAATATCCTTTTCCAGGAAAATATATTAAAATTTTCACTTATTTTTCACGTCGGTTATTAAATAATAGACGTGAAAAATCCATTTTTGTGACTTTTTCACATCGGTTATTTAACAAACGACGTGAATTTTTTTTACAAAAAATGTATTTCATTTCTCAATCTTTAATTTTACAGGTCACGGAGCTCAAACGGAGTTACGAATTAAATGTTATGGCCTTCAGAAGTTGATCATCTCTAAACGATGTCTTAAGAATGTCCAACTTCTAAATGACATAACTTTTAATCCGTAACTCCGTTTGAGCTTCGTGACCTGTAAAATTAAAGCATGGAAAATGAATTACATTTTTTAATATTATTTCACATCGGTTATTAAATAACCGGCATGAAAAATCCTTTTCCAGGAAAATATATTAAAATTTGCAATTATTTTTCACATCGGTTATTAAATAACCGGCGTGAAAAATCAATTTTCGTGAACTTTTCATGTCGGCTATTAAATAACTGACATGAAAAATGTTCACAGAAATGTAGCTCATTTCTCAATCTTTAATTTGACAGTTCATGGAGCTCAAACGGAGTTACAGATTAAACGTTATGGCCTTCAGAAGTTGATCATCACTAAACAATGTCTTAAGGATGTCCAACTTCTAAAGGCCATAACTTTTAATCTGTAACTCTATTTGAGCTCTGTGACCTGTCAAATTAAATCTTGTAAAATGAAGTAAAGTTTTATAAACTTTTTTTACATTGGTTATTTAATAACCAATGTGAAAAATACCCTTTAACGTCGGTTATTAGATAACCGACGTGAAAAAGTCATGAAAATCAATTTTTCACGTCGGTTATTTAATAACCGACGTGAAAGAGTGATGAAGATTGAAGTTTCACATTGGTTTTATAATAACCGACATGAAAAATAATTGAAAATTTTAAAATCTTTTCACATCGGTTATCATAAAACCGATGTGAATGATATTTTTAATATCCCGCGAACGCGAAATTTCAATTGTTTTACATCACAACATCGAAATATTGAATTGCTGCCTAAAATTTTCAATATCGTGTTTTCTCATAGAATCTCAATTATATGTTTCCATTATACACCCATCGTAATTTGGAGATTATTTATTTCCACCATTATCGTTCCCCCAAATCGACTCTTTTTCTCTAGAACGTGAATCGATTATTTCTTCTTTCTGCGATCTTGTCAAGGTATATTTAATCATACATCCATGATTTATGGTTTTTATGATTTGTTTTTTTAATTGATATACCATTTTATGATCATTTCATTCAACCATCATCATTACACAGAATCAACTTGTTTTATCTTCAACTTCAATCAACAATTTCTTATTTCCACGACCTCGTCAAGCTATTTGTAATTATTTTCCCATGATTTATATTTTATATGAGTAGATTTCTCAATTGATATACCATTTAACGATTTTTAATTTATTATAATGATGGATGATTCTTTATATCATGATAAAACTGTAAATCCCCCTATGGATTTAAAAATTCCTTCTAAAATGATGTTACGGTTGGCTCATTCAATCTTTCCTCGAAAAAATATCAAACTTCTGATGGTCATAACTTTTGATCCGTACATCCGTTTGAGCTCTATAACCTATCAAATGAAATATCAGAACATATTCTACAAGATAGAAAACATTTTTTACGTCTGTTATTTAATAACCGATATTAAAAATAACTTTTAACGTCAGTTATTAAATAACCGACGTAAAAAATTACTTATAACGTCAGTTTTTTCAAAAACCGACGTAAAAAATGGCTTCTTATCACCATTTTCCAGAATGTATTTCAAGTCGGTTTTTTAAAAACTGATGTGAAAAACTATATTACCCCACTTTTTATGTCGGTTATTAAATATCCTACGTAAAAAATCATATTTTTAACGTCGCTTGCAATAACGTCGCTTAAAACCCGACGTTAAAAAGCAAAAAATAAACGATGTAAAAAAAGGGTTTTGTACTAGTGGGTTTTCTATAGAGGTAATAAATAATCATTCGAAGGTTCTAGGTTTTGTCTCATTATTTGATTCTACATACATAGAACCTTAGTTAGGGTATATATATCGCAATCTTCTTGATTATTTGTTTAGGTGTTTCATGCCTCTGTGCTTGTGTCTTGTTGCAACCCTTTTTCTTCCTTTATAACGATGATATTTACTAAGGTGTATTGATAAATAGTAGTTATCCCAATACTTTCCATGAAAATGGTGATTCAGTATTGATTAATCCTCCTTGGAGGATTTCATGAGTGTCATTTCTTTGAACCCAGGAAATATTGGACCATTTTCTATTATGAATCTTATGGAGTTTAATGGCCTTCACAATACGTTCCCCCTATCATTGTATATGAATAGTCACCTTAAGGATATTTCTGACTATTATTTCCAAATAGAACCCAAATAGAAATGTTATATCTCATTGTGCGAGGAATATATTTTATGTTGAATGTTGATATTTACCTCTTAACGTTGAGAATATTAATTCATTATAGGGTGATGATAATGTTCAGAATACACGAAGACCTATTGGTTGGGGATAATTCATGGCCACTAATGGCACTTTTTGACCCTATTTTTTAGGTTGTGATAATTCTAGTCGAGGGTCTAATGGATTTTAAAAGATAAATTGATATATAAATTACTACATACCATCAACTATTGATTGAACAAGAACCACTGGTTATTTCACTTGGACCATCATGGGTTATGATGAGCCAGTAGATGCTGATTGTGGTAAAAATGCACCCATACCTATGATAAGGGGTTGGTTTTCATCATCTAAAAATATTTCATACCCTCTCTCTGTGTTTTATTACCAAAGAGGTGGAGGTGGAGGTAAAAATTTCCACAAAACTGTGGTATTGGTTTTCTCCAAAAAAATATTATTGAGTATAATAAATTGATCTATTTTATTTGGTACATTTGGGATCATGTATAAGATGGGTAAAATGGTTTCCCATGATTGTATATTTCATCTATGAGAAGTTGTTGGGTAGACCATGACTTTGTCTTCAATACTTGAAATTCATACATGGGGGCTAGCATAGGAATCAATAGGTAGACATCTCCCACTATTTGTGATGCATTTACATCTTCAATGTATAGGAGACTCAATCTATTTACCAACTCTCCCAAGTGTTAAACACTGAATTTATTTCTCCTATGGATTTGAAATTAAATGATTCTATATATGGGTATCTTTTATTTTATAGGGATATGATGGTGTGAAGCACTTCAAAATTTCTCCACCCTTGGATATAGATATCTAACAAGGCCTCAGTGATTAGCTAGCAATGAGTGGTGGTGAAATGGAAATGAGTATGTTATAGTATTACAATGTGTGTTTCCAATATTGGGTCATAGTATATATAGGTTTCATACAAGTCAATTTTAAAATATTTTATATTTATGGTCTTAAGTTCATCCTAATATCCTTGCTTGGGTGGTGTATATCCTATAACCACTGATTATTCAATGATTTCTTCTAGAATAGAGAAGGTATGAACTAATTTTCTAGATCATCTCAGATATGATATTAGGAAATGTAAATGGGAGATAACATGTTAGGCAGGTTCTTTCTAGATAAATTACCCAATGTATCTATGTTAGCCTCTTCATAATCAGAATTATATGCATCGACTTTGTCATACTACATAGGTTTCTTCTCATGGTTTCGTGTTGACAGTAGTGAATTTTTGCTGATAGTATATAGGTCACTATATATAGTTAATCCTATATTTTATAGAGACTCTCTATATTAAGGTGTCTGAGTTTTGAGTACCCCTCTATAATAATGTTTTAGGGAAAGGGGATGATTTCATTGATTGAGAGAAATATTAACTTGGAGAGGTTGAAAATGGAATATATTAGGAATAGAGTCATTGTGATAAATATCTACATTAATGAGATGAGGACTACGGAAGTATTCATTAGCTTCTGCTTCTGTTAAATGGTCGATGAACCCTTTTAGTGTGGTGGAAATGCATCGAACAACCACAAAAAGACTCGAATTAAAAAGATCGATGATATGAGCCTCATTCTGCATCATGGATGAAATATGTTATCTTGGATTTTGTGGGTGAGTAGGGAAATGATTTTGTAACATGATAGTATACATAATATATTGATAACCATATGGGGTTGTGGGGATATGATCCAATTGCAGAGAAGCTGCTAAGTATGCTAGTGATATTTTGTATTATTAGTATAACATTGAGTATATCTGTGAGTGGTTTCAAGAATATATCAGTCACACATTTTGGAAGATTGGGATATGACATTGATTTGAATATGATGTATTTATATAAATATGCTAACAAACATTTGGAATGGGAGAACAGATATGATATTTCTCATACATAGATTTTTAAGGATACTGGTACAATTATTCTTTTGTAGAAGTATTGATATGATACTAGCTTTCTTGAGATTCTAGAACATATTGGGTTTCTTTATTATCAGGGATATGTACCATCTCATGTTACTTTGGAGTATTCTACTAGAATTTTTTAAAATAATATATGCATGTCCATAGGAATTTTAAAAAAATGAGTTTGTGATCCCTAGTTGGAATGGGGATATAAGCCCATCTATGTGCCTTTGGAGTATGTCAGTGGCCTTTTTTTATATGAATCATCACCTTCCCTAAAGTAGGTTCCAAACCATGTTAGTGAACCTCTATCAGAACCGGTATATAATCCTGGTATTATTAATTATCCTTTACTATAATATGATGACAATCTATCTATAATGGATCAATAATATGTTGTTTCTTCACAAGATACACCTATTTTGGAGACCTCATTTTCTCCTTTAATGCCTTTTAAATATTTCTATATATATTTATAGATCCTGGTGATAAGACGAAGTGTTATTTCGACTCCTGGTTTTCATATTATTAATTTTATTAAAATATTAAATATATTTTATAATTCAAAGAAATATTTTATTAAATAAAATGTAAAATATATTAAATGGAATATTGGATTATAAATTAGAGACCACGTTTGAGTCCAAAAAAGCTGTATTTACCCTATATGTGACCTAAAATATGTTGGTAGGGGTATTTCTAGCATCCTTCTAGTTGGTGGTATTCACATTGGAGTAATTAATTAATTAATTAATTCATATAACCGAAAATATTCTATAAGAATACAGACAGGGAATTTCCTTCAGGATTTTCCTCATAAATCCTAGGTGGATTACTGAGATTCTCTTCCTCCTTTCATTGGTGAATCTCCTCAGAAAAAAATGAAACGCTGGATTAGAGTAGATTGAGATGCAAAGAATGAAAATACTTTATTTGATTGTTCAAGAGTTGGTTCTTTGATGATGAATAATCCAATCTATGCTAGACTCATCAATTTGGTTTTTATGCCTTTTTTATGAAATTGGTAGAGAAGAGGGATCCCATTCATGGATTTTCTATTTAAATCTATTTCATTTTTTATTATACCATTAAATTAGATTATTTGAATTTTTTTCTAACCTCAGATATGACCGTTCTTGATTTTTGGACAAGAAATTTAGGAAATAATCTTTAGACCATTGTTATTGTTCATTTTACCCTCAATTGCTTCCCGTTATTCACTGGTAGGACCCAGTGGTCTGAGTTTGAAATTTATAGGCTATACTGAGCTAGATTAGTTGCCTGAAATCTAGAGAGATTCACATGTATGGTATGAACTGATGATTCAAGAACAGACCTTGGATTGTTTTGGGTCATGGTTGATTGTTTCCATTATTGTAGATCAAATATATGGTGATCAAAGATGTGGAGACCTATAGAACTCTTTATGGAACTCTCATATATCTATGTGATCATATTTATAGCAACCAGATGGATAGAAATGACAAATTATAGTTATATTGACTAATAATAGGAGGATAGAGGCACAATCTATTTAGGAATGGATAGATTTGAAGTGCGAAGATCAAATTAGTATTTCTAGAAAAGTCTCTACCACACACCATGTAGTTTGATGAATGCATGGAATGTCCGAACCTGGATACAGTTTCTAGGGTTTTGGGAATTCATAAGGATGACATGCAATTAAGAATCCCTATATGCCAGGTAAGAAATTTACCATGTGGACGAGTTCTCTAGCGGAGTACATGGCCAGACACAAACAATGTACCGTAATACACATGCATGACCATAGAAAATGAAAGAACCACTAGTTGAGAGGAAAACCATATACTAAACTACACATACATGTATTGGGTACACATACATGGCCAAGAACATTTTCATGACCCTGAGTTGTTGGGAATGCGTTGTATATCCCCTACATGCCATGTGTTATTACATGGTAGGTGAGTCATGTACCTCCAGGGACATGAGAAAGAAATTGAGTGGGACCACCTGCTACGTGGGTCCCCTCACATGCTATGTACCCTCTTAGTTCCTTTTAGTAAACATCAATATTTTATATCTCATTCATTTGGGATCAGATATTGGAACAATAGAGGCCTATCCTGGGTGTTTTAGTTTTCACAAAGAACATGATGGTTTCTATATTTGAAGATTAAGGTATATTATGTGAAATTTTACAAGAACGATGCTTATTAAGACGACACACGATGATGACAGTTATTAGATAGAATTACCATGGGGTAACAATATATTGTAACCCACAACATCTTGGGAACAAGTCCTCTGTATAATTAGTGTAACTCATCTATCAAATAGGGAATGGGTACTTGATGACCAATGGTGAACCCCCTATTACACCATGGGATAGTTTTTAGACCCATATATAGGAACCCTCAATTAAAATGGGAATAATACCTCTACATACCGAGTTGAACCCTATTGGATTGGGCATGATTCATAGTGACACGAGAGTGGAACCCCCCTGGATGCTTGGGATGCATCTACACTATGGATACTTATAGAGTGTAACTTCCATGTTGCACTAGGGTACGAGTCCTCTACATTGAGTTTTTTTCCCTTTATTGGGTGACATAGTGAGATGGCATGTCTTGATTTGTATAATTACTTCTGGGAAGATGTGTGAGAAGCTAGGAATCACTGATGGGCATTTGGAACTATTACTAACTCTTCTTCACAGGCTGAGAAATGTGATGGGTATCCCCTTACTCTCCCTTTTGGGATTATATTCAATGAGCACACACACACACACACACATATAAATATATATATATATATCCATACCATTGGATTTGATTACTCTATTTCCATGGGATGTGGTGAATTGTGGGTTATGAAACATGCTTTCTGTCATAAATTTTCATGGTAGGATGAGTTTACTCTCCTTCTATAAGAGGAAAAGACTCAACATGTAGTTTATCTACTCACTATGTTAACCAACTTATGCTAGTATGAGGTTACATTCCCTCTCTTGGTTTGGGTTGTGTTTTTCTTTTTCACTACATCTTGCATCATGTTGACAACATGTTGTATTTATATTCCTATTATATCTCTTACATCATACCCTTCACCTTTTTGGGCATCGTACTAGGTATGTACATACTCACCCCAACAGGGTCTTTTCCAGAACATGCCGTGTCTTATACAGATGACATAAATGTCGGTAGTAACTTTAGATGATATTAGGGATACCATGTACTTTATATCATATATAGAGCTCATAACTTAGAGATCAAGAACTGGGCTCTCTTAGCATTTTACTTTCACGTTTTTAGGTTGGTTTATCTATATGGCTGTTTAGGTATTTTCCCTATTACTTTTTAGATAATACTATGATACTATTGTACTTTATTGAGGTTTTTAATGCTTGGTTGTTCCATCATCATTATTAATCATTTACCTTTAATCACTCTACACTTTTTCATCAAGATTTTTGTTTTTTTTGTATATAAGTACATAGGAAAAGGTCTCCACATGTTATTTCTGACATCATTACTGGTTTTCAGCTGATGGACTATGGGGGAAGGCTTGGGTTAGGTGCAGCTGAATCCCCTACTTGGGTCGGGTCATGAAAATTAGTATTAGATGTTCTTCGATCCATGGGAAGGTGTATAGTGTATTCACCTTATATGTATTTTTTTAGTATTTGGGTATCATAGTAAAATTTTCTCGAGTGTGGATCTCATGATATGTAATATAGTGATGGTATATGTGGCCAAACGATTCATTCACTAGGACTTTGACTAACTTCTTTTCAATACACAATACCAAGACATCGGATGTAGGGATCAATGAAGAATAGATAATATATGATTGAATCAATGACTTTTCATCCTGATTAACCTCCCCATTATTGTTGTTGTATATATATATATATCTACTAATATGACTATGGTATATCTAGATTAAATTTATAGAATCCTCTATGATGTCATACAACTAGGATACCCATTTCTGATCATGAATATGATCATATGAGTGATGAGTCCTTAGTAAAGTGTCCATAACTTGAGATTCCTCTTTCATGTGGTTAGGTAGATTTACTGAAACCTATCTGGTAGCAGATTATACTGGCTGGGAACACTAAAGAATCACATAGGCTCAGTACATGTTGTGATTTATAGCACCAAAGGCGGCTAAGGTTCCATAGTGAGCCAAAACCTAGGCTGTAGAGGATTGGCTAGAATCAGTGGACCATATAATCACAATCATCAGTGAAATTATGGATCATGTTGATATGTTATAATCTATCCTATTCAACATAACATCTCATTGTCGGTCGAGTCTTATTGTTGAGATACATGATGACTTGACAATCCCATGGACCGACTTCCTATAGTTGTTCCATGAAGAGTACTACCAATCCCTCTTGCACTTGATTCAAATTCCATCATTTCAGGGAATACAATATAGAGGGAAGATGTTGTATTAGTATGTATCACGGTTTAATGAAATTACCTGGTATTCCTTTGAAATGATCTAGTTTGGCTTCTTTTGAGCACAATGGTTTGATAATGGACTCCGCTGAGAGATTTATGCCAGTTTGGCGACCTTGTGCATCCCCACGTATAAAGGGGTGTTATAGTGGGAATCAGAGATAAATTGATTCTTATGAGAGGGTCACTAGGAAATATGAGAAATATGTGGTCATCATAGAGATGAGTCTTCTATAATGGCTAGCATATTCTATATGACAGGATCTCAATGTAGTAAACCTCCCCATTATCAGACAAAGGAACATAGTCATAGGAAGAATAGAGGTCCTTGGTATCCTAGAGAGCTATGGTTTTATTCGTATGATGGGTGATTTCCCATAGTGTGATATTTCCTAACCATATTTTATGAGTAATGCCTTAATATAGATGATAGACTTCCATGGTATATGAAATGTTGTGATCATGGGATCTCCCACGTGAGGCTAGGGTGGTCCCTAGGGAGGTGGAGCTGTTGGAGGGGAATTAGAATATATTGGTGATGTATGATTCTATGAGATCCCTCCACCACCACCACCAGGTGGCGCACATCAGGATTAGGGTGCTGGAAACTAGGGTCATAGAAAGTTCTCGGTCTTTGAGGCTTATGACCCTATAGTGGAAGAGATAATTAAATGTATGACATTTATTTATTCTAATCATTATTTATTATTAGTATAAATAAATTGATCCATTTATTCATCCTTATACTCATGTTTCATGAGTTGGAGATTCCATTTGAGGTGCAATCCCAATAGGTTCATCTAAATGTTTCTATAGGGAATTATTTTTCTGTATCTTTCAACTATTGGCAATGCGAGCTATTGCTTGGTGAAGAGATGTTCATGTGGAAAATTTTGGTCATAATTATGGAACCATATAAAATCATCATGGGTATGGATTGGTATTCCACAATCAAATACTATATTCACTATAACTATAGACAAGTGTACTACCTAAGCACTAATGGGATGAAAATCACCTTTATTGGTGAGAGAGATATTATGGAAGGATGAGTGGGTTCATCTAACATGATTCTGCATCCAATCACCCATTAGTTGATGAGTATATCCCTTGGCGTAGTAGGATCTCCAGGCATCTTTATATTTTAATTTTTAATGGATCATGTGAATGTATTCATTGAGGACATTATGGGACTACCTCATATGTATGAGATGGAGTTTTTCAACGACATACATCCTGAAATCGATCTAATATATTTGACGACATATCAGTCAAGACCTACCAAACCCTAAGTTTTGATCTTGTAGTTGGAGGAACATGAAGAGATGTATTTCATTGGGCACTGTATATCCCCTTTGGAAGATCCATTTTTTCATGAAAAAATTGGATCGGAGCTTCTAGCTGTGTGTAGATTATCGATACCTAAATCAGGACATAATAAAAAAATTACCCATAGTTCAGGATTTATATCCTCATTGACCAGTTGTAATGAATGATTTGGTTCTCAAAGATAAATATATGATCCAGATACCACTATATTGAGGATTGTGAGGCTGATATTCCAAATATGGATTTCTGATGGGGGTATATGGACTATTAGTTCCTGGAGATTACCTTTAGTGTGTCGAATTACCTCACCGTGTTTATCGATTTGATGAACTAGGTCTTCTTGCTATATATGGACCAGTTTATAATCATCACTATCACTGAAATACTCATATAATCGTCATTATAGGAGGACAATTCATTGAAATTCAGTATGTTTCTAGATACTATTTGAGAGCACCAACATTATGAGAAAATACTTATGTTCCAGTTCTGTATTCAGGAGGATCACATTATTTTTCATTTCATTTTTCAGAATGGTTTACCCTTGGACCCATCATTGGTCAATGTTTTGCTTCAATGGCATCCACCCATGAGTGTAATAGAGGTATAATGTTTTCATGTCTTATTAGGGTACTACAAGTGGTTTTTGAAATATTCCTCTAGGATGACAACTCCTTTGACCACGTTGATGTGGAAAGGGAATCCTTTTATCTTGAATGAGCATTTCTAGCGGGACCTCAAGGTGTTATGGATAAGTCTAATGAGTTCTCCTTTGTTGAGAATACTAGAGGATGTCATGGAGTACATAGTTTATTTTGATGGCTGAAGATTTGGAATTGGTTTCAAGTTGATGTAGTGGAATGCAGTAATCACATATTAGTTAAGGTAGTTGAGACCACAATAGTATAACAACATGAATAATGACATAGATCTCTGAGTAGTATTCCTCACCCTAAGGATTTGGAGGCAATTTCTTCTCAGAGACTGCTTTGGGTTCTACTCAAAACGGCAGTGTCTCGAGTAATTATTCACATAGATTGAATTGAACATGAGATAATGGAGATCATTAGGGTTCCTATATGAATATGAATTTGAGATCTCATATACTCAATTGAATGAAAATGTTTTATAATATTCCCTTAGTAGGATTTCACAATTTCACTTGTTTTATGATGCTTCTGAGTAGTTTTTTACTTTACAATGATCCTTGGTGGCAAAGGAGGGAATGATTTTATTCGGTTGATGGTGTTGACTCCTCCATTACTTGAGCACGTAAGAGAGTCCCATTTGGGGGGAAATTTACCTTGAGGTATTTCATGACTATATATCTATATGGGATTCACCAGATGGATATTCTAAATTAACGAATCATGTAAACCTTTCCTAAGGAAGTAAAAAGGTCTTGGTCACTGTGTGAGAGGAGGTGATGCTAGAATTACACACATCCACCACAGTTTTGCATTTCAGTGTGGAGAAGATGTACATATACCTTAATTGGTAGTGTTGGTTGTCTAGTATGAGATATATCATAGCTATGTTTGTCTCTTGGTGCATTACCTATCACCGTGTGTAGGCTAAGAATGAGGTGCTAGTTGGTTTGATGCTATTAATTGATATCTAAGAGTTGAAGTGGGATGGAATATCCATGTATATTGTAATGGTGATTCCATTCACAAAAATGGTATATAAAACCATTTGGGTGATAGTTGACTAAATCATGTATTTAGAACACATCCTTTTGACCAGGGGCAGATCTCAGTGGAGACTTTTGGGTAGTTTAATGTATATGAGATTTTTTACCTCTATAGGGTGACCTCAATAATTGTCTATGACCATAAATCATGGTTTGTGTAATGATTTTGAACAATATTTAAGGAGGTATTCAGGAAGAACATGAGGATGACTATAGATTCAAACACTTAGATTTAAGGGTATACCAAGTGAAGTAGATAAGTGTTGGAGGATATGAAGATTTCAATCATGTTCTCCTGCAGCTGGAGTAGGGAGGATCACTTACCCTTGGTAGTGTTGTGTAAAACAACATCTTTAACTCTACCGTCATTATAGAATCCTTTTTAGGCAATGTACGATAGACCATATAGGTAACCCTTGTACTAGAAATATATCATCAATACATCTATTGTGGTCCTATATATGGTTCAGGTGATGATGGATATATCCAAGTAATTAGTGAGTGGATGAGGAAAACTCATAATGGGAATAAATATAATGAATATCACCTTTGTAGGACCTTGTAGTATGAGTAGGAAACCATTTTTTCTTGAGGTAATCTCCACAATGAAAATATTAGATGTTATTCCATGGAGGAAAGCTATCTGTAAGGTTCATCGGTTTGTTTGAGACTGTGTAGAGGGTTGGTGAGTTTTCTAGCTGACTCACTCTACTCCCACTGTTGGAGTGGGTAAACAACATCTTCCATGTGTCACAGCTGAAAAGATATGTGAATAAAACCATTCGAGTCATTTAATAAGATGAAATGGACTTAAAGGACTGATACTCCTTTTCAAAGAACCCAATGATGATCAAGGATCAACCTGAGAGGAACCTACATTGATAGACCATCCCATTAGTTCGCATGTTATGGTAGCAGGAGAATATGAAGGAGACCTCATAGGAGTGGGATATCCATGTGTGAGATCAATATCCAGAGTATTTTGTCTATTTTTACTTATATGGGATGAAATCCTTTACTAGTTAATGATAATAAGACACATTTTTTATTCATAAGACTTTGAAATATTTTTCTATATATTTCAAGATCTACGCACCATGAAGGCTTGAAATTTTGTTCTTTGGTTTTGCTAGAATTTGACTGAAAAATATATTTTATATATTTTATATTTCATGTGTGATTTTCCTTAATGAAATTAACATAACTCATAAACCAAATATATGATCAGAAATTAGATACCACAATTGATTTTGCGATGTGATGTCTACCATAAGTGTGACCTAAAATAGGTTAGCACAGGGCGTTGAAACATCTCACCCAATGGTTATAGGTTCAGTGGATTAATTAATTAATTAATTTAATCTAAATAGATTCTACTGCAATGTTTAATCCTTTGTGATTGTCCAAAAAAACCCTAGGGGATTCATGATCTTTACATCCTATTTTTATAGGTGAATAAAATCTTATTAAGTCGAAATGTTGGATATGAGTATATTAGTATGCAACTAATAAAATGATTTCATTATATCATTGGCGAGTGAGTTTTTTTATGGTGAAAGATACAATATCTTGGTAGGACTTCTCAATTTCTGATTTATGACATTTTTATTTAAATTGATTTCACTGATCATTCCCTTTCATGGATCTACACCGATTACAGGCTTTTTATGCACCTATGTATCGATTAGATTGAATTTTTTCAATTTTTTCAAACCCCAGGTATCCCAATTCTACACCATTTAACAATAATTCAGGAAACATAACTTCAAAAAAATTTATTGTGTCATTCCCCTGCAATGTTTTCACATTCTTCACTGGTTGGACCCTACTGTCCCGATTCAATGTTGTCGGGTCATACCATGCTCGAGAAGACACCCAAAATCAATAAGGAGTCACAAGAGAGGGACATATCAATGATTCGAGCTCAAATATTTGGGTAATATAACGTCTTGGATGATTATTTATATTATTGGAGATAAAATCTATGGAGGCGACATGTGCAGAGACGCACAGAACTCATAATCGAACTCCCATGGGTCGACAAGATTATATTTCCTACCAGAAGATATATTTGAAGAACATTTATTTGATAGTTCCAAAAATCTCTGGTGGAAATGAGTCAATATATATGGTGGAATTTATAGATTATAATAATAGTTAGTGGATCTTGTTTTTTGTAAAAATCCCAAATAAACACCGTGTAATTCGATGAACAGACAGTGTGTAGATCCATGGTTGCAGTGGCTAGGGTTTTTGGATTTCATAAGGATAGAATGATGTGTAGGAAACCTATACTCAGTGTAACCCCATTCCCATGTGAAATAGATTCGTGGTAGAGAACAAATATAGACACATGTGATGTGACCTTGTATCACCCCATGGTTTTACCGTATGCTACTTTTTAAATATTCCTTCTTCAATAGCTTATGATCTTAAAAAATGATTCAATATGTTTATTTAATTATTATAGTTATCTATAATATTATGGTGATGGTAGGAATGAATGATAGTAATTAAATTATGAAAATATAGGTTACACGGGTTTTTAAAATTAATTCATTGGTTACGAATCAATTAGAAAATAAAACCACTTGAACATAAAGGATTTATTTTTATAAAAAGCTATTTTTATTCCCACAGTGAATATTTATAATAATAAATTAAATTAATAACTATTACAGAAATATAATAATGAAATTTATATGTTATAAATTCAATGAAATGTTTTTACATTCATCTAAACATTTTTTAGAGGCATAAGATACGAATAAATTTAATTATTTACATTAAAATGAAATATTTTTTAAGGAACAATTTTACCACCATTAAGTGGAGAATTTATTGTAAAAATAATTTTTGAAATTTTTATAATTTATATTTTACAAAATAAACATTATTTTTGAAAGAGAAATATTAAAATTTACTTCAGTTTGTTATTTTGGTATTTTTTTTGATATGTTTCATTTTAATATGAATCGAAATGTGGCCATGAGAATAATAATGTGACAATTAGGAATATTGATTTCAAAATTAGAATGATAACATAAACTATGAAATAATAAATAATATATACTCATCTTTGAAATTAAAATATAGCATATTAATATCATGGAAGATGTAAATAATTGTTATAAAAATGTTAAATTAAGTGTTGGTATTTTTGTGAAACATAAATGTTTGATTATAATTTTATATATTAATAAGGATTAAAAATAAAATTTATTTTCATAATATATATTTATAAATTAATATTTATTATTATTATTATAATATACTTTTAGGAGGCCTTATTTAATTTTTTGAAGCGTCAAAAAATAGCTATAATATTAAAATTATTATTTTTGAGTAAATGTTGATATTATATTAAAATTAAATTTCCAATATATAGAAAATTATTTTAATAAAATTGAGTTTATTTTGTAATTCTATATTTCAAAAAAAATGTTAGGGGAGTTTTTTTATTTTTACAAAATACATGAATTTTTATGGAATAGGGAAATACAGTATTTTACAGTATTTAAGAAAAACATGAATTATTGAGTTATAGATGATGTATTGATTATGTATTCCAAAATCTGGAACTATAATTTGTTATTTTAATATATTTTGTCATAATTTTTAATCTATTAACAGTCTTGATGTGAAATAATAATAAAAATGTATAAAATATTCAAAAAACACCCCTATCCTCCACTATAAATACCACCCATCACCACATCTTATGCTCCCACAATAAAATTATTTAACCAAGTCCAATTTCTACCCAATCCTTATCCCAATCCTCTCCCCCATTTATATGTGAATATTTTTTCAACAAAAGACCAAAACCAAGACACTTTTGAATGATCTCAATTATAAAAATTCAAGTGGTAAAAATCCTCATTTTTTAATTTTCAATTTATTTTTTTTCTCCTTAGCTTACATACTATATACTATGTGACTTTATAAATCAATTATGATTTATATTTTATAATTTAATTATTTCATTGTAAAATTTACCATCATTTCTCTTATCCTTTTCTCTTTATTTTAAAGATGAAAAAATCGTCCATGTGGTTACAATTTATCTCCGTCATGGATGATGATTTTTCATTTTTAAATTTCATGTACAAAGGTATTGATAAAATCATTTTAATCCTTAAATAATTATAATATATTTACTACATAGTATTTAATTTTCTATAACCATTATATATGCATTGTTTTTATTAATAAAACAAAACTAGTTTGTGATGATCGAAAAATTTCTAAAATAATCAAAATAGTTTTCACTAAATTCTTATCTAAGGATTCATCCTCACCAAAAATAACCAAATGATTTATAAAAACATTTAATATTATGTATTATAATTAATATCATATAAATTTAATTATGTATATTTTTTCCCTATTTATAAGAACTACATACTCATATAAAAGTAAATTGATAACGAATATTAGGTAAACAGATCCTCTTGAATGATAAAATTATATCCTATAACTCATAAAAAAATACCATAAATTAACTTAGTAAAATTCTGTTAAATAAAAAACACTTAGTAAATGTTATTAATTAATTTATTAGTTAATATAATTTCATATTTTTGGATATTAAGGTAATGTGTTGAACACATTCAAACATAAGGCAACGGTTTCACATCTGACATTTATTTCTGTGATCTATTGTAACGCCCCGACCCCAGTTACCCGGAGTCGGTGCCTTATCGCGTAGCATTGGCATGATCACAAAAGATCAAGTCTCGAAAGACCGATTATTTTAGTATCCTTGGAAACAGTAGATACATTCATAAATGTTACATTACATTATAAAGCAAAAAAACTAATAACAACGTCTTCATAGTCCACACTCATATCCTCTTCTGACTATCCCTGCAGGTCATTCATAAAATACTTCTTCACATCCTAGAAAAAATTAAAACATTGAAAGGGGTGTGCTCAGATTCTCAGTAAGGATAACAATATTGCAGAAGCTTTCATAAATGAACATTAACATTTAAGGTACTGTATAACTAAAACAAAAGCCTTTTAAACTTGAACTTTAGCATAATATGGAAAAAGTAAAATGAAATTATGCAATTTACTTACTCACATGGATATTCTACTTGTCAAATAATCTCATGAAATATCAATAACCACTTTCATAATGATGGAATGCATAATGCAAAACTATCATAACCACATAGCCAAGGCCTCGTGCCAAGACCATAAATAAGATTTTGTCAAGGCCTCGTTCCAAGACACTAGTTTGTCTCATGAGACCTGCCGATGCATCAAGGAGCTATAGCGGGCTCCACCCTTCACTTATTAAGTCCAATGCATTCCTCATATGAATAGGTTTAATCATATCATAAACCATAACGTAATCATATCACATAAAATATGTATAAAGGAAACATAACATTTCACATTTCAATCACAATATATAAATACAACACATTGATATAATAAAGAGTCTTTCAAAACAATTTTCAATACCAAAATAAAAGAAAATTAAAACTTGATATTTACTTTTGATTTTAAAAAAAAGTTATGGCTTGTAGAGGAAGCCGAAACCCAAATAATGGCCATGGAAGTGGAGAAGTCGTTGTCACTGCATACATATGACAAGAACATTCCTTTTTTTGTTTAGTAAAATGCTTTGTAAAAAAATGATTTCTTTTTGAATAAATGTCAAAGTCAAAGGGGTTTTTACACTGTATAAAATAATGTTGTGTATAAAACAAAATATGCCTCAATGAAAGGAGATTGAGACAAAGACCCTTACAAAGATCATTTTTTTTAAATAAAGTACATCTATTATGTGTATTAACTATAACTACACATAAATAAAGTACAAATAAAAGATAGGACATAATAATATAATGACATAATTTGAATGTAGGAGATTAACCCAAAGAATAGAAATTGGGTTAAGAAGTTCCCTTACCTCGTGTCCGACTTGACTCGACCGCTCTTTAACATCCTGAATAATAAACTAGAGTTAATCTCTACCTTCTTATGAACCTTTTTCAAGTTCATTATTCCTTTTATATCACTTATTACCATGTTATGAACATTATGTAATTATTTAAGTTAATAACGGTGATTTTGTCGATCTTTGGTACTTGAGTCAAAAATAAAATTCTAATAATTACAATTAGTTCATGTGGTGAAATATACATTATATCCATAATTATATTCATGATGTAGATATCATATATATCATATATATCCAGTATATACATGAATTTATAATATTACATAACATTTAGAGGTATGAAATGAAATGCACTGTTCATGGAGACAGTAAGCCATACGTACGCATGAATGCTACATTCATTTATATTTCATATTTAATGGAATGAAATATAATTATATAAAGGTATATTATAATTCCAGTATATAATATCATATATAATATCATTTACTCCATCCTTTATACATCCCACATATGGCATTAACGATTCAAATCACAATGAGGGGGAGGTAGTCCGCTCTTCCTAAAATGAAAATATTGTGTTTACCCATAATGGAAACAATAAAGGTATTCCATAAATGAAAAATACAGAACCTTAAGTAAAACATAAACAGATTATATATTATTTATAAAGAGAGTTAAATCTTAATGGCCACCTTTGGAGGTGTTATATGAGTGTTGAACAATCATCGTTTCGTGAGGCAGAAATTCGTCTTCCACAGAAACAGTATGTTCTTTAACCATTAGATGTAGGTGTGTGTAAGTGTAGCTCGAATAATTCTTATAAATACATCCTAGTATATTGAGGATAATGGTGTTGTTACAAAAGAAATGAATAAAAAGAGTTTACAGGGTTTGATAAGCAAAATAAAACAAAATAACATAAGCGATGACATTACCTTAAAATCGGGTAACTCTTTTGATTTGAGCAAGAGTATTCCTTGGGAAAAATTATGCACAATGTGAGGCTTCTAGGAGTAAGAGGGTAAGTTGGGAGAGTATTTGGGAAGAGGTTGGCCGAGCCAAAAGGCATTGAAAGTGTGAGTAAGGTGGTAGTGGTGGGGGCCTTTTATAAGTGGAGTGGAGGGGCACTCTTGGAATGTCATGAAATGTTACTTTATTAACAAATGGTTTTCGGAATCAAAAGGTCCCAAAATGATATATTTCGAGTATAAGGTGATAAGGGTTCGAAATATCTTCATAAAATAGGTTTTTGGCAAGTGTAAGCCTTAGATTTTACATTATCCTTTTATTTTATTTAAATCGTTAATTAATGAGGTTATCGCGACATCATCATGGTGTCATAAATAATTTAATTTATTTAACGTCTAAAAATTATAAAAAAATTATCATGATGTAGGAAATCTTTTTAGATTTCTAATGAATACCTAAAGTCAAAAATATGACTTGTATATCCCTTTTTAAAAATTGTATTAATAAAACAACTTATGTTTGTGGCATTTTTATTTTAACTTTAAATAAAAGTTATTTATGTAATTTTCCTAAAAAAGTGGCTCCATGGGGTCACCAAGTTGACCCATGTATTTTCTTGGTAGTCCATGACTCATCCAATAGGTTTAGGAGAAGTTTAAAGGTCATTTCATATTTTTATAATATCATTTTTACCATACATTTCACAAATTACCTTTAATCGTGATTAATTAAACTTAAAAGTTACTATTCACCAAAAAATTATTTTAATCCCATTGAACCACATTTTACTTTCTAATGAAGGCCATGTATGTCGGATTTTTGAAAATAAAATCACAGATGTGGTAATATTTCATTTAAATGAAAAAATCAGTTATTTAACTTCCACTTAGTGGTTTCACTGGTAATCAAAAATTGAAGTTTTTCAGAATAGTGCCAAAATTATACCCTAAGCTATAATTGATATTCTGATTTCAAAAATGATGTCGATTTTGAAAAATTCCAAACATATAAGTTTAATTATTTAATTTTCTAATTAATTCCCGCTGTCACAACAAATAGCGTGTTTTTTAGAAACAATATATATCAAAACATTGACAATTGTTTATATCCAATTTCAAAGTGAAATTAATTCCAATGACCACCATTGGATAAAATGGTAAAAATATATTCTAATTACACTTTAAAACCACTCAATAGTATAATTTATCACTATAAATTATTTTTATTAAAAAAGTTGTTTTAAGTATTTTTCACTATTCATAATATTTTGGAAGTTCTCAGAAAAATTACAAAAAATTCAACATAGGCTAATTTCGGCATTCTGAATCCATAAATGAAGTCCATTTTGAAATATAAAATATATATAATTTTGAAAATTGGGTATTACTATTCATAATGGCTATTTTGATTAGTCGCGGTGTGTTAAAATCTCGTACTTGCGTACAATGCAAGCTATTGCATTATTGAAAGAGAAGCGTATGGTGGAAGCCTGGGGTGTTACATTCTCCCCTCCTTCAATAAATTGTGTCCTCGCAATTTGAAAATTTTCATTGAAAATAAATGGTTGAAAATAGAAAATTCCTTTGTGGAAAACCCACATCGGAATAAGGTTAACAAAAATATAACTTTAAAAGAAATAAAGATTAGTACAATGGTCACCCGAGATAGCCCAAACAGGGATTCTCTAAAAATATGGATATGGAAAAAAAACAAACCATCAAGGTATGATGGAGTGTTGTAGAAAACAGGATTAGGAGAAATTTAACCATAAGAAAATCACAGACTTGTGATTGGTGAAACTGTCATTGAATCCCCTGTTGGAAAATTTAACCGGCAACGTTTTTGTTTTAAGTTACATTTTATAATGTTTAGGAATTTATTTAAGAGATTTACTAAGAACGTAAGGGAATATACATACTTTTTATGTATACTTTCATTCTTTAATAAATTTTTAACACAAACCCATCTTTCACTCAAAATGATAACAGAACACAAAAATATTTTATTTATCCTAATGGAATAAGGTTCTAAATATTACCACATACCATTCAGATTAGGAAAAATATTTTGTAATAACCAGGGACTTCCTGTAGGCTAGTGGTAGGTAATAAATGCCTGTCGCACTATGGTTGTGGGTTCGATTCCTACAGCTTTGTCTGACGCGACGTGTTATCCCCTGACCTGCAGGTTGTCCTTTTCATAAAAATATAGTATTATAATATTCCAAAAGTAATCTTCGGAAATGTGTTAACACTAAACAATACTATACAAGGTTCAACTTAATTCATTCCAACCCTTATAGTTATCCAAAATACCTCTGCCTAGACTTTCTCTAAAAGGTCTCTAAATTCCAAAATCAATTGTATCATCAGATTCCTCAAACAAGGTAATGTTTCTCTTAATGTCACATATAAAAATATGATTACATTCATCATATGAAAAAATTAATGAAAACATCAAGTACTCCAGTACAATCGTTATATATATCACATTATTCATATAACCAGAATATAATCCTTGAGTCCAAAAGAACCAATACATTAATTATTCCGCTTCAACTGTAGTCACAACATAAGATTTTCCTTGATCCCATGGCCTTTTCTGATGTATGTTTTCCTGACTCTTAGGACATTCATTTGCATAATTCCCCATTTCTCTACAATTGTAGCATTCAACATTAATAGCCTCTTTCTTTCCCTTGCAATCACGCGCCTAGTGACCTTTTTCTCCACATTTATAACAAACTCCCATTCCATTTAGGCTAGTACCAGGATGATTCTTCCAACAATTATCGCATAATGGAAAATCCTTCTTTCCATTTTTACCTTTATCTATCTCTTGTTCCACTGTTCTCTTCTTCTCTTGCTTTACTTTATTGTCATAAGACTTAGATAATTCCTTTTCTGTCTTGATAACACATGAGACAATATCTTCGTACGGTGATAAGGATTGTGATACTAAAGCTCGACTGAGAAATGGTTTTAACCCATCAAATAAATGATCAATATTACTTCTTGGGTTACGTATATAATCTGTAGCATGCCTCGCTAACCTTGTAAAGTTAGCCTCATACTTTGCGACATTCTCATCCTCCTTCAGCCTCAGACTCAGAAATTGCCTTTCCGTATCTGCTCGATGGTCATGTGGAAAGTATTTTTCTAAGAAAAGATCTTTGAACTCTCTCCATTCCATATTTGATGCTTTTTCATCTTCCATTGTGTTTTGAATCAGCGACCACCATTGATCGGCATCTCCAGTGAGGCGGTAGACTACCATGACAACTTTCTCCCTTTCGCTACTTCCCAAGGAATTGAATTTTTTTTATAAGGAGTTTATTCATTGTTCAGCTACTAATGGATTTGTACCCCCATTAAATTTTGGGGGTTGTTTCCTCGTGAAGTGGTCTAACATTGATCCTCCACGTTTCGGATCAGGGTACTCCATACAAGTAATGTTATTATTCATAACCTGAGTGAGTTGTCCCAGTATGGTAATAAGTTAATCAGCACCAGTTGTATCTCCAGCTCCACAATAATTATCTTGAGCAAGAGGGAAATCCCTACACGGAGTGCGTGCATTGATACGGTTTCCATTCCTTCCACTAGGCACCATTTCTAAATAATGGCATAAAGTAGATTTGTTTACGAATCAAAATACATAATTACATAGTCGTAAAATACTTAACATAAATTGAACTATTTATGGATATAATCCATAATCATAAAAAATATTTCTTTGAGGAAGTATATACTCATAACCCTTCATTGTGGTTTGTAAAGAAAATGAGAATTATCCTAAGCATATCCCCCGGGAGTGTCGTAACCAAGAGTGCAGCAAGGCCCGTTGTCATGCACCAGTTCCCGTTCGTGTCTAGATCAAAGCGGTGTTTTTGGGTTTTACCCCTAGGTACATATGTGCCAGAGCCCCCTCTACCTGCTCGTATCCAGAAAGGGATGTATTGCTCGGAAAACTCAAAAAATCTCTATAACACCAAAATTCTAGGATGTTCTTCTATACTAATCCTCAAAGTCTATCATTGGGAAATGTGCTCTAATCAGAGTTTATATAAATCTATCTTCCATGGTTAGTACTAAACTACATCTGATAGAAACTGTAACGCCCCGACCCTAGTTACCCGGAGTCGGTGCATTATGGCTTAGCATTGTCATGATCACAAAAGATCAAGTCTCGAAAGACCTATAAGTTTAGTAGCCATGGAAACACTAGACACATTTATAAATGTTACATTATATCATAAAGGGAAAACCTAATAACAAAGTCTACATAGTCCACACTCATATCCTCTTCTGACTATCCCTGCAGGTCATTCATAAAATACTTCTTCACATCCTAGAAAATATTAAAACATTGAAAGGGGTGAGCTCAGATGCTCAGTAAGGATAAAAATATTGTGGAAGCATTCATAAGTGAACATTAACATTTAAGGCAATGTATAACTAAAACAAAAGCCTTTTAAACTTGAACTTTAGAATAATATGGCAAAAGTAAAATGAAATAATGCCATTTACATAATCACATGGATATTCTACTAGTTGAATAATCACATGAAATATCAATAACCACTTTCCTAATGATGACATGGATAATTAAAGACTATCATAACCACGTAGCCAAGGCCTCATGCCAAGACCACAAATAATATTTTTTGAAGGCCTTGTGCCAAGAAACTATTTTGTCTCATGAGACATGTCGATGCATCGAGGAGCTATAGCGGGCTCCACACGTCACGTATTAAGTCCAATTCATTCCTCATATGAATAGGTTTAACCATATAATAAACCATAACGTAATCATCTCACATAAAATACGCATAAAGGAAACATAACATTTACACATTTCATTCACAAGATATAAATACAACAAATTGATATAATAAAAAGACATTAAAAACCATTTTCAATACCAAAATAAATGAAAATTAAAACTTGATATTTATTTTTCATTTAAAAAAAAGTTATGGATTGTAAAGGAATCCAAAACCCAAATAATGGCCATGGTAGTGGAGAAGTTGTTGTCGCCGCATACGTACGACAAGAATATTCCTTTTGTCGTTTAGTAAAACGCTTTGTAAAAAAATATTCCTTTTTGAATAAAAGTCAAATTCAAAGGGGTTTTTACACCATATAAAATAATGTTGTGTATAAAACAAAATATTCCTCAATGAAAGGAGATTGAGACGAATACCTTTACAAAGATCATTTTTTTAAATAAAGTACATCTATTATGTTTATTCACTATAAGTACACATAAATAAAGTAAAAATACAAGATAGGACATAATAATATCAGAACATAATTTGAAAGTAGGAGATTAACCCAAAGAATATAAATTGGGTTAAGAAGTTACCCTACCTCATGTCCGACTTGACTTGACCACTCTTTAACCTCCTGAATAAAAAACTAGTGTTAATCTATACCTGATTAAGAACCTTTTTCAAGTTCATTCTTCCATTTATATCACTTATTTCCATGTTATGAACACTATGTAATTATTTAAGTTAATAATGGTCATTTTGTCGATCTTTGGTACTTGAGTCAAAAATAAACTCCTAATAATTACAAGTTGTTAATGTGGTGAAATATCCATTATATCTAGAATTATATTCATGATGTAGATATCATATATATCATATATATCCAGTATATACATGCATTTATAATATTACATAACATTTAGAGGTAAGAAATGAAATGCACCGTTCATGGAGACAGTAAGCCGTATGTACGCATGAACGCTACTTTCATTTATATTTCATATTTAATGTAATGAAATATAATGATATAAAGGTATTTTATAATTCCAGTATAATATCATATATAATATCATTTACTCCATCCTTTATACATCCCACATATGGCATTAACATTTCAAATCACTTTGAGGGGGTGGTAGTCGGCACTTCCTAAAATGAAAATATCGTGTTTATCCATAATGGAAACAATAATGGTATGCCATAAATGAAAAATAAAGAACCTTAAGTAAAACACAAAAATATTATATATTATTTATAAATAGAGTGACATCTTAATGGCCACCTTTGAAGATGTTATATGAGTGTTGAACAATCATCGTTACTTGACGCAGAAATCCGCCATCCATAGAAACAGTATGTTCTTTAACCATTAGATGTAGGTGTGTGTAAGTGTAGATCGAATACTTCTTATAAAAACATCCTATTATATTGAGGATACCGGCGTTGTTACAAAATAAAATAATAAAAATATTTTAGGGGTTTGGATAAGAAAAATAAAACAAAATAACATAAGCAAAGACATTATCTTAAAATCGGGTAACTCTTTTGATTTGAGCCAATGGCTTCCTTGGGAAGAATTCTTCCCAAAGTGAGGCTTCTAGGAGTAATAGAGGGAATTTGGAAGAGTATTTGGGTGGAAGTTGGCCAAGCCAAAAGGCTTTGAAATTGTGAGTAAGGTGGTGGTGGTGGGGGCTTTTATAAGTGGAGAGGAGGGGAACTCTTGGAATGTAATTAAATGTTACCTTATTAAGAAATGATATTCGGATTCTAAAGGTCCCACAATGATATATTTCTAGGATAAGGTGATAAGGGTTCGAAATATCTTCATCCAATAGGTTTTTGAAAAGTGTAATCCTTAGATGATACATTATCCTTTCATTTTTTTAAATCATTAATTAATGAGGTAATCGGGGCATCATCATGGTGTCATAAATAATTTAATTTATTTAATGTCTAAAAATTATAAAAAATCTATCATGATGTAGGAAATCTTTTTATCTTTCTAATGAATATTTATAGTGAAAAATATGACTTGTATAACCTCATTTAAAAATTGTATTAGTAAAACAACTTATGTTTGTGAAA
The DNA here is from genome assembly GCA_963277665.1 of Viscum album. NCBI lineage: Eukaryota > Viridiplantae > Streptophyta > Magnoliopsida > Santalales > Viscaceae > Viscum > Viscum album. The sequence continues at coordinate 39,536,147 of OY728131.1, forward strand.
TTTTTATTTTAACTTTAGATAAAAGTTATTTATGTCATTTTCCTACTAAAGTGGCTCCATGAGGTCCCCAAGTTGACCCATATATTTTCTTGGTCGGCCATGACTCATACAATGGGTTTAGGACAAGTTTCAAGGTCATTTTATATTTTTATAATATCATTTTTACCTTAAATTTCACTAATTACCTTTAATCGCGATTAATTAGACTTAAAAGTTACAATTCACCAAAAAATTATTTTAATCCCATTGAACCACATTTTATTTCCTAATGACAACCATGTATGTCGGATTTTTGAAAATCAAATCACAGAAGTGGTAATATTTCATTTAAATCAAAAAATCAGTTATTTAACTACCACTTAGTGGTTTCACTATTCATCAAAAATTGATGTTTTTCAGAATAGTGCGAAAATTTTACCCTAAGCTATAATTGATATACTGAATTAAAAAATGATGTCTATTTTGAAAAATTCCAAACATATAAGTTTCATTAATTAATTTTCTAATTAATTCCCGCTTTCACAACAAATAACGTGTTTTTTAGAAACAATGTATATCAAAAGATTGACAATTGTTTATGTCCAATTTCAAAGTGAAATTAATTCTAATGAACACCATTGGATAAAATGGTAAAAATATATTCTAATTACACTTTAAAAGCACTCAATAGTATAATTTATCGCTATAAATTATTTTGATTGAAAAAGGTGTTTTATGTATTTTTCACTATTCAAAAAAATTTGGAAGTTTTCAGAAAATTAAAAAAAAATCAATATAGGCTAATTTCAACATTCTGAATCCAAAAATGAAGTCCATTTTGAAATATAAAATATATATAATTTCGAAATTAGGGTATTACTATTCATAATGGCTATTTTTATTAGTCGCGGTGTGTTAGAATTTCAAACTTGCGTACAATGCAAGCTATTGCATTATTGAAAGAGAAGCGTATCGCGAAAGCTCAGGGTGTTACATCCATTCCTCATTAAGCACTATTTACTGTGTAGGTTTTATTTATACTAACCATTGAGGTATAATATTATTTAAAACTTTAAATTCATGATATTGAAATAATTATATTATGATCATTAATTTTATGGGGAATATGGTTTGACAGTTTGCAAAGAGGTAAAAGTCTTTCCAACAATCCATTTATCATTCATTTTACAAATTATCTCTCTTTACCCCAATTTAATTCTTATTTATTATTATATAAATCTTATAAATTATATTATTATATTCGTTTCTCATTCATTCATATCATTTAATATTTCTTTTATGGTGAAATACATGTTTTATAATGTTCTATTTTCAATTCTTCCAGTTATGCAAGCTCAACAATTGGGAACATTCCAATTTCATACCCATTTTAATATACCATCCATAATCAATATTAAGACAAAATTAGTTTTATAAAATGACTATATTTGTAATGAAAAAGTATCTTTTTTATTTATAGTTTTATAAAATAAATTATTAATTTTTCATTGTAAATACTCTTTTATATTTTTCTCTTAAACCGCAACGAAGTGGCCCAATTCTAAAGTTTCTTAAAAACTATTTTTACATAGTGGGAATATTATTTGCCTCAAACATAATTCCATTTTCCCTAAATTTTATTTTCTAGTTTATAAATTTTTATATGACTATTTTATGAAAAATACACGTGATTTACCAAATAAACTCTTCTTTCCAAATTAAAAAGGGTTTTCTTCATCTAACTTTTACTTCATTGATATATATACCATGTTCTCAACATATTCCATATTTTTGGTGTATTTATTTACTTTTTATATGTAGTAAAAATATTCTACCTATTCTCATGATATTTTAAGTTACATTTAATTGTATTTATTCATAAGGATTATCATTATCATTTTTCAAAAATGTAAGAGACACTTTGGAATGTTTACAGATTATTTTCCTCAATGAATTTTTCAGTGGCCTCATTTTAATGTATCTCTATATATTTCAACATAATTTCAAACTTTTTTTACATCATTGAGGCTTATCTCATATAATAACATCTATCATACATTTTTAAGTGGTTTTGATCATTTTTATTCTAGATGTACTATTTTGATACTATTCATAGTTTGGTTTTAGAGTATTAACTTCTCTTATTTTAGTTTATTATTATTAATGATTATGAAGGTTACTTTCCACCAATTTTCTTATTAAAAATGAATTATAAATAGTAAGGGTCTGGAAGGGCCTACTATATCCGCTTAATTCATTTTTTGGTCTCATGGGTCAAACTAAATGAAGTTTTTATCCATTATGTATGATGTCCTATACAATGCCTTGACAATATATATATGATACCCTAGATTATGCATTCCATCATCATAAAACCAAAAATTCATTGTACATATAATTATTCGACTAGTAGAATATCCATTGTTAATTTTTATTATTTAATTATTTAATAATATTTTAGTAATACCATATTATTATCAAGATTATATTTGAATGGAATGAGTTTTTAATTATTTTTCAACAAATTATTGTATATGTTTTTGATATCTTCTGATATATTTCTTACCCTTATGGGGAATCTAAGATCAACCCTTTATTATGTTATATTATTCTACATGATGAAAATATTTATATTATGTATGACTTAAATGTATAATCTTTGAGTTTATGGGTGTTCTTAATGGAATTGGTTTGTTCTATTTCTTTTAAAGTTGTACTAAATTGTCCATGTATATAATATATCTTCCAAAACAAGTAAACTATTAGACCTTTTGTTATTTTAATCTTGTATATATTCTAATATATTATTATAAGGAACCAACTTCGTGATACCGAGGTCAGGGTATTTAGTTTTAGTATCCAAGCAATTTTAGTATAAAATTTACAATCTAGATATAAGAAACCTAGATTATGGAACATAAACATATCATATACTTAGAGAATAATCCTGGAATAACATCCTAGAATATTTGTATGGTAGAAGTTATGTCGGTGTTCTTAATAATATATCCCTCCCTAGATAATAAAAGTTGATGTGGTACTTGTAAAAATTTATGTTGCGGTAAGAAATCTAAATCGGTGAATTGGTCCTGACTCAGCATATCTTGGTACATGAAAACGAGCCTTACTGCACACCAAGTTTGACATTCCTAGGGAATATTCTTAGGATAATTCACATTTTATTTAAAACCCATTATAATGTATTTGAATATATAAAAAATTGAATAGATTAAGTTAAACATACAGTGTTCAATGTCAAAAATAAGAGTTATGATATTCTATAAATGATTGTATGTTTTTCTCTATTTGACAATTTTTACTCACACTATGCTTTCTGGTTTATTCAATGACTATAACCCAAAGTATTCTTGTCCACATTGAATATGATGGAAAAGTTAGTGGTGGTGAGAAACCAAATGTTATGTTGATATAAGTCAAAAAAATTTATTTCATGTGTAATCAGATTTCATAAAATATTACTAACAAAATATACCTTAACAAACTCTTGAACTCACCATATATGATCGAGATAGAATATACTAATAGCTCTAGTGGTGGAGACCTTGGAGAAAATAAGGAACAATTTCTATAATGTCATAAATGTGGAAGGAGATACCCATGAACATGTCTCAACAGAATGAGGACATGCTTTATGTATGGAAAATAATGATATAAATAATATATTTGATGATTAATAACGAAGAGTATGTGGTAAATAAATTAAACACATCATAACATTCCCTTTTTAGTTCATTTCCATAAATGTGGTTAATTTGGGTGTTACATGAGTCACTTCCCTCTTCCATATGATAATATCTTGACCATAGAAGTTCCTTTGAGGAAATAAATTGATGAATTATTTATGTATTTGGGTTGTGTTGATAATTTTAGTGATCAAAATTATTTTGAAAATATTTAACATAACTGTTTTGGAAGTTATATTAATATAGTTTTAGATAAAGGTAAACATGTAGTTCGGGTCACAACCCGTCGCACCCTGCAAGGATGAATGGTTTGACCCATAACTGAATGCCAACAAGTTTGAAACTCCTTCCATTGGCCTACATGAATTCATTATGTGAATGAATGTTTTTATAAATATTATTGATTAATATGATTTTGATTTTAGTTACATCTATTTTATCAAATATATAACCATTGAATAAGAAAATGATTTGGAGATTAAGTGATTAATTTTATTTCTGAAAATGCATAATATTTTATAGAATAATAGTTTAATTATATTTTGTGTTAAAGTATTATATAATTGTTGACTTATGGTGATTTATGATATTTTTTGGAAATGGTTAGCATATCATAAAAATTTAGAGACCTTTTTTGGACTGTAATTTAGGAAAGATTATTATTTTTTGATTCGTATGGTTGGAATGGATTAAGTAGAACATTATATATTATAGTTTTTTATAAAAGTATTATTTATTGGATAATTTATTCTAATAATTTCGGTCATTGTAAATATTTAATGTTTGAAGGATTGACTTGGGGATATTATTGTTCATAAAAGTTCATCAGGTGTGAAAAATAAATTTAAACATTCACTTGCATGTGTAAGGGATGAAATGAAAAAAGATTGAAGCACAAAAAGAATGATTTTATGATTATAAACTAGAAAGTAATCAAGTAATATTATTTTCTCAGGTACTTATCTTAATATTATAATAATCCTTCAATTCTAGGGACAATATATTTGGAACAAAAAAACATATCCCATTAATTTTCTTTCTAAGAAATCAATGGCCTTTTGACCAAATGTATGATTTTTTGTTTTTTATAGTTAACGTTCAAATGAACATGTTTTCTATCACGCTATATTAGAACATGATATTTATATTTTTCTTTCATTTCCATGTTATTGCATTCCTCTGATGATTTCCTACTCAAAATCTTTATGTTTTCGGAACCATTTCATTTCTCTTTCCCTCATAATAATAAAATGTTTTATAAACCCAATATCTGTTGTGGGTTTACCCAATATAAATTTTGACGTATAAGTATTTAATTTTCTTATTAAATTTTGAAATATTTATTATGTAATTTATTATATGATGCGATAATATAACACCCCATGATTTTATAGTATGCCTATTTTTAAATTTAACTTCTTTGTAAGCATATGAGTTTAAAAATGATTAAATATTATTATTTAATTATAATAGTTATCTACTAGAAGTTGTGAATGGTGAAAATTAATGTGATTAAGTAATATATGAATATAATGATTAAGAAATTTTTTTAAAATTAATTCATTTGTTACCAATCAATTAGAAATGAAAACCAATTGAACATAAACGACATGTTTTTATAAAACCTATTTTTATGCACACAATGGAATTTTATATTAATAAATTAAATTAATCACTATTAGTGATAGATATTAATGAAATTTAAATATTATATATTCAATAAAATATTATTATATTGATCAAAAATAATTTTAGAGGGATAAGATAATAATAAATTTAATTTTACGCATAAAATGATATATTTTTCTATACAGAGTTTTACCGCATTTTAATTGAGAAATTGTTTTGAATATAAAATTTTAAATTTTTATAAATTATATTTTTCAATATAATTTTTTTGAAATCATAATATCAAAATTTAATTTGGCTATGGGTTTTGTATGTTTCTGATAAGTTTCATTTTTTGACGAACAGTAATGTGATTGTTGGAATAATAATATGCACATTAGGAAAATTATTGTGTACATTAGAATGATAACATCACATATTAAATTATAAATAAAATAAATTAATCTAGTAAATTTAAATATTAAATATTAATAACATGGACTAACTAAATAAAATTTTCACAATTAATAAATTAATTGTTGGTATTATTTTGAAACATAAATGATTTATTACAAGTTTATAAATAATATAATGTTTAAAAATAAAATTAATTTTCATAAAATATAACTAATAAGTAATATTTTTTCATATTATTATTAGATAATTTTTTGAGGACATAAATTGTTTTTCAACATTTAAGAAAAATAGATACAATATTAAAATTAGAATTTATGAGTAAATGATTATTTTACTATAAAATAGAAGTTATAATATTTAGAAAATTATTTTAATAAAATGGATTTTATTTCTAAGTTATAGAATTTAAAAAGTTGTTAGGGTTAATTAATAGGATTTTTCTGAAATACATGAATTTTGCGAATAGTGAAATACAATAATTTATTATATTGAACAAAAACACGAATTATTGAGTCACAGATGATGTATGAATGATTTAATCCCATGGAATTGAAATATTTTTAATTATTTTAATATATTGGGTTATAATTCTCAAACAATTCATAGTCTTGATCCAAAGATATAAACAAATAAATAAAATATTCAAAAAACACCCATCTCCTCAACTATAAATACTACTCATCAGTACCTCTTCTCCTCAAACCATACAAGCACTGGGAAAACTCCAATTTCTAACCAATCCTCTTAACAAGATCCTCCCCCATGTCTAGGATCATTTCATGTCAACAGATGAAAAAAGCAACCCTCGTAAGGAGGTTCTCAAGGAGGAATATTCAAGAGCTAAAAATCCACTTTCATTTCATTTTTATTCAATTTATTTTCTTTTATTATCCTTCTCTCACCTCACAAATCCAAAGTTACATGATAACTATATTATATTTTATAGACAATAAATTTATTATTTTAATGTAAAATCCACCATCAATTCTCTTTTCCTTTTCATTTTATTTTAAAGATGAAAATGTCATCTATAATGTGCTTTTTTACCACCTTCATAGATGTTGTGTTTTCATTTTCAATTCCATCCTAATTGATAGTCGTAAATAAATTAATGGATAAAAAATATAATAAATTTATTAAATCCCATTTAATGTTATGAAACCATTATATATACATGATTATAGTTATTAAAACAAAACTATTTTGTTATTAATGAATCCCTGCTAAAATAATCTAAATGATTATCACTAACATCTTATTTAATCATTCACCCTAAGCCCAAATAACCAAATTAATTATATAAAAATTTAATATTTTCTATGTTCATTAGTATAATATAACTTCAATTCAAGATGAATATCCTATTTTATGTGAACTTTTATACTCATGTATAAGTAAACCAATCATGAAAACCAATGAAACGAACGCTCCTGAATGATATAATTGTATCTTATGACTCATCAAAAAGACCATAACTAAACTTAATAAAACTATACTAAAATATACCAGAATAAAAAGTTATTAACTAATTAATTATTGAATTATATTTCTCATTACAGGAAATTAATGTCTAGTTTTGAAGACTTTCATTCAAAATGTATGTGTTTTCTCGTCTCATGTTAATTCCAATGATATATTACTTATTTAGAAATATTTTTTTTGGGTAAATTTATACTTCCCAGTGATATATAATATAATAAATATACTTATAATCATGAGATTAAATATCTTATTTGAGTGTTAGTGAATATTAGGGTCGTAGGGTTCGACTATTTGCAAAGTGGTAAGAGTTTCATCCCAAACATCCACTTTTCATTCGGGTTTTGATTTCTCTCTATTTTCCCCATTGTAATTCTTATTTATCATTATATAATTGTTATAAATAATGTGAATATGTTAAAAACTCATGTATATATATCTAGTAATCTTTATTTTAGGGGGAAATACATGATTTATAAGGTTCCATTTTAAATTCTTTATGATAAGAAAGTTCTATTCAAGGGAACCTTCTAATTTTTTACACATATTCAAGTACCATCCATGATATATTTTAGGACACCATTTTTTCAATAAAATCACCCATTTTTAATGGAAAACATAATTATTAATTTCAGGTTTTATAAAAACAATTATGACTTATTCCATTTCAATGACTCTTTTATATTTTCTCTTAAATCACATTGAAGTTTCCTAATTCTAATGTTTCATAAAAAATATTTAAAAATGGTAGAAATAATTTATGCCTCAATCATTATGTTTTACCTTCCATATTATATTATTCGATATAAATTTTTACAGTCTAAATTTTTTACAAATATAAATTATTTTCCAAAATAACTCTTCTTTATAATATGAAAAATGTTTTTTATCACATCACTTTTACTTATTTGACGTAATGGCATTTTCCCCACATATTCTTTTAGTGTGGTTTATGTGAAGACTTTTGATATGTCGTCTTATTATTCTCATTGTTATCATGATATTCTCAGTTTCATTTAGTGTTATTCCTTTTTAGGGATTATGATTTACATGTTTCAATGTTTTATGGGACACTTTGGAATGTTTAAAGATTAGTTTACTCAAATATTTTTTCAATTGTATAATTTAGAAGTATCTTCATATATATCAAAATAAATTGTTTAATCTTGTACTTCATATAGTTTTATATCTTATTATACCATCTACCATATGTTGTTGAAGGGAACATGATCTGTTTGACATTATATGTGCTATGTCGATACCATTCATGGTTTATGGTTAAAGTATTCACACTTCACAGGATATTTGGAAAAAAATATTTATGTTGATTATATTCCACCAACCTTCATAAGAGGATTCCATTAATAATAGAATGTGATGGGTGGGGTCTGTGTATCCCTATAATGCATCATTAGGTCTCATGAGACAAACCATACCTTGTTTTTACCCATTACGTTTGGTTTCATTGAAAAACCCTTGATAATATGTTTTTAATGTTTAGAATTATGCATTAACTCATTATAACAGTAGTAATTGATAGTACATGTGATTATTCTACTAGTATAATATCTATGAGGATGTTTTATTATAGAATTATTTAATCATATTTTATTATTACCATATTATGCTCTATATTATGTATTAATTGCAAGCATTTTAAATTATTCTCCATGCCATATTGTTTATGTATCTGAGAGATTAAGCAATATTTCTCAACCTTACTAAGAATATTAGATCACCCATTAATTATTTTTTATTTTTCTCCTAGATAAAAATATTTATATTACGAATGACTTTCTAGGATAATATCATAGTTTATGGGTGTTTTTAATGTAATTTTAATGTTATATTTTCTTCCAAGTTGTAATGTAATGTTCATATATATAATCTAGCTTCCAATAATACTAAACTAATTATTTCATAGAGAATCAAGTCTTGTATCTATGAAAATGTATTAATTTATGGAACCAGATATTGGATACATGGGTTAGGGTCTTTACAGCCCGAGTACATGGTCATGACTAGAGCACAAGGTTGTTAACCTGGTTGGGGAGGCACATAGTGTATGAAAGTACATGGTGATGGCTTGGGTACACAGACACAACCAAGGACATTGGTGGGACCCTAAGTGTCATGGTCACACTATGTATATCACCTACATGCCCTATATAACTATATGGTAGTTGATCCAAGTACCTCCGGGGACATGCCTAAGAAATGGATCATAACCCCACACCATGTGGATCTTCTCACCTATTGAGTACACCTATAATTACTTTTAAGAAACATAAATATTCCATATCATCTTATTTTGGACTTTTATTTTGGAACATGAGTAGTTTATCTCGAGTCTATTTCCTTATTTAATGGAATGGTTCCCTCTATTTTGGAATTTTTGATTCAATGTGAAATTTTCTAGGAATTGTGCTTATTAAGGAGGCACCCAACAATGACATTGATATGGAATAATCACTAAAGGATTATTATAGAGTAAAACCCTCATCATCTTAGATGTGGTCCCTCTACATATTGAGTGAAACCAACATATTCGATAGGACATAGGTCATTGATGGCCAAAGTGGAATCCCCCTTGTTTCCACATGGAATGGATCCTTGAACTATAGTGTGGAACCCCAATCCGCTTGGTCACAGGTCCTCTACCTACCAAGTGGAACACCAGTCATATATGGTCTAGGTGTTCGTGATACAATACTAGACCCCCCATCAGCTTGGGTGTGGGTCCATGATCGAATAAATAGGGAGTAACCCCTCAAATATATAAGGGTGTGAGTACTCTATTTGTATTTTGTGTCCCCTTGACTTTTTGGTATAGTGATTAGGCATGGATTGACTTGGAAAACTACTTCTAGGAAGACACATGAGATGTTGGGTATCATTGTCGATATTTTGGATCTATTGGTGACTCTTATTCCTGGGATGATCTTTCTGATGGGGATCTTCTTACTCTCCCATTTTGGAATCATTTTAATGTAAATATATATACATCTTTATCCATACCTTTATATTTGGTAACCTTATTTCTATACGTGTGATGAAATGTGGGGTATGCCATGTGATTTCATCATTTAGTTTCTCATGGTTAAATGAGTTTAATTTGATAATATTGGTGGAAATGACTCAACATATTCTTAATCTACACATTATGGTGATCCCTTTATGCATGGATGGGTTTACTATATCATGGTTTGGGTTGAGTAATTCTCTTTCATTACATCACGCATCCTATTTAATACATTAAATCATTTTATTCCTATTATCTATTACTACTACACATTCATATTTGGGGGTTTCCTAATGGTTATGTATATAATACCCCTGGAATGACATTTTATTGTATGAGTCGTGTCTTATGAAAATAATGGATCGGTCAGTGGTGACATAAAAGGAGGTTAGGCATACCTGGAATATTGGATTGTATACAATCATTACATCTCATAGATCAGTATCAAGTCTATCTCGTAATATTACATTCTATTTTTTTTGTTGGGGAATATTTCTCAAATGGTGTGTATTTTTACCCATTACTATTCAGTTTACACTACACTACTCTTGTAACATCTATAGGGTTTTCATGAATAGTTTTTCAAAATATAGTTATGATTCATTGACTTTTACGTCCTCTATACTTTTTCATCGAGGTGGTTGTGGGTTTTCATACAGGTACTTAGGCAAAGTCATCCCCATGTTAGTAACACCTTCAATGATGGTCACCCTCCCTTGGCCTTTGGAGGTAGGCTTGGGGTATTTTTAAAATGAGCCCCATCATGGGTCGGGTCAAGAAATATGTTTATAACGATCATTGTGACATGATACTAAGGCTACCAAGAAATATATATGTGACATTCACCATATCAGTATCTGTACTAGCATATTCTTACATAACTCTTCTACAGTTGTTAGAATGTAATGACATATAAGGAAAGTTCCTACAAGAACGTTGTCCTAGAAATTATCATTTAATAATTTATAATGGATAATATATTCAACTAAAGTGGGAATATATGCTCACATATTTCATTGTAGTTCCACCATATTCTGATAATGGGATTCATGGATGGGGGAAAGGCCATGATTCTCCCCCAGGAATTCTGCATGAATATACATGCCAGATTGATCTGAGTGAGTAGGGATATGATTCTTCCCACTAGTTATCGATTTAAATTGTAAAAAATATTTTTCATTAGAAGCAGGTATATGATCCCACTCCAATTTATCCACAATATTTTTCACCTGGTAAGTCATCCTTGGTACCAGTGCATGAGTGTTAAAGGTGAATAATTGTGTGGTGGTTTCCTTAATATGTGATTAAGGGGAAGTGATTGGATAATGTTGGGGAGGATGGTTGACAGGATCCCTCATATGCATCTCCTAAATTGGGATTGATTCATTGTATACTAATTTATCTACCTCTCTGAGGTATGGAGGTGTTTATTACCACACATCAAGGATAATCATCTGATGATATTTGTTTTGGTCACATGTTACACAATTTCCATTATAACATTCAGCGAACGAGATGGGAATGCCACCCTTATAGTCTACTGACCAATATGTCCAGTCTCAATGTTTTGGATCATACCATGTTGGTTGTATTCTTGAACCATTTCATTCACCACCTGAAGCTAAAGGCATTGGGTGGGTGAGGTTTGTTTGGGACCCTTAGGGGTTACTATTGATGTAAAGGTTCAAGAACATTCTCTTGATGAATAAAATATCACATGAAATGATTGAGGTGAGAGTAGTTCCACTATTCACAAAGACAATAATGATCAATGTCATTAATCAATGATTTTTTTCATGTGTGAAACATGCCCAATTAGTAACGCACATGTATCAAATTTTCTTTTCTTATTCCCAGTTCATCGATTTTTCTCACGTATAACATTCATAATGAGAAGATACATATTTCTGGGGGAAAATTGATTTGTTTTATCATTTTAGGATTTCCAATCAAACATACTATTTTTTTGTATGAGATGAAAAAAAATATCTTGACGCTTGGTCAACCATTCATTTTTATTATTTGAGAGATTCACATCACTTTAAAAAAAATTATTCCCTTCATATAAGATATATGGTATTCCCTTGTTTTGGAGGAAAGATTCTCAATACCGATAATGATTTATATATTTCATCAATACATGATTTCACAATGGGTTGACCATTTTTCCCTTCAGATATATTTGGTATATGATGATTTATTGTGGGGGGGTTGAAATATGGTTTCATAATTATTGATATTTTGTTTACCATGTCCATATCCCATGGAATATCTAAATTATTGACAAATATATAATAAAGAACATACCTTCATTCTAATATTAGGTGGTCATTCTCTGTTACATACCCAATAGTTCTCATAAACTCGCATTGGTCAATAGGATGGGTTATTGGGATCATCACACCATTTTGTGGGGAATTATTACCTATTACAAAACTCTATTGTATATTTATTATTTATTTGGGAATCTCTTCCAAATACTGATAATTTATTGGTAACCATTAAAAAAATAGTCAGCATTGAATACTTCAATATATATAGGGTTTTCTACTGATTATATTATTTTTTTATATCTGTGGTGTTATATACTTTTCCCATTATTACTCAGTAACGGATGGATTATTATATTTTAAAGTCATATATCCAGGAACTCTACAGTTTACTAATGACTTGGGAGGTGAATGGTGTTTTGAGTATGGGATTATCCCTTCACGATAAGCCTTATGTATCATATTTATAATAGGAATAAAAAATATCATATTAAAAATGAGTCCAAGACATGTAGTTTAATTTCATGTTAAGATGACACATTTGAGGGAATAAAGGCACTAGATATTGTTATGTCCCCTTAGGAATGTGTCAAAAATATCATAATTATAAAAAATCAGAATAAATATATTTCTATATGATCTGAACATGACGATAGGTTATGATAACAAATTAATTCCTATGAGGTTTATTTCACCATGTTTTATTGATATGGGAATGCCTTCAAGTATTACAATGAAGTGGACTCCCTTATATGGGGGAAATAATATTATGTCATTGAATTGGGCTTAAATGATGAGGATTCCTTGGTTGGTTAAAATTCATGATGTTATTGGTATGATCATTTCAAATCTCTAAGCCAAAATGAGTCATGATTAATGTGGAAAACAAGGGTTGGAAAGTGATTAGACACACCACACATGGAAACAACACTTATGGACATGGGTGGCCCCGCTAGTGTGTTTAATAAATATATCAAGCCTTAGGAAGGAATCATATATTGCCTTTTTATAGAATCAGTCAAAGTTTTCATGGATTAATGAGAGTCCCAATATGTTGATGGATAAGGCAGACTGATATACCCATTGAAGATTTTGGGTACCATGAGTTAGAGTATCTCGTAATGGGGGGAAGTAAACCAAGGTTGATGCCCAATTAGAGGTTTGTCCTTACAATGGAATCATATGTATCATGTTTAGATAGAGATCATATATATCATAGTTTTATAGTTTTATTTACAAGCGTGTTTCCACAAAAGTTTATCATGTCCCACAGTCTCTGCATGTCATGATTTACATGTATGGGATGTTTTCTAGACCTATCATGATTTTCTTTATCACATGTATGAGGATGCATGAAAATGTCATAGTCATATTCCTGACATGTATGACGAATCTTGGAGTACATGTTTTAGGTGAATTCAGCATGATCCAACTTACTTATCTCTAGAAACTGCATGACAAGGTTAACAAGTCTAAATCACTTCACATGATTAATGTTAAAAATTCAATGTGATACCACATGATTAATATGACTTTTCTATGGAGACATCACATGATCAATGCATGAACCTACAGGGGGTTTCGTGATGATGGATGACATGATGGAGGGTTGTTTCATGGATTGTCTAACATATATGGGGGACTATATGTGGCATGTAATATATGTTTGGAGGTCCTCATGTGTATTTCATAACATGTTCATAGGACTACATGGGTCTAGGATAAATTGTCTAGGTGTTATAGAATGGTATGGATTGGAAACAAGAAGTGAATCAAGCCTTCAAATGTTAATAATAAAATCTATCTTCGTATACAAATTTCATCTTTTTAAACATTTATTTTAGAAATTTCTCAAAATCTTATGGCATTATCCTATTATGGTCTCACATAAAAAAGCCAATATATAGAATAAAATTTTCATGATATATCTAGCACAATGTATGTTAGTTTCTTGATCAATAAATTGATTATGATAATTTTATATAAATTCCATGTATTCTATTAAGTAATTCCCCAGGTTTTCCCTTGTGGATGTCCATTATTATTGCATGTCTCCTACACTAATAAGTATACTATATTCTATCTAGTATCTTGTATGTACCATCCATGTTTCGCGTGTATCATGTTTGGTTATTTTTCAAAGAGGTAGAAATTTATTGTCCTTTCTTATTTATATATATATATATATCCTATCATGATGATTATATAATAAATATCATTTTGATTTTGTGGAAGGGGCATCACATCACATGCTTCATGTGACCCTTACACAAGGAATCCATGGTGTCAACATTGTGTCGCATGATAAAATTTTACTATGATATCATTTCATCATAACCACATTTATTGGAACAGTGTATTATTAAAGGGATTTCTCATAATTTATTTGATATGTCAAATGGACATTTCAATACTGGGATGTCATTTATGGGGGGGGGGATCGCATGATCGAAGGCTATCTAGGAGGATTATGTGCGATAAAGATATAATTTTATAGGGTCCATCCTGAGATCAAGTAAGATTTTGAAAGGCTATTCATGAGGTCAATCTACCATTTAAAAGGGACTTTGTGTGATCAATTAGCTAATCTAAAGAGGTTAAAAACTCCCTTCGCATGAATAGAAACATAAATTTTCATCAAATGAGGGTACCTCCTTTTTGATATTTTATTCTTTATTTTATAAGAATCAAATAATTTCCCCACTGATTTTGTATTAGGGTGTTGAATGATCAATAATAGATATTGTGATGGTGTGTAATTATTTTCATAGACATCTGTTAAACTTGTATTTGGATCTTGATGGACATGTATGAGGTCCTGTACATGATGAAGATGACATACCCAAAGAATTTTACATGACATTGTTTACATGATTCTATAAACCTTGGGTGATTAGTAAACTGATCATGTGAGTAGTATAATCCCTTAACATAAATATTAATGCAACATACATCACTTTTAGCTTTCCCCTTTATCACCTTCTATTTTATAAAGTTATTAGGGTGATTTTTAGGTGTCTAATGGTTGACATGACACCTGATAAGAGGAAATCATTGGTAAGAAATCACATGTCCATAAGATCTTTTCTAGAAGCCTTTGTAAGTGAATAAGGGCTTTTGATGGGGTTATTATTATCAAAACAACTCACAAAAGGGGAATCATGTGATCATTTTCAAATCACAAGATCCAAATGATCTGGTCGCATAATGTTTCTAGGGTCATGTGATCATACTCTCTATTGGTGGTTACATAATTCTCAGGATATCATCACATTATCTTCATAAATAATTTCTTGTCGTCCCTAATGTTGAGGGAAAAATTTTAAGCTAAGATTTTTGTATTTAGTCTATCCATAAATATACAATTATTATGTGGAGGGTGTCAATTGTGGCATGTTAATGTGAAAAAAGTCTATAAAATATCCATGTTGACAATTACTGATCAGATATAGAGTTTGATGTTTGGGAAATAATATTCCTTTTGATATTTTTATTAATTAGAGATATATGGTTTATAAAGAATACAAATATTATTATAATTTATATTTTTCCCATCAATATTCTTGATGATATGAGAGTTTTATTCTTTTAACAATCACTTCTATTAAACATGTCTCAATTAGACAATATATTCTATGTATCTTTCTTAACGAGACATATACCATATCCCTCATGTATAAAAAATATATACGTCATAAAACCAAGTATTGAATTATCCTCTGAGGAGAAATGAATAAATATCTTGGATTATAAGAACATATTTTCATGTACGAAGATAACTAAACTTATCAATGTACATTTGTAAATCCATAACTATGAATAGAAAATGTGGGAACCTTCTCAAGAAATAAAACATAACCAACCACATATATTCATGACTAAAGGTGAACATTAAAATATCAAGGGTGAGTATTACATTGTAAATTTTTCAATGGCCTATATTTTATATTATGAATCATTCTTTAACAACAAAATTTTGTCGTACTTTGTTCAATAATATATATTATAACATAAAAAAACTACATACACCATTTAATAAAAAATAATAGTTAATTCTTTCACTAATATAATGAAATATGTTTGTAGGATAAATACTTTTTATAAAATTATATAAGTTACAATAGAATAAAAAACCTAAGTTAAAAAATTATTTGAATATGGAAATTTAGAGGATTTTTGTCTCTTGCAAATACTAGATACAAATCATCACTATAGTAATAATGAAAATGAATAAAAAATGAAAGGTATTTTATAATATATATATATATATATTTAAGATAGATAGAAAACTAAATTATTGAAATTTATTTTATTTAAGAGGTATTAATAATGCATTAAAAGGAGATATAACAAATGGAATGAGAGTTGTAAGAACAATACCAGGTCTATTAGAATAAAAACCTTGCTATTAAAATGAGGAAAAAAACCAAAATAGATAATTTTGATAAAAAAAATTAATATATATATATATATATTAATATATGAATATTCAAATAACATAAATGTATCATAAAGGGTATCTAGATAAGGTAATAATCCTCACTTGTGTTGAATTTTTGATTTTAGTGGGTAGACCAATTTATTTATAAATAATTATAACATAATTCAGAGTTTTCCATATATTATAAAACATTTATTTTGGATGGTTTTATAGGTTTAGAAAATGAATCAGGGGTTCATAAGGGTTCCAGGTGCATTGGAGGCCTAAAGTCCCCATTTTGGTGAAGTGATGGATGCGGCACATGGTTCGAACTAGTCGTTGAGGTTCTTAGTTAAAATTATTTATTTGTAATCTTTGAAAGATAAGGTAAAAAACCATGAGTAAACCTCTATTTTCTTTCGAGATATTTTTCATGAATTGAATAAAATTGGAGAAAATTGTGCGCAATTCGCAATCTTTGTTCCATTTTGTCAGAACCTCTACACATTATCATGCACTGTTTTGACATGCATAGGCCTAAAAAATCATCCAATCCATACAAGGAAGGTCTCCTAATATATTTGATATGAATGGTTGTCACACTTTTTAGAAAACCATTCAATATAACCATATGGCCTTTAACAATGTGAAATTTTTGGGTTTCCCCTCTGGCTTTAAGTGTATTTTTCTCCTTGTATTCTTTTTCTTGGTTGCTGACATCAGTGTAGGAAGAATTACACGTTACATCAGCTAGGGTGTGAGGTATATCCATTTTCTGGGATCTATTTCATGACCCTTTTGTGGAATTGGGTTTTTATCGGTATGTTTCTCCTCTCCCTTACATCATTTCTTCTTTCCTCTCACCTCACAGACTGCTAAATCTGTTCAATTCGTTTTCCCATATTTTGAGGGTGTTTGTCAAAAATGATGATTTCTAGAACATCATTCATATTTAGAGGCTATGATCGGATGTTCCTATGTCTTTGACTATAAGTTAAGTGGTGAACACCTTACTTTGATATTTAGTGAATGTTTATTGGGAAGACTTTTAGTACACCATTGAGTTAACTAGAAGAGATCCTTTTAAATTAATGGTTTCATTTAATTTATTATATGGAACCATGTGAAATGATATTTTCGATGATTAAAAGATACTAAATGTGGTCAAACCGATAAAAGAGGCTCCAGACCATCGTTAGTTTGGTTGGGGTGAGTTTCATTGCATCAAATTGATTTTATTAGTTAATTCAATTTTTTTACAATTAAATTACATTTAATTTCCTAGTTAATTTGATGTGAATTATATACAAAGTAAATTGTTTTGATTCTCTACTAGGATCCTTGGTAATCAGACCATATCAGCCTAAGGATTGAGATATTGATGGATATCTGTTCGAGGTAATGTGATTATCAAGACGATCTTTGACAAAGGCATTTAGGTGGTATTGACAATAAATAATGTGAATTGGACTTTATTTGTAGTAGAAATAACTTCTTGTTGAAGGATTGGTCTAGGATTTATCGAATGGAATGGACATCATATTTTATTGTCATGGTCTTAGGGGAATGAGGTGCCGATTTACTAGCCGATTTACTATGTATTGGGTTCTAAATTGGTCATTTCTACTCACTAGTGATGGCCAAAGTTCCTTATAGGGTCATGTGAACAAAGGATGACATAGTGAAGATGTGTTTTTGACCACTCATGTTGGTATAGGCCCCTGATAGTTGTGAATTAGGTAAATTGATGAGGTTCATTCCATAGAAATCTGTTGGGATGGTCAAGAACCATCAGAGGATATCATTAAGGCTACTGGTTGTGGATAAGGCTCTTTGTATTTGAGGCCACTGGGATAGGTATATTTTGGGAGGAAAGAGATTATTGTTCCTTGAGATTTCGTTCGTTGATCTGACAGTGATATTACTTGGGGACTGATATCTTTGTGCCTTATTACATCATACCTTAATCTGATGGGGAATTTTAATAAGGGGTATGAGGGACAATATTCTCATCAATTGTGCATTCCATTGGGATATCAATGACTTGACATGGACATGAGGTATCAAGAGGCACATGATTCCTAGTGATTTATTCATAGGTGGAACTTGAGGTTTCACATGGACATATCAATATTATTGGACACCTTGGGCTATGAGCCATGGATTCATCCGCCATGGCATTCCAACATTGGTCATTGGATTTGATTACATCCTTGTGTTTAAGATCATGAGGTAAGATTTTTTTTACTTTATTCTTGTTCTTCTTCTTATTTAAATTAGTACACACCAGTATAGTAACAAATGTAAGGCATGAACACATGGTTGGTACCTTACTGAGACTTATTCTAACACCCTACAAGCCCCCTTTGGGGTAGTTTTAGACATTATGCCTTTTCATTTAGGAATTTGTTTTGGATTTGTAGTTTCATCCCACTAGTTGAGTTAGAATGGGATGGAGGGAATGGGACCAATGATTATACCATAGCTGGAGATTCGCCTTTTCATTTATCAAGTATCAGCATGATGCTTATATGTATATATTGTGTTGAACCATTGGTGACCAATATTATTATTATAATGTATGAATTGAATTTAATGCATGTTTTGTTTTTATTTTTGAAAAATTGAATGTTAATGGGTTTATTTATTTCTATAACTATTGTTTATTTAGGCACATTTTTTTGTTTGATATTGATTCTACTTTTTCCTTAGGTAGGTTACTAGTTTGAGTATGGAATTATTTATTTCATCTACCTATATTATATATTCACAGATACGATTATTTATATAAAAACTAGATGGTATTTTCTCCACATTATAACACTTTACTACCAATTTTATAATGAGAAGCCTTTGGAAAAAGGGGAGGCACTCCTAAGGCCAGGGGTACTCAGTCCAAATGTACTATTCATGTGGCCAATATGGCTAGGGCACTACCAATGGCATCAGATGCGTTTATCTTACACCTTCTTAATATTTCTATTTGGGTTATGGTATACTAGGGATTAGTATGGAGTCTGAACTAGGTTTATAACTCATTATTGGGTTCCTAAATCCCCATGCATGGGGGACCAACTAAGTTTCCAAGGGTGGGAATTTATTTTCTGTTTTGTTCATATTACCATTGATTTGATTTCCAAGATGAGTGGTGCACTTCGATGTTTTTTTTTCTATTGTGATATGTTAAAATTTTCTATAAATGGAATGGGATGATATATTAGACCCTTGGACCTATATGATAAGGGTGTGTGTGTTATGCATCTTATAATATTATACTGAAACATAGAATATTTTGATTATATATATGTTCTTTTGGAATGGAAATTTATTATGATATGTGATGTATATAGATAGGTTTACATGAGACTGGATCTTATAGGAGCAGGAAGGTACAATGAAATGGGTTGATGGTGATCACTATGATAGGAAATTTTGTCGTTGGATTGATGCCATATAGATCATCAAGACATGTTTGGCCCAAGGTATATGTGAAACACGGATATGATAGGGGTTGGTAAGGAGGGCATGAAGCTATGATTATTTGTGGAATGGTTATAATGGGGGAGAGTAAGGGTTGTGAGTTTACGCGTCCTATTACAGATTTCCCTATCCATGTTTAATATATATGTATGAAATAACGATTTTCTTACTATGTAATGGTATTAAATGAGTTTCCACATAAAATATCTATAAGGAAGCCTTTGGAGAATAGTAAGGGGTTGTTTCATGAGAATGAGTATTTTGAGAACCCTGAGGGTTTGGAATATCATGATTTGTAGGCATAGGCTTAGACACATGCACAAGTGAAGGCATGAAGATGCCAGGGACTATATAATAAGGAATTTTAGGGCATGTTATTTGATAAAATCTCCTTGGAGACACTATGGGAAGAGATATATAAGGAGTCCCTAATCCATTTTCAGGGTGACATGTCCATCATGGAATATTCAATGGCATTCGACAAGTTTTCTCTCTTTGCACCCAACATGGTGAGTGATGGAACCTCAAGGGTGAGTCATTTGGAGAATGGTTCCTGAAACACCATTCTTGTTCAAGTGAACATATTTAGGTTGGCCTCATTATCAGAGGTGGTGAATGAGGTTCTCATAGTAGAAATAATTTAATGTATAGTTCTTACTCGATCTCGGTAGCATCTTTAGGTGATTTCAGTGGGGTTGAATTTGATAGCTAGAAGCAAGGGAAAGATAAGTTACAACATTGTAGTATGGCTAATGACATGGCTAGAACACATTGGAGTGGATCTTAAATGGTGTATTTCTAGAGTGGGTAGCCACTACATGTCCCGAATTAGTGAGAGTGGCCACTAATGGAGTGCTAGAAATGTGGTAAATATTGGAATTCTAATATGTTCCATGGGATACCTTTATGGATAGTTTAAATTCATTAAAAATGTTGAATTAGGATTCAATGATTATACTAGGAGTTGTACAAGGTGATGGTAGTTGAGCTTTAGCTGTATGTGGAGGTCATTGTAGTGACAATACGATCCATCCGTGGGGTCAACGGTCAGTAGAAGGTGCATCACCCTAGAGATTTCAAGCATTATATTTTCGATCTTTAGTGAAGGTGCATGACTTGGAGCTACTAGGCTCGGATAAAGATGGTGAGCCGATGACGATTAGATGTATGTTGTGGTTGTGTTCAGGGTTCTTTTTTGTTTTGTTTTGATATGGTCCTCTGAGAGGCATGTCGATTTTTAGAGAACAAATTTCAAAATAATTAAGTATGGACTAAACAAAGGTTATTTAATAGGTTGAAATCACCTTGGGTGTGATGTATATATATATATGGTGCATAGCACCTGAAAATGAATTTTATAATCAATGGATGCGTGATTATTGAGGTGAATTAGCATCGTGGCCTCAAGATGAAGTGGGTTACATGAGGTTAATTGGAATTAAAGAGTCATGGAGGTGCCTGTTATGTGTGGTTCATTAGAATTGGTGCATCATTGTGATATGGTAATTGATTGAGGTGGGATAAACGAGGACAAATTTGAGCATCTGATGAGATGTAGTACCTTGAATGTTCCATATGTGACATGAGCCTGAGGAAGTCACTAAAGCGGTGCGGGATATTTCTGGGTGTTGAGTATGACACAGGAGAACATGATGTGTTGTAAGAGACACTATGCATCACAGGAGGATCTTCGAAGGGGTTCAAGTGCATCAAAGGCCTGAAGTCCTAAATTGGTCAAGTTTAGGATGAGGTTCATGATTATAACTAACCATGGATCCTCTTAGTGAAAATTTTCCCTTTTTTTAAACTTATCACAGTTAGGTAAACTCTGTGAGATATGACACATGGCCATGCATGATCCTCTATAGTTTTTTATGTGGGATTCAGCAGAATTTGTGCATGGTTAGTGAAAACTATACACAATCCACGGGGTTAGTTCTATTTTGGAAGTACCTCTACAGTATAGGACACATGTTTTACAAGATCCACATATTTGCCTCGCGGTTTGGAAAATACTAAGAGCTTATCGCGAGAACTTTAAATGAGTGAAATTTTTATTTTTCTTATCCCTCCTTAAGTATTTTTTTTATTTTTATACTTCTTGGTCACGCATAGTAGTGGATGGATCTCTCCACATTCCTTTATATTGGGTGTGAGGTATCACTTTTTGTCATGATAAATTTCTCAATATTTCTACGGTCTTAAATATGTATCCACAAGTCTCTCATATCCCTTGCCTCATTTCATCTTTTATCTTTCCTCATGGATGGCTAAATCGGTTCCATTATTTTTGCCCCTTTTTCTAAGAGTTCATATGAAACATCAATTTCATCCAAATACATCAGAGTTAGATTAAATGATTGTACATTACTATGTATTTGAATACAATATATATGGTTTATAGTTTTCTTAGAGATTTCATGAGTGTTTGTGGGGTGTATATTTTAAAACGCTGTTAATATGACAGAGTGAGTCCCTTGTAAATTAATCGTGGAATTACATGTGTTAAAAAATATTTTCGAGATGGATTTAGGCATTATTGAATGATAATACATGTGATTGGAGACATGTGATATGCTTTTTAACTTCAGTAGTTAGGATGAGGTGAGTTTATTTGCGTCAAAATTATTTGATTATTTAAATCGAGTTATTCAATTTAATTACATTGAATTTACTAGTTAATTTTAATTGAATTATATATGTATATTTGAAATTATTGCGATACTCTAATGGGAGACAAGGGTCCATTATGGTCTCATCCTGAGGATTGAGATAGTGATGGCTACCTATTTGAGGTGATGTGATCATCCGGATAGGGTTAGATAGACTCATTTTGGTGGTGTTGACCATCAGTTGGGAGACTTGGTCATTGGCAGAGGAGGCCAAGCCATCTGTTTGTGGGAAGAGGCCTAATATTATTGGGATGTAATGACCATAATAGTTTATCAAAATGGTAAAAGGGGAATGAGGTGAAATTTTCGTGTGGAATAAGTTATAAATTTGTATTTTCTGCTCACTTGTGTTATAAAAATCACTCTTTTGAGTCCTGTGCACACAGGTTGACTGAATGATGAAGTTTTTTGACCAATTGTGTTGGTATATACCCCCTATAGTTTCAAATTAGTAAATGGGTGGGTGTTTTTTCTATTAAAATAAATAGGGATAGTGAGGAACCTTTAGATGACAGTGTTGAGGCTTTGAGTTGGGGGTGAGGCAGGCCATATTTGAGGGCATTGTGCCAGGATAATTTTTCTTGGACATAGATCGTCTTTCAAATATATATTATTATTTGAGATGATGGTGATATTAAATGATGATAGATTTTATTTTTACTCCTGACATCATGCCTTCGGTGAATAGGTGGTTTCAGTAGGGGTTTTATGGACAAGATATTCATCAATTGGTTTTTCCTTCATGGTGTTAGTGAATTGACGTGGACAAGAGGTGTCAATAGTCCAACGATGTTGGGAAACATATTCAAATATGGTACCTAAAGATCTACTTATATATTTATATAAATTGGGATTTCCTAGGCTATGTTCCATGGATCATTATGATGTGGCCTTGTGGCATTGTCTGGGGTAGGTGATAGCTTCCTTGTGGCTTTTGAACACCATAGAAGCTTGTGTTTACTTTATTCATGTACTATAACTTATTTATTTTAGTATAAACTTACATAGTCACAAATTTAATGCATGAAATCATTTGTGGAACCCTATTGAGACTCATTATCACACCCTACCCATACCCTTTAGGACACATATAGACGATATGATTTTTAATTTATGTAATGGTTTGTGCTCTAGTGCTCGATCCTAGTGGTTGATTTAGCTTGGGATAAAATGCATGGGAACGACAATAATTCCTTAGATTGAGTTTTTTTCTTTATCTAGTATTAGTATACTACATATATATGTTTCCATGTGATCAAGTGGTGACTCTTCTCTGAATTGTAATTTATTACTTGTATTGAATGAATGTTCCTTTTTTAGTTAGTGCAAATAAAATGTTAATGTGTTTATTTATTCCAACTATTAGTGTTTAGTTATGATTCCAGTTTTTTGTAATATTGATTGTGCATCCACCATTGGTGGAATACTGGTTTGATTCCTTCTTTACATTATTCCTCTACTTATTTTAATATTCACTTGGACCATTATTCAGGTCACCAATTGTGGGTATATTCTTCCCACTATCATTATTTTACACCCTCACTGCTAGTTGAAAATGTTTGTTGTATGGGGAGGTGTGCCTAATTCCAGTGGCACTTGGCCCAAAATCCCTATTCATGTGGCCCATGAGGTTAGGGTGGGATAATAAATACATATTTATGTAATAATAATAATGATTTAATTAACTCAAATAAATCAAAATTTTATATATATTTTATTCTTTATTTAATTTTATATTTAAAATTCAAATTATGAAATTAATGATCTTAATTAAAAATAAAAATTAGATGAAACTGATTATCAATTTTGAATCAAATAATCAAAATTAGAAAATAGTTAATTATTAAAAAAAATTAAAATAATTATTTTTTTAAATTAATTAAAAAATACATTGTAATATAGAAATAATATTTCATGAAAATTAATATCTGATTTATTTGTTAAATAAATTAATTGTAAATATTATCTATTATTTCTAAAAGTAATTTATAAATTTATTAAACCAATAAAAATATTTTTATGAGGATGGTAAATGTTTTATAGAATAAAAACATGAATTTTAGCATGTTATGAGATTTTTTTAAAATGATCTTCTTATAGTTAGAATTTTTATTTGAAATATTTTATATGTACATAATTAGTATTTCAAAATTTGTCAACAGTGAAATTTTGGAAGTTTATAAAAATTAAATTAAATTAAAAAAATTAATAAATTTGTAAATATGGTGAAATAATGTTGTCATGATGACATCATCTGAGAGAACTATCACTTTTGATATAAGTAGAGAATATGTTTGGAAAAAATAGAGTTGTATAATATTTTTATTACATAAAAGACCATTATTTCCATTCTTTTAAATTAAATAGTTTTTATTTTTAATATATTATCTGAAAATAATCATCTAGTCAAATTATAAATAAATCTTCCTAGAAATTTTTATAAAAAAATTGTAAATATTCATATAATATCCTATGATCGTCCCATATTCCTCATCTTTATCATCCTAGGTATATCCTAGATGATCTGGCCTCCCCACACCCCTAGGCATTTAAAACATTTCCCCAAGAAAAGGGTTTTATAAGTCAATTAATTAATTAATTTAATAATCAAAAATCATGTTTATGTAATTTATAATCCATTTTTTGTTTTATGAAATTGAAATCATCTTCTAAAATGAATTTAAATTTAGTAATATCATGATTTGACAACATGATGTACGAAATCATCTTGACATAATTTTAGTTGTTCATAAGAAGAACTCAAGGGGTCGAAAGACAAATGGATCGACCACACACCTATCATATTTACCATATATGTCTCATTGCAAATAATTAGATCGACCGCAGGGCTAGTTGGATCAATAATACAACCAACCATTGGAAAACATGACAAATTGAATTGAATTTGTACAGTAGTCTCAATAATGATAATGGATTGGACAAATCATTAATACATTCTGATCAACTAAATGTACAAGGTGATTGACCACAAGTACATGGTGATAGACAATAATTACATGTTAATCGAAAATAAGTGGATGGTGATCGAATGTATATATAAGGTGGTAGAATATAAGGAAAAATGATCTATCATAGGTATACAGTGATCCAAAATTAATATAAAAGGACATCACATTGTTTTAAAAGAATATTAAGGATGTTAAAAAATTACATGCCTAAGGACCACAATAGTTAGGTGTTAATGGAAACTGGGAACCCATTCTTCTAATATGGTGAAAATATCTACAACATATCCCATTAAGATATTACCTTTTAGTACTCTTAATTAAAACGTTATTCACAACCTAGGTTAAGAAAACATAAGAAAGGGTGATCTGAAATTCATAATAAGGGTAAATATATATTGATATAAAGATTCATAACATGGACATAAAGGTATGAGAACATGATCATAATATTTTAATATCATAACCTATATAACAATGATAATATTCATGTGTCATGGCATAATTATTGGCGGTTTATTAGACATGAATCATAAGGAAATCAAAGTACATGAGTTGTAAGAATGTATCATTGGCATAAGACACATACTTTTGGAATACGAATAAGATTATAACATTGTGAACATGTGTAAAAAGAAACAAGTTGACTCATTAAGTTAAGAATATGAAATTAGGATATATCATAAACTTATGTACCTGAAAGCATGTCTACTCAAATAATTGTGAACATGTAATATAGTTCCAAAATAACATTATGAACATGTACTCAAGTCCAAGCAGAATCATATGGACATGAAACCAGGTGAACACATAACATTGTGAACACATTATATGGTTCACTCATAACATTTTGAACATGAAATCAGGGACATGCATAAACATACAGACATTAAAATGGTTAAAATTATGACATTGTGAAGACCTAATAAGGTTCACTCGTAAAAAAATTAACATGTAATCAGGTCTATTCATAAACATATGAACGTAAAACTAGTTCCACACATAACATTGTGAGAACCTAAAAATAATCACTCATAATATTATGAGAATATAGTAATGTTTACACATAGGTAGATATATTACCTATTTAGGACACAACACCATTCCCACTGGATTCCCATTCTTCATAGTGGTTCGAGGTACACCTTATTCCAATAGTGGATCATGATCATATAATTTTTCCCATCATTTTATCAGGAGATATAAATAATTAACCAAGTAATTGGAGGGAGATATATGTCCCACTCATCACAAAATGAAGTAATATATTCGTTAGCCACAATGTTAAAAACATCCATTATATCACGACACGTTAAAATATATGGGTTTCATAAACATCATATGATAACCTAAGAAATGAATTGGTTATTATAGAAATTTCTTCTTAGTATAACCTATCGAAATATAAAGGATTCCAAATAATTTTATCATATAATAAACCATCAAAATAATAAGCATTTGAAGGCATTTTATTATTGTATAACTTGTGGAAGAGGAATGGGTTTCATAAAAACATTTCAATTAAGTCATAACTCATTAGAATAAAGAATTATAATAGTTTCCTTTGATAATATACACAATAAATCTTAGTATATATAAAATTACATAATCATATATGGATAAGTATTTTAAAAGTTCACTTAGAATATTTCATAATGAAAATATATTTTCTTTGAAAATCCATTTTATACTTTTTTTAAAAAAAAACTTTTCTTATAAATATTTTTTTGAAGTTTAGCTTAAAACATTTGTTAGGAAAACTAACCATTACTATTTTAAAAACTCTCTTTAAATGAAAAAACAATTAAAAATCCATCTTATTTTAAAATATCATTGAAAACATGTAAAGGAAGATTTGATATTATTGAAATACATTCCTTTGAAAATAACATTTGAAAAATAATAACTAAATCTATGAAAACCACTTTAAAAACACTTTTAATCAAATGTGTTTAATAATTTTTTATTTTTAAATAACATGAAATTGAAAATAAAATATCCTTTAAAAAATAAAAAAACATTTTTATATGGTATTTTTTTGGGAGGAAGCATAATTTTAACCGAAGATAGAAATAAATTTGGATCTTAATAAAACATATTATTTAATTATCATACGTAAAAAAGAGTAGAAAAATGGTACCAGTACATGGAAATTTCATGAAAATTTATTTGAGTGGAAAATCAAAGATATTACCTTGGATATGGATCATAATACTTCATCAATGAAAACATAATCATAAACAATCCAAATAAATGGTTAGATTGGTAATAAACACTGGCCATTTTGGATGATTTGAATAATAATCCTCAATATGGAATACCATTACACCAATCATAAAATATAATGAATATGTGGAGATTAAAGATATAAAATATTTGAGGGAATTATATACACCTCGTAAAATAATATCGGTGCATAACATTACAAGTGTATCAAGAAAGATAAATTGAGACAAAATTAATTTACTGATTTGTTAACTATATAGACCATAGACCCCATGAATGATAGATTATAAAATGTATATAGAAGTACCCATAAATTAAAGTATTGGAATAATATAATAAATTCATGGGAATTATAAATGCTATAATAAATTAGAAGGGGATAATACGACTTATGTCTCAAAGAAATAAAATTGAGATGAGAAAATACTTACCTTTAGTATTGATATTCATTATTAACATTCAAACACTATATTATTAGTGAAACTCTTTCTGGTCTATAACAAAGGGCTTTCGTGGATGGATTTTCACACAAAGGGGGTCTTATATGGTGAAGATGAGAAAGTTGGAAACTTATTTGGGAAGGGGGTAGATGATCTAATGTTCTTCAACGGTGTTAAGAAGTGGGGTGGTGGGCGAGTGCCATTTTATATTGAAGGAGGAGTGGAATTTTGTTAAATATAAAATGATAAACAAAACTGAGAGTTCAACCATACATCTTATTACTCTTGTAGTTTACCAATTTCGATCTAAAAGGTTAATATGGTCTAAATATGTCCATCTAAAGATTTTCAGACATGTTTAGAGAATATTTTTCTACTTATGTTAAGGTTTTACCAATATTTAATCTTGTTTTTTTTACCTTAATAATTTTAATTAATCTTAATTACATTCTATAGTCATTTTGGATAAAAACATTGGTGACCATAATATAATTTTTTAAATTACATTGATTCAAATTTGGAATACATTTATCGAAATTTCAATCATAGAACTGGTTCAAATAAATTTAAAACAAATCTCATATAGGTTATGGTAATGAGGGTGTTTAAAGTAAAAGAAATGAAACGATATAAATGTGTTTATATCTAATTTCAATCTGAAATTGTTTCCTATAACGTAAATGTAATTTATTTATGTATAATTTAAATAATTATACTTTAAAATAAATTTATAAACTAATTTAACTATTTATAATTTTATATGAAAAATCATTTCTCAATTAAAATTTACTGTTTACCATTATTCATCAAAAAATGCAACTTTAAAAAAACACTAAAAATTTATCCAAAGTAAACCATGTTACTCCTCCGTCTAAAATGATTTTTATAAAAAAAATTATAAAATTGTTAAGAAAAATATATAAAATCATTGCGTCATTAAAATGATATGAAATTACTTTTTGAAACAAATTATATTTTTTATTAATAAAATTGGATTTATTATTATCTCTTGTATATAAAACTCAGAATATTAATGTTAAATAGTTTAATAAATATAATATATATATATATATATATATATTTCATTGAAATCATTTATCAAATCTGTTTTAATTAATTTATTATCATTAAACTTGTTTGATTTTATAAATATAGTTTTATAAATACGGATTTAAAATAATTTTAAAATAATTTTAATTTCATTTATTGATAATTGGTCTCTAAATAATTATTCTTATATGTAACGCCCCGACCCTAGTTACCCAGAGTCGGTGAATTATTACATAACATTGGCATGATCACAAGAAAGATCAAATCTCGAAAGACCGATTGGTTTAGTAGCCTTGGAAACACTAGATATATTCATAAGTTTTACATTACATCATAAAATGAAAAACTACTACAATAACATAATGTCTCCATAATCCACACTCATATCCCCACATAATATCTCTGCAGGTCATTCATAATTTACTTCTTCACTTCCTGGGAAAAATAAAACATAGAAAAGGGGCGAGCTCAAATTCCCAATAAGGATAACAATATAGCGGAAACTTTCATAAATAAGAATAAATATTTAAGGCAATGTATAACTAAAACAACAGCCTTTCAAACTTGAACTTTCAACATTGTATGGCATAAATAAAATGAAATAATTCCATTTACTCATTCACATGGATATTCTACTAATCGAATAATCACATGCAAAATCACAATCCACTTTCATAATGATAGAATGCATAATGCCAGACTATCATAACCACATAGCCAAGGCCTCGTGCCAAGAATACAAATAAGATTTTGTCAAGGCCTTATGCCAAGACACATGTTTGCCTCATGAGACCTACCGATGCATCGAGGAGCTATAGCGGGCTCCACCCATCACATATTAAGTCCAATGCATTCCCATATGAAAAGGGTTAAACATAACATAAACATTCGTAATAAAACTAGCATACGAAATGTCAATAATTTCACCATAAACTATGAATGGTATAAAAATATCACATCCACAATCAAATATATCACAAAACCTTCAATACAATATAGAAGTTTTGTATCATAATAAATCAACTTCAAATAATCGTAAAATCCATCAAAGGATGTTTACATAGATGAAATCAAAACACTTTTTACAGAAATATCTCTTTCAATTTTTGAAATCATTTAAGAGCCATATAAAATAAAACATTTTCTTGAAAATATTCTTATAAGCTTTTAAGGGAAGCTTCGACGATTTTATAACGGAGGAAAATAGCCGCACCCGCCGTATAAGTTAAAAAAACATTCTTACCTTAATTCTGTCAAAAAGGATAAAAAGAACCTTGTTTTAAAAACGACGGAAATATTCCTCTTATAAAAAGTCAAAAAAGAGTATAAATGACTTTAACCCACATTCTTTTAAATAATAAAAATGTTTTGAAATACATTTTTAAGAAAACATGGATGTGGATGATAAAGAGATCCCAGTAGATTATTACGTAAAAACAACCTTGGATAATGAAGAGATTGTGAAATAACCCTTACATTGTACTTTTCCTTGGTTGGGGTAGGTTAACCTCCTGTATAATGGTGAAATAATTGTTATTAAATTATAAAATAATCATATACAATAATATGATATCATATATGATCTTTTAATATTGATTTGATAATAATATCTTAGTATTATCATTGTTTCGGGTGTTAACTTACTTGTTTTCTTTTATATGTTTTGTTATGTAAGACATGTTTGTAAAGGATAGGTTGTATATTATTCATATCCAGAATGATATCAAGTCCTTAAACATCATTTTTTTGAATCATCAAATGATAATTATACTTGAATGGATATGATGGAGAATGAATCTCATCACGTTCGTGGAAACGGTAGTCCGTACGTACGCACGAGCGACAATATCATTCTTTTGATATTAAAATAATATAGAAATGGATGGTATATCATATATACTGAATCATTAACATGTTATATTTATTATTTACATGAGTTACACATCATTATTATACCCATCCAAATAATGTTATATTGAATAACAATTACACCACGACGTGGAGACGGTAAGCCGTACGTACGCACGTATGGTGACATGTTATTCAAAGGGTGCATAGAATACTGAATATGGTTTTACCATATTTATAATAACATCACAGTATATATATGATACTGGAGTTATTATTTTATAATGGTAACAACAAAGGAAGAAGAAGTGGAAGAAGTAATGAACTTGGAAAAAGGGTGGTGAAATCATTACCTCTTCTTCGGGTTCTTCTTTTTTATTTGATCAAAAAGGCTGCTTAGGTTGGCTTTCTGATCAAACTAAGGCCTATAGGTTGTAGTGAGGGAAGTTGGGAGAGTATTTGTGCAGATTTTGGCCGAACCAAAAGGCTTTTAAGGTGTGAATAAATGAGAAGGAGGAGTTCCCTTTTATAAGAGGGGTGAGGGGCACCTTTGGAAAACCTAGAGATATTAGTTTATAATAAATTCATATTCGGTTTCCAATGGCTCCAAAGTTTACTATTCAAAGTTTAAGGTGGGGATGGGTCGAAAAAAACTAATCCAATAGAATTTAGACAGGTTTGGGTACTTATATTAACCTTATCTTTATGTATTAACTCTATGTTAATTAGTTTCACTTTTACAATGTCTCTTTGTATTTTTATATAATATGGTTAATAAACATACTATATACATCCAAGCGACCCCCAAGTGGTCTATTAATGATGAAAATATCATGATATAAGTCTCTTGGCCGAAAATTAGATTTTTAGGAATTTAATATCAATTAATAATATAATATTTGTTTTAAGAACTCTTTTATGTCAATTTTGACACTATTCAATAGTTGATTTTTTTGAAACTCATAACAGATTGATTACTTCGAACAAAGTAAATTAAATCAATTCTAATATATCATATTATCCTAGAAAATTAGTTTAATTCATTAAAAGTTTCATATTATATTTATTTTGGTATTTATAATATCAATTAATTTAATTTTTCACTATTTTAGTAATTACTGCATCATCATTGTGTCATAAATAAAATATATTATTTAATGTCTAAAAATTATAAATAAGATATAATTATGTAGGAAATCGTTTTATCTTTCTAATGAATATTTATAATCTAAAATCAAACATATATAACCCTATGTAATAATTGTTTTTCTAAAAGATATATGCTTGTGTCATTTTTGTATTCATTTTAACTTAATTAAAATAAAGTGTCCCTGTCACCTACAAGTGGCACCATGGGGTCCCCAAATAGACCCAAAGATGCCTATGGCCGAAACTTTATCAACAAATAAGGCTAATACACGTTTTAGGGTAATTTATTATTATTATAATATTATTTGTTAACCCTTATTTACCAGATTTACCCTTAACCATGGTAAATAAAATATTTACCACAGTAATTATTCAAAATGTCTAAAAATAAAAGTTACCTATTTAAAAAATTTGGACATCCTGATTACAAATATGGAATCCATTTTTCTAAATTCAAAACATAGAAGTGGCAGAAATTAATTTAAAATTAATTCCCGCTGTCAAAACAAAAAGAGTGTTTTTAAGAGATAATAACTATCAAAAGATTGACACTTGTTTATGTTCGGTTTAATTGTAAAATTATGTCCAATGACCAACATTATATTAAATTGTAA
Source organism: Viscum album (assembly GCA_963277665.1). NCBI lineage: Eukaryota > Viridiplantae > Streptophyta > Magnoliopsida > Santalales > Viscaceae > Viscum > Viscum album. The sequence continues at coordinate 39,569,491 of OY728131.1, forward strand.
AAATATATTCTAAATATACTTTAAAACCACTAAAATTAATAATTTATCACTATTAATTATTTTGATTAAAAAAGTTGTTTTTAATTAAAATTTAGTAATTTTCACTATTCATCAAAATATTAAAGTTATCCGAAAAGTACCAAAATTTCATCTTAGGCTAAATTAGATATTACGAATCCAAAAATTAAGTCCATTTTGAAATATAAGATATATATATAATTTCAAAAAGTAGGTATTACTATTCATAACGGCTAGTTTGATTGGTTGTTAGAACTCGGTGTTGCGTACAACACACGCTATCGCATTATTCAAAGAGAAGCGTACCGTAGAAGCTTGGGGTGTTACATTCTCCCCTCCTTCAAATAATTTCGTCCTCGAAATTTCTAGAATACTACCACATGAAAAGACTCAGGTGGTTCTTCATCATAAGTTCCTCGGGTTCCCACGTTGCCTCTTCCATCTTATGGTTTCTCCACAAAACTTTTACCAGACGCGTCGTCCGGTTTCTCAGTACTTGTTCTCTCGTATCAAGAATCATGACGGGCTCTTCACAATAGGAAAGATCGGGTTCCAGTTATAATTCCACATAGGTGAGTACATGCGTTGGGTCAGGCATGTATTTCCTCAACAGAGATACGTGGAACACATCGTGAACTTTGGAGAGACTTGGCGGCATTGCCAATCGGTAAGCTACAACCCTAATTCGTTCTAGAATTTCAAAAGTTCCGATGTACCTGGGACTCAATTTACCTTTCTTACCAAAACGTATGACTCCCTTCCATGGAGATACCATCAGGAAAACATGATCACCGACTTGAAATTCCAAATCCTTCCTTCGATTATCGGCATAGCTCTTCTGCCTACTTTGAGCTTCTTTGATGTGATTTTGGATTACTTTCACCTTTTCCACCATTTCCTCCACCAGTTCTAGGCCTACAAGTTTTCATTCACCAACGTCATCCCAACAGGTTGGTGTACGACATCTCTTTCCATATAACGCTTCATATGGTGCCATCTGAATACTCGAATGGAAGCTATTGTTATAGGAAAATTCTACCAGTGGTAAATATTGATCCCACATACCCTTAAAATCAAGTGAGCAAGATCTCAACATGTCTTCTAAGGTCTGAATAGTCCGTTCTGATTGTCCGTCTGTCTAAGGGTGGTAAGCAGTGCTCAAATGAAGTTTAGTATCCAGGGATTTCTGATGACTTTTCCAAAATCATGAAGTAAAACAGGGATCACGATCAGAAACAATCGATAAGGGTACTCCATGAAGTCTCACAACTTCATTAATATATAGTCTTGCTATACGTTCCAGGGGTAGATCTTCTCTTATAGCAAGAAAATGTGCTGACTTGGTAAGACGATCAACAATAACCCATATTGCATTGTTCCTTCTAGGAGTCTTTGGTAGCCCCATGAAAAAGTCCATCGTAATATTGTCCCATTTCCACTCCGGTATGGGAAGAGGTTGCATGACTCCTCCAGGCTGTTGCCTTCCAGCTTTCACTTGTTGACAAACCATACATCTTGACATAAAATCACAAATCTCCCTCTTCATGTTGTCCCACCAAAAATGTTCCTTCAAATATCTATACATTTTCATGCTCCCGGGGTGTATAGAGAAATTTGAACTATGAGCATCATCCAACAATTCCCTTTTTAGATCAGGTAAATCGGGAACACAAAATCTCTTCCCGAATTTCAAAATTCCATCTTCATACACAAAGTCTCTCAATCTCCCATCATTCACAGCTTTAATATTCTTTTGAAATTATTCATCATCGGTCTGAGAACTCTTAATCCTTTCTAGTAAAGATGGTTTGGCAACCATTTGAAAAAGTATTGATGTTTCACGTTCCCTGGTTATTCCCATGTCCATCTTCACTAGATCCATGAAAATTGGATCCCTTTCAATTCTCATATTGTTCAAAACTCCATGGTCTTTTCTACTCAAAGCATCTTCCACCTTGTTTGCTTTCCCCGGGTGGTAGTGTATCGTACAATAATAATCCTTGAGTAATTCAAGCCATCTCCTTTGCCTCATGTTGAGTTCTTTTTGTGAGAAAATATACTTCAAACTCTTGTGATCAGTATAAATCTCACATTTTTCACCATAGAGGCAGTGCCTCCATATCTTCAAAGAAAAGATCACAACTGCTAACTCAAGATCATGAGTAGGATAGTTTTGTTCATGAATTTTCAACTGTCGTGATGCATAGGCAATAACTCTATCATTCTGCATAAGGACACAACCAAGTCCTTTCTTTGATGCATCACTATAAATAACGAACCCATCATTGCCCGATGGAAGAGTCAATATAAGAGCATTGACTAATCTTATCTTTAGTTCTTCAAAACATTCTTCACACTCTTTTGTCCAAACAAATTTAACCCCTTTACGTGTGAGCTTTGTTAATGGGTTAGCCAATCGGCCAAAATTATGGACGAAACGTCGATAATAACCTGCCAAACCAATAAAACTACGTAACTCAGTTATACTCGTAGGTGCTAGCCATTCTTGGATTGCCTTGGTCTTAGAAGGATCAACAGAGATTCCATCTTTAGAGACAATATGGCTAAGAAAAGAAATCTCCTGAAGCCAGAATTCACACTTGCTAAAATTCCCATATAATTCATGCCTCCCTAGAGTCTTCAAGATAATGCGCAAGTGATTTTCATGATCTTCGTAGGTTTTGGATTATACCAAGATATCATCAATAAATACCACCACAAATTCATCGAGATACTCCTTGAAAACTCTATTCATCAGATCCATGAATACAGAGGGTGAATTAGTCAATCCAAACGGCATTACGGTAAACTCGTAATGCCCGTACCTGGTTCGAAATGATGTTTTCGGAATGTCTTCCTTCTTCACACACAACTGATGGTATCCAGATCGAAGGTAAATCTTTGAAAAGTATTGACATCCATGCAGTTGGTCAAATAAATCATCAATACGAGGTAGGGGATACTTGTTCTTTATCGTTATAGCATTGATCTCCCTGTAGTTGATACATAACCTCATAGATCCATCTTTCTTTTTAACAAAAAGAACAGGGGCACCCCATGGAGAAACACTAGGGCGAATAAATCCCTTATTACTCAATTCCTCTAGTTGTTTCATTAGTTCAAATAATTCTACAGTGGCCATTCTATAAGGGGTCTTCGATATAGGCCTTGATCCAGGAATCAAATCAATGGAAAACTCAACTTCTCGTTCTAGAGGATGTCCAGGTAAATCTTCCAGAAATACATCTACAAATTCTTTCACAACAGGTACATCCTCTATTTGAACATTCCTTTCCTCACCGACAGTTATTTCATTCTCTTCCTCCCCAATAATTGAATTAAGTTGAGCTACTGGGGGTGGATCTAAATAAGAATTAGGTCGTGACGATTCTGCTCTAAAGATAAGGTGTTACTTATCATTATCATCAATAATTGTAACCTCTTTCTTCTTACAATAAATCTTCGCATCATAGTCCGAAAGCCAATCCATACCGAGGATTATGTCAAACTCAATCATATGTATGACGATGAGATCAGCAGATAACGAACATTTATGTGCTCTAATGGGGACTGATTCACAAAAATTTGTTGGAATGATACTTCCCTTAGGAGTTTTAACTAACAACTCCCTTATTAAATCAAATTGGAAATATCTAATTTTATTAGCAAACTGGGAAGATATGAAATAATGCGATGATCCAGAATCAAATAATGCATTTGCTAAACTTGAGGAAACCATTAAATTACCTGCCCCCACGTCTTTCGGAGCTTCTACCTCAGCAGTAGTGATAGCATAAGCCTGGCCTTGACCCCTTGGCCATTTCTGAGGTAATTTCTCATGACTCTTAGGACATGCATTTGCATAATGCCCCATCTCCCTGCAATTGTAGCACTGAACGCTGGTAGCTTCCTTCTTCCCCTTGCAATCACGAGCTTGGTTGCCTTTTTCACCACACTTCTAATAGAATCCCATTCCCTTCAAGCAAGTACCAGGATGTTTCTTCCCGCATTTACCACAAGATGGATATTCAACCTTTCCCTTCTTCCCCTTATTTCCATTCCCAGATTGATCAGCAGGTCTCTTCTTCTCTTACTTTGCTTTAAAGTCATAAGACTTAGAGAACTCCTTTTCGGTCTTGATAGCACATGAGACAATGTCTTCGTACGATGAAAAGGATTGTGAGACTAATGCTCGATGGAGAAATGGTTTTAACCCATCAAAGAAACAATCAATCTTACTTCTTGGGTAGCGAATATAATCTCCAGCATACCTCGCTAACCTTGTAAAGTTAGCCTCATACTTTGTGACATTATTATCCTCTTTTTGTCTCAGACTCAGAAATTGCCTTCCATATCTGCTCGATGGTTGCGAGGAAAGTATTTTTCTAAAAACAGATCTTTGAACTCCCTCCATTCCATAATTGATACTTCATCATCTTCCTTCATGTTTTGAATCAACGACCACCATTGATCAGCATCTCAAGTGAGGCGGTAAACTGCCATGATAACTTTTTCCCTTTCACTGCTCCCCAAAGCCTGAAATATTTTCTCTAGGGAATTTATCCATTGCTTGGCTACTAAAGGATTTGTACTCCCATTGAACGTTAGTGGTTTTTGCCTCATGAATCGATCTAACATTGATACTCCATGCTGTGGATCAGGGTGCTATATACGGGTAAGGTTATTATTCATAACCTGAGTAAGTTGTCCCAGTATGGTGATTAGCTGATCGGCACCAGTTGCATCACCAGCCCCACTATAATTATCTTGAGCAGGAGGGAAATCCCTACATGGAGTGCGTGCATTGATACGGTTTCCATTTCTTCCACTAGGCGCCATTTCTAAACAATGGCATAAACTAGATCAGTTTATGAATCAAAATACATAATCCCATACTTATAAAACACTTAACATAAATTGAACTATTTATGGATATAATCCATAATCATAAAAAAGTTTTCATTGAGGAATTATATACTCATAAACCCTTCATAATGATTTGTAAAGAAAATGAGAGTTATCCTAAGCATATCCCCCGGGAGTTTCGTAACCAAGAGTGCAGCAAGGCCCGTTGTCGTGCACCAGTTCCCGTTCGAGTCTAGCTCAAAGCGGTGTTTTCGGGTTTTACCCCTAGGTACATCTGTGCCAGAGCCGCCTCTACCTGCTCGTATACAGACAGGGATGTATTGCTTGGAAAACTCAAAAAATCTCTACAATACCAAAATTCTAGGAAGTTCTTCTATACTAATCCTCAAAGTTCATCTTAGGTCTGCGTGATCTAATCAGAGTTTATCTAAATCTAGCTTCCAAGGTTTGTACTAAACTTACTCTGATACCAACTGTAACACTCCAACCCTAGTTATCCAGAGTCGGTGCCTTATTACATAACATTGGAATGATCACAAGAAAGATCAAATCTCGAAAGACCGATTGGTTTAGTGGCCTTGGAAACACTAGATATATTCATAAGTTTTACATTACATCATAAAATGAAAAACTACTACAACAACATAATGTCTCCATAATCCACACTCATATCCCAACATATTATACCTGCAAGTCATTCATAATTTACTTCTTTACTTCTTGGGAAAAATAAAACATAGAAAAGGGGTGAGCTCAAATGCCCAGTAAGGATTACAATATAGCGGAAACTTTCATAAATAAGAATAAATATTTAAGGCAATGTATAACTAAAACAACAGCCTTTCAAACTTGAACATTCAACATTTTATGGCATAAATAAAATGAAATAATTCCATTTACTCATTCACATGTATATTTTACTAATCGAATAATCACATGCAAAATCACTAACCACTTTCATAATGATGGAATGTATAATGCCAGACTATCATAACCACATAGCCAAGGCCTCGTGCCAAGACTACAAATAAGATTTTGTCAAGGCCTTGTTCCAAGACACTAGTTTGCCTCATGAGACCTACCGATGCATCGAGGAGCTATAGTGGGCTCCACCCGTCATATATTAAGTCCAATGCATTCCCATATGAAAAGGGTTAAACATAACATAAACATTCGTAATAAAACTAGCATACGAAATGTCAATAATTTCACCATAAACCATGAATGGTATAAAAATAGCACATCCATAGTCAAACATATCACAAAACCCTCAATTCAATATAGAAGTTTTGTATCATAATAAATCAACTTCAAATAAGCGTAAAATCCATCAAAGGATGTTAACATAGATGAAATAAAAACACTTTTTAGAGAAATATCTCTTTCTATTTTTGAAATCATTTAAGTGCCATATAAAATAAAACATTTTCATGAAAATATTCTTATAAGCTTGTAAGGGAAGCTTCGACGATTTTATAACGGCGGAAAATAGCCGCACCCGGCGTATAAGTTAAAAAAACATTCTTACCTTAATTCTGTCGAAAAGGTTAAAAAGGACCTTGTTTTGAAAACGACAGAAAGACTCCTCTTATAAAAAGTCAAACAAGGATATAAATGAATTTAACCCATATTCTTGTAAATAATAAAAATGTTTTGAAATACATTTTTAAGAAAACATGGATGTGGATGATAAATAGATCCCAGTAGATTATTACGTATAAACAACCGTAGATAATGAAGAGATTGTGAAATAACCCTTACCTTGTAATTTTCCTTGGTTGGGGTAGGTTAACCTCCTTTATAATGGTGAAATAATTGTTATTAACTTATAAAAGAATCATATACATTAATATGATATCATATATGATCTTTTAATATTGATTTGATAATAATATCTTAGTATTTCATTGTTTCGGGTGTTAACTTACTTGTTTTCTTTTATATGTTTTGTTACGTAAGACATGTTTGTAAAGGATAGGTTGTATATAATTCATATCCATAATGATATCATGTCCTTAAAAACCATTTTTTAAATCATCAAGTGATAATTATAATTGAATGGATATGATGGAGAATGAATCTCATCGCGTTCGTGGAGACGGTAGTCCGTACGTACGCACGAGCGACAATATCATTCTTTTGATATTAAAATAATATATAAATGGATGGTATATCATATATAATGAATCATTAACATGATATATTTATTATTTACATGAGTTACACATCATTATTATACCCATCCAAATAATATTATATTGAATAACAATTACACCACGACGTGGAGACGGTAAGTCGTACGTACGCACGTATGGTGACATGTTATTCAAAGGGTGGATAGAATACTGAATATGGTTGTACCATATTCATAATAAAATCACAGTATATATATGATACTGGAGTTATTATTTTATAATGGTAACAACAATGGAAGAAGAAGTGGAAGAAGTAATGAACATGGAAAAAGGGTGGTGAAATCATTACCTCTTCTTCGGGTTCTTCCTTTTGATTTGATCAAAAGGGCTCCATAGGTTGGCTTTCTGATCAAACTAATGCCTCTAGGTTGTATTGAGGGAAGTTGGTAGAGTATATGGGCAGAGTTTGGCCGAACCAAAAGGCTTTGAAGGTATGAAGAAATGAGAAGGAGGAGTGCCCTTTTATAAGAGGGGTGAGGGACACCTTTGGAAAAGCTAGAGATATTAGTTTATAATAAATTCATATTCGGTTTCCAATGGCTCCAAAGTTGACTATTAAAAGGTTAAGGTGGGGATGGGTCGAAAAAAACTCAACCAATAGAATTTATGCAGGTTTGGGTACTTATATTAACCTTATCTATAAGTTTTAACTCTAAGTTAATTAGTTTCACTTTTACAATGTATCTTTGTATTTTTATATAATATGGTTAATAAACTTACTATATACATTCAAGAGACCCCCAAGTGGTCCATTAATGATGAAAATATCATGATATAAGTCTCTTGTCCGAACATTATATTTTTAGGAATTTAATATCAATTAATAATATAATATTTTTTTTAAGAACTCTTTTATGTCAATTTTGACACTATTCAATAGTTGATTTTTTTGAAACTCATAACAGATTTATTACTTCGATCAAAGTAAATTAAATAAATCCTAATATATCATATTATCCTAGAAAATTAGTTTAATTCATTAAAAGTTTTATATTATATTTATTTTTGTATTTATAATATCAATTAAGTTAATTTTTCACTATTTTAGTAATTACTACATCATCATTGTGTCATAAATAAAATAAATTATTTAATGTCTAAAAATTATAAATAAAATATCATTATGTATGAAATCTTTTTATCTTTCAAATGAATATTTATAATCTAAAATCCAACATATATAAACCTATGTAATAATTGTTTTTCTAAAAGATATATGCTTGTGTCATTTTTGTATTCATTTTAACTTAATTAAAATAAAGTGTCCCTATCACCTACAAGTGGCACCATGGGGTCCCCAAATCGACCCAAAGATGCCTATGGCCGAAACGTTTTCAACAAATAAGTCTAGGACACGTTTTAGGGTAATTTAGTATTATTATAATATTATTTTTTAACCCTTATTTACCAGATTTACCCTTAACCATGGTAAATAAAATATTTACCACAGTAATTATTCAAAATGTCTAAAAATAAAAGTTACCTATTTATACAATTTGGACATCCTGATTCCAAATATGGAATCCATTTTTCTAAATTAAAAACATAGAAGTGGCAGAAATTAATTTAAAATTAATTCCCGTTGTCAAAACAAAAAGCGTGTTTTTAAGAGATAATAACTATCAAAATATTGACACTTGTTTATGTTCGGTTTAATTGTAAAATTATGTCCAATGACCAACATTATATTAAATGGTAAAAATATATTCTAAATATACTTTAAAAACACTAAAATTCATAATTTATCACTATTATTTATTTTGATTAAAAAAGTTGTTTTTAATTAAAATTTAGTAATTTTCACTATTCATCAAAATATTAAAGTTATCCGAAAAGTACCAAAATTTCTTCTTAGTATAAATTAGATATTCCGAATCCAAAAATTATGTCCATTTTGAAATATAAGATATATATATATTTTCAAAAAGTAGGTATTACTATTCATAACGGCTAGTTTGATTGGTTGTTAGAACTCGGTGTTGCGTAAAACACACGCTATCGCATTATTCAATGAGAAGCGTACCGTAGAAGCTTGGGGTGTAACAATATATACTTGTGAAAAAAATATTCTAAAATTTTAATTAATATTATTTATAACCTCTTATCCAAAGAATATGTGACAACCATAATAATATTTTAATAAAAAATACAATAGTACATTATAGTTTGGTAAAACTAGAACTAGCGTCTAATGATAGCTATCAAAGTAAATCGATATTTTGTTTAACATACGCCAAGAATAGTGTTGCGTATACCAAAATCTAATATAATTGTTTTTTTTGAAATATTGTCTTCGTGATTAATTTTACGAAAGTAAAACTTAGTTATTTCGTATAAAAATACTACATTTAGTGTTGTGTTAAATGAAAAATGTAAAAATGATTAAACTAATTTAAAATATATATATTTAAAAAATATCGGGGTGTTACAATATACCCCCTAAAAATTTATTTCTCCCAAGAAATTTATGTTGGTCATCAGAGGTTTAATACTTTCAAGTTCTATTTATAGAATTCCACTCCCTAAAAGTGAAAACTAAAACATCCATGAAAAGGTAAAGATGGAAACATTAGTGTTACCAAGAGTAACTCGTAACTAGGTTTGTACAATGGAGAAAATAAGTGGGATGATAAAAAATAGATACACAAGATAAATCTGACAATCATATTCTGATAGAGAGTGGAAGATATCATGAATTGGAGAACGAAAATGATCAAAAAACCATATCCCAAAGAGGATTGAAAAAGGTCATTAATATCATTAAAAATGATGATAACTAGACAATATTTATGACAACCTTGGTCTTTTATTACACAATTAAACATAATTTATTACATAAACATCACTTCATATACTATATAATATCGGGAGTTCTGGTGTATTTGGGGTTTAAGATCATTAATCAAGAACATAAAACATGAAATACAACATCTTTATTGAAAACATGCTTTACATGACCACAACATTCTCTCGTACTTATCATTGCATGGGATAACTTGAGGACATGCATAAGAAAAGGGTGATCTATAAAGCCCAGTAAGGGAATAATAATGGAATAACATGAGGAATACAATAAATGTTATACAATAGGAATATCAATAGATCAAAATATAAGCATAAAAATAATGTCATGAAAAAGAAAGATAATCATAACTTGGTAATGTGGCAACAACACTTAACATGAAGTTTGCATGAGCCAAGGCTCATTGTACATGGATCATTAGTAAATCCTCATTGCAGATGAAGCATGAGAAAAACCTCATTTCACTTGAATTAGCCTGAGTAAACACTCGTTTCACTTGATATATCATGATAATATACTTTATCCATTTCATTTAAGTGTTATAAGGTCGCACCATTAATAAACATTTCATTTAATGAATAAGTGTGTCACATGGATCATATAACACAGATTCATAATACATAATATTTTATTCTAGGATAAAGGATTGTGGAATTCATACATGAAAAATTATAATCAATAAGTAAATTTGCATAAAGGTTAATATCGTTGATAGATAAATGGGCATGGTATTCATTACACAATGACATTGGCTTGGTGAATAAGTTCAATTTCGGCAGCGTAACAGCATGACATAAAAATTCAAAAAAATGGTTGATGAGAAAGAAAGGTGTGTCTCATCATATTTAAATTAAATGTACAGTAAGGGGTCATATAGATATATGTCCCAATAATTGTAAAGCAATTTATCTTCATGATACAAAAGAATTTCTTTAATGTAAATGGGGAGAGAGAAATTCCTTTCGGAATTTTGGCATAGTAATGGGTGTACATGGGAGGCATTTAATGAGAGAGAAATGGGTCTCCCATCATTCAGACATAAATAGGGATGTATGGGGGAGGTGGGAAACCATATACCATCATATATAATTGAAATTAAAAGGGTGTAACAATTTAATGAATATTGCATAAAAATGAGAAAGGAAGAAAAACCCTTACTTGGAAGTGTGCTTCCAAAGGCTTGAGAGAGGCTTGAGAGAGGCTTCTTGGGGGGGATGGGGGCACCTTCCGAGGTTTCTATAAAGATGAGGGAGGAGGTTAGATGAACTCCAAAGTCTTTGAGTGAGGATTAAGTGGGATATTGGGTGGGTTTATATAGGAAAGTTGAGAGAATTCTTTATTATTTAGGTTTGGGACACCTCACATTAAACTAATCCAAACCACAAACCAGCCCACGATTTTTTCCCATCATTTTTGGAAAAGGGATTTGGAAAAAAATATTTTATAAATTCAAATTCTAAAATTCTTAAAATAATGGGGTTTCTTATGTGGTGGTGAGTTACACTCCCAAGGAAATCAATTTAAAAAAAACAAGATGTTTAATAAGCTTTGAAGTGTCCAGAAATGTTTTGTAAAATAAGCCAAAAAAAACCAAATCACATTATTTTAATGGTAAAATGTATATTGTCTGAACATAAGGAATATATTATTTTTTTACATAACTATTTGGTCATTATGATGTTATAAAACACATTATATATTTAAACGGTATTTAATTTTTACCCAAAAATTTGACTGCCTCAGAAAATTATGAAAAATTCACCATTGGGTAATTTTGACTTCCTGATTCCAGAAAAAATATTTATTTTATCTAAATAATTTTATAAATATGTTAATTTTAACTTTTTAAATAAAAACATATATTTATTGAGAATTCACGGGTTTGGAAAAAGATAGCTTTCAAAAAATAATAAAAATTACGATTTCATTCATTAAAGTATATATTAATTAATATTTAATAAAACCTATTTTATAAATAAAATTAATATTTTATAAAAAAAATTTTAAATCAATAATGCATTTATTCATCTAAATATATTTCGTAGTTGAATATTAACTAAAAATACTATTTCTTCTTTGAAATCCATCTACAAGGTAACAATAATAAAATGATGGTATATTCATTATTATATACAAAAATAATGTACATGACCATATTGCTAATGCCTTGATACATAACCCCTTATAACCCCCACATATGACTGAATGGTAAGGTGTGTGATGGTAACCGACTCTTGGGTGGCTCGGATAACATTTCTCATGTGGTAATCTCTATCAACTTCTACTTATCTCATTGGAAGTTTCGCTCGAGCCTAACATATTCTAGCTCAGCTTGGTATTGGTCAAGAGAAAAGCCCAAAGACATAAACTCCTTTCTGAGCTCTGAAAAATGGGCTTAGTATGAGGCACATCTACTGGAAAAGGCCATCACTTCCACTGTCTAAGTAAATTGGATTTGTTAAAGCCCTATATTTATAATAATCTTGTGATCACTGTTCAATGAATATATTAACAATGGTCACAATTTTTAATAGTATTTTAAAATCCAAAAATATAAAACCAAAGGAGTTGAAATTTTATATTTAAATTTTACATAAAGAGATATTTAATTAGATCAAAATGTATTTCCATTAATGAAAGTTTGGGTCGTTACAATCTTCTCCCCTTAAGAAATTTCTCCCCTGAAATTTCCTTTTCCCAAACTAAAACAAATGCGGGTAACTATTCTTCATCACTTCCTCTGATTCCCTCGTCGCTTCTTCAAACTATTCATTTCGCCACAACAGCTTGACGAGGGGAATTGTCTTATTTCGTAGAGTTTTTCTATACGGTCTAATATCTCCACTGGTTTCTCCTCTGAAGAATGATCATACTTTAACTGTACCACCTCTGAAGAGAGTTCTTGTGAAGGGTCCAGTATGTACTTCACTAAGAGGGATACATGAAATAAATCATGTACTTTGGCCATGGTAGGTGTAAGTGCTAGTCGGTAGGCCACAACGCAAACACGATCAAGAATCTCGAAGGGGCCGATGTACCTTAGACTTAACTTTCCTTTCTTTCTAAACCACATGACCTTTTTCCATAGAGATATGCGTAGAAATACCATGTCTCCAACTTTAAACTCAACGTCTCGTCAACAGTTATCTTCATAACTCTTCTTTCGACTCTGGGATCCCTTGATATGCTGGTGAATGGTTCTCACCTTCTCTACCATTTCTTTGACAATTTCTGGTCCACATAGCTTATGCTCACTGACCTCATCCCAACACACCAATGTTATGCACCATTACCCATAAAGGGATTATTATGGTGCCATTTGGATGCTCGTGTGAAAACTGTTATTATAAGAGAACTCAACCAGAGGAAGAAGTTGATACTATCCTCCTTTAATGTCCATTGAGCACGCTCTCAACATGTACTCAAATGTTTGGATTGTCCGCTCGGATTGGCCATCAGTTTAAAGATGATAAGTCGTACTGAAGTTCAGTTCAGTATTTAGATCTTGTTGAAGAATCGACCAAATCATAGAGGTGAATCTTGGATCCTGATCTGATACAATAGATAGTGGTAATCCATGCAACCATACCACTTCCCTAATATATATCCGTACTAGTTGATCCAATGAGAAATCCTCTAGAATAGAAATGATGTGTGTATCATGTGTAAGATGATCCACAATAACCCAGATTGAATTGTTGCCTTTGGATGTCTTCAGAATTCCGGTGACAAATTCTGTGTTGATGTTCTCCCATTTCCATTCTGGTATGGGAAATGGTTGCATCATCCCCTTAGACTTCTGCCTCTCTACCTTAACTTTTTTAAACACAAATCACATTGATGTATATTCAACGATCTCCTTTTTCATATTATCCCACCAATAATGCTCTCCAAGATCTCGATTCTTATTTGTATTTCCTCGGAGAATAGAGATATTTAAACTATGTGAATCATCCAAACATTCCTTCTTCTGTTTTGGACTTGATGGAACACATGCTTTTCCCAAATCACACAATTCATTCTTCATTAACATTAAACTCTAAGGATTTCCTTTTTCCTATAGCTTCCACTTTTTCCTTAATTCCCACATCAACGTTTTGAGAATCTTTCAACCATTCGAAACGTGACGGATAAGAAATCATTTGTGAAATGATTGATGATGCTCCCTTCATTGTGATTCCCATTTCAATCTTAATAAAATATAAGAAGATGTTCAATTCTCATCAATGATTGAATCGCTGGGTCCTTTCTACTTAGGGAATCTTCCACCTTTTTCTCTTTCCCAGGGTGGTAATGGATTGATAATTCATAGTCTTTGATCAGCTCAAACCATCTTCATTGGTGCATGTTCAAATCATTCTATGTGAATATATACTTGAGGCTTTTGTGGTCTGTGTATATTTCACACTTCTCCCCAAAGTGATAAAATCAGAAATTTTTCAAAGAGAATATCACTACATCCAACTAGAGGTCATGTGTTGGATAGTTCTATTCAGGAACATTCAATTTCCTTGAAACATATGAAATGAATTTGTCATTTTTCATGAACACACATCCCATGCCTTTATTTGAAGCATAAACTAATACCATAGAAATATTATCCACTTGTGGGTAAAGTGAGCACAGGCGTAGTGATAAGCCTCCTTTTCAAATCCTTGAAGCTGTCTTCACATTCATCACTCTGAGAAAACTTTACTCCCATCATTTTTTTCTAGGTAAGAGGGTTGGACAATCAGGAGATATTTCACACAAATCATCTATAAGATCCAACTAACCCCAAGAACCTATGAATACTTATTACAGATGTTTGCCTCATCCATCCCTCAATTGTATATGTTTCAGAGGGATGCACAGATATCCCATTTCTTGTGATGATATGGCCCAAGAATGCGACCTCCTTCAACCAGAACATACTCTTGTTGTACTTTTCATATAGTTTCTCCATCTAAAGGACTCTAGTACAGTTCTTAGATTCTCCTCATGATCCTTCATGATTTTGGAGTATATCATAATGTCATCTATAACGACCACCACAAATTTGTTAAGGTAATCTTTAAAGACTCTATTCATCAAGTCTATGATGATTTATGTAGCATTAGTGAGTCATAAAGGAGTTACTAGGAATTCATAGTACCTATATCTTGTACGAAAGTAGTCTTGGGGACATCTTCTTTCGTCACCCATACTTGATAATATCATGTCTGAAAATCCACCTTGGTGATGTATTGTGCTCCACACAGCTGATCGAACAAGTAATCAATTATTGGGAGAGGATCCTTGTTCATTATCAAGATTTTGTTGAGATCATGATAATCGACTCAAAGGCGCATTGACACATCCTTCTTATTGACGAAGATGACTCGTTCACCCTATGGTGAAGCACTTGGGCATATAAACCCTTTATCTAGATTCTTCTGTAGTTATTCCTTATGGTCTTCATGATTCACAACAGCCATTATATATGGATTTTTTGATTTTGGCAATTCCCCTGGTATAAGATCAATTAAGAATTAAACATCTCTTCTAGGAGGAAGACCATGCAATTAATCAAGAAACACTTCAGCGAATTCCCTCACAATAGGCACATCCTCTAGGATGGTTGCCTCCTTAGACTCAATCATTAGATCCAGATATGCATTCTCATAGGGTAGAAATATTCACACTTGAGATGATGGAGCTAAAGAAGATTAATCTTTCTCCTTGCACTTGTAAAGATTCAGGGGTCGATTCTCCACATGGGGAGTGATTTCCCTCTCATGGAAATTTTTTTGGGCTCTATATTAGGAAAGCCAATCCAAGCCAATAATTGCATTAAATTCTACCAGAGGGAGTATGAAGAGGTTTTCTGGGAAGTTTAATCCATAGATTATAATAGGGGAGTAGTTATACTCATGGGATGTAATGATTTCCCCATTTTCCGTACTCACCGACATCTTCACTTCAATGATTTTTGGTTGTGCTGGGATTGTTCTACTAAACATTCGAGATATAAAATAAATCATAGAACCTATATGAAAAATTAAATTCTCTATTCTCAAATGAATAACTATCTTTCCTATCACCACATCATTTTCGGGGTTCACTACAGTATTAGTGATGGAAAATTCTCACCCTAGCTTCCAGGGAGGTTGTTGGTTACCTCCGAAAACCCTTGGCTTAGGGCACAAATTTTCATGATGCCCTGGTTCTTCGTAGTTGTAACAATGAAAAATGTGTTGAAGATCGAACAGAGTATTCCTATCCTCTGCTGCACCCACCGGTTATTTTTGTCGGCAGTTAATAGCTATGTTCCCTTCTCTTCCATACGTAAATCATTTCTTCGTCACCTTCAGGAAATTTTCGGGGTGCTTCTTTCCACTCCTTTTGAAAGTGGGGTGCTGGATCTTTATAGAAACATTGTATTTTTCCATCGTACCACCATCATTGAAGTACACCTTACACTTCTTATCCCCATGATACCCATGATATTATCTGATCTCAACTTCAACCTTAAGGGAACATCAGATAATTTCTACATAGCTGTCGAAGTCACAGATCTCCATCACTTTCCTTAGACTAGGTTTCTGCCCACCAAAGAAGTGGTCAACCTTGTATTTTGGGGTAATGTCAAAGCCAGATTCATATCGTTC
This sequence comes from Viscum album, assembly GCA_963277665.1. Classification (NCBI taxonomy): domain Eukaryota; kingdom Viridiplantae; phylum Streptophyta; class Magnoliopsida; order Santalales; family Viscaceae; genus Viscum; species Viscum album. Next base: position 39,586,002 of record OY728131.1, read on the forward strand.
AGGCCTTGTGATATTTGCCTCATACCATCCAACATATTCATCGTCTTTTTTCTTAAGGTAATGGAAGTCCATTTCCATCTTAATCTGAAGGGTTCATGGATTATATTTATCAAAAAACATCTTCCGGAAATCCATCCATTCCGACACCTAGATCTCCAACTCAGGATTCGTATTTTTGACCAACATCCACCATTGATTAGCTTCACCCTCCATACGATAAGAAGCCCAAAGAACCTTCTCTTGTTCAGAACATTTATGGATGGAGATGATATTTTCAACGGATTTTATCCATTATTCTGTGATTGAGGGATCAGATGATCAATTAAAAGTAGGAGGCCTTTGTCTCATGAAGATCTTGATAGTGGCTTGTTCTTTCTTAGGGGAGATTAACGTTCCTCTTGACCCATGTTTCAATTAAATGAATGAGTTATTTGAGAGAGAAGCATGACAAAGTTCACGATTTCCACTCCCATTAGATTGGGCATCTCATTAGTACAATCATCACATTGACCTTCACATCGGTTATTATCCCGCGTCCTCCTTTTACCGATCATTGTCTAGAATTAAAGGAATGTTTTGGCTAAAATATAAAGGGTAATCCAAGAAAAAAACTAATTACTTATAAATAAAATTTATTTCCTTATCATATGAATCTATTGGCTTCAGACTATGTTATCTATGATATACTTTCTAACATATATTCTCAGTATATTTTTTTGTCCCTTAATAATGGTTCATACTTAGCATTTGGATTTACCAAAGCATATCCCCCGGGAGTGTCGAAACCAAGAGTGCAGCAAGGCCCATTTTCGTGCACTATTTTCCATTCAATTCTATCTCAAAGCAGTGCTTTCAGGTTTTACTCTTACGATACATTTGGGCCAGAGCCGCATCTACCTTCTTGTATCCAGACAGGGATGTATTTTCTTGATAAACCACTTAATCAATACTAACCAATAAATAGGGATGTTTTTATCATACTTTGTCTTGTCTCTAAGTCTTCACTAGGGTTCTCTAGTCCTAATCACAAAAATAACTTAACCTTCCCTCTGATACCAACTATGACAACCCTGATCTTTTATTACACAATTAATCATAATTTCTTACACAAACATCACTTGATAAAATATATATGATTGAGATCTCTAGTGTCATTAGGGATTATGATCATTACACAACAACATAAAACACGAAATAAAACATATATATTGAAAACATCCTTTAGATGACAACTACATTCTCTCGTACTTAGCATTTCTTAGGATAACCTGATGACAAGCATAAGAAAAGGATGAGCAATAAAGCCCAGTAAGGGAATAATCATGGAATAACATGAGGAATAAAATACATTTATAGGAAATAGGCATATCAATATAGAACAAGGGAAGAATAAACATAAATAAATGATAAAGCATGATAGTCATAACATGGAAATGATGCAACAACACTTAACATGGAAGTAGCATGAGCCAAGGCTCATTGCACATGGAGCATGAGTAAATCCTCATTTCCCATGAAGAACAAGTAAATCCTTATTGAACTTGAATTATCATGATTTAACACTCATTTCACATGACGTATCATGATACTATATGTTACCCAATGCATTGGAGTGCTATAAGGGCGCATCCTTCTTAAACATATCATTTCAGGCATAAGTGTCCCACATGGATCATATAACAAGGATTCATAAAACATAATAATTTATTTCAAGATAAAGTTATGTGGAATTCATATATGAAACTTTATAATAAATAAGTAAATGTGCATAATGGTGAGTAATATTGATAGATAAATGAGCATGGTATTCACTACTCAATGACATTGGCTTAGAAAATCGGTGCAATTTCGGCAGCGTAATGGTGTGACGTAATAATTCATAAAAATGGTTGATGAGAGAGGAAGGTCTGTATCATCATATTTACATTAAATATACAGTAAGGGGGTTATATAGATACATTTCCCAACAATTTTAATGGAATTTAGATTCATGAAATAAAAAAATTGCTTGAATGTAAATGAAGAGAGAGAAATTCCATTTGGCATTTCGGCATATTAACAGGTATACATGGGAAACATTTAATGATAGAGAAAGGGGAATCGCATCATTAAAACATAAATTGGGATGTATAAGGGAGGTGATAAACCATACCCCACCATTTATAATCGAAATTAAAAGGGCATATCAATTTAATGAATATTGGACAAACATGAGAAAGGAAGAAAAACCCTTACTTGGAAGTGTGCTTCCAAAGGATTGAGAGAGCCCTGAGAGAGGATTTTAGGGTGCATGGGGCACCTTGGGAGGATTATAGATAGAGGAGGGAAGAGTTTGGATGAACTAAAATTGATTTGAGTGAGAAGGAAGTGGGAACTTGGGTGGGTTTATATAGGAGAGCTGAGGGAATTCGATATTATTTAGGTTTGGGAAACCTCACATTAAACAAATCTAAACCACAAACCAGACCACGGTTTTTGCCCATGGATTTTGGAAAACGGAGGCAGAAAATAATATTTTATAAGTCCAAATTCTGAACTTCTTAAAATAATGGGGTTGCTTTTGTGGAGGTGAGTTACACTCCCAAGGAAATCTTTTAAAAATGACAAGATGTTTAATAAGCCTTGAAGGTCCATTAATGCTTTGTAAAATAAGTAAAACAAACACTTTATTACATTATTTTAATTTTAATTCATTTATAAGCTGAACATAAGGCTTATATTATTTTATTACATTACTATTAGGTCATTATGATGTCATAAAACACATTATATATTTAAACGGTATTTAATTTGGGCCTAAAAACCTTACTGTCTCAAAAAATTCTGAAAAAATCACCATTGGATAATTTTGATGACATGAAACCATAAATAATACTTATTTTATCTAAATAATTTTATTAATATTTTAATTTTCTTTTTTTAAAAAAAATTGACATTTATTTAAAATTCACAGTTTTGACAAAATTGGCTTTCGAACCATAATAAAAATTACGATTGCATTCAGAAAATTATAAAATCATTTATATTTAATTAAAATTAATTTAATAATAATAATAATAATATTTTATTAAAATATTATTTAAATAGAAAATACATTAATTTATCAAAATAGATTTCTTAGATGAATATTAACTAAAAGTACTGTTTCTGCTTTAAAAATCATCTACAAGGTAATAATAATAAAATGGAGGTATATTCATTATTTTATAAAAAAATAATGTACATGACCATAGTGCTAATGTCTGGTTACAAAACCACTTATAACACCCACATAAGACCGAAGGGTAAGGTTTGTGCTAGTGACCGACTCTTTTGGTGGCTCGGATAAGATTTCTCGGGTTGTAATATCTTTCAACTTCCACTTCTATAGTAGACAGTTCTACTCGAGTTTAACATATTCAAGGTCAGCTTGGGCTTAGTCAAGAGAAAATCCCAAAGACACAATCAGATTTCCGAGCTCTGAAAAATGGGCTTTGTATGGGGAACGTCTACTAGATGAGTTCGTCACTTCCTTGGTCTAAGTAAATTGGATCTGTTAAAGCCCTGTATTTATACCAATCATGTGATCACTGTTCAATGTCTATATTAACAATGGTCACAATTTTTAACTGTATTTTAAAATCCAGAAACATATAACCAGAGAAGTTGATATTTTTTATAAACATTTTACATATAGAGAAAATTAATTAGATCAAGATGGATTTCTAATAATGAATGTTTGAGTCGTTATAATATTGTATTTGGAGGATATTTTTCTATTGTTGAATAATTTTAATGAGAAGATATACTCACTTTGTTTCATCAAAATCTCACCCTTTTTGTTCCTTTTTAAATTTCAAATTCATCACTTATTATAAATTATGAAGGTTTATTTTTCATTCCTGATGTATTATCATATCTTAAGATCCATAAATATAATTTTTAGGTTATTCCTTCTTTCTTTCTCATAAAATTTTTTCGGAAAAGATATCCACTATTCAAAAATCCCCATATATAGAGATAAAACATTAATCAATAAAACACGATATTAATTTTAACATAAACCACTCAATAATTGGTTAAACTTATAATCCTTCCAAAATATGAAATTCTAATCTTTTTGGAAGAAATTCATTAATGTTTTCAAAACCATCTTAACCACTATCCCCCATATATCATAAAGTAGCTCTTATTTTTCATATTCCAAATATGTGAATACCTTCATCGTGCATTCTCTGGAAAATTAGGAAAACCCCAAATTCCAATTAGTAATTATTGAAAACAAGCATGTTTTATTATTCTAATGTTTATTGGACATATTCGTTAAATATAAAAATATCATAAACTCCATCCATGATAGCATAGACAATTTTTAAAAAAATCCTAAATTATATCTAATGTAATAAATACTTTCAAATTTTCATATCCATATCCAAAATATCTTCATCATTACCTCCACATAAGAAAAGTATTAGGGGTTATCTATAGAGACCATTACATTTTTTATATACATACACCGTATCATTTTTGGAATAATTAATGCATTATACAAAGAGATGCTGAAATACTATACATTTATAGTTCCTTTAAAAACATGGAAAAATAAATACAGGTTCATAAATCAGATACATTATAATATGTAAATATCTTAGTGATTGGAACCATTCTTAGACACATCAAAATTTTTACATACCTTCACAACCTAGGGAAGGAAACATAAAAATGGGTGACCTAAATTGAGTAGATAGGGGAAAAATTAGAAATATTTGAGCACAATCTTGATCATACATGTAGTTTAACATGATCCTGAAAGTCGAAGATCAAACCCTGGATATGAAATATCATTTAAATAAATCATGGAATAAATCATGGCAATTCAAAATACACGAATCATAAGGAAATAAATAAGATAATCCATGAAATAATAACATAGCAAAAAAACATGAAATTGATGGAGAAAGATAAGAATATATAATGATTTCCATAGTATTCAAGGCATCTCTACTACGACCATATTATTTGACAAATTCCATTACTAAATTGGGTTCACACCCCATTCCATCCATGTATTAATTTACTGAGTTCACTCCTCATTCTATCCCTATAATACTGAACCGAATTAATTTCTCTTTCGTTCCCTATAATACTAAATGAGTTCATTTCCCATACCTTCCATGTAATACTAAATTGAGTTCATTTATCATTTAAGTTGTGTATTTATCTTGAGATATGAATATTTACCCAATGCATTTGTGGGAGATTTAGGTCCCCCCCATATCATAATGAAATTAGATATATATTTCCCAAATAATCATAAACAATCATATTGTAACCCATGCATTGAATTGGGTATCATAAACATGTAAATATATCATAACCAATGGAAAGAGATACAAGGTTCTTAGTCATTTTATCAAAAGCATAACTAGTGAAATAGAAAAGGATTTCATAAACATATAACTCATGAAAGATAATTGGGTTTAAATAATACCATGACATTAAACATAACCCATTCATATAAATAATATGAATTGAACCATTTGATCATTTCAATGATAGGCATGTGTAACATCATCATATTTCATCTTAGATGGAAATTAATTATGATATGTATTTTAAAAATATTTATTAATGGAAATAAACTTTTTTATTTGAAAATTAAGTGTTAATATAGAAAACCATTTGAAGATAATTTTCTGAGAAAATACCTTGAAAACATACAATGAAGGCCTGAAATAATTTTGAAAAAAATAATTACATGAAAAATTATAAAGAAATATTAAAAAAAATTTAAAACTAGTTTCATTGAAAACCATTTGACAACATATAATGAATTATTGAAAAATATTTGAAGACATTTTAATTAAAAATTTGTTGAAGGCTTATAAATAAGGATTGAAAATATTCTAAAAACAATTTTCTATAAAAACATATGATATAAGATTGAATCATTTTTAAAACAATTTTTTTTCAAATGACTACTATGGAAATTCATTAAGAATTATCCATTTAAAAATATAATGAAGAATCAATGAAATGAAGGTGTGAAAATGTTTACATGTTGTATGAGGTAAAAAGGATATCCATTTTTCATGGTAAAATGTTAGAAAAATGAATTTTTTGGAAATAAAAAAAAATATTCCTTTGAAGATATTGGTAAAAGCAAAAATTGTAATATTTTATTTTAAATATAATATTATAATGGTACAATATTCTTGGATATCCATTTTATAAAACATATTTTTTAAAGAATATTGATTCTCAATTGAAGAGAGGATAAAGTTGGGCCTTCTTTAAAGAAACATTCATAACTATATTATGTGAAAAACATTAGAAAAATGGTTCCAAAAACATGAATATATAATTAATAACCATATGATAATATGATTATGGAATTTTTTTGAGATATGGGTTAAAATATTTCATCCACGGAAGAATAAATATAAGCATTATTGAAAATAAATGACATTGTTTCAATAATCACTTATCACATGCTATCATGGTATAATACACTCAATGTAAGAAAATGAAATTAGATTAATCTTATAATATCATAAAAATAATTATATTCATTATAGATCATTAAAAAATGAATTATATATGACTAAAAATTTAATTAGGCTCATAACAATGCAAGAGTCTCAAAGAAGGAAAATTGTTACCAAACATTTTTATTGATTTGATAACTTTTGAAACATAAGCCCCATGAAATAATGTTTGTAGAATTGATAATAAAATACCCATAAATTTAACTATATTAATAATTGGTCACATCAATTTTATGTAAACACAGAACACAAAATGTATGGGTGGTGAGTAAAGCATGTATCTTATGGAAATGAAAAGTGATATGGAATCCCCTTACCGTGTGTCTCGACTCTCATCATACTCATTCAAAACTACCATATAGTAAATATAAATTTACTATAAATCTATAGAGTAACCATATGATTTTTTATAATACCATAATAGTTTTTAATATGACATTGTGTTTCCTTCTTATTGATAATTATATGTTATTTTTTCAATTCGGGAAATATCCACTTCATTTTTGTCATGTCTCCTAATTTCATATATATTTTGGTCTTATACATATATCATGATTTCAAAAATATAAAACATGATCTAAATATAATTTATATTCCATATATGTGCATTATAATAATACATATGTTATATAATTGTCAAATGTAATACACCGTTCACGTATCTGGTAAGTCATACGTACACACGAATGCTATTTTCGTTACATTTCCATGTTAAAATAACGAAAGTGAAAAACATACAAGTATACATATATATATATATATATGTGTGTGTTTATATATCCTTGTTATATAATATTTATGATATCATATATTTAATATATATTCACCAAAACAATCTTCAATACATTCCATGTAGTGTATAACGAATCACATCGCTTTGATGGGGTAGTAGTCCACACTTTCTCAAACAAAATTACTATATTTACACAAATTTGAAAGTAAAAAGGTAAATTTTTTAAAAGGAATAAATATTATTAAATACATATTTAATAAAATATATGAAATATATATACAGATATTCCATCATTATTTCCAGCATGAGAGGTGGTAAAGGAAAAATGAAGAGTCATCCTTTAGTGAGGCTGTAGTTCACCGTACACATAAATAATATATTCAATACCCATTTTATGGATGTGTGTGTATGTGTAGATATATCCCTTGGAATAAAAAAATTATATTATATTGAATATACTTTTTTTATACAGGCATGGAATATTGATGTTAGAGGTGTGGAGAATTAAATAAAGAATAGAGATTGATAGAACTCGTTACCTCTTAATCGGTTAAATCCATTGTGTTTGTGCCAAAAGGATTTAATGTATTGATTTATGTCCAATTGGATGATACTAAGAGTAAAGGAGGGATATTTAGAAGTTCATTAAGAAGATATTGACATAATATAAGTGGTTTATGAGGTGTGAATAAGACAGAGAGATGGTGGCCTTTTGTAGGGAAGGGAAAGAACGCATTTGGAATTTTTGAAAATATGTTTGGTGTACCCATGTTTTTTCTTATCAAAACTCCCAATAAACAAAAAAAAACTCCATAATTTATGGTTAATGGTAAAATAAGTTTTATAAAATTGGTTTTGGAAAAGTTCCTTTTGTTGGGTGGGGTTATTAAATTTTTTTGTTAGTACATTCTTACCATAACTTTTCTCTTAACCGTTGTAATTAATTTTAATCACTTGAACTAAACTTATTGGTAAAAAAAGATTGACTTATTATACATTTTAAATTATGATGATAAAAAATATGGATTTCCTTTTTCAAATTATAATAACATATGATTTTTAAATTAATTTAAATTTAATACCGCTGACGGGATGAGAGTATAGATTTTTAATGTAAAAACATACAAACTTTTGCTATGTTTTTATTATCAATTTCAAAGTGAAATTGATTAAAATGAACTAAATTAGATTAATTGGTAAAAATATTATAAAATTAAACATTTAAAACCATTTAAAATATAATGTTTCCTTAAAAATAAATTAGAATAAAAGGATTTTATGTATTAAGAACTGGTATTTTTCACTGTTCATTCATAAAAATGAAGATTCAAAAAAATCCAAAAATTTATCCATTATATAATTTTGTAATTAAAAATTTAAAAATAAAAATACTTTTATCAAATTCAATTTGAAAATTTTTTTAAATTAATTTTATAAATTTTTACAGAAGGTTATTAAAAGCAGTTCATTTGAGAAAATATTATATTTTAACATATAAGGGCATTTCCCAAAAATATAAATATTTCAACATAACTACGTTTTATTTATATAAAACCATTTAAAAAATTATTTGAAAATATCTTTTAGTATTCATATTAAAAATTTTAACAGTTAGATTATATTATATCATTTGAATATTTACAAGAATAAAAAGATGTTTCATTGAAAGTCAATGTTGCATGTAATGTACGCCATGTTAGTATTTCATGTTGTGTATTCCAATTCATTGTTGAATGTAATGTATTCAATGATGCATGATATCCTCAGTGTTCAATGTTTTCAAGACAAATTTTATTTTTTACCAAGTGTCTGATTAAATTTTTTTCTGTATAACACAAACCAAACAAAGTGATATAATATAAAATAAACTATTTTTAGTGTAACGTGAAATGAATAATATAAAAAATGTTGAATTAATTTTAAGAACATAATAAAAAAAATCATGGGGTGTTTTATTATACCCCCTAGAAATTAATTTCACCCTATAAATTCATCTGGGTTATCAATGGGATAATACATGAATGTTTCATTCATTGAATCCTACATCGTAAAAATAAAAACTAAAACATTCCTATAAAAGAGGAAATGTGGAACAATAATAGATATCCAATGTAATATATAACCAGGTTTACAAATAAGATTATATATGTTTGGTGTGAATATTGGACATTGAGGAAAAGCATAAGTATTTATTGTGAGTGATTTTGTTTATTAATCACCAATAAGTGAATGATTATGGAAACGTTTAGGGCCCCAAAGTTATAAATATGTGATGATTTATAAGGTCATTGGTTCAAAAACGAACATATTATGATAACATTTTTAATCATTATCCAATCTTTGAGTAATATTTTTATTGACCAAGAATATAATGAAATATAATTGATAAATTTATATACAAAAAATTTCATTCATTGTTTGTGATTTTAAATATTTCTAACTCAACTAGTACTTATAGAAATATATGTGACTAATTTCAATTTGATGCTCGACGCTCTAGAATAAACTTCTAGAATATATTAATGCCTATTGAAGAATGAAAAATATAACTATTAATCTTTAACTATTCTTAAAACACAATATGGTTAATATGCTAATATCTAATCATAATAATTAATATTATTGTTACATCATAAATAAATACTCATTAAAAATAATTATATATTAACTAGGAAATCATATAGGTTAGTTGTAGGAATGAAACCCTTATCATCTTTCAATCATGGGTTCACGATCGATGACCTTTCTAGAGTTGATTGACTATCACCCAACATACATGATGTCCTTTTCTAAAACAACACTAATATAATTTCCAACATATGATGGACATACTTGAAATAAGGTTAATCACTGCATAGAATTTTAAAAATGTTTTTTAATACAATCTCAATACATAAATACCTTCTCTCATGTTTAACACAAACTATTCATGAATGGTTAACCTTATAACCCCTCTAATAGATAAAAATACCAAACATTATAAATAATGCCACAAAATCAACATAACATTGATCCCTTATATAATAAAAAGTATCTCTTGGTTGTAAAATTGTGAACATGTCAATAACTTCATGGTAAATTATTTTGGGACTTGAAAACAACTGGAATTACCATAAATCCTTTTGGAAAACATGAATTCTTTCTCATTCCATAGATTACTGGATAAAAATTGTGATAGTTATCTCATACCCATTCAATCAGAGGGTATATATATGAACAACTAAATTATGAGAATTTATATTTTGAATCATGTATAAAATGAATTAATTATTTTATGTTTGTTATAAATGAAAATAAAATAATTTTCAAGTATAAAATATATGTTTTGTAAGAAACATATATGCAATATGTTTTTATCTTAATATAATAATTTAATCCATATTGATGAATTATTTTAAGTTAAATATATAGATAACACTTCCAATAATAAATTTTTATATTTATAAAATTGTTTATACTAGGAAAGGAATGATTATAAATTCTGTTTTATTCATACAAATACATTTTACAAAAAACATTTTTTGTTGCCTTTGGATCAATAATTTTAAAGTATTTTATAACGAATCTTAAAATTGAATCAAATAAATTGGTTTCCATGTTTAAAGTGATAATTTTAAAATTTTTTATTGAGAGAAATTTAAATTTTTTCATTATATACATTTACTAATGTAAGAATCCAATACTACTGTAAAGGTTAATACGATTAACAATTGGTTAAACTATAGAGATAATCATTAAAATGAATTAAAGCACTATATAAAATCTATTAGATGAATGGATTGAGATATTAAATAATTTTTTAATTTAAATTAATTTAATTTGGATCCAAATTGTTAAGACAGTGGCTATTATATTTTAATATTCTTAATAATTATAAGTTTTCCACTCCACTCACATAAAAAAGGCACTGCATATCCTCTCTTATTCACACCAATTGAGCCATTTAGTTGAAACAAAATCTAAAAAATATTCTCTAAAAATAATTATACACTACAATCAGGTCTCAGTCTTGTAAAGATACCCATCTAAGAATCCTTATGGTATTTTTCAATGAAGGGTGCCTGAAGAATATTTATATGTTATTCACAATATTGTTTATGTTTATCTCTTCTTAAAACTCCATAAAATGTCCTATAAACATATAAACATGTTATTATAAATATATTTATTATAATTTTATATATTTATAATGATGTTATATCCGTTTTATATCTCTTTAACATCCATTGAAAATATGATAAAGTTGTTCATGTGTACACATGGACAACCACCTCTACCAAGCGATGTGATTCAATTTTCATTTACTTGTAATAGGGATAGTAAAATAGATATATTTAATTTCAATGGAATATATATTTGATATAATTATTATTTATTAAATTTTATTTTTTATTTAACTTTATATAATTCTGTATAAAAAAAATGGAAACATCACTTGTGCATGCATATATAATTTTGTCTTCTTGATGTGATGTAATTAATTTATCAAAGAACATTATATTAATGTTTATAATAATTTGTATAATGAATAAGTATTATACTTATTAATTGATTAATATTCAATAAATACTGATCCCATGACCATGGTGAGAGTGCTAGAAACATAAAACTGAAACATATAGGATAAATAGACCAGTTGTCACCTGAATGATCATTTTAATGAAGAATTTTTACTTAAAGGATAGTTATAAATAATAAAGGTATGATAAATCTTAATATATGTATGTATATGGATTTGAATTATATTTATAATAAATAAATACTTTTGATAAATTATTTTTAGATGCTTATGAAGATATTTTGTATTAGAGGTAAGGGTTTATGTTTTAAACTCAATTATTTTATGGATTGGTTATGTTAAATTTCCATTGATTGTAACTATATGAATAATATAGTTTAAATTTAATATATATTATTATACTATTTTTATTACAATATTTTTTAGTATTAGTATAAATTTCCTCTATTTTTTTTGTAATCATATTGAGAAAATTGTATTAAGAAAAAACAACTCTCTTTCCTTTTTAATCAATGAATTGTTTCTTCCATAACCATGATTGTTCAAATAATTTCATGACTTTTGTTTTGAATTATGAAATAATTATTAAAATTATGTTTATAAATTATTTCTATTTCATTTAAAATTTTTAATAATTAAATTTTATATTTCATTTTGAAGAGTTTTTTATGAATTTTAACAGAAAAATTTGGAAGGATTTTTTTTTTAAAATTTTAAACACATTCAAAAAATTCCCATCCTTAATAATATTATTTTATTCGAGTCTTAATTTATATGTTTACATGGTTACATTCAATGAATTTTTTTTCTCAAAATTCTATGAATTTTTGTTTTTTAAAGATACTGAAAGAAAATATTACATTCACTTTTTTACATTGTAATGTGTAAATTTTCTTCAAACGGTTTTTTTCATCTATGTCAATGTACATTAAGGATTTTTTTTATTCACATAGGATATGATATTATGATATCATCAAATTTATATCTCTATATTTATTGTGATGATTATGATTTATAGATGATTTTAATAATCCCTTTTATTTTTCTTGGGTCAAATAATTTATGATGAAATATTTTTGAAACTTATTTTCTTTCTATTGGTTATACAAATCTAATATGATGAAATGTTTATGTAAACAATTTAATTTACAAAGGTTATGCTATGATGAAATTATGGATTATTTTATGATCTTATGGAACACATATGAATGGTATTGTTTATATTATTTGTGGGCCTAGAATATATACCCCTCTAATGCACTGTGTAAATATTATTATCACATTAGATAATATTGACTGAAATTGGGAGTCAACCACCTTCAGTATGTTCCACTATTCACTAAAATAGTACTAGTGGTAGACTAAGACTATGGAAATAATATAATGTGGAGTCAACCCAATCCACTATGATATCCATGGTTGTAAGCATTTAATAAGGAAATTTTTTTCTAGTATTATGGGAATTCCAAAATTCAATGTATTATGTGTATGATATATCCTCATGATTAATGACTTTTTATTGATGATTACACACTCTTATGAATTGTGTATTCTATATTGAAAAATACTTATTATATATTTCATGATTAGATATCACTGACTGATTAGGTAGGTATTTCATAACTTATGATCAAGATATCATAACATAATGATTATCTTATTCTCAACATTGATCGATATTTATTATGTTTACAATTAATGAGTATATCTCTCACCCGTACATGTGTTTCCTTACCATAGGTTAAGAAGAAAGCTTTTAATAAGGGTATTTATAGGAATTTAACTATGTAAGATGAATTTTTGGGTGATGTTGAAGATCCTTAATAAAATATAACCAGTATGTATTTAGTCTACTAAGGCAATAACCATTACGGTTTCCGAAATAGTATTATTATGATATGTATTGAATATTCCTCAAAATTCATGTAATATTTATGTATTTAATGTTTGGGTCACCAATTCTAGTATCATTTAATGTTTTAGTTGTTTTGGTAGGATATTATTAGATGACATTGGTAGAAACCACGGGATATTTATAAGTATAGGACACCATCATGATTTTTTCCTATAGTATATATTTTGCGGTTTAAAATAAATAACATCTATATATGGATACTGGAAAGTGGAAAACGTTATAGAATATATGTACCTAGGTCTAAGAACCCTTAAAATGGATGGTTGACTATCAACTAAATCTTCACTCTATGCATGATGAGTGGGCTGAAGACAGTACACCTATATAGACACTATTGGGGGATATGATTTAGTTAATTCAAATTCTCTTTATGATCAATTATAATGATTGAGAGTATAGAATAAATTACATCTTATGTTAAACCATAATGATATGAAATGATCTAATATATCATGGTTTGAATGAAATTATCTTAATTTATGATATCATAAGAATTATTTTTATAATTATAACATTCTTTACTATATTTTTAATAATCATAGTAATCATTTAAATTTTATTTAATGGATGTATCTTGGGGGAATCATGTTAATAATGACTATGATTTGTAATACAACAACTATATTTATGAGAAAACTAAAAAAATTATAGAAAGAATGAAATTAACATTGATCATTCTTAATAATCTTTCTTCAATTCTGAATAAGAAACTAAATATAAAGGAATTTTAAAATGATACAAATAATATAACAATATAATTTCATGAAATTAAATTTAATACATACAATAGCGGTTTGAAGATGAAACATCCTAAGAGTAAATAATCTAGGAATAAGTACCGAAGAAATGACTCAGATGAATTGGAATATTTTTTATATGTGGGAAATAATGTCATATAAAAACTAATCACTGAATGAAAATAAATATTTTGATAGAGAAAAATAATTTTCATCCAATGGTACCACTAATAGTTCAATGTATTATACGTAGGGAATATGGTAATTATCCAAGTGAATGTAATAATCTATGGTCCATTTCTATTACCATGGAAGGAACAATGTTATGAAAATCCCTAAAGTGTATCTTGATGGTTATGGAATACTTATACTCTTATACAGAGTTTAGCATGGCAGGTTAATGTTTGTAATAATGATTGTTATTCAAATATTAGTATTCACTATTCATTGGAATTTTATTTTATTTTGATAATTGGTTATATATCTTTATATAGAACATATATAAAATTTACAATGAATAGAATTCAAATTTTTTATTATAAATATAAATATGATCATCTTTCAGTGAAATATGAATATGAAATTATAATGGAAATAACTTCCATTCAATGAGTAATACTACCTATTCATGAGGGATATTTATCTCTAATGGTTTTGGAGAAAATAAAATTTTAGTATCTGAAAATTGTTTGAGAATATGATGATATATTTCCCAAATACATTCCTAGGATTCCCCCAATCATGAATTTTAGTTTTCAATAGAACTCATTCATGTTTCCACACTTATTTCAAAGAAACCATATAGAATGGAACTGACTCAGTTACATGAAATAATGAAGATAATCTTGGAGAATCTTGTAAAGGTATTCATATAATTGAGTGAATCGGTATGGGGTGAACACTTTTAAGAATTAATATGGTTCAAATCACATTTTAAATGATTATTTAGAAAATGACTATATCACTAACAATAAAATTTATCCTCTATCCTATGTTGATGAGTTATTTAATCAAATGGTTATAGTTCAATACTTTTACAATATTAATCATGATTCTGTATATCATTAATTGAGGGTTAATAAGGAAGATATACATTCAATACATGATATTACCATTATGAATTTATAATGATTCGATTTTTACTTACCAATTCCCCTACTATATTAATGGATTAAATTAATAGTCTTTATACATTACCTAGATTAGTTTATGGTAGTAATTATAGATGAAGTATTTATATATTATAAGATAATGGAATATCATGGAGACCACATCATGATTATGTGGAAGAATGTTATGAAGGAGAAGATATAATATAAATTTTGAATGATCTAAATTTTGTTTACAGAAATATAAATTTTTTGGGATATATAATATAATGGGTGGCAATATTAGTGAATCCTTTAAATATGAATGTTTTTAGCAGTGGAAAATTCCAACCACGGTGACCAATAACTACAGTTTTCATATGTTTTTTTGTATAAACTAAACAATTTGAGAATTATTTCTAATTGATATTTAATCCCATATCAAAGTTAACATGTAATAAAGAAAATTTCTTTTTGTGATATGAGTGTGATAAAAATTTCATGGAGTTTAAAAGATGGTTAGTTAGTGCACCAGACCTCATAATATCTTAGAGTGGAGTAAGAATTGTAATATATAGTTAAAAATAATATAAGGCACTGGGAGGTTCCATAATTGATAATGGTATAGTGAAATCTTATGTCTCACACCAATTTAAATTTCATTAAAAATTTACACGACTCATGATTTTGAGTTAGAAGTAGTGATTTTTTGCATAAAAAATATTGATGCAGTATATTTACTTTGAACTATTATATATATATATATATATTATAATATCATGAAGTATATATTATCATTGAAATAGTACAATATTCACCAATGAAGATGGTTAGAGTTGATTAAACATTATTATCTTTTAGTACACAAACATGTGAAGGGGAACAAGGTGGTTGATGCTCTGAGTGAGAACAACCATGCTAGATTATTAATTATTAGGATTAAAATGGATCCAATACTTATAGATTTATATAAAATGGTTCATTAAATCATCTAAAAAGGAGGAAGATTATATCTTTGTCATATGAATGTTCTTAAATCCATCGATGTAAGGTCTTAAGGGTTGTTAGAGGATGGAATGGAAATATAGAAGAGAGTAAAGACTGATCTTGAGTTCAATAATGATTGTAATGAAATGATAAGGCTAAAGAACCATTTCTGTTTCCATTTAATACTATATTTATATACGGAAATATTTTTTAAAGCACATAGTTCATCACTATCTATTTTTCTAGAATTGTATAGATTTGTAAAGATATGAATGCGTATTTGTAGTTAGAAACATTAAAATGGATATTGTGTGTAATATATCATGATTACTGGTATGTAAACATTTTAAGGCTAAGAGATATTTGTCTAATGAAATGGAATCAACCATTACTCATTCAAGGGTGGTATTGGGAAAATATCACCATGTATTACATCATTAAACTTTGAAAAACATCTAGAGGACACAATTCTATTAAGTTGTAGTTGATCACCTTGAAAAATCATCATATTTCATTATAATTAGATAATATTTCTCTCTTAAACATATTACTATTATATAAATTATTGAATTTGTACATTTATAAGTAGTATGAGTCCTATTCTATCGGATTTTGATCTAAGGTTTACTTCAATGCTCTGGAGGAATCTGCAAAAAATATTTAAAAACTGATTTCGAATTTAGAATTGTTTATCATTTCTATAAATAATATCAATATAAAATGTCCCTTAAAACCATTGAATATATATTGAGATATTTTTCTGTGTATTGTAAATTTTTTTGGGAACAAAACCTTTATCAAATCAAGGATTTTTAAAACAATATCGTTCCCTAAAATATTTAGATGGATCCAAAAGAAACCCACATGTTAGGATGTATAAAACTCCATTTTTCTAGTATTAAGTTGAATAATGAAAGATATAGTTGCTTGATATCTCTAAGGAAATGGAATATATAGTTATACATATTTAGTATCACATCATAGTAGCTCATATTATATAAAAATTAATTCTTGATAATCCTAAATAACATCTATAATTTGATGCTGGGGATACGGTATTTCTATGAATATATACTCATAATAAATTTATTCTATTTATAAAGAAGGTAATTCTATTCATTATAAATATTATTCCCTTTGATGATATTGATTGTAATGGGATGGTTTCTTGACTCATGGAACATCCACCAAAATTCTCTCATGTAAATGATATGATCCATGTATCGCTTCTGATAAAGTAAATACTTGATATTTCACATATTCTTAACATAGAAATATTTCCACTAGATCAAGATATCTATTATTAGGGGAAATGGTATATATTTTAGATCCACAAGAGAACGTTTTCTTGAAGAATTCCTGTCACCTAGTAATTTTGTTTTGGGAAAAACCATAAATTTAATAAAGATTCATGGAAATATAAATATATAATTGGAAAGAAGTATCCCATGTTATTTATATAATATTTATAGTATTTAATTATATAAATTATTATAAGGGGAATTTAATTTAGAACCCTAATATTTTATGATACATTTCTATTTATATATTATTTAAGAAATTGATATCATTTGGTACATACAACACACAGTGCAAACAAAATCCATTATACTTCTGAAATAGGTTTATAAAATGTGAAAGTTATAACCTATAAATTAGATTAAAGGGAATGAATGTGACCAAATAAATTATAATTTTTTATACAAATATATAGATATAATTCATTGGTTATAAATTGGTCAGAAATAAAAATAAAATCAATTGAAACTAAAAAAATGATGTTTTTTTAACAAACTGTACTCATGAACTCAATGTATTATAATCATTATAATTTAAATTAATAAATATTTATGAATTATATTAGTAAAACTTTTATACAATATATTACATAAATTGTTTTAACATTCGTTTAATTATTTATAATAGGTAATAAATAAGAATAATTTTCTTATTCTCAAAAATTCATTTCTCTAAAATTGTTTTTCGTTTCATTAAGTGAGCTTATTTTTTTCTAAATCTATAACTTGAAGAATGTGAATTTTATGAAAAATTTTATAAGTTTATAATCTGTAGTTCCGAGTGTATTATTGATTCCAATTTCATATTGTGTCATTATGAAAAGTAAATGAGCTAAAAAATCCTCACTACGGAAAAGGTTTAAAGGGTTAATGATGGATTATAGTAAATGTATATTGGTTAAAATGATCTAATAACATACATAAACCCTATTTTTTTAAAATAAATTGATAATATCTCATCATATATTCAATATGGAGAATATTTGGATACACTTTCCAATTAGGGTTTCTTTATCATATTTTAGTATTTTTACTATTTACTATTGTATCACTCCCCTAACTTATAAAAGGGAACCTCAACTCATCTGTTATCCACACCTCAAGATCCATTTATCACAAACTATATTTTACAAAATAATCTCCCAACATACGTATCTATGAATTCAATATAATTTTCTTCCCTAAATACCCATCACATGATCTTTAATGTTCTTCATAAAGTAGCATATCTAAAGAAGATAAATATGTTCTTACCAATCATTTTCATCATCATTTCTTAATAAACCTACTAAAAAGTTATATTCCCATATTAAAATGATCTAATTAACATATTTAATATATTTAGAGGTTTTATGTTAATTATATAGCATCTTTATATCACTTTCTAATCCATTGAAATATGATAATGTCACTTGTATGTACGTATGGAATGCCACCTACATGAAGCTATGTGATTCATTTTTCATTTACTCTTTACATGGATGGTTATAATGATATTATTAATGGAAATATATAATATTTATTATTAAATAATGATTCAATACATAATAATTATAATTTTACTTTGTATCATTACATCCATCAAAAGGTGGAAATTTCACTCATTGGTATGTATGGACTACAATATTCATGAAGCGTTGTAATTAATTTTTTATCACTCATTTGAATGGTCATAAAATTTTATATAATGAATAAATATTATACTTATTACATGATTAATATTCTTTATATTATTAAACCATATCCAAGGTGCACAAACCAGACCCATTGAACAAAAATATACAGGGAAAGCGGATGAGATTTGACTGATTTGTTCATTTTAATGAAGATTTATTATTAAAATGATAATTGAAAATAATATGGTGATGATAAATATTAATTTAAATGTGAATATGGTTTTTATAATATGTATTGGAAATATATATTAATTATAAAAGATGATTGGGGAAATTTGAACAAGATGGTACCTGAGGTAAGGGGTAATGTTGCAATCTCATTTCCTTTTATAATTTTTTAATGATAAATTTAAATAGAGTAAATTATACAATCCATGTCCTTAGAAAACATAAATATTTTCCCCCTAGAGTACTTACTAGAAATTTAAATCATTAGTACCATATCCTTTGTTTGGTAACTATAGATATTTAGAATGTTTTTAGTAAATAAGACCTTATTTCACTTTTATCGACAAATGTTTTATGAAAAGTGTGAATGGAATCTATGTATTAAAGTTTAATATACAAAAATATTTCCACAAAACCAATACTATTATTTTATTTACATATTAAAATACATGATTACATTGTTATTTTAAAAAATATATATTTATAAATATTGATGAATATTTTAGTTTTCATGATACCAAATGAAATGGTTATTTTCTATATTTTCAATGAAATGTTAAAATGATATTTTAAAGGTATTTTTAATCTATGTCAAAATATTTTAATGATTTTTATGATTCCATGGTGATATGATCATATTATTCTATCATATTTATATAACAATATGACTCATTACGATGATATTTTAAGGATGTTTTTATAAACCTCATTTCCTTCCTTGGGTTAAATTATGTTCTGATGATATCTTTATGGAACCCATTTCTTTTCAATCAGTAATTCTATCGTAAAAAGGAGAAATTTTAATGAAACCCACTTCCTTTCTAAGGGCCATGTTATGATGAAATGATGACTGTTTTTATGATATTTTGGTACACATATGTGGTTTTAATTATATAATGTCTTGGACCACAATTATATGCATCTCAAACGAACTAGATAAAGATGAATATCCCATGAGATGGTATAGATATAAATGGGAGTGTGACCTATTGAAAAAGGGACGTTGTCCATTATGATACTGCTATGATTTATCCTTGAATAAGAAAATGTGGGAATAATTTGTGAACCCAATACTCTATGATAGTATATGCAGTGATCCTCGACTAAGGAAATTATTTTCTAAGAATATATGTTTTCCAAAAAACATGGCATTTTTTTATGATATATACTCAAATATCTTGAATGATTATTAATGATTTTAATCTCTTATGACTTATGTATTTTTAAATTACAAATATATTTGACAATATTCATGATTAAATACCTTGGATTCATTGGTTATTTCTTTTGTATGTTATGATCATGTTACCATATTCTTGTTCTTTTCTTATGCTCACATGTGATCATTTACTAGTACAAAATTTATTTTCCAGATCACCTTTTACACATAGGTTATTTAAAACAACAATTAAAAATCCATATATGTTTCTTTATCACATCAGTTATTAGATAAATGATGTGAAAAAACAAGTATCACACTTTATCACTTTGGTTATTCTATAACCGATGTGAAATAACATGTAGCATTCTTTATGTCCAAAGTTATTTTATAAATGATGTGAATAAATCTATTTATCACATTAGCTATAAAATAACATACAAGATACAACAAATCTCATTAATTTATGACATCAGTTATTTTATAATAGACATTTCAATGATTATTTTCTATGTCATATATATAATAACCGACATGAAAAATAAATAGATATTAATTAATAATGTTGATTATAGAATAACTGATGTTATTAAATGAATAAAATTTAATGAGTTCCCAGTTGGATTCATTTTAGTGTTATTTGATCTCACTAATGTGAAATCATCTCTCTCACATGTGGAATCATAAGAATTTTTTCTTCGATAAGGTTTCCTATAATTTATGTTTTCCATCATTATAAAAACCCAAATTTCATCTTCTCATTTTTTAATTCAATAATATCATATCTCAACTCTCAAGTCAGCCTCACACATTGATAATAACTTTTGGTCATTTAAAGTCATAGAGACCTTGACTCTAATTTTTGTTATTTTGTATATTCAAAAATCTCATTAACTTCTTTATATACTCTCAAATTACATGGGCCTGATCATTGAACATTCATATATAGATATTCTCATCACACATCACAGATTATGATCTTAATATTCATTAGTTATCCATTGATTTAAGTGAAAAGGTGTGTATTTTATTTGATTTTAATGTTATATATTATATTACAACTGTTGGCATAATATCTTCATTTTCTACTATTTCTACGGTATAGAAGAGAGTTTGTACTAAATTTTTTGACTTATGTTTATTGAACTGAGATATATTATTGAATCACATTGGCATATAGAAAACCATTATTGTGTTTTAGTTTCATGAAAATTTATTTCAATCCCTTTGAAAAATATATTAATTTTCACCGTGATTGAGTATTGTTAAGAAACAATATAGATATATATTTTTTCTTGATATAACCATTCCAAACTTGGTTTTAGATATACGTTGGTGGTTATTTTTATTTATATGTTACATATAGACTGGATGTTTTTCCTCAAAACAGTATCATAGGAATTTAAGGATTGATGATGTATTATATAATGATAGATGTATCCCATTAATCATCTTACTTCTGGGATAATAGACAATATATAACCTATTGAGATAAAATGTTTCTGACTAATCATATGTCATATATTTCGTGGAACATTAGTTTATCCACATTCATTATCTATATTTACTATTACATATTAATGTACATGATTTACTGAATAAAAATTCATAAATTAATCATAATTATCATATAATACTTGTTATATGTTATATAATTAAAAATATTCAAATTGATATTTTTTTGTGTTTTGATTAGTGGTTTACATCATATTTATCAATTATATGTAAACTTATATTTGATTACATATTTTTTTATGTTTTTTGACATTTTGTTAGTTTCAAATTATGAAATATTTGATATAAATTTAAACATAGTTTGAATTGAATAATTTATTCACACTTTTATCTCCACTATATATGTTTTAAAAAATATTTATTTTAGATATTTTTTATAGATAATAATGATTAGATGTTGAATTATGTTACATGGAATATGTGATGTATATAAATAAGTTATTGATTTTTTTTTAAATTTATTTAATGAAATGTTTCAAACAAAGACATATTATTTTTCAATGCTTGAAATGATTAAATATGAAAAATTAAAAAATCATAGAAATAAAAAATCATTTAATTTGTCATGGATTTAATCTGAGTTATAGACCATGAATTTGGTGTGGTAAAACTAGTAATAATTCAAATATATTAATGATGATTCATTTAAAGATGATAACTCTGATTAAATTGAAGAAATTATTCTTGATATTAAAGTAGACACAATTGTGAATGGACGAACAATTGAGTGTCTATGAGAAATTCTTAAAGAAATTTATCTAGGCTGAATGGAATTTCCAGTTTTATTATTGGTGTTACGATTGATTAACTTGATGTAGAAACATCGTTGGAGTGACAAGATATTTTCTAATTTGATACAATTGTTTAATGATATTATACGTAATGATAATGATATTTCGGATTCACATTATTACTAGAAAGGTTCGAGGAGAGACCTTTTATTAAGAAGAATATAATACATAAAGTTGAAGGTTGGGGTCATACTAGCATTCGTTCCCTCATGCCTAGTCCAAAATCATACTCTTATTGATAAGAGTCGTCATAATCACCATACCAAAAAGAATGAAAATAAATGGTGCCATGGGGCCCGTTTACCATAGTCGGCATTAGGTAGGAGTAATCATTTTTACAACATGATTTCTATAGAAGAACATGTTTGTAACCTCCATCATCCACAACAAAAGTTTTACTTTTGGAAAATACCTGACTATAAGAAGACTTTTTTGGGGGAATAATCCTCAATATCATCCCATTATCCATGGATGACTGAGGATTCCTTTAAATTATTTATTTCATCTTGGATCTTGGAAATATTATATTTATCAATCGGCTTTTTATATCCCTAATATGAAGGATCCTGTTATGGGGGCACCCTCAGTCGCTTCAATTACTTACATAAGGGTCATCTCCCTGGACCCATGGGTCTCCTTTGACAATCCCTTACCCACATTGCCATTGGTATGTCCATCACCAGGAAGGAATACATTGTTTTGTGAGGTCTTCTTCCCCATTTTCTCCCTATAAGAAGCTTTATGGTTCCCTTTTAAAGAACAAAAAAATCTAATCACATTCCTTCAACATTTATTTTTAACATGATCAATATTTGGAACTCTCCAAAAAAGATAGGATGTCTTTCATACTCCACTTCTAAATGAATATCATCATATAACACCAATAAAACAAAATTATGGATCAAGCTATAGCTAAAATCAACCTCCACTAGTACCTTAACAAATTTCCCAAATTTAGAAATCACATTATTCATGTCCATTTTGATCATTATTTCTATAGAAGAGGCAATATCAAATAAGATATTAAGATGCCACAAAATCCAACTAAGGACAATAATTGTTATCTAGACTACAACTCTAGTATTATATATTTTAAAGGGATTAAAATGAAAATCCCACTCCTAAAAACATATCGCACTTGGGTTTAAGGTAATTGAGCCACTCCCCCATGAACTTCACTTTAGGTCCTCGGATGGGAAAATGATGTGAAAGAAAAAACGATCAATAGAATTACATATGTTGCTGGAAAACCCCCAAATACAGACCAACATTCGAACTAAATCATCAAATTTCCAAAACATAGATTTATTTCGAAGAACAATCCTACCAATTATGGAGAGTTCACAGATTTTATATCTATCATGAATCACTACTCAGATAGCAGTCTCACATGTAGTGTCACATTTCATGACCATTCTCCATGGAGTGATATCCTTTACCTCTAGAAAATACCTCTGGTTTAGAATGATTCATTAAGACTTCCCAATCCTTAGATTTCCAAAAATTTTAGGAAAACCCTCAGGTGGGTGTGTTTTCATATCTCTAGCAACTGCAACTCAGAGAGTAAAATCACCTGATAATGTCGGTCTCTCAACCACTAATATCCCGGCAGTAATATGAATTAAATTTTTATATGAAAAAGAAGAACGATCTTCATCTGCCACCATAGACCTGACCACAGAGCCCGTTCCTCGAGAATCAAACACCAACAAAAATCCTGCTCCATGAGCGCCGCTCACTCCAGAAACCACCAGCTTTGGTCTACCCGCACGACTCACTCCACCAGCATCAGTCAACATCGTCCTGCTCGCCTCCTCAACAATCGCTGCTGTGACACCACCAACATTGTTCATCGATTATTTACTCACATCAAACACCATCATTAATGATTTTCCATCTTCAAAATTCTCTTTCTCCTTGAAACAACATTCCATGGTTGATCTAGGAAACACTACATTATGCGCCCTACTGGTACCGAGATCCCCTCCTTCGTTGTATCTGTATCAATCAATATGGCTATGAGGAATATTTCATTCCATCAAAACCTAATATACAAAATCAACAGGAGAGATAGAGTCACGCCCATCCCAAAACTCCCTTTCGTGATTCACTTTATAACATGAAGAAAATACTAAGGCTAATGGTGTTTGGAAATAAAAAATATATATTCTCGATTAAATGACATTGTGTTGTATATGAAGGAATATAAATTTATGTGAAAATTTCCTAAATTTGGGATGTCATAGTATAAGTTGAAAGAAAAATTACATGATAATTTAGATGTTATAGAGACCCTCGTAAAGAAATTTTTGTCTTCCTATAATTCATAATTTGAAACAATTATTTTAAAATTCACATGATAAAAATGGTTAATATTTTATATAGATGAGAGGATATTAAAGATAAAATTAGGGCATATAGCTGATGGCCCATAGTGTAAGAAAATTGATCAGTATATTCCTACATTCGTCAATGAATTTAGAAATATCTAACTTGGACTATTCATAGATGAAATGCATCCACATTGAATCCTTATTAGAAAAAATACTTCAAGTCCTATTTTATTTGTAATTTACAACATATCTCTTTAATATTGTATGAAGTAAGAATACTTCATGATTAGTGTAATGATATCTGGATCAAATCATCCCGTAAATGATATTTATGTTTTCTTATCACCATTAATTGATTATTTGAAACACTTATTGGAGGATATTACTAAGGTGTGTGATTCTTATAATACAAAATATTTTAAATTTCATGAAAGGATTATGTTCAATATAAACGACATTCCATTATATGGAAAATTTTTTAGATATATTGTTAAGGGCCATAATGTTTTCCAAAATTTCCAAAAACAAACATCATATTACGAACTGTATCATGGGTCAAAAATAGTACACATGATTCATCAAATGTTTTTATCTACAGATCACTCATTTTGGAAATTGAAATTTTCTTTCAATGGATCCAAATAATTTTATATCTCTCTAAAACCATTATCCACTAATCTATATTTTGAGAGGGTGGATACATTGATGTGAAATTAAAGAAGACACATAAATCAAAAAATGATTGAAATATTTGCAATAAATTGTCAATATTTTTTAGCTAACATATTATAGATATCATGAGGTCAAACATAACATTGATTTCATCCTTGTGGATAACAATATATGTGATATATTTATTGGAACAATGTTTTATATTAAATGAAATACTAATAAAGGTTGAATTTAAGATTGTACCTACTCTCAATGGGAATATGTTTGGAGTTAACTCCCACTCCTGATGGATAGTGACCATTCCAGCCCCTAGAATTTAATACATTATCCAAGAGGGAGAATATTATGTTTTGTTAGAGAGTTAATGATATAATACTATGTCAAGGTTATTTATATAATGAAAAAAATTGTTTCCTTAAATAATTATAAGTTGATAAATATGAAATTTCATGATTTTTGCATCATGATGAAACAACTCCTACCGATTGCATTTCCTGGAATAGTTCTATATGTGTCCGAATAACTATTATGAAGTTGTGTTACTTTTTCCGTTCAATTTATAATAAAGTGACTCATATAAATGATTTGAACAAATTTTAAATAAATTAATTTCTATTGTTTATAAATTTTAAATTTTTTGTCCCCCATTTTTTTTGATATCATGATACATTTAATGGTTCATTTGGTGTGAGTAATTAAGGTTTTTATACACATATATCTATGTTGGATGTATCATTTTGGAAGGCATATGAATATATAAATGGGGTATTTTAAGAACTCATATCTACTTAAACAGTCCATTATTGTAAAGTATATTTTTGAGGAGACTTCATAGTTTTTTTTCAATATAATTTTTTATAGTTTATCCCAATAGTTTCCATCCATATATAAATGAATAAGTTAATAATGGGGAAAATGGGATACGTTTCTTGAAAGTAATATATTTGATAGGTGAACATATAAAGAAGGTAAGTCTATACTTGAATAACATATATGATGCCCAATAATATATATCCTTATATACTAATGTGTTGAAACAATGTTATCCAAAAAATAATGATAAATAGATTTTGAAATAATATTAAAATTGTTTCTTCCATGGCTTAAAGAGAATTTTATTGGTAGATCAGATGCATCAGAAACATTGAGATGGTTAGTCTGTGGTCAATGTTTAATTTTGATGACATGTTTTGTATATAAAATTAATGGATACACATTTTGTACAAAATATTAAGACAAGAGAAGTGCAGTTCAAAATAGAAATGTATAGGTGTTTGCAGAAGAAATATTTTTTTTCAGTGCTAATGACTCAAATGAAAATTTCACATCAAGTGCATATTATGTAGTCATTGAAGAAATATGGGTTGTTTATTTCATAAAATAAAATGTTCCATTGTTTAACTAAAAATGTTTTATTGGTAACAAGAGTTTCAGACATGATGAATCCAGAATGACACGAGTTCATATTAACAGATTAGAATACACAGCTGATCCTTTTATAATTGAAACACATGCAAACGAAATTTTATGTGTTCTTGATCAATATGATATGCAGTGGTCTATTATATTACAAGGGAAAAAATATTATTATGGTGATGATAAACTATAGAAATATTATGATTTATGGGAGATCCCTACATAAATGGTAAGATTAACATATCATATTAACAAGCACGTTGTAGACATGGTTTGTGCAATACAAAATGTTCATGATGAAGAAATTTGGGAAAAATACCTTATTAAATTCTTAATATTATAGGGTTTAACATATTTTATTTAGTTTTTACATTTTAAAAAATAATAAATTGTAAGATATTTTTTTATTATTTTATTTTTTTAACACACGTACATTAACAAATAACTTAAATTATTTGATTATGTTATTTTAGTTTTGTTTAATTTACCATGACTAATCATACATAACATATCAAATAATTGAATTGATTGAAATAAAATTATTTTAAATATAATATGATAAATTAAAAGAAAAATATTTTGTACGATTATTTTGATAAAATACACTTTTTTGGGTGAAAACTTATTTTTTATGTTTGAACATTTATACTATTCAAACGCCATTGTTGGATTTTTTCCCATTCTTTTAGATGACATTTCATACCTCATAAGTTTTTTTATAATTTTAGTAAACCATAAAAAATATAAATAAACATGTGTTATGTGTAATTTAGTTTTCTTTTTTATTTGATTATATTTCACTTTTTTACTTACATTATAATGTTAATTCATCAATTTGTATATTTTTGTACTAATTTTTTGTTGCATTGGATTATTCAATAATGGAAGATCAATCAACTGATCCACCACATACTTCTTGAGATTATTGTACTCATAACTCTGATGAGGTACATGCACATTCTCCTCCTAATGAGCCCCATCCTTCATTATAAGATACATATACTCCCACCTGTCTAATGAAGAGACCGATGGTTAGTAAACATGGCATAAAACATTTAATGAAATTATTGGTGTCCTGTAGCTAGATCAAGAGGATACTTATAGTATTCGATGACAATTGTATTCTAAGATTTCTTAATTTAAAACAATTCAATATTTTTATATTCATTCAGGCTAAAAGAAAAGTTATATATTGTATTGATGATTAGAGAAGGAAAAAATTACACTACCTCATTTTTCATAGGCCATTCTGATAATCTTGATTGTTATTATCTTACTTATCCTGAAATGTATATAGTAATATATGTTCTCCCACTTCTTATCAGATTTTTTATGATATACCAGACACATAATGTGTCAAAAATAAATTATTATCATTGGCTAAAATGATATGGAGGGATTTAAAATCTACCCCGACATATGATTTTGTTTTTAGGCATATGAAAAAACATAATACATGCGATATATATACCTTTATATATGATGATACATGGAAGTGATTTATTAAATGTTGAAGATAAGACCAATTTTTTGTATGTGTGGTATTACCTTTTAGAAATATTTTTATATCAATACTCTTATTATGGATTTATGACTAATTTTTTAATTCATAATTTACTGAAATTGAGAAGTTCACATTAGGATATCTAACCTAGAAATGTATACACTCAGAATTTATCTTGGGGAGGGTATTTGTTATTTGGGTAAAAAATTATGGATGAAAATTTTCAACACCTTAGAGATGGGTCTTCAATCTGTACTGATGTTTCCCATCCATTCCCCATGTCTAGACATGAAAAATATAAGAGGGTTCATTTGAGAAAAAAGGACAACATCTTACGTAAGAGTTAATAGTTGTAACTAAGAGGATTATAATATTTTAATTTATTAATTTATTTATGTTAAATAAATTCATTAAATATTTTTATTAATCTTTGATTTTTATTGATAATTCATATTGGATTATCTTGAAAATAATAGATCATATCGGGTCTTTTTAGCTGAGGGTATGAAATATATTTTAGCGAGAGCATTGGGAAATCCCTAATACCTAGGTTGTGTATGAGGATATCCTATGGGTATCAGTGAAAAAACTGTTTCCACATTCGTCAAATACTACAATAATGGGTGTTAAACAAAGAATATAATATTTAGAGGCTCGTGTGGACTATATTCAAGATATGATGGATTTTAGGATCATAGAATCGATACAATCGATGTTTTAAGTCATGGAATGATATTTTCATACTGTACCTCCACCTCGGCTAGCAGCTCCCACTCCATGTCCTCAACTAATAGATCACACCCATTACCATATTGATACACCCCTACTCCATATCTTCTACAATTTTTTGAGTTATATTTTGATGATTTGTAGTGTCATATGATTTCATATGGGAAGATATTTTATATTCTATATACCATTCATCATCAATAATTGGATATATAGAATATGAGGGTCACTATAAAGGATATTATAGATATATCAGTTGGACTACCATTACTTACAGATGAGGTGAGTACATTTGGAAAAAGTATAGACCACTTTTTAGTTTTTCCATATGTAATTATAAAATATATTACTAGAGAGGTAAATTTATATTATAGCTCCTATTTCATTTTTTTTTTAACATTTTAATGTTTATATTTTTATAAATGATTATATAGAATTACATTAATGATAAGGTAATGTTATATAGTCAATAACCAATATAAATAGATATGAATTCAAATACAGATTCTAATAGTATTGAGAGATTTCCATGATATTATATTTTTTGTCATGTGTTAATGAGATTCCAATAAATGATGACATTTGTAGGAATGAAATGATAGTGGACCTTTTGAAAAATGATATCATGGAGCTTCTAACAAGAGATCAGTAGGGCATCAATATGGTACAAATTTTTTCCATATAATTAATAACATAAATCTATCCTTACATTTAATTTAACTAAAATTTATAATTATGTTTGTTTTTTAATAGGTATCATTATAAAATGTGTTAATATAATAAAAAGGAAAATGTATATGGATTTCTGGGAACATAGTTCATTTAACCTATAGCAAGGACAATGACTGAAGCGGAAAGAACATTCTTTTTCTAAAATATTTCAAATGCATTTAATCATTTAGTGTTGGATTCTTCCTCATCTTCAAGAGTATGATAAATTTATCTCACAAAATGATATATATTTTTCCACAAAATTACCACTAATATTAAATTTTCTTTTATATTAGTGGCCATTTGATGTTAGGTGATTTATGTCTGAGGGAAAATAAATTTTTCTAGTTATTCTCTATCTATGGCGAAGCATAACGATATTTTAATGATATATTGTAAATGTAAATTTATATTTTTTTAATACTTGTTTATATTATAATGAATTTTAAATTAATTTCATTCTTTATATTTTATAAGAGGGGATAGAATTTCATTTGAGAGACCAAAACAATTAACACAAAGATCACATATGTAAAATTAAATATTATTTATCATTGATAATTAGTACATTTTGGATATATTACATGAAATTGTAATTTAGAATTGAAAGATATCATATAAACACATTTTTCATGAATGAGAAGGCATCTAATAATGTAGATATTATGTGTTAAAATTTATGTACGAAATAATTTCAACTAGGAATGTTACAAAGTTCTATTTGTTTAGATTTCTTTATAAAATATTTGTTAGTATTTATGTTGTTTTACACATAATACATACTAAATGCATTCCTTTTAATTTATATCATTTTGATGACCCTTTCCCTTATAGTACACAAGACATCAGACACTTACAAGTGGAATGGGAAAATAATTTTACATGTTTGGACTGATTTTATTTTTCCTGTATTATATATTTTAATTTTTAATTTTTAATTGTAAATGTATTAATAGTAGTTCTTCTACCACATTTTCTTTTATTCTTCTTGTTTGTTATTTTGTTCAACTGTGGAGAGACTGGATAAAAAATCTAATAAAAATTATTTTTCATATTTTTTATTTTATAATAAATTCGAAAACTTGTATCTTACATCACTTATAAAATAATTAACATGAAAAACCCTTTATCACATCCATTTACCATGTCAGTAATATTATAAGCGAGGTGAAAACCATTTCTAATTGGATTTTTTATGTTAGTTAAAAAATAAACAGTGTAAAAAAATTTGGTGGTTCATTTACAACATTCCTTTTTTAGGAGACATTAAATACACATTTAGAACATCTCCTTTGATTATTTATCCTTATAACGGATGTAAAAATGAAAAAACTAAACAATGTGAAGAGTCATTTATACACTATGGATTGATTAAAATATCATATGTTTACCCTTACCAAAAATATAATATCATTGGTTATTATGTTTCATTTTCTCAGGTTATGATGAAACATATTATGTAGGTTATGTCTAAGAAGTTTACTATGTGAGGGGAAATTTGTGTGATATGTTGAATATCATTCATGTAACAATATGATTTTGAATCAAGTCACCAGGGACCGTAAACATTTATAGACTTGGGGAATGTATTTCTATGAGATGTATTGAATATTATTCTAATATAATGTAGTATTTATGGATGCAATTATTTGGTCTCATAAGTAGTATGAAATTATTTAATAGTAGAATATATTTTTATTTAGAATCGTGAAATTTTAGCCTTCCAAGAGGCCTATATGGATACTTATGACTCAATGATCAAGTGAAATTAATAAAGTGAGAAAAATTACAATGGGAGGATGAATCTTAGAATCCATCATCGATATATCATATCTAAATTAAAGTTTACATAGAATTAAAAATACACTATATTTAATGTATTTTTGGGGGGTCAGAGCTTCACATGTATTCCATAGTGATATCTTCTTGTTTCCAATGCAAGAAAAACTCTATCGATAGAAATGTATGGGGTTTCTATAGTGATAAGTGTAATTTTGAATCATACATGTCCCAATATAGAAAGAAATTGTATTAAAAATATTGGGTAAGTGAATATTACTAAATCATGATGAACAAATAACTACCACTAATTGACTATAATCTTCTCCAATTAACACACATAATGGATTGAGTGAATAATTTTTATTTATCATCAACCAACTTGATGTAAAGACTCAAAATTTTTGGATATATAGGTTTCTTTTAGTGATTAACACTGAAACTCCAATTACATTCCACTAATATTATGGTTCAGGAGAATGTTGGGATCTAATAACCATTATCAATAGAGGAATATATTCTTATGTATTCTATGGAAATCTATCATCCATTTTTATTTATTTTCTCCAATGTGGGATTGATTGGACTTTTTTCAATATAAATGGGACTCTTTGATAAAATGTAAATATATTTCAAAATGGTATCAATATAATTGGGTTCTCCCCTACCCATTCCCAATTTATTATTTGTGACTAGGGAATCCTATTTCAAAAATGAAGGGTGTTACCTCAGTATAGGTTATTTAAATTGTTTTATGTCACTAAAATCATAGGGAGCGAGTAATTATTCCAATCTTCAAAATGAATAAGATGAAAATATCAATAAAACCTCACTAGTTTTTGATGAGGGTTCTTAAACCACTATTAATGATCTCATACAAGTGAATTTACATTCCATATAAGATTCATAATCAATTATCCATATTGCATGAATGGATCTTGATGATTAAGAAGAATAAATATATTTCATCAAGAAACAATGAGAAATGAGTTTGTATAATTAAATAGAGATGCCTTAGTTGGATAGACAAGTATTCATTCACAAAATTATTCTATATGAAATCTACTATGGTTATAAATAAGTATCAATAAGAAATCATCCAAATCATTAAACCATTGTGGAAACTGAGGTGAATAAGTTGATTAAGTAAATTTCCATTTAGGTGGATTCATTTTGAAATAATTCATTCTAGTATTATTTCCATTAGGAATAAGAGATGGTAAATGAGTATAAGTATAGAAATTATGGATTTGAATCACCAATATCCTAAATATATATCCCCTGGTCCCAATAATTGGGTTATTAATTAATGAAACAATTGGGTATCAATCCCTCACATTCAATGATGTATATTTTTGAATAAACAAGATCTAAATATTCACTAAGGATAAATAACCCATTTTTTAAAATACCCTCATTGGGTATAATATCACCAAGTAATTCCATTTCACTTATATAATTATAAGGAGACTTACCAACATTCCTTTCCCTAGAATTTTATAATATTTTTTTCAAACAGATGTGGAATGTTTTGAGGATTATATGATTATAAATACAAAAAATTTATTATCATATTATTTTCCATGAGGACTTTTATAACAACTTTTATCATAATAAATTTAATATGAACCCCCTTAATTTTGTGTTTGGACTGACTTCTAGAAAATACCTGGATTTTTTATAGAACATCATAGTATCGAGGTGGACCATATGAAAACTAAATATATAATTTATATTACTCCTACCTGAATCCAAATTGATTTATTAGGGATTTAGGGATGCAATTCTATATTAGGATATCTATAGAAAATATCACTGGTACATGTCTTCCCATGAAAAATATTATGAAGAAGTGAAGATCCTATTGGTGAGATAAATATTAGCAAAATACTCTTAATTATCTCAACTGGTATCTCATATATCCTGCCGTCTTCATGAAACCTATATAATAAAAACCTCACATCCCTTATGTGCAAAACATAGATAGATAACTTATTTTATTTATTGACAATAATTATTATGTCAAAAAGGAAAATAACCTTCCATATATTATCTAAACAATTATGGAATTCAAGTCCCAATACATCATTATTGAGAAGAACTTCCTAACATTGAACTTTGTAGTACAAAAATGTTAAATATACTTTCATTACCTTTATGTCCACCTGATTTATTACCGGGATATACTCAAAATAATCCTTAGTGTATATATTTTAATGTAAAGATTATAAATATGGGATGTCATCTGATAATATTTTAAAATCTAATTTGTATCCTAGTAGATGATCATGGGAAACTAGTAATCATATTTCGTCACAATGTATATTTATTCAATTTAATAACCTCTATATGAATGAAATATTCAATAAATAAGTCTAATTTAACAATGAAAACATTGCAGATGGAAGTGTTTTTTATGATGTTTCATGAAGTCAGTCAAAGAAAAAGATATTGGTCTCGATGCACAACTTGGTCATAATAGGGATTATGTTTATTACCCTGATAAAGGTAGTTCCATCCTATTATATCCAGTTCTAATAAGGCGGTAAATAGAATAAGGATTAATATTAGTATCTTATAATAGGTTTTTGATATGATCTATGGATATTGATAGTCTCATAAAACATTAAAGGTGATATAGAGTTTCTAATTAGGTGAAGAAATCGATATTATATCACCATGAAAGAATAACAAATATCTCTTCTATAATATGTATGGGATTTTAGGTCAATGTTTCTTTTAGAATTTTTTATTCTCCATATTAAATTTTTACAAAAAATAATTATGTTGATTCTTTGTAAAATTAAACTATCACTTTTGAACATCTAGATTAGGATGAAATCGTTATTTGTATTTCACATTATTTTTTGTCTCATAAATTATCAGTAATGATACAAAGGATATCAATTATGTAACTTATACCATGGGTCACAATGTTTCTTCATCAACACTGAATAAAAAAGTCAGATGGATTCCTCCGATAATGGATATCGTTAAAATTGGGATATTCTATATGATCATATCCTGAAGGATAATATGTATTGATTGAAAGATAATTTTGTCTATTATATTTACTCAATTCAAATAAATTCAATTATGAATTATTGTTTGTTGTGGAGCTCCGGATATTCATAGAAGAATTACATACCCTCTTGGTTGTGCAGGAATTCAAAATCAATTTCAATATTTCTCATAAAATATGAACCAAGCTCTTCCAATAAATTATAATACATGGATATCTTTATTTGTAAATGATGTATGATTTTGTAAAATTGAAAAATAAATCCATTAATGTTTAATACATGTTAAATTCATTCATTAGCCAATAATGGTTTTGAATACTTCCTACATACATGACCATTAGTCATTTAAGTGACAATGGAATGAGTCCAAACCCACCAACCAAAATTATATAGCTTGAGTTTTTCATTACTACTATTAACTTCTTCAAAGAATAAAATAATCTTATAACCCTATTGAATCTTGAGAAAATGATAGTGAACAAAATTTTGATGTATTAGAATTACTATATTTAGGGACCTTCATATGATCCAAATAAGGAATGTCACTAGTTATTATTCCTCTAAGATGAATAAGTGTTATATTGAGTACAATATCTATTATAATCATTAATCCAAGAATAACGAAGTGTCGAAGGGAATGATAGTGGTAATTAACAATAAATGTTTTTAAAAAATAAAAATATGGTGGACATGGATAAAATGGTTTTACCGAATAATGGGTTGCATACAGTTTATGATTACTATACCATGACCTGTATTTCCACATAGGCAACCCCGCATTTCCTTAGTATACTGGATAGAATAATTACTACAGATTAAATTCTAGTTGCAATAAAATAGTGTTTTTATTTTTTGTTAACTAGTTGAATCATTAAAATATTAAAATCACCTTGGATAATTAAATCAACTTGATGGGAAAAGGTTACATATAATGTAAAATATTAAAGTCTATCAAAATCATATCACATGTATATAATAAAAATGTCCCCACACCATTTTAATCTAAGGGTGTTAGTACTAACCTTTATAATTTCAAGGATGTGTATAAATTAACCCATGATGGTATAATAGAAATGGTATATAACATACATTATATATATTGTCTACACCAAAAGAGATCATTATTTGATCACAATGGATAGAGAGTGTATCACACTTGTTATCAATGATAAGTTAATCCATATGTAATTTGAATAAATTTTTGTTTTATTAAATAAGTTATGAATATATGGATTTATAATTCATGTAGTGATATCCTCATCACATGACCCATAACTAAAAGATCTAAAATTTCATCATGAATGAAATTAAGTAGCATAGAAACTTGTCCTCATCCTGAAAACATAATGTACACAATCTAAAATAATTTGATGTGAGATATTAAACTAAATTATGTGACCTAAATTAACACATGACATAAAAATAATAACGTATATGGTCTTACCATCACATCCCAAAAAAAACTATATGGATTTTTATGTTTCTAATATTCTACATTTCATAAAATAGAGATCAATCAATGTAAGAGTTCCTACTATAAGGATACCCAACCATGAAATTACACATGGATAAAAATATCCCTTTTATAATAGAAACAAAATTCTTCTTTATTTGTTTTGATCAATACATAGTTATTCATGTACTATATGTTCTTGTTCTATCCATAATACATTATTAAATTTAATTCTTATTTTCGCTCAATGATAAAACCTCCCCCATTCTCAATAATTTTACTCGTTTCCTTCTACATTTATAAATCCAATGATATCAATTTACAACTATATCACAGTTTCAAATCCCTCACAAACTTATATATGATCTCTCTAAATAGACCATCATTAGGGTAGAATAATGACACCATCTCTTTCAATTGTGTAATCTATAGCTAGGTATAAATAATATAAAATAAATATGTATATACTGATTTCTTATTTCATATAATGTATAATAATGCTAGATAATCCAATCCTAGACACAACCACATATATTTTTTTCACCCTTCCTCTAGACTATCCTATAATATGGGTTTTCGATTCATATTGGGTCTCCATCAAAAAATCTAATCTAAGATGTAATTATTTCAATATCTTTATGAACATGACATAGATATATGAATAAATGTTATTTATAATAAATCTGTATATTAATATTATTTACTTTTCAACATAAATATCATAACATGATATTTATATTTGAGGCATAGCTGAAAAGTTTAACATTTTCAAATTCAATTTTCTATCGTATTAGTAGGTATTCACCAATTCATGTCAAAATTCCTTGAATAACTCAATGATAGAACAATTCTCTTTAACTTCCAATATATGTGAATCAAATCTGTATATAGAACCATAACCCATGAACTAAGGGTGAATTGATTTCTATTTTTACTGGATTTTTCAATAGATTTTTAACACTTTTCATTGACCCAAATGAGAATTTTAACACTATCCAACCACTCCTAGAACATGGTCCCCTCATTCACATCATATATTTTAAAATCAACCATACATTTTTATAACATGTATTTATGTATCGTAGAATAGTTTGTGAAAAAATTTCAATTCTTATAGGATATATATAAATTTTGGGCCACCTATCTTTGAACAAGTTGTAAATCCTCATCTACTAATATTTCCCTATAAAATTTTGTGAAGATGTAATTTTTTTGAGTCCAGATATAGAGTATTCAAATTATCTTTTGGACATATTTTAACATATTCCATAATTTTTAACTTGATTATTTGAATCACCATAAACTAATCATGGATATTGGTAATGAGTATATCAAATTCCAAAGGACATTGTTTGGGTTTCATCAAGGTATATATTACACATTACTGTTCCTCCTATAAAAAAATAGAGTCATATATTTATCATAAAGAGAATATCATGAAATATAATCTTCATTTGATTATATTAAAAGGGGGTTGTTATTTAGATGTTTTCATCATTTATCATTATTGTCATTTATATATATTATAGTAACTAGCCCATCATTTTACAATTGTTGGTGGTTTCCCTTGCCTATATTTTAAAATTTCACAATTTATAATTTAAACAACTCAATTAATAATTTAAATAATTCCCATCATATACAAAAACATGATAAAATACTCCGAGATCTTCAACCCCCGTTATAGTTTTCACAATACCATTTGTGATCTGAACATTATGACCTAAAACATAATACACCATTCTTATGAGGATTTTGGTACTAGTGTTGAATACTCTATTAATGTTATAAAAATATTCCCTCTATAAATATATTGTTTGAATCAACATTTGGTTAAAATATTACCACCATAAATATTACCCCTATTTTGTCAGGATTTCGAGTTTTTAAAATACCAATGGAACTAAAATTTTAAAACACATAAATATGGAACATCACAAAAATCTAACTCTCTATTCTCTAATAATACTACTTGGATAAATTAGAAAAAACAAACAGCATTTAAATGTGGGAAAATATGAAAAACAAAATAGATTCAAAACCAATAAATGGAATTTTAGGAAAACAAATTTATGCTCACTAATCCATCCCATTTCAAAGATCATGACAAATTCAGATAAAATAATGAAAATATGTAATGATTTTTGGGGTCACAAATAATATACTATATAATACATGTCATTATTTGTAGGATGACAGGGTATAGAAAAAAATTATTCTATCTTTATGTATATGATTTTTTTATTTGGATGACCCCTGAAAAGCACATAACAATGTTATTTCATAGATCTAAACTCCATTTTTTTACATTAAACCACCAATATAAAACCCCCTTTATGATTTTAATTATGGTTAATCATTAAAATTATCATATCTAATTTGAAAAACCCTGGCCTATGGTGGTGGAAAATAATTTTCATATCAAGATAACCTATATCCATCTAAGTGCACAATTTTATGAGAAAATTGAAACTCAAAATCTTGAATATAACATATTTACAAATATATTTACAGCGATGGTAGAAATAATATATATCTTTATTTTTCATATCTATATAATAATACACAAATTGAGGGTAATGAAATTATTCATATATTTAACCACTTACTCGTTTTTCATATTATGATTTTGTATATCTATGATCATTTATTGTTCATATAGATTAGGGTAAAATGGAACCATATCTTACACATTTTATAATTTATCAAGAATTAATATTTCATGAAGATATAAGTTTTAAAAGTTAAAAATTATTTGAAAATAGAATTTACTCATTGACATAACAAAAGGGATAAGAGTAAATTCAATGAGCAGATCCCTCCCTGATTATAATTTTCTAATCAATAGTGAAAACTATTAATGAAAGTATAATTAAAAATCATAAAAGTATTTTATGAGTATAATAATACATAATATTGATATTTTTTTGGTGGAATAATTAACTAACCATTGGAATTTATCCTATGTTATAACATATGGTTATTCCAATTGGATGAACCTCTCAAATATCATAGTTGATTCCCAAAATCCCTTTTAATTATTTTCAACCATAACCATAATTTTGAAACCTATTCTTTCCAAGATTCCAAGAAATAGTCTTATATCTTTATCTCTGATAATAGAAAAACTACCTAGATCTGAGGAATTAATTCATATTTTATATTATGTGTTAATTACTAAGATTAGTGATAAATTTTTTTGATGTATTGTTCAATATTCATTATGGTGTAGAGATATTCTTATCATGTAGTTGGGTTTCTATTGAAAAAATAGATAATGGTGTAGAAATATCATGAGTCATAAAAAATGAAATTGGAATAAATGATATTATTTTCTACTCATTCCATTTATTAGATTATACGTAATAAAGGCATGAATGTTGTGTCTTTCAATCTAAGGTATTATTTGGTCTATAGAAATGGTTTTATATCATGTTCTTGCCTCATTTAATATAATTGGGACCTAGGAGATAATACATTTTGTATACTAGAAATGAAAGATTAACCACATATGAAGAATTTATTTCTATTAAAGAAAAAAATTAGGTTTGGAGAGCCTCACCTGAGAAAATTTTACATGAATTTAGGTATATAATCATTTTTGTGATTTGAGATTATATGTTGAGTCGTGTGGAATTCACCTGTCTAGGATTTAGGACTCGTGCCATAATAATTAAATAAAGAATTCTGAATTAAATTATAGGGAACATAAGTATAGGATTTAAATCTAAAACCTGGTATATGATCCTTGGATTACAACTAAACCCTTATAGTTATAGCAACTTCTTCCTCAGTGTAGGGACCAAATTTTATAAGTTCATTATCCTTGTATAGATTCCCAATCGTCTCATTAGGTTCTTCTTGATTGAACCTAAAGGTTATTCCATGATTTAAATATCATTCCCATAAAATCATTTGACCTACTATAACCTAACATATATTTGGGAAATCATTATAGACAAGTTGATTAATGAATGACCTGGAGTTATTCTGATTTTAGCATTGATGAATTGATGCATTTATTTTAAACAAAATTTATAGGTAATCCTGGGATTTTACTCTCCATGTACAATATAATAAATATATGGGTTAAACAATCATAAAATCTAGAATTTTCTACTAATATAATGTGGCATGTATGGAACACAACTCTGGGCCATGTTAACTCATGCTATGACAACCCAATCCCTGAGTGGTTTTATATAGGTATAGTAATTAACATTTAGAAAAGAATAATTCATGTTTTCCCCAATGTGAGTTCCATATTTATTGAATATAAATATGTAACGATGGCCCATAATATTTGATAGATAATGTGGATCCACAGTTATTGGCTAGACCTTAGAGATATTGAACAATGCATGTTTGAGAATGAAACTGGAAGATATCATTATATTTTTTAGAATATAACCAATAATGTGTGTCAGAGTAAAAATATAAACAAATAAAACGGTCCATATAACATAATTGACATATCAAACCATTTCATTTAACATATTTCTTGGAAAAATATAGTTATGGTCGGTAAAAAAATGGATTATTTCTATTTCTAATGGTGGTGATGCACCTATTAAGATGGTTGTTACCCTCACCCTAGTGCGAGAATCCTGAGATTGTAATAATTTTATACGTAGAAACATATCCAAAAGGATTCCTATTAAAGAGTCATATGGATATTATATATTAATTGAAAAAGCCACATGATATATTAATCACTATCTATAATAACCCTATATGTATTTTGGGTCCCACCATAATGTTGGGTGTGATAGGTTTATATCTTGTTCACCATAAATATTGACTATAAGGATCATAAGGAGTGTTTAATTCATGTTCAATTAGGGATATTAAGACTGGAATTAACCTTCCAATCTTGTTTTATTTGATCCAATTTTAACATCACTTATGTCAGGTTTGGTGTTTGTTTAGTGTCCTCCCAGGCACTACAAACAAGTAGAGACTTATCATATATTTCACATAGGATAAGAACGCCTCAAACATTATAGATATCTCAATGGATTATTCCTAATAACCTTTGTAATAAAATAAAATTATATTTTTATGAACACATCTAACTAATTTACTATAGAACAAGGCCAAGAAGATTATATAATGAGAATTAAACCTTTAGAGATGTACATGTGAATAGGTGTACATTTACTATGTTAGTGTCCTTATATTAATAATTGTGAGGTACACGACATCCACATCCCATATTTCTGGGAATTCAGTTAAAACTGCGTGTTAATAGTGTTGTGATCTGCACACCTTCCCACCATTTAAACCAATCTCTTCACCCATTACATTCAACATGGGTGTGTAACCTTCTTTAAGATACATATTAAATAAAGTTCAAAATTCCACTAAATTTGATCTACTTTCTTCAGAATGAATCAAATTTTCATGGTTTTATTTCATACAACTAATGATTGAATAAGGATAAGAAATTTATGATGTTTAGGAAATTTTAATGGATTATAAGGTATACACATTTTTATAATATATATCAGACTATGGATATCTTCCATGTTCCCATTTTCATATGGTAATAGGCCTTCACACAGCATTTTGTCCTTACACATTAACGATTGTCTTATATCATGTCTTTAATTCTCATTCATGATATTTTCACGTCCTAAACAGCCTTCCATGGTAATTGACTTATAAAATATCGATCATTTAACCATTGTGGCTCCAAATACCTTTTAAAAACCCTCATACCCAAGTAAAAAAATCATCAAAAGACCTTATGAATATCCCCATGCTCATGGAAATCCCCTCAAAATCGAAAGGAAAATACTATAATTTGGATTCCTTTTACACATAGTCATATAATATTCCTTGTTCATGTGGTTCTATTGATTTCTTATTCCTTTGATAATTGAAGGCTCATATCCCATGGGATATCTCTCCTTGGTTGTTATCCCTAACCAATAAGATTCTCAGTGTATTTATAATCATGTATTCCATTCATAATGAGGGTATATATCATTAGAGAACAAGTGGATTTATTTAAATCCCATATCATCTATCTCACCCTACATGTATGTTTTGAATGTCCACCATATCCACCAAATGTGGGGATGGATGCCCATTTAGCCTTCCAAAATAATAAATGGTGTATGGATATAAATAGAACTCCATCATTGTGTAAGCTCCATCTTACCTTCACCTAACCCATCTATCATGTTAAAACTAAGAGGGAATCTCATGTGAAATTCCCACCTCATCCATTTCTAGTCATCCTCACTTATAAGTCCATTCTATCGGACTTTTTTTCAATTTGAATTTTATTATAATCATGTGACCTTAAGTTGTAAGGCACTAGTATCATATTTGTACAACCTTAACATCACATCATTGATCATGGATTTATGAACATAAAAGGAACCAAAATAGTCTTTTCAATGTGACCTTAAATGTAATATCATTCCCTATTAAGTGGAACATAAAAATTTAAATTTTTTGCATTTAGATACATCATA
Organism: Viscum album; assembly: GCA_963277665.1. Taxonomy (NCBI): domain Eukaryota; kingdom Viridiplantae; phylum Streptophyta; class Magnoliopsida; order Santalales; family Viscaceae; genus Viscum; species Viscum album. The sequence goes on from OY728131.1 coordinate 39,629,220, forward strand.
ATCCCTTTTCATGGGGTAATACGAACTCCACAATTCCCAATACCTCCCAAAATGAAAAATAGTGTTTACAACTATAAAACCTTAAAATATTTTGTAAATAAAATAAAATAAAGGGAATTATTTAGAACCAATGATATATAAATTATTCTAATAAATTCATATAATTAATTGATCGGTTTTATGACATGGGTAGATTATATTGTTATTAGAAAGTATAACACCGTGAGATTTTGTGAAATATATTTTTTCAAATTAATTTAATCATTAAGATATTTAAAAATAGAAAAATATTAAATAGATATTTTTATACAAACAATATGTTTGGATTGCGTTATACGAAACACCATTTTAATCTTGCACTATACGCAATAGCGACTTGGCTTGTGTTACATGCAATACTAAGCCTTTCCGAAACAACCCTTTACTATTATAATTAAATAAATAAGATAGTTAGAACCTAGGAATGAAACATAGTAACATGAATAGTAATAAATATATATTTAAAATTTTATAAACAAATAAAACATATTCATAATAAAATGTATAATATATGGTAAAAGAATTATTTGTTTAAAAATAATACATTCTTAAAAGGAAATTCTATTCATGTACCTAAATGAATAAAAATAAAATTGATTTTAATCACTTTTTGAAATTGAATGTGATAAAATAAAATTAATTTTTTAATTTTTTATGTCAAAATTAAATAAGGGTGCATTTTCTTCAATTTTCTAAGAAGTTTATTTTAATGATAAATAGTGAAAATACTACATCATAGTTGACAAATTTATTTTTCATTTAAAACATTATTATACAAATATTTGAATATAAAGTCACAATAGATCAATTATATATATTTTAATCTAACTTAGGTCATTGGATTTTTTTTATATTAAAATTATATATAAAAACTTATTTAACTATTTAACATTATTTTTTCCAACATTCATGGAATATCCGTGGGATTAGAATTAAACATAATTTTTCCACTTCTGTGAATAGAATTTGAAAAAACAGACACAAATCATTGAAATTATTATGATATTTAGAGTCTAATGGTATCAAATAATTTTTTTGAATAGTAGAATTAGTAAATTTATATATTTTTTACAGTCGTTAAAGGAAAATCAGTTTATTAAAGGTAAATATTATATTATAATATTATAAAGTAACCCTAAAACATATCCAAATTTCATATGATGAGTGGGTTTTGAAGAGAATAAACCATAGGTCGAAATTAGGTTCTTTTGAAGCCACCTGGGTAAGAAAGATATTTATTATACATCATATAAAGATATGATAAAAATGTCATACACAAAATTTATATTAGTAAATCACTTTTTATAAAGTTTAATACATAGATAAATTCTAGTAAAATATTCATTTGATAGATAATACATTTTTATTCCTCATGATATTTTATTTTAATTTTTAGAGATTAAATAAAAAAATTATAGGCTTGTATAATACATATGCAGAAATTGGTTAATTAATTGAAATAGCAGGTAAATAATATTAAAAATATTAAATTAAAAATAATTTGACATAGTTAATGAAAATGATTAATTTTATAGATACATTATACATTTTTTAGATATATTGTATGTGTTATTTCATTTTTATAATTTTGTTAATGTGTTTTTTCTAAAAGAAACATTAAAAATAGTGTATAAATTCACAAAAATGATACATTAAAATAAATTATATTTTATTAAATGATATAAAATTTTGGAATATCTATAATTCTTCCAATAAAATATAATAAATTTAAATATTTCATCAATGTTCCACTTTTGTGTCTTTTTAATTTTTTTGTAATTATATTAACCCAAAAGCGTAAAAAATATATGTTGTCCTGGAAAGAGTTAAAGGGTTTAACTAAGGGTTAAAACTAGAGGATAATGTTGTTAGTGTTACCAAACCCTATATAAAAATAATTGTTTGAATTAATTTCTAATAATACACATATTAGATTCTAAATAACTCAATTTAGAGAAATTTTAAATAGAAAATCAATTTATATTAATTCAATATATTAAGAGTTTCATAGAGTACCCCTCCCCTCTCTTATAAAATAAAACCTCCTCCCACACTTTTCCACACCACCTTGATCTTTTTAGCTCAAAAAACCCTGAAAAATTACCCTATAGTAATTCTTAATTATGTTCTAGAGGTATTGGACTTCCAAAAATATTATTCTTATAGTTCTTAATAGGTGATTCAAAGGATGTCCACTAAAGAAGATGTCATTTTTTACCTATCCAATCCAATTAATGTTATTCATATACATGATATTATTATGTTTTAATAATAGATTAATAATTATAGTATAATATATATAATTATATTTTATTATGGTTATGGTACAACCATATCCCTCATTTTATCCATCCTAGGAAAAACAATATCTCTATGAGTGTGTGCGTACAGTTTACCACCTCCACGCCTTAATGAAATATGTTGTTCATAACCAGAATTTAATTCCTGAAAAATATGAAAATTGTAATGATTATTTATGATATTTATAATATAATTATTCCTATTTAATAATAATACTATCATATCTACTTTTTACAATATAATATTTTGGGAAAATGGTAGTGTTGATCGTGCTTACGTATAGCTTACCATTTCCACAATGCGACGTGATATGTTATTTACCTATATTTCACCTGGATAGTAATAAGGATAAATTTTATTAATATATATGTTATATATGAAATTAAAAATTTTCTCTAATAATAATATATCTGATAATTTCTGTACATTAAACCGAATAATAAAATTAAAACATTGATCATGCATACATATGACCTACTGTCTCAATAAAAAATATATTTATTTTATCATTAATTATTATTATAAATAATTATATACTAAACATATAAGTTATTAATATCATGTTTTATGTTATGGAAATAATTTAATCAGTAACTAATTATGAGAATCAAAAATACCAAGTCAAATCAAGTATTATTTAAAGGCGGTTATCACCCAATACATTGTTTTAACATTGAATTATTAATAAACTGGTATTTTAATGTGATAAATGAATCACATATGATATCATAAATATTTTGATGATTTTTTAATAACTTAATAATGTGTTTAAAACCACTAAAACTGAATTTTAGATACATATTAAGTGAATCAGACTTAATGTATTGGATTTTTTCTCACCTTTACATTAGTGAGACTCGTGCCTCGTACACTACTGGTTTCTTCTATTTGGTGTATATAATTCCCAAGTATGTATTTTTTGAGAATTATCCAGAAATTTAAGATACTTTATTACCCATATAAATTTATTTCATTCATGGGGAATACAATTTTACTGATTATGATGTCATAAAGGTAAATTTCACAATCTCTTTTTATTCAAGACTATTTATACATATGTATCTACTCAGTAATATTTCTCATACATATCCATGTTTCATAAAAATATCTTCCAAAGTATGTCTAATATTCAAATAAATTTCTTTAAATAAATTATAAACCCATGTGTGAGATTTATTTAAGCTATTTGAATTGAATCTTTTGTAGTTATCCAAACGATGCACTTTTGGACATTTCCAACAAAATTATGATAAGAATGTTTTTTAAACTTATATGGAAGAAATATATGTTTAAAATTTCATAAATCCATATTTCCTTGAATATTATCTTTCAATAATAAAAGTTAATTTTCAAATATTATGTTTTATTTTAAAATATTTGGCATTTTATGAAAAGAATATGATTTCAATGTAGAAATGTTATTTCCCTCATGAAATATTTTTTAATTTAATTTTTCATGATTACATTATATGTTTTATATGTGTTTTAAAAGAAAAGGGCTTTGAAATTATTTTAGTTTTAAAAGGTTATTTTTAGGGAAGATAAATGATCCAAGTTATCCTTCAATGTCATTTCCAATATATGAGGACATATTTTTTAGAGTTCAAGAATACCATTCACATTATTTTCTTAATAGATTATGTTTTGATTGCATGATTTTCAAGAAACATGATTCTTTAAATGTTTTATGCATTTGATGAAATTATTATGAACCTTGTATTGTTTCTATAAGTTATGATATGATTTAATTTATTATACACCCTTCCATTACATTAGTTATGATATGATTCATTATAATATTTGGACAAAACTATGTATGATTTCATTATTATATCAGTGAGACCTATATCTCCCTCTAATTAGTTTCGTAATGATTTATATCTCATGAGATATTTATAAGATACTTTTTCCAATAATATGGTCATGAGACTGAATCCTGACATTCAAGATGGTTTGGGAAGTGAACCCTTACTACCATGATGGCTTTTTTAGTGATTCCTTGACTACCATTGAAATCATTATTATAAACTTATGTATCTAAATTCTATGATTAATTTCTATGTTATTATTTTATGGGTATTTTTCATTATCTAAATAGGATTAATATTTTCTAAAATTCCATTATTTATTCCATTATTCATGTTTAGGATCCTGTATATATAGGGTATGATCTTCTATTTTCATTATTAGGTTCTCATAACGTTATGCTTATGATTATGTTTGTCACTCCCCGACCCCAGTTACCCTGAGTCGGTGCATTATTTTAAAACATTGGCATGATTACAAGTAATCAAGTCCCAAATGACCGATCATTTTAGCAGTTTTGGAAAATAGATTACATATATTTACTTAAAATTACAATTTGAAACATAAAACACAACATAGAGAGTTCTTTGAAAAGTCCATTTTTCCCTTTAGCATAACCCTACCTATCACTCATTGTAAAATTCATGGAATACTCGGATAATAAAACATAAGAAAGGGGTGAGCTCAGATGCTCAGTAAGGGTAAATAATTTTTCGGAAGCTATAAAATTTTAAGGCAAGATGTGTAATAAAAACAAAAACCTTTTATACATAAAATTAAACATAATATGGTAAAAATAAATGAAACATTACCATATAAACATGCACATGGATATTCTACGTGTCGAATAATCACATGTAATAACTAATTTCACAATGAGGGAATGTCTAGTACTGGACATCATTACCACATAGTCAAGGCCTCATGCCAAGACTACAAATAAAATATTTTTCAAGGCCTTCTGCCAAGACACTAGTTTGTCTCATTAGACCTACCGATGCATCGAGGAGCTATAGTGGGATCCACCCATCACTTACTAACTCGACTGCATTCCTCATATGAATAATTGATACATAACATAAACATTCTTATTAAAACTAGCATACGAAATTTCAATACATTAACTATAAACCATGAATGGTATAAAAATAGAACATCCACATTCAAACATATCATAACTCATTCAATACAATACGTAAAATTGTATTTTAATAAATCAACCTCAATCAAAAATAATATCCAGTAAAGGATGATGACATAGTTGAAAACGATGACTAAAATATTTTGAGAGAAATATCCTTTTTTGTAAAATCATTTAAAAGTCACACATTTATAAAGGATGTAATTAAAAAGATATTTTCGAAACGAATTGTCCCATACCACTTTGAAACTTTTGAAAAGAATTGTCATTTCAAAGCATTCATGTCCATATAAATAAATCCTTAAAAATCATTTTGAAAACATGGACATTAATTAAAAATATATTAAAAGATAAATCTTTAAAACATTTAAAATTATGACATTGATAATGAGTACCTTTCATAAATACTTACAATATTCATTTTGAAATCATTTTTATGAAAAATGCACATGGATGATAAAAATTTCCCATTAAATACTTACACATAAACAATCTCGGAAAATAATGAGATTGAGGAATTAATCCTTACCTTGAACTTTCCTTTAGTCGAGGGTACGTTTAACCTCCTGTATGAAGATCGTAGTATGTTATTAAATTATACAGCAACCATATTAATATTTATGATATCATACATGATTCATTTATGACTTTATATTTCCCATTTAATAATAATTTCCATGTTAAATTAACATTTCGGGTAATAATTGCTTTCTTTATCGTACGTGTTTTAACTTGTTACTCTTGATTTTATCACGTAGATCAAGATTTAAATACATCCAGAATATAAAACATGATTTATATATCATATATATTTAGAATATATAAATGTACTATAAACATATATATGAAATTAAAAACACCGTTTATGGAGACTGTAATTCATACGTACGCATAAACATTGTTTATGTTTTCATATCGTATTGAACAGAACTAAGTGAATAAGATATATATAAGTACATATATATATATATATCCAGTATCATTATTATGTCATATATTACATACTCATTAGTAATATATATTTTTATAATCGTCGATGAATGGTGAACGTGGAAATGAATCTCATCACGTCGTGGAGACGGTAATCCGTACGTACGCACAGGTGACAATATCATTTCCTTAAGGTGTGGAATTTTATCCTATATTAATTTTACAGAGACATTAGAATGTTATTTTCATTATTTATATACATATTACTCATCATTATATCCATCCAAATAAAATAGTGTTAAATTACAAATTACACCACGACGTGGAGACGGCAAGCCGTACGTACGCATGCTTGGTTACATTATCATTAAAAACATGGATAGAATAATGAATATAGTAGTTACATAATTATAATAACATCACAGTATATATAAGATAATAGATTCATTATTTTATAATGGAAAAAACAAAGAGTAGTGGAAGAATAAGAGAACTTGAAAGTGGGTGGTGAAATTATTACCCCTTCTCTGGGTTCTTCTTTTTGATTTGATCAAAAGGGCTCTATAAGATGGATTTATGACTATAGTAGGTTCTCAAGGATGACGGTATGAGAGTTGAGGGAGTATTTGGGCAGAGTTCGGTGGAGCCTTAAGTCTTTGAAGGTGTAAATTATGAATAAGTGGGAGTGCCCTTTTATAAGTGGTGTGGGGGGAACCATAGGAAAAACAGAAAAAATTATTTAATAATAAGATCATTTTTTTCCTAATTGTTCAAAAATGTATCATTTAAAGTATATTGTGGGTATGGGTCTAAAAAAACACATCCAATAGGTTTTTTAAAATTTTAGGTTACCATTTTAACCTTATCATTTAGATTTGACTCTAAGTTAAATAATTTATCTTTTAATGTGTCTTCTTGTATTCTTACAATATATGGTTAATAAACACACAATATACATCCAATGGATCCACAATTAGTTAATTAATGTCATATATATTATTATGTAAGTCTCTTGGAAGAAACATAGATTTTTAGGAACATTATATCAATTATTAATATAATATTTGTTTTAAAAACTATTTTATGTCAATTTTGACACTATTTGGTATTTGTTTTTTGATAAAAAAATAACAGCATGATTAATTCAAAAAAAATACATTTAATCAATACTAACTTGCCATATTCACCTATAAAATTCGTGGATGTCATAAAAACATTGAAATTTCATTTATTTTAAAATTTATAATACCATTTATTTGATTTCTTCATTAATAAGGTAATTACTACATCATCATTGTGTCATAAATAAATTTGTTTATTTAATCTATAAAAATAATAAATAAAATACCATTATCTATGAAATCTTTTTATCTTTCTAATTAATATTTATAGTCTAATTTATATTATTTATAACCCTATATTAAAAATTGGTTAGTCATTAAACTATGATTTTAACTCTTTTAACTCTTCTTTAAACAAAATAATAATAAATGGCTTAATTTAATTCAAGTGGACCTAAAGGGTCATATTTTATTTCTGAAGTTGTTTTTGGTCGAATTAAACTTATCCAATAGAATTAGGACATGTGTTAGTGTAATAATATTATCATTTTTACCCTTAATTACCCTATTTACTTTTAATCGTGGTAAATAAAAGTAAAAAGTTACTATTAACTAAAAATTATTTTAATCTTATTGAACCACATTTTACTCCTTGATATTGACTGTGTCTCTTGGATTTTCACAATTAAACTCACAAAAGAGGTAAAATTATGTTTTAGTTAAATTTGCAAATGCTCCTAGGAGGTGGGTAAAAGACGGGAAAAGTTCGATAAACGTTTTATATATCCAAAATTATTATAAATTGACTAAAATTAATTACAATTAACATATATAGGTATTATGTATCTATTTTGACTAAAATAAATTTATATAAAATAAATAAATATTTATATAAAAATTCGGATTGAAATGATAACTTAGTGCTTTTCACTATTCATCAAAAAATTGAACATTTTCTAAAAAATACCAAAACATCACCCTAGGAAAATTTTGGAATTCCAAATCCAAAAATGATGTCTATTTTACCAAATTAAAAACATAGAAGTTGCATTTTTTATTTTAATTTTAATTCTCATTGTCAAAACGAATTGCATGTTTTTAAGAAACAGTGACTATCAAAAGATTGACACTTGTTTATCTATAATTTCAAAGTGAAATTACTTCCAATGACAAAAATTGGATTAAAGGGTATAAATATAATTTAATTATAATTTAAAAAAATTAAAATTTATAATTCAACACTATAAATTATTTTGATTAAAAATGTTGTTTTCGGTTAAAATATTGTATTTTTCACTATTCACCGAAATATGAATGTTATCCGAAAAACACAAAAAATTTATTGAAACTAAATTATTATTTCCCTATTCTAAAGAAGACGTTTATTATGTCAAGTTGAATATATAAAAGTTTACAATATTTTATTTAAAAAGGGTTCTCCATTAAAAGGCAGTAAAATTTCATTTTTTCAAAAATAATTCTTTTTATCTGAAAAAATGTATTTTTTCTTAAATTATGTCTAAAAAATTCATTATATGGATTATAAAATTATAATTATTATATAAAGTTAAAAATTTAGTAAATAATATTCATAAATTCTTTTAAACAGCTTGTTTGGTAAGTTGTGGTGTGCTTGAACTCGGTGTTGCGTGTAGTGAAGGTTAATGAATTACCTGAAGAAATAACGTACTTTGAAATCTTGGGGTGTTACATTATTAACTCTTTCAATAAATTGTGTCCTCACAATTTGAAATTGTTATTCTAAAATAAAAGGTTTAAAATAGAAAATACCTTTGTGGGAAAACCCACTTAGGAAATTGGGTTAATGAAATTTAGTCATAATAAGTGGAAAAGATGAATGAAAAATTCACCACCAAATTATAATTTCGATTAGGAGAACATTGGTGGAAATTAGAGACACATAATTGGAGGAAAACGTAAATATTTATAGGGAGTGAATGAGGTCATCAATCAAAAACAATTGTAGAATTGTGGGTCTCAAAGCCACAAATCGATAATGATCTAAAATACCATCTGTTCGACAAAATGTAAGGTTTTTGGATAAAACATTTTTTAATTTTTATGATCCCTTCCCTAATGTTTAATATTTAATTTATCCATAAAATAAGAGGGAATATATATATATGTATATATAAATATGAAAAGTAGACTTTCATCCTTCAACTAATTCATCCCACAAACTCATCTTTCACTATAAAAGATTTCAATATATATATATATATTCTATTTATCCTAATCTGATAGGGTTCTGAAAATACTGAATTTATAATTCACATATTTTACCCCTTAATGAAACTACATTATTAAATCCCGGACATCCTATGGGTGAGTGATAGGTGATACACCCTCGCCTCCCTTCATTTGCAGGTTCATGTCTCGCGGCCTTACCAGACGTGACGAGTTGTTGCCCGACCTCCTGGTTGTCTTTTTTATGGAAATCCAAAAATAACCTTAATAATATATGAAATTTTAAAAATAATACATTTCAACCATTAGAATTACCCATAATACATATATCCAAACACTCAGTCCAAAGTTTATAAGGAAAATAAACATAATGAGAATTCGTTTTTCAGGTAATAACATGTGAACGCCTTCATCGTATATTCTTTTACAACACTGCAACATATTGAATTACCAAAATCAACCATCTCTTATTCCAAAATTTCCACCTTAATATCAGGACTATATAATATAAAATTACCAATGAAATAGTACTATAGTACAATCTTTATTTATCACTATAATTCATGTAACCAGTATACTGTTGATACGACACTCATATGAAATAATTCTATAATAACAATATAAGAACACTAGTCATTCTTCTTCATCTGAGGTAGTATCATAACTTGATTATTATCCAATAACATCATTTGTGGTCTACTCTTATGAATGAGACATTGATTCGCATAGTGTCTCAATGCATTACAGATGAAGCATTTAACATTTGAAAACATATTATTACCCTTTCAATCACGTACTTGGTATCCTTTTTCTCCACACTTATAACAAACTCATGTTCCCTTCAAGAATTTACAAAGGTGATTCATTCCTCATTTATAACATATTGTAAAATCTTTCTTTCCCTATATCCATTTTTCTTTCTACCATCTTTTTCTTCTCAGGCTTCCCTTCAAAGCTATAGGATTCAGATTATTATTTACTTATCTAATTAACACAAGATACTATTTCTTCGTATGTTGAGAATACATGGGAGATTATTTCCCTTATGAATTTTGGCTTTATACCATGAAATATATGATACTTCTTACTATTTGGATGATATGTATTGCTATAATTCTCATTCCTTCAATTGGGTGCCATTTCTAAACAATGGCATACACTAGGTAAGTTTATGAATCTCAATTCATAATTCCAAACTTGTAAAATACGTAATTTAAATTGAAGAGTTTGTGGATAAGGTCTAAAGACATGGGAAATATATAGTTCATCTTTTGTGGATTATTTTATAATCTCAATGTTTATTATTTCGGACTTAATGTGAAAAAAAGACATCCGGAATACTAATCGTTCAATGAAAATATGAGTGTGTGTTAGGAATCTTTTAAAAGATGAATGTCTACATGACAAGTAAGTATATTTCCATATGTTTTTAGTTAAGCTCATAAATAAATTCCTCAATGAAAAGTAACTTAAAACAAAAACCTTTTATGTTAACTTTTCTTAATGGGGAATCAATGACTATTTAACCCATAACATGTTTGTGAATTTCTGGTGGATAACTTTCTCTTAAACATGTTTTCTATCACTCTCCATCAGAACCTGAAGGCTTGTTTTCTCCTCCGTATCGATTTTTTCAGGGAATCCTAGTATCTATTTTCTAGGGTAAAATTTTTACTTCACTTCCATTATTTTAAAGTAATAGTTTTATTGACACTTTTTCGATGTGGGGCTTTCAATGAAGTTCCCAAGAACAATTTTTAAATTCCAAGGATGCAATTTCCAAAAGGGGGGAAGGATGTAACATCCCAGAGAAATGAAGAATATGACATTTTAATATTTATTAATATTTGTGAATTTAATATCAATATTACTTTAAATGGGTTTCTATGATCGATAGCATACCTGATACGCAACAATGGGTTTCTTTGAAATCTTACATTTCACACTAATAATATAATATTATTATTTTAAATGGTAGTTAACTCATATCTGTTGTATTGGAGGGAATGAACAAAACTAACTAAAATATGATTATACTTTTCTGTTAAATGTATTTACTTTTATCCAATAAATATTGGAGCCTTTAAATGTGAATGAATCGAATTTTAAGCATAATTTACATTAAAAGGTTGAGTTACTACCTTTTAATGGTGAACCAAATTTAAATATAGTTTTAGTCACTTTTATATATTATATTTGACCAAATAAAATCTATATTTATAATGGGGACATCAAAATTTACTTTGTGTAATTTTTGTAATTTTTTCGATAAAGTTCATTTTTTTAATGAATAGTGCAAATATTGAATTTTAATTCCAAACTTCGTTTTAATCTAATTTATTTATATGGTTAGATTTTATTTTTAATTTGGTTTAATGTGTAATTAAAATATATTTTTACCATTTAATCCAATTTTGGTCGTTGGAATTAATTTAACTTTGAAATTGCACATAAACAAGTATCAATCTTTTGTTAGTTATTACTTCATGAAAACACGCAATTTGGTTTGATAATGGGATTTAATTTTAAAATTAATTAATCCCACTTCTATTATTTTAATTTGGTAAAATATACATCATTTTTTGAATTTGGAATATCAAAAAAAATCTTAGGATGAGTTTTTGGTATTTTTCTGAAAAACATCTATTTTTGATGAATAGTGACCCCACTTATTAGTAGTTAAAAAAGTAACTTTTTCATTTAAATTAAATTTTACCACTTTGGTGAATTGAATATTGAAAATCCGAAATACATGGTTTTTATCAAGAAGTAAAATCTGGTTCAATACGATGAAAATAATTTTTGGTGAATAATAACTTTTGACTTTTAGTTACTGTGGTTAACGGTAAATAGTGTAATTCAAGGTTAAAAGAATGTTATAATAATTCAAAATTACATTAAAACTTGTCCAAACCATATTGGTTTAGTCATTTATGACCATTGGCATATTTGGGTCGATTTTGGGACCCCATTGAGCCACTTGAGAGTGATAATGAAAATTTATATTAATTAACATAAAGTAAAGGAAAAAATGACAAAAGAAAATATCTTTTAGAAATTAATTTTTCGAAGAGGGTTATATAAATTATGTTTTCAACTATAATTATTCATTAGAAGGATAAAACTATTTCCTATGTCATGGTATTTTTTTATAATTTTTAGACATCAAATAAATTAAATTATTTATGACATAATTATGATACAGTATTTACCTCATTAATAAATAATTTAAATGAATATGATTATAATGATAAAAATATTATCCAAAACATGTCCATTTATGATTGGATTATTTTATTTCGAATATGAGACATTTTTTCTTTGACTATATTGATTTTTGGACCTTTTCAAACCAACGATATGTTTATAATAAAATAATGTTTTCACATTTTCCTAAAGAGACCCTCATCTCCCTTATTAAAGGAAACCACTTATAATCAATTCCTCAAACCTATCAAGAATTTTTTTACGTCCCAAATCTTCATACTTAATCTTCCTACATCCCTATCCTCCTCCTAGAAGCCTTACATTAGGCAGAAGGATCTTCAAGAAGTCCTTTTGTTCAAACCAAAAGGAGTTACCCAAATAAAAGGTAACAGTTTCTCTAAAAACAATTGTATTATTTTACTTCTACAACCCCTAAGTTCTTGTTATTACTTCATTTTGTACCAACATAAGTATCCTAAATATACTAGGATGTTGTTTTGTGAACGATTTGAGCTACACATACACACACCTACATCTAATGGATGAAGAACATAATGTTTCCGTGGATGGAAAATAAAAGCCTCACGAAATGATGATTGTTCGATTATCTCCTATTGCCTCTCATGGTGGCCATTATGATGGAACTGTATTTATATATGATATATATTTTGTTTATGTTTTCTTTATGCATCTATAATTTCCATTTATATCCTGCCTTTAAGGCTTCCATTATGGGTAAACACGATAGTCTCATTAGAGGATGTGTGGATTATCACCCCCTCAAAGTGATATGACTCGTTCATACCATATGTGATACGTATAAAGGATAGATTTACTGATATTATATATGATAAAATACTGTAATTATAATACTACTATGTATCATTATGTTTTAATTCTATTAAATATGAAATAGAAATTGAAGTAGCGTTCATGCGTACGTACGACTTACCGTCTCCATGAATGGTGCATTTCATTTCTGACCTCTAAATATTATATACTATTTTAAATACATATATAAGCTGGATATATATGATATATATGATATCAAAATCATGAATATAATTATGGATATAATGAACCTTTGACCACATGAACCACATGTAATTATAAGAAGTCCATTTTTTACTCAAGTACCAAATATCGACAAAACGAACATTATTAACATAAATGATCCCATAATGTTTATAAAATGGTAATAAGTGATATTAAAGGAATAGTAAACATGAAAAAGGTTCTCAATCAAGTTGAAATTAACTTTAGTTTATTATTCATGAGATTAAATAATTATCGAGTCAAGTCGGACACGAGGTAAGGGATTTTCTTATCCCACTTTTAGATCCTTGAGATTTCCATTGTTCGTCACTTATTTATTGCATGTGGTGTATTGTGTAATTCCATTTGATATATATTATCATGATTATAATTATATTCATATTATTTTGTGATTCAATTGTTGGTTTTTAACTTTAGGTCATACGACTTAGTTGATTACAACGTGGTAAAGGGTTCCATTTCACATTTTATTCTCGTGAGATTCATGTTATATTTTCCACTATTTACTTTTGTGTGGTATATGTACTGACCATGATTGTACTATTTGTGTAATATAAATTCATTTATAAGTATTTTTCATCTGAATTGTATGATTCTTCTTTCATGTTGATTATGTTTTGTAAGTTACCATATAGGTAAGGGAACCTTTCACCCTCCTCTATTTAAAAGACATCTTTTTGTTATGTTTTTTAATTTACATATTCGTATGTTGGGATATGTTATTCTATATCCATATTTATGTAAACAATATGTCCAAGTGTTGAGATACCCTTTTTATCTCATCAAATCATTTTCTGAAATTTAAAGTGATGTCGTTAGGCTGTAAAATTTTTACAGGACAACTTCTTAACGAAATTTCAATTCTTTGGGTTCAACTTGTACTTCTTGAATATGTCGTCTTATGAATATGTGTGAATGACCTATGATTTTTTTACACTAAATATACACTTAAATTTGGTGTATTTATATTTTTCACACATAATTATGTGATTGATTTATCCATTATTTAAGGAAACCATCTTTCTAAGGGATTTCATCTCAATTTACATTTCCACTGAGACGTCATTGTTGTTTTGCACCAATTCACTCTTATATGGTGTATATAATATACATTACCATATTATACCAAGAATCCATTTATTCTCATGATATTATAATGTTTTGATTAAATTATATTCCTCAATTATTTGTAATCAAGAGTCTCTAATTTTGTTAAAAACTCTTTAACTAAAATATCATTTTAAATGTTTTAAATATATATTCTTCAAAATCATTCTAATTAATGTCCATGTTTTCAAAATGGTTTTTAGGATTTATTTATTTGGACATTATTGTTTTAAATTGTTAATTCCTTTAAAATATTAAAAGTTTTATGGGACACTTTAATTCAAAAATCATTTTTTAACTGCTTTTGAAAATGATTTGATAAAGCATTGTTTATTTAAATATCATGATTTGATATATTGGAATGTGGAAATGTTATCATTCCTTTATAATTGTGTTATGTGTTATTATTATGTTAGGGTTATTGGGAATTTTATATGTATACCTGTGGTTCTGTGAAAAACCTAGGGCAGGTTTGCCCGAGATAGTTCTCCAATGTATTGGGTAACCTCATGGAGGAAAATTTGAGGTTTCTCCAAAGTTATTTAGGGAATATACTATGATGGGTATTCCAAGTGTAACTCACTATGAAGCTGTGATAGCTACAATTTAAGATTGATATGGTTGCCATAAGTAACCAATATGATTTATGATTTCTATGTGATATTCATAAATCTTATGATATCGTAAGGAACGTTATGATAGAAAAATATAGTTTTATTGATTTGTATTTATTGATGGGATAATGTTTTCCTTCATTATTTTATAACCCTTACTGATCTTTTTATACTCATCCCCTGTTTTTGAAATGTTTTCCACTGGACATAAATATAAATAGGGTCAAGGATGGGATCAAGGAAAGGTCATGCTATTTAAAATATAGAACTAGAAATGTTTCTTTTTTCAGAGTTTGTATTTTATAAAAATTAATGGATATTGAGTAGTAGTGTATACATGTAATATTCCAGTTGTTATGTAATAGTCATGGCCTAATTCTATAAAACTCTAAAACTGAAAATATCCTCAATGTTAATTATTCATTTAATACAATATTATATTAGGTTTAAGACCGGGTCGTTAAAGACATGTTTCTTTCTTTATGACATTCATTCCCACATCTATAGCATCTTACCATCCCTTTGAAGCATTTTCCTTGGTGTTTCGTTCCAAATACTTGACATATATGTTTTTTAACATTGTTACCTTTATGAATATTACTTGAAATTCCGTATGGATTTCCTTCTCGCATATACGATGCCTTATAAAAATCACCAAGGTTCGTGTTTTCCATCATGACTCTAGATTGTTGGTTGAGAATAACCACAAGAGTTCTCATTGCATATCTCATTTCATTCAGTTGCTCGTTCAGAAAATCATCACAATTTTCTTCACATCCACAATTTTCTATTTACATGTCTCCATTATTTACCTTCACTGAGAATATAATCACACACTTTTTATTATGGTTTCCTTTATCCATGTTATGAAGAAATTTATTAGTTTGGGGTACTAAAGGGGAATATCTTAATTGAATATTTTGAAGATCTTTCAGCAAATTATACAAATTTCTTCAAAGCTTCCAAATGAACTAAACTAATATGGTCCTTGGGAATTTTTTTTTTGTAATTTATTATGTATTCCGACTAAATTTATTTAATGTCTATGTATGTCAAGTGAGGGTATCTATAAGAATGCTTTCAAAAATATATATTATATCTAAAAGTGAGATCCAGATAATTCAATAAGACACATCATGGGATGAGCCAACCTCATAAACTCTCCATTTTGGAATGTGATTTTCAATGTTTTTAGGGTTTATTCCAAAGGCTACATGTATATTTCCCCAAAAAAATTATTAATTTAATGTGTTTAATATATTTTATAACACACAAAACTGAGTTAAAAGTAAAAAATGTTATATTTTTTTAAGATGAAATACTATATTAGAAGATGAATATTAAAAAATATGATACAAAATGAAACATCATTATAAAA
The DNA here is from genome assembly GCA_963277665.1 of Viscum album. NCBI lineage: Eukaryota > Viridiplantae > Streptophyta > Magnoliopsida > Santalales > Viscaceae > Viscum > Viscum album. Next base: position 39,646,068 of record OY728131.1, read on the forward strand.
ATTACAAAATTAATAATAAAATATACAAATAAAAATACCAAAAACCTAAAATCTCTATCCCCATGTGTTTCTAAGAAAATCACCCTCATAATTCTAAAAAATGGAATGAAAGAAAATATAAGAGGAATAAGAGACATTTTGAGACAAAAAATTGAAGTGGGAAATTGAAATTAGAGATGTGTATATTTTTATTTTTTTGGTGAAAATTTAAAATAAGAACCTTTTATAGTATTTAGGATTATAAGGTCATTTAGATTATATATCATTTATATTATATAGTTTTTTATTCTTTCAGAATACATAAGAATAATTCTTGAAATAAATTATAACTTTCATGGATGTATAATCATTTAAATAACTATCCATTATAATATAGTTATTGAATTTATGGGTATAAATCAATTTAATCTTAATAAAACTTTTATACATAAATGAAATTAAGAAGAAAATATTATTAGAAGTATTCCTTTTTGGTTTCATTTTTCTGATCGATAAAATGTAATAACATCCCAAGGGTTTTTCTTTGACCCATCCCAATATAAAATTTATAAATTTTGGCTACAGTCGAATCCCCTACATGAAAAGATCAAGATCAAAAAAAATCACAATGATATCTGTTTTAATTGAATAACAACTAGCGATTATCACTATTTATTCCCACACCCTTGGGTCCTATATAGAGGTATTTAGGGGGGGTTTATATCGAGGTTATAATTATATTAATATATAAATATTAATAGATTAAATTATATTCTAAAAGAACATATTTTTATTATCATAACTATTATTATACATTTTTATTTTAATAAATATTGTTACATTGAGAAAATGATTTTAATTAATTGATTTTATAGAATTAAAAGGTTTATTTTATTATAAACACTAATGGAAAACTGTAATGACTTGAACTTTTTATTTATATTTATTTCTTAATTTAGTGTGTTATTTTATTTTATGCTCAACATTACTATATCCTTTAATTAATGATTTGGGTATAATTAAATTGAGACCGTTGGATTTCAACAGTTATATGATCGTTGGTCAATATGACCGTTGGAAACTATAATCATAATGTTATGTTTTTATAAATATGGTTATCTTGGTTAATTAATACAGAACGAAGATTGAGTGACCACATATAGTAGAGTCGAGCCATTTGAATCCCATCTGTTGGAGTTTTGGAAAGAGGTAGCATCACTAGGCTTTGCTTTGGACCAAGCCCAAGCCAATCTTCAACGTATAATTATTGAACGGAATCTCTTATGGGAGAAGTTCATGCTAATAGAAATCCCCACTTGGGAAATGTTGTCCAAGCCATCCCAAGATTCTATCACCATAAAACATCTCACACTTAGGTCATATGATGGTGTTATAAGGGGAAATGTAACGAGACCTTAGCTTCTTTGTGTAATCCTTTTATTTACATAAAATTGGTATTTCCTCTTTTGGAAAAGTTTGTGAATTTGAAATATCTGAATAAATATAAGATGTATATTATTGATGAATATAGGAAAAAAGTGGGATTTTAAAATATTTTTTATTCATTAAATAATTAATTATGTGAAATGATTTTCAAAAAATGGTCTTCTACAGTTGTTAGCAGTACGAAATTTAGAGTCTAATAAGATCAACATGGTTTTCAGTGAATAGTAACGTAGGAATAGTAACATAACCATTTGAATATTAATGAATAGTACTGAATAGTAACTAGACCAAAAAAGTTGAAACTTCATCCATTAATGTATAAATAGTTTTTAGATATCTCAAAAGTGAAAAAAATGATAATAGTTTACGTTTTCGTATTTTTGTATGCCATAAATATTTTATATAAAAGTTTATAATTAAATAAATAATTTAATATGGAAATTTATCATCATATAATTTAATCATAAATTGTTACTTTATTGGCTTACAGTTATACAATAATTTTATGGGACCTTGATTACTTTTTAAGGTGTTACAAAATGAGATATGGTTTTAAAAGAGTATTTTTGGAATAAATATTGATTTTATTTAAAAATTAAATTAAACATATTTAAAAAATAATTTCCATAAAATTGAATTCATTTTTTAATTTAGGGAATAGTTAATAGGTTAGGGTTAATTTTTGATATTTTTCTAAAATAGTTGAATTTTCGCTGAATAGTAAAAATACAGTTTTCTGATTCAGGTGTTTAATGACATCATTAATGATGTAATAATGATTTAAGCTTTCTGGTCGACTTAAGAATAGTTTGATATGATATTATGTGTCCCAAGTGGCCAATACCAGGGGAAAATACCCTGGGAAAACCCATGGTTTTTCAAATACCACCAATGAGGTGTCCCTAGGAATTTAATAATTTATTCACTCATTTTTATTATAAATACCAAGCCATTTCCCACATTCATTTCATTCCAAAATCATCTTCAATGATGATCCAGTCTCCTTACCTCCAAAGGAGTCCTCCCAAGGATCCATAATTCCGTCCAAGGTCCCGACCTTCAATCTTTCTAAGTTAATCTTCAAGGTATGTGATCCAGTCACCCTCTTCTTTTGAGTCATGATTTCTGTTATGTTGTGTCTTATATTATCCATCTCTTTATGTTGAGGGTATGTTTTTATATGCTCTTATTACTGTCCATTTCATGTTGAAATGATGAGATACCCTTTATTCTCTCATCAATTTGTTTTCAGAATTTTTAAATGACGCTGTTAGGGTGCCAAATTTCTCGTAAAAGATATCGCATCTTCTCTTTCCTTTCAGGTTTCCTTTTCTTGTGGTATGTCATTCAAATATCTATATCATGTTCATATCTCAATTTTATTCTGTATTTTTATTTTAATATGAGATATTTATCAGTGGTTTACCATTATACCCTCTATTTTTATTATTTTCTAAAACCATGTTATATAGCCGTTATGCTGTAGAAATTTCGTCTCAAAATTTCTATCTCCTTCCCTCTAGAAATTGCATTATTTATTTATGTGAATACCGAGTTAAATTTCATTTCTATTGGTGTCCATAAATATATAAATATGATATATTTGATTCTATAATTTACATACATATAACCCTCACTCCCTTTCCACGGGTTATAAATGATATAACAGTCTTATTTTTAAGGGCTTTTAAAACATAATGATATTGAAATGAAACCCATTTCTTTTATTATATATGGGTTATTTATGAAATGTTTGATTATGATATCTATGGATCACATTAAAATAAAGACATATTAAGGTTGCGCTAGGATAGATATCTACATCAATGGGTAAAGAATTAATCTCTAGAGATGACAAGTTTCATGATACCGTGGTGAATAACCTTGGTAATTTTATTGACACCACATGGAAAATTGTGGTGATATGTTCTTGTATGTCTAAATGAAATGTTTCTTCCACATATTCATGTTATTATTCAAGTTATTTTGATTACGATATTCCTATAATTCCATTTCTCATGTCCTTTTGTTTTTTATTTAGGTTTTTATTGATGTATCAAATAAACTGATTCCCTTGTTTACCCTTACTTGGCCTTTTGCTCACCCATTCCTTTGAATGTATGTCTACAGGTTATGAGATGAAGTAATTATACTTAGGATGAACTTATTATGAAGCCTTAAATGTGGATTAAAAGAATGTTTTATGTTGTTTTTCATGTATTATGTTCCTGATTTCCAAAACACTGGACTTTAATGATCCTCTTTTTTCCAAATGTAATGAAAAGCAATGTAATAAAAAAGAAGGACGCCATAGTTGGTATCAAAAGATAGTTTAGTTATTTATGGAAATTAGGCTATGAAATCTTTAGAAATAATCCTATATAAATTTTAAATATTTGAAAACATCCTGGTATTTTTGTGAGTATTATGTAAGTTGATTATCAAGAAAATACGTCCCTATCTGGATACGAGCATGTAGAGGCAGCTTTGGCACAAATGTACATAGGGGTAAACCAAAAAAACACCGCATTGAGCTGAACAGAATGGGAACTGGTACACGAAAATGGGCCTTACTTCACTCTTGGTTACGACACTCCGGGGGGGGGGGGGTATGTTCAATTAATCATAATATTTTTATAACTCTTTATGAATGATTTATAGAGAAATGTAATTGTCTAAGCATGATGTTTTAAGACATAAAATCATGTATAGATAAAAGATTTGTAATTGAAATAAGTTTCTCGCTAAGGTTTTATTCTTTTATAAAACGGTGGGAAATATGAGGAACCGTGTAAAGGGTGACCGCAATGGACCATGCGCTAATGGCCATCTATTCGATGCCAGAATGAAAACATTCCTATGAATGATGAACCAAATTACTCAAGTTATGGGAAATAACATGAATCATGCTCAGAGACTAATATCACTACTACGGTAACAACATTCTATTGAGTCCATTATGCCTCAACCACCACCAACCTTCTGTGGATCTACTGACCCATTGATTGCTGAGTAGTGGATCAACTCCATAGAGAGGATATTTTCTGTGATCCGCTATTTAGAGAAAGAGAAGGTCACCCTGGATCTCTACCACATAGAAGGGGAAGATGATCATTGTTGGGAGATGATTAAAAACATGAGGCAAAGTGTAAAGGTTGAAGCTCTGGAGTGGGACGATTTCATAGGGGTTTCTTCAGTAAGTATTTCCCTCGATCCATGAGAACAAGAATGGAGACAGATATTCTTGAGATGAAGTAGAAGGAGAACGAATCTTTCGGATGCTATGAGATGAACTTCACCTTACAATTATGTTACACCTCTATATTTTTTATAGATACAAATAAAAAGGTTGATAGATTCTTCGGTCTAATAAGACCTCATATGAGGAAGAATCTATCCAATTGATATTATGACAGCTATGAGGATATTGTTAAAAGTGCAATGAAAGTAGATCTGGAGTTTGGTGAGACGCAATGGTCTCATAAATCAAGTGACAAAAAGAGATTGATGGATCCCGGCATAGGGAAGAGCTTCGATCATGGAAGAGGAGGCAAGCAAGTAAAACGTACCAAGTTTAATAAATGCGGGAAGAAGCATTCAGGGAACTTCCTTCTCGGGAGTGGGAAATGCTAAAAGTGTGGAAGAGATGGCCATATTTCAAGGAATTGTCATAGTGAGTCAAAACCCCATCTTCCAAACACTAACGGTAAGGGGAAGATGGTGCAGGCCCTACCTAATGTCTAGTTCTTTATGTGTGGACAACTGGGGCACTTTTTAAATCACTGTCCAAAATTCGAGGGCAGTAGAGGGGATCCACCATCTGCCTCAGAAAAGGCCAAGGGAGCAAGGTCGTTCTTTTTCTATTACAATAGAAAAATTTGAAGCTCCAAATGATGTGGTAGAAAGCACTCTTGTTGTTCTCTCAAAGCTAGAAAGTAATTTGTTTGATACTGGTTCTACGCATTCCTTTATTTTCTCCATGTTTACAACGAATTTAGAATCAAACTGTGACTTCTAAAAGTAGATTTATCCCTCAAGACTCCTGGTGGGATTATCCAAGAATCATCAGTGTTTAGAAACTCTAGTATCTAATTTGGTGATCAAAATATTATCACAATTCTAGTAGTCATTCCCATGATAGAATTCGAAATTATACTTGGGATGGACTGGATCTCAAAGTATAATGCTAAGATCAAATGCAGAAGTATGGAAATCTCAGTAGTCTTGAATGGAAAACCTACAGTTATCTTCCAAGGAGAGATATCTCAACCTGATCTATGTCTAGTAGAACCTCTTATATCCTTCCTTATGGAATTTATTGTAGAAGAAGAAGATGGAAATGAGAGTTTGAGGATAGAAAATGTACCCATCATCCAAGAATATATTGAAGTATTTCCTAAGGAGTTGCCAGGACCTCCCCCAGAAAGCGAGGTAGAGTTATCCATTGAACTTGTACATGGATCTCATCCAATATCAAAGACCCCGTATAGGATGGAAAATATGGAGCTATAGGAATTAAATAAACAACTCCAAGATCTTTTGGAGAAGGGGTTTATCCGACCGAGTGTGTCTCCTTGAAAAGAACGTGTTCTCTTTATGAAGAATAATGATGGATCGATGCAGTTATGCATTGATTATAGAGAACTGAACGAAATTATAGTAAAGAAAAAAATACATTCTTAGAAGAATTAATGACTTATTTGACAGACTTCATGGGTCTCAATTCTTCTATAATATTGATCTTTGATCTGCTTATCATCAGTTGAGGGTGAAGAAAGAAGATATTCCAAAAAATTCATTCCGACCATGATATGGGCATTATGAGTTTGTCGTTATGCCTTTTGGACTGACTAATGCACCTAATATTTTTATGGACTTGATGAATATAGTGTTTAAATACTACCTTGATAACGTTGTGGTAGTTTTTATTGATGATATTCTGATATATTCCAAAAATTCACGAGTGGCATGAGGATCATATAAGGGTTATTTAGATAAATCTACAGAATGAGAGACTTTTTGGAAATTTCAGTAAATATGAATTCTGGTTACAACAAGTTGCTTTATTGGGGCACATTGTTACCAATGAAGGAATCACAGTTGATCCTACATGGACAAAAGATGTAGAGGAGTAGCCTCAGCCTACAAAAATAACTGAGATTTGTAGTTTCATGGATTAACAGGATATTATAGGTGGGTTGTAAAAAACATTTCATGAATTTATAATCCATTAACCAAGTTAAGTCTAAAAGGGGTAACATTCATCTTAACAAAGGAGTGTGAGGAATGTTTCCATGAGATGAAGAAGATATTGGTTTATGCACATTTCTTAACTCTTCCCTCAAGTGGAGAAGGAATCGTTATTTTTAGCAATGCATCTCAGAAATTTCATGGGTGCGTCCTCATGAAAAATGAGAAGGTCATTTCTTATTCATCTCAACAAATCAAGACTCGTGACCAGGGATATCCTACGCATGATCTGGAGCTAGAGGCGGTCATTTTTGCTCAAAAGATATGGAGGAACTATCTTTTTGTGGAGAAATGTGATATATACACAGACCATCAATGATTTAAGTATATTTAAAAAAATGAAATGAACATGACACAAAGGAGATGTTTGTAACTCCTTAAATACTATGATTGTTCAATTCATTGTCATCCTGGAAGAGCAAAGAAAGTCGCTAAAGCATTAAGAAGGAACGAACCAATTGTTCTTTCCATGATGAGGATTCAGAAAATCCTTTGATCAATGCCCTAGTAAAACTGGACATGGGAATTATAAAGGAAGGGACATCATCACCCAAACCCAAATGATTTCTCAATTGTCACAACTAGAGAAGATCATGATCTCTTAGAAAGAAGATCCTTTGTTATAGAAGAAGTTCATGTCTATGAAGGATGTGATGTTTCTTGGGTAAAATTATGATCAAGAAGGTGTAATGAAATTTCATACAAGACTATTTGTTCCATCTATTATGAAAATAAAGAAGGAGCTGATGGATGAAGCTCATAGCTCTACTTACTCTATATATCCTGGTAGCATAAAAATATATAGGGACCTTCCTAATCATTATTGGTGGGATAATATGAAAAGGGATATTGTTCACTACACTTCAAGGTGACTGGTATGTTAGAAAGTGAATGCAAACTGTCATCTTCCTAAACGGGTATTGTAACCACTACCCATACCAGCATTGTAACACACAATATTTTTACGAGAAATATTTTGTTTTTATGTTATATACATCTTCAAAGGAATCTTTCACTACACACAAAACTAGCTTGGCTTTCTTTATACACAATCACAACCTTCCTCGATAGTTTGCGTCGTACGCAATACCGAGTTTCACTATACAATGATATGCTATTAAAATATTTTTAAAACTAGTCGTTATGAATAGTAATACCCAGTTTTTGAAATTTGGAAAATTTTATTTTTCAAAATAGACTTCATTTATGGATTTGGAATATTGAAATTAGCCTAGGGTGAAATTTTTGTATTTTTCTGAAAACTATCAATTTTTTATGAATAGAGAAAACACTCGGTTACTATTTAGAAACCGACTTTTTTAAATAATTATTTATTTAGATTTATTTTAGGTAAAAATTGATACATAATACCTATATAAGTTCAAATTATTTCATTGGAGTCATTTTATAATGATTTTAGATATATAAACATTTTATTGAACTTTTCACCGTCTTTTACCCACCTCCTAGGAGAATTTGAAAAATTACATTAAAATTAATTTGACCACTTATGTGAGTGGAATTTCTAAAATTCGAGAGACACAGTTAATATCAAGTACTAAAATTTTGTTCAATGAGATGAAAATAAATTTTGTTGAATAGTAACTTTTTACATTTTTTACCACGTTTTAAAGTAAATAGGTTAATTAAGGGTAAAAATGATATTATTATTACCCTAACACATGTCATAATTCTATTGGATAAGTGTAATTCGACCAAAAACAACCTTAGAAATACAATATGACCATTTAAGCTCACTTGGATTATATTAGGACATTTAATATTATTTTATTTAAAGAATAGTTATAATAGTTAAAATCCATGTTTAATAACTAAAAAAATTTTAATATAGGGTTATACAGAAGCTAAATTCGAATATAAATAATATTTATAAAGATAAAATGATTTACTACATAATTGTAGTTTATTTATAATTTTTAGACATTAAATAGTTTAATTTATTTATGACACAATGATGATGTAGTAATTATCTTATTAACGAAATATTAACATAATTGATGTTATAAATACCAAAATAAATGTAATTTTAGACTTTTTATGAATTAAATTAATATTCTAGGTTAATATGGCATGTTAGTATTGATTTAATTAACTTTGTTCGAACTAATAATTCTGTTATGAGTTTCACAAAAATAAATTCCCAAATAGTGTCAAATTGACATAAAATAGTTTTTAAAACAAAAATTAAATTATTATTTTTTATTTTATTCCTAAAAATATAATGTTTGGACAAATGACTTAGGTGAGGTTATATAAATTAATAATAAACAACTTAGGGTTCTTTTGGCTTGATATAGTATGTTTATTAACCTTATAGTGTAAGAAAACAAGAAGACAAGGTAAAAGTAAAATTATTTAACTTAAAGATAAATCGAAATGATAAGGTTAAAATAGAAACCTATTAATGTCTAAATTCTATTTTATGAGAGGATTTCTACCCATCCCTACTTTATCATCGAAATAAATCAATTTGGATCTATTAAAAACCGAATATGACTTTATAATAAAATAATATTTTTAGTTTTTCTTAAGGTGCCCCTCTCCTCCCTTATAAAAGCGCACCTCCTCTCTATCTTCCTCACACCACTTTAAAACATCACTCTCGGCCAAAACCAACCAATATATCTTCTCCACTTCCCTAGAAACATCATAGAGGTCCTTTTTTCTTTAATAACAATCTGTAGTTCCCTAAGAGAAGGTTAAGAAGAGGCGCTTCAAAGAAGAGGTAATGTCTGTTACCGATTCTTTCAACTTTAGTTCTTCTTATACTTCTTCTTATTTAGTTGTTACATTATGAAGTAATAACATTAGTATCACTCATATAATGATTTGTTTTTATAAATATTAAACATCCATATTTCACCGTCTATCCATCCTACGGAAAACGAAATCATCGCATGTGCGTACGTACGGAATACCGTCTCCACATCGTTGTGTAATCTGTTTTCCACCACCACCATACTTGGATAGGTATAATGGTGTTATTAATAACTATATATTATTATTTTAAATAGATATTTATTCTGAAATAGTGTACATACACTTCAATAGAATTCCATGATCATGGGAGCAATATCATCCCTTGTGCGTACGTACGGCCTACCGTCTCCACGATGAGATGCGACTCGTTCTACATGATCTTCATTGAATAATGATTATATAAATGAATTTAATAAATAAATATGATATATATTAAAATAATACAATTCTGGAAATGAGGTATCTATAACCTAAAAGTAGGATAATAATTTTTTCAAAAAAACATGCATAAGAACAAAAAAAAAAGAAATAAACACCCGAATAACATGTAACAGTGAAATATTACTAATAATAAGCTACTAATATGACCATATATGATATAATTACAATTATTAAGATTCTATAATAATTAAATAACATTATTTAAATCATTATACAGGAGTTTCAGACACGTACGAAGCAAATCAGACCTAAGGTAAGGGAAAATCTCACAATCTCAATTTTTATCCGAGATTGTTTTTACATAAGAATTTAATAGTGAATATTTATCATCCACATTAATGTTTCATTAATATATAATATTATTTATATCCTCCTACAATTTTTAAAATCTAATTTTATTTTTTGGTGTGTTTTTAGTAAAAGATATGAAAGTAATCTTTTGTCATTTTTCATACAAGGAACTTTTTGACTTTTCCGGCCAAAGTACGAGAAGAATATTTTTTAACTAATACAACATTAATGGATTTTTAGAACATTATTTCCATGAAAATTCCTTTACCATTTTTCAAGTTTATTTTTAATCAACTTCATTTAGTTTATAATTATATGACATTTTAAACAAGGAAAATGTTTTTGAAGTAGAAAGGATATTTTCTTCAAGAATGGAGTTCAAGTATTTTATCAAAATTATTTTCCATCTAAGATAATATAGCGTGATGTTTATATCCATATTTTTACATTTATATGATTATTTTATGATGGAATTATATTTATGAAGTCTTTAGATCTTATATAGATTATGTTATGTAGGAATGATGTTTAAGAATACCAATTTTATTACATGGGTTATGTTATGATGTATGATTTATGATTTTGTGGCACACATAAGAAGGGTTTCATTATGAGATTGGTGGGACCTATATCTCCCTCCAATTCGTTGGGTAAAGATTTATATCCCATGAGATAGACATGGCTGGAACGGTAGGTTAATCCAGTTTAGTGAAACAGGACTGAAACGAGCAGTTAACTCAGTTCAGAAATGGACATTGTCTGCTAAGATAGTAATGTCTATGAGTCTTGAATACTAAGAAATGATTATCTCTGATTATGAGTGTATTCCACAATGTTTCATGTTTTACGTTATTATTATTGAGATTACATTTCACTTCTATGATTTATCCCATGTTATGAAATTATGATCTCTTTTTCAGGTTAAGATTTCCAAAATGTTATGTTCTTATGAATATGATGTGATTGATATATCTATTTTTTACCCTTACTAAGCATTTCATCTCACCCTATTGTATTTTTTCTTTCCCCAGGTCAAGAAGAAGGTTATTGAGTAGGATATTCCAAAAGGGACTCTAGATATGATGAAATAAATGGGAGACAATGAAGATGATTTATGAACAAGTTGTTTATGTTTCCCAGTTTCAAAAGACAATATACCTATATGGTCCTTTCATGGTTTTGTTATATGTTATAATAAGTATTATTCAATTTTTATGTATTAATAATTTATGTAATGTATGGGTCGTTATAGTTAGTATCAGAGGAAAGGTATAGTCAACCTTTGGAAACTAGGATGTGAAAGCCTTTGTAAGAACCCTATGGATAAGTATAAGCATAGAACACAATCTTAGTGTTTTAAAAATGGCCATGAACAACCTATGATAAGACCTTAAGTGTGATATTTTAATCTTAATTATGTGTTTTTTCTATTATAATTAGTATTACTCACACTATTTTTCTTGGTTTTTAGTCAATGGTTGGAACCTGAACGAACTGTGTTAATTCTGAATGCGACGGGAAATGCAATGATTGTCCCCCTGAGCAACCAAACATTATGGGAGCTGGAATGCAAAATCTTGTAACCATGATCACAAAAATTTCTCAAGATATGAATCATGCAAGACTTCCAAACGAGGAAAGGAAGGAGCAACATTCTATTGAGTCCTTCATGAGGCAACGTCCACCCTCATTCAGCGGTTCTACTGATCCATTAGTGGTGAACAATGGATCATTACCACTGAAAATATATTTTTAGTTCATCAATGTTATGAACATGATAAAGTCATCTTAGCAGTATATCGTTTGGAAGGTGAAGCTGATCAATGGTGGAATCTTATTCAGAATATGATGCCAAGAGATGAAATTGAGTCCATGGAATGGGATGAGTTCAATAACTTATTTTTCAATAAGTGATTCCCTTGTATTCTTCGAACAATGATGGAGAAAGAGTTTCTTGAAATTAAGAAAAAGGATGATGAATCTATTGGTACCTACGAAGAAAATCTGACCAGACTTGCAAGGTATGATTCTTGGATTATTATCCAACCTGAGAGTAAGATCGATCGATTCTTTAATGGATTATAACTAGGACATTGATGTGCATTATCCATAAGGGACTTCAAAATCTACGTGGAAATCGTTTGATGTTCTCTCAAGGTTGAGATGGAGATTGGAGTAACCCATCAGTCATATGGGTTTGATAAGAAGAGAAAATGTAATTCAAAAGAAAATCTAAAGAGCACACTGAAAATAAGATGAGTTTTCCCTTATGCTCAAAATGTGGAAAGAAACATGGATGGAGTTGTCTTAAAGGGACAAGTAAATGTTTCAAATGTGGAAAGGATGGTCATCGGGCATTTGAATGCCGCAATTATGGGAAAGAAGATGTCTAGTTATGCGAACAATGAAAAGGCTACAGAGAGTGTACCTCCTACACTTCAATGTTACAAGTGCAAGGAAATGGGGAATTATGCTAATAAATTCCCTAATACATGGGTTGTTGATGATGATCGATGTCAACGAACTCTTAAGGCTAAAGATAATGGAAAGTTACATGCAATTTCTATCAGTGATGTGGAGTATGGGAACAAAGTGGTGAAAGGTACACTTACCATCCACTCTAAAGAACAAAATGTTTTATTTGATTATAGATCCACCCACTCTTTTATTTCTGAATAATTTTATAAGGGTATCTTCATATTACCTCAACAATTATATGTTGAGTTATCTCTGACAACCCCTAATGGCACAATAGGTTTATCAAAAGTTTATAATTCTTCTCCGATTGAAGTTTTTGGGAAAGTGCTTCCTAAAAATATTGTGATCCTTCATATAGTGGTATTTGATGTGATTCTCGGCATGGATTGGCTTTCTTTATATGGAGCTCATATCAATTTCCAAAGAAGGAATGTCACATTTCATATTCCAGATCAATATATGATCATCTATCGATACAAGGACGAACATAACCTTCCAGTAGAAATTTCTTCCATCTTATGGGTCTTGATTCCACTAAATGAAGGTTTTTTTATCTCAAATGGTTGGAGAGAAACTCACAATTAAGAATACACCCATTGTACGAGAGTTTGATAATGTCTTTCAGGAGGAATTACTGGGTCTTCCACCAAATCGTGAAGTTAAGTTTTCAATAGAACTCATACTGGGTTCTTTACCTATTTCAAATACTCTTTATAGAATGGCCTCAATTGAGTTGCAGGAATTGATGAATTAACTCCAATAGAATCTAGAATATGGATTAATATTCCCTAGTGCGTCACCTTGGGGAGCACCAGTTATGTTAGTTAAGAAAAAAGATGGATCAATGATACTCTGCATTTATTATCAAGAACTTAACAAGATCACTATCAATATCAAATATCCACTCCCATGAATTGATGTCTTATTTGACAAACTATGTGGAGCTCAATAATTTCCCAAGATTGATCTTTGTTAAGGGTATCATCAATAAAGGGTCAAAAGGGAGGATATACCAAAGACATCTTTCAATACAAGGTATGGACCCTATGAATTTATAGTGATGCCATTTGGTCTTACTAATTCCCCTGCAATCTTCATGGATCTAATGAATAGAGTCTTTAGAGACTATCTTGATCAGTTTTTGGTAGTCTTTATAGAAGATATTCTTGTCTATTCAATGGGAAAGTAAGAAAATGATGATCACTTGGGAATTGTATTGAATACCCTGAGAAAGGGGAAGCTTTATGCCAAATTTACCAAGTGTGAATTTTGGCTTCAAAAAGTTGCATTTTTGGGTCACATAATCTCAAAAGATGGGATATCTGTGGATCTAACAAAAACATGGGTTATCAAAAGATTGTTGAGACCAACAACAGTAACTGAGATCTGAATTTTTCTTGGTTTGGCTGGATATTATCGAGGTTTTGTGAATGATTTTTCATGATTATCTATTCCACTCACGAGGTTAACTCGAAAAAGAGTGATTTTCTTGTGGACGGAAGAATGTGAAGATAATTTCAAGGAGTTGAAAGGAAGGTTATCAAGTGCACCTGTACTCACACTTCCTTGTAGTGGAGAAAGGTTTGTTATCTATAGTGATGCATCCAAGAAGGGGTTGGGGTGTGTTCTTATGCAAAATGATATGGTAATAGCTTATGCCTCACGACAGTTGAAAATCCATGAGCAAAATTACCCAACTCATGATTTGGAGTTAGCTGTGGAAATCATTTCATTAAATATTTGAAGGCATTATATTTATGGTGAAAGGTGTGATATTTATACTGATCATAAAAGTTTAATGTATATTTTCACACAAAAGCAGATGAATATGCGCCAAAGAAGGTGGTTGGAGTTGATTAAGGACTGCGACTTCTCAATTCATGACCACCCAGGGAACGTAAACAAGGTGGTAGATGCATTTAGTCAACAAGACCATGCTAGCTTATATATGATGAGGATCACAAAATATCCAATATTTATGGATTTAAAAAGGATGGATCTTGGAATTATAATGGAAGGGGAAAAATCATATCTTTCTCAAATGAATGTTCAACCATGTTTACATGTGAATATTAAAGAGGCACAAAAAGAATATATAGTGTTACAAAATAAGGTGAGAAATGTTCCTGAATTCAACCTTGATTGTGATGGGATAATAATGTTCAGAAATCGGGTTTGTGTTCCTCCCATCCCAGAATTAAAGAAGGAGATATTGGATGAGGATCATAGTTCTTCATTATCTATTTATCCTAGAAGCATGAAGATGTATAGGGACCTAAAAGAGTACTTCTGGTGGGATGACATGAAAAGAGATGTTGTTGAATATGTCTCTCGATGCTAGGTTTGTCAGCAAGTTAAAGCTGAAAGACCGAAGTCTAAGGGGATGTTACAACCATTACCCATACCTGAATGGAAATGGGAAAACATCACTATGGACTTTGTCACTAAACATCCTAAAACATCAAAAGGAAATAATGTTATTTGGGTCATAGTTGTTCGTCTTACAATTTTGACACAATTCATTGCTATTAGAGAGGATTTCTCTCTGGATCATCTTTCTATGATATATGTAAATAAAGTGGACAGATTGCATGGAGTACCTGTAACAGCCCGAGATTTTATGAAAAATATTCTTTTTAATTTTATTAATGTCTTGTGTTGTACGCTACACCAAACGATGTTTGCACAACACGCATCTTTGACTTGCCTTGCATTACACGCAATCGTGACCTTCCTCGATAGTGTGTGTAGTACGCAATACCGAGTTTCACTAAACAACGACATGCTATTAAAATATTATTATAACTAGCCGTTATGAATAGTAATAACCACCTTTTAAAATTTTAGAAATTTTAGCTCTCAAAATGGACTTCATTTTGGGATTCGGAGTATCTAATTTAGCCTAAGGTGAAATTTTGGTACTTTTCGGATAACTTTCATATTCTGATGAATAGTGAAAATTACTAAATTATAATTAAAAACAATTTTTTTTATCGAAATAATTAATAGTGATAAATTATTAATTTTAGTGGTTTTAAAGTATATTTAGAATAAATTTTTACAATTTAATACAATGTTGGTCATTGAATGTAATTTCACATTTAAACCAGACATAATCGAGTGCCAATCTTTTGATAGATATTGTTTCTTAAAAACACGCTATTTGTTTTAACAGCGGGATTTAATTATAAAATTAATTAATGAAACTTCTATGTTATGAATTTGGTAAAATAGATTTCATTTTTGAATTCGGAATATGAAATATAGCTTAGGATGAAATTTTTGCATTGTTCTGAAAAACATCAATTTTTGATGAATAGTTAAACTACTAAGTGGTAGTTTAAAAAAACTAATTTTTTCATAAAACATAATTTTACCGCTTCTGTGAATGGAATTTCAAAAATCCGAGAGACATGGTTGATGTCAGTAAGTAAAATGTGGTTCAATGAGATGAAATTAATTTTTGGTGAATAGTAACTTTTTACTTTTATTTACCACAGTTAAAAGTAAATAGGGTAATTAAGGGTAAAAATGATATTAATATTACCTTAACACATGTCCTAATCCTATTGGACAAGTGTATTTCGACCAAAAACAACCTTATGAATATAATATGACCATTTAGGTCCACTTGGATTAGATTATGACATTTAATATTATTTTATTTAATGAATAGTTAAAATAGTTAAAATCAAAGTTTAATAACTAAAACATTTTGAATATGGGGTAATACATAAGATAAATTAGACTATAAATATTCATTAGAAATCTAAAACGATTTCCTACATAATTATATTTTATTTATAATTTTTAGACTTTAAATAAATTTATTTATTTATGACACAACGATGATGCAGTAATTACCCTTTTAAAGAAATATTAACATAATTGATGTTATAAATGCTCAAATGAATTTAATTTGAGACTTTTTATGAATTCAACTAATTTTCTAGGTTACTATGATATATTAGTGTTGATTTAATCAACTTGGTTTGAACATATAATTCTATTATGACTTTCACAAAAATCATATATCAAATAGTGTCAAAATTGACA
The DNA here is from genome assembly GCA_963277665.1 of Viscum album. Lineage (NCBI taxonomy): Eukaryota > Viridiplantae > Streptophyta > Magnoliopsida > Santalales > Viscaceae > Viscum > Viscum album. The sequence continues at coordinate 39,662,790 of OY728131.1, forward strand.
CAAAATAGTTTTTAAATCAAATATTATATTATTAATTGTTATTTTATTTCTAAAAATCTAAGGTTCGGCAAAATGACTTAGATAAGGATATATATATTAATAATAAACAATTTGGGGTTCGTTTGGCATGTTATAGTAAGTTTATTAACCATATAGTGAAAGAAAACAAAAAGTCACGGTAAAAGTTAAATTATTTAACTTAGAGTTAAATCTAACTGATAAGGTTAAAATAATACCATAAACTTGTCTAAATCCTATTGGATGATAGGATTTCGACCCATCCACACTTTAGATTCGAAATAATACCCTTTGGAACCATTATAAACCGATTTTGACATTAATATAAAATAATATTTTGAGGTATTCCTAAGGTGCCCCTCTCCTCCCTTATAAAAGGACACCTCCTCCCCCTTCCTCCTCACACCAATTTGAGCACTCAAACTTGGCGAACCCCTGAAATTTTATCTTCTCCACTTCCCTATAATAATCATAGAGGTCCTGGTCTTCTTCAAAGACCAATCATAGTTCCCTAAGTGGAGGATTCAAAGAGGTGTTCCAAAGAAGAGGTAATATCCATTACCGATCTTTTCAATTTCTTTCTTCTTCAACTTCTTCTTCTTTAGTTGTTTCATTATAAAGTAATAACATCAGTATTACTTACATACTGATATGTTATTATAAATATGAAACAACTCTAATTAACCTTCTATCCATCCTACGGAGAAAGGAAATCACCACGCGTGCCTACGTACGGAATACCTTCTCCACGCCGTGGTGTAATCTATTTTCCGTCACCACATTAATTGGAAGGGTATAATGATGTAATGAGTAACTATACATGATTATTATAAAGTGATATTGATACTGAAATATTATACATACACATCAACACAACTCGACGACCATGGGAATGATATCATCGCTCGTGCGTACGTACGGACTACCGTCTCCACGACGCGATGAGATTCATTCTCAATGATTAACCATTCATGAATGATTATAAAGTATATATAATAAGTACTAATGAAATATATTACATAATAATGATACTGGAATTATTTATATGTATGTCATCTACTTAATTCCATTCAATTCAATAAGGAAAAGAAAACAACGTTCATGCGTACGTACGGACTACCGTCTCCATGAACGGTGTATTTCTTTCCATTTACTGATTTATTATATATGTATATTCTGAATATATATATAAATCATGTTTTATATTCTTGTATTAAGTAATCACGATCTATGTAATAATATGAATAATTACAAGTTAAAAACACGAACGACAAATGAGACGATTTTACCCAAAATGCTACTTTAACATGAATTTACAAAAGAACGGGTAATATAAAGTCATAAGTGGATCATATATGATATAATAACAATGAATATGATTCTTGAATAAGTCAATAACATTATTTAAATCATAATAAAGGAGGTTCAGACACTTACAAAGCAAGTCGGACCTAAGGTAAGGGAAATATCACAATCTCATTTTTATCCGAGATTGTTTATACATTAGTATTTACTGGGGTGTATTTTATCATCCACATCCATGTTTCATCAATATGTAATATTATTTCCATCCACCTACAATTTTTTAAATCCATTTTTACCCTTCGGTGAGTTTTTAGTAAAAGAAATGAAAGGAATCTTTTGTCGTTTCTCGTACGAGGTACTTTTTGACTTTTCCGACAAAAGTACGAAGAATGTTTTTTTTAACTTAAACGGCCCGAACAGATTTTTACACTTTTATAAAGCCTTATTTTCATGAAGCTTCCTCCAAAAGATTTCATGACTATTTTCAATAAAATCTCTTTCTTTTAAAATTGCATTATGTTTTGTGAAAAGAAATTGATTTTGAAGAATAAAGGATATTTTCCTCAAGAATTCATTTCAAGTGTTTTATCAAAATTATTTTCCATCTAAGCTAATAAAGGGTTCTGTTTCTATCCATATTTTTACATTAATTTGACTATGTTGTGATGGAATTATGTTTATGAATTCCTTTATCTTATATGAATTGTTTTATGATGTCATGTTGTTTAAGAATCCCATTTTTATTACATGGGTTACGCTGTGATGTATGATTTATGATTATGTGGCACACATAAGAAAGGATTCATTATAAGATGGGTGGGACCTATATCTCCCTCCAATGCATTGGGTAAAGATTTTATATCTCATGAGATAGACATGGCTGGAATGGTAGGTTATACCGGTTCAGTGAAACAGGACTGAAACGAGGGTTACCCGATTCAGAAAGGGACTTTGTCCACTAAGATAGTCTTGGAAATGAGTCTTGACTAACAAGAAATGATTCTCTATGATTATGTGTGAATGCCACAAAGTTTCATGTTTTAAGTTATGATTATTGTGATTACATTTCACTTCCATGATTTATCCCATGTTATGAAATTATGCTCTCTTTTGCAGGTTAAGATTTCCAAAATGTTATGTTCTGATGAATACGATGTGATTGATATTTCTTTTGTTTACCCTTACTGAGAATTTGAGCTCACCATTTTATGTTTTCTTTTCCCCAGGATATAAATAAAGGTTTTAGGTAAAAAAAGTGAAGATCTTTATGGGAGATATTGAAGATCTTTCACCACTATTAGAAGATTACGTTCCGAGTTTCCAAAGACACTAAACTATTACGATCCTTACGAGTGTGTTTTTGTTATGTACTAAGTATTCTGCAAAAGTAATGTAATGTCCATGTATGTCAAGATATGGGTCTCTACATTTGGTATCAGAGGAAAGGTTTAGTCAACCTTTGGAAACTAGGATGCGAAAACATTAGTGAGTTCCCTAGTGATATTTCTACGGTATGTCTAGGGATGTATCTAAGGTTAAGTATACGTGTAGGTTATAGTACTAGAACTACGCTAACGATCATAGAATTAAACCTAAGATGTTAGATATTGAAGGTACTCCACCTTTATTATGTTGTTTTCCCTAGCATGATTTTTGCCTCTCACACTATTCTTTTTGGGTTTTAGACGATGGCTGGAACCCGAAGGAACCGTGTTGATCAATGCAATGGACAATGCAATGATTGTCCTCCTGAACAAACAAATGTTATGGGAGATGGAGTGAAAAATCTTATTTCTATACTTACACAAGCTATGAATCATTCTGGACTTCCAAATGAGCAGAGAAGGGAACAATATTCTATTGATTCTTTCATGAGGCAACGTCCACCTTCTTTCAGTGGGTCTTCTGATCCACTTGTTGCTGAACAATGGATCAGTACCACTGAAAAGATATTTTCAGTTCATCAATGTTCTGAACATGATAAAGTCATCTTAGCAGTATATCGTTTGGAAGGTGAAGCTGATCAATGGTGGAATCTTATCAAGAATACAAGGCAAAGATATGAAATTGAGTCCATGGAATGTGACGAGTTCAAGAACTTATTTTTCAATAAGTACTTCCCTCGTATTCTTCGAACAAAGATGGAGAAGGAGTTTCTTGAACTAAAGCAAAAGGATGATGAATCTGTTGGTATATACGAAGCGAATTTTACAATACTTGCAAGGTATGCATCTGGCATTATCATCCAACCTGAAAGTAAAGTTGATCGATTTTTCAGTGGCTTAAAACCAAGTCTTCGAAGGGCATTAACTATAAGAGACTTCAGTAGTTATGAAGAAATTGTGTGTTGTGCTATCAAGGTAGAAATGGAAGTTGGTGTTATATATCCATCTCATGGTTTTGACAAGAAACGAAGATGGAGTTCAAGGAGAAATCTCAGAATAATGGTGAAAAGAAGATGAATGTTTCCTTATGAACAAAGTGTGGAAAGAAGCATGGTGGATATTGTCTTAAAGGGACTAGAAAATTTTTTAAGTGTGGAAAAGAAGGTCATCGAGTAGATGAGTGTCGAAGTAATGGAAAAAGGGTTTCTAATGATGTGAATAAAGAAAACACTGCAGAGAACGCACCACCAACACTTCAATGCTTCAAGTGCAAGGAAATGGGGCATTATGCTAATAAATGCCCTAATCCAAGGGTTAGTGATGATCAACATGAGAAACCACTGAAGGCAAAGGACAAAGGGAAGTCACATGCAATCACTATTGGCGATGTTGAATATGACAACGATGTGGTGGAATGATTAAGTGTTTATGTAATGGGATTCCAAAATAATATTGTACCATGGAGTATTGGAATATTTATGTATTGCTCTAATGTGGTATTCAGAGTGATTGAGATATTTTTGGAAATAAGATGATATGCGCATAATAAAGGGAAAATGAGAAAATGAAATGTTTAACAGTATCCATGAGCTCATGATTGATATAAGGACAAAGTGATATCATGGTTTAAGTATATAGAATTTTGAGGATTTTGGTATGTGGAAAGTGTTAAATTTTAACTGCATTCATGTTTTCACTAAGGTATTCAAGAGAATACATGATTAAGGACTTTGAATGTTTGGAATATGACCAACAAAACATATCTTATGATATATGGGGATCAATGATGGTATTAAATCTCTGGTAATCGTTTTCACTATGTTATGAGAGTGGACTGCAGTATTATGGATAAGCCTAAATATTGAAATGGATTATGTTGGAAATAAGTGAGTATTGTTTAAGGATAGAAGTTTTTTTTGATATTATTGATGGGATGTTATAGTAATGTAGTTTTAGAAAAAAGGAAAACCTACAGGATGGGCGACAGCCCATCGCGTCGGACAAGGCTGTAGGAATCGAACCCACAACCGAAGTGCGACTGACCTTTATCGCCTACCACTGGCCTACAAGAAGTCCCTGTTTATTAGAAACTAGTTTTATTATATTAAGCAGTATGATATATGAAGTATAAAGTCCATTTTAGGAACCATATATGATTAATCTCACTATAGATCGACTTATGTATATAATTTTTTCTAACCTTTTGTTTGAGACAGATGGAATGACCCGTCATTCTATCACATGATCTGCTAAAACTTCATGAATAACAAATTCAACTTCATTTATTTAAGAGATGAAGTGGAAATTGTTAAAGGCATAAATAACAGTGAGATTGTACCAAAATAAAGTAAGTATTTATTCTAATTCAAATTCTCTAACTTTAGGGAAACGATCTTGAAAACCAAAAATGTTGTCCTAATTATCTTATATTTGATGAATCAGATGGTACCTTAGATCGTCACAAATTAATGGCTTTGTGATTTCTGGCTTTTCCATAGCCATGTTCTCTACCACTCTCCATCAGAACATGATGGTTAGATTTCTCTTCCATATCCATATTTTCACCTATGTGGAAACCCAGTGATTAGTTTATTTGGGTAACCGTTACGTTTCATACTTTTGTTTTTAATGATTGGTTTTGATAATCCTTTTTACGATGTGGGTGTCTATTAAAGAAACTTTCGAATAGTAAACCATTTATAACCCCGACGAATTTCGAGGGCGAAATTCATTTTAAGGGGGGTAGAATGTAACAGCCCATGATTTTATGAAAAATATTCTTTTTAATTTTATGAATGTCTTGTGTTGTACGCTACACCAAACAAAGTTTGCACAACACGGATCTTTGACTTGCCTTGCATTACACGCAATCGTGACCTTCCTCGATAGCGTGTGTAGTACGCAATACCGAGTTTCACTAAACAACGATATGTTATTAAAATATTATTATAACTAGTCGTTATGAATAGTAATAACCACCTTTTAAAATTTTAGAAATTTTAGCTCTCAAAATGGACTTCATTTTTGGATTCGGAGTATCGAATTTAACCTAAGGTGAAATTTTGGTACATTTCGGATAAATTTCATATTCTGATGAATAGTGAAAATTACTAAATTATAATTAAAAACAATTTTTTTAATCGAAATAATTAATAGTGATAAATTATTAATTTTAGTGGTTTTAAAGTATATTTAGAATATATTTTTACAATTTAATACAATGTTGGTCATTGAATGTAATTTCACATTTAAACCAGACATAATCAAGTGTCAATCTTTTGATAGATATTGTTTCTTAAAAACACGCTATTTGTTTTAACAACGGGATTTAATTATAAAATTAATTAATGCAACTTATATGTTATGAATTTGGTAAAATATATTTCATTTCTGAATTTGGAATATGAAATATAGCTTAGGATGAAATTTTGGCATTGTTCTGAAAAACATCAATTTTTGATGAATAGTGAAACTACTAAGTGGTAGTTAAAAAAACTGAATTTTTCATAAAACATAATTTTACCGCTTCTGTGAATGGAATTTCAAAAATCCGAGAGACACGGTTGATGTCAGTAAGTAAAATGTGGTTCAATGAGATGAAAATAATTTTTTGGTGAATAGTAACTTTTTACTTTTATTTACCACGGTTAAAAGTAAATAGGGTAATCAAGGGTAAAAATGATATTAATAATACTCTAACACATGTCCTAATCCTATTGGACAAGTTTATTTCGACCAAAAAAAACCTTATGAATATAATATGACCATTTAGGTCCACTTGGATTTGATTATGACATTTAATATTATTTTATTTAATGAATAGTTAAAATAGTTAAAATCAAAGTTTAATAACTAAAACATTTTGAATATGGGGTTATACATAAGCTAAATTCGACTATAAATATTCATTAGAAAGATAAAACGATTTCCTACATAATGATATTTTATTTATAATTTTTAGAATTTAAATAAATTAATTTATTTATGACACAACGATGATGCAGTAATTACCCTTTTAAGGAAATATTAACATAATTGATGTTATAAATGCTCAAATGAATTTAATTTGAGACTTTTTATGAATTACACTAATTTTCTAGGTTACTATGATATATTAGTGTTGTTTTAATCAACTTGGTTCGAACATATAACTCTGTTATGACTTTCACAAAAATCATATATCAAATAGTGTCAAAATTGACACAAAATAGTTTTTAAATCAAATATTATTATATTAATTGTTATTTTATTCCTAAAAATCTAATGTTCGGCCAAATGACTTAGATAAGGATATATATATTAATAATAAACAATTTGGGGTTCGTTTGACATGTTATAGTAAGTTTATTAACCATATAGTGAAAGAAAACAAAAATACACGGTAAAAGTTAAATTATTTAACATAGAGTTAAATCTAATTGATAAGGTTAAAATAATACCCTAAACTTGACTAAATCCTATTGGATGATAGGATTTCTACCCGTCCCCACTTTATCTTAGAAATAAGACCCTTTGGAACCATTATAAAGCGATTTTGACATTAATATAAAATAATATTTTGAGGTATTCCTAAGGTGCCCCTCTCCTCCCTTATAAAAGGACACCTCCTCCCCCTTCCTCCTCACACCAATTTGAGCACTCAAGCTCGGCCAACCCCTTCCATTTTCTCTTCTCCACTTCCCTAGAATAATCCTAGAGGTCCTGGTCTTCTTCAAAGACCAATCATAGTTCCCTAAGTGGAGGATTCAAAGAGGCGTTCCAAAGAAGAGGTAATATCCATTACCGATCTTTTCAATTTCTTTCTTCTTCAACTTCTTCTTCTTTAGTTGTTTCATTATAAAGTAATAACATAAGTATTACATACATACTGATATGTTATTATAAATATGAAACAACTCTAATTAACCTTATATCCATCCTATGGAGAAAGGAAATCACCGCGCGTGCGTACGTACGGAATACCGTCTCCACGCCGTGGTGTAATCTATTTTCCGTCACCACCTTAATTGGAAGGGTATAATGATGTAATGAGTAACTATACATGATTATTATAAAGTGATATTGATACTGAAATATTATACATACACTTAAACACAACTCCACGACCATGGGAATGATATCATCGCTCGTGCGTACGTACGGACTACCGTCTCCACGACGCGATGAGATTCATTCTCAATGATTAACCATTCATGAATGATTATAAAGTATATATAATAATTACTAATGAAATATATGACATAATAATGATACTGTAATTATTTATATGTATGTCATCTACTTAATTCCATTCAATTCAATAAGGAAACAAAAACAGCGTTCATGCGTACGTACGGACTACCGTCTCCATAACGGTGTATTTCATTCCATTTACTGATTTATTATATATGTATATTCTGAATATATATATATATATAAATCATGTTTTATATTCTGGAATTAAGTAATCATGATCTAAGTAATCATATGAATAATTACAAGTTAAAAACACGAACGAAAAATGAGACGATTTTACCCAAAACGCTACTTTAACATGAATTTACAAAAGAACAGGTAATATAAAGTCATAAGTGGATCATATATGATATAATAACAATGAATATGAATCTGGAATAAGTCAATAACATGATTTAAATCATTATACAGGAGGTTCGGACACTTACAAATCAAGTCGGACCTAAGGTAAAGGAAATATCACAATCTCATTTTTATCCGAGATTGTTTATACATTAGTATTTACTGGGGTGTATTTTATCATCCACATCCATGTTTCATAAATATGTAATATTATATCCATCCACCTAAAATTGTTTAAATCCATTTTTACCCTTTGGTGTGTTTGTAGTAATAGAAATGAAAGGAATCTTTTGTCGTTTTTCGTACGAGCTACTATTTGACTTTTCCGACAAAAGTACGAAGAATGTTTTTTTTAACTTAAACGGCCCGAACGGATTTTTACGGATTTATAAAGCCTTATTTTCATGAAGCTTACTCCAAAAGATTTCATGACTATTTTCAATAAAATCTCTTTTTTTTAAAATTGCAGGATGTTTTGTGAAAAGAAATTGATTTTGAAGAAGAAAGGATATTTTCGTCAAGAATTCATTTCAAGTGTTTTATCAAAATTATTTTCCATCTAAGCTAATAAAGGGTTCTGTTTCTATCCATATTTTAACATTAATTTGACTATGTTGTGATGGAATTATGTTTATGAATTCAATTATCTTATATGAATTGTTTTATGATGTCATGTTGTTTAAGAATCCCATTTTTATTACATGGGTTACGCTGTGATGTATGGTATATGATTATGTGGCACACATAAGAAAGGATTAATTATAAGATGGGTGGGACCTATATCTCCCTCCAATGAATTGGGTAAAGATTTTATATCTCATGAGATAGACATGGCTGGAATGGTAGGTTATACCGGTTTAGTGAAACAGGACTGAAACGAGGGTTACTCGATTCAGAAAGGGACTTTGTCCACTAAGATTGTCTTGGCAATGAGTCTTGACTAACAAGAAATGATTCTATATGATTATGTGTGAATTCCACAAAGTTTCATGTTTTAAGTTTTGATTATTGTGATTACATTTCACTGCCATGATTTATCCCATGTTAGGAAATTATGCTCTCTTTTGCAGGTTATGATTTCCAAAATGTTATTTTCTTATGAATACGATGTGATTGATATTTCTTTTTTTTACCCTTACTGAGCATTTGAGCTCACCCTTTTATGTTTTATTTTCCCAAGGATATAAAGAAAGGTTTTAGGTAAAAAAAGGGAATATCTTTATGGGAGATATTAAAGATCTTTCACCACGATTAGAATATTACGTTCCGTGTTTCCAAAGACACTAAACTATTACGATCCTTGCGAGTGTGTTTTTGTTATGTACTAAGTATTCCGCAAAAGTAATGTAATCTCCATGTACGTCAAGATATGGGTCTCTACAGTACCACTTTCCATTATATCTGATTAGGATCTGTGGTTTACCTCAATGTTCTGGCGAAGTCTTCAGCATAATCTGGATTTAGAGTTGAGTTTCAGCACTGCTTATCATCCTCAGACAGACGGTCAGTCTGAGAGAACAATTCAAACCCTAGAAGATATGTTATGAGCTTGCTCTATGGATTTCAAAGGTTGTTGGGATCAACACCTATCTTTGGTGGAAATTTCTTATAATAATAGCAGTCACTCCAGTATTCAGATGGCTCCTTATGAAGCTCTCTATGGAAATAAATTCCGAACTCCAACATGTTGGGATGAAGTTGGGGAAAGAAAGCTATTAGGACCTGATCTTGTTGATGAGATGGAAAAAAGGTCAGATCTATTCAACAGCACATTAGAGTAGCTCAGAGTCGACAAAAAATTTATGCTGATAACCAAAGAAAAGACCTAGAGTTTGAAGTGGGTGATAATTTGTTCTTATGAATATCTCCTTAGAAGAGTGTAATGAGATTTGGAATGAAAGAAAGCTGAGCCCTAGGTATATCGATCCTTTAGAAATACTAGATCATGTTGGGAAGGTAGCTTACCGATTTTCGCTTCCACCAAATCTCTCCCAAGTTCATGATGTGTTGCATGTATCTCTCCTGAGAAAGTACATAATTGATCCTTCACAAGTACTCAGCTCAGAAGTTGTTCCACTGGAACAAGATCTTTCTTATGAAGAACAGCCGATATAGATTCTGGATCATAGCGAAAAATTCCTACAGAACAAGACCACTCACTTGGTGAAAGTTTTATGGAGGCACCACCAATTAGAAGAAGCTACAAGGGAGCTTGAGGATATGATGAGGGAGAGTTATCCTCATCTGTTTGTTACAAAGTGATGAATTTCGACGGCAAAATTCATTTTAAAGGGGGTAGAATGTTACTCCCGATATTTTTATGAGAAATATTTTGTTTTTATGTTATATATATCATCAAAATAATCATTCACTATACACAACACTAGCTTGGATTGTTTTACATGCAATTGTGACCTTCCTCGATAGCTTGCGTCGTACGCAATACTAAGTTTCACTAAACAATGATATGCTATTAAAATATTATTAAAACTATCCGTTATGAATATTAATATCCAATTTTTGAAAATTTTTTATTTTTTTTTCAAAATGGACTTCATTTTTGGATTCTGAATATCAAAATTAGCCTAGGGGAAATTTTGTAATTTTTCTGAAAACATTCAATTTTTGATGAATAGTGAAAACACTGGGTTACGATTAAAAAATAGACTTTTTTGAATAATTGTTTATTTAAATTTATTTTAGTTAAAAACTCATAAATAATAAATATATAAGTTCAAATTAATTCATTGGAGTCATTTTATAATAATTTTAGATATATAAAAATTTTATTGAACTTTTCACTGTCTTTTACCCGCCTCCTAGAAAAATTTGCAAATTCACATAAAACATAATTTTACGGCTTCTGTGAGTGAAATTTAGAAAATCCAAGAGACATGGTTAATATCAAGGACTAAAATGTGGTTCAATGAGATGAAAATAATTTTTAGTGAATAGTAACTTTTTACTTTTTTTACCATAGGTAAAAGTAATATGGTAATTGAGGGTAAAAATTATATTATTATTATCCTAAAACATGTCCTAATTATATTGGATAAGTTTAATTAGTCCAAAAACAACCTTAGGAATAAAATATTACCATTGAGGCCTACATGGATTAGATTAGGACATTTAATATTATTTTATTTAAAGAATAGTTAAAATAGTAAAAATGAATGTTTAATAATTAAAACATTTTTAATATAGTGTTAGACTTACAATAAATTCTACTATTAATATTCATTATAAAGATAAAAATATTTCCTACATTATGGAATTTTATTTATAATTTTTATACATTAAATAATTTAATTTATTAATGACACAATGACTATGCAGTAATTATCTTATTAGAGAAATATTTACATAATTGATGTTATAAATTCCAAAATAAATTAAATTTGAGACTTTTTATGAATTAAAATAATTTTATAGGTTACTATGACATGTTATTATTTATTGGATTAACTTTTTTAGAACTAATCATTCTGTTATGAGTTTTACAAAAATAAATTACCAAAAAGTGTCAAAATTGACATAATATAGTTTTTAAAACAAATATTATATTATTAATTTTTATTTTATTCCTAAAAATCTAAGGATCGGCCAAATAACTTAGATAAGGTTATATATATTAATGATAAAAAATTTGGGGTTCTATTGGCTTCTTATAGTATATTTATTAACCTTATAGTGTAACAAAACAAGAAGACAGGGTAAAAGTAAAATTATTTAACTTAATGTTAAATCTAATTGATATGGTTAAAATAAAAACCAAAACTTGTCTAATTTCTATTGTGTGAGAGGATTCATTCCCATACCTACCTTATCTTCTAAATAAATCTATTTGGATTTATTAAAAAAACGAATATGACTTTATAATAAAATAATATTTTTAATTTTCGCTATGGTGCCCATCTTCTCCCTTATAAAAGGGCACCTCATCCCTCTCTTACTCACACCACTTTGAGCCTTCATGCTCGGCCAACCCCTGCCAATTTCTCTTATCCACTTCTCTAGAATCATCCTAGAGGTTATGGTCTTCTTCAAATACCATCTTTAGTGCCCTAAGAGGAGGTTAAGAAGAGGCGCTTCAAAGAAGAGGTAATGTCCATTACCGATTCTTTCAACATTAGTTCTTCTTCTACTTCTTCTTATTTAGTTTTTTCTTTATGAATTATGAACATCAGTATCAATCATATACTGATATGTTATTATAAATATTTAAAAACCCTATTTCACCTTCTATCCATCCTACGGAAAATGAAATCATCGCGCGTGTGTACGTACGGAATACCGTCTCCATGCCGTGGTGTTATCTGTTATCCACCACAACCGTACTTGGATAGGAATAATGGTGTAAATAATAACTATATATTATTATTTTACACAGATATTGATTCTGAAATAGTATACATACACTTCAATACAATTCCAGGATCATGGGAACGATATCATCGCTCTTGCGTACGTACGGCCTACCATCTCCACGATGTGATGCGACTCGTTCTACATGATCTTAATTGCATAATGATTATATAAATGAATAGAATGAATAAATATTATATATATTACACTAATACAATTATGGAAATGAGGTATATATAACCTAAAAGTGGAATAACAATTTATTCGACAAACCACGCATAAGAACAAAAAAAACAATAAACACCCGAATAACAAGTAATAATGAAATATTACTAATAAAAAGATAAGAATATGACCATATATGATATCATAACAATGAGTAAGATTATGTAATAAGTCGATAACATTATTTAAATCATTATACACGAGTTTCAGACACGTGTGAAGAAAATCAGACCTAAGGTTAGGGAAAATCTCGCAATCTCAATTTTTATCCGAGATTGTATTTACTTCAAGGTTTACTGGGGAATATTTATCATCCAAATCCATGTTTTGTCAATATTTAATATTATTTATATCCTCATACAATTGATTAAATCCAATTTTACCCTTCGGTGAGTTTTTATTAAAAAATATGAAAGGAATCTTTTGTCGTTTTTCGTACGAGATACTTTTTGACTTTTCCGGCCAAAGTACGAGAAGAATGTTTTTTAACTTATACGACATGAATGGATTTTTAGAACATTATTTCCATGAATCATACATTACATGTTTTCATGTTTATTTTTAATAAACTTCTTTTAGTTTAAAATTATATGACATTTTAAACAAGAAAAATGTTTTTGAATTAGAAATGATATTTTCCTCAAGAATGGAGTTCAAGAGTTTTATCAAAATTATTTTACATCTAAGATAATATAGGGTTATGTTTCTATCCATATTTTTACATTGATTTGATTATGTTATGATGGAATTATTTTTGTGAAGTCGTTTATCTTATATGGATTATGTTATGTAGGCATCATGTTTAAGAATCCGATTTTTATTACATGGGTTATGTTATGATGTGTGATTTATGATTTTGTGGAACACATAAGAATGGTTTCATTATGAGATGGGTGGGACCTATATATCCCTCCAATGAATTTGATAAAGATTTATATCTCATGAGATAGACATGGCTGGAATGTTAGGTTAATCTGGTTCAGTGAAATAGGACTGAAATGAGGAGTGAACTCAGTTCAGAAATAGACTTTGTCCGCTAAGATAGTCATGGCTATGAGTCTTGACTACTAAGAAATAATTCCTTATGATTATGTGTGTATGCAACAATGTTTCATGTTTTATTTTAGGATTATTTGGATTACATTTCACTACTATGATTTATCCCATGTTATGAAATTATGATCTCTTTTCTAGGTTAAGATTTCCAAAATGTTATGTTCTTATGAATATGATGTGATTGATATTTATTTTGTTTACCCTTACTGGGTATTTGAGCTCGCCCTTTTGTATGTTATCTTTTCCCAGGTCAAGAAGATGGTTATTATGTAGGATATGACAAAAGGGACTCTATATATGATGAAATAAATGTGAGACAAAGTAGATGATTTATGAACCAGTTGTTTATGTTTCCCAGTTTCAAAAGACATGATACCTATACGGTCCTTTCGTGGTTTTGTTATATGTTGTAATAATTATACATCAATTTTGAAGTTTTAACAATATATGTAATGTATGGGTAGTTATTATAACGACCCACACTTTACATACATTGTTAATACTTCAAAATTGAAGCACACTTATTACAACATATGACAAAACCACAAAGGACCGTATAGGTATAGTGTCTTTAGAAACTGGGAAACATAAACAACTGGTTCATAAATCTTCTACAGTGTCTCCCATTTATTTCATCATATCTAGGGTCCCTTTTAGCATATTCTACTTAATATCCATCTTCCTGGCCTGGGGAAAAGAAAACATAAAAGGGTGAGCTCAAATGCTCAGCAAGGGCAAATAAAGGAAATAAAAATCATATCATATCTTTATGAAAATCAAAACCTGCAAAAGAGATCATAATATCTTAACATGGAATAAATCATAGAAGTGAAAATGAGATCCCCATAATCATAACATAAAACTTGAAACTTTGTGTCATGCACACATAATCATGGAAAATCATTTCTTGTTAGCCATGACTCATTGCCAAGACTATCTTAGTGGACAAAGTCCCTTTCTGAACCGAGTTCACTCCTCGTTTCAGTCCTGTATCACTGAACCGAAATAACCTTCCGTTCCAGCCATGTCTATCTCATGAGATATAAAATCATTACCCAATGCATTGGAGGGAGATATAGGTCCCACCCATCTTATAATGAATCCTTTCATATGTGTGCCACATAATCATAAATCATACATCATCGTATAACACATGTAACAAAAATGGGATTCTTGAAACATCATGACATCATAAATCAATTCATATAAGATAAAGGAATTCATAAAAATAGTTCCATCACAACATGATCAAATCAATTTAATAATAGGGATAAAAACAGAACCCTTTATTATCTTAGATGGAAAATAATTTTGATAAAACACTTGAACTCCATTCTTGAGGAAAATATCCTTTCTTCTTCAAAAACATTTTTCCTTTCATAACATGTCATACAACCTTAAAATAAAAGAAGTTGATTAAAAATAAAATTGAAAACTTGTAAAGTAAGCTTCTTGGAAATAATGTTTTAAAAATCCATTCATGCCGTATAAGTTAAAAAAACATTCTTCGTACTTTTGTCGGAAAAGTCAAAAAGTACCTCGTACGAAAAACGACAAAAGATTCCTTTCATATCTTTAACTAAAAACCCACCGAAGGGTAAAATTGGATATAAACTATTGTAGAATGATGGAAATAATATTACATATTTAGGTAACATGGATGTGGATGATAAAATACACCCCAGTAATTACCAAAGTAAAAACAATCTCGGATAAAAGTGAGATTGTGATATTTACCTTACCTTAGGTCCGATTTGCTTTGTTCGTGTCCGAAGCTCCTGTATAATGGTGTAAATAATGTTATTGACTTATTCCAGAATCATACATATTTATATGATATCATATATGGTCATATTATTAGCTTCTTGTTAGTAATATTTCATTGTTACTTGTTACTCAGGTCTTTATAACTTTTTGTTCTTATGCGTGTTTTGTCGAATAAATTCTTATTATTATCTTTAGGTTATAGATAATTCATTTACAGAATGGTATTAGTGTAGTATATACCATATTCATTCATTCAATTCATTTATATAATCATTATGAAATGAATATCATGTAGAACGAGTCGCATCACATCGTGGAGACGGTATTCCGTACGTACGCACGAGTGATGATATCGTTCCTATGATCGTGGAATTATATTGGAGTATATATATATATATATTATTTCAGTATCAATATTACTTCATAATAATCATATATAGTTACTCATTACACCATTATACCCATCCTTGTAAGGTTATGGTGGAAAATAGATTACACCACGGCGTGGAGACGGTATTCCGTACGTACGCACGCGCGGTGATTTCATTTTTCCGTAGGATGGATAGAAGGTGAATTAGGGTTGTTTCATATTTATAATAACATATCAGTATTTAAGTAAAACTTATGTTATTACTTTATCATGAAACAACTAAAGAAGAAGAAGTTGAAGAAGAAAGAAATTGAAAAGATCGGTAATGGTTATTACCTCTTCTTTGAAACGCCTCTTTGAATCCTTCACTTAGGGAACTAAGATTGGTCTTTGAAGAAGACCAGGACCTCTAGGATTATTCTAGGGAAGTGGAGAAGGGAAAATGGCAGGGGTTGGCAGAGCTTGAGTGCTCAAATTGGTGTGAGGAGGAGGGGGAGGAGGTGCCCTTTTATAAGGGAGGAGAGGGGCACCTTAGGAATATCTCAAAATATTATTTTATATTAAAGTCAAAATCGGTTTATAATGGTTCCAAAGGGTCTTATTTCGAAGATAAAGTGGGGATGGGTCTAAATCCTATCAACCAATAGGATTTAGACAAGTTTAGGGTATTATTTTAACCTTATCAATTAGATTTAACTCTAAGTTAATTAATTTAACTTTTACCGTGTCTTTTTGTTTTCTTTCACTATATGGTTAATACACTTACAATAACATGCCAAACGAACCCCAAATTGTTTATTATTAATATATATATATCCTTATCTAAGTCATTTGGCCGAACCTTAGATTTTTAGGAATAAAATAACAATTAATAATATAATATTTAATTTAAAAACTATTTTGTGTCAATTTTGACACTATTTGATATATGATTTTTGTGAAAGTCACAACAGAATTATATGTTCGATCCAAGTTGCTTAAATCAACAATAATATATCATAGTAACCTAGAAAATTAGTGTAATTCATAAAAAGTCTTAAATTACATTTATTTGGATATTTATATTATCAATTTTGTCAATATTTCATTAATAAGATAATTACTGCATCATCTTTGTGTCATAAATAAATTAAATTATTTGATGTCTAAAAATTACAAATAAAATACCATCATGTAGGAAATCTTTTTAGATTTCTAATGAATATTTAAAATCGAATTTATCCTATGTATAACCCCATATTAAAAATGATTTACTTATTAAACTTTGATTTTAACAATTTTAACCCTTCTTTAAATAAATTAATAATAAATGTCCTAATCTAATCCAAGTGGGCCTAAATGGTCATATTTTATTCCTAAGTTTTTTTTGGTCGAATTACACTTGTCCAATAGAATTAGGACATGTGTTAGAGTAATATTAATATCATATTTACCCTTAGTTACCCTATTTACTATTAACTGCGGTAAAAATAGTAAAAAGTTACTATTCACCAAAAAATTATTTTTATCTCATTGAACCACATTTTACTTACTGACATCAACCGTGTCTGTCGGATTTTTGAAATTCCATTCACAGAAGCGGTAAAATTAAGTTTTATGCAAAATTCATTTTTTAACCTACCACTTAGTGGTTTCACTATTCATCAAAAATTGAAAGTTTTCAGAAAAATACTAAAATTTCACCCTAGGCTAATTTCGATATTCTGAGTCCAAAAATGAAGTCCATTTTGAAAAATAAAATTTATAAAATTTCAAAAAGTGGTTATTACTATTCATAACTGCTAGTTTTAATAGCATATTGTTGTTTAGTGAAACTCGGTATTGCGTACGACGCAAGCTATCGAGGAAGGTCGCGATTGCGTGTAAAGAAAGCCAAGCAAGTGTTGTGTAGAAAAAGATTCCTTTGATGATTTATATAACATAAAAGTCTCGGGTGTTACATTCTACCCCCCTTAAAAAGAATTTCGCCCTCGAAATTCGTCACTTTGTAACAAACAAATGAGGATACTTCTCCCTCATCATATCCTCAAGCTCCCATGTAGCTTCTTCAAGTTGGTGGTTCCTCCATAAAACTTTCACCAAGCGAGTGGTCTTGTTTCGTAGGACTTTTTCGCTACGATCCAGAATCTCTATCGGCTGTTCTTCATAAGAAAGATCTTGCTCCAGCGGTACAACTTCTGAGCTGAGTACATGTGAAGGATCTGGTATGTACTTTCTCAGGAGAGATACGTGGAACACATCTTGAACTTGAGAGAGATTCGGTGGAAGCGCCAATCGGTAAGCTACCTTCCCAACACGATCCAGTATTTCAAAAGGACCGATATATCTTGGGCTCAACTTCCCCTTCTTTACAAATCTCATAACCCTCTTCCAGGGAGATATTCTTAAGAACACTTTATCGCCCACTTCAAACTCTAGGTCTTTTCTTCGGTTGTCGGCATAACTTTTCTGTCGACTCTAAGCTGCTCTTATGTGTTGTTGAATAGATCTAACCTTTTCTGCTATTTCATCAACGAGATCAGGTCCTAATAGCTTTCTTTCCCCAACTTCATCCCAGCAAGTTGGAGTCCTGCATTTCTTCCCATAGAGAGCTTCATAAGGAGCCATCTGAATACTGGAGTGAAAGCTATTATTATAAGAAAATTCCACCAAAGGTAGGTGTTGATCCCAACCTCCTTTGAAATCCATAGAGCAAGCTCTCAACATATCTTCTAGGGTTTGAATTGTTCTCTCAGACTGACCATCTGTCTGGGGATGATAAGCAGTGCTGAAACTCAACTCTGTATCCATAGTATGCTGAAGACTTCGCCAGAACTTCGAGGTAAATCTCGGATCTCGATCAGATATAATAGAAAGTGGTACTCCATGCAATCTTACCTCTTCCTTTATATATATCCTGGCAAGCTGATCTAGAGAGAAATCCTCTCTAATAGCAATGAAGTGTGCAGACTTTGTAAGACGATCAACTATGACCCAGATAGCATTATTGCCTTTGGATGTTTTAGGAAGTCCTGTGACAAAGTCCATAGTGATGTTTTCCCATTTCCATTCAGGTATGGGTAATGGTTGTATCATCCCCTTAGACTTCTGTCTCTCAGCTTTAACTTGTTGACAAACCAAGCATCGAGAGACATATTCAGCAACATCTCTTTTCATGCCATCCCACCAGAAGTACTCTTTCAGGTCCCTATACATCTTCGTGCTTCCAGGATGAATAGAGAATGAAGAACTATGAGCCTCATCCAGCAGCTCTTTCTTTAATTCGGGGATGGGAGGAACGCAAACCCGATTCCTGAACTTTATTATCCCATCACAATCAAGGTTGAATTCAGGAACATTTGTCACCTTCTTTTGTAACTCGATATCTTCTTTATGTGCCTCTTTAATCTTCACATGTATAGATGGTTGAACATTCATTTGAGAAAGATAAGATTTTTCCCCTTCCATTATAATTCCAAGATCCATCCTTTGTAAATCCATAAATATTGGATCTTTTGTGATCCTCATCATGGATAAACTAGCATGGTCTTGTCGACTTAATGCATCTGCCACCTTGTTTGCTTTCCCAGGGTGGTAATGGATTGAGCAGTCATAATCCTTAATCAGCTCCAACCATCTTCTTTGGCGCATATTCAGCTCCTTTTGTGTGAAAATATACTTTAAACTTTTATGATCAGTATAAATATCACACCTTTCACCATAAAGGTAATGCCTCCAAATCTTTAATGCAAAGATTACCGCAGCCAACTCCAAATCATGTGTTGGGTAATTTTTCTCATGGATTTTCAACTGTCGTGAGGCATAAGCTATCACCATATCATTTTGCATAAGAACACACCCCAATCCCTTCTTGGATGCATCACTGTAGATCACAAACCTTTCTCCACTACAAGGCAGTGTGAGCACAGGTGCACTGGATAACCTTCTTTTCAACTCCTTGAAATTCTCTTCACATTCCTCTGTCCAGACAAACTTAACTCCTTTCCGAGTCAACTTGGTGAGTGAATTAGATAATCGTGAAAAATCTTTTACAAAACGTCGATAATATCCAACCAAACCAAGAAAACTTCGGATCTCAGTTACTGTTGTTGGTATTGACCATCTTTCGATAACCTCTGTTTTTGCTGGATCCACAGATATCCCCTCTTTTGAGATTATATGACCCAAAAATGCAACTTTTTGAATCCAAAATTCACACTTGGTAAATTTGGCATAAAGCTTCTCCTTTCTCAGGGTCTTCAATATAATTCTCAAGTGATATTCATGCTCTTCCTTGCTCTTTGAATAGACAAGAATATCGTCTATAAAGACTACCACAAATTGATCAAGATAGTCTCTAAAGACTCTATTCATTAGATCCATGAAGATAGCAGTGGAATTAGTAAGACCAAATGGCATCACTATAAATTCATAGTGTCCATACCTTGTACGGAAAGCCGTCTTTGGTATATGCTCCCTTTTGACCCTTAATTGATGATACCCTGAACGAAGATCAATCTTGGAAAAGTATTGAGCTCCGCGTAGTTGGTCAAATAAGTCATCAATGCGTGGGAGAGGATATTTTTTCTTGATAGTGATCTTGTTAAGTTCTCGATAATCAATGCAAAGTCTCATTGATCCATCTTTCTTCTTAACAAATAGAACAGGTGCTCCCCAAGGTGACGCACTAGGGCGTATGAATCCCTTATCAAGATTCTCTTGGAGTTGCTTCTTCAATTCCTGCAACTCAATTGGGGCTATTCTATAAGGTGTCTTTGAAATAGGCAAAGCACCCGGTACGAGTTCTATTGAAAACTCCACTTCACGATTTGGTGGAAGACCCGGCAATTCCTCCGGAAAGACATCATCAAACTCCCGTACAATGGGCATATTCTTAATCGTGAGTTTCTCACCAACCATTTGAGATAAATAACCTTCATTTAGTGGAATCAATACCCATAAGATGGAAGAAATTTCCACTGGAAGGTTATGTTCATCCTTGCATTGATATACGATCGTAGATTGATCTGGAATATGAAATGTGACTTCCCTTCTTTGGCAATAGATATGAGCTCCATGTAGAGAAAGCCAATCCATTCCAAGAATCACATCAAATTCCACTAAAGGAAGGATCACAAGATTTGCAGGAAGCACTTTCCCACAAACTTCGATCGGAGAAGAATTATAAACTTTTGATGCGACTGTTGTTCCATTAGGTGTTGTCACAGCTAACTCAACATCTAATTGTTGAGGTAATACGGTGATACCCTTAGAAAATTCTTTAGAAATAAAAGAGTGGGTGGATCCAGAATCAAATAAAACTTTTGCTACTTTAGAGTGGATGGTAAGTGTACCTTTCACCACTTCGTTGTCGTACTCCACATCGCTGATAGAAATTGCATGTGACTTTCCTTTGTCTTTAGCCTTAAGATTTTGTTGACGTCGACCATCATCATCAACCCTTGGATTTGGGCATTGATTGGCATAATGCCCCATCTCCTTGCACTTGAAACATTGAAGTGTAGTAGGTTCATTCTGTGTATCCCTTCCTTTGTTTGCGTCATTAGACATCTTCTTCCCATTATCACGGCATTCAAATGCCCGATGACCGTCTTTTCCACATTTAAAACATTTACTTGTCCCTTTAAGACAACTCCCTCCATGTTTCTTTCCACACTTTGAGCATAAGGGAAAGTTCATCTTCTTTTCAGTGTGCTCTTTAGAGTTTCCTTTGAATTCCATCTTCCTCTTCTTATCAAACCCATGCGACTGATGGGTTACTCCAATCTCCATCTCGACTTTGAGAGCACATCGAACGATTTCCTCGTAGCTATTGAAGTCCCTTATGGCTAACACCCTTCGAAGACTTGGTTTTAAGCCACTAAAGAATCGATCGATCTTACTCTCAGGTTGGATAATAATACCAGAAGCGTACCTTGCAAGTCTTGTAAAATTTTCTTCATAGGTACCAACAGATTCATCATCCCTTTGCTTTAGTTCAAGAAATTCTTTCTCCATCTTTGTTCGGAGAATACGAGGGAAGTACTTATTGAAAAATAAGTTCTTGAACTCGTCCCATTCCATAGACTCAATTTCATCCCTTTGCCTTGTATTCTTAACAAGATTCCACCATTGATCAGCATATCCTTCCAAACGATACACTGCTAGGATGACTTTATCATGCTCAGAACATTGAAGAACTGAAAATATCTTTTCAGTAGTACTAATCCATTGTTCAGCAACTAATGGATCAGTAGACCCGCTGAAAGAAGGTGGACGCTGCCTCATGAAGGATTCAACAGAATGTTGCTCCCTCCTTTGTTCGTTTGGAAATCCTGCATGATTCATAGCTTGAGAAAGTTGTGTGAGCATGGCTACAAGATTTTGCATTCCAGCTCCCATATCGTTTGGTTGCTCAGGGGGACAATCATTGCATTGCCCATCGCATTCCGCATTAACACGGTTCCTTCGGGTTCCAGCCATTGACTAAAACCAAGAAGAATAGTGTGAGCAACACTAATTATAATAGGAAACCACATAATTCAAGAATAAAATTTTCATGCTTAAGGTCTTATCCTAGGTTATTCAAGGCCATTTCTAAAACACTAAGATTGTGTTCTATGCTTAGACTTATCCTTGGGGTTCTTACTAAGGCTTTCACATCCTAGTTTCCAAAGGTTGACTATACCTTTCCTCTGATACCAACTATAACGACCCACACTCTACATACATTGTTAATACTTCAAAATTGAAGCACACTTATTACAACATATGACAAAACCACAAAGGACCGTATAGGTATAGTGTCTTTAGAAACTGGGAAACATAAACAACTGGTTCATAAATCTTCTACAGTGTCTCCCATTTATTTCATCATATCCAGGGTCCCTTTTAGCATATTCTACTTAATATCCATCTTCCTGACCTGGGGAAAAGAAAACATAAAAGGTTGAGCTCAAATGCTCAGCAAGGGCAAATAAAGGAAATAAAAATCATATCATATCTTTATGAAAATAAAAACCTGCAAAAGAGATCATAATATCTTAACATGGAATAAATCATAGAAGTGAAAATGAGATCCCCATAATCATAACATAAAACTTGAAACTTTGTGGCATGCACACATAATCATGGAAAATCATTTCTTGTTAGTCATGACTCATTGCCAAGACTATCTTAGTGGACAAAGTCCCTTTCTGAACCGAGTTCACTCCTCGTTTCAGTCCTGTATCACTGAACCGAAATAACCTTCCGTTCCAGCCATGTCTATCTCATGAGATATAAAATCATTACAAAATGCATTGGAGGGAGATATAGGTCCCACCCATCTTATAATGAATCCTTTCTTATGTGTGCCACATAATCATAAATCATACATCATCGTATAACACATGTAACAAAAATGGGATTCTTGAAACATCATGACATCATAAATCAA
This sequence comes from Viscum album, assembly GCA_963277665.1. Lineage (NCBI taxonomy): Eukaryota > Viridiplantae > Streptophyta > Magnoliopsida > Santalales > Viscaceae > Viscum > Viscum album. The sequence continues at coordinate 39,686,275 of OY728131.1, forward strand.
TTCATATAAGATAAAGGAATTCATAAAAATAGTTCCATCACAACATGATCAAATCAATTTAATAATAGGGATAAAAACAGAACCCTTTATTATCTTAGATGGAAAATAATTTTGATAAAACACTTGAACTCCATTATTGAGGAAAATATCCTTTCTTCTTCAAAAACATTTTTCCTTTCATAATATGTCATACAACATTAAAATAAAAGAAGTTGATTAAAAATAAACTTGAAAACTTGTAAAGGAAGCTTCTTGGAAATAATGTTTTAAAAATCCATTCATGCCGTATAAGTTAAAAAAACATTCTTCGTACTTTTGTCGGAAAAGTCAAAAAGTACCTCGTACGAAAAACGACAAAAGATTCCTTTCATATCTTTTACTAAAAACCCACCGAAGGGTAAAATTGGATATAAAATATTGTAGAATGATGGAAATAATATTACATATTGAGGGAACATGGATGTGGATGATAAAATACACCCCAGTAATTACCAAAGTAAAAACAATCTCGGATAAAAGTGAGATTGTGATATTTCCCTTACCTTAGGTCCGATTTGCTTTCTTCGTGTCCGAAGCTCCTGTATAATGGTTTAAATAATGTTATTGACTTATTCCAGAATCATACATATTTATATGATATCATATATGGTCATATTATTAGCTTCTTGTTAGTAATATTTCATTGTTACTTGTTACTCGGGTCTTTATAACTTTTTGTTCTTATGTGTGTTTTGTCGAATAAATTCTTATTCTTATCTTTAGGTTATAGATAATTCATTTACAGAATGGTATTAGTGTATTATATACCATATTCATTCATTCAATTCATTTATATAATCATTATGAAATGAAGACCATGTAGAACGAGTCGCATCACATCGTGGAGACGGTATTCCGTACGTACGCACGAGTGATGATATCGTTCCTATGATCGTGGAATTGTATTGGAGAATATATATATATATATATATATCATTTCAGTATCAATATTACTTCATAATAATCATATATAGTTACTCATTACACCATTATACCCATCCTTGTAAGGTTATGGTGGAAAATAGATTACACCACGGCGTGGAGACGGTATTCCGTACGTACGCACGCGCGGTGATTTCATTTTTCCGTAGGATGGATAGAAGGTGAATTAGGGTTGTTTCATATTTATAATAACATATCAGTATGTAAGTAATACTGATGTTATTACTTTATCATGAAACAACTAAAGAAGAAGAAGTTGAAGAAGAAAGAAATTGAAAAGATCGGTAATGGTTATTACCTCTTCTTTGAAACGCCTCTTTGAATCCTTCACTTAGGGAACTAAGATTGGTCATTGAAGAAGACCAGGACCTCTAGGATTATTCTAGGGAAGTGGAGAAGGGAACATGGCAGGGGTTGGACGAGCTTGAGTGCTCAAATTGGTGTGAGGAGGAGGGGGAGGAGGTGCCCTTTTATAAGGGAGGAGAGGGGCACCTTAGGAATATCTCCAAATATTATTTTATATTAAAGTAAAAATCGGTTTATAATGGTTCTAAAGGGTCTTATTTCGAAGATAAAGTGGGGATGGGTCGAAATTCTATCAACCAATAGGATTTAGACAAGTTTAGGGTATTATTTTAACCTTATCAATTAGATTTAACTCTAAGTTAATTAATTTAACTTTTACCGTGTCTTTTTGTTTTCTTTCACTATATGGTTAATACACTTACTATAACATGCCAAACGAACCCCAAATTGTTTATTATTAATATATATATCCTTATCTAAGTCATTTGGCCGAACCTTAGATTTTTAGGAATAAAATAACAATTAATAATATAATATTTGATTTAAAAACTATTTTGTGTCAATTTTGACAGTATTTGATATATGATTTTTGTGAAAGTCATAACAGAATTATATGTTCGAACCAAGTTGATTAAATCAAAAATAATATATCATAGTAACCTAGAAAATTAGTGGAATTCCTAAAAAGTCTTAAATTACATTTATTTGGGTATTTATATTATCAATTTTGTCAATATTTCATTAATAAGATAATTACTGCATCATCTTTGTGTCATAAATAAATTAAATTATTTAATGTCTAAAAATTACAAATAAAATACCATCATGTAGGAAATCTTTTTAGATTTCTAATGAATATTTACAATCGAATTTATCTTATGTATAACCCCATATTAAAAATGATTTACTTATTAAACTTTGATTTTAACTATTTTAACCCTTCTTTAAATAAATTAATAATAAATGTCCTAATCTAATCCAAGTGGGCCTAAATGGTCATATTTTATTCCTAAGTTTGTTTTTGGTCGAATTACACTTGTCCAATAGAATTAGGACATGTGTTAGGGTAATATTAATATCATATTTACCCTTAGTTACCCTATTTACTATTAACAGCGGTAAAAATAGTAAAAAGTTACTATTCACCAAAAAATTATTTTTATCTCATTGAACCACATTTTACTTACTGACATCAACTGTGTCTGTCGGATTTTTGAAATTCCATTCATAGAAGCGGTAAAATTAAGTTTTATGCAAAATTCAGTTTTTAACCTACCACTTAGTGGTTTCACTATTCATCAAAAATTGAAAGTTTTCAGAAAAATACCAAAATTTCACCCTAGGCTAATTTCGATATTCTGAGTCCAAAAATGAAGTCCATTTTGAAAAATAAAATTTATAAAATTTCAAAAAGTGGTTATTACTATTCATAACGGCTAGTTTTAATAGCATATTGTTGTTTAGTGAAACTCGGTATTGCGTACGACGCAAGCTATCGAGGAAGGTCGCGATTGCGTGTAAAGAAAGCCAAGAAAGTGTTGTGTAGAAAAAGATTCCTTTGATGATTTATATAACATAAAAGTCTCGGGTGTTACAGTTATAATCATGGAATTGGGACAATATCACTATGGACTTCATCCCTAGTCTCCTAAGAACTTCTAATGGAAATAATACGATATGGGTTATTGTGGACCGTCTCACCTAGGATGACCATTTAATCTCTAATCAGGAAGATTTATCTTTTGATCAACTTGCCATGATTTACGTGAATGAATTGGTAAGGATTCTTTGAGTTCCAATTTCTATCGTATCTGATTGTGATCCATGGTTTACATAAAAATTCTAGAGTAGTCTTGAACAAGCTCTAAGCACTGAATTGAATTTCAGTATGGCCTATCACCCCTAATGCGAGGGCCAATATGAAAGGACTATTCAAACACTTGAGGAAATGATGAGAACTTTCTCAATGGAATTTAAAGGAGGTTACTATCAATATGTCTCTTTAGTTGAGTTCTCTTACAACAACAGCTTCAACTCGACCATTCAAATGGAACCCTATGAAGATCCATATAGGAAGAGATGTATAACACCTACTTGTTGGGATAATACCGGTGAAAGAAAGCTTCTTGGTCCTGATCTTGTGTAATAGATGACAAACAATTTCCATGCCATCCAACAACACATTAAGGTTACTCAGATATGGAAAAAGTGATATGCCGAAAACTATCAAAGGGACTTCGTGTTTGATGTTGGTGACGAAGTATTTCTTCGGATTTCACCTTGGAAAAGAGTCATGAGGTTTTGGAAGAAAGGGAATCTCATCCCTATGTACATTGGCCCATATGTAATCCTTGATCGTGTGGGAGAAGTGGCCTATAGTCTTACACTTCCTCCAAATCTAGACCAAGTTCATGATGTCTTCCACGTATCCCTCTTGAGGAAGTACGTACCTGACCATTCACGGGTACTAAATATGAAGATGGTACAACTAGAAGATGACCTCTCTTATGAGGAGTAGCAGGAGGTGATCTAGGATCATAGAGACAAGGTTCTACACAAAAAAACTACCCACCTTGTTAATGTATTGTGGAGGAAATACAAATATGAAAAAGCCACATGGGAACTGGAGGAGTCTATGAGATGGAAGTACCCACAACTTTTCCCATCAGAGGGTATGAGAAAAAATTTCGGGGACATGAATTTCAGAAGGGGGGAAGAATGTAACGACCTAGACTTATTAATTATATTTGTTTCCTAATTTAGTGTGTTGTTTTATTTTATAGTCAACAAAACTATATCCTTTAATTAATGAAGTGGGTATAATTAAAATGATATTGTTGGGTTTCAACTGTAATATGATCGTTTGTCAATATTACCATTTGAAACTATAATCATAATGTTGTGTTTTTATAAATATGGTTATCTTGGTTAATTAATATAGAATGATGATTTAATGTCCTCATCCAGTAGACTCGATCCATATAAAGCCCATATTTCGAAGCTTGGGGAGGAGATTGCATCACTAGGTTTTGCTCTGGACCATGCCTTAGCCGAACTTCAACGTATAAAGCTTGAACAAAATCACCTATGGGATATGTTCAATCTTATATAAATTTCCACTCAGGAAATGTTTCCCAAGACACCCCAAGATTTTATCCTTATAGCACTCTTTACAGTTAGGTTCTATGCTGGTGTTATAAGGGGCTATGTAACGAGACCTTAGCTTATTTGTTTAGTGCTTTTATATAAATAAAATTGTTATTTTTCTTATGGAAATTTTTGTGAATTTAAAATATCCAGATAAATATAGCGTGTGTATTATTGATGAATTTATGAAAAAATGGGTATTTGAAAATATTTTTGTATTCATTAAATAATTATTAATGTGAAATAATTTTCAAAAAATGGTCTTCTACAGTTGTGAGCGGTGAGAAATTTAATGTTTAATAAGATCAAATTGGTTTTTAGTGAATAGTAAATTAAGAATAGTAACATACCCATATGATTAGTAATGAATTTTAATGAATAGTAATTTGTCCAGAAAAATAGAAACTTCACCCATGAATGTATAAATACATTTTAGACATTTTAAAAGTGAAAAAAAATCTTAGTTTATGTTTTGGTATATTTTTATGGAAACAATATTTTATTTGAAACATGATAATTAATTTAATAATTTAAAATCGAAATTTATCTGCATAAAATTTAATTATAAATTGTTACTTTATTTTCTTATGTTTATACAATAATTTAATGGGACCTTGATTACTTTTTTATGGTGTTACAAAATGTGTTATGGTTTTAAAGTTTCATTTTTGGAATAAATTATGATTTTATTTTAAAATTAAATTAAACATATATAGAAAAATATTTACATAAAAGGCACTTCATTTTTGAATTTATATCATCGATATAAGGTTATGGTGAATTTTTGAGATTTTTCTGAAACAGTAGAATTTTCAGTGAAAAGTAAAAATGCAGTTTAGAGTTTCGGTTGTTTTATGACATCATTAATGATGTAATAATGATGGAAGTTTTCTAGTGTTCTTATGAATAGTGAAATATGACATGAGGTGTCCCCAGTGGCCAATACCATGGGAAAATAAAATGGGAAAGCCCATGAGTTTTTCCAATACCACCGATGTGGTGCCCCATATAAAATAAAAAGTTATTCACTCACTTTTATTATAAATACCAAGTCATTTCCCTCAATCGTTTCATTCAAAAATCCTCATCAACGACGTTCTAGACTAGTTTCCTCCCATTTAGTCCTCCCAAGGTTCCCTCATGCCTCCCAAGGTCCTGATCTTCATTCTTTCAAAGTTACTTTTCAAGGAAAGAGATCCTTTCACCCTCCTCTTTTTAGTCATGAATTCATTTATGTTATATCTTAAATTTTCAATCTATTTATATTGTGTGTATGTTCTTATATGTTGTTATTACTGTCCATTTCATGTCCAAATGATGAGATACCTTTTCTTCTCTCATCAATTTGTTATCTGAATATTTCAGTGACAGTGTTAAGCTGCCGAATTTCTCATAAAAGAAATAACATCTTTTCTTTCGTATCAATTTTCCTTTTCTTGTGTTATGTGATAGAAATATCCATTACATGTTATTATATCCATGTTATTATAAATTGATATTGTAAAATGAGTTATTTATTAGTGAGTTACCCTTCTACCCTCTATTTTTATTATTTTCTAAAACCATGTTATATAGTTGTTATACTGCAGAAAGTTCAACTCAAAATTTCTATATTTTTCTCTCAAGAAGTTCCCTTATTTATTAATGTGAATAACAAGACCTATTTAGTATCTATGGGTTTTCATAAATATATAAAGATGATATATTTTATTATTTAATTGACATTAATATTACCTTCACTCCCTTTCCATGAGTTATAAGTGATATAATGATCTTATTTTTAAGATCTTTTAAAACGTCATGATTTTGAAATGAAACGCATTTATATTATTCTCTATGGGTTATTCATGAAATGTATGATTATGATCTATGTGGCTCACATGAAAATAAATACATATTAAGGATGTGCCTTGATGGCATTCTAATGCATTGGTTAAAAAATTAATCTCAAAAGATGACAAGTTTCACGATACCTTGGTCAATAACCATGTAAATGTTTATGACACCTCGGGGATATACCATGGTGATATGTTCATGAATGTCTAAATGTAATGTTGTAGCCACATATTCAAGTTATTATTTAAGTTTTTTTATTATTTTCCTATTATTCCATTTCTCTTGTCCTTATGTTTTTATTCTAGTCATAATTGATGTCTCATGTCAACCGATTCCCTTGTTTACCCTTACTGGGCCTTCTGCTCACCCTATCCTTTGAATGCATGTCTCCAGGATATGAGGTGCAGTAATTTTACATAGGATTAACTTATTATGAAGCCTTACAAGTCGATTAGAAGAATGTTTAAGTTTTTTATGTATTATGTTCCTATTTTCCAAGACACTAGACTTTAAAGATCCTCTATTTGAAAAATGTAATGAAACGTTATGTAATAAAAAGGCGGGATGCAATAAAAAATCCCATATACCAACAGTTTAAAAAAAAAATTGTAGAACATAGAACTATTATTATATGATATTCTAATAGATTTATACACTCATTGGTCCTTTTAAATTGGTTGTTTCACCTCTATGCTAGGATTGGTGACAATGGCGAGATGGTATGAGTTATGTGGTAGTGTTCCGATGTTGGAGATGGATGTTCACCAGTGGGGGATCAATGGCAGTGGAGCTATCAAGGATGTGGTTGATTGACAGGGGCAGTAGATCGGGGCGATGACACTCGAATTTTTCATGTCCCAAGAAGATGTGATGGTGTTAGGTTTGATGCGGGATCTTTGGATTTTCAGGTTTGGATGTTGAGGTTTGGGTGGGTGGCCCGAGGCGGTTAGGCAGTATGATGGTTCCTGTATGAAAGTTTAATTTTTAAGAATTTATTTTTTTTCTCAATGGCCAGACGACTTGGGATGTGAATGACCCTAGAGAGTTGAAGATGGTTGTGATGGGTTGACGGCGGATGACTTTGGTGGCTACTAGTTATTTGAATCAATGCAATGGTTTTATGTATATTATTGTTTTGTTCTTCATATTTGGACATTTGGGGTATTTTAATTCTAAATTGTGTGGTTACCACTAACCAAAAAGTGTCTTTTATAAATTTAAAAAAAGTTGATTTGTTCATTGGAACCATTTCTAAATAATATATTCCCCTATTATCACCAAAAACACACCCAGTAGATAATCATAATCAGAACAAAAACCTATAAATAAAATACTAACTAAAAAAACATTCCATGGATAAAAAATATTTTATATTAATAATTTAACAAATTAATGAATAATTCAATAGTTTTCAAAGAGTTAAAAATACATAAAAATGATATACAATCCAGATGATCAATTTCATTCATTAAAAATCATCCAATAAATTGTATCATTATTATAAACACAAAAATAGAGGGGATATATATATCACACATCACCACCACAACCATCATGATAATCAGTCATTACATGGACGTCCTCATGACCATTATCTTCTTCTGCGACATCATCATAACCATGAGTGTCATCACCTCAATCGCAATTGGGAATGTTTTTAGATCACCTTTTGCATCATATAATGAGTGCATTATTAACCTACATGAGTCCTAAACTATACCATCCACTAATGAAAGTGATGGAAATGAAGCTGATTATATTTTTGGAATTGATTAGTGACAATTTTACTACTTCATTCTTCTGTATAGATATTTTTTATCCTCAATTACTTATTCATGACCATTTTGGATCCATATTTTGGAAAATATTTAGTGGTGATTGTTGTGGGAAAATAACTATTGTGGATAATTTTATTTCCAAGTCAATATAAGACTCTATCATAATGTTCCACACCTAATACCAATACTAAATGATCATGTGGAATGATGTTTTCATCTTTTTTATCATTGAGGTCCTCCAAGGAACACTTCGAAAATTATAAATTAAGTGTTTCATGTGGAATTAGTCATTAAAATTAGAAATAAAAATAATAATTCTTACAATCATTTCATGTGTTAGTTCATTTATAATATCTCAATCATTTTTCATCAAAATCAAGAAAAAACATTTCTCAAGGCACATGACCTTTGATATTCAATGTTTCTTTCCTTAAATGAAATTAATTACTATAGGACTAAATTTTTCAACAATATGATATTTATATTAAAAATTAATCAATTCTAACCAATATTAGACTGATCAAAATAAAAAATATCAAGTAAATTAAAATGAACATTGATTATGTAACGCCCTGAACCCAGTTACCCAGATCCGGTGCATTATTTTAATACATTGGCAGGATTACAAGGAATCAAGTCCCAAATGACCAATCAGTTTTACAGTATAGGAAAATAGATTACATACATTAACATTACATTAAATTTTGAAACATAACAAACATCATAGCTAGTTCTTTGATAATTCCATTTTCCCTTTAGCTTAACCCTGAATTTTAATCATAATAACTTTCTTGGAATCCGGGGAAAATAAAACATAAGTAAGGGGTGAGATCAGATGCTCAGTAAGGGTAAATATTTTAGCGGAAGCTATAAAATTTTAAGGCAAATTGTGTAATAAAAAGTCCTTTTAAACATAAACGTGAACATAATATGGTAAAAATAAATGAAACATTACCATATAAACATGCATGTGGTTATTCTACTAGTCTAATAACCATATGTAATAACTAATTTCACATTGAGGGAATGCATAATACCGGACATCATTACCACATAGTCAAGGCCTCGTGCCAAGACTACAAATACAATTTTTGTCAAGGCCTTATCCAAAGACACTAGTTTGTCTCATGAGACCTACTGATAAATCGCGGAGCTATAGTGGGCTCCACCTGTCACTTACTAAGTCCACTAAATTAAACATATGAATAGTTGAAACAGAACATAATCATTCGTATTAAAACTAACATATGAATTGTCAATACATTAACCATAAAATATGAATGGTATAAAAATAGCACATCCACAGTCAAAAATATCATAATACATTAAATACAATATGGAATACTATGTTATAATAAATCAACCTAAACCAAAAATAATATCCAGTAAAGGATGCTGACATAGTTGAAAATGATGAGTAATTTTTTTTGGGAGAAATATATTTTTTTTGTAAAATCATTTAAAATTCAGACCTTTATAAAAGAATTAATTTAAAAGAGATTTTTGAGTAAAATTGTTCCATAACACTTTGAAAATTTTGAAAAGAATTATCATTTCAAAACATTCATGTCCATATAAATAAATCCTTAAAATCATTTTGAAAACATGGACATTAACTAAAAATATGTTGAAAGATAAATCTTTAAAGCATTTAAATTTATGATCATGATAAAGATTACCATTCAAAATACATAAAATATTAATTTTGAAATCATTTTTCTGAAAAATGGACATGGATGATAAAAATTTCCCAGTAAATACTTACATATAAACAATCTCATATAATAATTAGATTGATGAATTAACCCTTACCTTGGACTTTCCTTTAGTCGAGGGTACGTTTAACCTCATGTATGATGATCATAGTATGTTATTAAATTATACCTGAACCATATTAATATTTATGATATCATACATGATTCATTAATGACTTTATACTACCCATTTAATAATAATTTCAATGTTAAAATAACATTTCGGGTAATAATCGCTTTCTTTATCGTACGTGTTTTAACCTGTTACTCTTGATTGTATCACTTAGATCACGATTTATATAAATCCAAAATAAAAAATGATTTATCTATCATATATATTTAGAATATAAATTTTTATAATAGTTATATAAATATGAAATGAAATTCACCATTTATGGAGACAGTAGCCCGTACATACGCATAAATGTTGTTTCCGTTTTCATATTGTATTGAACGGAACTAAGTGAATAAGATATATGTAAGTTCATACATACATACATATATATATATTCAGTAGAATTATTATTTCATATATTACATACTTATTAGTAATAAATATTTTTATAATCGTCAATGAATGGTAAATGTTGAAATTAATCTCATCGCATCGTGGAGATGGTAATACGCACGTACGCTCGAGCGACAATATCATTTCATTAAAGGTGTGGAATTGGATGGTATATTAATTTTATAGAGAAATTATCATATTATTTCCATTATTTATATACATATTATTTATCATTATATCCATCCAAATAACATAGTGTTGAATAAAAAATCACACCACAGCGTGGAGACGGTAAGTCGTACGTACGCACGCATGGTGAGATGATCAGTCATAAGATGGATTGAATAATGAATATAGTTGTTACATATTTAAAATAACCTCAAATTATATATTAGAGACTATTTTTATTATTTTATAATAAAAATATCAATTAAAGAAGAAGTGGAAAAAGAAATGAACTTGAAAGAGGGTGGTGAAATTATGACCTCTTCATCGAGTTCTTCTTTTTGATTTGATCAAAAGGGCTCCATAAGTTGGCTTTATGACTAAATGAGGGATTCTATGATGAAGTAAATACTGTTTAAAGAGTATTTGGGAAGAGTTTTTCCGAGCCAAAAGGCTTTAAGGTGTAAATTATAGAGAAGGGTGAGTGCCCTTTTATAAGAGGGGTGAGAGGCACCTTAGGAAAAACTTAAAATATTAATTTATAATAAAATGATTTTCGGTTTCAAATGGCCTAAAATTTTTTTATTCAATGTCTAAGGTGGGGATGGGTAGAAAAAACTCAACCAATAGGTTTTAGAAATGTTTAGGTTACAATTTTAACCTTATAATTTTGATTTAACTCTTAGTTAAATAATTTATCTTTTACCATGTCTTCTTGTATTATTACACTATATGGTTAATAAAAAAACTATATACTTCCAATCTAACCCCAATTGGTTCCTTAATGTCATATATATTATTATATAAGTCTTTTGGCCTATTTTTAGATTATTAGGACCATTAAATTAGTTAGTAATATAATATTTGTTTTAAAAACTATTTAATGTAAATTTTGACACTATTTGGTATTTCTTTTTTGTTAAAATAATTACAGCATAATTACTTCAAAAAAAATACCTTTAATGAATCTTAATATGTCATATTCACCTAGAAAATTCGTGGATGTCATAAAAACATTGAAATTATATTTATTTTAATAGCTATAATACCATTTATTTGATTCTTTCATAAATAAGGTAATTAATGCATCATTATTGTGTCATTAATAAATTTAATTATTTAATCTCTAAAAATTAGAAATAAAAAACCACTATGTTGGAAATATTTTTAGATTTATAATAAATATTTTTAGTCTAATTTAATTTATGTATAACCCTATATTAAAAATGGTTTAGTTATTAAACATTGATTTTAACTCTTTTAACTCTTCATTAATCAAAATAATAATAAATGTCTTAATCTAATACAAGTGGACCTAAAGGGTCATATTTTATTTCTTATGTTGATTTTGGCCTAATTTAACTTATCCAATAGAATTAGGAAATGTGTTAGGGTAATAATAATATCATTTTTACCCTTAATTACCATATTTTCTTTTAACTGTGGTAAATCAAAGTAAAAAAGTCACTATTCACCAAAAATTAATTTTATCTCATTGAACCAAATTTTACAACTTGATAATAACCTTTTGTCTCTGATTTTGGAAATTCAACTCACAGAAGCGGTAAAATTACGTTTTAGGTAAATTTACAAATGCTCCTAGGAGGTGGGTAAAAGACGGTAAAAGTTCGAGAATTTTTTTTTATATCTAAAATTATTATAAATTGAATCCAATGAATTACAATGAACTTATATAGGTATTATGTAACTATTTTTTACCTAAAATAAATTTAAATAAAATAAAAATTTTTAAAATAAAAATTCAATTTTAAAAGATAACTAAGTGTTTTTTAACTATTCATCAAAAATTGAACGTTTCCATAAAAACACCAAAACATCACCCAAGGATAATTTCGATATTCCAAATCCAAAAATGAAGTCTATTTTTAAAAATTAAATACATTTATGTTTCATTTATTAATTTAAATTAGTTCTCGTTGTCAAAACAAATAGCGTGTTTTTAAGAAAAAGTAACTATCAAAAGATTGACACTTGTTTATGTATAATTTCAATGTGAAATTAATTCTTATTACCAACATTGGATTAAAGGGTAAAAATATAATCTAATTATACTTTCAAAACATTAAAATGTATAATTCAACGCTATAAATTTTTTTGATTAAAAAGTTTCTTTAGTTAAAATATATTATTTTTCACTATTCACCAAAATATGAAAGTTACCAGAGAAACACAAAAAAAATTATTGAAACTAAATTTTTATGTCCCAATTATAAAGAAAAAGATTATTTTTTCAAAATGAATATATTAATGTTTCAAATATTTGATTAAAAAGGGTTCTCCATTAAAAGGCGGTAAAGTTGAATTTTTTGAAAAATAATTCTTTTATATGAAAATATGTATTTGTTCTTACATTATGTCTTATAAACTCATAATATGGATTCAAAAATTATAAGGATTATATAAAGTTAAAAATTCAGTTAATACTATTCGTTACTGCTTTTGAATAGCTATTTTGGTAAGTCTTGGTGTGCTTGAACTCAGTGTGGCGTTTGGTGCAAGTTATTGAATTAAATTAACGAAATAACGTACTTTGAAATCTTGTGGTGTTACCTTCATCCTCTTTCAATAAATCACGTCCTCGCAATTTGAAATTGTTCTTTGAAAATAAAAGGTTGAAAATAGAAAATACCTCTTTGGGAAAACCCACATAGGCAATTGGGTTAATAAAAATTAGTCTTAATAAGAGGAAATGGGGGATGAACAAGTCACCACCAAATTATGATTTAGATTAGGAGAATAGTGGTGGAAATTAGAGACACCAAATTGGAGGAAAAAGGTAAATATTTATATGGAGTTTTTGATGTCATCAATCAAAAAACAATTGTAGAATTGTGGGTCTCAAACCCACCAGTATATGATGATTTAAAATACCATAATTTCAACAAAACGTAATGTATTAGGATAACACATTTTATGTTTTAAGATCCCTTCCCAAATGTTAAATAATTACTTTATGCATAAAATAAGTGGGGATATATATATATATATATGTATATATATACTTGACAAGTATTGTTTTATCCTTAAACTAATTCCTACCACAAACACATCTTTCACTATAAAATATTTAATATATATATATATATATATTCTATTTATACTAATATTATAGGGTTCCAAAAATAATGAATTTATAATTCACATATCAAAACATTTAAAAAAACTACATTATTTAATCCAGGACATCACGTGGGTCAGTGATAGGTGATACATCCTTTCCTCCCTTCAGTTGCGGGTTCAAGTCTCGTGACCTTGCCAGACATGACGGGTTGCCGCCCGACCTACGTGTTTTCCTATTTATAGAAATCTAAAATTAACCTTAACAATAGTATCCATTATCAATCTTAATCCATTCCAACCTTTCGAATTATCCAAAATTCTTATATCCAAACTCTCAGTACAAAGTTTATAAAAAAGTTAAACATAATGAGGATCCTTTTTACAGGTAATAACATGTGAATGCTTTCTTCGTGTATTCTTTTACAACACCGCAATATACTGTATTGCCAAAATCAACCATCTCTTATTCCAAAATTATTAACTTAGTATCAGGACCATATAATCTAAAATACCCAATGAAATAGTACTGCAGCACAATCCTTATTTATCTACATAATTCATGTAACCAGTATACTATTGATACAACACTTAAATGAAATAATTATATAATAACAACATAAGAACATTGGTCATTCTTCTTCATTTGAGGTTGTATCATTACTTGATTATTATCAAATAACATCATTTGTGGTATACTCTTATGAATGGGACATTGATTCATGTGGTGTCTCAACGCCTTTCTAATGACGAATTTTACATTTGAAAACTTTTTGTTACCCTTGCAATCACGTACTTGGTGTCCTTTTTCTACACACTTATAAAAAACTCCCATTCCCTTCAAGCATTTACCAAGGTGGTTCATTCCAAATTTATCACATATTGGAAAATCCTTATTTCCCTTTATGCATCATTCGTTCTACCATCCTTTTCTTCTCTGGCTTCCCTTCAAAGGCATAAAAATAATAGAATTATTTACTTTTCTTATTAACACAAGATATTATTTCTTCATATGTTGAGATTACAAGGGAGACTATTTCCCTTATAAATTTTGTCTTATTACCATGAACTATATGATCCTTCTTACTCTCTGGATCATATGTATTGCTGGAGTTACCATTCCTTCTACTTGGTGCCATTTATAAACAATGGAATACACTAGGTCAGTTTATGAACCACAATTCATAATTCCAAATATGTAAAGTACATAACCTAAATTGAACTGTTTATGGATATAATCCATAATTACAAAAATTTGTTCTTTGAGAAGGTATATACTCATAAACCATTCATTGACGTTTTTAAATAAAATGAGATTTATCCTAAGCATATCCCCTGGGAGTGTCGTAACCAAGAGTGCAGCTAGGCCCATTGTCGTGCACCAGGTCCCGTTCGAGTCTATCTCAATGCGGTATTTTCATGTTTTACCCCTAGGTATATCTATGACAGAGCCGCCTCTACCTTCTTGTATCCAGACTGGGATGTATTTTCTCGGAAAACTCAAAAAATATCTACATTACAAAAATTCTAGTAAGTCCTGCTATAATAATCCTCAAAGTCTATAGCAGGTCTATGTGCTCTAATCGTTGTTTATCTAAATCTATCTTCCAAGGTTATTGCTAAACTTCCTTTGATACCAACTGTAACACCCCAAACCTAATTATCTAGAGCTGGTGCATTATTTTATTACATTGGCACAATTATAAAGAATACAGTCTCGAAGGACCGATCAGTTATCAGTCATGGAAAATAGATTACATATATTAACATTACATTACAATTTGAAACATAAAACACATCACTGATAGTTTCTTGAAAATTCCATTTTCCCTTTATCTTAACCCTATATATCAATCATAATACACTACTTGAAATCCTTGTAAAATAAAACATAATAAAAGAGTGAGCTCATATGCTCAGTAAGGGTATATAATTTAGCAACAACTATAAAATTTTAAGGAATGATGTGTAATAATAAAAGCATTTAAACATAAACTTGTACATAATCTGGTAAAAATAAGTGAAACATTTTCATATAAACATGCACATGGATATTCTACTAGTAGAATAATCACATGTAATAACTGATTTCACGATGAGGGAATGCCTAATACCGGAAATCATTACCACATAGTCATGACCTCGTGCCAGGACTAAAAATAAATTTTTTTTTCAAGGCCTTATGCCAAGACACTATTTTGTCTCATGAGACCTTTCGATTCACCGAGAAGCTATAGCGGGCTGCACCCGTCACTTACTAAGTCCACTACATTCCTCATATGAATAGTTGAATCATAACATAAACATTCGTATTAAAAATAGTATATGAAATATCAATATATTTTCCATAAACCATGAATGGTATAAAAATAGAACATCCACAGTCAAACATATCATAACTCATTCAATAGAATATAGAATATTTTATTATAATAAATTAACCTCAATCAAAAATAATATCTAGTAATGGTTGCTGACATAGTTGAAAATGATGAGTAAAACATTTTGAGAAAAATATCTTTTTTTGTAAAATAATTTAAAAACCACACATTTATAAAGGAAGTAATTTAAAATATATTTTTGAATCAAAGTGTTCCATAACACTTTGAAACTTTTGAAAAGAATTATCATTTCAAAACATTCATTCCCATATAAATAAATCCTTAAAATCATTTTTAAAACATGGACATTAATTAAAAAGATTTTGAAAGATAAATCTTTAAAACATTTAAAATTCTGATCTTCATAGAGAGTACCATTCAAAAATCTTTAAAATATTCTTTTTGAAATCATTTTTATGAAAAATCGACATTGATGATAAAATTTTCCTAGTAAATAATTACACATAAACAATCTCGGATAATAATGAGATTGATGAATTAACCATTACCTTGCACTTTACTTTAGTCTAGGGTATGTTTAACCTCTTGTATGAATATTGTAGTATGTTATTAAATTATACCCAACCCATATTAATATTTATGATATCATACATGATTATGTTATAACTTTATACTACCCTTTTAATAATAATTACCATGTTAAATTAACATTTCGGGTAATAATCGCTTTCTTTATCGTACGTGTTTTAACTTGTTACCCTTGATTGTATCACATAGATAAAGATTTAAGTGCTTCAAGAATATAAAACATGATTTATATATCATATATATTTAGAATATAAATATTTATAATAGATATACATATATGAAATGAAATACACCGTTTATGGAGACAGTAGTCCGTACTTATGCATAAATGTTGCTTCCTTTTTCATATCTTATTTAACGGAACTAAGTGAATAAGATATATGTATGTACATATATATATATATATAGTAGAATTATTATTTCATATTTTACATACTTATTAGTAATATATATTTTTATAATAGTCGATGAATTGTGAACGTGGAAATGAATCTCATCGTGTTGTGTAGACTGTAATCCATATGTACGCACGAGTGACAATATCTTTTCCTTAAAGGTGTGGAATTGGTTGGTATATTAATGTTACAGAGACATTAAAATGTTTTTTTGATTATTTATATACATTTTACTCATCATTATATCCATTAAAATAACATAGTGTTGAATAAAAAATTACACCACGGCGTGGAGACAGTAAGCCGCACGTACGCACGCATGGTAACATTATCATTATTTAGATGGATAGAATAATGAATATTGTTGGTACATATTTATAATAAAATCGCAGTATATATAAGATACTGTATTTATTATTTTAGAATGAAAATAACAAATAAAGAAGAAGTGGAAGAAGAAAAGAACTTGAAAGAGGGTGGGGAAATAATTACCTCTTCTTCGGGTTCTACCTTTTGATTTAATCAAAATGGATCCTTAAGATGGCTTTCTGAATAAAGGAGGTTCTCTAGGATGAAGGGAGGATAGTTGAGGGAGTATTTGGGCAGATTTTGGACAAGCCAAAAGGCTTTTAAGGTGTCAATTAGAGAGAAGGGGGAGTGCTTCTTTTATAAGAGGGGTGAGGGGAATCTCAGGAAAAACATAAAATATTTTTTTATAATAAAGTCATTTTCTATATAAAATGTCTCAAAAATGTATTATTTAATGTATAAGGTAGGGATGGGTAGAAATCCACTAAACCAATATGTTTTAGACATGTTTAGTTTACCATTTTAACCTTACCATTTAGATTTAACTCTAAGTAAAATAATTTAACTTTTACCATGTCTTCTTGTATTCTTACACTATATGGTTACTAAACATACTATATAAGGCCAATAAAACCCAAATTGGTTTATTAATTACATATATATATTATTATATAATTTTTTTGGCCTGTCCATAGATTTTTACGACCATTGTTACAATTAATAATATAATATGTGTTTTAAAAACTATTTTATGTAAATTTTGACACTATATTGAATTTTTTTTGTAAAAATAATAAAATCATGATTACTTAAAAAAATATACTTTTAATCATTACTAACATGTCATATTCACTTTGAAAATTAGTGGATGTCATAAAAACATTGAAATTATATTTATTTTAATATTTATAATACCATTTATTTGATTCTTTCATTAATAACGAAATAACTGCATCATAATTGTGTCATTAATAAATTTAATTATTTAATATATAAAAATTATAAATAAAATACCATTATGTAAGAAAGCGTTTTAGATTTCTAATGAATATTTATAGTCAAATTTATCTTATGTGTTACCTTATATTAAAAATCATTTAGTCGTTAATCTTTGATTTTAACTCTTTTAACTCTTCATTAAACAAAATAATAATAATTGTCTTAATATAATCCAAGTAGACCTAAAGGGTCATATTTTTTTAAGTATTTATTATGTCAAATTACACTTATAAAATAGAATTAAGACATCTGTTTGGGTAATAATAATATTAGTTTTACCCTTAGTTTCCCAATTTACATTTAACCATGGTAAATAAAAGTAAAAAGTTATTATTCACCAAAAAATTATTTTTATCTTATTGAACCAAATTTTAATACTTGATATTAAGCGTGTCTCTTGTATTTTCGAAATTCAACTCACAGAAGTAGTAAAATTAAGTTTTATGTAAAATCGCAAATGCTCCTAATAGGTGGGTAAAAGAAGGTAATATTTTGATATAATATTTATATATCTAAAAATATTATAAATTAAATCCAATTAATTACAAAGAACATATATAAGTATTATTTATCTATTTTGACCTAAAATATTTAAATAAAATACATAATTATTTAAATAAAAAAAATTAAACGATAACATATTGTTTTTTCACTATTCATAAAAAATTGAACGTTTTCAGAAAAATACTAAAACTTCACCCTAGGCTATTTTTGATATTACAAATCCAATAATTAAGTCTATTTTACAAAATTCAAAACATATAAGTTACTTTTATTAATTTAAAATTAATTCTTGTTGTCAAAAGAAATAGCGTGTTTTTAAGAAACAGTAACTATCAAAAGATTGACACTTGTTTATGTATAATTTCAAACTGAAATTAATTCAAATGACCAAAATTGGATTAAAGGGTAAAAATATAATCTAATTATACTTCCAAAACATTAAAATGTATAATAAAACACTATAATTTATTTTGATTAAAAATGTTTTTTCTAGTTAAAATTTAGTATTTTTCACTATTCACCCAAATATGAAAGTTATCAGAAAACACCAAAATTTTATTGAAACTAAATTATTATGTCCCAATTCTAAAGAAGAAGTTTATTTTTTCATGTTTAATATATAGATGTTACAAATATTGAATTTAAAAATGGTTCTCTATTAAAAGGTGGTAAAATTGAATTTTTGGAAAAATTATTCTTTTTTCTAAAAAATGTATTTTTTTCTTAAATTATGTCTAAGAAACTCATAATATGGATTCTAAAATTATAAGGATTGTATAAATCTCCAAATTCAATTATTACTATTCATAACTGCTTTTGAACGGCTTGTTTGGTATGTTTTGGTGCGCTTAAACTCGATGTAGCATGTTGTGCAAGTTATTGAATTACATTGAAGAAATAACGTACATTGAAATACTAGGGTGTTTCAAATTACATTTTTTGAGTTATATTCAAATTATATTAATTAAATTTTTCTTGAGTTAGGTTGGACTGTATCTTCAATTTATTTTTAATCAGTTTTGCTTATTTTTTATTTTTTTTTTGAATAGGATTGATTTAGTGTTGTTTAAATAAAAAACATTAAGACGATTTAACAATTTTATATCTAGAGGATTAAAGTATGGTTGAATATCTTCAATTTATTTATACATAATTATTTTTTAATATTTTTATTTTATCTCAATTCAATGCAATTGGATTTTATTTTTCCTTGTTTGGTTCAGTTTTTTTTTCCTTAGTTGGGTTAACTAACATTAAATTCAATTAGACTTTATTTGAATTACATTAAATTAGTTCGTTCCGAATTGAGTTTGATTTTTATAGTTATTTATGGTTCAATTCCGTTTTTTGAATTTAGATTCATCTAGTTTGAAACTCTTCAGATAAATTAAATGATTTTTTCATGGCATCTTTTTAGAATGATTATGTCCAGTTACATTTTATTCATCACATTCTGAATTTTTTAAATTAATTTTCAACTGTTTTAGTTCAAATTTATATGATTTACATTATTTCACTTTCATTTAATTCACATGAAAATAGTTTTATTTAGTTTGGTTCTATTTTTCTTATTCTAGTTTCTGCCATATTGGTCTGTCATAACTTAGTTATGTTTGAATCATTAACATTTGTTCCTTTGGTATTAATTGTGTATTAAATTAATAATGAAAGGATCATTGTCTGTAACTCTGATTTAGTTTTATTCCATTAAAATTGAAAATATTTGTTTAGTTTTATTTAATATTTTATTCATCTATTTGTTAGTGTTTTGCCCAATAAATTTTTGGTCATTTTAATTAGATTTTATTGGATCATTTTTAAATATATTATATTTATTTTCTCAATTAGGAATGAATCTATTCAGTTTTAATGGGTACTATTTTATTAGGAATTTAGACTATTTAGTTAGTTATGTCTGTTTCGATTATATTCAATTTAATGTTTTTAACTTTATGTTTTCTCATATCAATAAATATTTAGTTTCATGCAGCTGTTTTAGCTCCATGTTAAACTCAATTGGTCATAGAATGTGCATTCTATCTCACATGATCCAACATTTTACTGATCCCAAGAGTGTGAATGTACATTATAGAACTCGTATTATTTTTTCCTTTCTATTAATTCCGGAAAACTAAAATTCATAAAAATTATAAAAACTAAATTTTCAATACTAACAATTAATGTTCATGAATACCTTAAACTCGTTAATCTTTCAATAAATGATTGGTTCTTGGTATTGTGTAGTTGTGTAGTTACTGAATATCCTTACACCCTCTAAAATAGTGTCTACTAAAATCTTTGATCCAATATATATCTCATGTTTATTGGATCTCCACAATTCCACAAGTTCTATCAACTATTACACCATTACAAATACACCATTGAGAAAGTAAAATTAAATATATGATGACCATGTTAATCAATATAAATAAAATAATAATATAGATCTGAATTTCAATAAGCATTCATGCCAGTATATCATCCTGTTAATTGCTACTATATCAATTACTAACATGACTCCATGACAATGGTTAAACATGAATGATATCTCTATAATCATCATACATATCCATTAAAATTCAATATTTTCTATCATTTCTGCCTATCATTTGGTTTTAATCATTGTAATCCACCATGATTTGTGTTTAAAGTTTCCTGGATTAATATATAAATGTTTTCCCCATCACCTATTAGAAGATCCCATTAAATAAGAAAAAGGAAAATATGTAAAATTAATATAGATTATTATGGGAAAAAATTGATGTGATTTAATATAAATCACATGTAAACATAAACTCGACCTATGCGAACTATTATACTATGATAAACATATGGGAAATTATCGTTTGGTATCCTACAGAGAATTTTCATAATATAATGAATTATCAAGGTCATCTATATGTTGTGTAGTAGAATTTGAAAGAGCATGAACATTAGATCCTATATAGATAGTAGTTGTAAATGAAGGTTATGTATACACGGTATGATAATGATACAAGAGCTAGAAATACATCATGGGATATGAAAATTCAATATAATTAAAATAAATTAAATAAAATGATGATTGAGTCCTAGGTGTGAACATTTAAAGAGGATCAAGTTGAGAAGAAATATGTATTGTATATGGGATATCTAATGCTGGGTCTAGGTGTGAATAGGAATGACAGGTTCTCCTTCTAGCTCATGTTGTACTGTTACTCGATTGGAAATGCAGCAAACCCCTGGTAGTAGGATGAGTAAGGTAAAATTTCGGTTAAAATTAATGTATCCAAAACACGTTTTATGAATAATTAGAAAATAAAATTATAAGTAATGTTAAAGAAAAATATAACAATTATTATACTCACTAAGGGAATTAGAGGAGTCATCCCAATGTCACATGGTCATCGATCATTATTAATGACTCTCTTCATTAAAAATTATTTATTTTTATTCATACTCTTAAAATGAATTAAATCTATATTTTTAAAAAAAATTACAAATATTATTCATAAATATTAAAATTAAAAAAAGAAGAAACTATATCATAACATTATATTGTATTCACCTAGTTTACACTAGCATTTTGAACTAATATAAACCTATTTTGAAACATGTCTAAAAATCGATTAAAATATGTTTGCAATAGGTTTTTGATACATTTTTTAAATAGTTTTTTAAAAATTTCATTAAATAGTTTTAAAAACTAGTTTAATCCTATTTTTAACCAATTTGTAATGATGTTTCAAAATAGTTTCAAAAAAAAATTTTAAGTCTATTTTTCAAAAAGTTTAAATCCTATTTTAAATCAGTTTAAAACCACTGTTAAATATTTTAGTTTTTTTAATCTATATAGATTAGTTTTGAATAGTTTTAATATTAGTTTTAAATAGGGTTAAAATATTTTTATAAATAGTGTTAAAAAATATTTTAAAAAACTTATATCCAGTTTTAAATAAATTTCAAAAAGTGTTCTAAAATAACATTTTTTGAAAAATTAATTTAATCAAAATTTAAAATACTATTTTAGAGATGTTTATTTAAGAACATGTATTATAGAATAATTTTTAAAACCATGTTATACATGTATTAGAATATAGTTCTAAACCAAGAATTTTTTAATTGAAATAATTCAAATCAAATAAAATTAAAAAAAAACATAGACAAATATACCATTCTAAACTGGGACTGAATAATGTTAGTTACAATAGTCCAACGATGGAACTCATTTCAAGCTAAACTAAATGAACTGTAAACAAATATATCGTCATAAATATATAACCCACCACTAATTTAGATTCAACATCAAATCTAACAATTGGATAATCTTTTTCATCAAATTCAAAATTTTGGTAAACACCAATTGGGGTGTAAATGGTGTCTCTTTCATCCCCAACAATATAAATAATAATTCTCTAGATTACATCAATAATTACATTGTAGTTAGGTCTTAGATAATCTTTACTAAAACATTTTTTTTCATTTATGTAAAAATATTTGTTATATTATTATCCAATAAGAAAGTAATGATAATAACTCTAAATATATTTTCATCAATAAGTGACCATGTCACTTAATTTAATAAAAAATTATATTTCATCAACTGACCTGACAATGATAGTAGTAATCCAATAATATTATTTTCTCCAAAACTCCATTACAATAGACATTTTCATATTGAGTCAAACTATATGATGCACTTATATAGAAATCTATTATTTCAATTAATATAACACCATCATGTTATGTTCTCGTGTTCTCTACTAGATCACTTGTAACAAATATATCCCCATTAATTAGTAATTATTTTTTTCATGAACCATATAATTACAAACAAAACCCAAAAACATAATTATTGAGAGATAGAGTCAAAAAAATTAATTAAATACCTAAAATATATATGGATGATATAATTAAATAAATGTTTATATTTTAATGTGAATAAATTAATGGTTGTACATATTAATTCAACCAATCAAGATACTATTTGATTTAAAAAGTATCTCTTGATATCCAATGAAAAATGACAAAATATACTTATAATTTATTAATGTTGCCTACAAAATATAATCAAAAACTTTTATATATTATGTGAAATGAAAGGTACAAGATAACATTGACATATTAAAATTATTTACTTTATATAATCATTTAAAAATAATTTTCTAAAAGGCATTGTGATTTACTATATCATTCTATTCAATGATCAATGATTACAATGTATATGAAACAATAATTCCCCCAATTTTAGGAATATAAGAAAATCAGGGAACAGTTTCCCCATAATTATCATCTTTATTTATCATTTTCTAGTTACATATTTTGTACTCCCTTTAAAAAATTACATTGAAAACAATCAATGCATTCATTAGCTAGATAACATCACACAATAGAATCTTTTGGATGATTATTATTTTGGATTTAAAAAATCATTTCACACATATTTCATTCATTAGGAAACATATAATAAAAAAAGGTACCCCATGAAGTTTTTTAGTTGGATGATGGACCGGTAGATGTAACATGTATGTGAATAATGATAAAGGTAATATTTTTTATAACTCTCACAAAATTAATTGTTCATATTCCAATTTTTTTATCATGAACTACTTGGATATCATTTTATAAAAAAGGTCTCCATAAAAATGGAAAAAAATTAAATTTCACCCTTATATTATTGGATAGTAATTGATATTTTTCTATTAGAATCATTTTATAAAGATATATGCAATAATCAAGAATTTTTTTTATTTTATCTTTGACACTCTTATGTCAATGTGTTTAGATATTTTTCAGGAATATCCTCCCAGAACAATGATATTCTCTAATGCTTTTATATTGAACTAAGCTTTTATAAATGAAATTTCATTCTTAAATGATTGAATTTCATTTTACGAAATGAAGTTATATGAGATACACACTACCATTACATTTTTATCCATTATATAGTCTATTAGATCAAAAATATCATTATGAATAATAAAAATTTATAATATAGACATTGTATTGTGACCACTAATATTATTACTTTAAGTGTTATGATAATGTCCAATAGACAACGACATAATAAGTGATAACCTTGACCAGTATGTTTGTTCCCTTTAAAGCCCATTTATAAGAGTTATTTAAGAAGATAAGAACACTGGGATTTATCATTGACACATCCCAATATGTGATTAAACAACTAAAGAATAATCAAATCCATTTATAGAATAAGTTCAATATCATTGAGATCAGAATAAAAACTATGTTTGTAGAACCACCCAATGAAAATCTCACCATTTCACAAGTTACCATTAATGATTTGTAATGTCCTGCTAATTATCCTTGGCTTGAGTGTAAAATGAGACATTACTGGGCCCTATGTTACATCCCAAAGGCACCAAAGGCTGGAAATAAATGTCGAAGTGTTTCAATGTAAGTGGGGGATGATTTACCCTTTAATGATTAAAACCAAGAACCCAACCGACCAACAAAAAACAACTCAATCTATCAAGCATGAAATAAATTAAGTCATTTTTATCATTCTCTTTACAAAAACAAACCAAATTATGCAATAGTAGAAAACAATCACATATAAAATTAAATAGTTGAAAGGAAATGAATAAACTCCAAGATGAAAATAAGACTCCATTCCCCACAAATCCCCATGCACCAACATCACCAAGTAGTACAAAGTATCCCACCATAGTGCTAAAGAAGTGTGTAACATTAACTTTTCTCAAGTTTCGGAATGTATAATCAACAAAATCACCAAAATAACAAATACAGGATGGGTATATAACTTAGTTGGTTTTTCCCATGGATTCCCTACTCACACCATAAGGATTGCATGATTATATATTTAGATAAAATTATTTATATAAAACAATTTTCAAAAACACTTTATTACCATGTATAAACATGTCCTAAAAACAATTATAACAATGTGAAAACTTATGTAAATTAAACCAATTTCTAGAAATTTATTTTCCCTAAAATAAGTAATAAAGGCTTATAAGAAATTATTAATTTTATTTTGTCATAACCTTTCATAGTTTACAACAGAACCACACATGCATGATTCATCTAAAAATTCCTTACTCATCAGTGGTATTTTGTACAATTACCTTTTGTCCCAATTACACAAGGACCCAATCTAGGGTCACAAAACATGTACCCAAATGGTACAGATACCTTATTTAGGGGCATGCCGGACATAAAATTTCACAACCCCATGTATGCCAAACCATTTTAAATAAATAAACAAACCATTTCAATAACACTGCATTTGTATAGAAAAAAAATAATAAACTAATTTAAAATAATCAAGTTCATTTTAATAAATCATTCCCTTTTAGTGAAAGCATCTAATCCAAACCATGTGACACAATTCCAAAAAATCCCCATTTTATAATCTCTATTTTAAAATTAATAACAAACACACTTTATTCGAATGCAAAATTTTCTAGATTTCCCCAATTTCTTATACCTTAACAAAGATGGGTTCCCAAAGATTGATAAAAAACCAAATTGCAACCAATTCAACATAATATATTCATTTTTAGAGCATATAGATTAGTTTTATTAAGTGGAGTCTATAGAGAAGCCACATTCCTCGAAGGTTTTGACGAAACATGACAACAAATGAAGAACGCTTTAGAAAACCAGGTTAATGCTTCACAAAAACTCCTTAGATCTCTTCTCCTAGAATGATTAATTAAAAATATCAACTTATTTGGAATCCAAACTCATAGATCTACCCATAGAGTTTTTTTAATAATAGAAACCAATAAGAGAGGAGAATTATATCTAATAAAATGATCAAGAACAATGTAGAATGATCAAAAACCTCAAAAATACAGTTTCAAAACACAAAGAGAAGCCTTCAGATTGACTCCAAATAACATGGGATGGGTTTTTCTACCTTCAAGTAAAATAAATCCTGATTAATGGTCACTTGGGTGAAAAGAAAAGTAAAATAGAGGCCAAAACTTGTTAGATTAACTTTTTTAGGATCTCAATAAAACCATGAGAACAGGTAGTCCGAACAGTTAGACTAAATATGTGCTAACTATGTGTTAGGTACTTCCTAGGAAGAACCTCACAAACCACTTTCCATGGTCTCCCTAATCATGCGTACATTGGGCTGAAGCACTCTACCTAAAATCTTCTCTTTCACATGGTCTCCACTGGGATTTCTATATAGTTTGGATAAACCATGCACAGATTGTCCACCTCTCCTTTTAGTCCAAAAAAATAATGAAAGATAAAAAAACTCTCTCAAATTCCACTCGTATACTTTATATCCATAAAAACATGAAGAATGAGTTACGTACCAGAAACTGGGGGTACTAAAGGATTTCTCTAGTATAATAAGGGGATATGTATCTCAACCCTAATAGTATGAATTTATATATTTTATTTTTAATAATATAATTATTATTTTTATCCTTTACAGCATTAAATAATAAATAATTAATCAATGATTTTTATTATAGACTACATATGGATACGATGAAACACAAATTGTATTTTTTTGGGAAATATGTAGTTTTTATCAACACATATTTATTGATAAATTCAATAATTTTTTAATAAAATATTATTATTATTTTTTAAATTTAGATTATAATATAATTTAACAAATTCCAATGTAATTTTTGTAGTGTATGAAAATTTTTCTTGCAAGAAAAATTCATTATTTCCAATTAAATGATGATTTTTTATTTTAGATATTAAATTCTCATATTTAGATAATTATTTTTAAAGAATAATTTTATTTTTCAAATATGAACATTGAAATTATTCAATGGTTAATTTTTAATAATTTTTATGATATATGATTTTTGTGGGAAAAATAAAATACTGTATAAATTTATGTTATATATTATGACATCGTAAAAGCCCAATAGTTATGTAATAAATACTATAAAGAGTGTCTAAAAACATGTTTTAAATTTAATATAATGTGTTTTAAGTTATTTTATTAAAATTTATAACCAATTATTGAATCCTCTTAAACCTAAATTATATTTTAAGGTTATAATGTCAATTCTTTATAAACATGACTCACTTCCACATGAACAAAGATATTATTTTAATGAGTTATATTCTTATCCATATAAAACAATTAAAAAACACTTTTTCAGAAATCATGTGAAAATATCATTGGGTATTTTTTATTTCATATAAAGTAATTATATAGACTCAAGAATCTATGTTTAGATATAAATAAATAATTCTCATCTCTTTACTAGATAAACTAACTGAACCACCCATTAATATTTACTAAAAACCATTGAATCACAAATTTTTTAATAAAATACCTCACTAGAGTCCTCCTATTGTTATCTATGCACTTAATAATAACCTATCGTATTTTTTATAATAATCTTATCAGGTTGAGGGATCATCTCCTTCAGTTCTTTATTCAAGCACAATCTTTATATTGTGCCTCTTTATTTTCCTATTGTTAATATTAAGAATTTCTTCTACACATTACTATTAACACCCTTGTGATTTAAATATTATTATATATGAATTTCACTCACATTTTATGATTCCATGCATCTTTATGAACTCCTTTATCCTAGAGAAATTATCCTATGATTTTTCATTCCAAATACTTTTATATTAAATAGCCATCTTCATTTCCAGTCATGGGTATCGACGTAGTTGTTCTTATCCTTAATTTATTTGGGTTTACATGTATTTAACTTTCAATCCTTCATAATGGGGTCATAATTGATGAAATACATCCTTATTTGTTATGATATATGTGGAACACTTATTCATCTATGTCATATGAATGTGACAAGTGGGAAAAATATTATATATCCCTCCAATGAATTGGGTAACGATTTTATCACATGATATTCCATGTATGGTTAATGGGAGGTAATAATAAAAATACTATGTTATAATTTATTTTACGTTATCCTTGACTTATATTTATTATGTCATGTTTTAAATTATTTTAGAATTCATATGTTTCCATTTTGTTATCAGGTCATATCATTCCTTGTTATTCCATATTATGAATATCACCCCTCTTATGTCAGCATGATATTATTATAGGATCCCATTTACTACATCAAATTGTGTTTTTTATTTTATTCACTTTCTAATATTTATATCTCAATCATTTTTTATGTATGTCCTCATGTTGTCTCATGCAATTTTAGAAGAATAGAGAAATTTTAGTAGAATTATTTGGATGTTTTTTATAATTTCGTTAAATTTTTTTAATATTTTATATTGTATGTATCTAATTTACCAAATTCACAAGGTTTTTTTAATAATGGGATTGTATTATTTTTAATTTTGTTAAATTTATCAAGAATTAATTTTTTTTAATTATATGGGTTTTAATATACGGTATTAGAGTAAGAGATAAATTTTTTATTATGATTAGGAAACATTAATGTAATACAATGAGATAATACAAAACTAAAGAAAACATATATAAATTTTTGTAATGTATATAGTATTTGTTATCTATGAAAATCAATACATAACTAGATAATATATTCGGATGTGGAACTAGAACAATTTTACCTTGTGGTAATAACCACAATGAGCATGCATTGGGCTAGAATTGATTACCACATAGTGCAGAACAATGTGCCTTGATATGCACCAGGTTTTACACTCACGTGTGATATGATTAGGTAAATTAGAAACCTTCTTATTAACCATTTTATGTTCAAAATATTCAAATAATTTTTTTAAGAAATATGTCAAAGATAACTTTGATTGAAAACCTATAAATACTTAGCTTAAAGAATATATGTAATTTAGGATTTATCCATTTAAATGTTATAGCTTCAAATTTATGTTTTTATTGGTTTAAAAATAATTATCCACAATTATCCCATTATTTTTAGTCAACAAATGTATAAAAGAGTAACTGGTTCAACAACCAAATTTAGGGGAAATGTGTTGACTTCCATATGATATGCCTATCCTAATGGGACCAGGAATTATGAACATCGAAATAATAATTCCTTATTAACAACAAATTTTAAGTAAAACATGAAGCAAGATGAATTATTGAATCCCCCTAAAAAATGAATTTATCAATTGAGAACTTTATCAGACAAAGGCCTATAACATTAAATAGATCTATTTATCCCTTAATAATCGAGAAATTGATCAATTATAATGATAAGATCATCCCTATACATTATTTTTATTAGAATGAAAAGGTAATGATGGATGTTATTCATACATACGGAAAGTATAATCAATATTGGTAATTAGTCAAAAATAAAAATTTTGATGAGTATATTGAAGTAATGGAGTGGAATGAATTTAGGTAAATGTTTTTAAATAAATATTTTCCTCACACTCCACAAAAAAAAATGTTTAGGGACATATGTAAAATCATGAAAGAGGATGATGAGTCCATTATGGTGTATGTGGAAAACATCAAAATACGTTCCCAATACACCTTTGACTTTTCCTGTATCCTATAATTTAATTTTTACCACTTTTTTGGGGGGTTAAAACTGCGTTTATGAATCTCCATTGACATTCACGACTTTCATTCCTATAAAGAAATGTATTGATATTTTCTAAAAGATGAAGTAATGATTGGTGAATATTAAGGGTCTATTGGAATTGAAGATAATTAATTATTAATGTATTTAAAACACATGGTGTGATGGGTAAATATAACAATGTAAAGAAATTTTAACATCGCACCTGTGAACAGTTTGGGAATATGAACCCAATAAATCACATAAAGGGGATGATTAAATTCTTCATGTGGAAGAAGGGAACATATCTAGTGATTTTAAATATGGGAAACCCACCAATGTGATGGAATAAATAAATTCTCCATTCAACCCTAAACCTATTTTCCAATGTTTTAAATTCAAATAACAAGGATGTTATTCAAATCAATGAACTAATTTAATGATATTCTTATCTATTCCAAACAAAAGGAGGAATATAATGAGTATATGATTTTTTATTGAAGTATTGACGAGTTCAAAAATTTATTTTAAATGTATAGTAAATGTTAGTTATAGTGGGATAAGGTAACCTTCCTAGGAAAGTTTATCAAAAGAAAATAGATATCCTCAGATGATTCAAAAATTATGTGAATTTAAGGATGTTCTAGACCATCATATATGATGTAAATCTATAGTTTACTTGGATTAGTTGGGTAATATCACTGTTTTTTGAGAAAATTATAATGATTTTCAATCCCAATAAGAAATATTACAATGAAGGGTGTAACATTTTTATGGATTGATGAATACAATGAGATCTTTTAAGATTTATATAAAAGGCTAGTCAGTTCAACATCTCTCACATTAACCACCAGCGGAGAAAGATTTGTAATCTATAGTGATGTGTCCAAAAAGTTCATGGAGTTTTTATCCATGAAAGATAAAAAAGTGATCACCAATTCCTCCCTCCAATTAAATATCGATGAGAATAACTAGCCAAAAATAGTCTAGGAATGGATGTAGTGATCTTTACATTAGACATTTGGTTATATTACCTCTATATTGAAAAGTGTGGCATTAATTTGGATCAAAATATCATTATGTATATAATCACATAAAATGAGTTTAATATGAATAAATGATGTTTGTTAGATATGATCATGGATTATTATTTTTCAAACCATTACCTTCATGGGAAGGTAAAAAACTGTCAGATGATATGAGTAGAAAGGATCCCACAACCATATCCACGATGAGGATTATAAGGGATCCAATCCTTTTGGAAAGGAAAAGTATGGAACTGGGAATTACCAAAGGATATTAATTTTACCCTAATAAAATTAATTCTCAAAATTCCAGTCCTCAGAGGATCAATGAGGCCCAACAAGATGTCAAATTGCTACCGAAGAAGGCTGAAAATATTGTAGAGTATAACTTTGTAGAATATTGAGTTATAATGTATGAAACCTTGATAAGTCTCCCATCAAAATAAAAAATGAAGTGGTAAATTCCAGATGATGTGAATTACTCATCCTTACCTATTCATCCATGAATCACTAATATTTGAAACCAATATTCTAGTGGGACAGTATGAAGAGGGTGATTGTATGTTTTTTATCATGATTCTATGTATTCTAACAAGTCAAAGTTGAATGAATTTCTCATATAGGTATGATGCAATAAATTTTTATACAGTTATGGAAATTGGAAAACAAGACCATTGATTTTATCATTTGACTCCTAATGACCCCAAAAGGAAATAGCATAATCAGGGTGGTAGTCGATGTCTTTAATAAGTTAGTACATTTAATTTTTTTCATGGATGAATTTTCTATTGTCCAACTTGAAAAGTTATACATAAGATAAGTGGTACGACTACATGTGGTTTCACTCTCTATTATATCTGATCACGATTAGAGGGTTGCCATAATTTTTGGGAGAATCCTATTGTAACTGTTGGATAAAGAGACAATATTCATCCATGCTTCTCTTCCTTCGATAGATGGTTATTATGAAAGAACCATTCAATCTATGGATGATATGTTAAGACATTTTTTAATGTATTTAAACGGATGTCTATATCAAATAATTCCCCTAGTGGAGTTCTTGTATAACAGTGGCTTCCATAATTGAATTCAAATAGAACCTATTGAAGATTTTTATGGTAAGATGTGTCGAAATACATAAATTTGGGATAAATTTGGATTGAATAAGTAGTTGGGACCAATTCCATTATAACTGATGATAGAAAATGTTTAAACTATTCTGTGTTATATAAAATCCTTACAAATTTTGACCTAAAAAATATATGGATAATAATTTTTGAGACCTATATTTTTATGTAAGAGATAAATTATTCCTTTATACATCACCATAGAAGAAATTCAAGAGGTTTAGATGAATGGAAGGTTTAGTTGTATATACATTATCCCATTTTTTAAATTTGATTGTATAAGGGAGATGGCCAATTGACTAGAAATCCCACCTAACATAGCTTAACTATGTGATGTGTTCCACATTTACAATTTTCAGAAATATATATCATACCGCTCACATATACTAAATACAGAGGTGGTACCATTAGAGAATTATCTATCATATGAGGAGTATTTTGTGAATATATTAGATTATAAAGACAATATTATATGAAATAATACAAATCACCTATTCAAAATGTGGTGGTGAGACCACATGTTTTAGGAAGTGATATAGGAAACATATGTTAAATGAAATATAAGTACCATCATATATTTTATTTTATAAAATGAAATTTACTGGTATTAAATTTCTAAAGTTTATGTATGTAATGACTTGAAATTCTATGAATGAAATTTCCTTTTTAAATGAGAAAATATATCATTACAAAATTTAGTTATAGGATACACATGCACTTATTTGGTTATTTGGAACCATTATATAGTCTTTCAGTTTTAGAATTAATTAATTCCTTATAACCATTGATAATATTTTTGTTTAATAGTGATATTTAATGTTAGTATACTAAGTGTTTTGATAATATTCAACTCACATGGATGAATGAATTTATGGCATCCATCTATAGGATAGTACCATATAAAGCAAATTAATTACAGTTTCTTAGGGTGATAACAACACACAGATTTTCCACGACCACACCAAAGATGATATTCAAACAGTAAAGCATTATTGAAACCATTTATGGGAGAATTTGATTCTCATCAAGATCGTGACCCAAACCATGCCCTTTAAACCACCCCATTAAAATATCACCATCACACATATTATGCTTAAGGAATTCACTTGTGTAATAAGAAGATATGAATATCGACACTAATAGTATGAATTTTTATATTTTTATTTCAAAAAATAGAATTAATATATTAATCCTTTTTATAATTAAATTATAAATTATTAAATAAAAATATTTGTTAAAATATAGATTTAGATATGATCAAATAAAAATGTATTTCTTGAAAATATATTTTTTGAATAAAGACATGCTTTTAGTTAATTTCTGGAAAAAATTATATAAATTATATTTCAATAAAAAATTAATATTAAAAAATATTTATTACATATAAATGATAATATAATTTTATGATGGAAAATGTAATTTTTATAAGTGTATGAAAATTATTATTGTCAAAAAATCCTCATTTATAAATCAAGGGTTCAGTTAAAATACATTAAAAAATATTTTCAGAAAATAAATATTATTTTTAAAATCAAATCATTGATTTTATCTTATGGTTGATTTTTCATAATTTTATGAGATAGTCGAATTTTAGGGTAAAAATTTAATATGCCATAAATATATAGAAAATTTTATAATAGAACACATCCCCAAAAGTGACGTAATAAATAGTATAAAAAGCATCTATGACCAAAAATTTGTTTAAAATTTAAAATAATTTATTTTTTTTAGTTTTTTGATTAATTTTATAAACCCTTAATGAAATC
Source organism: Viscum album (assembly GCA_963277665.1). Taxonomy (NCBI): domain Eukaryota; kingdom Viridiplantae; phylum Streptophyta; class Magnoliopsida; order Santalales; family Viscaceae; genus Viscum; species Viscum album. Next base: position 39,720,324 of record OY728131.1, read on the forward strand.
CTCAAATCCTATAGTATATTTTAAGGTATTAAAATAAATTATTTATAATCATGAATCACTTCCATATCACCAAGAGTATTATTTAAATTATTTGTGTTCTCATACTTATAAAATAAATAAATATAATCCTATTTTTAAGATAGAGTGGTCCAAATTCATGGGATCGTTTGTGGTTTAGATTAATTTATCATATATATCCAAAAACTATGTTTAGGAATTTAAAATTATTTTTTATTTATATTGATATATAAATAAACCATTCTTTCAAATCATCATCACTAAAAAATCACTTAGAAATAATCTTCCTTTACCTCTCTAGATTCATTATAAGGTTCCAACAAATATCTTACTAAGATCCTCTAAATTATTTAGAAGTTTCCTCTCATTGTAAGGGAACCCCTTCTTTACTTATTTATTAAAGATCCTCCTTTATATTGTGCCTTTTGATTTTTTAAATTTCACAATGGGAAATGATTTTTATACATATCTATTACTATTGTTATGATATCTATGTTTTGGGATACCCCTTTCACTCACATTTAACCATTACATTAATATGTATGTACCCCCGTTATACTGCAAATACTTTTATGTGTATTTTGTGGTAATCGTTTTTATAGTGAATACACTTTTCCATTTCCACTCAAGGGTATTCACAAATTTGTACCAATTGTTCATTAGTTGTGGATTTACCTTTTATGAAACCCATAATTTTTAACCATGTGTTTTAAATTGATTAAATACACACATATGTTTAATGATCTATGTGGAAAACTTGTGCATGTTTGTTACACAAATGTAATGGGTGGGCCCAAAATTATATGTCCCTCCAATGCATTGCGTACTATAATTATCTCATTAGACTTCATGTATGGTGGATGGGTGGTTATCCTAAGCATACTATGTTATGATTTCATTGATTTTATCCATTCATTATGATTATAAAATCATGTTTTATGTTTTTTCCACCATCCTAGACTATCATTAATTTTTCATTTTATATTATTTCTTATTTTTCAAGTATATAATTCTCTCCAGTATTATGTTACGTTGATATTTAAATTGGATGAAATTTTTTATTTTACCATATTCTATGCTTTGTTTATTCCCTTATATGGATTTATATCTCATACTTTTCTTATGTACCTCCTAAGGTTATCCAATGCGGTTTTAGAAATACAATGTAATCAAATGAGGATGTTAGGAAATTTTTCATAAATACTATTGTATTTATATTTCATGATGTTATGTTATGTATCTCATATCACAAATACAATAGGATATAGAGTCATTTTGGATTTTAATCAGTATAAATTTATTTATTAAATCAAAAAATAAAGTGTATTAAAGATATAAGAATTAAAGGTATCTTTTCACATATATTTAGTCTTCCCCATGATAACTATATGAATTGAAGGTATCATTTCATATATATTTATCTCAAATGTTATTTTATCTAAATACATTTGGTGTTTATTTAGTATCAATACTATTATCAAAGCACATGTGATATTTCTGGTATGATTGATCCATAAAAAAATTATTGATTCCCCATGAAACTAAAAAAATAACAATATTTGAGTCTTCAATATCAATTATTCTTTATAAAAATATGAATGAATAGTCTTTCCTCTGTTCTCTATCAAAAATTCGTTCTATAATAAATAAAATAATTTATAGTCCAGAGTAGTGGAAAACGCTTCAAAATTTTTTTTTTAGAGAGGCATCAAATATGTTCCCACCAACATCCGAAGGCTTGTTAAACTCTTTTATTTGACGTTATCACCTATAAGTCAATATCATTTCCCAGATCAAACATTAAATATATTATTATAATCAAGAAAGTGAACGAGTTTTTCATAAACACAAATGGAGGATTGTAGAGACCCGAAGCCTGACGTACATTGACATTACATTACATTTGCGGAATACTTAGTACATAACAAAAACACACACACAAGGATCGTAATAGTTTAGTGTTTTTGGAAACTCGGAATGTAATCTTCTAATCGTGGTGAAAGATCTCCAATATCTCCCATAAATATCTTTCTTTTCTTTTTTACCTAAAACCTTTCTTTATATCTTGGGGAAAAGAAAACATAAAAGGGTGAGCTCAAATGCTCAGTAAGGGTAAACAAAAGAAATATCAATCACGTCGTATTCATAAGAACATTACATTTTGGAAATATTAACCTACAAAAGAGATCATAATTTCATAACATGGAATAAATCATAGTAGTGAAATGTAATCACAATAATCATAACTTAAAACATCAAACTTTGTGGCATTCACACATAATCATAGATAATAATTTCTTATTAGTCAAGACTCATTGCCAAGACTATCTTAGTGGACAAAGTCCCTTTCTGAACCGAGTCACCCTCGTTTCAGTCCTGTTTCACTGAACCGGTATAACCTACCGTACCCGCCATGTCTATCTCATGAGATATAAAATCTTTACCCAATGAATTGGAGGGAGATATAGGTCCCACCCTTTGTATAATGAATCCTTTCTTATGTGTTCCACATAATCATAAACCATACATCATAGCGTAACCCACGTAATAAAAATGGGATTCTTAAACAACATGACATCATAAAACAATTCATATCCGATAAAGGAATTCATAAAAATATTTCCATCACAACATAATCAAATCCATGTAATAATAGGGATAAAAATAGAACCCTTTTATTATCTTAGATGGAAAATAATTTTGATAAAATACTTGAACTCTATTCTTGAGGAAAATATCCTTTTTACTTCAAAAACACTTTTCCTTTCTTAACAGGTCATACAATTTTAAACTAAAAGAAGTTGATTAAAAATAAACTTGAATACTTGTAAAGGAAGATTCATGGAAATAATATTTTAGAAATCCATTCATGCCGTATAAGTTTAAAAAAACATTTTTTGTACTTTTGTCGGAAAAGTCAAAAAGTACCTCGTACGAAAAACGACAAAAGATTCCTTTAATATCTTTTACTAAAAACTCACCGAAGGGTAAAATTGCATTTCAAAAATTGTACGTGGATGGAAATAATATTACATATTGAGGGAACATGGATTTGGATGATAAAATACACCCCAGTAATTACCAAAGTAAAAACAATCTCGGATAAAAGTGAGATTGTGATATTTTCCCTTACCTTAGGTCCGATTTGCTTCGTAAGTGTCCGAACCTCCTGTATAATGATTTAAATAATGTTATTGACTTATTCAAGAATCATATTCATTGTTATTATATCATATATGGTCCATTTGTGACTTTATATTACCCGTTCTTTTGTAAATTCGTGTTAAAGTAGCGTTTTGGGTAAAATCGTCTCATTTGTCGTTCGTGTTTTTAACTTGTAATTATTAATATGATTACATGGATCATGATTACTTATATCCAGAATGTAAAACATGATTTATATATAATATATATTCATAATATATATATATATATAATATATCGATAAATGGAATGAAATACACCGTTCATGGAGACGGTAGTCCGTACGTACGCATGAACGCTGTTTTCGTTTCCTTATTGAATTGAATGGAATTAAGTAGATGACATACATATAAATATAAACGAATCCAGTATCATTATTATGTCATATAATTAATTAGTACTTATTATATATACTTTATAATCATTCATGAATGGTTAATCATTGAGAATGAATCTCATCACGTCGTGGAGACGGTAGTCCGTACGTACGCACGAGCGATGATATCATTCCCATGGTCGTGGAATTGTGTTGATGTGTATGTATACTATTTCAGTATCAATATCACTTTATAATAATCATATATAGTTACTAATTACACCATTATACCCATCCTATTAAGGTGGTGGCGGAAAATAGATTACACCACGGCGTGGAGACGGTATTCCGTACGTACGCACGCGCGGTGATTTCATTTTTCCGTAGGATGGATAGAAGGTGAATTAGGGTTGTTTCATATTCATAATAACATATCAGTATGTAAGTAATACTGATGTTATTACTTTATCATGAAACAACTAAATAAGAAGAAGTTGAAGAAGAAAGAAATTGAAAAGATCAGTAATGGATATTACCTCTTCTTTGAAACGCCTCTTTGAATCCTCCACATAGGGAATTAAGATTGGTATTTGAAGAAAACAAGGACCTCTAGGATTATTCTAGGTAAGTGGAGAAGGTATTTTTGCAGGGGTTGGCCGAGCTTGAGTGCTCAAATTGGTGTGAGGAGAAGGGGGAGGAGGTGCCCTTTTATAAGGGAGGAGAGGGGAACCTTAGGAATATCTCAAAATATTAATTTATATTAAAGTCAAAATCGGTTTATAATGGTTCAAAAGGGTATTATTTCGAAGGTAAATTCGGAATGGGTAGAAAACCTATCAACCAATAGGATTTAGAGAAGTTTAGGTTATTATTTTAACCTTATCAATTAGATTTAACTTTAAGTTAAATAATTTAACTTTTACCGTGTCTTTTTGTTTTCTTACACTATATGGTTAATACACTTACTATAAAATGCAAAACGAACCCCAATTTGTTTATTATTAATATATATATACTTATATAAGTCATTTGGCCGAACCTTAGATTTTTAGGAATAAAATAACAATTAATAATATAATATTTTATTTAAAAACTATTTTGTGTCAATTTTGACACTATTTGATATATGATTTTTGTGAAAGTCATAAAAGAATTATATGTTCGAATATAGTTGATTACATTAACACTAATATATCATAGTAACCTAGAAAATCAGTGGAATTCATAAAAAGTCTCAAATTACATTTATTTGAGCATTTATAACATCAATTATGTTAACATTTCCTTAAAAGGGTAATTACTGCATCATCGTTGTGTCATAAATAAATTAATTTATTTAATGTCTAAAAATTATAAATAAAATATCATTATGTAGGAAATAATTTTATATTTCTAATTAATATTTATAGTCGAATTTATCTTATGTATAACTCCATATTAAAAATGTTTTAATAAATAAACTTTGATTTTAACTCTTTTAACCCTTCTTTAAATAAATTAATAATAAATGTCCTAATCTAATCCATGTGGGCCTAAATGGTCATATTTTATTCCTATGTTTGTTTTTGGTCGAATTAAACTTGTCCAATAGAATTAGTACATGTGTTAGGGTAATAATAATATCATTTCTACCCTTAATTACCCTATTTACTTTTTACCGTGGGGAAAAAAGTAAAAAGTTATTATTCACCAAAAATTATTTTCATCTCATTGAACCACATTTTAGTCCTTGATATTAACCGTGTCTCTCGTATTTTCGAAATTCCACTCACAGAAGCGGTAAAATTAAGTTTTATGAAAAATTCAGTTTTTTAACTACCACTTACTGGTTTCACTATTCATCAAAAATTGAATGTTTTCAGAAAAATGCCAAAAATTAGGCCTAAGCAATATTTGATATTATGAACTCAAAAATGATTTCTATTTTACCAAATTCAAAACATATCAGTTGCATTAATTAATTTAAAAATTAATTCCCGTCGTCAAACCAAAAGGCGTGTTTTTAAGAGATAATGACTATCAAAAGATTGACACTTGTTTATAACTGGTTTAATTGTGAAATTATATCCAATGACCAACATTGTATTAAATTGTAAAAATATATTCTAAATATACTTTAAAACCACTCAAATTAATAATTTATCACTATTAATTATTTTGATTAAAAATGTTGTTTTTAATTATAATTTAGTAATTTTCACTATTCATCAGAATATGAAAGTTATCCGAAAATTACCAAAATTTCACCCTAAGCTAATTTCGATATTCCGAATTCAAAAATGAATTCCATTTTGAAAAATAAAATGTACAAAATTTCAAAAAGTGGTTATTACTATTCATAACGGCTAGTTATAATTATATTTTAATAGCATATTCTTGTTTAGTGAAACTCGTTATTGCGTACTACACACGCTATCAAGAAAGGTCGTGATTGCGTGTAATGCAAGGCAAGTCAAGGATGTGTGTTGTGCAAGCTCTTTTTGGTGTAGCATACAACACAAGACATTAATAAAATTAAAAAGAATATTTTTTATAAAATCTAGGGCTGTTACATTCTACCCCCCTTAAAATTAATTTCTCCCTCGAAATTCGTCGGGGTTATAAATGGTTTACTATTAAAAAGTTTCTTTAATAGAAACCGACATAATAAAAAAAGAATACCAAAACTTGGCTTTAAAAACTAAAGTATGAAATGTAACTATTACCCAAATAAACTAATCACTGGGTTTCCACATAGGTGAAAATATGGATATGGAAGAGAAATCTAACCATCATGTTCTGATGGAGAGTGGTAGAGAACATGGCTATGGAAAATCCAATAATCACAAATCCATAGATTTGTGATGATATAAGGTACCTTCTCATTCATCAGTTATAAGATCACTAGGAAAACATTTTTGGTTTTCAATATCGTTTCCCTAAAGTTGAAGAATTTGAATTCGAATAAATGCTAACTTTATTTTGGTACAATCTCACTGTTGTTCGTTCCTTGAACAATTTCTACTTCATCTCTTAAATAAATGAAGTTGAATTAGTTATTCGTGAAGTTTTAGCAGATCATGTGATAGAATGACGGGTCATTCCATCTGTCTCAAACAAAAGGTTAGCAAAAGTTATTAAATATACATAAGTCATTCTATAGTGAGATTAATCGTATATAGTTCCTAAAATGAACTTATACTTCATATATCATACTGCTTAATATAATAATACTAGTTTCTACTAAACAGGGACTTCCTGTAGGCCAGTGGTAGGCGATAAAGGCCAGTCGCACTTCGGTTGTGGGTTCGATTCCCACAGCCTTGTCCGACGCGATGGGCTGTCGCCCGTCCTGTAGGTTGTCCTTTTTTTCTAAAGCTATATTACTATAACATCCCATCAATAATATCGAAAAAACTTCTATCCTTAAACAATACTAACTTATGTCCAACATAATCCATTCCAATCTTTAGGCTTATCCATAATACGGTAGTCCACTCTCATAACATAGTGAAAACGATTACCAGAGATTTAACACCATCGTCGATCCCCATATATCATAAGATATTTTTTGTTGGTCACATTCCAAACATTCAAAGTCCTTAATCGTGTATTCTCTTGAATACCTTAGTGAAAACATGAATGCAGTTAAAATTTAACACTTTCCACATACCAAAATCTTCAAAATTCTATATACTCAAACCATGATATCACTTAGTCCTTATATCAATCATGAGCTCATGAATACTGTTAAACATTTCGTTTTCTCGTTTTTCCTTCATTATGAGCATATCATCTTATTTCCAAAAATATATCAATTACTTTGAATACCACATTAGAACAATACATAAATATTCCAATACTTTATGATACAACATTATTTTGGAATCCCATTACATAAACACTTAATCATTCCACCACATCGTTGTCATAATCAACATCACAAATAGTAATCGCATGTGACTTCCCTTTGTCCTTTGCCTTAAGCGGTTGCTCATGTCGATCATCACCGACCCTTGGATTAGGGCATTTATTAGCATAATGCCCCATTTCCTTGCACTTGAAGCATTGAAGTGTTGGTGGTGCGTTCTATGCAGTGTTTGCTTTGTTCGCATCATTAGAAACCCTTTTTCCATTACGTCGACACTCAGCTGCTCGATGACCTTCTTTTCCACACTTAAAAAATTTTCTAGTCCCTTTAAGACAATCTCCGCCATGCTTCTTTCCACACTTTGTGCATAAGGAAACATTCATATTCTTTTCACCATTATTCTGAGATTTCTCCTTGAACTCCATCTATCATTTCTTGTCAAAACCATGAGATGGATATGTAACACCAACTTTCATTTCTACCTTGATAGCACAACGCACAATTTCTTTATAGCTACTGAAGTCTCTTATATCTAATGCCCTTCGAAGACTTGGTTTTAAGCCACTGAAAAGTCGATCAACTTTACTTTCAGGTTGGATGATAATGCCAAATTCATACCTTGCAAGTCTTGTAAAATTTGCTTCGTATATACCAACAGATTCATCATCCTTCTGCTTCAGCTCAAGAAACTCCTTTTCCATCTTTGTTCGGAGAATATGAGGGAAGTACTTATTGAAAAATAAGTTCTTGAACTCATCCCATTCCATGGAATCAATTTCATCCCTTTTCATTGTATTCTTAATATGATTCCACCATTGATCATCATCACCTTCCAAACGATACACTGCTAAGATGACTTTATCATTCTCAGAACATTGAAGAACTGAAAATATCTTTTCAATGGTACTTATCCATTGTTCAGCAACACGTGGATCGGATATCCCGCTGAAATAAGGTGGATGTTGCCTCATGAAGGACTCAATAGAATATTGTTCCCTTCTCTGCTCATTTGGAAGTCCAGAATGATTCATAGCTTGTGTAAGGATTGAAATAATATCTTGCACTCCATCTACCATAACATTTGATTGTTCAGGAGGACAATCATTGCATTTTCCATTGCATTGATCAACACGGTTCCTTCGGGTTCCAGCCATCGTCTAAAACCCAAAAAGAATAGTGTGAGAAGAAAAAACCATGATAGGGAAAACAACATAATAAAGGGGGAGTACCCTCAATATCTAACATCTTAGGTTAAATTCTAAGATCGTTAGCACAATTCTAGGAATATAACCTATACATATACTTAACCTTAGGGACATCCCTAGACATACCTTAGAAATATCTCTAGGGATCTCACTAACGTTTTCGCATCCTAGTTTCCAAAGGATGACTAAACCTTTCCTCTGATACCAATTGTAGAGACCCGAAGCCTGACATACATTGACATTACATTACATTTGCGGAATACTTAGTACATAACAAAAACACACACACAAGGATCGTAATAGTTTGGTGTCTTTGGAAACTCGGAACGTAATCTTCTAATCGTGGTGAAAGATCTCCAATATCTCCCATAAAGATCATCCTTTTCTTTTTTTACCTAAAACCTTTCATTATATCCTGGGGAAAAGAAAACATAAAAGGGTGAGCTCAAGTGCTCAGTAAGGGTAAACAAAAGAAATATCAATCACGTCATATTCATAAGAACATAACATTTTGAAAATCATAACCTACAAAAGAGATCATAATTTCATAACATGGAATAAATCATGGCAGTGAAATGTAATCACAATAATAATAACATAAAACATGAAACTTTGTGGCATTCACACATAATCATAGAGAATCATTTCTTATTAGTCAAGACTCATTGCCAAGACTATCTTAGTGGACAAAGTCCCTTTCTGAACCGAGTCACCCTCGTTTCAGTCCTGTTTCACTGAACTGGTATAACCTACCGTTCCAGCCATGTCTATCTCATGAGATATAAAATCTTTACCCAATTAATTGGAGGGAGATATAGGTCCCACCCATCTTATAATGAATCCTTTCTTATGTGTGCCACAAAATCATAAACCATACATCATAGCGTAACCCACGTAATAAAAATGGGATTCTTAAACAACATGACATCATAAAACAATTCATATCAGATAAAGGAATTCATAAAAATATTTCCATCAAAACATAATCAAATCCATGTAATAATAAGGATAAAAACAGAACCCTTTTATTATCTTAGATGGAAAATAATTTTGATAAAATACTTGAACTCTATTCTTGAGGAAAATATCCTTTCTACATCAAAAACACTTTTCCTTTCTTAACATGTCATACAATTTTAAACTAAAAGAAGTTGATTAAAAATAAACTTGAATACTTGTAAAGGAAGCTTCTTGGAAATAATGTTTTAGAAATCCATTCATGCCGTATAAGTTAAAAAAACATTCTTTGTACTTTTGTCGGAAAAGTCAAAAAGTACCTCGTACGAAAAACGACAAAAGATTCCTTTCATATATTTTACTAAAAACTCACCGAAGGGTAAAATTTCGTTTAAAAAATTGTACGTGGATGGAAATAATATTACATGTTGTGAGAACATGGATTTGGATGATAAAATACACCCCAGTAATTACCAAAGTAAAAACAATCTCGGATAAAAGTGAGATTGTGATATTTTCCCTTAACTTAGGTCTGATTTGCTTCGTAAGTGTCCGAACCTCCTGTATAATAATTTAAATCATGTTATTGACTTATTAAAGAATCATATTAATTGTTATTATATCATAAATGGTCCACTTATGACTTTATATTACCCGTTCTTTTGTAAATTCGTGTTAAAGTAGCGTTTTGGGTAAAATCGTCTCATTTGTCGTTCGTGTTTTTAACTTGTAATTATTAATATGATTACATGGATCATGATTACTTATATACATAATGTAAAACATGATTTATATATAATATATATTCATAATATATATATATATATAATATCGATAAATGGAATGAAATACATCGTTCATGGAGACGGTAGTCCGTACGTACGCATGAACGCTGTTTTCGTTTCCTTATTGAATTGAATGGAATTAAGTAGATGACATACATATAAATATAAATGAATCCAGTATAATTATTATGTCATATATTTCATTAGTAATTATTATATTTACTTTATAATCATTCATGAATGGTTAATCATTGGGAATTAATCTCATCACGTCGTGGAGACGGTAGTCCGTACGTACGCACGAGCGATGATATCGTTCCCATGGTCGTGGAATTGTGTTGAAGTGTATGCATACTATTTCAGTATCAATATCACTTTATTATAATCATATATAGTTACTCATTACACCATTATACCCATCCTATTAAGGTGGCGGCGGAAAATAGATTACACCACGGCGTGGAGACGGTATTCCGTACGTACGCACGCGCGGTGATTTCATTTTCCCGTAGGATGGATAGAAGGTGAATTAGGGTTGTTTAATATTTATAATAACATATTAGTATGTAATTAATACTGATGTTATTACTTTATCATGAAACAACTAAATAAGAAAAAGTTGAACAAGAAAGAAATTGAAAAGATCAGTAATGGATATTACCTCTTCTTTGAAACGCCTCTTTGAATCCTCCACTTAGGGAACTAGGATTGGTATTTAAAGAAGACCAGGACCTCTAGGATTATTCTAGGGAAGTGGAGAAGGGATTTTGGCAGGGTTTGGCCGAGCTTCAGTGCTCAAATTGTTGTGAGGAGAAGGGGGAGGAGGTGCCCTTTTATAACGGAGGAGAGGGGCACCTTAGGAATATCTCAAAATATTATTTTATATTAAAGTCCAAATCGGTTTATAATGGTTCCAAAGGGTCTTATTTCGAAGGTAAATTGGGTATGGGTCGAAATCCTATCAACCAATAGGATTTAAACAAGTTTAGGTTATTATTTTAACCTTATCAATTAGATTTTACTTTAGGTTAAATAATTTAACTTTTACCGTGTCTTTTTGTGTTCTTACACTATATGGTTAATACACTTACTATAACATTTCAAACGAACCCCAAATTGTTTATTATTAATATATATATCCTTATCTAAGTCATTTGGCCGAACCTTAGATTTTTAGGAATAAAATAACAATTAATAATATAATATTTGTTTTATAAACTATTTTGTGTCAATTTTGACACTATTTTGATATATGATTTTTGTGAAAGTCATAACAGAATTATATGTTCTAATAAAGTTGATTAAATTAACAATAATATATCATAGTAACCTAGAAAATTAGTGGAATTCATAAAAAGTCTCAAATTACATTTATTTGAGCATTTATAACATCAATTATGTTAACATTTCCTTAAAAGGGTAATTACTTCATCATCGTTGTGTCATAAATAAATTAATTTATATAATGTCTAAAAATTATAAATAAAATATCATTATGTAATAAATATTTTTATCTTTCTAATGAATATTTATAGTCGAATTTATCTTATGTATAACTCCAAATTAAATTTTTTTTAGTAAATAAACATTGATTTTAACTCTTTTAACCCTTCTTTAAATAAATTAATAATAAATGTCCTAATCTAATCGATGTGGGCCTAAATGGTCATATTTTATTCCTATGTTTGTTTTTGGTCGAATTACACTTGTCCAATAGAATTAGTACATGTGTTAGGGTAATAATAATATCATTTCTACCCTTAATTACCCTATTTACTTTTTACCGTGGTAAAAAAAAGTAAAAAGTTACTATTCACCAAAAATTATTTTCATCTCATTGAACCACATTTTAGTCCTTGATATTAACCGTGTCTCTCGGATTTTCGAAATTCCACTCACAGAAGCGGTAAAATTAAGTTTTATGAAAAATTCAGTTTTTTAACTACCACTTAGTGGTTTCACTATTCATCAAAAATTGAAAGTTTTCAGAAAAATGCCTAAAATTAGGCCTCAGGTATATTTGATATTATGAACTCAAAAATGATTTCTATTTTACCAAATTCAAAACATATCAGTTGCATTAATTAATTTAAAAATTAATTCCCATCGTCAAAACAAAAGGCATGTTTTTAAGAGATAATAACTATCAAAAGATTGACACTTGTTTATAACTGGTTTAAATGTGAAATTATATCCAATGACCAACATTGTATTAAATTGTAAAAATATATTCTAAATATACTTTAAAACCACTCAAATTAATAATTTATCACTATTAATTATTTTGATTAAAAAATTTGTTTTTTAATTATAATTTAGTAATTTTCATTATTCATCAGAATATGAAAGTTATCCGAAAATTACCAAAATTTCACCCTAAGATAATTTCAATATTCAGAATCCAAAAATGAATTCCATTTTGAAAAATAAAATTTACAAAATTTCAAAAAGTGGTTATTACTATTCATAACGGCTAGTTTTAATAATATTTTAATAGAATATTGTTGTTTAGTGAAACTCTTTATTGAGTACTACACACGCTATCGAGAAAGGCCGCGATTGCGTGTAATGCAAGGCAAGTCAAGGATGTGTGTTGTGCAAGATCCTTTTGGTGTAGCGTACACCACAAGGCATTAATAAAATTAAAAAGAATATTTTTTATAAAATCTCGGGCTGTTACAAGGATGATTATAAACATGAACAAAAACTAACCACGTGTTGTGAGAAATAAGAATCTGACCAAATGGAGTGAAACCATCACCAGAAAAACCATACCAAAAATTACACTCCTCTGTCATAAAATTAGGATTTCATGCATCAGTTATCATATTTGATAATGAATTTTTAGTATAAACCAACACATCATTATCTTTAATTCTTATATCATCATTCCATTCCGTATTTTTTTGATATTTATAAAGACATAAAAAATATTTTGAAGCCTATGAATAAATGTAATGTTCCAAATGAATTTATGTGGAACAAGAGTTTATGTTCCTTATATATTTGGATTCCATTAAGATAAACTACATTCTTTACAATCATTTTGGTCTACTGTTTTCTCAAATAATAAGATAAATCATTTGGTAAATCATGTATTTTATTAGTAAAAACCCTAATATAATTAATTAAAATCTATGCCATATAATGATTTTATGGAATATCTCTGTTATCCATAATTAAGTCCTTTAAAAAGTGAAAATATAATTAATAGAGGTTTCATAAAACATATACAAGGATCTTCCATGATACAATCACATTAAACATTCAAATTCTTCTATTTTAGTACAGTCCTGATACATTGGAGTACATGAATTATCCATTGATTTATTCACCCTCTAAACATAATTAATTTAATTAATTTCTGCATTTATATTGATATCATTCTCTTCATGTACTTGAACAATATCATTATCATTTCGATGCACAAATGGAAACTGATCAAATGCTATATTTTCCATACCACTTTTTTTATTTCGTTCATGAATACTCGAAGATTTTTGTATCTCATCATTATTATTACTAACATAATAGTTTTCTTGAAATCCAATTTTTTTATAAGACTGATAACTTTTTTACAACATAACCAAGGTCTTACAACACAATTATATATTGGAAGATATACAAGATCTCTCTCTAAATCATTTTTAAATGAAAATATTAAACAAATAAAATTTATTCATAAACACAATTGAGAATCATTTGGAATGATATATCCAACATCAACCCATTATATCTAATAAAAAACATGTATTAATAAGAACATTGTAAAAAATAATTAATAAAAATCATAACATTCTATATTATTGTGAATAAAAGTAAAATAAATTGACTAGTACATACTATTATATATGGTAGAGGTATTGACTTACTATTTGAAGAAATTATATTCATTAAATAAATTTATTCAAATATTTCACACCATATGATATTAAAATGAATTATATTGAAATTTTTTTCATTGAATTATTGAAATAATACATTTAAATGAATAAATCTATTAATGCTTAATAAATCCCCAAAAACAATAAATGTTCATGAATAATTAAATAAATAATTTCGTAATATATTTTACATAAAATATTATATTTATATTAAATACTAGGGTGTTTAAGTCATAAAATATATCTCCCCTCTTTTCCAAACTAGAATAAATTACTCATAAGTGATTCCATCTATATGATTTAATAACAAATTTAGAAATAAAACACCACTAAGATATGGGAATAATATACCACTTAGACATAATGAGTTGTACAACATAGATTTTTTTAGAAGTAGTGATCAATTAAATTCAACTATATATCACCAGAAATCATATTTATTATGAAATACTATAACAACCATAATAAAAATTTACCATCATTTAACATGTTTTAATGAAATATGACCTGACAAACTCTAGGTAAGTGTTTGAACCTAAAAAATAATGAAAACAATGGTTTTCAACAGAGAAAAATTATTAGGATATCACGGATTAGGAATTGGAGGACAAAAGAATAAAAAATCAAACATAATAGAGATAATTAATAGTGGGGAAGAGTAAGGAGAAACTTCCTATGTAGTAATTTGAATGGTAATGGGAATTGGGTAGATGATGTCGTTTGGGTGTGGAAAATAAGATATCATATACCAGTAGATTTATTAAAATGATTGATATAGTTACTCTATACAAATGGTCTATTAAATGCATTCATATAGAGGTGTGGTCATTTCTCTAATTGACAGTAGTGAAATTTAATGAAAAAAATCAATAATTTTTTTAAAAAAAAATTATTATGAATAAGGTAATTTAATAATAAATATTTATTTTTCATAGAAAGTATTATGCATTATGATTTTTCATAAATTAATAATAATAAATTTTAATATATGTAAACAAATAAATTAACATCAATCCAATAATTATTACATGGTAATCAATTAGAATGAATTCACTTTTATTCATAAAATATAATTTTTTAAAAATTTCAATTCATGTGTTTTAGATTTTCATTTTGAATGTAATTCTAGTCAATTTTAGGAACAAATTTATTATAATGAAATTTATATTTTAAATCGGGGTGTTAATAAAATGTAATATGGATAAATGTCTTTTTAGAAATAAAAATGATACCACGGTAAAAATTTATTTACCAATGTAAAGGGAAAAATTACGAAACCTGGTTTATTTAAGTGAAAAATACCAAAACTATATCCATAATTATCCCAAAATTTGGTTTAGTAGGGTACTCAATACACATTTCTTTTATTTTATCGCTTTGTATCCACATTCCATGCAATATGGTGTTACTTAAAGATTAGTAAAGTTATATTTGTGGAAATGACCCTCAAACATGCCTTTAAAAGGTCCACCCATCCATACTCTCAAATAAAAAAATTACATTAGTATTCTATTGAATGCGTACGAAAATTAACTCTCTTATTGTCCTATCTAACATTTCGGATCTTCTAGTTTTAAATTGGAATTCGAAATTTTTCATTCTCGGTATGTTTTTTAACAGAAGATTAAACTCGTCAATTTAAGTGTTGACTTATCTATCATAATTCTCATTATATTTTTAATCCAAATAATAAAAAAATATGATTTATCAGTTTAATATGACTATTTTTGAATTAATTATTCTTATTTTGACATGATATTATAATTGTATAATAACATGTTCTTAGTCATTCAATATTTATAACAAGATCATGTTTTTAGTGAATTTATAATCTACATAAATGATACCAAAAAGTTTTTATCTTGATTTATTAATTAAAAAAATAATGATAACATGTTATTATAATTATGAAGTTTATAATTTCATAATATTTATATAATGATATATTTTTTGTGTGTGTTCATTAATAAAATAAATTCATTTAGTGGAATTGAAATTTATAAAAAATTATACATTAACTACTATTTATTAACTATCATTATAATTTTCATAAAATTGCCATTGGACTCCATAAACATATCTAATACACATACAAACTGATTAGATGTGTGATGAACACAAGATTATGTAGCAATTACAAGAATCTAATAAAGCATGTAATAAATGAGATAATTAATTGCTAAAAACAAAATTTTAATATATAATTACTTATAAATGATAAATAAAAATTATAAATGATTTTAATGAACTAAAATAAAAAATAAGGTTATTATATTGATTGATAATAAATCGTAATGGATTTTAAAATACTTTAGGGTGTGTCTGATGAAGTGGGATTCCTTTGTAATGTTTCTTCATGACTCGACCTCTATTAATTGAGTCACAATCCTTCCTATTGACTGTTATCTTCTGAATTAAATACTTTATTCACATTGAATTTATAATATCTAATTTTATATCTCTATGTAGGTAAATTATATTTTCAGGTAAAATCAACTTTTATTAGTCTCTTACATCATAAAATAAGTCTTCGTTAAGAATAATTCACATCCATTGTAGTGTTAGAATATATTCTATTTCTTTTGTCTTCCTTAACATAAATGTTTTATTTTTTAAAATTTTAATGATAAATATATTGTTTCTTTTATATCTCTGATATTTCACTTTATCATTAATTAAAATTAAAATCTTCTATTCTTTAAATATGTGTGTTTTTTTAATGGTTAACATTTTTTCAAGGGTAATTAATTTACACTTAATTATATTTCATATGATTCACTACAAATTTATTTTAATTTGAATTAATTTGTTTTATGTCATATTATTTGAATACTTATTTTATAAAAAAAAATATTTTTATTACCCATTAAAAATTATTTCTTAAGTTTTTAATATCGTCACTTTTATAAAAATGAGATAAAACATGAAAAAATTACATTTAAAATGTTTAATTCAATTTTCCTCTTAATTTCTAAATCATCTAACTCCTATGGAGTTATATATCATGTATCACCTTTTAAATTATCTTATAATATTCTTATTTTTCTAGATTGAAATTAAGGTATAATCCTATTCCATCCTTGATTTCTTCTTATGCGATGGCATTTGAAAATGTTAAGAAACTCAATTTCTTTCCATGGGTTAACCAAGAATTGCGGTATGAGTAATTTTTTTATAGAATATATTTGTATGTTTTATCATTATGTAATGGTGGAGTATATTATTATATATCCTTATAATGTATTTCGTAAAGCTCTATATCTCATAAGATTATTATTGTATATAATTGAATAACCCAAGTCCACTATGTAATTGAATAGAGGTGGTTAACCTAATTCTAATTTATTATGGGACATATTTTATATAATTTTATATAAATATCTTAGTGGTTATACATGAAATATTATATGGATTTATATGCTTTTTTGTGTTCCAAATTTCCATTTTATGTTTCCATAGGCCATGCTAATTGTCTTATATTTCCAAATTTTGTATGTCTTAGTATATGATATGCTTATATTATAACCTTTTTTTTGTTATAAACTCCTCTAATATTATCTATGTTATTTTATCACGACTTATGATTAATTATTATAAATCCATTTTCATTTTAATTACATATTTCTCCAATGATCATGTTCTCTCACATAATTGTGATCAAATAATATTTGACTCATTTATATGATTTCCCTTACTAGGCATTTCAGATCATACTTTTCTAATAACTCCCATTCCCCCAAAAACTTAAATTCAAGAAAAATTATATTATTATACATTTTAATGATTATATTATGGGTAATGTTGTAGAAGAAATTTTAATATGATTATTAAATTCTTAATCACTACTAATATTAAAAATTTCTATTTTGGGATGTGTTTTAATAAGAACATGTAATGTTTAATTATGGAAAACGATATATAATTTCATAAGTCATATTCAAGTCATATTAAGTGGTATCATATGTGGGGTTATTTTATAGGTATTAGTTTTCTTTGTATAAGATAACCCAACATAAAGAAACCGGGGTTAAACTAAAATAGGTATATGTTGAAAAATAAATATCATAGATTTAATTCATAGTTCTACAGAGCAATAAATATTTGGGATGATTTTTAATAATCATATGACTTTTTATATCATATTATTTATTTGTAAAAATATTAACCAATTTAGATTTAGTAAATAGATAGAAATAAGTGGAGTCATGTTAAAAATCAGTGTGATAGAGAAAATGGTAATTGTTCTTTTTAACAACCAAATGAAATGTGAGATTGATAAAAAACCTTCATTGATATGATATCTCTGGTTATGAGTAACAAGTTAAACCATATTAAAATCCCCAATGCACCAAATAAGTAGAAACTAGTTTTCATGTACTTAGAAGATAAAATACCACTATCCTTTAGTTTATATTTTGATAAATTTTATTTTTAGCAATGGATTGGGAAAATTGAATGTAATTTTCTATTCCTCGATGAATAGATCTTGTAAAAATAATCTGGTTTGTTTATAATATGTAAGTTTAATAGAGTACTGGTGGAATATCATAAAAACCTAAGTCAAAAGGAATAAATAATGTTTATTGAATTATATGAGTTTATGAAAATATTAGTTACAAAAAAATTCCCTCAAACTCTTCAGCAAAAAATAGAGAAATAATTCTCTGATAATAAAAAAATGAGGATAAATTGATATGTTTATATGAATAAAAGGACACAAGTGTCACAATTTATGCCTTCAATTTTATTATCGATCCTAAAATAATATTTTAACATTTACTTATTAGATTAAAACTTAGTATTATAGATGTTTTATCTATAAGGTAATTTGGTATAAATTAAAAAATAATTTAACGACCACTTAATATTGAAATAGAAATTAGAGACCCCCATTATTATCATGGGTATTTGGAGAAGAAGGGGAAAACAGATTTATATAGAAACTAAAATCCCAAATATAGGGGGGAAATAAATTACAATGTACTTGCTCATATTATGGGATGAAAACTTGAGAAATTATTTAAAAGGTAAAGATAAATGTTTCATGTGCCTATGGGTAGTCTATCAAGAACATTAGTGTAAAAAGATATAAAGAAGACAGTAAACAAGATACTTGTTAATAAATTTAAATCTAATTTTCCATTGATAGTTTAATAATTTAGGTGAAATAAATTTGTGAAAAATGATGAAATATTCCTTAATCTAAGGTCTTATGAGGATAAACAACATGATCAACCAACAAAACCAACAAAACAATGAAGAGCCTATTAAATCACTAATGTCAACATTGGCTATGATAATAAATTGGTGAAAGGTACACTCATTATCCACTCAATAACTATAAATATCTAATTTTATTTTTTTATTCACATTCCTTCATATATTTAATTTTCAGTAAGAATAATTAATCACCACCTAAAACATTGTTTATTTAATTATCAATGAAAATAACTGGATGTGGGATGTTTACATATTACATTTATAACTCTTCTAGGATTTAGGTTAGTGGAAATTTATTTCTTATAAATATATTTAAACGTACCCTACTATAGTTTTGTAACACCCCATTACCTTATAGAATATTTCTATTGTAATATATATATTTCACTCGATAGATTGTAATGAATGCAACATAGAATATAAATGTAATATGATATTCTATTAATTTATTAATTAAACATCACCATTATAAACATAACATTAAATTATTGTGTATGAATAGAAGTAAATAATGTATAACAAATAAATATATTGACACATTATCATTATTTATTTATATTTTAAAAATAAATAGAATAATCATTTTAATGAAAAAAATTCTTCCTTGATAAAATGTATTTTCTAAAAAAAAATTTATTCGTACATCATGAACATAATTGAAAATTAATTTTAATTACATTTATAAAATTTATTTTATTAATATTTGTTAATTTTTTAAATAAATATCAAAATTATATTAGGGAAATTTTTTGGGTTTTTTCAGAAATGTTTCATTTTTTTTGAATAGTGATTTTATTTGAATTTTAATTGAAAACTGTATCTTTGCTCATAATATTTATAAGGATAAATTACTTTTTCAGAGGGTTTTAAAATAAAATTAGTTTAATTATATATATTATAATCCAATTTATTTTATTTTAATCATTTTTATATTTCATTTTCATATAAAAATATTATAAACTTTTAAACATTTTCTATTTAAAAACATGTTTTCTCATCGTATCTCCGGGGTTAATTTTAATATATGATTTTAACATTTTAAGAAATTATTTTTTAAAATTATAGTCCATTTTTTAACCATAATAATATATATTTTATAATAATATATACTTAAAATTTGACCAAAATAAATAGTGAAAATAGTAAAAATTAATTATTATGGTTATGGTAAAAATGGGTTTAACAAGTGGTTAATCTAGAATAATGAACGTTAAATTGAAATAATCTAAAATATAGTTTCTTCGATATATATATCAACCATAGAATTTATATGTATTGATAGTACTCCATTTTTTGACCTTGTGTCTTGCCAAAATGTTGTTCACATTTTTCTTTCCAAAAAACATACAAGTGTGCCACTCACCTCACTTTCAAAAGGCTACACTCTAAAATCAATTCATTACACCATAACACCCTTTTGTTTTGGAAAATCCCTAGAGAAATAAATTTCAAAACTCAAATATCTAATTCTAGAATTCATATTTTTTTCATATACCATGTATATGAAGTCTTGGGAAGAAAACCTTCAAAAGATACTCAAATAAGATGTAACATTATTCAATGAGCATCATTATTTTATTTCATTCACCAAATACATAAATTATTATTTAAAAATTATGATATATTCAAAACGGTTTCTTCAAAATACATAGATGTTTTTAAATTAAATTTATGACCTAAATCCATTTCAACTTTTAGAAAGTGGATTGGGAAAAAATCATTCATATGTACAAAGGACTACTGCCTCACGAACCGATGACATTTTTTTCATTACCACATGTCACAGTTGGGTATGATGATGGATCTAAATAACATATATCTATTTATTAAATAATTTACCTATGGAATAAATATATCATATATAAATTTCTAGCTTCCATTTGGCATGCGATACAATAATGTCACCCTTGTTTACAGTGGACTAACACCTCATGAAGCAATGATATTTCTAATCTAGTAACACTTTACATTGAAGGTTATAAAAAATCAATTTTTTATTATAAGTGATATAAATAATATAATTATTATATTAATGACATATTTATCATTCTTAATTGATAATATATATCATTTTATCTCTTACACGTTTCCACTCAATGGAAGATGATTATGTCTTTTGTGTATATGTTCACTACCGCCTTCACGAAACATTGTTACAATTTTTTTCACCACCACAACACATGGATGACATATATATAAATAGGTAAATAAATAATTTGATATTTATGATATTATGATAATTATATAATGAGAAAATACTACTTACCTCATTTTCATAATGATCATTGGAAATAGAAATGTTACTCATGCATATGAACGACCTATCATCTCCATGATGGTAGAGTACTTCATTTCTCAAAACAATATTTCATTATTTTTAATAAAAGTGAAATTTATATAGAAGTATTATAATTATTTCACTATTTTTAGTGTTGATATGAGGATAATGTGTAATATGTGTAATAACTAGAACTTTAATAAAAAACACACACGAGAGAACAAGGAAATTAATATCTGAATCAATGAAAATAATAAAATATTTTTAATGAAATTTTGATAAGATGTTATAAAACAATCGTATGTGAAATTATAAATATTAATATGGTTATTTTACTATTTAATAACATGTCTAAAACCACTATTAATATTTTAAATAATGTCCAATAAAAATATTCTTGAGGTAAGTGACTTCATCTCAATTTCAATTTATTTAGGAATATTTAAATCATATGCACCTAATATGTTTTTATGGTTCATATACTGCCCCTTCCATATATAAAATTAGGATTCATTAATAATTCATTAAATTTTAGGTTTCTATTTTAATTATTTCTTACATTTCTATTTGATTTTAAATTTACAAAGTGGTAAAAATTATTGTACAATATCACATTCTTTTGGGATTTTTAACATTCTCATGAAACAATAACTTTATTGTGATAATTTTTTATTGGATATTAAATTTATATTAATTGTCCATATTCTTCAATGATGGATATTATTATTTCCTAACCCATATATAATTTTTACATATTGTGTATACTTTGAATATTTTTTTATTAATAGGGTAAATATTAACAAATTTATTTCCTTACTCAATATGGATATTTTTTGAAAAGGAATACTATTATTTAATTAAATAGATAATTTTTTATATTAAGAATTATTTTGAAAAGAAAACATGGGTGGGACTGATTATATATTACCCCTAGATAAATCGACATGTCTTCTGAGGAAAATTAGTAAGCCAATCCTAATGGATTTGCAACCTGATGATTTAAACTCTCTCGTGAAAGGTCTTGATAGTAGAGGTAATAGAAAAACTAGATCAGTTTTTAACAAGTAGTTATAAATTGTCATTATGATAGATCATTATGGTAGAGGTATCATTTTCTTGAGACATGATTTCCACTAATTATGCATTTATTTCATCGAGAAAATAATTTTTATTATTATTTAGGATATTTTTTCTATGATATTATCTTTGGATACATTTCAATATCTATTATTTATTAAATGGAATTTGTTTTATGTTACTTAACTATCCATATAGTTTATTATTTATCTTATCATGATATTCTTATTGTTTATATACAATTTGTGTTATGTTATTTACCTTTCCATGTTGATTATACTAATTGATTCAGGACTGATTCTATTGTTCATAAACCTTGAAGATCATTTTAAATCTCACATATTTTGATTAGTTTCCTTGGTCAATAAAGAATATTTCTTGGATTTTGTTTTGAAGGATGCATTTCATTTTCCTGGTATTATGTTTTATGTTTTATTCCTTATGTAAAATTGGTATCATGTATGTATCTAGTTCACCAAAATATCTAGAATGATCAATACATTGAGATTTTATGCTTTGAATCTATGTCAATTTAATAAATTAAGGCTTCGTATCTGGGTTATTTGGGTAGGGGCCATTACAGTGGGAACCAAATGATGTTTCTTAGAATCCTCGGGAACTATATTATAGAAATTGAAGATTATGGAACATTTTTCAAATGGTATACATCGAGGATAAGTGTATTAGAATATCCTAAATTTTTGGTAAGGAATATATTATGTGGTATTTCCTTAAAAATTAATTCCTTTCTAGACACTACAAGTGGATGTTATTTATAAGAAGGGTTACCTAGTTTTATTTATCATAAAATCACAATTTGGTCTAGGCATTATAATCACCTAGTGTATGAAAACGGGCCTTATTATGAAACTGTTATGACACTACCAAGGGATTTTCAAAGGATAAATCACAATTTTTTATGGACCATTGTAATAGATTAGAACATAATGATATACCCAATGAATTTTTTTTATATTTCTGATATTAATAATGAATAAATTATAATTTTTGTTATTTGTAACATAAAATTTAGAATTATTAATTATGATTTAGAATTCAAAATTTTCTGAGATTATTCAGTATTTACCCTTGTTTAGAAATATCTCCTTAAAGAAGAAAGATATCAATACACATGTAAAATGTGTATATTTACCTACTGAGGAATAAAGTACAATTAGAATTGGAAATGATAAAATATTGTCTATGTTAGGAAATATTAATAACATTATGACAGATAAACATTCTTGAATAGAGTAACTTTTTCCATCTAAGATCCTATATTTTTTCAGGAATGTATCATTTTCAGTTTTTTGTTTTAGACTTGGAGGATGTGTATTGTTCAATGAAAGAGATCCATTGTTAGAAAAAATGACCAAATAGTAGGGGATGCATAATAATTTTAATTAATGGAGTCTATGTATAAATGGGACTAAGTGGTAATATAGGGTCAACAAAAGTTGTGAATATTTTTAGGATATTTTGGTTGTTTAAAAGGGAAATGGTATAAAATATAAACTACATTACATTTACACATCATGAAATAGTATTAAACATCATGTAATTAGGGGTTTCAATATAATTAATATGTGGGTACATGTATTTTTTTTATTCCATTTAAAAAGTTTACCTAATGTGTAACCATATTACATGTTGTGAAAATACCATAACATTAGTTTTAAATATTCTATGTAGCTTAAATTCATCATATTTTATTGTATCACGTCGTATCTCAAAACAAAGGAAATGTTCTAGGTAATTATAGAGTGCCAAACCGGTTTTTGTGAATTCCTTTTAGGTATTTCATCAATGATATTTTCCTTTGGTTTGGTTTTTTTAATTACATTTGTTCTCAAACAATTATGGAGAAATACATTGGCAGATTTCATTTCTGGTTTGGATCTAGATTATATTTTAACTAAGAACCTCTTTAAAATCATCTTCACCTTCTTCCCTGTTGGTGTTTGTTGTTGGAATCAATGTTGGATCATTAGTTAAAGGTAGGGTGTCTAAATCATAACCCTGTGGTTTTATTTTTGTTAAGTTTATGAAATGTTGTGATATATCCAATGAGGTGTGCATCAAAATCTCTTTAATAAGTGGAAGATATTATCCCTCTAAGCCCTTGTTTTCCATTAGATTCTAACATGGATTATGGCTACCCATTGGGTTACAAAACCATTAAATATAATTGTTCTAGCTAATGGATTAATTTTTATTAACATGACATGTGACACTGGGTTATTTCTTATTATAGAATCCATACATTGTGGCTTATTTATTATTGATAAAAGTTTTAATCCAGGATGAATTTAATTAAAAGTGTGTTATCGATGATTAATGGTAATTCACATTATTTACTATTTAAATTTGTGATGTGATATTATGATATTCATGTTGTATAGATGAGAATTTGTTTCATGTTGTAATGATTATATATTACTCTCAGCCCTGGTAGTTTCACCCTTATATGTTGTAATAATAACACTGGTCATGTTAGGACCAGTCCCATGATGTAATAATTTTAGAGAGTAAGATTTTCCTAGTCCCATGTTGTAATTATTATAGGGATTTGACCAAAAATATTATAATGATTATAAGGATCTTCCAGGAATTATTTTAATTATACCATACTTATATGCTTATGGTTCTCATGGTTGTAAGAAATGCTCAGATATATTCCAGCATGGTGTTAAAGAATGTTATTTTACCTTTTTTATATAGTGGTGTTTTGAATAGTCATAAGACATACTTATTGATATTATTACATGGTGCCAAAGCATTTTATTTTACCTTGGTAATATGGTTATGGTTGGCATGGTCATAAGAAATTCTCAAAGATATTTATATACAAAGCAGAAGTAGGATGTCATTATATTTTTTTAATTATTAAATTAATTAATACACATGTATATCGCTTTATTTGAAAAACTTCTTATCAAACTAGTTTTATATAGACGATGTTTACTCGAGCTAGTTAGTGATACTCACACCCTAATCAAGTCGTCTCTTGGAACTCGGGAAGACTTCATGGATACAGGTTTGGATAAGTGAAAAGGACCTTGTTTTTTGATTTCATATTTTCTGTTGGGAAAAAGTTTAGAGATGGGATTGATATGGGTTGTAGGACCAGTGACATAGAAAATTTTATTTTATTATACTGGTATTTTATTTTACTATTCAATAATTTCATTTAGTTATATTTTACATATAATGATATTATTTATTACATATTAATTTGATTATTTAGAAGGTTTAAAATGTATTTTCTCTTATATGTCTAATTTTTTTACTTTTTGGCTTATTGTGATATTTTATATGACTATGACACTTAATTGAAGGGTTTATAGTCTCTTAGCAATAATTTTTACACCCTTGATGATAGTTACCAAACTCTGATTTATACGGAGTTATGTATGAATCTTCATGACCTACCCTTTATGACTGGTGAGTGAGTACCATATTGGGAGATATTACGAAGTAGTATCAAAGTTAATGGTTTTCTTTTCTTATGAATTTTTATTTTGGGAAATTTTATAATGGAGACTAGGATTTTTTGGGACATGGTAGTGATCTTGTTTATTAGAGTATTTAACCCATGTATAGAGGAATTTCTAAGTACCCATGCATGGAAAGGTTGTTTGGGATGTGTGCTTCTAATAGTTTATGTTATTTCTCCTTGAGTGATTCATGTGTTATGTGAGGTAATTTTTTTATGAAAATAATGTTTTTGGAGGTTTTTACTTGAGAAATGGTATGTCTTGAGCTGATAATAAATGTATAATAATATAAAGATAGGGATATTTTAACATGAATTGTTCATTATAGGTACATATATATTTATTTAATTCATTAGATACTTTCCTATAAAATGTATTATGAGATATCTATTTCAATGGATAAGTGATATGTGAGTTCATGTCATGAAAAAAAATTGTAACTCATGTCTATAGAGATAGAGAGCTAGTGGTTCTCTATTAAAGTCACATGTTGGGTTGACTTTATTGCTAGCTAGTTCTCCACGGTGTGAATTTATCTTCTAGATAAAATTCCTCCACATCATCTTTAGCACAGTCATCAGGAGAGTTGAATTTAGAAAGCTCCTAACACAGATGAACTAGATATTCATATGTTTCTTGAGGGTTTGATAGATGTTCGGCTTCACGATAGCTTCCTAATGGTCATGTGATACATGGAATGGAAGATTTTCTATATTGTTCCTTGGATTTTAAAGATAAAAAGAGGGTTTTAACTTCAATATATTCTTGAGTTTACTATGGAATATGGGCCCCAAGCTGCTAAGTTCAAGAGTGAGTCTGTCCAAATGATCTTTTAGTGTTGATATGTACCAGACTTTATACTGACCTAAATATGTTTACGCCATCTTTTACAAATTATGAGGTCTTTGGGGTGAGATGGTTGCAAGACAGTCTTCTTTATGAGACCATTATATAGGTAAATGATTCCTTTTAAAAAAATTTGATGACATGAGAAATCATGTACTCATCATTGAAGGGAATTTAAGAGTCCCCATGAAGTGGTAAGGCTACTTTAATTGGGGAATTTTGATGTTATTTTTCGAGTATTAGGAAGCGTTGTTATGATAGTTTCAACCAATTTAATAGTGTGAATTGATGTCTAGAGAGTGGACTAGCATCTCAAGATCATTTCCCATTATATTTGTATTAGTGTGTAAAGTTATATCACAATAACCCATGGTTCCCTTACCCCATAGTACAATGTCATATTTCGGGAAGACGGGGCCATCTTCACAGGTTTTGTGCCAACTTTTCACAAAAAAACTAGTGGCTGAGGATCAGTGCATGCACCAGAATCCGGAAGGGGCCTATCTAACCATCGGCAGGCTGTTCTCTAGAGTTGATAGGCCGCTTAAACCATGTTTGGGTATTTGTGACCCTAGTTTATGATCAATAATACATATTATGGGATAAATCTTAGGTTATTCATATTGGAGCCCATGGAAGAGGGTCAAGTTAGTTACACTCTATGCCGATTACTCCAGATAACATGAATGCAGTATTGTCTACTTTTAGAGGTATAATTCTTATATTATCTACATTTAATTGTATTCTATTTGATATAGGGGGATCCCATTCTATAATATCATATATATTTTAAAAAAAAATTGGGCATAGATATAGATTTTTTAGATAGTGTTTTAACTATATACACACCATTGGGAGTGTAGTGATAGAATATCGAATGTTGCAAGGCGTGTTCTCTAGAGAATGGTGGTTATCATTTCTTTTGGGAACCATTCATGATTGAAAGGAAATGATTTGACTTGATTATGGGTATAGATTTTTTAGTTCTATATTAGGCTCATGTTGAATGTTATTTTAGTAGTGTTACGTTTATATCTTCATAAGGAATCATCTATTCTCCCTAGGGTTAGTGGGATCTTTAGGCTAGTTGTGCAAGACCAATTCAGGGAATATTGGATTTTCTCATAGCTCAAATCATGAATCTTTCTCTAGATAATGGTGGAATGGAAAAGGATTATATTTCCTTTATTTTAGACTATATTTTTCATGTTTTTTCCAATTCTATCTATGGATTTCTGAACGATAGAGGGAGATCATGTTCACAATCGAGTTGGTGTCAGGAGCAGACCCAATTTCTATCCAGCCTTAGTGGAACCATCAGAGCTTCAATATTAGAAGGATCAGTTGAAATATATAATATATAAAGGATAAATACAACCTAGTAAATTTTCTTGGGGTTCTCTATTTCTATTCACCAAAAGGATGATAGATCTATTTGCTTATTTGGGGATTATCAGAAGTTGAACCAGATTATGGTCAAGATCCAGTAGCCTATTCCATGAATTTATGATCTTTTTGATCTGTAAAGAGGTGATAAGATCTTATACTAGATTGATTTGATATTAGCATATCATCAATTAAGGGTGAGACTATTGTACATACCTTATACTTCTTTTAAAATCATGTATGCTTTACATGAGTTTTTAGTGATGTCGTTGGTGTTGACTAATGGGATTTCAATATTCATTTCCTTAATGTATAGGATATTTCATGCATTTTTGGGATTAGTTTGTGGTAATTTTTGTCTAAAATATATTATTGTACTCCCAATCAGTTGGTGATCACACCAAACATCTTAACTTCTTCATGATTATATTGATAGAGCATCATTTTTCACAAAGATAACTACATTTAGTTTCTAGATAAATGAAGTGAAAATTTATTCCATGTCATCTTAGAGGAAGGAGTGTAAGTGGATCCATTGAATGTCATAGTTGTGATATCCTGGGAATATCCCATTAAAATCATCCAAATTCAATGCTCTCTGGGATTAGTAGGTTATTACTATATCTTTATCCAATATTTCTCCCATTTTCCAACACCAATGACAAGGATGATAAGAAAGGGGTGAAGTTTGTATGGTCTATTTCTTGTGAAAGATCATTTCAAGAGCACAAAGGTAGGCTAAAAATAGCACCTATCCTCACATTTACTATTCTGATTAAAGAATATTCCATGTACTATGATACATTCAATGTTGGACTCGAAGTAGTTCTAATGTAGGAGGATCATGCGGTTTCATATGGTTCTTTGAAGGTGAGACCACATGAGAGGAATTACCCTACTAAATATATGATGTTAGCGATAGTGCTTCATGACTGAATATGTTTGAGAGTATATCATGGGTGAGAGGTTTGTGGTATACACTGATCACAAGAGCCATATGTATATCTTTTCTCATCAATACTTGAATTGTTAGAAGAGGAATTGGGTCAATTATCTGTTTCATTTTAAATATTAATTGGCTTATACATTATGATGGGGATAATCATTGCTGAAACGTAGACCCAGAAGTCACAGGTTGAGGTAGTATAAGATTCATGGAGCATGTGATAGTTGATTTCCCCCTTTTAACACATCCATATAGATGTTCCTAAATCTCAAGGGTGAGTAGTTGTGACTTTGACATCAGTTATACCCTTGATTTTGGATTGGATAAAGACTGAGAAATTGTCTAATCCAAATGTTTTATTTATAAGAGTGAAATTATATGTTGGGGTGACACAATCCGGATGGTTTCTCAATAGTTCAAACATTCATCTTTTCTTGGGTTGATTATGGTTTCCCATAGGCTTGCCTGAGTAGTTAATGAGGTAATTCCATGCTTCTAGATGGTTAGGGATCGTAGTTTAATAATGATGTATCATGATATGTGTAAGAATTACTATTCGTTAGGAATAAATAAATAGGTGGAAATATTTATGTCTAGATGCTTCACATGTCAATGGGGGAAAGATGAGAATCCAAGGTCATCTAGGATTTTTCATATATTACCTATCCCAGAGTTGAAATGTGATGATGTAATAATAAATCTTATGATAGGATTACCAAGGACATCCCAAAAGAATGATTATATATGGGTTGTTATGGATCTACAGACTAAAGTATCCTAATTCATACAAATTATGGAAACCTTTATAAATGTTGATCTAGAAATCCATTACGTGTGTGTCATGGTTCGGTTGTACAATGTTCCAAGGAGTATCATTTCAGACAGAGATACTTGTTTCAAATCGTGTTTCTGTCATGTTCTTTTGAAATCACTTGGATCATGAGTTATTTTAATAAAAACCTATCTTCCATTGACTAATGATCAATCAGAGTAGATAATTCTGGTATTAGAGGATATGTTATGAGACTATGTTTTGGATTTTGGTGGTTTGTTGGAGAATCATATAGCACTTAAAATGTTTTTATATAATAATAGCATCCATGCATCGATATAAATAGAACCTTTGGATACATATTATGATAGGTTATGTCATTCGCCTCTTTTTAAAATGTAGGCAGGTGATCTTTAACTTGTTGGGATATGTCTCATCCATAAGATTTATGAATCGGTTCAGTTCATCAAATAAGGGTTAGTGGATGCATAGAGATAGAATAAAGCATATGATGATCATTAGATCCAGATTATAGAAATTGTGGTAGGTCAAAATGTTTCCTTTTAGGTGTCCCATAAGTTAGGATAGTTCCATTTTTAGAAATTATTAATGGTAGAACCATGGATTATCTAACATTTCGAATTTTTTCAACAGTTAGTCTAGTGGAATATTTTATATCCCTTATATAGTCCTATAGTGCCTTGTATGATGGGTTCCTCATGTCACAGCATAAATTTTACAATTTAGACCCTTCCATTGTGATATATTTAGTATAAATTGAGCTTTTTCCAAATGCATCCTTTTATGATAATTTGATACAGGTTGTAGATCATATTAATAAATATCTTTGCGGTGGGATTATACCATTGGTTCAAGTGCAATGGAATCCTAGGTGAGTTCAGGATGATGCTTGTGAGAGAGAGTCTGAAATGTGAACTTAGTTGCCAAAATTGCTCACTAAGACATCATAGTGATGCTTGAAGTAGCTCGATACTAAGTTTTTATAAGGGTGGGAGGTCGTAAGATCCTTCCTTTTTTCATGTATGTCACTCTCTAATATTTTCATTTTATCCTTGGTGGATGAATCTTTCTCAAATACTGAGAGCATTTTTTGGATGAAATGGCATAATGTTTGAAGATTAATGACCTTTGGAGGTAATAGAGTCTTGGTATAAAAGGGATTAGGTTTTAACATGGATTCTTAGTAAGTTGAGATTCCTTGAATGGGTTCATGTTGATTAAAAGGGAGTCTGAAAGAAAAATAAACAACATTACATTTACAATCCAAGTTAATGGATTATATGTTGTGTAATTGTTTGGGGGTTTTCATAAAGTATATCTAAGGTTATTTTTTCCTTAATTCCATTAAAAACATTTACATGGAATGTAACCACATTAAACATTTTGAAAATACATGACCTGAAATATTAAACATTCCATGAGGCTAAAATCCATTTTATTTCATTGTATAAACTCTTCTCTCAAACCTAGGTAATTATCCAAGTGATTTTTGAGTGACAACCCCACTTGCATATGTTCTGTTTGCTTCTTCAAATCCTGGTATGTCCCTTTGGTTTGTTTTCTTCTTTCATTACATTAGTTCTCCAACTATTAAAGTGAAATAATTTGGCCAATTTTTTAATTGGTATCAATATTGATTATTTTGGAAATGGTAACCTTTTTTCAATCATCTTCACCTTCTTCCTCATAGGAGTTGGTCATTGGAAGAATTGTTAGATCATCAGCTAAAGGTTGGGGGTCTATCTCTTGAACCATTAGTTTGATTATTATCAAGTTTGTGTAATATTTTGATAGCACCAACATGTTTTGTGCCCCAATAAATTAAATAAACTAATGTAATTATCCCTTGAATCCCGTGTTTGAAATTGGATTCTAACCTGTGTTATGTCTACCAATTGTTATAGAAAACCTTTGAATGTAATTCAATTGGATAATGGATTAATGTATGTTAATCTAGACATGTGAATTATGGTGATTTCAGGTTAGATAATCTTTAAATTTTGGATTATTGCTTATTGAAATAAATGTTAATAAATGGTGAACTGAATTTCAATTGGATTATGAAAGGAAAATGGTATTTCAATAAAATTACCATTGAGATTTTAAATTTGATATTGTGATATCCATGCTATATGATAGGGAACGTGTTCCATCTTTAAATGATTATATAACAGGCTCGGCCCTGGAACTTGCACACTTATATGTTGTAATGTTGATATTGAGCAGGCTCATCCATGTATCATGAGGTAATGCAAATAGAGGGTGGCCTATTCCTAGTTCCATATTGTAATATGTATATGTATTTGACCCAAAATGAATTTATTATTATAGGGATTTTAAATTATTTTTTTGACTATAACATGGTCATATGTTTTTGGATGTCTTCATTGTAAGACATGGTGAGATATATTCTAGCATGGTCCTAACGAAGGTTTTTTACCTTGGATATATGGTGAGGGTTGGTATAGTCAAAAGACATTATCAGAGATATACCAACATCATAGTGAAGTAGGTTATTCTACTATAGCTATAAGGTTGTGGTTGTCCTGGTCATAAGACAAGCTCAAAAAAATATTTCAACATGGATCTAAAGTAAGTTTTAGTTGTAGTGTATTAATTATTGAATTAATTATTACACTTGTTTATTTCATTATTTCATACAATTATTATCAAAAAAAATTTGTTTTGACAAGAAGTTTTCTACCTACTATGTTATAATCACACGATATTTGTGTCACTGTATGGAACCCGAACTGATTTCATGGATAAATATTTGGACAAGGGATAAATACCTTTCTATTAATTTTTTGTTTTATCTTTAGATGGTGTTTGGATATGATTTCACCGTGGTGTTTAGAACCAAACACATCGAGTCTTCTTTTTGAGTTGCCTAGTCTTTATTATGTTGTTCTATCATTTCATTTATGTATATTCTACTATATCATTACATTGTTCTATGTATATTTGTTTGATTATTCAGTTGTATTTTATTGTTTTCCTCTACTATGTGTATACATTGATTATTTTTTCACTTCTGTTGATTTTCTATACTGCTAAAATACTTCATACATGGGCGTATAGTCTCCTAAATATACATATTAAACCCCCATTTCTATTCAGAAGCCTCTATAAAATGGGGAGGTGTGATTGAGGTCTCATGAACAACCATTACCATCGTCGTGAGAGAGTTCAGGATTGGGGATGTTTCATTAAAAATAATATTATAGGACGATGCACTAAATTATGTGACTTAATCCGCGAAATTTTAGTGGGACTACAAATATAGTGGTAAAAGATTAATTGATTAAGTCTATGGAGAAGATATTTTTTATTTTCTGCTGCAATGAAATGGAATGGGTTACACGTATAGTGTATTTTCTTGAATTTGAGGATTATAAATTATGGGTGTTGATATAGAATACTATGGTGGAAAAGAAAATAGAAATCATGAAATGGAAATCCATTAAAGATAAATTCTTTAAAAAATATTTCACTTGCGAGAAACAAACTATATTGTTGAAAAAAATTTGTAGCTTTATAAGAAAGGAACAAAAAATATTTGGGAGTATGAATCAACCATTACAATGTCATCAAGGTGTGCTACGTATTACATACACTACAAGGTCGGTAATATTTTCCATTTCCTTAAAGAGATTAATTAATGTCCTCAAATGGGACTAGTAACTAAAAAATTTTCATCATATGATGACATATTTTTAGGTGCCATCAAAATAGATAATGATTTATCTGAATAAGAATAAAAAGGGAACATAAAAAAGTATAATAAATCATATAAAATTTCCACCATGTAAAAATTGTGGAATGAATCACACATGGAAATTATTAAATGGATTCGTAATTTGTTATAAGTAATGTTAATGGGGACACTAGGATAATGAAATAAAATTTAAGAATAAAAACACTATTATTCAGTGTTTAATCTATACGGAGCTGGTCCCCAATGAAAATGTTTACCCCAATCTTCAGGATAATATTCCACAGAAGAGGATATGGGGGAATGCCAAGCTTACGCAATAACTACAGTTGAGGTGGATGTTTCCAATGATGTGGTGGAGTTGACGCCCAATTTTTTTAAGAGTTACGAAAATTTAATGAAGAGAACTTCATGACTATTAATGTGATAAAGTTTTCTAAAGAGAATAAAAGGACTTTCCCAACCCAGGATACACACAACCATACATATTATAAGGCATCCGGAGCTCCTACATGTTACCAAAGGGGTAGGACACCCCTACATTGGGTACCTACAACAAGAACATGTGCCCACACCCTACACGGTAAACATCCTTTGACCACGGTAGCCTTTTTTCTTATAAATAGGACCCCAGGCCCCCTCATTTTCATGACTGGAAAAGAAGAAGAATACCCCAAGATATGATTGCATATCCCCTTCACCCAGGTTGAAAAAAATTCCATAAGTTTCACTTCAAAACCATATAAAATATAGAATGAATGGGGATAAGTGAGATCAAAGTCCCTTCATGGTATGAAATATAAGACCCTTTCAAAAGGTCCCCTTCTCCCATAGGTGGCAAACACCTTTTCAAGGCCCCTTTCATTACTAGCGACCTACCCTACACCCATACAGATACCCCTGAGAAGACCCATGGATCCTATTCTGAAGAATCCCTCAACTATTATTACCTAGTTAGTACATTTATCAAGGAATTCCATTCTTTATCAATCCTATACTCCCTGCATATAAAACTTCTAGTTCCTCATTGTCTATGAATAAGGCACCTCTTCCCTTCAATTTATGACTGGTATAATCCTATCTGCAAGAACTCTTGAAAGTCACCAATGAAAGTCACCAATGAAAGGTATTTTTTTCTCCGTATACCTCATCTTGTGGGGGATAATCTGAAATTGGAACTAAATCTTCCAAGAATTCAAAACAATGAATTAGTGATCACCAGAATTTCTCCCTTTAGGAATTTTATTCTTCGATTAGATATTCCCATAACTTTTCCTACCAGTTGGTTATGTTCCTCATGATGTATGTATATTTTCATTCCTTCACACATGAGGACCGTGAACATAGGGAAGGTGCCATGGAGTTTAATGAATTGGATAAAAGGGTCAAGACCATATCTTAATCTTATCGTATCAAAGTCTCATAGCCACTTCTTCCTGGTGGAAAGGGTGAGGATAACTCTTCATTTTTCCTTTAACATGGAATTAAATCACCTTGTCTTATTGTGGAAAGGATCTTAGATAATCCCTCCTAGAGTAAGTCCCTAAAATTTATTGCCATAGGTATCACTCCTGCCTCTCCTCACCCTCTACGCCTCTGAGTCCAAGTGGGATTGGGCACTGAGGTCCCATACTATCTTTCGTAGGAATTCCCTCTTCCATTATCATAGGAGGAGAAGTGTGTGGCTTTCCAAATCATTGACTTCCACTTTTCCATCACATTCAAGAATTAATCATAGTGACTTATGGTATTAGGTGATAGCCTTGATCATTTCATCCCTAAAATTAGATTCATGTTTCTTTAGGGGATCACCATTTGAATATTTCTATCGCCTTCCTTGTGAGTCAATACATAGAAATGGGTCCTCATGGTCGTGTATCCTACCTCAGGGGAAATTTTATTGTGCGGTTTCTCAGATCTTACACTTCCTCTTGTTTTTCACATCTAGAATGACTCACTTCATCTTAGAGGATGATGGTTTTCATACATACATATGATCACAAGCCTTATGGAAATCATTCCAACTATAATCTGCAATAAAATTTTGGCCTCCTACTTTGTATGAGCCTCAACATCCCAACCATGGGAATCCACTTCAAGGGTAATCCCCAATCATAATCATCCATGAGAATTATTCTCAAAAGAAAACCCCAATCATAACCCCCATTTATTCAGTCGTCTTTATTAGATGTAATCCCTAAACCAACCTCCAAATCTCAATGAGTCATGCCACTCATCATGGCCCCATAATCATTCCTCAAGTAATTAACTTTAGGGGTAATCCCCAGCTTAATCCTCTCGAATGGCCACACTCCCTTTTGAGACCAAACCTTAATACGGTCTCCATAAACATGATCCCTCATAATCGATTGGCGTGGGAATTTATTACCTTACAAATGGGATACGTTGAAGCATCCCTAATATTCAATCCAAATAAACAAAATAAACAATGTTCTATCTGTTCCAAATTCCTAATAAGGTCGAATTCAACATGAAAACTCTTATCTCTTCCACATTACCTAGTCTTATTTGGCATAAGTCCCACACCAAACATTAACTAATTACCATTCACTAGGATTTTCACTCCACATGTCGTTAAAATATAAATTTAGGTATTTATCGCATGACCTTAAAAGGTTTGATGTTCTCCATTACAAATCCTAGATCATCATGGGTTTTGATATGAATATTAATGGTACATATTAGGCCCATCCATGGTTCATATCCCAAAATCAAAACAACCATCATATCCTTGGATGGAAATACAATTCAGAGCACCCCACTATCTAGCTAAGAACCTAGCCTCATATTAATAATAGACATAGAATCTCTAATCAGAACATAAGAGTATTCCATGTATGGAGGAACTCTGATATATATAGATATCTTCATTGATGAATAACCCCTGATACATATAAGGTTCTCTAAGTACCATACATGTTAATAATTTGATTTTAATTAAAGGTTGTACCATATAATACTAGAGAATTATTTTTGGATTCATGAACATATCTAAAAATAATGAGAGAGTTCCGTAGTAGGCATTAAATCCCCCAAAAATGGTGTGATGAGACTGACCTCCCATACAGTGAATCAATGTGAGTACGTAGGAATCATTAGACAAACATCACAAGGACCATAGGCCTTTGGAAATCAGGTGCCCAAGGATAATGAACCGTTGGGTGTTTTGCGTTCTACAAAAAACCCCATTGTAAACTGTTTAAAAATAGATAACACAAAAGTATATCTGTTATAAACAAAAAATGGTGAACTGAAAATGATTCCTTATCCAAGAATATTGTATCAATCACCCATATTCTAGGACCCTTTTGTTTTAAAAAATTAAAGAGGTCCAAAATAGACAACCAATTCCTCATGTTTTCATTAAAATTAGGTTCCTATTTAATAGTGATTTCTTGTTAGTGTTTGTTATATATTTAGTAACTTTCTCATAGAACTACCTTTGATCCAACGATGTCCTTTCAACATTTTAAACTGTACGTCCCTTATACTTTTTAGGTCGGGTATTCATTTAAGCAGAGGAAATCACCACCAACACAGCCTCTTTCTTGATATCTCATCAATGCACTATTTTGGGAATATCATCTACACTATACCATCCCAATCATGGAGACTTCCTGACTTTTCTTCCATCTCACCGAGCCCCTCTGCTCATCTATTCATCAATGATTGGTGGTCCAGATGTAGAAGGCATCGACCACCGTCTTTAATCGTTTCAGGAACTGATCCTCAGAATGTGACAACAAATCCCTTGTTTATCTCAGGTGGTTGGATCAAGAGGCCACATCCGTCCTCATCTTGAAGGGAGAGGGGTCCTTCCAAAAGGGTCCTTCTAGAACTCAGCATCTCAAACATCATGCAGTAGTCTTCCATCAAAAAGATTTGGTCACCCTCTCTGGCTGACCGTGTAATAAAACAAACATTTGAATAAAATTATGTTTCCTAGAAAACAATGTTTTAATTTTTCATA
The DNA here is from genome assembly GCA_963277665.1 of Viscum album. Classification (NCBI taxonomy): domain Eukaryota; kingdom Viridiplantae; phylum Streptophyta; class Magnoliopsida; order Santalales; family Viscaceae; genus Viscum; species Viscum album. The sequence goes on from OY728131.1 coordinate 39,758,292, forward strand.
ATCAATAAAAATCTGTAAGTATAAATGAAATATTTTCATCATTTTTTGAATGTTATATGAACATTGGGTAATATGATACTTGGAAACAATAATAATTTTTATCATTATAATTATTTATTATAAATAAAAATGATAGTGGATAATTAATGTAGAAAGAAGAGTTGATATGCTCATCCATTATAATTATGTTGTATGAAGCTCATTTTTCTGTGACTGAAAAGAAGGTATCATCACAGGGATTCGATTTTGACCATTCCTAGGTCATGCTTCAATATGTTAATATTGAATGAAATTACCTACAGGGTATGTTCATGTTAGTGGATATTACCACTCAAGCGATGTTCCCTGAGCCACCCAAAAGTAAATCATCATCACCCACCTTACCCATAGGTTGTATGTATGTATTTTGAGGTGTTATATTTCAAGGACCTCATTACATAAAATTTAGTACCTCGGTTTATATAAAATTTTTATTTCATCATTTCCATTTAAATAATAGTTTTTTTAAACAAAATTTAAATGGAATTTGATAAATTGATTTTTTGGGATAATTTTTTTAGAGAGTAATATATTATTATATTAAACTAAGGATTTATTGATAATGTTTATTTTATTGAAATAGTTTTATAATAAAACTAATTTTTAATTTCATACGATAATTTTTTTTCATCTGTCGAAAATATTACTATACAGTTTACATTGCACTTTATTGTTCGCTATTTTTTTTAATAATTAATTATTTTTAGATATAAAATTTTAATTCATTATTTTTAGAGAAATATTATGATAAACATAATGTTATTTTATAATTCATAAATTTTATATTTGGCTATAGAATATTAATGAATATTTTTTACAAATAACTGTTTTTCAATGAATATTAAAAAAATAGAGTTTTGAGTTATCAATATGTTTAATGAGATCCTTAACAATGTGATAATCATGTAACAATTTTGGTTTAATATTGAGTATTAAAATATTATATGAGGTTTCCCATGTGTCCAACACCATGGGAAAGCCCAAGGTTTTGAAAATACCATTAATAAGGTGTCCTTATAAATTAATTAAAACACACACTCAATTTTTCTATAAAAACCCACCCATTCCACAATTAGATTTCATTCACAAATCACTATCCATTAATATCGAATATTATATCTTCCCAACGAGACCTTCCATGGATTCCTCAAGCCCCCATGGCTTGGATCATAGAGGTTTAGTAGAAACACTTCACGATAATGGAATTATCAACTTCTTTTTTCCTTTCATGTTCTCATTTATGTGGTATGTTTTTCAAATTTTTATGCCTAGTTCTTAATTCCATTTTATTTCTTCCATAAACTATATTATTTTAATTTTATTAATGTTTATCTCTATTCAACACTCTTTTTAATATTTTATAAAAACATTTTTCATACTCGTTATGATGTAAATGTTCATCTCAAAATCTCCCTCCTTTTCAGAAGAATCTCTTTTATTTTCCTTATGTGAGCCACCAATCCTATTTAATTTCTAGGATTATTCATCAACACATAAAAATGATTTATTTTATTTGGTTTTTTACATACGTAAAACCCTTCATCCATTTTTGTGGGTTATAAATTATATAATGATCATGTGTCTAAGAACTATTTAAAAAGTTGTGGTTTTGATATGAAACACATTTCATTTAATCTATATGGGTTATTTATGTGTATTTTGTTTTTTACCTAAGTGTATAACATTAAAATAAATAAAATATTAATGGTGTACCCTCATAGTGTTCTAATGCATAGGGTAATGAAATTATTCTCTAGAGATGAAAATTGTTATGTTACCTTACTGAATAACCATGGTAATTATTATGAAACCTTGGGGATGGACCATGGTGATATTCTTATGAATGACTAAATTAAATTTTTTTCCACGTTTTCATGTTATGATAATAGTTATCAAAGTTATGATATGCCACTTTCTAATGCCTTTATGAAAATTCTTCATGTTCTTGTAGATATCTCTAAAGTTTACATGAAAATCACTTCCCATGTTTTCCTTTACTGGACCATTTGGTCACCCTTTATTTGTATGTATGTACCTAGGTTACAAGGTTACATAAAAGTTCCTAGGATGACCCTTTAAGAATCCTTTCACTTAGCATATAATAATCTTATATTTTTTCTTGTATTATTTACCTTAGTTCATGAAAAAAACATTAAAAGATCCTATTTTTGTAAAATGTTATGTAATGTTATGTAATAAAAATGTTGTATTCAATAGTTGGTGTAAAAGGATAGTTTAGTTATTTATGGAAATTATAATTTGAAAATATTATGAAGAACCTATCAAAAAAATATTTAATACATGAAAACAACCTGGTATTTTGATGAAGTATTAAGTTTCCTAACAATAAAATCCATGTCTAGATATGAACAAGTTGATATTACTCTAGAATAGATTTATATAGTGGTAAAACCAGTAAACATTACTTTGAGCTAGACTTGAACAGGAATCGGCGCAAGACAACTGGACTTGATACACACCCTCTTTGGCACTCATGTGGGATATTTTTGGTTATTCACATGATTTTTTGAACCATTATGATGGCTTTATAGAAAATGAAATTATTGATAATGAATAACATGTTTATGCATGATGTTTTAAGACATAAAAATACATTAGAGTTATAAGTTTCATAATTGAAAAAACCTTCTCACTATGGATTTCTTCGTTTAGACAATTGAAGGAAATAATAGGAACCATTAAAATGGTTACTGCAATAGACCATTCCTTGACAGCCCTCTGAAATAATACATAATAGAAACTTTCATGAGAATGAAGAATCAACTATATGATGTTATGTTAAATAACATGAATCATGATTAGAGACCGATTTCAACAAGAATGGAACAACATTCCATTGAGTCTTTTTTCATCAATGACCAAAAATTTTAAATGGATCTTCTGAACCATTGATTTAGGAATAGTGGATAAGCTCTATAGAAATAATATTTTCTATATATCATAGTTCTGAATGAGATTAGGTCACCATGGATTTTTACCACTTAGTGAGAGATGTTGATCAATGGTGGGAGCTGATAAAAAACATAATGAAAAAGGAGGATATTGAAGCTATGGATTGGGAAGTGTTCATAGGGGTATTAATTAGTAAGTATTTCCATCATTCAATGAGAATAAAAATGGGGAATGAATTTCATGATTTGATGTAGATGGAGAACGAATCAATGGGAATCTATGAGATGATATTCACATTTTTTTCATGTTACACATATATCTTTATCATTGATCCAAATGGGATGTTTTAAAGATTATTTAATGTAATAATACTTCATCTATGGAAAATATATCCAACTATGACTATGAAATCTATGAGGATATCATACTGAGTGCCATAAAGGTTGAACTAGTCTTCAGTGAGACCCAATACTGTCATAAATAAAATTAAAATAAAATATCAATGGAGCCAATATGAGGAGGATATTTGATCAGGGGAGACGAGGAATGATATTGAAACATTACACATGTAATAAATGTGGTAATAAGATTTTAGGAATCTTCTTACATGAAAGAGGGAAGTGTTATAAGTGTGGGAGAGATGGCCATATCACTAAAAAATGTCATAGTGAGGTGAATCCTCAACATACAAACATTAACGACTAATGGAAGGTAGTTCATTCCCTAACTAAAGTCTTATTATTCAAGTGTTTATTGTTTGGTAACGTTTCCAATAACGTTCCAAATCTGAGGGCAGTGGAGGGGAATCATTTCCCCCCTCAACATAAGCCATGGGAGCAAGGTTGTTCTTTTACTATCACAACATTTGATGTTGACACTCCAAATATTATGGTGGTGGGTAATCTAGTTGTTCTCTCAAGGATAGCTAGTACTTTTTTGATTATAAATATATTCATTCCTTTAATTCATCCACTTTTTCAATGAATGTTTAATCAATCCCTGAACTGCTAAAACTATTGTGTTCGGTCTAGACCCCTAGCGGGATTATCCATGCATCAGTAGTGTTCATGAACCCTAGTATTTACATTAGCGTGAAAAATATTATTAAAAATATATTAGACATTACCATGTAATAATTTGACATTATAATATGGATGGAGTGGCTATTAATGTTTAATTATATGATAAAATACATAAGTAAGGAAATCTCAGTGGTCTTTAATGCACATGAGACATATCCTCGGTGGTGATGACTATATAAGTGCACCCAATATACCTGAATTCTATTTCAAGAGGAGGTATATTTCAGTGGTATTGTAGTAGTACTATAGTTGGTAATATAGAAGATAATATAAAAGAAAATGTAGTTAGTACTATTCAAAATAGTAGCAGCTGGAACTACCCATCTATTTCCCAATTGGGGTACTAGTTTGGTCTTTGGGTCTTGTAAGGCTTTTAGGCCACGCAAGGCCTTCGTTCTAATATGGGTTTCATGACACCTCTGTGAATATGGGCCTCCTCAAGGCATTTGAACAACCTCAAGGGATTGAGGGCGCATTTAAGAAAGATGAAACCACACATACTTCAAGGAACAAAGCCTCCAAATGAGGATTCCAGAGCAGGCGCATTCACTAGAGTACGACTAACCGAAATTGGAAGAAAGACATGGTATGGAATTTCCATCGATATAAGTAGTTTTTATCTCTACAAATGATGTTTAACCAACTATCCTTGAGAAGGTGGAGATCTGACATCATGATATTTTCTGTGGAGGGTAGTTTCATGTAGTTTTTTTGGGATGAATTTCTATAATGCCTCTATGTCATGTAATGTGTATCTAAGACTACGAGCCATGTAAGGGTTCTACATTATCACCTAAAAGGGGGTTATAAAAAATAAAAAAATAGAATGAATTCTAGCTATTCATTCAGTAGACTTGAATGAACATCCTAAAAATATATTCTAAGGAAAGATATATAGACATGACATTTGTCTAGAAGCACCTTCTATAGCCTTATTTTTGGAGTTTATTGTTGAAGAAGAAGAATAAAACAAGAGTATATGGGTAGGGAATATCCCCACAATTCAGGAATACATTGATGTATTTCTTCAGGAGATACCTGGAACTACCCCATAAATAGAGGTAGAGTTATCCATTAGATTCATTCTTGGATCTCATCTGATATCAAAGACCCCACATGGAATGGAAAATGTGGAGCTAGAGAAATTAAAGAAACAAATCCATGATCTATTATAGGATGGGTTTATCCTACTGAGTGTATCTCTTTAGGTTGTGCATGTTACCTTTGTGAAGAAAAACTATGGATCAATATAGTTATTCACTGATTATAGTATACTGAACATGATCACTTTGTTGAAAAAAATACCCTCTTACATGAATTGATGAATTATTTGGACAGATTCATGGGGATCAATTATTTTCCAAGAATGATCATCGATCTATTTATCATCAATTGAGGGAAAAGAAAGAAGATATCCCACAGACCACATTCAGATCAATATATCGGAATTATGATATTGTTGTTATTCTCTTCATCTTGGCTAATACTCCTACACTTTTGATGGATTTTCTGAATATACTCCTTAAATACAACTTTGATAACATTATGATAGTTTTTATTGATGATATTATTATATATTCAAAAATTTGAGAGGATTATGAGGAATATTTGAAGTTTATATTGCAATGTATCAAGAATTAGAGGTTATTTGGAAATATTTTAAGTGTGATTTTTGGTTAAAACAAGTTTCTATCTTGGGAATAATTGTAACTAATGAAGGAATATCGGTTAAACCTGCCAGATAAGTGTTGTAGAGGAGTGACCATAGCTTAAAACTATAAATTGGATTCATAGTTTATTGGTTTAGAAAAGTATTATAAGAGTTTTGTGAATAATATTTCATGAATTTCTAATCCACTAACCATGTTAACTTTAAATGGGGTTAGGTTCATCTAGAGAAAGGTTTGTGGGGAATGTATTCAAGATTTGAATAAGAGTTTTGTTAATACACCTGTGTTAACTCTACAATTTATCTGAGAAGTATTTTTTATTTTTAACGATTCATCTCTAAAATGGAATGGATGAATCCTTATGAAAAATGTCAAGGTGATAGATTATGAATATCGATAGATAAATCCTCATGAGTAGAAGTATCCTATGCATGATCAAGAGCTGGCTACAGTTTTTCTGTGAAGATATGGAAGAACTACCTTTTTGGGGAGAAGTGTGAAATATACATAGACCATAAATGTTTAAATTATATTTTCACACAAAATTAAATAAATAAATATATAGAGGAGATGGTTTTATCATCATAAAGGATAATATTGTTAAATTCATTATCACCCTTGAAGATAAAAAAAGTTCACTAATGCATTGATTAGGAAAGAACATGTTGTTCAATCCATTATGAGGATTCAAGGTGATCCTCTGATCAATGGCCTAGTAAAACTAAACATGGTAATTTTAGGGTAAGGGACATCATCAACCCTATTCATAATTATTTCTTAAATTTCATTACTAGATAAGATAATGAATGATAAAAAAATAGATCATTTGTTATAGAAGAAGTTTGAATCTATAAAGGATCAGAAGTTCCACTTGTTTAATACTGATCAAGGAGTATATAAATTTTGTATAAGACTATGTTTTACATCTATTACATTAAAAAAATGTATATGATAGAAAAAATATAATAGTTCTACATTCTCTATACATCATAGAGGAATTAAAACTTATAGGGACCTTTGTGGTCATTATTGGTGGGATAATAAGAAAAGGGTGATTTCCAATTACAGTAAAAGGTGCTTGGTGTATTAAAAAGTGAATGTAGAGAGAAAAATTCATAAAGGGGTGTTATAACATCTACCCACACAATCATGGAAGTGGAAAAATATCAATATTTAATTTTTCACTCTACTCCTGGGAACCTCCCAAGGAAACAATGTGTTATTATTTATAGCAGAACGCCTAACCAAGACCACCCATTCATATCTATTTTTGAAGATTTCTATTTTTAACAACTTTCAAAAATTTAAATGAGTGGAGCGGTAAGGGTGAACAAGAACCACTCTCTATTATATCTTATCATGATCCAAGGTCTGCATCAAAATTATAGAGAAGTATTTAACACGCGTTAAGTACTGAATTGAATTTTAGTAGGGCCTATCACCCCCAAACTGATGTAAAATTTGAAAGGACTATTCAAACACTCAAGGACATGAAAAAAACATTCTCAATGGAAATCAAAGTATGATTGGATCAACATATACCATTTATTGAGTTCTATTGCAAAAAAAATTTTACATTCACGCATTAAAATGGAATCCAATGAGTCTATATATAGAAAGAGATGTAGAACTCATACTTGTTGGGAATAATCTGGTGATTGAAATCTTGTTGGGCTTGATCTTTTTTAAGAGATGACAGAAAAGGTTCATTACATATAACAACACATAAAGTATTCTCAGAGTCAGTAGAATATTTATGATGAAAACCATTAAATGGACATGAATTTTGATGTTGGTGACAACGTATGCCTTTTAACATCACCTTGGAAGATTGTCAGTAGGTTTTGGAAGAAAGGGAAGCTCAAACCTAGGTAAATTTTCTCTTATGAAATTCCTGATCACATAAGAGTAGTTGTCTATCAACATAAACATCCCACAAATCTAGAATGAGTTCGTGAATACTTACACATATCTCTCTAATGAAAGTACATACTCGACCCTTCACATTTACTAATTCTAGAGGTGGTACAACTGAAACATGACCTCTCTTATGAAAAGAAACTGGTGTAGATCTTGGATTGTAGAGACAGGGTTCGACACAAAAAGACTAGCCACATTGTTAAAGAGTTGTGAAGGAACACAAAATCTGAAGATTCCTTTTGAGAAACAATGGTTACTTTGATGGAGAAGTACTAACACATTTTCTATTATGATGGTATGAGTTGAATTTTTGGGGATGACATTTCTTATCTGGGGAAATATTCAATGACCTGAAATCTTGAATAACATTTTGTTTCATGAAAAAGTATGTTTTACTTTGTTGTAATCAATAAAATATATATATATATATATGAAATGTGACCATCATGTTATGACTATTATATGATCGTTGGTAAATATAACTATTGGAATAAATTATAGTTTTTAACATTATAAATATTAATTATAAATAAAATGATACTTGTTAATTAATGCATAAAGAAGAGTCGATGTCCTCACCCAGTAGAATCGATCCATACGAAGACCATTTTTCATAGCATGGGAAGGAGGTAGCATCACTGGAATTCCTCCTTGACGTATCCTAGTATGAGCTTCAACATGTTATGCCTGAATGAAATAACTTACTGGATAAGTTTTACTTAGGGGAGATTACCACATAGGCGATGTTATTTGAGTCTCCCCAATAGTCTATAACCATAACACACCTTACCCTTAGGTCGTATCTGGGTTTTTAAAGGAGTTATGTGTATTGGACCTAGTTAAATAAATTTTAATTCCTTTGCTTGAATAACATTTTTATTCCATCATTTCTATTTTGAGAACATTTTAGCTAAAAAATTGAAATGGATTTTGATAAATTGATTTTTCAGGTCAAAATTGTACATTTAAGAGAGATAAAAATTATTATATTAATATAATGTTTTATTAATAATGATTATTATAATTAAATAGTGTTATAATAACACTCCTTTTTAATTATAGTGGATAAATTTTTTTTAATGTGTCATAAATTTTAATATATAGTTTACTATACATTTTTTTTCTGCAATTATTTTTATTAGATATGTATTTTAGATTTAGAAGTTAAATATTTCATATTTATAGAATTACTATAGAAGAATTAATTTAATTTATGTATTCCTAATTTCTATTTTAGGAAACTGTGAATTTATGAGATTTTTTTAAAATATTTTGTTTTCCATTGAATAGTAAAAATACAGTTTGGAGCTTTTCTGGTACATTTAATGACATAATTAATGATTTAATAATGGTGTAAAAATGGTTTTATACTCTTTAGTTCTAAAATATTATATGTGGTTTCCCATGTTTCTATTACCATGGGAAAATACCATGTTTAATCCCATGGTTTTTCCAATACAACAAATGAGGTGTCCTTAAAAATTAATAAAAAACGCACCCAGTTTTGCTATAAAAATCCATCCATTACACCATTATATTTAATTAAAAATTCTCTATTATCTAATATATGATATTATTTACTTCCAAAGAGTCCTCCCAAGGTTTCCTCATTCCCCCAAGGTCCAGATCTTAGATTTTTAGAAGTTACTTATAAAGGTAAGGGAATTTTGAAGTTATCTTTTTCTTTCAAGTTCTCTTTTTTGTATTATGTCTTTAAAATTTCAATTATATTTTCTTATAAAAATTTTATTTTGTTTTTTTAATGTATTATTATTATTTTATTAATGTTTTATTCTTTTCCCCTCTCTTTTTAATGTTTTATAAAACCATGTTTCAAACCCATTATGCAGTAGAATTTTTGTCTCAAAATCCTTCTCTTTTTCTCAATAAATTATTTTATTTTCATTATGTGAGTACCCAAACCACTTCCACATCCATGGTAATTAATAAAGATATAAAAATGAATTATATTATTCTGTAATGTACATACATAAATCCTAATTCCCATTCGATGAGTTATATATTACATAATGATCATGTTTTTAAGCACTTTTTAAAACATTGTAATTTTGATATGAAACTCATATCTTTTATACTACATGGGTTATTTATGAAAATTTTGGCTATGATCTATAAGTCTCACATGAAGATAATTAAATATTAATTTCACACCCTGAGATATCTCTAACGCATTGGTTAAAGAATTTAATCTGTTGAGATTATATGTTTTATGATTACTTGGTGAATAACATTGGTAATTATTATGACACCTTGGGGATGAACCTTGAGGATATGATTATGCATGTACAAATTAAATTTTTGTAGTGATATTTTTTGTTTTTTACTCAAGATATTGTAAATACACAAAGCATGATGTACATGGACATTACATTAGTTTTGCAGAATACTTAATACATAACAAAAACTGACACACATGGACTGTAATAGTTTAGTGTCTTTGGAAACTCGGAATATAAACACATAATCCTGTTGAATGATCTTCAAAATCTCCCATATCGATCTTCCCATTTTGTTTTCTTACCTAAAACCTTTATTTATATCCTAGGGAAAACAAAACATATAAAATTTGAGCTCAAATGCTCAGTAAGGGTAAGCATGGATAAAATAAAACATACCATATACATTTGAACTTAAAAACATGAACATAATGTTTAAACATCAAAATTTTGAGGAACGACATAAAACATGGAACTATATAAGACCTCGATAATAATGGAACATCAATAATGATAACATATCATGAGAAAAAAAAATTACTTGTGGAATCCATTAAGCACATGTAATGATTTCCATAGTAGCCAAGGAATTGCTTCCAAGACCATCTTAGTGGACAAAGTCCCTTTCTGAATCGACTTCACACCTCGTTCCAGTCCTGTAATACTGAACCTGATTAACATACCATTCTAGCCATGTCTATATCATGAGATATAAATCATTACCCAATTCATTGGAGGGAGATATAGGTCCCACCCATCTCATAATGAAATCATTCTTACTTGTGCCACAAAATAAACATACATCATTCATAAAAACCCAATAAATAAAATGGGTTTCATAAACAACATCCCATCATCACATAATCTATATAAAAGAAAAGGATATCATTTCATAATAAAAAAAGTGAAACCATGTAAATCATAGATACATGATACTTGAAACATACACATATGAAATAATTTCATCTTAGATGAAAAATGGTTTTGATAAAACACTTGAAAAGAATTCTGGAGGAAAATATATTCCTTCTTCAAAAACATTCTCTTTTCACAAAATTTCATGCAATTTTAAATGAAAATGATTTTTTTGAAAATATTCATGAAATATTTTGGAGATATATTCATGAAAATGAGGCTTTATAAAACCGTAAAAATCCATTCGTTCAGTATAAGTTAAAAAAAATTCTTCTCGTACTTTTGCCGGAAAAGTCAAAAAGTACCTTGTAAAAGAAATATTTCATACATACAATGTAGTAAAAGTAAAAGATGGGTAAAAATGACATTAAAAATACATAAAAACACTTTTAGAAAACATGTACATGGATGATAACAATAACCCTAGTAAATAGTTACGTATAAGCAATCTCAGATAAAAATGAGCTTTGCGGAATTATCCCTTACCTTAGTTCTGATATGCTTCGTACGTATCCGAACCTCCTGTATAATGATTTAAATAATGTCATTGACTTATTACAGAATCATACTCATTGTTATGATATCATATATGGTTCAATTATTATTTTATATTACCTGTTCTTTTTAAATTCCATGTTAAAGAGCGTTTTGGGTAAAATTATCTTATTTAGCATACGTGTTTGGACTTGTTGTTCATGATGTTATTATTACATATATCACGATTTACATACATAAAAAATGTAAATCATGATTTATATATCATATAAATTCATTATATATCCGTCATATACAAACATTTATAATATTACATAACATATGGAGGTAAGAAATGAAACGCACCGTTCATGGAGACGGTAAGCCGTACGTATGCATGGACACTCCTTTAATTTCTTATTTTAATGGAATTAAAACATAATGATACATAGGTATATTATAATTCCAGCATAATATCATATATAATATCATTAACCACATCCTTTATACATCCCACATAATGTATTAACGAATCACATCACTTTGAGGGGGCGGTAGTCCGCACTTCCTCAAATAAGATTATCGTATTTACCGACAATGGAAACCGTAAAGGCTTGATATAATTGGGAAGTAAAGAATCATGAGGAAATAATAAAAATAATATATATTATATATAAATACAGTGTCATCAAAATGGCCACCGTGAGAGGCGGTAGGAGAAAATCGAACAATCATCGTTTCGTGAGGCGTTAGTTTTCCATCACAGAAACATTATGTTCTTCATCCATTAGATTGAGGTGTGTGCAAGTGTAGATAGAATACTTCTCATAAAAACCTCCTAGTATATTTAGGATATTGTTTTTATGACAAAATAAATAATTAAAATGAGTTTAGTGGTTGGAGAAGTAGAGTAAAAGAAAACAACTTAAGAGAAACCGTTACCTTTAATTTTGGTAACTTCCTTTGGTTTGAACAAAAAGGACATCTTGGAGAGTCTTATGCCTAATTTAAGGCTTCAAGGGGGAGGAGGGGGATGTAGGGATCTTAGTTGGGCAGATTTTGGACGATCCAAAATGCTTGAGAGGTGTGAGAAATTCCATAGAAGTGGTCTCCTTTTATAAGGGAGAGGAGGGGCTAATTATTAATGTGTGAAAACATTATTTTATTATAAACATATCTTCGGTTTAAAGAAATCCAAAACAAATTACTTTCAATGATAAGATGACTCATATTCTAAATAAAATCTTCCAATTGGAATTGAACTAGTTTTGGATGATATTTTAATCATTATAATCTTATTTATTTAAATCATTTATTAATGAGGTAAACACTACATCATTATTGTGTCATACATAATTTAAAACATGTGATGTCTAAAAATTATGAAAAAAATATCATGATCTAGGGAATCGTTTTAGATTTCGAAATAATTATAATAGTCGATAATATAACTTTATATAACCCCTTATAAAAATTAATTACTAAACGATTTTTGTTAAAGTCAATTTTGTCTTTACATTAAATTAATTAATCCAAATTGTCATTTTCACTACCAAGTGGATCATTGGGGTCCCCAAATCAGCCCAAGGATGCCCATGGTCGGACAATACAAATCCAATGTGTTTAGGACAAGTGTAAAGGTAATCTTGAATTATTATAATTTTATTTTAACCTTGATTTACCCTATTTACCTTTAACCGCGGTGAATAAAAATTACCGTAGTTACTATTCATAATGCCCAAAAATAAAAAGTAGCTTATTAACATAATTTGAACACACTGATTCCAAATATGCATTCCATTTTACCAAATTCAATACAAAAATGTTTCAGAAATTAAATTAAAATTAATCTCGTTGTCGAAAGAAAACGGGTTTTTGATTAAAACATTGCAAAAAATTGAATTGATTTAACCTACGAATTCAAGGTAAAATAAATGCTAATGAAATACATTATATTAAATGGTAAAAATATATTATAGTTATACTATAAAACCATTCAATATCATAATCTAACCACATAAATTATTATGATGAAAAAAAGTTGTTTTTAATTAAAATATAGCTTGTTTTTAGTATTCATTAAAATATGATAGTTATTAGAAAAATATCAAAACTTTATCCAATGTAAATTTTTATATCCTGATTCAAAATAAGAATTTTATTTTGTCAAATTGAACTTATAAACATGTCAATAACTATATTTAATGTGGGTTCTCCATCAAAAGGCTGCAAAACTACATTTTTTAAAAAAATACTTATTTTAGACGAAATATTTATTTTGTTCTCATACCATGTTCTAGAAATTATGTAAGATGAATAATAATGTTATAAAATTCAAAATTTAGTTAATACTATTCATAACATCTAGTTCATAATAATATTATAATAATATATCGTTGTTTAGTAAAACTCGGTATTGCGTACAACACACGCTATCAAGGAAGGTCGTGATTGCACGTAATGCAAGCCAAGTCAGGGTTGCGTGTTGTGCAAGAATCCATCATTGTTTCGTATAACAGATACCATCCATATTTCATATATACATTGAATATATATATATATACACACTCAATGTTGCGTAAAATGACTATTATAAAACAAACTTGAAATTGTGTGTAACACAATCTATGAATAGTGTTGTGTATACTTCAAGCTAATACAGTGGGGCGTATAGCACAAGATAATCTTGTTGTAGCATAAAACACATGACATCAAATAAATTAAAAATAATACTTATCATAAAATATCGGGTTGTTACATTCTACCCCCCTTAATAATAATTTCACCCTCAAAATTCGTCGGGGTTATAAATGGTTTACTACTCGAATGTTCCTTTAAAAGAATCCTACATCGTAAAAAGGAATACCAAAACATGGATTTAAAACTAATGTATGAAACGTAACAGTTACCCAAATTAACTCATCACTGGGTTTCCACATAGGGGAACATAGGTGAAAATATGGATATGGTATAAAAATCTAACCATAATGTTAGGATGGAGAGTGGTAGAGAACATGGCTATGAAAAAGCCATCAATCACAAATCCATAGATTTGTGATGATCTAAGGTACCATCTGATTCATCGGATATAAGATCACTAGGAAAACAGTTTTGGTTTTCAATATCATTTCTATAAAGATGAAAATTATGAATTAGAAGAAATACTAGCTTGATTTTGGTACAATATCACTGTTGTTCTTGTTTTAATCAATTTCCACTTCATCTCTCAAAGAAATGAAGTTGAATTTGTTATTATTGAAGTGTTAACAGATCATATGATAGAATGATGGGTCATTCCATCTGTTTCAAACAAAAGGTTAGAAAAGTTATCAAAAAATACATAAGTCCATCTATAGTGAGATTAATCATATATGGCTCCTAAAATGAACTTATAATTCATATATCATAGCGAAAAATCAAATAAAACTAGTTTCTACTAACCAAGGACATCATGTAGGCCAGTGGTAGGCGATAAAGGCTAGTCGCACTTCGGTTGTGGGTTCGATTCCCATAGCCTTGTCCTACGCGATGGGATGTCACCCGTCCTGCAGGTTGTCCTTTTTCTAAAACTACATTACTATAACATACCATAATTTATATAGAAAAATTTTTATCCTTAAACAATACTAAATTCTGTCCAACATAATCCATTCCAATCTTTAGTCTTATCTAAAATACATCAGTCTAAGCCCATAGTATAAAGAAAATGATTACTTGAAGTGTCACATAACAATCACGTGAATGCCATCATTTATCCCCCATATATCATAATATATATCTTTTTGGTCAAATTACAAACATGTGAATACCTTAATCATGTATTATCTTGAAGAATGAATACCCATTGAACCATAGTGAAAATATGAATGCAGTTAAAAGTTAACACTTTCCACATACCAAAATCCAAAAATTCTATATAATCAAACCATAATATCACTTAGTCCTTATATCATTCATGAGATCATGAATACAACAAAACATCTCATTTCCTCCTTATCCCTTCATTATGCGCATATCATCTTCTTTCCAAAATATTTGAATCACTTTTCATGGTTACCGGTACCATAAAATTATTGAAATCCAGAATAGACTAATACCAAAATATTCTAACACACCATAAAAGTACATCAACAACATTATTCTTGAATACCAATACATAAACACTTCAATCCATCCTCTTCAATGATTGTCCTAGAATAAGTCCTTCCTTGATTTAGAAGTAACTATTTAGGTTAGGGCATTGGGTCAGGTAATTCCAGTGTTCCCCACAAATAAGACATTGAACTCCATAAAATTCTGTCACTCTATGTCCCTTTTCTCCACATAGATAACATCTTTCCCTCCATTTGAGGTATTCCTCAAGGTTCTTCTTCACTTATTTATAAATCTCAATATTCGTTTCGTTATGCTCCTCAAAATGCGAACATGCATAAAAGTCCATCTTCCTCTTGTTTCATGAATTAGGTATACCACTAAATTTCACCTAGTTAATCATATATCGCGAGGACTAATTTGGCATAATCACAATATCTTTCTCTCTAGGCATTATGCAATTTTGTTGCTCATAGTCACCAATTTGTCCATTGGATTCAATGTTAACCGAATTCCTTCTGGTTCCCTCCATTAACTAAAACACAAAAATAATTCTGTGAGAGGAAAACATCATGATTGGTAAAACAACATAATAGAGGGGGAGTAACTTCAATATCTAACATCTTAGGTTTAATTATAAGATCGTTACCGTAATTATAGTACTATAACCAATACTTATACTTAACCATAGGGACATCCCTAGACATACCTTAGAAATATCTCTAGGCTCTCACTAAAGTTTTTGCATCCTCGTTTCCAAAGGTTGACTAAACATTTCCTCTAATAACAACTGTAGAGACCCTAAGATTGATGTACATGGACGTTACATTACATTTGCGGAATACTTAATACATAACAAAAACGGACACATAGGGACCGTAATAGTTTAGTGTCTTTGGAAACTCAGAATATAAAGATCTAATCCCGTTGAAAGATCTTCAAAATCTTCCATATCGATCTTCTCCTTTTTTTCTTACCTATCACCTTTCTTTATATCCTGGGGAAAACAAAACATATAAATGGTGAGCTCAAATTCTCAGTATGGGTAAGAATGGATAAAATAAAACTTACCATATACATTTGATCTTAAAAACATGAACATAATGTTTTAACATCAAAATATTGAGCAACGACTTAAAACATGGAAGTACATATGTCATAGATCATAATGGGACATAAATCCTGATAACATAGCATGAGAATAAAACATGTAATTCTGGAATCCATTAATCACATGTAATTATTTCCATAGTAGCCAACGCATTTCTTTCAAGACCATCTTAGTGGACAAAGTCCCTTTCTGAATCGAGTTCACTCCTCGTTCCAGTCCTGTAATACTGAACCGGATTAACGTACCATTCCAGCCATGTCTATCTCATGAGATATAAATCTATAACAAATTCATTGGAGGGAGATATAGGTCCCACCCATCTCATACTGAAATCATTCTTACTTGTGCCACAAAATAAACATACATCATTCATAAAAACCCAATAAATAAAATGGGTTTCATAAACAACATCCAATCATCACATAATCCATATAAAATAAATGGATATCATTTCATAATAAGAAAAGTGAAACCATGTAAATCATAGAGACATGATACTTGAAATATACACATATGAAATAGTGTCATCTTAGATGAAAAATTGTTTTGATAAAACACTTGAAAAGAATTACTGAGGAAAATATCCTTTCTTCTTCAAAAACATTCTCTTTTCACAGAATGTCATGCAATTTTAAAAGAAAAGGATTTTTTTGAAAATATTCATGAATTATTTTGGAGATATCTTCATGAAAATAAGGCTTTATAAAACCATAAAAATCCATTCGTGCAGTATAAGTTAAAAAAACATTCTTCTCGTACTTTTTCCGAAAAAGTCAAAAAGTACTTTGTAAAAGAAATATTTCATATATACAATGCAGTAAAAGTAAATAATGGGTAAAAAGGACATTAAAAATACATAAAAACACTTTTAGAAAAAATTTAAATGGATGATAACAATAACCCTAGTAAATACTTACGTATAAACAATCTCAGATAAAAATGAGCTTTGCGAAATTATCCCTTACCATAGGTCCGATATGCTTTATATGTATCTGAAACTCGTGTATAATGATTTAAATAATGTCATTGAATTATTAAAGAATCATATTTATTATTATGATATCATATATGGTTCACTTATTATTTTATATTGCCCGTTCTTTTGTAAATTCCATGTTAACGAGCGTTTTGGGTGAAATCATCTTATTTACCGTACGTGTTTGGACTTGTTGTTTTTGATGTTATTATTACCTATATCATGATTTAATTACTTAAAAAATGTAAATAATGATTTATATATCATATAAATTCATTATATATCAATCATATACAAGCATTTATAATAGTACATTACAAATGGAGGTAAGAAATGAAACGCACCATTCATGGAGACGGTAAGCCGTACGTACGCACGAACACTACTTTAATTTCTTATTTTAATGTAATTAAAACATATTTACACATAGTTATATTATAATTCCTGTATAATATCATATATAATATCAATAACCACATCATTTATACATCCCACATAAGGTATTAACGAATCACATCACTTTGAGGGGGCAGTAGTCCGCACTTCTCAAATGATATTATCGTATTTATCGACTATGGAAACTGTAACGGATTGATATAATTGGGAATTAAAGAAGCATAAGGAATTCATAAACATAATATATATTATATATAAATACAGTTCCATCATAATGGCCACCATGAGAGGTGGTAGGATAAAATCGAACAATCATCGTTTCGTGAGGCGTTAGTTTTACATCACTGAAACATTATGTTCTTCATCTATTAGATGGAGGTGTGTGTAATTGTAGTTAGAATACTTCTCTTAAAAACATCCTAGTATATTTAGTTTATTGATTTTGTTACAAAAGAAAGGATTAAAAAGATTTTAGGGGTTGGAGAAGTAGAATAAAAGAAAACAACTTAAGAGAAACTGTTACCTTTAATTTTGGTAACTTCCTTTGGTTTGAACCAAAAGGACTTCTTGGAGAGTCTTCTGCCTAATGTAAAGCTTCAAGGGGGAGGAGAGAGATTTAGGTATCTTAGTTGGTCAGATTTTGGACGAGCCAAATGGCTTGAGAGGTGTGATGAATTGCATAGAAGTGGTCTCCTTTTATAAGGGAGAGGAGGGGCTCTTTAGGAAAGTGTGAAAACATTATTTTATTATAAACTTATCTTCAGTTTAAATAGGTCCAAAACAAATTAATATCAAATATAAGATGACTGATATTATAAATAAAATCATCCAATTGGAATTGAACAGGTTTTGGATGATATTTTAATCATTATAATCTTATTTATTTAAATCATTTATTAATTTGGTAAACACTGCATCATAATTGTGTCATACATAATTTAATACATTTGATGCCTAAAAATAATGAATAAAATATAATGATGTAGGAAATATTTTTAGCATTCCAAATAATTTTTATAGATTAAAATATAACTTATATAACCCCTTATAAAAATTAATTAGTAAAAGAGTTTTGTTAAAGTCAATTTTGTCTTTACATTAAATTAATTAATCCAAATTGTCATTTCCACTACAAAGTGGCTCATTGGGGTCCCAAAATCGGTCCAAGGATTTCCATGGTCGTCCACTACTAATAAAATAAGTTTAGGACAAGTGTGAAGGTAATTTTGAATTATTATAATATTATCTTAACCTTGAATTACCCTATTTACCTTTAACCGCAGTAAATAAAAATTACAGTAGTTATTATTCATAATGCCCAAAAATAAAAAGTAGCTTATTAACATAATTTGAACCCAATGATTCCAAATATGGAATCCATTTTTCCAAATTCAATAAACAAAATGTGAAGAAATTAAATTAAAATTAATCCCATTGTCGAAAGAAAACAGGTTTTTGTATAAAACATTGCAAAAAATTGAATTGATTTAACCTACGAATTCAAGGTAAAGTCAATGATAATGAAATACATTATATTTAAAGGTAAAAATATATTCTAGTTATAATTTAAAACCATTCAATATCATAATCTATGCACATAAATTATTATGATGAAAAAAGTTGTTTTTAATTCAAATATAGCGTGTTTTTACTATTCATTAAAATATGAAAGTTATCAGAAAAATATGAAAACTTTATCCAATGTAAATTTTTATATCCTGATTCAAAAGATAAATTTTATTTTTTCAAATTGAACTTATAAACATGTCAAGAACTAGATTTAATGTGGGTGCGCCATCAAAAGGCAACAAAACTGTATTTTTTTAAAATACTTATTTTACCCAAAAAATTTATTTTGTTCTCATACCATGTTCTAGAAAATATGTAAGATTAATAATAATGTTATAAAATTCAAAATTTAGTTAATACTATTCATAACGTCTAGTTCATAATAATATTATATTAATATATCGTTGTTTAGTAAAACTCGGTATTGCGTACCACACACGCTATCGAGGAAGGTCGCGATTGCGTGTAATGCAAGCCAAGTCAGGGTTGTGTGTTGTGAAAGAATCCTTCGTTGTTTCCTATAACAGAATACAACCATATTTCATTTATACATTGAATATATATATATATACACTCAATGTTGCGTAGAATGACTATTATAAAACGAACTTGAAATTGTGTGTAACACAATCTAAGAATAGTTTTGTGTATACTTCAAGCTAATACAGTGTAGAATATAGCACAAGATAATCTTGGTGTAGCATAAAACACATGACATCAAAGATATTAAAAAATAATACTTATCATAAAATATCGGGTTGTTACATTCTACCCCCCTTAAAATGAATTTCGCCCTCGAAATTCGTCAGGGTTATAAATGGTTTACTACTCGAAAGTTTCTTTAATAGAAACCTACATCGTAAAAATGAATACCAAAACATGGATTTATGAACTAATTTATGAAACGTAACGGTTACCCAAATTAACTCATCACTGGGTTTCAACGTAGGAGAACATAGGTGAAAATATGGATATGGAAGAAAAATCTATCCATCAAGTTACAATGGAGATTGGTAGAGAACATGGCTATGAAAAATCCATCAATCACAAATCCATAGATTTGTGATGATCTAAGGTACCATCTGATTCATCGGATATAAGATCACTAGGACATCATTTTTGGTTTTCAATATAATTTCTCTAAAGTTGAAAATTTTGAATTAGATGAAATACTTGCATGATTTTGGTACAATATCACTGTTGTTCTTGTTTTGAACAATTTCAACGTTATCTCTTAAAGAAATGAAGTTGAATTTGTTATTCGTGAAGTGTTAAAAGATCATGTGATAGAATGATGGGTCATTCCATCTGTTTTAAACAAAAGGTTGGAAAAGTTATCAAAAAATACATAAGTCCATCTATAGTGAGATTAATCATATATGGTTCCGAAAATGAACTTATACATCATATATCATTCCGAAAAATAAAATAAAACTAGTTTCTACTAACTAGGGACTTCCTGTAGGCTAGTGGTAGGCAATAAAGACCATTCACACTTCGGTTGTGGGTTCGATTCCCACAGCCTTGTCCGACGTGATGGGCTGTCGCCCATCCTACAGGTTGTCCTTTTTCTAAAACTACATTACTATAACATACCATCATTAATATAGAAAAAAATTTCTATCCTTAAACAATACTAACTTAGGTCCAACATAATCCATTCCAATCTTTAGGCTTATCTAAAATACATCTGTCCATGCTCATAGTATAAAGAAAATGATTACTTGAAATGTCACATCACAATCACGTGAATGCCATCATTTATCCCCCACATATCATAAGATATATCTTGTTGGTAAAATTACAAACATTTGAATACCTTATCCATGTATTCTCTTGAAGAATGAATACCCATTGAACCTTAGTGAAAACATGAATGCAGTTAAAAGTTAACACTTTCCACAAACCAAAAAACATAAATTCTATATAATCAAACCATAATATCACTTATTCCTTGTATCATTCATGAGATCATGAATACAACCAATCATATCATTTCCTCCTTATCCCTTCATTATGCAGATATCATCTTCTTTCCAAAATATTTGAATCACTTTTCATGGATATCGGTACCATAAAATTATTGAAATCCACAATAGACTAATACCAAAATATTCTTATACACTATAAAAGTACATCAACAACATTATTCTTGAATAACAATACATAAACACTTCAATTCATCCTCTTCAATGACTATCCTAGAATAAGTCCTTCCTTGATTTAGAAGTAACTATTTAGGTCAGGGCATTGAGTCAGGTAATTCCCATGTTCTCCACAAATAATACATTGAACTCTGTTACTGTCTGTCACTCTATGTCCCTTTTCTCCACACAGATTACATTTGTCCCTCCATTTTAGGTATTCCACAAGGTTCTTCTTCCCTTCTTTAGAAATATCCATCTTCCTTTCTTTATGCTCCTCAACATTCTAACATGCATGAAAGTCCATCTTCCTCTTATTTGATGAATTAGCCATACCACTAAATTTCACCTTGTCAATCATATATCGCGATGAATGATTTGGAATAATCACAAAATCTTTCTCTCTAGGCATTACACAATTTTGTTGCTCATAGTCACCAATTTTCCCATTGGATTCAATGTTAACCGAATTCCTTCTGGTTTCCTCCATTAACTAAAACACAAAAATAATTCTGTGAGAGGAAAAAATCATGATAGGTAAAACAACATAATAGAGGGGGAGTAACTTCAATATCTAACATCTTAGGTTTAATTATTAGATCATTACTGTAATTCTAGTACTATTACCTATACTTATACTTAACCATAGGGACATCCCTAGACATACCTTAGAAATGACTCTAGGGATCTCACTAAAGTTTTCGCATCCTAGTTTCCAAAGGTTGACTAAACCATTCCTCTGATACCAACTGTAGAGACCCGAAGCTTGATGTACATGGACATTACATTACTTTTGAGTAATACTTAATACATAACAAAAACAGACACACAAGGACTGTAATAGTTTTGTGTCTTTGGAACCTCAGAATATAAACATCTAATCCTGTTGAATGATCTTCAAAATCTCCAATATCAGTTTCCCCCTATTATTTCCTTACCTAACACATTTCTTTATATCCTGGGGAAAACAAAACATATAAAGGGTGTGCTCAAATGCTCAGTAAGGGTAAGCATGGATAAAATAAAACATACTATATACATTTGAACTTAAAAAAATGAACATAATGTTTAAATATCAAAATATTGAGCAACGACTAAAAACGTGGAAGTTCATATGTCATAGATCATAATGGAACATAAATTATTATAAAATAGCATTAGAATAAAACATGTAATTGTGGAATCCATTAAGCACATGTAATGATTTCCATAGTAGCCAAGGCATTGCTTCCAAGACCATCTCAGTGGACAAAGTCCCTTTCTGAATCGAGTTCACTCCTTGTTCCAGTCCTGTAATACTGAACCGAATTAATTTATCATTCCAGCCATGTCTGTCTCATTAGATATAAATCTTTACCCAATGCATTGGAGGGATATATAGGTCCCACCCATCTCATAATGAAATTATTCTTACTTGTGCCACAAAATAAACATACATCATTCATAAAAACCCAATAAATAAACTGGATTTCATAAAAATCATCCCATCATCACATAATCCATATAAAAGAAATAGACATAATTTCATAATATGAAAATTGAAACCGTGTAAATCATAGATACATGGTACGTGAAACACACACATATGAAATAATGTCATCTTGGATGAAATTTTTTTTTTGATAAAACACATGAAAATAATTCTTGAGGAAAATATCCTTTCTTCTTCAAAAACATTCTCTTTTCACAAAATGTCATGCAATTTTAAAAGAAAATGATTTTTTTGAAAATATTCATTAAATATTTTGGAGATAGCTTCATGAAAATAAGTCTTTATAATACCGTAAAAATCCGTTCGTGCAGTAGAAGTTAAAAAAAACATTCTTCTCGTACTTTTGCCAGAACAGTCAAAAAGTACCTTGTAAAAGAAATATTTCATACATACCATATATTAAAAGTAAAAAATGGGTAAAAGGACATTAAAAATACATAAAAACACTTTTAGAAAACATTTACATGGATGATAACAATAACCCTAGTAAATACTTACGTATAAGCAATCTCAGATAAAAATGAGCTTTGCGAAATTATCCCTTACCTTAGGTCTGATATGTTTCGTACGTATCCGAACCTCCTTTATAATGATTTAAATAATGTCATCGAATTATTACAGAATCATATTCATTGATATGATATCATATGTGGTTCAATTATGATTTTATATTACCCGTTCGTTTGTAAATTCCATGTTAAAGAGTGTTTTGGGTAAAATCATCTTATTTACTGTATGTGTTTGGACTTGTTGTTCTTAATGTTATTATTACTTATATCATGATTTACTTACTTAAAAAATGTAAATCATGATTTATATATCATATACATTCATTATATATCCATCATATACTATCATTTATAACTGTACATAACATATGGAGGTAAGAAATGAAACGCATCGTTCATGGAGATGGTAATCCGTACGTACGCATGAATGCTACATTCATTTCTTATTTTAATGGAATTAAAACATAATGATATATAGGTATATTATAATTTCAGTATAATATCATACATAATATCATTAACCATATCCTTTATACATCCCACATAAGGTATTAACGAATCACATCACTTTGAGGGGGCGGTAGTCCGCACTTCCTCAAATGAGATTATCGTATTTACCGACTATGGAAATCGTAAAGGCTTGATATAATTGGGAAGTAAAGAAGCATAAGGAAATCATAAACAAAATATATATTATATATAAATATAGTGCCATCATAATGCCCACCATTAGAGGCAGTAGGAGAAAATCGAATAATCATCGTTTCGTGAGGCATTAGTTTGCCATCACAGAAACATTATGTTCTTCATCCATTAGATGGAGGTGTGTGTATGTGTAGTTCGAATCCTTATAATAAAAACATAGTATTATATTTATTATATTGTTTTTGTTACAAAAGAAAGGATTAAAAAGAGTTTAGGGGTTAGAGAAGTAGAATAAAAGAAAACAACTTAAGAGAAACTGTTACCTTTAATTTTGGTAACTTCCTTTGGTTTGAACCAAAAGGACTTCTTAGAGAGTATTCTGCCTAATTTAAGGCTTCATGGGTGAGGAGAGGGATTTAGGGAGCTTATTTGGGCAGTGTTTAGACGAGCCAAAAGGCTTAATAGGTGTGAGGAATTGCATAGATGTGGTCTCCTTTTATAAGGTAGAGGAGGGGCTCTTTAGGAAAGTGTGAAAACATTATTTTATTATAAACTTATCTTCAATTTAAAGAGACCAAAAACACATTAATGTCAAATATAATAGGACTCGTATTCTAAATAAAATCATTCAATTGTAATTGAATAGGTTTTGGATGATATTTTAATCATTGTAATTTTATTTATTTAAATCATTTATTAATGAGGTAAACACTGCATCATTATTGTGTCATACATAATGTAATACATTTGATGAATAAAATTTATGAAACAAATATCATGATTTAGGGAATCTTTTTAGAATTCCAAAGAATATATATAGTAGAAAATATAACTTATATAACCCCTTATAAAAATTAATTACTAAAATATTTCTGTTGAAGTCAATATTGTCTTTATATTAAATTAATTAATCCAAATTTTCATTTTCACTACCAAGTGGCTCATTTGGGTCCCAAAATCGGCACAAGTATGCCCATGGTCGGCCAATACTTATCCAATAAGGTTAGGGCAAGTGTCAAGGTAATTTTGAATTATTATAATATTATTTGAACCTTTAATTACACTATTTACCTATAACCGCAGTAAATAAAAATTACCGTAGTTACTATTCATAATGCCCAAAAATAAAAAATAGCTTATTAACATAATTTTACCCCACTGATTCCAAATATGGAATCCATTTTTCCATATTCAATACAAAAAATTTGTAGAAATTAAATTAAAATTAATCCTGTTGTCGAAAGAAAACATGTTTTTGTTTAAAACATTACAAAACATTTAATTGATTTAACCTACGAATTCAAGGTAAAATCAATGCTAATGAAATACATTATATTAAATGGTAAAAATATATTCTAGTTATACTTTAAAAACATTCAATATCGTAATCTAACCACATAAATTATTATGATGAAAAAAGTTGTTTTTAATTAAAACATAGCGTGTTTTTACTATTCATTAAAATATGAATGTTATCAGAAAATTATCAATACTTTATCCAATGTAATTTTTTATATCCTGATTCAAAAGAAGAATTTTATTTTGTCAAATTGAACATATAAACATGTCAAAAACTAGATTTAATATGGGTGTGCCATCAAAAGGCGGCAAAACTGCATTTTTTTAAAAATACTTATTTTACCCGAAATATTTATTTTGTTCTCATACCATGTTATAGAAAATATGTAAGAGGAATAATAATGTTATAATATTCAAAATTCAGTTAATAATATTCATAACAGCTAGTTCATAATAATATTATAATAATATATTGTTGTTTAGTAAAACTCGGTATTGCGTACAACACACGCTATCGAGGAAGGTCGTGATTGCGTGTAATGCAAGCCAAGTCAGGGTTGCGTGTTGTGCAAGAATCCTTCGTTGTTTCGTATAACAGAATCCAACCATATTTCATTTATAAATTGAATATATATATATATATATACTCAATGTTGCGTAGAATGACTATTATAAAACGAACTTGAAATTGTGTGTAACACAATCTAAGAATAGTGTTGTGTATACTTCAAGCTAATACAGTGTGGCATATAGAAAAAGAAAATATTGTTGTAGCATAAAACACATGACATAAAATAAATTAAAAAGAATACTTATCATAAAATATCGGGCTGTTACATATATCATTTTTATTATATTCCTATTTTTAATTCCTTTATGAAAATTCTACATGTTCTTACTGATATCATTCAAGTTCATATGTAAACAGTTTCCATTAATTTCCATTACTCGGCCTTATTCTCACCCTTTCTTTTATTTAATATCCCTGGGATATGAGATTCCATAAATGTACATAGGATGAAACATGAATAATCATGTCACTGGGAATAGAATAATGGTTTTGACATGTATTATGTACCTTATTTCCAAGACACTAAACTTTAAAATATACAATGTTTTTAAAATACTATGTAATGTTATGTAATATAAAGGATAGATTCCATAGACCATCCCTAGTCACCAAAAAACGAGCATGAAAGATAGCCCACTAAGGGTAGTGATCAGTCAATAGGTTGCAGGTCCACACTCCTCTACCATCTAAAGAATCAAACCGATCTAATATTTTGGCCAACTGAAAGTGGGGCCACACAAATTCCAACATTAATTCTACCAACTTATAGACTCACCTAGTTGTATATGTATAAGACCTCCATTCAAAATCTGGCGGAACAAAAAAACACACCTTTTTACATATACCATTCCTTCTAGAAAACTCATCTAGAAGAATCAAAAGAGGCCCGCCTACAAAATGTGGTGCCTAGTAATAAGAAGAATAATACACCTGCCTAAATTAACAAATCAATATAGATGTTTTATCTAGTATCATTAAGAGAAGGTGGTCGAAAAATCATGACACCAAGTAGGGGGTAAAACCAACACTCTTGCCCCATACATGTGAATTTTCAGAATCCATATACATAAATTGGTGGATAGAAGTAAGAATATAACCTTAATCCAAATACAGAATTGGAATATATTTCTATTCTAATAACTAAAGTCACAAAACATATAATGAAATGGTAAAATGGTAGAAGAAAATAACTTAACACATCTTATAAACATGTTAGGAAATCATTATGGTTACAAAAGAAGTTCTAGAGTGATGATACAAAACTATATCCCCACCAATGGATGGATCCTCAACATCTCTCCTCGGATCAGACACACACTTGTACTCCGGTCTAGTAGGTTTGTGGGGAAATTTCCCTAATGATATACAGTCAACCGAATTGGTAACGCACACCTCTTTCAATTGGATATAACCTTCCTATCTCAATATCCACTCTATGGTAGGAATAAACCCTTTCTAGTGAAAACCACTTCCCTCGAAAAGTGGCCTCAGTTTCACACAATAAGGAATCCAAGAATAAGCCTCAACAAAAGCAACTTGAAGACAACATGTCAATCTACGATCTGACACTACTTAATGCTAAATTTCATGAACCACTAAGGTAATTATTTGTGGTATTGGAATATCCTATTATTCCCTTAACCAAATTTTGAGAGAAGTATCTGTAATCTTAAGGGTCCCCTTTGAAAACATCACCATGAATGATTTCTTCATGACCATAATCAGATCTATGTCAAGATCCCATCTCTGGATGAGAGTCACTGCTACCCTATGTATGGACATAAGTTCATGGATAAAGATGGATTTACCATTTTATAATACAACATATTTATCCTCGCCATTATGTCACACTCTATGAATGATCTCTATATATTACTATTTAACGTCATCAAAAGGGTCCTCCCCAACGTAATGTAGTATGAGAGATCCCTCCTACCATGAGGCACTTGGGAATAGAAGGCCAGTAATTTCCAATGCGTTGTCATTAGAAATCAAAATTCTTTCTCAACTAGAATAAATACCAATGATATGGTAAACCTAGGAACCATATTTATATCATATAACATCCAACGTAATAGAGGAAGTCCCAACCAATCTCATCACTTATTATAAGGCAGTCAAGAAGCACCCACTCCTGTCAGATCATGTAGAGGAACCTATGTAGAAACACAAAGACGAATTTCTCCACATCAGAAATTAGTTAGCTAAAGACGACATACCAATAATGTTATGGTCTTTATCCACCAATTGATATGAAATTATAGATGAGTTTTATGATGATTGTGTGCCAAAAATCCTCCTCAATATATGGAAAATTCATTATTAGTTGAGAGGGAAAGTATTAACCTATGATGAGTATCAAAATCATGACAAGGTAACAGAAATAATGAAACTCTAAATTGAATTGGATGATCTCTTAGCTGCATAACATCTAGATGGACAACAAGGTTCCCTTCAACATGAATGTCTCGGTGTGTTAAAGAGATTGTGATAGCTAATCACATCTTCACCATCTGACATTCAGATAAGAGTATGGGGTGAACACGGATCATTATATTTCATCATGAACTATAACTAGAAACTCCCACAAAAACTTGTATCATGCAATATCAAAGCCTTAGGCCCACTTCAACAAACAATAACAATTCAAAATGGGAGATGTGCTCCAAAAAATAGATCCCAGATGACTCTTGCTAACTTATGTTCACAAGGGAGAATTCAATTGAGATATTTTTTCACCAGGAATCTGAAAATATTGAGTAATATTTCTATTTAGGATAAATTAGCCGATAGATAGAACATACATCGGAGAAAGTGAAGTGGTCTTCGGAAATGGGTGATCCAGGTGCATATAAAATTATTCACCCAAAGAATGTTAAAAAACTCTATAAAATTAGAAGGGTAGTCATTGTAGTCACAACCACGGAAGATCGGGAGAAACCCCATACCATTAAGATGGGCGATTTTCTAAACCAACCCTCAATGTTTGCAAACCAGACTCAATGAGTTGTAAATTAAAAAGGGGAACTACTCCATTCCATAAGGGTGGGGTTTTTTCCCCTCAACTACATCCTAGTCAATGTAAATCAGTATTCTTCTTATTAGAAGATACACTACAGAATTGAGAATCCTAGTTCCTCACATCTCATTATATGATGCCCTTACTAGGGTTGTTTATGACCAAAAAATCATGATAATTTATTCGAATAATTTTACATCAAATAGCTCCAACCAAATCATAAAAGGAGAGGACAAGGCCTCACGGTTTTCAATAATGAGAAATTATCCTAAATACAGTGATAAAATGAAATAAATGTGTTATGAATCTATGAATTTCATCAAATCCACCCTTGAATATTCTATAGAACATGAATCCATTTTAGAGGACGAGTCATAAGAGGCTGTTCCATCTCATAATATGGTTGACATGGAAAAAATTGAAGCAAATATTCATACTTTGAACCAAAATCATTATCTAAATATGGGGATTTCCTCAAATAATCCAGAATTTCCTCCAAGAAAGGAATTCAACATGAAAAAGGGAAAGGGTCATATTTTACCCCAAATGCCTCTTAAATAGGTTATCCCCCTTCTCATGAATAAATATTTTCTCAGTAGATGGATGAAATAATATAATTGAGGGGAATCAATGTTGAAATACTCCAAGTAATCCTTCCTACTAGATATACTCTATAAGAAAATCCCCAAATTTCACCCCCCCCCCAAACTAGATTACCTCATCAAATTGAACTCATTGTAGTAACAGAAGGGTGTCTCGAACACCTGATCAACATAGGGTACTTGCCACAAATATACTAGGATCTTGTAGCAACATGTTTGGAATTCCATCCATTATGTGAAAAACCATAACATGTAAATGAACATCTTTATAGGGCTACCTCAATGGGTTACCCACAACAAATACCAGCATTATCCTCAACCCTGGACATACCACTTGCAATGCCTTCTCAATCTCTGGACCCACCATACATTCAGTGAGGGCTCATGAACATTCTATAATCACTCATGGATCATTTATAATCTATATAATAATAGAGTGTGATGATACAATCCGAAAAAATCCTAACCCCATAAGTTTCGATCAGACTCCTTCATCGAAAAACATTGGGAATCCAAAATTTCCCATTTTAAATGGATTCGGAGACCCGGAGCAGTATTTGATGCATTTTTCCTCTCGTTTTGATCCCATTAAGGGGACCCATGAAAAAATGGTATTCAAAATCAAGTTCTTCGTGAAATCACTTTAAGGGACATCCTTTGTTTGGTACACATGTTTTTAGCTTCAAGTAATAATAGGGTTGGAAGACCTCCTTCAGATGTTTCTATTCCACATCAACTCAATGCAGCAGAAGACAATAGTCTATAACCTCTCAAACTCTAAGCATTGGGAAAATGAAAGAGTTTCAAATTTCATTTCCCATTTGAATGGATTCACATGATACTTGATCCTAACAATCCCTTAATAAGATATATTTCCTATATGTATAGAGAATCTTGATGATGAGGTTCATAGACCACTTATCCCTTTGAAATACAAAGTAACTTTTCGGGACCTTTCTATAATCAATCAAATAGCAGAATACTCCATCACCAAGACCAATTCCTAGGGAAGAGTAATTCCATAATCTTAGGAAAATAAATCAAGGAATATAGATGCCTCCATTATTACACTTATGTAAGCCCCTCTATCTGATCCTACTCCAAAGCCTATACCATATCGTGTTGCTACACTGCTTGAACTTTCTTAACCTGACACATAGGGATGATAAAAGAGAGAATATATGAAAATAGTTTTATGGGATGAAAAAAAGTTATATTCTTTATAAAATGACCATGTCCCAAGCAACATAAAAAAACATTGGAAACAATGTGATAAATTTACCAAATATGGAGAATACCCACAAAGAGGCTGATGAAGAAATCAAAACATATTTCCCATTCCATAATGTATTGGGGTATAAAAACATGAGTGTTTTGTTTTCAAAGACCACCAGAAAATATGGTTGAATCTAGGAAGTAATATTTTAATAATTCCCTTGAAAAAATACTATGTTTCTTTACCAGCGAGATGGAGTAAGAGAAATAATGGCAGGAAGTTAAATGAAAGGTTACATGGACGTTCAGTCAATGGATGTTTAGAAAAATAATCTAATAAACGTATTTTATCCTATAATTATATTTTACATAACTTATAGTGCCTTTGGACACTTCTACTACAACACAACCAACATCATCAATAACTCAAACCTCTGAAATATAGTCCGCCAAAAAAGAGAAATGTCCAGAAGGGAAAGAATAAAATGTAGAAATACTCACTCATTTCAAGGCCAAAGTTATCATCAACCATAGAGTACTTTAGGTATAATTCTTCACAAGAATAAAAACCACCCACATCAAATGGAACAACAATAGTCTACCCAACAGAAAAAATCTCTATCATACGATGACTTGATTTTACATTCCATTACTGATATTCAATTAATGTATCCCGTATCAAATTATGATATGGATTCTGATGCTAAATTAAATACAAATGATTTTGGAATTGGGGGGAGATGCCTTCAGGGTCAAGGGTACAAGGAAATATTTGGTCATTCTAGAAATCACTAATTTAAACATGCCCCTACTTGAACTCTCTATGTGTCTTAAAATCATGGGGAACCTCTCCATCATGCCAGTAATGAGAAAGTAAGTCTCCTCCAACTTGAAATAGTCTACCCAAATAAGATCATCCCAGGTGATTAGTTATATAATATGTCACCACCTAATCAACCATGATGTATAGGAAAACCTGGTCTACCTAATACAATAAGAGCATAAACACATTAAATACATATCCCAAGGGTTGATCCATAAATATCACTAACATCAACACCAAAGGAACTATTTTATGAACACCCCCATCCTAGGAGTCGTAGACATTGGGGACCAAAATATGATTTATTGAATCTATTGGCATTGGTTACTTCCATGATGTACATCATAGATGCCCTAAGTCTATCAAAAGATATCTTAGATGCACTCATCAAGGCCTTTTAAGGCCTCAATTATTTGAAACTATGGTTTCTGAAGCTGAAGTGTATCGTGCAAATAATAATCCCGAAAATTTTAACATGTTTATCTCTTTCAGAGTCTAGGATGATGAAGCTAATATAAAACGACATGTCAAACCCTTGTATATATCTAGTGGGACAAATGACATTGATATTTGACACGACTCCATAGAAAATGGATTAGGAATCACCCTCATCCCAATCTGAACACTTCATCTACCAGGTTTCAATGAATCTCAATTTTACCCCTCTATCATATTGTTATACATTTATGAAAACAATGAGAATGATCTTCTCAATAAAATCAAACTCAAGACTCGGTTTGGGGACCTCATGTCTAACATATAATTTATGTTTGATAAACAATAAATGGACATTAATGTTTTTCTAGGTTGACCATGCTACATCATCATATGTTTATTCATTCATCATACCACGAGTGCCTAATATAATGAATCAATAGTAAAATTAAGAAATTTTATGGTGACATGGACCCATTAAAATCCAGTGATTCAAAAAAAATTTACACATGATTATATCATAATGAAGGAAGATAGTCCATTGATGATAATGTTTCTCAGATCAATGTCACAAATGGTCTACATATTTTTCTAAAAAATCCATTCAAGTAACTCAATACAAAGTATGTTCTCTTCATCCATCAAATTAACTATTTGGGTTCAAATTTGGGAACACATACAATAATTCACCTTAGGTTATTTGTGGAAGCTAATCTTGATAGGGTTGGATAAAATGTTAACATTCCATGTAATACTGAAATACTAGCTAAAATAACTTCATTCCATAATCTGGCCAAAAAAATCATGGATCCTTCAGCTAGACTAGAATATGTTTTCATATCCAAGAAAGGAAATGAAGAAGAACCTTCTTAGTCCCACATTTCACCTTTGGATCTCTCAAAGGGAATTTTACCAATAAGTGTGCTTGAAATGGTTGCTTCATCTAACTGATGTACATATAGAGACTAACCTTATCCCTTTAGAGAATATTATTCATAACCAAATTATCAAGTAGAAGCAAAGGAGGTAAAGCATGAGGAAGAGGAATAAAAAGAAGATATCAAGGATTCCCCATTAGCATTTCAAGAATGTGTTTGCACCACTATTCATGTTCTAATTGTTGTAAATATAGGTACAAAATATTATCCATTACCCATTTTGATTATTGAGGCCATGACTCTCACTCTGTATGAAGTTTATAGTTTCTTCCTGATGCAACACTAGTCTATGTTCACCAATAATTACATACAGATTCCAAGACATGACCCTAAAGTAGACACCTAATTGCATAGGCTATCCAGAGGAACATTGGGGATACAAGCAGGCATGCAGAAGGACACACTCAACTTGTACCTCTAAAATTGAGTTTGATGTTGATAAACTAATGATGTAACAATTATTACAAGAGGTATAGTATCCAAAATGGCTGACCAACATTTTTTCCATTTAATATGAAGAACAGTAAAATCATTGTTTGCACCCACAATAGATCTCTTAATCGACATTTCACAAAAGATGAATTCCTGGTTCCATTCACCAAACTCTTGATTGATTGGATATATAGTTATAAAGGCCTCTCATTCATGTAAAACTATAAGGGATAAAAACAAGTTCATATTGACCTAGAATATAAAGAATATCCCACCTTTATATATCCACAAGGAGTATTTTTCTGTTTTGTAATTACATTTGGCTTTGAGAACATCAGTTCCACATACCAACGTGCCATGCATGTCATCATAAAACCCCTCCTAGGATTGTTTTTCAAATATTATTTTGATGTTATGGTGGTCAAATATCCAAAATTTTCTGACCACTAAATGGGATTTGTGACCATCTTCAACAAGTTATGATAAAACATCATAAATATGAACCCCTTTAAATTTGTATTCAAGGTAACCTCAGTGAATTTTATCTCCTTCTTTATACACCATCATGACATCAAGGTTGACCATAAGAATAAAATCCACCATTAGCATATCACCTCCTCAAATACCTTAAAGTGTTGAGGGGAATTCAAGGACACATGGCCCATATATTGTGCTTTAAATTTAATGAACTAGTGACTGTCAGGAACCATTTGACACTATTTAAAATTTCCTCTTGATTCCACTACAATTAATTCCACCTATTGAGGGAAATCCACTCATACTCTATGTGTCATATCTGAATGGATCACTAAGAAACATCCTCATGAAAGATAAGATATTGGGAATAAAAATAGCCTCTTTTATAACATTTAGACCATGATCGATGCTGATACTCCTTATTTATTTATCAAGAAGAGCTACTTACAATAAATCTTTTTGTTCAAGAAACTGAGTTAATAACAACAAACCCATTAATTCTAACTAGTATTTAGCAATAACCTTCTGAAATATATCCCCTTCCATACTATGTTAATAGTATTTCTAGTATAGGGTATGTTATTCTCCAATAATTTGATATACAATTCAAGCCACAAAAAGTAGTGATAGGCCAATCCTTTAAATATTTTTTAGAACACCCATCTGTAGTAGAAATGTCATTAAATACTAATCTTTATGATGAAGATATATTTTATATTCAATAATTCACTAATATTTGGAAAATTTAAGTTGATGGTTATTCGAGTAGCCCAATGGGGAAGAGAATTGAAGACCATAATCTTAAAAAATTTGGGTTAGGTATAGTGCTTATATTACCTTGAAAGGAAGTCTTACCATAATCTGTTTTCTTATGAAAAGGATATACCAATAATGAGTAAAAATAACATTTCCACATCGTAGTCCTCGATCTAGATCAATATATACCAGTGAAACACATTATGGAGAAAGGAAACTCAAATTTTGTAATCAAACAGATCAACAAGATCTATTCCATTAGAAAAGTATTGTTGATCCCCTTTCTTGATTATATATGATAGTTAATTGAAGATTTCCCCTCAAATATATCCATGATCATGTTCTATGATATTATAAATCCTATGGGATGCATTGGAAAATATAGCTACAACTTTAGAAGATGAAAACTAGGGGAAAATATTAATCAGCATTACCCCTCATTGAATGGTCTCAACTTTTGTTCAATTCAGAATGGAAGAGATAAATAAAATCATCCCAATCCTTGAACTGTATGGTTCTAACATACAATTAATGATCCCAATCTAGGAAAACCTCCAAAATAGAGTACTTCCTATAGATAGAGATAATAAGGAGAAAACCTTATGGTGATTAGTTAACATCACCCTTATTTATGGACCAAATAATAATAAAGTTCCCTACAATTATGGATTTCATGGAGTGCTTATCATATTTATCGATGAATATAAAACTATGGTTATTATGAAATAAATGAATGAAAGAGCCTGTGGTTTCCAAAAATAATGGTATAGGATTTTAGTTATATATGATGACTTGGACACTCCTCCGCTTTCATGACATTGGATTGCGTAAAATTCTGCAATAAATTTCATTCTTGTCATGTACATTCCAACTTTATATATTAACCCCCATAGTTGTTACATACCACCAAATAATCATGGAAAATTTTCATATGTGTAATGGATGTTGTGTGGTCATACCCTCCATTCATGGACAAGCAGTTCAATTACATCTTAATTGCTAATGATTTCTTCACCAAATGGGGTGAGGTAATACAACACAATGAAGTTGGGTCCAACAAAATATTTTTCTTGGTAAAACCCAACACCACTACCATATTTAGAATCCCTAATAAAATACTAATGTAAAAAAAACAAAATTTTGTTCTGTTGAGGTAGAATAGATATATTACGAACATGAGATCAAATCCAACCATTAATTCCACTATTATGTAGTGGCTAAGGGATAGATAGAGACCGTCATAAATACCCGATCAAACATAGTCACGGATATATTATAAAAATATAAAAACTCTTTTCCACATAATCTATGTCATACCTAATGGGATTACCAGACTATAACACAAACTACTACACGGGAAACCCTGTACTCACCGGTATACAAAATTAAAGTAGTCCTACCCAATGAAATCCCATTTTAGTCACTCCAGTTTTCTATCCCTGATTAGCTATCCATAGATGAGAAATCCTAGAAACAATTGGATGAATTTTAGTGAATTTATGGGAAAATATTTCACACATTTCATCACATTTAGGTCTATAAATATCGGATATCAAAATATTTTAACAAGAAGTTCTACCTACACACATTCCCCCATGGAGAACTAGTACTAGTCCTCAGAAATCTAATGATTAAATGAAGGAAGCCTCTAAAACCTGAAATATACTGGGAAGAAGTAGATTACATGAGTAATATCCATTTTAAATAATCTTATTACTTAATCTAAAAGGATGTATAGATCATTGCGATGTTGACCATTGTGATGTTACTTAATAAATAATTCATGTGATCACATAGAAAATATCACTACTGCATGATGTTAAATTTTGTAGTGTGTATTTTTTACAAGTCCATAAAATAGAATGAAATAATTTTCACACATTATGATATTAAACTGTCTAGCTACATCATCTTTTTCATATGATGATAAACATCCCATCCTAAATTATGATTTGTATGACTTGAAACTATAAGATACCTTTTGTTCACACCACATGACATTAAACTTCATGGTTGAAGTCCATCTCATAAATTGTTATGAAACTACCAAAAAAATCATTGGTCGAGAAATTCCTTGTGATCCCTTAAAAATGGGATTCTATCTTAGGTTTAATTCCAAACCATATCCCTCTAACACCTAACTAGGTAGATATTCCCTCTGGCCAAGCATGAGTAAGAAATGGTGGGAACATCCCTTATACCAACCCCACTTACATCATCTCCACCCTACGGTGGATATTAGGACCCCATTATAGTCATAAATCCAAACAATATATTTTCCCTATCACATCACAACAAACTGCACAATCCTATAAAAAACAATGTGTGTTATGATTCTCATTCCAGTGTGATATGTAGTGATGTTTGGACCTTCTGTCCTAGGACTATCCATTATTAATGGAAGTAAAACCCTTTTATATTACTTATGTAAGAATCATATCTACATAGAGAACATTTCTAGGATAAATGACTTGACTCCCATTACAACAAGATGTGTAATGATGCCTAAACCTCATGTTTTGTGCGAAACCATCATCTAGGAAAATACCAGATCCCATTTCCCTACATAAAATCTTGATTGATGTGGGAAACAATAATTGAAGAACAACATGTGGCTTGATTCATATTCTAATCAAATGTGTATTGATGCCCAGATCTCCAATCCAAGGCCCATACACATCAAAATATTGATAAAATTTCATCTCCTTATTCATGGGTCAGAACTACTTATGAAATTGTCTTTTCTCAAGAACTATGTTTGGCTTGAATCCAATGCCATTGGGATAAGTATTGAAGCTATGATCTACAGTCTCAGGAAAAACTACAAAAAAATACCACAAACCCTTTTTATGGATCATAACTACTCATGGAACCTTCAAAGAACAATGAGTGTCGTGATTCTTAATCCCATGAGATATATAGTAACACCAAGATTCCAAATCTCAACCCTAGATAAAAAATTTCTTTTCATTCACATCACTTCACCTTCGTCCTTACCTAATGAAATTAAACAAGAAAGCTAATATCCTGAAAGCATGACTTTAAAATTCATGGTACCATTGTAAATAGTTGGATTTATTCTAATCCAAATAAGATATGTCGTGATTCTTAGGTCATATCTCTAGGCCCAACCAACATTGAATCTAAATGACCCAATACTTAACTTTTTCTGACACAGAAATAAAAATTTTACTCCTTATTTTTCAAAAAAACAATAAAAAAATGAGATTAGGAGTTTTGATAAGTATTACACACATAAGAAAAGAATATAAATTCAAATTTTGGGTTTCCATAGTCCAGGACATAATACCATAAAAGTTACACCATATGTCCTCATCACATGACAATAAAATACATTATTTCATCACAAAAATATGTGTGGCTTGATTCTCAATATTTTGATATATGTAGTGAAATTCAAATATTTAATCCTAGAACCAGATGTAGAATAATACGAGAAATTTCCCTATTCTCCCATATAAAAGTCTGATCTATATGAGAAGACACAATATCCATTCTCACCCAATCCTTAAACCCATATTCAAAATACCCCATTTTACCCATGAATTAATTCTATTGGTGTGGTGAATTTTGAGTTTAGAATACATCTAGTTTGATTCTTTCATTTATGTGATATATAGTGTCTATTGCGTCTAATTTCTTAGTCCATCTACAATATTCCCTTTATGTTCATGTTAAGAAACCTAAATCCTTATTAAAATACATTAAACTATTTAGGGATAGAAATGGTAACCCATATCCTATTTTTAATAAATGTATTATATAAGAGATCATAATCTAGTAACCATTAATAGGAGGTCTAATGAGGAAACAGAGATGTCCCCCTTCTACATATGAGTCAGATCAATGAAAGGGGCTCTAAAATTCATTGACAATATCATTCAAAACATTTCATTTATTCTTGTACATATCTATTACACATGTCATAATCCTAATCATGGACACTTTCAGGTCTTCATAATATTTCTCCAGCTCCTACTGTTATAATGTTTTCTACCCAATGAATCATTTTATTGACTATGTAGTAATACACCTCAGATGGATTTTCATAAATTATACAAAAAAATATGTTTTTCAGATTAAGGATTCCACTGTTGAATATGAATCAACACACCATAGTTGGACTTTCATTAAAAGTCCCACAATAAGGGTTTTTCAACTATTAGTAACTTTTTCATTAAGAGAACCCACTTCTGTCTTTGTAAGATTTGTTGACATTATGTCAGAATATGAAATTTAAATTCAGTCTATTGATTTCAGTTGCAAACATGTCCTATATTCTTTATTCATATATAAAAATCCTCAAGACCAGGAGTCACAATCCCCCCCCCCCTCATGTCTGAAGTATACTAGATTGATATTGGACTTGTATCTACTTCTATAGAACAAAATCTATGCTTGGGGAAATATGAATCTTAACAATATTATTTTGGACATGAGAATTAGAATGTAAGAATCCATGAGGAATCCTTTTTATTACTATTCTATAACACACCGTAGATGGATTTGCATTTTTTTCAGAAATGGGTTATTTATTTAAGGAATGACATTTTTGACTATGTTGTAACACATCACAAATAGATTTTCAAAAAATATCCCACAAAATAGGTTTTTCAATCAGTAGTAAATTTGTCATCAGGAGAGACCTCTGCTATCTCCATAATCCCTTTCCCCCCATTCCACATTTAAGATTTGGAAATTCTCAGATTATAGATTACAACTATCTCCTCTCACACCTGAATATGTTAGAACATTTCTGGGATTATTACCAAGAATGGGAGTGTAATTAATCTTTTGGTCAAAGATAAATAACTTAGAGTATATCCCCCATAATTTCATATTTGAATGATAGTA
This sequence comes from Viscum album, assembly GCA_963277665.1. Lineage (NCBI taxonomy): Eukaryota > Viridiplantae > Streptophyta > Magnoliopsida > Santalales > Viscaceae > Viscum > Viscum album. The sequence goes on from OY728131.1 coordinate 39,797,918, forward strand.
AACATAATATCATAATATCATTATTTTACGGCTGTAAAATGAATATCATAATGTAATTTTTATCTGAATTTAAATAGAAAGGTCAATATCCTAGTCACATGACTATAACTATAAAAAACACCCTTATCATAAGAAATTAAAATGCATGGTCGATGTTTTATTCCCATGATATTAAACTTCATAATTTTTCAACCATTTTCAAATGTTTCATTCCCCATTAAATTTATTTTTTAACAAAATGTACCCTCCACTTGGTCCAAATTCTTATAGGAGCAATTTCCCATTCACCACCGATGACAACGCATATTCTCTCATAATTATCTGACACCTCAGATTGGAAAATCCACTCATATGGGCCTTGAATGTATGAATATCTATAAAGTCCCTTCAGTCTTCAATAATAGAACATTATAATTCCTGATAACTCATTTTCTTGACTTCAATATAACATGCCCCAATTGGCTTTGAATAAGTTGTTCACAAATTTTAGGTCCTAATAGCCAAAGGCGGTCACTATTGACTATGATGTAACATGTCCCCGTTAGATCTACAGAATGTACCCCACAAAATGGTGGTTTCAACCAGTGGTTACATTATTATCAGAAGACACATCCCCAATTCTTGAATATCGTGTTATAGATCTGGGAACCAAAAAAATGTGCCTCAGGATTCAAACATCATATTTGATGAATGTCAAAACATTCATGATTAATAAGCCTTGTTTGGGACTTCATTAAAAAACTTATGGTCAAATTGGTTTGACCTAAAACAATAATTTCATTGTCATATATTGAATGACATTGAACATCCTGCAAAAAATGACATAGTACTAACCAGATTGAAAACCTTAAAAAAGGGAAAACATGGAAAAAGTGGTGTCTCAATTCACTAGACTTAAACTCTATATTGTTCAAGAAAAAAATAATAATAAATGAAAAGAAACTGGAACAAAACATTTTAGGATGAAAACCAAAAAAGGGTTGTATAAGAAAATTCTATGTCTATCCCCGTACGTATTACATATATTAAACTACAGAAAAAATTAGTGTGGTGACAAAAAAGATGATTATTTTGTATAGTTGTTCATATCACCATATAAAAAATTGAACTATGCTTTCTAGCCCCCAAAGAATATGAAAAATAAATTTTTTCTCATCCTTTTCATTTTATTTATTTCGTAATTATTTTCAATCATATGAGTCCATTTTGAGTGTTTTATTTGAATTATAGTACATATTGAAATGAAATATCAAGTGAATGGTAGAGAAAATAAATATCATTTCTATTTTAATGTTTATAGAAGATTCCCCATAATAGATCATCTCTAGAAAATTTTTCACTGTATCCTCATCAAATGATTTGATAAGTTTAACTAGACCCCTCCAATTTCATCATTTTGGTAGAATTTTTTTCCTCAAATTTATAGAGATTATCCTCCTTAGATTTGATGACATATCTTCATTTTTCAAAATATTTATCTATGATTTCATGGAGTTGGAAAATTTATTCCATTGTGAAAATTAACTCTTCTTTGTGTTTCACTAAATAGAGTGACTTCTCCTTGAGGTATTTTATTTAATCCTAAATATTCTTAAAGTGGATGGACTAAGGTTTTATTATGACATATCTGTGTTCCTCAAATTGGAAGACCAACAAAGCCTTGGATTGTCAGGATCTTTTCTCCTCCTTCCTTTTTCATATGATCATGTTCACCACATCACGAATCCCTTGGTAATTAAATATTTTATATAATAATATTCTGATCTTCAAATGGAGTTGATGAAGTCACAATAGTGCTTATTTGAAATTAATCACCCCAATTATCTTATATATGTCCATCCAAACTAAAAGTCATATAGTTATTAAATCATAATGTGTCTAAATATTTGAATTAGAGCCACTCTCAGAGTGATAGAGATAATATTGAATCTGTGCACATATTGAGAAACCTTGTTCCAGTCCATCCAAAATATCCTTAAATCCATCCACCAACATTGTCTGAACTTGAATGAAATACCACATCTTAATATATAGCACTAAAGCTGATGAAATTGGTTAACAAGTGACACTTGTCATCAACACATTTAGATTAATAGATGAAAAAGGCAGTTAAATAACCAAAATAGTTAGTAACACTCACCAATTGTAAGATCAACTATTGTTGTTGAAACCTCCTCTGCATCCTCAATTACATTTTCCATAGAAATAATATCATAATGAGAGATAGTATATGTTGTTTTATCAATATCTGGGATCAAATGCTCTTGGGAATTTCCCACTTTGTGATTCTCAACTTTAATTCCCTAAATAACATGATTGGAGTTGAATTGCATTATTAGTTCTTTCAGTTCCATGGAAAATTTTATATAGGAAAAGTAGCAAAAATCACACCTTGATTTGAAGCATCTGATGAAAGAGAGCCTTTTGTGTTTAGGAAAAAAAATCATGAATGATAAAACTCATATTCATTTAATTACTTACTAAAATCTCTAAACTCCTTGAGAGAACCTCAAATATCAATGTTTGGATTAATTAAGTCCTTCAATTTAGGTTATATACACTCATGTACTGCATCATGATCACCAATAAGGGTATCCAGAATGTCTTTCCCAAGACTCAAACTGGCTTAGCAGATGACCCCCCCACTGAATGCTCATCAAGAACAATATTTTCAGTCCCCACAAATATTGGTTCAACATCAACATATTCACCAGATCATATAAGATTCCTATCATCCCATTATAAAGAACTAATGAAATAAACATTGACTGTCATGGGATCCTCTGGTGCATGTAATGGACCTAAAATTTCACAAGGAGCGGAAATCCAGAAGTATTATTTGACACTTGAGGAAGTATGTCTAGCATTAAAATGGAACAATACACACTCTGAATGAATTGGTGAATACATTTACAAATAAATAGATGATTCATAATTTTTTATAATGGATTCATATGAATTGATCTATGACTCCCCTATGGATAATCTTTAATCCTTTAAGGAACATTTCTGGACACCTTAAGTTAAGAATGCGATGTTGATTATACAAAATAATATTATGATTAAAGAGATTATGTCAATATTTTCATCATACCAAACGAATGAAAAAAGTATTACAATGACTCAATTGTGAGGGGAATTTAATTCCCTCTTTCGGTTCATCACTCAAGATGGATAAGAAAACAGATCATTCCTCTTAGTAGTAGAGATATGCCATCACCGTCAAGGGGATCTTGATTCCATCTCCTCCATCATTATCCTCAGACCTATGGATAGCCTTGGGGATTCAAGGGTCTCATCCGATTATTCAATAAGAGATCATGTGGGCACATATTTTGGAAAAAAAATAACTAATATTGATACTTCCTCAGAACATATTCGTATTCATCTTCATATATTTCTAATTAAAAAATGATGTCTCAAAGAGATTAATGAGGGATGATGAAAATGAAATAATAGAATAGGAACTAATATAAGAACATAAGTAGGATTAATTTAGATGTCCTAAGCTTATCATAATGATTAGATACCCCAGAAATACTCATGAATCCATCATGTCAGAAAATCACTTTGTGGTCAAGGTATGATTATCTATTGTGTATATCAATGGATCTAATTCATTAAGATACTTATTCACCTCAGATAAATCATTTACAGGGTAGATATTGGAGGGTGATCTAATATTAAATAGATTTGGGATTCTCAAGTAAACCTAATGAAGCTCCAATGCATCTCTGATATCAAGACTTCTGCATTCCCAAACTCACATCACTAAGGGTCAAACAGAATTTGACTCGGATGCGGCTGGCTGTGAGGAAGGAAAAACCCCCATTCATATTGGGAGACCTATCAGGCCTTTTTTATTTCATTTTAGAATGGTTGGATAGATAATGATTCTCATCTTGAAGGTGGTTACTAGACCGCCTCGGTGCGATTGGTGTTGTCTTCTCAACCCTAACCTACCGAATTTTCTTTATCCAATATCACTTTAAATGCCCTGGAGTTCCAGCTTCATTATCTTCATCTGAATATTTTTTACCATAAATAAAATGACCAATAGTTTTCATTTACATGACCCAGTGAACTATATTTTAAAAAATAACCTGATGGTAGGAAGAGATCCATGCCTTGGCATACCCAGCCTTCAGCCTAATTGACACATCTGACAGAGGCAGAGTCACCAAAATTTCAGATACCTCCATGGCCATAATTATAAAAAAGTTTTTAGGATACCATTGGATGGTTTTTTATCCAAACAAGAATAAAGGTATATATACTTGACTATAGAATACATTTTAACTAGTAGGAATGTCTATAAAAAACCTGAGCCTTTCATATGACCTCTTAATTAATCTTGGCCTCACGTACACTACTTCTAAATTCTATCACGTATGACCTTATATCATTATTATTTTCATTTAAATTATTAGTAAATTTACCTATAGGTGGATTAATATGTGGAAATAAGTTAAATTCCCCTGACATATTCATCATCTTCATCCATTCATCATACTTTAGGTTCAGAGGCTGCATTCTAGATACAACCTCAACGAATGGAAAATTCAGATATTGGGGATTTTAATTAGGCTTAGAGATGAATATGAACTAAATTGTGCTATGATCTACCCCCCCCCCCCACACCCCCAAAGCCCCTGAAATATCCTTGAAATAAAAAATATTACCTTCTCATTTTATGTATGTATTAATAAATGGAAAATACTTTCTATGACATGGGAATCCAACCCTATATATCTCCCTTAAACTAGTTTGGCCACTATAAAAAAGTTCTTATCCTCACACCACTATTGGACTCATTGATTTTAAATAGATAAAGTATTATACACATAGAAAAGAAATTGACCAAGAAATTATTTGCGTCAACTATTGTAATGACCTTAAAACCCCAATTGATATATTATCCCTTATCTAGTGTAATAATCAATGTACCAAGAGAAACCTGATTCTCTATGATGGGGACCTTAGCAAGTGGTACCTTATCATACATATTCTAATAATGAATCCATACACATAACCATATGGATTTCATCCCTCAGTTGAGTATATTTGTCCTGTAATTTATTTAACATATTTCAAATATCATGACCCAACAACTGTGTCCTTTAAGCATAATTCTATTTTTTATTCAATGGGATGAACTAACTATACATCTCACTAAGGATGGGAACTATAGAGATTCTATATATATACCATAGGCTAATGTTTACTTCATTATATGTCACCTAAAAATACTTTTTCTTGTAGACTCCATAGGATCAGCAGTGTGGGGATGATGTTTGGGTTCCTGTAGATGTAGGTTTTCCTTCCCGAATAGCCTCATATATGTAGACATCGTGTATATATTTTTAAATAGGTTCCATTCTGGTGCACCAAGTATTCTCAAATCCTCTTGAGCTTGACTCTCGGCCAAGATAGGAACTCACATTCCCCCTTTCATCCTTGTGTTTGATCTTTTTATGAAGTAAAGAAGTTTGGTTCATAATAATGAGGCCCTGGTTATTAGATATATGAATTTATATCTAGAGTGAATCTACAATAATTTATGATACAACAAATAGGAATATTACCTTATTTAATATAAACACCCTTGGAGGAGATGTTGGTAGAAGGATAGTTGATGTGTTTCATGAACCAAGACTTTTGGAAACAACTCAACACCCCAGTGATAGTAGCATCCCTCAAAATCTTGAGAACATAGAATGACAGGTAATTATTTAATGTGTACTTAAGTTGGTACTGTGTCAAAATATTCTATAGATCCTAAAGAGTAGGCCTAACCACATCTTAGTAACTTGGCCCAACATCTTTGATCATCTCAGAAGAACATGAAATAACTTTTTCAGTAGGGGTTATCATATAATTCATTGAAAATATACAAATAAGGCACTAACTTCTTCCATTATATTAAAATATTGACGTAAGAAATTTGAAATTTTGAATTGTAATGATCCTAAAATTTTGAAAATGAAGGAACTCATGCCGATCCATTATCCAGATCCTATGTGAATTCCCTTCAACAAGGTTCTACATGTAGGACCCTTGGCTAGACCTTAATAAGGGATCCTTGAAAAGATATGAATCCATGAAACACAATCGCTCAGGGGGACTGTACCAATCGAAATTCGTTTGGAGACCTTTGTGAAAGTGAAACTGTGCCATAGCTATGCATGATACCTTGGAAGAAAGAGAAAAAATCACACTCATGAAATTTGAAGAAAATTAAAAGGGGGACATTATTATTTATAGATGTGTTTGGAATATGTTGGGGATCTGAACACCTGGTCTATACAAGGGACCTATGCACCAGACCTCCGCACATCACAGTTCAAAAGGTCTATGTGATTCACTGAAACAACCTTCATAATCTCTTCCATGTTATACCTCTTTAAAAAACCATCATCATTCGATTAGTTCTAATAATGAGGGGGGTATTATATCAAACATCCATTTTTCATGGGGGATTAAAACATTATGAACATCACCTTAATCATATTAATGTTCTAAAATGTCTTATGGGGAATCAAAGGACTTCCCCAACATAGGCTGTGCACACACACCTATTCATTAGAGGGATCATGCAGCCTACCGTTGCACACCACAAAAGTGGTTGTACACCCTTATTTTGGGTACATTCATTGGTAATCTATGATAGGGACCTGTGTAGACAGAATCCTTTATCCATGGTATTCTATTTTCCTAGAAATTAGACCCCATGTCACCTCATTTTCACATGTAAAAAAACATAAAAATCCCCCATACTCTGGTCAACTATCACCTTTAACTAGGTCTCTAAAAATTCCAAAAGTCCCACTCCATAACATAAGAGAAGAGAAAATTAATGTGATTGTGTGAGTTCAAAGTTCCTTATGTTTCTATGAGACACTAAATTTTCACAAGGTCCCCATCTCCCCTAGTGTATAAACACATCGGTGAGTCCCCTTCACTTAACATTGTCCTCAATGAGACACATATAGAGAAACATGAGGAGACAAATTGTGCCTAGGATAAATCCTGATAAAGTATTGTCACTTAGGTGGTTTATTTATCAAGGCATACTTAGACCGTAAAGCCTTATACCACATATGTTAAGCACATCCAGTTCCTCCCATCACATGTGTGAGGAACCTCTGTAATTTATGTCAAGACCTGTGTGAGCCTACCTTCAAGCCCTCATCTAAGTCACTATGTCTGGGATACTCTCACTTTAGATCCCTCATATATGGGGGAATAATATGAAAACTCCATCATATCCTGAGGACATAAAACACCATGATGTAGGGAACTCGAACGTGTCTCTTTTTTGGATTTTCATTCCTTCGATTAGAGGTTTCCCACACTTTTCCAACAAAATGGTAAGGGTCCTCATGATGCATGTGGATTTGAATTCTTTTTTTCACAAGGAGTCAGATCTTAGGGATTGTTTCAGGGAGTTTAATGATTCTGATACAATTGTTAGGACCATGTCTCACCCTTATCATCTCTAAAACCCAGATCTTCTAGATTCAGGCAGGGATGGTGAGGATCACACTTGCATTTCATTTTGACAAGGAAGGATATAATCATTTCCTACTACAGAATGGGATATAGGTCCTCCCTACTCGGGTAAGCACCTATTCTTTCTTAAAAGATGTTGTTTTAAAATCCTGAGAAATTTAAATTTAATTTTTTTAATTAATTAATAATTTAATAATATTTTAATTATTTAAATAAATAAAAAAATATTTTCATTATATGATAAGATTAAATATTTAAAATGAAATAAATTTTTTTATTTAGGATGACACTATGCAAAAAAATTTATTAAATAATACTTATATTAAGTGATTTTACCATTAAATACATAAAAATGTTTTATATATCAAAATTCATTATTAATAAGTAATTTTAAAAAATAAAATTATCTTCAATATTGAATATAAGTTAACATATTAGTATTAAATTTTTATTTTGAAATAATAATTGTTTCAAATTAATATTAACATTTTAAAATAAAAAAATAGAGTATTTATAATTATAAAAATATAATTAAATTAAAAAAAGTAATTTTAAAAAATCATTTATTCAAAATTTAAATGTCTAATTATGAAATTAAATGCAAATAAATCAATAATAATTAATTGTAAAACATTGTAACAATAATAATATAATGGTAAAACATTTTATTTTTAAAATATATGAAATTATAAAACTGATGAGATTATGAATATTATGAAAGTATTAATAAATAATATTAAAGAATACATATTTATGAATACCTCAGTAAATATATAATACATATATATTATTTTTAATTAATAAATACTGATAAAATTTATTTTAAAATATAAATAACTTATACTTAATTTACAATTAAAAATATGAATTAAAATTATTATAAATTAGGTAAATCTTTATATATCCATACAATTTTATTTATGAAAATAAATACTAATAATGATAGTGATAACCAATTAAAAATGAAAATATTACTAAAGAAGAAAAAAAGATAATAAGAAACCAATGGCTTCACCGCAATCCCATATAGAGAGACTGAATTGTAATTATCTGATGTAGATGAAGAGTCTCGCTCTCTAGAGAGAAATCAGGCTCCATGATTTCTAACTGAGGGATTCTGAGTGATATTGGACACTGATGAGTTAGATGGAGTTAAACTCAAATGAACATGAAATATGGACAAGGTTTTTGATTTCAAATTTCATCTTCAACCATAGAAAGGAGATTCATACATGGTTGGAGGAAATTGTGTTTTGTCTTCTTCTTCTACAATCCGAACTGTATATTTTTTGTAGGTTGGTGCATGATTCTGATTTTTCAATATAATATTATTTTTCCTCCACATTTTCCTTTTTCTTAAATGATTGTATTAAATTAAACTCGTTTTTGTTAGTATATCTGTTTATATTTCTCTCTTAGAATCATTATCATGATACAACTATTCATCTATCTTGTTCTATTTTGTGAAATGACTCTATGGTATTATTTATTAAATCTTATAATATTATTTTGTCCTCAGTTTCATTTTTTGTCTTTTTTTATGTCATCCCTATTTGTTTCCTTCAGTGAAAGATTCATTATCATCAATTGCAGATCCAATCAAAATATCACTCTACAATATTATTATCTAAATTCATCAATGAAAAGAATAAATATTTAAATATTTGAAAACTACTTTTCAGTTTTCCCTACAAGAACAAAAAAAATCAATCATTTATTCCTTATTTTATTCATTACATTTATTCTATAAATATCGTTGAAACATAAGAAATATAAATGTAGATCTGTTAACAGATTGTATGGAAAATGTTTTCAGAGCATTAATTATCTCTTCCAAAATTAAATTAAAATATAAAAATATTTTATTTTGTTAAGCGTATAAATAAGGGGGTGTGGAGGGCGAGTGAGAAGAGTCCTTGTGCAGCACAGTAGAGGGATGAAACCATTGTTTTCATTATTTTGTGGTCTTCCAGTTCTGAATGTTAGAGAAATAGTGTGAGTGAAACTAAAGGACTCTTTTTTCCAACAATAAGAGAAATATAAGCATAAAAATTAGTAAGAGAATGTTTATTTTCAATTATTTATTTATTCAAATTTATATTCTCTTGAGAAATATATTAATTTTTTCATTTTATATGTTATTATTTTATTTTTTGGGTTTTCATCATGGATTATAAATTTTTAATTTCAAAAATCTAAATTCCTTGAAATGTTATGTGTAAGGGAATCTTTTCCTTTAAAAAACAATATATTATTGTAAGAATTATATTTATTTTTGATAATGAAAATTTATATTGAAATATTTTCATGGTATTTTGATTTTACCAAATTTTAAATGTTTATATTTTTAATAATAAAATATATTATTTAAATCCACTAAGTATAAATGAATTTTATTGTGTTATGTTATCATTTTATGTTTATCATTTATGGTAATTCGTAAAAAAATAAAAACTATCATTTTTTAAGTACATTAACAACCATTGAATGTTATTTATATTATGATAAATTTCCATTATCATTATGTTGTGAACTTTCATACATATCCTATTTTTATTTTAGTTATGTTTTTATTTTATATACACACGCATTGAATAAATTGTTCCATAGAAAATAATTTTCTTTCAAAGTATATTTTTATGAATTTCTTTACTAGAAAACAAGCATTTTAATTAATCTTTCATTAACATTTCATATGTTTATGTATTGAATAAAAGTGCAGAAATAAATTTTTTCCTATTTATTATATGGTTCCACATAAAATTATGTTTATAAATTTACTTATAAACATAATTAAATATGACATCATGTTTTTAAAGTATAAACTCTAGTGAAAAATATATGTATATACACAGGAATATTAATAATATTTTTATAAAATTAGGCACTTTAATGTGTAAAATATGGTTAGGAATTGGGGTGTAAACACATATATCGGTAAAGGGTAGGACCAAAATATCCTTTAATGTTTCAAGTGGCCCCATTGTTTTGTTTTCTGAAACCTTCATAATATTTTATGATAAATCACTTGAATAATTTTTTAAGAAAAGTAATTTTGAAATTGATGTTATTTTTTAAATTAGAATTTCTGAAATTGATTTTCAAAATATTAATATTTATTGTAATTTTTTTAAAAGTATTATATATATATATATATTAAATATTTATATTTTCTATAAATTTATTCAAAATATTTTTTAAAATTATTATTTATTGATATTTTTGTCATTGATTTGAAAACCCATAAAATGAAATTTAATTCTCATTCCACATTTTAAAAATATTTTCACAAGTATCTTATATGTTCTAAGACGTGAAACTATGCATAAATATTTAAAGTAGGGAAATAAAAGTATCTTTTTTAATTTTATTTTTGTAAAACACATATTTAATTATAAGGTGTTGCCTAATTCTAATAAACCTAGAACAAAAAATTTCTTAGATTGTGTTATGTTTTGTGTATTTGATTATTACCATTTAATAGATAAAATATTAATCAATTTTATGTACATAATAAAAAATCATTGGTTTAGGGTGTCACAATTGTTAACAGAGTAACTATGTAGACAACTTTGGAGATTTTATGTTTCCTTTTCATGAAAGATATCTACACAACATAATATTGTTACGATAATTATGTTCCCTTAAAAATTCTGATATGTCATAATTTTGATGTTGGAAATTTATAATTTTCTTATGTCCGATAAATGAATTGTGTTGGTGAAATTCATTTAAGGGGTTATAATTTTACATTCAATGAATATTAAATATTATTTTATATTAAATATTTATTTAATATTGTGGTTATAATTTAAATAAATTGATATATATTTAGATTATATTTTAAGATAAGATTTGTCAAATTAAATAAATAATTTTAATTATGTTGAAACAATTAAATTTAAAAATTATTAGATAAGATTCCAATTAATTTATTTTATCAATTAATACAAAAAAATGTTATATTTATCAAATTTCATTTCTAAGAAATATTTTTTAAAAAAATTATTTCCAATATAAGAAACAAGGTATGATATTAGTATTAAATTTTTGTTATGAAATTATTCTTTTTAAAAAAAATATTATGATTTAAAAACAAAAAAATGATGACTTATAAGTAAAAAAATACTAAAAATCATAAGAAAATAATTTTAGAAAATTATATTTTGACATTTTTTATAATAAATTATGAAATCAAAGGTAATGAAATTAATAATAATAATGGGTTTAACTTTTTGATATTAATAATTTAGTTGTAAGACAACTTATTTTAAACATGTATGAAATTATAAAATTGATGAAATTATATAAATTACGAATGTTTTAATAAATAATTTTTTAGAATAATTTTTTTTTGAATAGTGAAGTAAATAATATATATAATATTTTTAAATATTAATTTTAATAATATTTCACACGACCTCTACCACTGTTATCTGTGGGAACAAAAACAACAGCACCAGCTCTCCAGGTCACACGACCTCTACCACTATCCCAGTGGGAAATACAGAATTTAAGAGAGTTGAGTGAGGATTTTCAAATCCTCCAGTTAGAGTACAGGAGACAGTGTGTGTTTAAAATATAGCATATAACACACACTCCTCAATATGTAAAAATATAAATCACAGAGCAAATATTTAGAGTTTAGAAACGGCTCTAGTGATTGTCGTGCAGCTCTGGACTCCATTGATTGATCAGAATTTGCTCTGAGTCCTCCTCTGGTTTTTGTCTGGAAAATAGAGTATCGTCTATTTCCTTGACTTCTAGGTGTAGAGACAGTCGATGAAGCTCTTCTGTTATGTTCTCGTTCTTGGCTCTTCACTGGTATGTAGTAATGAATGAGTTTTTCGTGTAAGTTCAGTCGTCTCTTTGCATTCACGCTTAGTTGTTCTTCCAGCACACCTCGTGGAATGTATGTCTCTATGTATTCGTCTATTCATCTCTTCTTTGTAGTAGAACATCCTTCCTTTATTTTAATAACGAGATCCGGAAAATGATGATTTACTTTTTGCAGGTATAAGGTACGGTTCCCTGACATCCAACAAACGTCATTAAATAAATGATAGAGCATTAAAATATTCCTAATATGACCGTTGGTTAGATTAAATAAATATAAAGAAATTAAAGTAGTGTCAGGTTCTGTCTCTGGAACAGTAGCTCTTGATATCGGTAGACTTGTGTTACGGTAGGTGTTTGTATCGGTAGACTTCATTTGTAACGATAGACTTTGTATCGATAGGTGTCTGTATCAGTAGACTGAATTTGTAACGATAGACTTTGTATCGGTAGCTTTCATTTGTAATGGTAGTCTTTGTATCGGTAGCTACAACTGTAGACTTGATCACATTAGTAGCGGTGGACTTGTAATAGTAGTTGTGGCTCTGCCTTGTATCGGTAGCGATAAGTCTCTATCGGTTGCTTCCTTGATGTATCGGTAGACTTTTCATATCAGTGGACTTCAGCATATCGGTAGCTCTGTATCGGTATCTGTCGACTTCGATGTAGCGGTAAGCTTGAGTACCGGTGAGTTTGTAACTGTAACCCCGTCGGTAGACTTGTTTTACCATATCGGTAGACTTTGATGTAGCGGTGAACATTGAGTACCGGTGGACATTATGTATCTGTGAACTCTGTGTCGGTAGCTCTATTCGATATCGGTAGCTCTAAGTCATAATGGTATCTCTAAGTCATAACGGTAGCTACTGTTTTGTATCGGTAGCTATAAACTACTTAAGCATTCTATTGGCAGAATGTGTTAGGGCGGAGTACATATATCCAAAAGACTTATATTAAGCATAATTGAAAATAACAACATATAATAAAGCATATTTGGGATGTATCAAACATAAATAAGATATAAATAAAATATAGTTGGGATTATCAAAATATAATAAAGCAACTCAATTCCCAGAGGGTTCAACATATATATTAAATATATAGATAATTAGAATCATCCAAAAAATATAGACATGGAAAAATGAATTGCACTATTCCAAGAGATGTTAGAGTTTATGTACACTTAAATGATGTTTTCACTTTTATGTGGATGGAATGAAATAAAGATGAAGAATACATAATCTTTTAAGAATTATTTTTGTATCACCCCAAAATTTTTATGAAATATTTCACTTTAAATAATTTTATTTCTTAAATAGATTATGTTGAATGCAACATCGAGTTTAGATGAACCACATAATATTATTAAAATATTATGTGTTTGTTATCTTATAGATATTATATTTATTGAAATGATTAGTAATAAGTAAATTATAAAAAATTATAAATAGAATATTTATTTATAAAATGAGGCATTATTTTTCAAGTGATTATAATTTAAAATAAAATTTATTTTAAAACAAAAGTGAAATATTTCTGAAAAAATGTTATATGTGTTCAATGAATAATATATATATATATATTAAATTAATCATTATGAATGATTTTAATGAAATTTTTATATTATTTAAACATTTAAAAAATATTTTTCACTTGTATGGGTAACTATAAATATTTTTTTCGACTTAATAATGTATTATTCCTAAAAAATAGTATTAGTCACATTTTGTGCACATACTATAAAATTAATTTTTTCTAATTAGAAGGTTTTTAATTAGATAAAATGAATTGTATATTTATTATTTATTGATTCTCATATGGTAATTATTCCCCTTTTATATATGGTCAATATGAATAGTAAATATGTTAAAATTTATTATCTTAGTAATGTGTTAATCTAGTTAAATTTTGATTAAAAATAAGTTATAAAGTAATATTTCTTCTTCTTATTTTTTATTGGATAAAGTTATTTATACCTTTAATACCTAAGGTTCGAGATTGAGTAATTTAATGGACACTTTTACGTGACAATTTTTAGATATTATTAAATTCATAGAATATGACATAATGTCTCACACATATTCGTAATAAATATAATATTTTTAATAATTAATTAACAATAATATATACTAGACTAGAAATATTATATTGAAATTTAAAATATTTATATTAATCATGGTAATTTATTTATAATTTTTACGAAATAAATAATTTCCCTAAATGCGTACACCACATAAATGGAGTAATTATTCGATTAGTATAAAAATAAAATAAATTATATTAAAAATATTAAAAGTAAAAAATAATTTGAGATATTTTAGGAAAAAATATATTTATCTAGATGAAATTGAAATTTTAAGGATATAATAAATTAGTTTCATAGAATTTAACATGTTGCCTTAGTGTTTTTAAAATTCAAAAACTGAATAGTATCCAATTTGACAATAAAGATTTTTTATGGGATTAATATTTTCTTAAATTTTAAAAAAAATTAACAATGGTTATTAGATGGTTTGAATTTATTAAATTCATTATTTTTGGTCTATTTGAAACTGTATAAGTAAAAAATTATAGATTTTTAATATTAAAATATTTTTTAACATAGTTAAAATTAAGTTACGTTAACTAAGGGTGGATTGAAATGATATATTTTGAAATAAAACATACTAGCTGATTAGATTACAATGTTAACATATATTATCTTAGAATAAATAGACATTTTTTATATTTGTAATTAATATTAATTTATTATAACTAAATATTTTAATAAATTCCAAAACATCCACATACCTCAATTATAAAAAGGTCACTTCCTCCCACACTTATTTACACCTCTTGGTGCATTCGATCTCAATTATACCCTAAGAATTCCTAATTTCATCTTCCCTATACACATTATAAATGTTTTTTTATTCCTAAAACACCAACTATAGGGTCCTTTATAGGAGATCTAATGGAGATTTTTTAAAGAAGAAATAGTCACTCTAACTGATCACTTTCTTTTTCAACTCATTCATACCTCTTATAAATGTAGGACATTTATCATAAAATAAAATACTAGTGCCCTAATTATTCTTAAATGTTATTATGACTCTGATAACACCATTACATCCTCGTTATCTCCAAAAAAACATGTAAAAGTATCCCTTGTGCGTATTTACGACTTACCGTCTTTACATAGAGATAAAATTCATTTTTCATCACCAACATTTATGAATGGTTACAATGATGGGTTTCAAATATATATATGATATATTTGATATAATAATTATTCGGTAAAAAATAATTATAAATTAAAATTCATTTATTTCATCAATCAAAAAATGAAATCATTCTTCATGTGTATATACGTCATACCATTACCATGAATGGTGTAGTTCATTTTTATATTTACACATTCAATGAATGATTATAAATATGTATAAAAATATATATATAATTTCAATAACATGATTAAAAATATGGATTTAATGCGACCAAGATCAAATTACAAGGACCAAGACTACTGAACCGAGACATACTAGAAAAATGACGTAGCTATCACCTAAAATTGTGTTTTTAATAACATATAATTAATAAAAAGTTAATAAGATGTTAAAAATAAATAAAAAATTGTATCATTAAATTATAGTATGGAATAAATTAGTAATAAATAAATAATTATTATACAATATTTTTTAATTCGAACAAATAATTATAAGACTTAATTTAAGGGTTTATTTCTTTTTATCATATTTGTTCGGGATTAATAAATTTATTTATCCATTGGAGAATAATTATCTGACATGTCATTGCGTTCTAAAAAAATTCCCAAAGGGTTTTTCAAAATTATATTAATAATTTTTGAATTCATTCTTACACATGTTTTACTTACTACAAAGTTGTTTTAACAGAATTATTGTATCATTTTCTAGTCTAGGTACATTGTAAATTTTCTTTCCAAAATGTTGGAAAATGATTTTTTTAGATTATATGGAATTTAATTATTTTATAGATTTTATGATACATTAATGTAGTTATGCTTAATTTACAATATTATAATTTTTTTCAAGTATAATAATTTCTTTTATAATTTTTCTAAATTTAATAAAATTAAAAATAGGAATTACATCTTCCTCGAAAGTTATTTCATGAGATCTTTAAAATTTATTTTACTATTATGATGAAATTAATTTATGTTAAAAATTATTTTATTTATATTTGTTCCAACAAATATCATCTTTATTATTTCTATGGATGGTTTATTTTTATTATGACATGATTCTTATGAATCTTGATACTTTTACATGGGTTACTTAATTATGAAATGTTTATAAAACCCATTTCATTTCATGGGTTCTTTTATTATGAATTATTTATGTTCTTGTGGTATCTATATTTATGGTTTTCATTATGTTATTTTATGGACCTATATCTCACTCGAATGCATTGGGTATATATATATATCTCATGATATAGAAAACACTAG